>CM065306.1:16435000-18935000 GCA_033032175.1 Saturnia japonica
ATTTAAAATCGGAGATGACCGATCACTTGCACGTGGGACTTTCTCGTATACTGGCGTGGCGCAAGCTTATTACTCGGAAACCCAGTAGGTATTTTGTAATTTCGGTGGTGTGCTTATATTTTTATGTTTGGACAATTGAAGAAAAGTTATTCGGGCGCCTCGAAGTACTTGTTATCCATCAACGGCGGCAAGATTGGCGACGAAAGGTAACTAAGTCTTCATCCCGGTTACAGTGTACCATATTTGGCAATTATTATCTACTTCCAACCAGTTTTAAAATACAGCCATTTGTCTACAAAAATAAAATATCACACTTGGTGTGGGAGTGGTGGTTACCACCCCATCCAGTAATCTAGGTGAGTGTACATGTACCGTCTGGGTCGCCACCATGTACATGATAATCAATCCATCACAGTAACTCTCTTTTGGTTTATCTTGTTTTGGATGTGGTTTCCGATCTCTCGGTGGCTGCCATTGTTTTTGGATTGTACTTATTTTTATAATAGCTAGGCACATTGACGGTACTGTCCATGATGGTAAGCATAGCCCAATCCAAATACAACGCCGGCCACCGAGAGATCTAAATCCATCGGCGGTCACCACTATTTTGCCGGCCTGCATAAACATCTCTTTACGTTACACATAAAGGACTCAATGTCGTTAGAAGGAAGAACACTCTAGCCGGGAGAAGGTTCCACAGCTTCACGGTACAACAAAGATAAGTCATAGAGAACTGTAAGGTCAATACTTAACGTGATATTACAAAATAAAAATTAAACTACATTGATATAAACAAGAATTAACCAATATAAAATCTCCATTTTCCCTACCGAGACTTAATACGACAACAATTTTACCCGTTTAAAAGCCAAAACAAAACAACCAATGGTAACAAACATTGTACGTCTGAGGACGACAAAGCATACGACACAATAACTACGACACAATGAGTACTGGGTGCACCCCGCAAACACAGCCAGCTAGCTCCCTGCGCTCCGCTCTGTCACTGTCAGACCTAATTAACGCCGCCATTCAGATTGGCTGATTATTATGCGCATTGTTTCCTTGCATATCGTATACCGATACATACATTAAATAGATAGCAGACTTTTCTGATAATGTTTGTTATACATATATGTATTTGAAAATATAAGCGCTGATATAATTAATTAAGTTGACAATATGGGTATTGTAAATTGGATCCATAAACATGTATTATGAAAGTATATGTACGAGGTGTATCCCAAAAGTATCCAACCTGTACAATTAACTTCGCGCTAAAACGTCCAAATAGCTTTTATGAAGTACAAGCGTAACAAGTGACTCTTCACGAAGTCATCGGCTAACATGGCAACCGACGAGATTTGTTACTTCGTTCTATCATTGCAAAAGACGGAGAGATTGGAACAACGAATTTACATAAAGTTTTACAGAGTTTTATAAACTCAGAAAGGCCGCACGAGTGTTAATAGCGATAACACCGAAAATATCGATTGCCCAAAATCGTCGTTTGACTGTGCGAGAGATAGAAGATGATATTGGGATTCCAAAAACTTGGGAATGACAAGGCTTCGCTTTGAAATTTCTCAGAACAACTTGGAAATGGTTATTGATAGTGGAAATGTACTCCAAAAGATTATTACTGGTCACGGTACCGGTTAAGGTTATGACCCCGAAACGAAATAAAATTCTCACAATGGAAGCTTCCATCTGAATCACGACCAAAGAAAGCATGTCAGAGTCGGAGCAACATCAAGTCCATGTTAATTGTTTTCTTCTATTTCGAAAGTGTCATGCGTCAGAATATGCACCGAGAGGTCAGACAATCAACAAAGCATTTTACCGTGAAGTTCTGAAAAGACTACCTGACGCGGTGAGAAGGAAACGGCCGCGTTTTTGGGCGAGCCGCGACTGGCTTCTCCACCATGATAACGCGCCAGCTCTCGCTGACTTTTTTATAGTTAATTTTAATATCTACAACTATGTGGTTCTTTAATTTGATACATCTTTTATAGTTTACTCAGCGTAAGCTATTTAAGTGGCCGAATTGATTCACCATGACCAGTTTTTAATATTTGCGCGGAAACCTAATTCTTTTTCTAAAATAAAAGTAGTCTAAATTACTCCATATAACATCAGCTATCTGCCAGTGAAAGTCATGTCAAAAGGGGTTCAAGCGTTTCGGAGATTACCCGGAACAAACTAACAGACAGACAAACATTTTAAAAATTAACGTTTTATTATAGGTATTGTATATTCTTTCTTAAGCATTTAGTAAAAAGCTGTGGTAGTAAACATGAAAAAATTTTTTTTTATTAATTGTATATAGAGTACTTATAGACTATTTGTCAAAAGTTAATAGTTTTTTTTCGTAGCAAATCCATATATTCCTTGATTCTTCATCAATATTAGTAATTTAAGCATTATTTCATAGCGTATATTCTCCGTTATTGGCAAAGATAATGTCAATAACTATGATATTTTTACGCTTTTTACATGCAATCGTGAAAGGTGTGCAATTGCCTTCAGCTCACAACTTTAGTCCTTTTTGACAACAGAGTTTCCACCTTACGCTGTGATTTCCTATCTCTTTTGTTTCGACATTCTGATTTACCGTTTTCAAATGGCTTTTAGTGAGAGTATAAAGCGTCTATACATTTAAAAAACGTCATTGGTCAATAAATTGAATATTATCGTTAAAACAAAAATGATTATACAACTTTACATTAGGAATTTCGTCAATTGTTTCTAATGAAAATATATTCAAGGCGCCATCTGATAAAAATCTATTTAACTAACATGACAGTTGTTATGTAGTTAGTTTGCTTACATTCTATAATGTGAGAAAAAAATTCAAGTTAGCTTGTTATATATAAGTATTTACAACAAACACCATATCGCTGTTGGTTAGTTTGCTAATATGAGCATTTTATCTAATAGCTGGTTATTGTAATCAACCGTCTTTGTGAGTATTCTAAATAAGCCGCAAATGTTGATAAAAAATGAAAAGCAACTTCAATGATTTTGAGGAGTTCCCTTGTGTATCTTCGAAATAGAAGGTCCAATGCCAAAGAATGAAATTAAAATGGTGGTCCAATTGAGATATTGCCTTTCCAATGAAAAAATAATTATCCAAATCGGTTCATAAACACAGCAGTTATACGTGAATAAGCCATAAAAAAACATTCAAATTGAGAACATCCTCCTTCTTTGAAGTCTTTTAAATAACGCTTCTGTTGAATACACTACAACAGTTGATTACATTAACCACCCATTAGGCAAAATGCTCATTTTGACAAAGTAAACATTTTAACAACTATCATCGTCCTAACTGAAGTACCGAGAAATACGTTCGACGTAAATTACCACTTTTTGTTGATAAATGTTCCCGTTCACTTGCAGGCTGTTCTTTATGTCACCATTAACTTGAAATACTTAGTTATTTATGAGTTTATTTATTACAATTATAATAATAATAAAATAGAGATGATAATATTAAAATGGATAGAACAATAGAGCGACAATAAAAGGCTCCAACGTGATGTATTGCTGAAAATGCTAAGGTTGTTCGATGGTTTCTGTCTGCACCGCCACTGGTCATGACAGTTGCGAGATGTTCCTACCGCTTAGTTTTGAGTTGTTCATTTAATAATAATGTATTTGATATAGGTACAAAATACATCTAGGTCCAGTTTTCTTACGAAGAAACTGTAAAAAAAGAGAGAGAGAAAGCTGAGGGCTCATATAAAAATTCATTCAATAATTATTTTTTATTGTCAGTTTTTCATGAATTTATAGTTCATAGTAATTGAACATAGAATATTTATTGAAATCTATACAAATAAATAAATTTAAATACTCAATTCAAATTCAACTGTATAATAATCAAAATAAAATATTAATAAATCGTAATGTTATGAATAATAAAAATTCAAACATGTATTTGTTAGATGCATATGAAAGCATATACGACTTATTACAAAGATTTTTTTTTTTAATTATTTTGTCTGTCTGTCTGTCTGTTTATACGAGGTAAACCCCAGACCGTTAGAGCTATTTTAACGGGACTTTCATTGGCAGATAGTTGGTGCGATAAAAAGTAATAACTTTGGATACTTTTATTTTAAATAAATAATTAAAGTTCCGCGCAAATAAAAATCAATTCGGAAACACGACGATATTGGGGCGCTTACGCTGGCCGTAAATTGCTTGTGCTGAGTAACCATAAGAGACATATCAAATTAAAGTACTACATAATTGTCAAACTTAAAAAGGCCAACAAAAAAGTCAGCAAAAGTATATGTCTATCTTCTAAGAACCACTCACAATAAGCATTTTTGTCTTTAATATAACAGGGAGCGGAGGTAGCAAAATTCGCGCGTGTGCCCAATCGACGACATTCCGCACAGCTAGTATAAAATATAATTCAGTTTCGATAACAAAGTGACTGTATGTTGTTCATTTTTTTTGTGTTTATTTTATATAATATTCTACAAACATTTACTCTTTGGATAAGCAACGCCCCTTTTTAAATAAAGTTTATTAAAATATTATGAGATTAGGCTAAAAAAAAATAAGTTGAACGACCTTTGTACATAGAGTTTAAAAAGTTATTTAGAATGAAATGTCAGTCAACTGAAAATTACATTTTACATTTCAATCTTCCCAGTTTTAAGTTATTAAAATAGCTTTAAAACACAAACGGTAAAAGCTTTACCTACCAGCAAACAACGATCTTCATTTTAAATATAAAGACAAAACTATCGACGAAGTAAATTGTTGTGACGTACTGTATTTTATGTTATTGATGCAAAACTATACACATTTAATTGTTGTTCTAATAGTAGAGTTCTATAAAATACTCCCTCGATACCTCTCTACCCTGATAACTTACTGATCTGACTGAAAAAATGTATTAAAAAATGGTAGAGCCTGTGCAAGGCTCCACTCTGGGAGTACTACCTGTCGCAAAGCAGGACACAGTGTTTGTTTGCGCTGATGGCGACACTCGAGACATTCCAATTTATTCATTAAATAGCGACCTATTAACTGGCTTCAAGACTACAGTCCTATTGAGTTTGTTTATACTGTTATACCCGTGGGTAGAAAAAGGCCTTTAGATTTCACACAAATAATTAATTCATCCTTAGTTAAGCAAAAGTGAAACGAACTCAAACTCACCATTCAGATGTTCACTACACTGTGGTCATACTTACAGTCTCTCTTTTTTACAATATAAATAAGTAAGCATAAAGATTTTGACTTACTTTCATATAGGTTAATATTAATAATAATATCACCAACACATTTAATTTTCTACTCATTATGCATATAGGTAGTACAGGTCCAGGGTACGATACTACAAATCCAGTCGATCGCCATATACACGTTAATCGGATTACCGCGCGCGCACCATTTCTCTAAAAAATCAACTACAAAGCTATATTGTTCTTTTAGAAATATCATACGTATTTTGAAAAAAAAAAGTACATTTTACAAGAATATATTTAAAAAAATTAAGTTATGGGTTGACGTTTAACCAGGCTCATCTAATGATACATAAAATACTAAGTCAGAATACACCTACCTATTCAATAGAATAATTGTTTGAATTTTACTTGAAAAAGTTAAGAACTTGATGACAATATTGACAACGAAGAAAGCTGAACCATATTATAGTTTTGTTCATGTTAATTACTTGCTGTGCCCCACAGTTTCACCCGTGTTTATGTTATCCGACAAACTTTCCACCGCGCTGCCGCCAACAGGTTCTCGTCGGGTGGCCAGGATTATGCGTTTCACGGCACGTTCGCGCCACTACTACTATAGTCATAGACTAAGCCAAGTGTTGAATGATTTTAATTTTCTATCATCTCCTAAACTTTGCTTCCAAAAATCATGATATAAAGGGAAGTTTATCTTTATAAAATTGTCTTGATGATGAAGTAACTTGTTTGTAAGGATTAAAATGGCATGCGTCATGATAACGCTCATAGATCACTTTTTAATTCTCAATAAATTATTTTCACAAATACGTGATTGGGGCTTAATATGGTATCGCGGACTTTTTTAATACGTACTAAGAAACAGTATTTTTAAAGAACTTTATATTTACGTACTACTAACCATTAGGCCAGCACACGCGGATAAAGGGGTTCGCGATTGCTTTTTCTTCCGACTTCCTTAACAAAAACTAATATTTAAGGCTAACAGAGATATTTTAGCCTAATGCTAATAACCTATACTATTCCTCATGAATCTGGCTATCAAGTCATGGCTATCAAACTACCAGTTCCAGATATTAGCACGTTTAAACAAACAAAATAAAAAAAAAAACATTCGGCATTAATTAAACATTAATAAATATATACGTATTTATTATAAGTGTAGTGTCGATTACTTGTTAGTAACACACTTTACTACAAATAAGTATCTATCTAGTCCATTTTACTAAAACTAGAAAAGGGCCTTGCAATCGAATGCTGTGGTGTGGAACACATCAATAGATTATGCTATCAATAAACTTAACTTGAAATTAATAACTGCGACTCATCATCATCATCATCATCATTTCAGCAGCAGGACGTCCACTGCTGAACATAGGCCTCCCCCAAAGATCTCCAGTGCGACCGATCTTGTGCGGCCTGCACCCAACGGCTCCCAGCGACCTTTATTATGTCGTCTTTCCATCTAGTGGGGGGCCGTCCTACGCTGCGCTTTCCGGTGCGTGGTCTCCACTCGAGAACCTTTCTGCCCCAACGGCCGTCAGTTCTCCGAACTATGTGCCCCGCCCACTGCCACTTCAACTTGCTAATCCTTTTGGCTATGTCGGTTACCTTAGTTTGTCTACGGATCTCCTCATTTCTGATTCGATCTCGTAGAGAAACACCAAGCATAGCCCTCTCCATAGCTCGCTGAGCGACCTTGAGCTTTCTTATGAGGCCCACAGTGAGCGACCACGTCTCTGTGCCGTATGTCATCACTGGCAACACACACTGGTCAAAGACTTTCGTCTTGAGGCACTGAGGTATTTTGGACGAGAAGACGTCGCGCAGTTTCCCGAACGCTGCCCAGCCGAGTTGGATTCGTCAACTGGCCTCTTTTTCAAAGTTGGACCTACCTAACTGGACTGTTTGTCTCAGGTAGACATATTCTTCAACAACTTCTAGACAAGAGTTCCCTACTGATACTGGGGTGGGCACCACATGGATATTCGACATGATTTTCGTCTTGTCCATGTTCATTTTAAGGCCCACCTGTTGAGAAACTTTGTCGAGGCCATCGAGCATTGTGCCAAGATCTTCCAGCGATTCTGCCATGACTACGATGTCGTCAGCAAATCGAAGGTGAGTGATGTACTCGCCATTAACATTGATGCCGAGTCCTTGCCATTCCAAGAGCTTGAAGGCGTCCTCTAATTATAAACATATAACTGCGACTAAACAATATGATTTCTTTACTTTTTTATAAAAACAAGTATGTCTCTACGCTATTACTTAATCTTATCTGTCAAATTTAATAAAAACGTAGGTATCATTTGAAAACTGTCTTCTCTGTTTTACTTTGGCATTTCATGTAATGTTTAACAATTCACCACTCACCAGCCAATAAACCAATAATATACTCGTGTGACTTATTAAGTTATTTTTATCTAAAACCAATTGAAATTATACTTTACATAACATGAAATCAAACTGTCGCCAAGCACCTATAAGTGCGTTCTGTCAGCTTTACTTGAGAGCCAGATTTCTCACCACCTTTGGCCAAATTGGCACTTAACATCACGTGAGATTCTGCTCATATCGCTAAAATCTATAAATATAAACAAATAAGTACAGTCATTTCATTAATTAATATTTCCAGTTTAGTTTTTAAATTTTTACTACTTGATTTATAATAGGCTTTATTTAAAGTCTATATATTTATTATATTGACTAGCAATAACATAACATTGGATGAAAATAAACATATAACTTCAAATAAGTAACATTTAGTTCATATTACATTCTTTAAATCTTAAACAATTTAACATTATACAATACCAATTTATTGACTATACATTACTCCGATTCAGAATATTACCTCAGTAATTAATGAGTAGGCACACAAAGACACGATTAATTATATCAAAGTAGTACTCCTGTAAGCGACAATAGCTTCAAACGTAAGTGGTATAAAACTGAAAACTCCTTGAACAATTTTGACAGACAGTAAAATCAGTCTGCGGTGTAAATCGTATATAAGTGCTCCTCTAAACATCGGGGTATTGTGGGTAAATACCTCGCTGTAATTATTATAAATAAATGTGCAAACTTTAAGAACTTAGGCCATTTATTATACAGCTAGTAATAGAAGCTTCTAATATTAATGGTGCGTGAATATTACCTTATTATATAAAAAAACTACATATTTATACAAGTTACTTAAACACACACAGCACATTTTTATAGAACTTTTTTAATTATTAGAATATAATTTTAAAGTGCCAATTATGAAGTAGTACATATTACATTACATAGAGACCTAACGATATACCGTGTATATGAATATATTATTTAGAATGATGTTTAATAAATTATTTTGCGTATGTATGTTTGAGAATGTGTGTGTGTATTACGTCTTTTGTGTATTGTGATTATTATTTGAGTATTTTTAGTATCTTCTTAAGATAACCTTGTACAGGCGAGTACAGAAAATGATTTCCACTAAGATGGAAAAATTCAATATCATTAAAAAGGTTATTATATTGTGTAGTAGTTACATCTGTAAATAATGGAGCTTTGAGTATACATAAAAAACTGGGAACAAGCTGTATTTTGTAATATACACAATTTTCTTTAGTAAAATATGATTTAATCTAAGCTACTCTATCATCAGTATGAAATCGATAATTCAGTGTATACGTAGAACAGATTCTGAGTCTCCGGCAAGGCGTGTTCATTTACATGTTAATAGCACGCGTGTGGTTCCTGAGAACTCGGGCTGTTTCTAGAACCTTCCGTTGACACTGCACAAGGGTTTTGTTCGAGTTCTCTTTGTTCACAGATTGTTCTCGTTAGAATTAATTTTGTTTTTCAGTAAAGGCGGTACATAATACAGGGTTATGAGTGATTTTCAATTAGGTAAATATCTCATAATATGAATTAAATATTATGGAGCTAATCAGCTCAGCCATCTCATCTCATTTTATTCATACAATGTAACCGAGCTTTCGATGAAGCAATATACTCCGTGGTCCCACCAAAGCTTAGTGAAAAAGTTACACTACTTTTTATGTTAAACAAAAGTGGCAAAAAACTACACTGCCCGCCTGATGGTAAACAGCTTCCGTAGCGTGTTCCCAACCTTAAACCCCCTACCCCATAGAGCTCTGAAAATCCTACTCACCGCAGGAACTCAACACTGGGTTATTCAGCTCCGATCTTCTGTAGAGTGGAGGTATTCTACCAGCAGGACTGCTCCGAGGAGAGAGAAACCTCTTAAGAAATTCCCGCTTTGCCGGTTACCATCCTCAAATTATAAATCTGTTATTAACACACTAAAACTATGGGTGTGTTCGGCCGCTGTATTTGGGATTCTTTAGAAGAAATCTTGATTCTCACTTTTACAATAGTTTAATAGTTTAATGGACCAATTTATAAGTGAAATTAAAATCGTTTACCAATTATAAAAAAGTTTTATTTTGTATTTTATGATAAAAATAGCTTACACTAATATTAAATGTATATTCGTATAAAGTTAGCCACAAGGATTAACTCTAGTCTAGGTATAACATACTTAAGAGATTTAACGACAATAATAGTATTATAGAGAACTTAATGTATGAACGCATTCTAATATTCTTCCATTTTCAATCGAAAACTACTTTTGAACTCAGATTACAAGTGTAAACCAATATCCACCCAACAGTGCAAGAATAAGGCCTTTCTCCCACGAGGCTATTTGCAAGCGACTCGCGTTTAATACGCACAACCTATTAATTTATCGTAAGTAGCCGCCATACAATTTCGCTATGTTCCGGACACGACACGACGCGACGCATCGGCTATTCAGTTGCAAGATTTGACTTGATTTTATTTAATTTGAAGTTAAATAATAAGCTTGTAATATAAATAAAATTCGCAACTACCAAAATAAATAACAAACCCATAAACGCCGAAAATACTCTACCTCTAATAAATAATGAATTGAGTACAATAAACTTTTCACTTACTTATGCCGATTTTATCATAAAAAATCATCCGAAATATCATCTTACGCATTACGAAGGATAAATAAAAACTCCACAAATCGCCTTAGCATTTCTGATGGCGCCTAAAAAAATAACTTTACCTCTTTACCCGGCGCGAACGATAACAGAGATAGGTACGATATAAATAAACACGGCTGTGTAGGAATACGTTTTGTGATAATAATTCACTTTTATTGTATCTTACACGCTCTTTACTATATTTATTACTGGCCTTCGTATTGTGGTACTACACCTGTATAAAATATAATGTAACAGTGTGCACATAATAGGTAATATTTTTCACACCAATTGTTGCGAACATTAATACCGGCACGGGTATTTGCCCGAAATTATTATACGGCCACAAATTACTAAAGAGCTTTCCGAATGTGCTATACATACTGGGTGTACAGCTTTCTGTTCACATTTGAGTTACAGTTTTAGCTACGTAATACAATTTTTTTAATAATATTAAGAAAGCAAATATAGAAAGTAAAGGCTTTAAGAGTTCAAAACTCACTGGAGTTGAAGATAATAGACTCTCGCGGATACGCATAATAGACAGCTAAGGTCTTCTGATTCTTTAATTCTCAGTATACCAAGTCATCATACTAATTTCCGCGACCAATCCTTCGCCGTTACAGCAGCACGACTGTGGAATTCGCTTCCTATCAATATCCAACTGGACAACTCTCGAAATTCCTTCAAGTATTCGCTACGTAGGTTTTACTTGGAGCAATTGAATACTTCTTAATAATATATAATCTTAATAATCTTTATAAACTTTTTTTTTACTTAACATTATGCACACCTTGCATATACCTTTCCCTTGCTCCCTTGGACGACTGGCAGAGAATGCTTTTTAGCATTAAGTCCTCCATTTGTACTTTTTTTTTTGTGCAATAAAGAATATAATAAGATATCCTTACCTGAACGATTATATTAGTACATTTACTTGATTAAAAATAGAGTTCCAATATGATGAGTTGACTAATTTGTAGTTATAAATATTATACTTTCAAAAGGATACATTTAAAATTAATTTTATTTCAACCAATTCTGTTAAAAAAAATTTGTAGGTATGGGGTATGGTATATTATGTTATTTGGAAATTGATAAAGTATAAAAATTATCATTAATACGTTTAGAAATTATAATAAAAATACATTTCTATTTATTCTTAGCCAATATTTAAATAATTTTATATCATCCCGAAAGTAATATGTTATAAAATTATTAATATAATTTCAAAAATAATCAGAAAATAAAATAAAATTACGAGACGTAAATAATTACTAAATTAATAAAACCAGCTAGTTGGACTATAAATAGAATTATAATTTATTAAACATATTGTGTAGTTACACTCGTAAATCCGACTTAGGAATTTTGATGCTAAATAAAACCTAACATAGTCTAATCCGTACTTATACTGCGTTTTTTATTCCCACGAAGTAAATTAACAATCACTTATGTCAATCTTGAAAATAATGTTATCACACTTATTTTTGTATTATAGTATTGTGCTTGCTACCTTATATTTTACAATACAATTATTTGAATTGAAGGTTTTTATTTATTAATTCAAATATTTTGTGTTATTCAACATACCCTATCGTTTACTGTTATTATACATAATTCAGGAAACAATAAAAAGTATATATGTAGGTTGAACAATTACAAAAAAATAAAATCTTAAAAAAAGAACGCTTTAATTTAAAGGGTACAATGTATGTTGAATAAAAAAAACTTACCAATAGGTATAATAAATACCTCATACAATTTTACATTTAGCAACGATTGGTGACATCACTATTTTAAAACACAATAACTAGCAACACATGAAATGTTATTTCAACCCGTAGGAAAAAAGCAGTATAATATTTTTAAGAGAGGTAACATACAAATACTATAAATACTGACCATTCTAACGCAATTATTAGGTTACTAGGGAATTGTTACTTTGGAATCGATATCTCATCATATTAGAATTACGCTTCGTAGTAGTGTGTAATGTGTAACTAGAAAATCAATACCAACCGGACATTACATTCCTTAGACACCTCACCAATATATCTCTGCTCGAACTACACTTATGGGCTCTCCATAAAGCATATTTACTTCATTTACAAAGCAAAATATGTATACACTTCGTAACTCCTTACGCCGTTAATTTTAGAGTTCATATTTGTGTACATTGAAAGCAAATGTTACCAATGAAGGTTAGAGCGATTGCACGGAAAGGGCATGTGCGTATGACAGTAGGTCGATTAGCGTACAAGACGTGGGTTCAAAGACCGACTATAATTTGGCACGAGTAATGTCATTTAAAGACGAAACACTGGCAATGTTTGTACATTGATTTGAGTTTAACAATTATTACGTACAAAATTGACACAGATCGCACCAGGACGTAGATTTTGTATTTAATCACCACGCCTGGTAGAAGTAAAGTTGAGACAAATTGAAACATCTAATAGTAAAAGTCTATTAACTGAACAACTAATGACTATCAAAACAAAATTTTAGTAATCATGCAGTTTCTATTTGCGCCAATAATTATAATGAATTAAATTTAACGATAATTAATAATATTTTTAAATTAAATTGCACGTATTAATTAATCTAAATGTTTATATGGATAATAATCTCTATTGAATTCAATAAAAAAATATCAAGATTAAATCAAGGCTATAATTATGTAGGTAAAATCTAGCAATATCGTATTCGTGTACATATTACAATTTGATAGACCATTTTTTGAGCTTACCGATATATTTAAAATTGGTTATCTAATTCATAATATTACTATTTTATCAAATTTACCTATGAAAGCTATTACTACCTCACTTGAATAATAAAGTAAATATTTTCATCTTTATTAAATGAATATTATTTAAAATAGGTAGAGCTAACGGTACCCAGTATAAAACATATTTACACAAAGTTTATTTGATAAATAAATAGCACTCATCTATCTAGTTTCTGTTTACATTTAAAAAATATCATTATAATAAAACATTATTGCAATTTAAATATTTTTATCAAACAGGGCATAAACTTACGTAACATCGCATAGAACACAATTACGTCAAGGGAAATCTATTAGGATTGTTTGTGACGTCGCTATATGGCTTACTGTGCGTCCATTTGTCAAACAATACTCTCGTAAACGTGCATTAATATTGTAGATGTACTGCGTGGTAATTAAATATGCCATGAACATATCTCTGAGTAAAATCCCAAATAGAATCTGATGAATAATATTGTAATAAAATATGATTTAAATAAAAATATATGACTAATAAACCATACGAGTCAATGCGATATGTAAGATAAGTGAATGTGAGATATAAAGCAAAATCTTGAGAGGATAAAAATCGAATCGACCTGACCCAAAACTACTGAGTCGACGCCAATAACTTTGAGATACTTACGATTCTTAACACTACTTATTTTCCACATACAATTATTTCACATATAATTTACGTTTATGATATGAAACGAAACACGCCGAAATTGATTGACTAGCTAGTTGTTTCTACTAATAAAAGTTGATGTACTAATAATAAAAATGCAACCTAGAAAACTATCCGTAAGTAGACCTAAATTAGTACTTGCGGCTACAACTTGTAGCTCACTTAGCAACAGCAACGTCTACGAACACCAGCTCAGTAGTCAAATAGAAAAAAAACTTTTTCGCCCGAGCCTATACATCGAACAAGCTGTTCCCTTAATCTTAGTGTAAAAAAACAATGATTAAAATCTGTTTCATAAGCCCGATCGAATTTCTTGTTGGCTTTTCCCAATGACTTGGATATTTTCCGAACCTGTGGTAGTGTGTTGAGAACTTCATAAGTGTTAATGGCCTAAATTATACAAAATAATTTAGATTTTTTTTTTTATTATGCACAAGAGTAGCATGTATCTACATATTACGCAAAATCCTAACCAATTCAAACCAACTAGGAATCTTATCAAAATAAATGCAAATCCATTCTTCTTTGAAATATTATATTGTATGCTCAAATTTATTAAAAGTATTTTTAAATTTTGAACACGTTACATTTGTGCATACCAATAATGGTATATACACTGTGCGTTCACGAGTTAAATTAAGCGAGATTTTGAAATGAATCTCATAACCGCGGCAAAGCGTGATACAAAGCAAAAACTTTTCAAATTGAAATGATAACAAGCATAGTTACTTACCGTTGCAGACGGGTTGTCTACATTGTCGTGAATTAGGCGCATTAGGCGACCGGTCCCGTAATACACTGTGACAATGCGTTTATCCTTGATTATAGTATAAACAGCTTACACCTCCTGTTTAAGAATACACTTTATTACCTAATAAATTAAGTTCACGTCTGGTTGTTGATTTGCGGTTGTTGTGACATTACGTGTATGTTGCAGCCATGACTATTTGTAGCAAGAGATAACAGCACCAGCCGGTAGTAGGACCTGTTGATGATAAGCTCCGTCGTCGATAAGGCCTTGCTGATGGACTGGCCGTGGCAGAATTTTGGTGAATGCATATTTCATGAGTTGATTAAATAGTTCACGCTTTGAATTTGGCCGGGCATAATACATATGTATGTTGATACATATGCAGGGGGCTCAGGTACGACTGCCGCAGTACGCCGCGATATATACGACGACTATTTGGTTAACTCGTACGTCTTTCAGTTAGTTGTTACTGGTAGAATTTTAACATATAATTTACTTATTTGTATGTTAGTATTCGTAAAATGTAGTTTTATCCTTACTTTTATTTATTTATCAACTTCTTTTTCTAATACATATGCATGCTTAGAGTAACCGGCGCAGATATATTTAGCTCTCAGTGATTGTATTAGTTTTTACAATTTTTAGTTTTTACAGTTTTTTAATACTTTACCATTTTGCTGACCTAATAAATAAATACCCCAATTGTACTAAATCTGTTTGTTAAAAGTAATTAGAAGAATATAGGTTACAATCTTCGATGTGGAATTACCTCAAAGCGTACAACTTTTTAAATTTTGGAACATGAGAAGATATCTATACAAAAGTCTTAGATAACATATATCCAGTCCAGAGCCAAGAAGGATTTAAGTCAGAACCTCCATTTCATGATAAGGTCAGATATTTGGCCATTTAAAATAAAACGTTTGATTTAAATTTTTCTACTTACAATAATTTATTACGGCTCATAAAGGTCAAGCAATGTTAACTTAATATAGCATCTCGCATATGTAATATATATGTCTGAAAGTTAAAAAAATCATGCGTGCTGTTCATTTCAATCCGTGGCGAATTTTTATTTATATTATAATATGTTTCACGAGAACTTTTGGCCATATGCCATTAAAAAGCACTAGAGATAAATGAACTTTGAATTCTTTTGTCTAAGTTAAATTCAGTAAGAATTGCATTTTCTTCATATTAGTTGAATGAGACGATATTTAATTTATAACTTTTTTGTATTACTCAGTTTAAAATTTATTTTATTTTGATTCCTATATGAAGACTTGATTACGCTGTACTTAAAACTATTATTAGACGACCTACTAATTAGATAATTAGACTTCTAATTCTTCATATAGTTTAAGTACATAAAACAACGTATATCGTAATATATTTATTTTAATAATTCTCGTGATGTGTCAATCAATAAATAACGACAATCCCTTTTTTGAACAAATGCTAAACCGATAAACATTCATCTTCAATACACAGTTGACTAAACGGCAGCGTTTCTAAAAAAAAGAGTTTGGTCCCACTTGAGCGTACGATTGCTACATCAACATCAGTACCGTGTAAACTCGAAAATAACACGAGACTCTAAAATAGACTGAAACTGGTATTACCCCATTTTTAAATGGTAATAAATAGATGACACAAATTTAAATACACATTACAAACCTCCGTTATGCTCAGATCTTAACTTAACATATCATCACGCCTATATCCCCGAAGGGTTAGGTAGAGTTGTACTAATGTACACCCACAGTTCGCCGTGTATGTTTTTAGGTCTCATCTAATAAGGGGTGAGCCTATTGCCATTAATTGGGCACAAAGTTAACTCCGAGCTGCTACTGAGAATTTCATAGAAAAACTCAATAATACTTTTTTCGAGCTGGGAATCGAACCCAGGACCTCGATCATCATCTTAACATCCCAGATCTTAACATTTGCTAAAATATTATACAGGGTAATATTTTATTACGTCACTCGTCCAATAAAAAATATATATAGTACTAGTAGGTACAATGATTTATCACCCAAATTTAAATGAATGCCGTTTTTATTTATTATTGTTAGCTCAAATTATATAGAACTAAAAGAAAACGTAACGTAAGTAAACGTAATTAACCACCAACCACAGCATATACACTCTATTAGAAGCAAAGCTCGCAATGAATTGGTATCTCATAAATACTGACGTCATACGTGACGCACTGCAACAATTACAATAAGAACTAAGGTGTTCTATAAAAAAATCGATTGTATCGTTCACACAAAAATATCGCCGTAATAAATCGAGAAAAAATAGTAACACATTGATCGTCACAATCGCGTGTGCAATAGGTAAGCAATGAATAAACGAGCGGCCGAGTGCGACCGATAAAAATGATATATGTGCTCCAATGTGGACACCGTGCAACTACTACTTTATTTGTTACTTGAGCTTCACAACATCGAGGACAAATCACAAAATAGAATGTAATACATAAAATATAAAAACCAATGAATTGAGGTTAGAATATAAATTTAATCTTAATATATTATTTCTCAAAGGTGTTTTATACTGGCAATACCATATCTCCCTTCATTCTACGTCAAAAGTGGTTCAAACATAATTAGTTGTTGGTTAATGCTAATGAAAATATGTTCGAGACGCAAACTATTTAACTAACATGATAGCTGTTAGTTAGATTGTTTACATTATATTATGTGCGAAATATTCGCATAGGTCAGCTATATATAATAATAGGCATATCTACATTTAAAAGACCGTTTATGATCATAATTAATTCCAGTAAAATCTTTTCGAAAAAAAATCAACAGAAAATTAATTTTGAGTTATGTATTTTTTTTAGAAAATCGATTTAACATTATTTTTAACTACTTTTTATTTCGTAATTGTTAGTTTTCTTGTATGCACTGGAATTTGACGAAAGTTTTGAGATGTTTTCCCTTTGATATCTTTGACTCGTATCAATAAGCCAGGCTGTTAAACGTATTGGTCTATATCATGAAAACTACTAAGCCGATTTCGATGAAACATACACTGTACCCTAAGCTGAACTAAACGTAAGCCAATAAAAAAGTCTCAATCCTATTAATAGTTTCGGAGAAATGCGTGAACAAACATACACCTGCAAAATTTTGTATATTTATATGGAAGATGTAATAGATTATCGTATGTAAATATATTACATACATACGTGTCGAATTCATAACAATAACCTCCTTATTTTGATGTCGTTTAAAAATATGTATAAATACTTAATTGGGCAGTTTAATGACTTAATTATCATTAATATTTATTATCAATACATGATGAAGTTAGCCATCTATACAATTAACAAAATTGAAGTGTCTGTTTCTAATGTCAAAATAACAGTTTTTATTAAATGCATATGAAAGTATATTCGATACATGTAACAAAAAGCCCATTTTTCATATTTTTTTTGTCTGACTGTTTGTTCCGGGTAATTTCCGAAACGGTTGGAGCGAAGCCACGGGCACAGCTAGTCGGTAATTATAATTTAAAATGATTTGACTACCTTCTTTTTATTGTGTAAAATGGATGTAACGAAGTCACATTTATTTTGTTATCTATAACAAAGAATTATAACTTGTTACGAGCCTAAATACTTTTTATAATTACATTTCCTTTTTCTCCCAAATATAATATCCTCCCAATTTCTAATCAGAAACCTTATCTTAGCCTAATTGCAATAAAATTGCTAGTTTTTGAGTTCTACAAATTATGATAAACACATTGATAATAAATACCAAAACTTTCTCATTATTGTTTCGTTTAGAAAACGCTGGTGACATAAATAGATAACACTTTATCAATTACATATAATTTGTCTAATTCTGTGGAACATTTCAGAATTTAATAAACAATAAGATATTAAAAAACGAATTCTATATAGTTTCCCATACGGAACACTAAAAGTGCACAACTTTAGAATGGAACGTAAAATATAGCAAAGCAAATTTTTTCGTCCATTTCTCGTGTGTAATCGTTTATTTTTCGCCTAATGATCCTGTGGTCTCGACCGCGACGGGCGGGTCTTCCTGCGAGATACCCCACGGGTACCTATAGAAAGGTTAGCTTTTTCAGAGTTTGCATTACGGAGGACAGTTACAAAGCAAAATGAAATATCACGCGGTGTTATATACCTACTACGTCGTGTTTTCCCTTTGTCGTGAGATTACGTGAAAGTTATTACAAATGTTAATGAGCCAGATACAAACGTATTTATTATGTATGTAGATAGGGTACACAGTATTTCTATGCATACTGAATCTGTTAGTTATTTACGCGACATTCAGGACTAGCTTATTTTATTTTATTCTTTAAATATGTTAGCCATAGCAGATAATAATACCTTTGTTTTATAATTTACTAACAGGCCTCGCAGACGTTGTTCTGCCTCTTCCATTAATCAATAATTCTACCTCAGCGCTGGTTATTACGTTCAGGATAACATAAAGACCTATATAGTATAGGATCAAATTATAGCGTAACCTTATGAATTAAAATCACTACCAAAATCCACTACATGACCGACTGAGATCCCTCCAAAAACTCCAAATAATAATACTATGTAGCTGGGTCTGTCAGCGAATAAATTTCAATAGTAAATTCCCGCTGCTCTGTACAAATTTTAGAGTTTATTTTACTTCAGTTCACACTTTCTAAACGACTTTTTGTTAAATTATTTCTTCTTTTTCTTATTTAATTGGATCGTGTGTTTACTAAATAATTATGGATAGAATATTTTTCTAATCTTCGGAGTTCCAACAATACTTTAAGAAAATAACGTACTCTTTAAAACTATATAAGCTAGTTTTGCAGCACATTAAAATTCGTACTTCTAGTTATTATTTATAATTTACTTCACTTATCCACAATAATCAAACTATGTCGCACAAAATGTCACCAATATTACATAATATACATAATACGTTTATGAATAATTTCAAGCGGACGTAGCAAAGAAATTTGGGATAAATTACATTTCCGTACAGCGCCTTCAATATACATCAATAATAATAATCAAACAGTAAATTTAAAAACTACAGCATGACAGATCAAGATCCTGCCAAAAACTCAGGTTTTTAAATTACTTGTTCTTAGCTCAAACATAATTTTCAGTCTTCTAGCACGTCTAGCACGTCAACCATTGAACACTATAACCACTGATAGGTCACAATTGCCGCCCAACTTTCAGTGACAGTTGAGTTTACCTAACCCTATAATGATTTTAGTCGCATAAGGTAAAGCTAGATTAGGCGTAAAAGGTCTTACCAATATCAATACTAAAAAGTAGGTATATTATCACGACAGATAGTTGCTTTGAAATCGCTATAGCTTTACATTCCTAAAAGGACGAGCAAGCATTGAAAAAAGTACGAGTCCTTTTACCAAAAATCTAAATAATTGAATACGTATAAAAATATCATTTTGCTGTGTTAAAAGAAAAGAAATAAGAACGTCGATTCATTCATGAATTTAAAACACCACTCTGAATATATTTGCGGTGCAAAATATACGTACTTGGAGATATTCAGAGATCACAATAAAGTATTGGGAGTACAAAAGGCGTCGTAAGTTTAGCTTATCGTCTTTCGTGGCCCGTTAGCCACAACCGCGCAATTGATTCTACTATTCCAGCATTACCACTCCAGCGCTTTGCTATATAGAATCCGCCTTCTGCATATTATCATATTTTATCATGTCAATTACAGCTTTAGCTAGATGTGTTTACGGTTCGAGCATAAAATTACTTGCATTGTTGAAACCGGTTATTTTATATTATCTCATATTTATAAACATACCATATTCGTGTTTTCTTTGTACTAATTTCGACACAATCTACAATCGATAATACGTGTGTTTGTCACCCCTCAACGAGGCATCATCAGATCGATGTAGACTCCTCCGAAGCTAGCGAGCTCGATTGTGGTCGCTTCACATCTCATCTGCAATATATTTTTTTATTTATTTATTCTATAAATATTATTTTATTGTTTTAGTTATTTATACTTACTTTTATTATTATTATCATTTAAAATTTAGTTATTTAATTATTATTATTTGATTACTATTATTATTCATTACTTTCCTTAATTATTATTTACCATTACATATCTTAAAAATTATACGTTTTTATGTTGTAGGAAGATGAAAACTGCTGTTGATCTGTTGCAGGCGGAAGTATCTAAGAAATTTAGGATCAATTATTTACGATTGATTTCCGCAAAGTAACGCCTTCGTAAATCAAAAATCCCAATTGTTTTTCTAAAAGCCTAAATTACTCCTTATAACATGAGCTATCTGCTATTGAAAGTCTCGTCAAAATCGGTCCAATTGATTCCGATATTATCTGGAACAAACAGACAAACAAATTATTTAAAAAAATATTTTTTCATTATACAAATCGTATATACTTTCATATGCATTTGGTAAAAAGCTGTTATTTTGATATTACAAACAGACATTTCAATTTTATTTATTTGTGTAAGTATATGTATATAATTGTTATAATATAATATATATTATATACAAAATTATATATAATCTATTGTTACTATTTATTTGGCATTTATAAAGAAATCATAGTGGTATATAATTTATGTCACTTAAACAATTCGAGTATTGTGTAACCAAAAGCCGAAAAAAAATATTTGATCGTTATATTTGGTAAAGGCTGCAAATGACGTTGTGGCCTACAATAACCAGGGACCGTCAGGAGAACGATATGCGCCGCCATAAGTGTTTGGAAAATGGTTGAACTCGCTAATATACGACACGACAAAAGGAAGCGAGTGTGCGATCCTTTATAAAAATGGTAATGGCCCTATACAGTAGCCCGATGACTTTTTTAACATTCAAACCTCAGTAGTATTTTTTTTTATAACAACCATAGTTATCTTACTATATTATAAAACAAAGTTCCCCGCAGCACCTGACTGTCTGCCTGAATGCGATAAACTCAAAAACTACAGAACGGATTATCTTACTGCTTTCATTTTTGGACGGAGTGATTCATGATGAATGTATAATTCATTACGATTTTGTGTAAATTGGTTGATATATGATGATAATTGTTAAAGATGACGACAAATTACTAGCTTGCGCCACGTAAACCATAGAGCTATATGCATAGATGTAGTATTATAATACTCAATTACTCTGCTACCCGTGCGAAGCCGGGGTGGGTTGCTAGTTATCTATAATTAGAATCTCTTAAATGGTTAATATACTTTTACTTTTCGGACATGTTCTATATATTATATACTCAACTGCTTCTCTTAAGCTTTCACTCATGTCTTTTTAACCTTTTTAGCTCTTTAAATATAGATTTATTTATTTTTTAAACTTAATTGTGTATTATTAATTACATATCTAGTTCAAATTATGGTACCAGTACAAAGGGTAGCCTTATTGCTATCAGCAGTTTCTTTCAACCTTTGGATGGTAATGTATTTATGAAAAGAAAATCTTAAGTGGCCTTTCAGCATTAAAATTTTTCATATACAGTTGTGGTCATTAAATTAAGAATGATTTGAAGTTCCACAATTTTTTTATCTAAATGACATGACACATGACATCTCATGTGTGTTTATGTGTTCCTTCTTAGAAGTAACCATTTATGTTATGAAATAGCGACATGAATAGGGTAAACAGCATTAGGAATATAGAATAAAATCCCTAATTATTTTTGTTACAAATTTTATTTATTCTCTATAGTAACAAATTCAAATAGTAATGAAGCTGAACAAATAATTAAGAACGAATTTATTAAACTGCTCGAAAGTTGTTTTGTATGAAACTTAGATTAATAAATCACGTTAATGTGAAGAGCATAATGAAAAAAGCTATTTAATACATTTTAAACTAAAATTGATAGTTTGTAGCATGTCCACTGGCTTTTAATTACTGCTTTACACCGGCAAGGCATTGAATCTATCAATTTTTCACATTTCACAACAGAGATAGAATGCCATTCTTCTAAGAAAACGTCGTGCAGCTCTCTTAAATTGCCACACTATCGATTTGAAACTTCTTTCTTCACTTTGTACCAAAGATGCTCTATTGGGTTTAAATCTGGGCTATTAGCTGGACAATCTAAGACAGAAACTGATTGCGATGTGAGAAATTTCTTAACAGTGTGTGCAGTATGCTTTGGATCATTGCCGTGCTGGAATGACCAAATAACCGGTAGCACGTCTTCAGCATAAGGTACCATTGATTCATACAGTATATTTTTGTATTGGAATTGTTCCAAATTCCCTCCCTTCTATCAGCTTAACAGGTCCAAGTCCATGTCCAAAAAAGCACGCCCAAATTTGGAAGTTTCCCTCACCGTGCTTTATTGTCACTTTTGTGTACTTGAGTCGAATGCTTTATTCGGAGAGCGTCGTATAAATCGTTATCGATCAGAAAATACCCCGTTTATTTTTGTCTCTTCAGAAAAAAGAAACATATTTGCACAGTCTAACTGTCCAGTTTTCATACCTCCTTGCAAATGCAAGCCGGGCTTGCTAATGGCACAGTTTCAACATTAGCGCAGCTTTCTTGCTATCCTTCCGTGCAACTTTTCATCTACCAAACGCCTTCGAATGGTGCATGCAGAGATTGCTGAAGGGTTGTTTTAACAAAAAAAACTTTTTTCTCAGCTCATTAAACCCTTTAAAAGGATTTAGTTTTGCCAAATGAACGATATTTCGATCATCTCGACGAGATGACTATCTCTGTTTAAGTACACGTGGAACATTTGAAGTAGTTTTATACGTGGCTAAATGCTTCAAAACGTGGAATACCATCGTTTTTGAGCATTGCAGATGATTTATACGACCGATTCTTCTCGCAAAGTTTTATTATTACTCCCCTTGTTGATATTAATATAACTAACTTATTACAACTCTCGTCATTGTTTTCATATGAAGCAATCACTTTTAAGATTTTACAGCACTAAATGGTGCCAAAATTATACGAATAGTGACCTAGAACCACAGAGCCACAAAGTGTTTTCTATTTAAATTTGAATAAAGAAATAAACTATTCAGCGTTCTTAATTATGTGACCAGGCAGTAAGTAAATAATACTAGGTTCAGATCTCATGTATAAAGTTTATCTATTTATTTTTTAGTCAATCATATGTATCAACGAATGTATCGCTAGTATGGAAAAGTTTTGCGATACCGAGACAATTAATACAAAAACATTCATGCAATTATTTGTACTTGTTAGTTTGAAAAAATCTTCCCTGTAAATAAGCGTTCTTAATTATATGACCACCACTGTATGTAGCATTAGTAATCTTGGTCACTATATGATCTCTTTTATTAAACAGAATTATCTTCTGTATTTTCCCACTATTTTGATATTTTGCTAAACAGTTTTTTTTTTCTTTATAATATTTAAATTAACCTTGAGTCAAATGTATTCTGAAATATATCCAATACTGGGAGTCAACAAATGTTACAACGACCCATAATAATCGTAGACCTTCAGGAATACGAGGTGCGCACCATAAGTGCTCCTAAAAAGGTCGAGCCGCTTAAAATATGACACGAGAAAGGAAAGGCAGCCAGCAACCTCTTTATGTAATCGTTAATGACCATGACGATGGGTTTGAACGAGTTTTTTTGTTGATATTTCGTTTATCTGATATGAAATTTTCGTGTGTTCGTAAACGGTAATAGGAATTGTAGATAACTGTTAGAAGTTGTTTAATACGGTTTCATTTAACCATGAAGATCTCGTAAATTTTCCTTTTTCATTGAAAAAAAAACACCTCTTCATTGCCCTAGCAATCTTGTACTCTGTCTGACGTACGTATTTCTATATTGCTGTCACCAGGTTATCAAGCAAAGCTAAATGCAATACCATAGTTTGTGTTCTATGTACTTCAATTACCTTTTTCTGCCCAATAAACGTTTTTCTGAATAACTATGATATGTTATTCCTTTGTGCTACTCCATGAGTAATTAATTTACTTGCTCTATGTATACAATTTTAGCTTATAACAAAACTTGTTCATATCGGGGCTACTAACTATTTAAATTTATATAAATAATGTTAGTATCGTGAGTGAAATAACTAAATAAAGAATCAAATTTATTCACGTCAAAAGTAGGAAAACTTTCATCGCAGTTTACCGGTAAACCTCTAGACTTCTTTGTCATCGTGAATTTGTTGTTTGTTATTTGTTACAGAACTTTATTTTTATGTTAAAAAATAGAAAATAATAAAGCGCAGATCTCGTCGCTACCGCACTTGACATTCGCAAGTTTTAATTGCCGCACTCCGAGGCGCTTGCGGTCGAAGTGGGCACACCCGACGCCGCGACGACTAAGCTCGCAAAAACTACCCGCACACATTCATACTCACTAAACACGTCGCTACACAACCGCAAATATGTTGCTGTTGTACTTGATTGTTGTTTGCTAGCTTGAAAACTTCTCTGATACTCCGGTATTACAGAATGCGGGCGCGAAGTAAACTACAGGAAGCGTCTAGCTGTCTAGATTTAATTTTAATCACAACCATAATTATTCGACTTACATTGACAGAAATGCTGGAATCGTGATCGCTATGTTTCAAAATTGTATATTTTAACTATTACATGTCTTATGCTCTGTCAACGACGGCGTCATTTGCAGGTTCGCATAAATGCTGCAAATGGCAACAGTTGTATTTTGCATTTCATTTCTGTCTACGTAGCATCATACAATCTTCATGCGAGCTATATAATATACTATATAAGTGATTTATTTTAAGTATATCAGTGCCTAAGCGCAATAGAAATTTTCATGTGTTCATGAAGATGTGATTATAGCATAGGTACGCTTTTATTAGAAGACGATGAATCATACGTAGAATGTATGTATTGTCTTCATCCATACATCGAAAAGAATATTAACGTAATATATTTTCTTGAGTCGGTATTAATAGTATGAACAAAATTAATTGCTGCGGCCTCTATCAAATTTTCATTTATGCTTCTTGCAATTCGCTTGATTAATGACATGTTGGTGCTCAGACTGCAAGATGATTGCTTGCCACGACACAAATGCGACATTGCCGCTCCGCGGACAGAGCTTCGTACTTTTTTTATACGCAAGCTGAAAGCAAGCGTACAGTTATTTGGTAAATGACGAAATCGTGCGTATGAAGCGACGATACGTGGACCGTGAGCCTTTTTTATTCATTGCTAACTCAATGAAATTATGATATACCTAACTTATCAAGACGATCAACTTATCAACGACTGAACACTGATATAAATTCTGTCACTGCAAATTCAGAAGTGGCTGACTGAGTCAAGAATTCAAATGTCAACGTATTATGCAAAGTTGCTCCCGGAGGAATGTCTAATTATTGCAACCATAACTCCCTAAAACAGGGTAGAATACAAAGTATGTGTTACTTCGGAACGTTGATACTAGAGAACTAGAAGTCTCAGGTCGAAGGTATGCATTAAAGAAATAGCGTAGCTTATCCCGAACGAGAGAGTCGATAGCAAGGTACTGAAGGGGCGAGAGGGGGTCATAGTTTATATACCGAACTGATACCGGGAACTCAGCGTAGTGCTTTGAGCTTACGCTTAGAATTTATGTACGGAAACCATTTGCATTGTATGTTCTGTTGTAATGCCAATAAGTACTGAACCATTTTATTAATAGTGCATACTGTTTACACGTAATTATTGAGAATATCAATGAGTCCATATATTAGTTACAAAATTAGGGACCAAATTGAACGCAAAATCCATTGATTTACTAATTATAGGTAAAAAATATGATCACTTTGAATTATGTATATATTTTTTATATAATTTACAAATGCAGTGTATATAACGCTAAAAATAATTATGTTCTTTATAAATTTGTTTAAAATGTATGTATATAATACTAGATGTAGACTTTAAGGATTGTAGCGTAATGTTAGAAAGCTTACAACCTACCTCAATAAATATGCTGTAATTTACAAAACAATTTTTTCAGATCTGACTGGTAGTTCTAGAGATTATAGTACATTCAAACAAAAACTCTTGAGCTTTATAATAATATATTATAGTATAGATGTACCTTTACTAATAATACATTAAAACGGATGTTAAATATTGAACCTTGGCAATTTTCTGATTTATAACATATCGACGAAATGAGCCAAACATTTCGTCACGCGACTAATTAATTTGATGAATTCTAGTCAGTTGACCGATAAATGGACTATTGATCATACTTAGTACGTGATAATCTCCAGAGAGAGAAATGGCTCGGGAATGCGAGGGGCGAGGTACAAGAGGCGGGTTCTGTGGCAGACATGACTTATTACAAGCACCAGGATACAACCCTATTTCGACCCTAATGACGACGGTTCGTATAGGAGCCTTAATTTCGACGCCCCACGATTTTTATTAACGCATTGAAGTGGCGCGCAATTTGGGATGTCGCCGCTTTTGTTGGTTCTAGTGGCTTTCGTGATTAATTGATTTTTCTTTTGGTGCCGCCGGGATTGCGTTTTACGAAGGTTATTAAAAAAATAAGAAATAATTCAGTCTGTTTTCACTCTATTTAATAAGCGAAAATTACCATAGAATTAAGTTGCGGAAAATTTTTATAAATAGATCAATTTTATTATTCATAATATGTCAAAAAATAATTACTAAAATGTTATCCAATACTTGTTCTGTAGTAGAAAATAACATAGGTTCTCTATTACTTACATACAGGGATGTGCCGGATTCTTAAAACTTAAAAATGTGAATCCACAGATAAGGATTATTGCTATCTTGATCCGCGGATACGGACCTAAACTTGCGTATTTCCTTTGTTGGCAGTAAACGCACCGCGCGTGTGTCCTTGAAGTGAAATTATGAGACATGTTTAAACTTGCATTGTGTGCGTGATTTGTTTATATTTTAATGTGACAAAGGACAGTGTAGGGAAATTAATATGTCTGTTTTATTAGTGAATTTCATTTAAATACGATATTTTATTTTTTGCGTGTACTAGGCATGTTTTGTTACAATTTTGTTATCTTTTGTTATATACCTTTCTAAGTTAGTAGTAACTAAAATAAATTAAAGAGCTCATAGTTTTACTTTGTTGCCTTTCAAATTTCATATATGGAATGAGTATTGAAAAACCGTTTTAGACCCGCAAAAAAAATAGAGCTATGGATTTCTTTTTGCCCTTGGATATTCGCGGATATGCGGGTACGGATATCCGGCACATCCTTGCTTACATACTACTAAACTAAACTTTATTTTTGTACTTATATCTCGTTAATCGTAGATCATCAGAAACCAGTGCTTAAGAAGAACAGAAGAAGCGTCAAGAACAACAGAAATTTATTTAATTACTAATAATTATTATTATTAGGGGACACAATTTCACACATCATACTTAGATGGATATACATCTTTTATATCGCGTTCCGGGATCAGCCGATGTAAGTATATTAAGAAATTAAGTGAAATTGTGGGGATCGCAACCACCCTACACATGGAACTAAACTCATAACAGTGATTTTCTTTTGGAATGTCCCTAACGAGTACAAATCCGTTACAAGTACGAGTACAAGTACGTTAAATCATTGAAGAGTTCCTATTACCAGTTCGTTGCTTCATCATGAGACCCTGATCAGGTGCTGCCAACCAAATACTTACCGAGACGAACCTAATGAGTATTAACTCAATGTTCTTACATTAAGACATTGAGGAGTTCCTGTGAACGGTTCCTAGTTCCGTCATGAGACCATGATCAGGTAGTAACAGCTAAGTACTCATTGAAACGAACCTAACGACCATAAACTCAATGGCTTTACGTAAAGCCAGTGTCGAGTTACTACCACCACCTTCCAATATAGCCAACTACTCGAAAAGTATATATTTATCCAGGTAATTTCAACACATATAGTATACCTATATAGCTGAATAGTATTTATATTGCTTATAGTAATTATTATATTACTTGTTATAATTTTAACAACCGTCAGAGCGAATATCAATGCATTTGTAACAACAACACTGACAAGAAATGACGTCTTCACTTTAATGAAATAATTATATTTGTATAACTAAATGAATTTAAGTGACTTACTTATATGAAATCACAAAACTTACATCTGGAATGTAATCTTCATTATCTTTTTTTTGGAAGTAGTTTTTGCAGAGCTTAATAACACAAAACATCATTTTAAATTATAATTCGAGACCAAAAATACATCTATACTCTATAGTGTGCAAAATGTACTGATAGGGGTTTTCAGAGAAGAATTTATTTTTCATTGTTACGACAAATATTCCTTTGAAACGCCGGACTACGAATCTAGACATGTATATAATCAAAGCTTAAAGTAACATAATACAAAAATGTGAAAATAAAAATCACTACCTACATAAATAATGTAGAAGAACCTTGATATTTCAAATTAGATTTGAAGAAAGTAGAAACATTAATAATGTATGTAAACCTATGACCGCGACTTTTAGATATAATCTATTGTGACCTTCTTTTAAACTGATCTACGAAACTTCGGGTAAGGCAGAAGGCAGGCTTTCACCCTTCGCCCAACAATAGATAGGAAACTTACATCACGATATATATTTTCTGCCGACCATTGTACTTGTGAATGTAGTGCAAAAACAATTTCGCCACTCACCAACGTTTTATAGGTCATAGAAATGTTGTTCGAATTATGGCCTATTTTGTTGTATTCCTTTATACAACAAAACCCTTCATAGAGGGTGAACAATGAAACAGAGCCTTTCGTTTCCATTTTTCGTAATTTGAGCTCCATAACGGGCACTAAACCGTTTATGATGCGGCTCTTGAGAAGGTTAAACACGACCGGAACCGACTACACATAAATCAGTTACAACAAACTTAATAATACACTAAAATGAAAATATTTTGACGACACTTCGTTGTAGTATATTTTTCGTTTGTACTTTATGTAAAAGAATGTTTGGTATAATTGTACGTTCACGTTAATTACGTTAGTAGTCATTAAAACGGTAACCAAAAATTGAGTACTTAATTTATTAAATTGAAAGTTAAAATTTTAATTCATTATCGAATACTTGTGATATAAGATTAATTTCGAGTACATCTTACAAGATTTGAATTTTTTTTAATCATTTAAAGCAAGAAACAAGTGAGTAAACAAATTATTTTCATACTGGTTAGGTTTCGTTCGATTAAAGCGATGATGGCTCAATTTTAGCATGTTCGGATACCACGACTAACGACGTAAGTTCGAATTCTTACAATGAGTTGGAACTTTCGGTGAAGGAAAACATCGTGTTAAAACCACAAGAAGAAAATTTGTCACCAATCACCTAAAAGTGTGGCGTGGTGAGGTGTTCCGGCAAGTACATTTAAGAACTAATCCCCCTCTAAAGTTACCGATTTACCATCCTATGATGGTACATCCTAATTTAACATTAGTAAACTGTATCCGATAGCTACAGTTCAATCCATAAATAGCTGTACTCATTAAATAATGCATTCACGACCACTTATATCATCGACATGACATAACATGGACTTATATCATTAATTATAAACATTGTTCTATAATTATAACTATACTAGCTGTAACCCACAGTTTCACCCGTGTTAATTTTGTGCAGACAAGCACCACGCCGCAAATGCACCCGTGTAGCCTATCATATTTGTTCTCACTTCCCGCAAGTATAAATTATTTTAATTTTCCTTTATCTCCTAAACTATGTGGGCAAAGTTTAACATCATTTTTTTTTAATTATGAAGTAACTATTTTTCGTAAAGATTAATATGCCATTTCTAAAAATAATGCTAATAAAACACTTTTTAATATTCAACAAATTTTTATCACAAAATACCTTATTGTGGCTTATGTATAAGAGATAGGTAAATTATATCAGTGACATTTTTTTATGTATACTAAGGACCAATATTTTTATAGAACATTTTATATCCGTATTATTAACGATTACGCCACCGCACGGGGATAAAGCAGTTCGGGAACTCTTCCACTTCCAACTTACTTAACAAAAATCAATATTTAAGGATAGCTGAGAGTTGTAGCCTAATGTTAAATAGCCTATACTATTCTTCTTAAATTTGGTTATTTTGAATTTTTTGAATCCGGCGTGTTTAAACAAAGAAACTCTTCCGCTTTATTATATAATTAGTGTTAGTATATTAGTAAGTATAGATATAGATTTGACTATATTGTGTAACATTCTCTATAGTAGCACGCGTAGGCGTATCACGTTTCAGGATTAGCCAGTATCAAGTAATCAAGCAGGGTGGATCTGATCTTCAGACCCTGAGTGTGACGGTCGTGACCACTATGCGCTACTATTCGCACGGCGATACGTCCGTAACCGTGACTATGTACCTATTAGTTTGTTATATTTCAGCCTTGGCCAGTTATATCCAGCGCCCGATAGGCTGACAGACCAGCTTAATGAAAACACCGGTGATGCATTGCCGATCTCTAAGTGATACTATTAAAAACCACTTACACTGAAATTCACAATAACTGTCATACCGTTTTATTAAATTAATCTATCATTAATATTATAGTAGTTAACACATGATTAAGTTTGCTTTATTAAGTCTGAGAATATTAACGCATGCTATCAGTAATCCATTTGTTTAACCACGTCGTTAAAACGTTAAATATGCATTCACTAAATTAACGTTCTAATAAAACATAGTGCAGTCGCTGTCGGGATAAACACAAAATCAAATGAAGCACTGACGTAATTGTTGACATTATTCGAATGACGTAAAAATTTCCCATTTCAGTATGTAGTGAAACGACATACGCCTAGAAAAGCACAATATTAAATTAGCAAGCTGTATAATTGGACTACATGTACATACTCGTACATAAGTAAGGTCCTACAGTTTAATTGCATTGTGTAAACTAGGCTTTAATCCACCGTGTCACTCAAATGAACGTTTACCTTTGTTATTTATGTTATTATTTAAAATTCCATGTCATTAACTGTTTTAGTTTCATATTTAATGGTTATTAATAAGACAACCTTTGCATAGATATTATTAGGTTTGGTTTGACGCATTAACTTGGTTTTAACTTTTAATGTGAATTTTTGAAATTAGGTAATTGTGTAAAAAAATCAAAATTTAATATATATTAAAAATACGAACAATTTACATATGCAAAAACTTTTAAATATATCGAATTTTGCTGGTAATTTTTTTTTTCAGAACCACGTAGACCGACAAAATACAACATAAACTACATATCAAATATAACGTCTGTATATTTGAAACAGGACAAAATGAAGGATCGCGTCTTTCTGAGTAAGAAAAGAAAGCAAAAGAAAGAAAGGTCGTCATTCACTTATCAACAAGGCACCCGACCAGCACCGTCTCCTTGCTCGACGTCCGCTCGTTGTCGACGGATGAACGTCGCGTGGCCAACTAATCAATATACCGTATCAACGAATTGACGAGTAGTTAGTGAGCGATTTTCATCGGGATGACACATCGTCCTTGCGTTGACAACTCGCTGTCCACTCGCCGTTCGCATCTAGACTGCTTGCGTGCGAGTCGATACGGAGTTGATAAGTGAGTGCATATATATGGAACTACATACAAAGAAAACTCAACCGCACGAGGCTATTAAGGTTGTGTTCGGGTGCAGGAATGATAGGTGAGCCGACCTTTAGACAGCGAATATATTCTTTGAGCATTTCAGCTTGAAACGAAATAAACTTCCGTTTAGTAAAAATAAGTAATATTTTACAGCAACATTTATTTTATTGTGTAAAAAAATAGTAATATCCACAAATTGTGAGACAATAAGTCTGGAAAATTTTTAAATTCGAGAAACACGAGTTTCCAATTCACGGGCAAGAGGACAGACACTTCAAAGATTTCAAGAGACCGATCGGCCTCGGTTTTGCCTCTACACAAAAATAAGGACTTAGGTAGAAATTTTTATACAAAGCTTGTAGCCTTGACAGAATGTCCTTAAGGAGAGAAAATTGAAAAGGCGAAAAGTGCGTCATTATCCTTCGACATCTAAAATTTTTTGAGATCTAACATTCGCAATTTTATATTTACATGTATATATTTATTAAAACTTTAAAATATGTTTGTTTAAATATTTTGTGTTTTCAATATTTATTTATAAATTGAACTAATAGAAACAGAATAAAATAAAAATTCAAAAACCACAATTAATATAACAGTATCTTTCTTTCCACATCATATTTTTTAGAATTATGCCTCCTAATAAATTATGTAAAACTAGGGTTTATCGACATAGCTCAAAGGTTTAGCTCGCTGAAGAGTCAGTGAACTGGCCACATATGCTGAAGAACTGATAACCGATAGGGTAGATCAGTAGATGAACTTTGGAGAGGAGACCGTGTTTAGGCAAACGAAGAGTGGGGCGCCACCCTTGGAACTTAGATCAAAGATCTGCACATGGTGGCTGGATTCAACTAGATACGAAGGGCCGAAGATCCTTGGGGAAAGCCTATGTCCGGCAGAGAACAAATACAAGCTGATGATGGCGACGATGAAAAAGTGTTCATAAAATAAAACTTATTAAATAAGATCACTAAATGTAATTTGATTGCATTGATTTAAAAATATATAATTGATCTTTATCAAAAAAGATACATACGGTACACACAAACACTGGCATGAGACAAGAATGAAATCAATATGTGAAATATTTATCTGTAAAGTATTTCTAATTACCTATATTTTAATTATTAATCACAACGAGGATTAAAAGAAGATTTAAAAGTAAATTAACCATTACAAAACCATATTAGTGATTTATGAATATCCTTCGATCTACAATAAAATATAGTGATAGGATAATGATGGTGATCATACAACGAACGATTGAACATACGTCATAATATCGACGGAGTGTTTACATAATTACCACGAGTGCCCACATGAATTTTGGACTGTTTGCTGTCCGACAATAGAATAAATTTTCAGCGCTGATATTCAACGATTTCTAGTACAGTAAATAGTACAACATTATTTAAACGAATAATTATTTGTTAATTCGATTTTGTTTGACTTTGAAATTTTTATTGTAAATATATATTTAGTACTTACAGGGTATAAATATATTCTTAGGCAATATCAAGAAGTTTTAAATTGTCGAATTATTTTATTTTCTACAATAGATGTGTATTATATATCTATACAGTTATATAAAATTGAAGTATATTTTTGTAATATCAAAATAACAGCTTTTTACTAAACGCATATAAAAGTATAAACAGTACGTATAAAAATAACAATGTTTAATATTTTTGTCTGTCTGTGTGTTTGTTGCCGGTAATCTTCGAAAAATGTTTGCTTGATTTTGATGAGACTTACATGGATAGATAGCTAATGTTATAAGGAATTACTTAAGTTTAATTGTAGAAAAAGAATATGGGATAAAAAGCAAATCAAGTCGGAAAAACGACGATTTTGTGTTTCTTAAATGGCTTACGCTGAGTAAACCATAACATATATATCAAATTAATGTAGTACATAATAGTACTTCAAAGAGAGTATGAAACCTTAAAAAAAGTCAGCGACTGAACTAAGCGTACAGCTACCGGATTTTGTTAACGCCTAAAGTTTGTAAAGAAATTATAATCTACCCACCCTACTACGTAAGTTTCTTATTACTATCTTACGTTTTATATTGTAGTAAATCGGAAGAAAACTTCAGCACACTCCCATGGGCGTTGTCAGGATTTCGGCCAGGGGGAGGCAAGAGAAACAAATGTTACATTTTTTATATAACTTAAAGACTTGGCCGATAAATTATTCAGAAATATTAAATAAACTGTTTATTGCTTTAACACTTTACATAATGACTTTAAATATTAATCAAGCAGCGTAACATCACAATACAACACTATAATTATAATAACCTGCAACATTAAAAAAAAAACTAACTATACTGTTAGCCTTAGGGGACCTGGAGCCTCTGATGGTTTTTACAGCTTCACGTCAAATCAGTTGAGAGTCTTCTAATGTGTAATGAATTAACTTGGCAATATGCCTCTACAGCACCCGATGATAAGTACGGTATAGTCCAAATCAACTTCGATCGTTAGTGACGGATTCCATCGCCAATCGTCGCTGACAATCAGCCTACTAAAATACCTTTGATAGCCTCGTTTGAAGTACCCAATACCATAGAGAGAAGCGAAAATGTTGACTGGATAACCGCTAACCTCAAAATAATGGTAACCATCGAGGGATGAATGTCAATTAGCATTTTTCATAATACCGTTCTGCAAACATCATGGAAAAAGCTGACAATTTAACTTAATAAACACTAGATATTGAAAAAGACGAGGCCCGATTGCAAGTTACAAGAACTTACTTATGTGAGACATCTTATAGCAACGTTTGGACAGAAGAAGAAACGTTCTGATGGGACGTTAAATTTAAACTTTACATCATTGAAATATAATTTATTTTATAAAGAATTCATAAAAATAAATTAATTAAATAACATTAATATTTTATTTTACAAATAACTATCCTAATTTTTTTTCTTTTTTCGTTTTTATTTATTGATATATATAAACATGAAATATGATTAAATTTAGTTTCTTACGCATATGCGACCTCACCCATGATGTCACACATTTTTTACTGCGGAGATTATGATTTTACTATTCAACTAATACAACTACAATCAAAATAAAGATATTTTAGATCAGACATATCAGATTATCTACCTAAAAGTAGATGCAATTATGTAAGAAGAACAAATATTGCACTGTACATGACAAAATATCCGTTGTAACGATTTTAAACAGTTTTCATAAAAATATGATTTAAAGTAGAAGAACACTAAATAAGCCTTTTAATATATAATCCTTAAATGTTACAACAAAGTCCTATTTTATAAATAGCTTGTAAAGTAAATTATTTCTGGATCATAAAGTTATTTCTAGACTATAAAGATAATGTATATTTATAGATGAATCATACGTGCATTGCAAAGGTAAACTCAGACATATTGTGTGTCTGAGACAAATGCAAAACCACGCTCTCTTATCATATTGGTCTTCTGTGTAATATAAGTAACAATAACTACGCTACAAATTTAAACATACTAAGGCTACTTCATACCCAGTGTGACTGTGTGAGTAATGAAATACAACATAGAACGCTAGTAACATAAACCACGCAGCCAACACACACGATTAGCCTATCGGTGCTCTCACCTCCTGTACTTGGTTGTCAGATTCAGATTGCTTGACGCTTATGATTACTTCTCCGCTTTTCAAGGTCCGTAGTGTGAAGTTATAGCCTTTATCTTCCTCAATATATAGTCTATAAAATTTAAAAATATTTTTTCACATCTTACAGGTACTTTCTGATATTTACGCGTTCAAACAACCAAACCCTTAAGCTTTAAATAAAAAATAATATTATATACCTACATTTAAATAAAATAATGTAATATATTAGCATAAACATATCTTCAATTATTTAAAAAGTCTTAAACAAACTTTCGTTCCCATTTTGAAACACAAATTAATTTTACAAAAATGCATTTTTTTTTTGTATTTTTATTACTTTACTGTGAGTATGTGCCTGATGGTAAGCGCAGTACACTCCATAAACGACGGTGACCACCGAGAGGTCAGTACTCCATCGCTGGTCGTCGATGTCATGCCGACCTGCAAGCCTCTCGGTAGTCGGTACACTGGTTGATCCCGATTCAAATAATTAAAAAAAATTATTTCAATCGAATAATTAATTATACAGATAATTTGGAAAAACAATATTTATTTTATATTTACCTATAACAAATTAAGTATTATAGAAATATATTGTCTTATTTCATGTTAGACAAAACGTTACGCGCAGTACGAACAGATCCCTCAGCGACGCAAACAACAAATCTCTATTAAGAGAGGCGCAAAGAAAGGCGTGCGTCGCGTGGCAATGCTTTAATTGTTGGTGTTTATCGTAGCTATTACTCTTTGGGTCGGGCTTAAATAGCGTTCATACGTCACAGCCACCGTGTAATTATTTTCCACGTGAAACACTCGAAAAACGACGGAGCATCTTTGAAACGAGACTCGTTACAAGGACGGTTTAATTTGTCTATCGTTCGCACTTAATTGCATACCTAATAAAATACATTATAATTTATTCAAACAACCGTAACAACAATTCAAACAATGTGTCACATAACTTTCGTTTATTAAGACGTAATAGAGATTATATACGATCTATTAACCAAAGCAGATCTCACAATTCACAAGTTAAATAAGCTTGATAAATCACCCTGGAGGCGTTTGTAGTAGTATCATACACACAGTGACTAAAACCGGAATAAACCAGTTTGTACTAGCTACCACGTGCCTCACTCTAACTACAAATGTACACGTATACTAAAACGTACACTACTACTATACTACAAACGCAAAATCGTCATCAGGATGGTTTGTCTGTAACTGGTTGAAAATAATAAAAGGATAATTCATTGGTTATCGAGTGGCGATCGCATACCGGAAGACGCAGCGTGGGCACACCGAAGACACAGTGAAGGTTGTGGGAATCAGCTCGATGCGGCCAGCGCAGGACTGGTCGTTGTGGCTATCTTTGAGGTAGGCCTAGTATGTTCAGCAGTGGACGTTTTTCAGCCGAAATGATGATAATTGTGTATTAATTAATTATTGAATTAAACCTAAAGGTTGCCATAATCTGATGATAGTAAACGAAGAAGTACTGAAAAGTTACACGATTTAAAATCTCTCGATAAAAGAAACAGAAGTAGAACATTACATATCATTTTTCAGAATAAAAATAAAAACACTTAAAAGTAAGCTGAAAATAATCCAAAATTTATATACCAAAAGTTACACACATTAAATCCAGTTATTCCGTCTAAAATACATGGATCACGTGTTAATAATCTCACAAATAAAGCCAAATAACTCCCATAAGCACATGTACCCCCATACTGAAGAACTCTTTACTTCTTAACAGTCGATACTCGTTGCCTTTATTACAAAACTTTTGCGAGCATTCCTCTTTTATTACTTCAATTTTGTATGGGTAAGCCTATCTGGCGGGTTAGCTTGGACGTCCCCCTACTCCAACATACCATATAGTTACAGTTTAACATTACAAAAATAATTTAATGGGTGAATGTTTTTTATGTACATAATGTATCAAGAAATGTTTGTAGTCGTATTCAGTAATTGGTCAAAGTGATTATAAGTCCCTAGTTTATTTCTTCGTTGAGCTTCTAATTTATATATGTGTGATCATTATAATGTAATGAAACTAGTCAAAAGTACTTAATAAACTACCAGGAAATTATAGGTGATGTTGATTATATTAATCAAACAATTAAGTAATTGGCTTTAGTTATCTAGAAATTACGAACCAAATGTTTTCACATCAAAATATCAAATCAATCCATATAATAAACATGGATTTTTAGCCTAATATAAAAGTGTCATTTTCAAGTTCCTATGAACGAATAATGAACTTGCCATTAAATCAAATTGAATGCCATTAAACACTATAACATTTTTCATGTCACCACGCATTAAATCAAAACGCTCCAAAAATACACTTTATTTTCAAGAACGTAAACACAATTTACATTCTTAGTTCGCATGTTCCTTCAAACTAAGAAAGCTCGCAAAAGGGATTGCAATCTTTATTATTTGAGTTTCGATCGCTTACTGGCTCACTACCTACCGATCCCCTACGGTCTGTAACATAGCAACGAGCTTTGCTACCGGACTATGTAACATAATAATGTACTACCTCCATGACAGTCAGGAGACAGAATATTTGCATGATTGTAAATATTTTTAAATTTAATATACCCATATATATTTTTGTCATTTGTAATTTCTGATTACATTATCGTCGACAAGCAACACATGCCTTAACTTATAAGTAAAGTAACGAGTACATATGTTAAATCTTCTATTAGTTTCTCTCTATATATCCGTTAATTAAAATTTGATTTTCAAGTAAAAGTAATACAAATTTGTCATGTAACAATAATTCGAAACGGTATTGAAATTAATAAATTTTCAGATTTATTCTTTAATTTATGCCAAAAGACCTCTGGTTGACCAATGAACAGGACTTTTAGTATGAAGATATGACATACATTATATAATATAATATATTTAATATAATATACATTGTATTATGTAATTATGTATCATCTCATTATTGCGTTAATCTACAAATCCATTATTTTTTTATAGCAGTATGGAAGCCATAGAAGCTGTTTTCGTGAAATAGGGTCTTGACAGATTAAAAAACATGCAAAAATACATTATAAGAAAGAAAATGTTTTAAAGGTACATAATTATGTGCATGATTAATATAGATTACAAAGATTTGATACAGCCACTTACTCGCAGCATATAAACAGCCTGGAACAGTTTTTAAAGAAAAATAATACTATAGTTTCTTATATTTAGTACACCAAAACAAATCCAGTTCATGTACCTCAACCAAATACTATACAATATAGATGCATTTGAAACAGGTTGAAACTCATATAGGTAGTTAGCGTGTGTCAGCAAAGGTCCGAATGTGCGATTACAGGGGTAATAGAGAGTGGAACGTCGCGTCACAGCACCCACCGCACTGGTTCCTACTGCAATATAAATAAGATTCACAGAAGGCTCACTTTAAGCAATGCAGATTCGTTAACTTGACAATGACACTAATCATCTCATGTTCTTATTTTAATACAAACACCCTTTTTTTGCTAACTGTATGAACCCCGATATGATCACTATTAAATTAATATCTGAAGAAGAAATGAGGACAGTATAAACCATACTTAAAGTCATTCCTAAAAGCGAATTTTCATTTGTATTATTAAAATAAAGTGTGTTTTGCCTTTGATATATTTCGTAAATTAAGGCATTATGTGTATCATAGGTATATTAAACAAAAAAAGGAAAACCAAAGTTTAATGTTAAAATATCTGAAGTACCTAAGGATATATAAGCCCAGTTTCAGATAATTGCATTACTAGATTATTGTTGTGATATCGCTGTTAACAGTTTGTATGAAGTGTTAACTAAGTAGGCTAAAGCACAAACTTAGTTATGATCGTTTCGTCGTCCACAGTGCAAAGTTATTATACTTAAAGCATTAGGTAAATCAATACAATATATTATATTATAAATGTAAGTTAACTGTTACACTATTTATTTACTTACCTTATTTACCTTTCATTTTTCCATTTTAAAGTAGGAAGAATTTCAGACTATTTATACTATTAAGATACAGTTATTTTACATGCTTGCAAAAAAGACTTGCTAAACTTTTGATTTATATGTTATGTATTATTATTAATATTAGGCACAATGCCCAACATTTATAAAATAATTACAATAAATATAAAATCCGAGGTATGTGTTCATAAAAAAACATAAACAAGGCTGCTGCATTGAATTTGTTTTGTTGCAAAGATTGCACTCCGGGACGGGTCACCGGTCGGTCCGATTCGGACATATTAGATTAGGGACGTCGGCTGGCACGAACTATTTAGCGATCCACTTGAATCTGAGGTAAGGTTTCAATGGTTTACATACATGGAATAGGCTACTTACTATATTTTTTGCTTAATTTTGTACCTGTATACAATTATAAAAATTTCGGTACATATCTTTTTAATTAAATTGTTTTAATCTTTTATTATACACCTCTATTGAACAAAGGAAGTACAATGATTTTTCTCTATCAAGTAGATACTATTCCGTTTTCTGCGTGCCTATATTTTGTATGTAATGTTTTAATTTTTATTTTCTACTATCTTTGCCCGCGGCTTCGCTAGCGCAAACCACTGAATATTTGCTTATGAAGTACTGTTATAATTTTTATAGATAAGGAAGGACCAAGTATCTAATGTGTAAAACAAAAAAAAAAAACAAAATCTATCCAGCATTTTTTACGTGATGTGCGCACAACGGCAAACCTCTATCATTTTTTTTATATAGATTTGGCTTATGTACGTGTTCACGTTCCTTAATAATAAAGTAATATGCTTCAAGAATAAAAAACAAAGTTTGTGAACAGCTCATAACATAATGCATTTCCACTCGCCGTTCGGAACAAAATACATACTACATTCGAATCATTAATTCAAAATCTCGATTCCCCATATCTAGTTCTGCTAAGCCTTGTCCACGAAATGTCCGCATTGTCCGAGAAAATAGGTATGTGGCATTTCCTTCAGACACTGACATGGGTTGGAATCTACCCCTAAACTCCACCCTTGATTATGATAAACGACTTATAAAATTAAAACGGTCTTGTACAACAAGTCGCCATTCAAATTATTGCCGGCTTTGTTGGAATACATTCTGTTGACAAATCACCGAAGCGGTATGCACTCTGTATAAGACTGTTAAATTAAATGGGTCGACGGCTATTCAAATCGTTTCTAGGAAGGCTATTCCGAGACAAAACGATAATACGTCAATCACGCTCGCGTGGCGTGTCCATTCTGTGCTAAGGGCGCAATCACACAAATACGATCAATATAAGTAATAATCAAATATATTTTTAAAAGGATTGCAAAGGAGAAATAATTACTCGAGGAAAACAGATATAACAAACCTCATAAGAAAAAAAAATGAAATGTGTAATTATTTATAAATGAATCAAAAGTAACCGATAATAGAACTTATGTATAAAAATTCGTACAATGAAGTTAATTATGTTTACTAGTTATCACTTGTTAAGTCTTCTTAATAAGATACTGTTCCGAATTGGTATTATAATTTATCATTTATCCTAACTTAATCAATCTGTGTATAATCAGAATTATGCTGTTTCTTATTCCCACAGAGTGAAAAGATATTTAATGTGTTTCTAGTTTATTATGTTTTTAAAATAGTGATGTCATTAATCGGTACTAATTGTAAACCCGTATGAGATTATACATACTCATAAGTTTTTTTTTAAATTGAATTCTTTTTATGTGAAACCCGAATAATGAAGATAAATTCGCATATCTCGCGGGTCAACAAAAGCGGTCTATTTTATTTTTTTCAGTTTTACGCCATATTATATTAGTTTTATAGTTTCTTGAATTATGTAATGATAATAGTAAATGATCGGTTATGTTGAATAACACAAAATATTTAAAGTAATAAATAAAAAGCCACAATTCAGTATTTGAAATCTTAGGATTCAAATAATTGTACCGTAAAATATATACGTTAGCACAACACTAGAAAAATAATATGACAACATAATTTGACATTCGTTATTGTCAATTCAATGCGTAGGTTAAAAAACGTAGTATAAGTACCTATGTGTCGCCAAACACCAAAAGATGTGTTCCGTCAGCTACAATTAAGTGCCGGTCTTCCACTAGGCTTAGCGTGGTACCATCTTGGGCTACATCGTCACTTAAGATCAGGTGTAATTGTGGCACCCTAAACCTATAAAGATAAAGGTAAATAATTTTAAATTCGACATAATAAGTATTTTCCACCCATATTATAAACAGTATTATTATATTTATTACATTAAAGATATGAATATAATTATTTATGCTTTTACGAAAATCACTAGATAAACCTAACCTTCGTATATTTGGGTGAAATCGATCCTTGTTTTGATGATTTCTGCGAGATATCTAATAGCATTTAGTTAGCGCCGAATCATATTAATGCATGATTGATGGTCAGCGACTAGATCTTTGATGTAATCTTATACTGAGATTAAAAAGTACATCAAGTACTTCTAGTGGTCGTCAACAGAATAGTGTTGGATGAAACAAAATTTAACGATCGCGAGTTCCTTTTTTTTAAACCTAAAACATATTTACGAAATGCAGCAAAATACCGTCGATAAGTCAAGTGCGTGATAACGTACCAGGATTTCGGGTTTCAAATGATTTTTGACTGAAGTGTATGAAAGTGAAAAACTATACGAAAGTAAGTGTTATGTATTTATGTTTGCTCATACAGACAGGCACGCATAAATTCAGTATTACATAATAGTTACTACCTCCTTGATATACGAACTTTTTAACTTCAGTTAGAAACCTCCATTAAAATTTATTTACTAATAAAAATGTGTAGTATATTTATATTTATAGTAATAGTTAATAAAATATTTTGCTTGAAAAATAGTGAAAGTAAATATAATTAATATTTATTATTCCTCTAGATAAATAAAAAAATGCATGAATTTCAGGACAAATTGATTAAAAACAAAATAAAAATCGACTACAAAAAGAGAAAACCAACCACTGATTATGGAATTTTGTCTGACCAATTTAAAATGCATCATGAAATATTTTTTTTAATTAAAATTTATCAACTTATACAGATAATAGACTTATATTTGTCCATAGTAATCGTGTTTAAAAATTGTAGTCTTCATCAAAAATTACATAGATTTATTTACATACAATGGGTTAATGCTGTGAACAAAAAATTATATTTTCTCAAATTTACTTATCGTAATTACTTACTTAGTGTATTCATAACCTTTTGAACTGACCCTCCTTTAAATCTGCAAATTATTAACTATAATATAAGTATAACTTAAATGTACTTAGGTATTGCAGGCCCCGACAAACGATGAACTAAATTATATATAGTGATTGATGTGATAATCTATTACAACAATGTAACGACGGATACATTTACAAGACAATTTTTAACAAAAAAGAAAACCAGCTTCAATGACTTTGGAGAGTTCCGTTGTGTATCTTCGAAGTTGAAGGTGCACTGCCAATGAAATTAAAATGGGATCACCCTTGAGATATTCCCAATCCAAAAAAAGAATCATTGAAATAGGTTCATAAACAAAGAATTTATGGCTGAACATAAATAATAATAATAAAATATAGTGAAATCGTTGTAGATGTAGTCAGTTAAAAAATAACAACATGTTTTTATTTTTTATAATCTCTCTTTTTTTATTCGCAGACGTCACACTTAAATATTAGGTCGTTACATATGAAATTGGCGTTTTGTTGAACTGGTCACTTTGATCTCAAATATCTGGCGTCTGGTTAGAAATTCCAAATTCAAATTTATTCCAAATTTAGGCTTGTATATTTGTGTTTCGAATTTAGTAATTAATTTGTTTTAACACCATTTTCTTTTTCTTTGACATCGTTCTTTTTACAAAATAGAAAATTTAAAATATCGCCTTATTTACGAATATAAGTTCCATTGTGGCATCAGTGCTGCAGAATCAGCTCGAAGGATTAATGATGTGTATGGGAAAGCTACTGTAAAAGAAAACACAGTACGTTTTTGGTTCCAACGTTTTCGTTCTGGAAATTTTGACCTACGAAACAAACCCCGTGGACGGCCGGAGACCTTAGTTGAAAATGAAGAATTAAAGGTCATCGTTGAAGCGGATCATTCGCAAACCATATCAGAGTTAGTGGCAGGCTTCGGTTTGAGTAATGAAAAAAATTATTCACTCGAAACAAACAGGAAAAGTGAAAAAGCTCGAGAAATGGATACCGCCTGCATTGATTGGAGCACGCCAACAAACACCTATTGAGTTCTGCATTACATTACTCAGCCGTCACAATAATGAGGGAATTTTGAATCGTATTGTTACTTGTGACGAAGAATGGATCCTTTAGGACAATCGGAAGCGCTCATCACAGTGGTTGAACCCAGGAGAACCGGCCAAATCCTGTCCCAAGCGAAAGTCGTTTCAGAAAAAAGTACTGGTGAGTGTTTGGAGGACCAATGCTGGTGTCATACACTACAGCTTCGTAAAATCTGTCCAGACGATAACGACAGATCAGTATTGTCAACAATTGCAAACCATGATGGAAAAGCTAGCCATTAAACAACCGAGACTGGGTAATATCTCAAGCCCATTGCTGCTTCAGAACAACGCTAGACCCCATACTTTACGACCGACTGCGGTTAGAATATCTCCGAAACCCATCATATTCCTCGGACATTGCTCCAACAGATTACCACTCTATTCGGAATTTGGACAATTTCTTGCAAGGAAAATAAATTCAATTCCGATGAGGCTCTCCAAACTGCCTTCAAAGATTTTATTGATTCTTGCTCCCAATATTTTTTCAGCAATGGAATCAATGAACTACCTTTAAAATGGTGAAAGTGCATAGATAATAATGGTACATAGTTCGAATGATTAAGTATATAATTTCAAAATTTTTTTTTCATTTTACTTTTACCATATAACACGCTAATTTCATATGTAAGGACCATTATTTTATGTCATTCCCACAATTAAGATGTATCTAACAACGCCTTATATGTTAAAATCCATCAAACCGTTTATGCTACAGAACGTGCCAAAGAAATAGACAAACATTACCCGAACACTCGAAAAACATTACCCGGGTAAAAACGACTCAGGTACCCAGAACCCGGTTTTAGTTAACTTCAGTAGTTAGTAAAGTATGACACGAGGCGAGGCGACGTCACGTACGTCATTCCGGAAGGGGTATATTATATTCGGCAGGATTACATTACTTATACGTATCCATAAAACGGTTGCAGGTGTGCTTAAATAATATCCGCACGTTTCATGTGGCACAACCCTTACGTTAGAAACCTGAAATAGGCCGGTGAATATACAATGGCTACGATATATCGATCTGGGTTTGCGAGTGGAGGCAATCTTACAAATGTCTGTCCTATTACTTGCTTCGGAAAAACTACGTATTGACCGGGACAATAATGATTTCCGATGAAATTGGTTCTTGACCAGTCCGTTTTTGCAATTACTTTACTTGGCTGTGTATGGAAAAGGAAACGTTATAAAAAAACTTTATCTTTGAACTTTGAAGCGATGATGGCTCAATAATAGCGCTTGGACACCAAGTCGATCGATTTGGGTTCGAATTCTACAATGAAACTTTCGACGAAGGAAACATCGCGGTATCATAATGAAACCATAGAATTGTAGTAAAGCATTTTCTATCACCAGTAAATTGGAAATTAGTCTCCAAATATCTACAGATATACATATAGATACAAGTAACTATAGATTCCGGTATATGCACTTAAGAGCCAGTTACTCTAAACTTAGCGTTTTACCATCTTGGAGTATATCGTATTCTTACATAAAGTGAGAATGTTGTTAAGCACTAAACCTATAAAGAGTAAATACCGTTCAATTATGATCTTGATCTGATTGATAAATTATAAAGAAAGAATAACTATTTATTTATTTACACTTTACATAATAACTAAACATAATGGCATCCTGATAGAGTAACGTCTATATACACCACTAGAACTAGAGTGCCCTCCATCACTCAGTTCCCTGCGCTTTATAGGAGCACCGCCGCCACACCGACGCCGTACGACAAGCGATCGTATAATGTTTGATATTCCTCACTCTGTTAATTCTTAGAAACAGATTAATAGAAGCCTCTTCGACCTGATTCCTGTTCAGTGAAGAAAATATACAGCTGAAGGAAGGAATAAACGTATTCACCATTGAAATATGTAATCATGTTAAAATGTAAAACATTGATTAAAACAATAAAATACTTTAATGAACACAAATGCACAAAGGAAGCTTAAATTGCATACATTGCAATGATTTCTCTTAAATTACACAATTAAAGCTTATGTAAGTATTTCACTCGACTTTTAATTAAAAAGCTTTCAAACTATAGTCTACTGCAGCACTAATTGAGTCATACTTAGACAGAATGCGAACGCAGCGCCGGTCGACTAAAACTCCCGAGTTAATTAAAGAGCTCTTTTATAGAAAATATCGACAACAATGCAGACGGGCGACGAAAGAGTGGAAAGGTAAAAGATAGATATCCGTTTTGCCGATCTTTGACATCGTTCCAATAACTTTGACATTCGCGCTATCTCAGCCGCGCACGCGCCCTCTGCTGCTTCAACTCCTCCGTCGTCCATCTTCACAAATTTTCAGTCGGTGCCGAGCTGTTACTGTAGTTTGTTTTCTTTGTGTCATTTCCTTATCGCTCTGCCAAAATACGTTTCCATGACTATTACGTCAGCCGACACATATTTAAGATGAAAAATATAGTACGACCAAACAGTTTTAATCCTTTATGTGAGGTTGATAATAACCACCGTTTTTTTACAATAAACCCTACTCGAGACTTAGTAATTATAAATTTATTAAAGGAAAAGTAATTTTTTTTTCTTACTTTTGGTGCCAAAAGGGAGTGAGATGAATTATATAAATCTTACGTAAGATAATTTGATTTTGTAAAATAATTAAAATTGTTTTAAACCAATATTTATAACATAAATTAGTAACTTTTTAAAATATTATTATGGTCTACCTAATTACTTATCATATTTTTTCTTACGAAAATAAATGAATTCTTACTTGGGGGGGACTTTGGAGGAGAGGAAAATTTTCAATTTTGTTATTTTTGTTTATACAGAAAGGGGGCTAAAATAATTGAAAGTACGTTTACGTAACACTTGAACGCCCCTATACTTAATACATCAAAGTGAACAGGGGACGCCAATCTAGACACACGGCAGTGTGTTATGGAAGTTCGGAACAGGCGACATGGACTAGTGTGTATTACACGAACAATTTCTAACTTGGCAAATTTTAATTGTCATTCTTTACTTATAATTTACATGAATTTCTAAATAATAAAGGAGTCAAATTTTTTATTGTAATTTATTGACAATTTAGACTTGCCAAGTTAGTAATCACATATCTAATAAAGTAACAAATTTCTATGTAAATGAATTGAGAAACGTACATTCCTATAGCTATAATTAACGGAACAGCAATAGAACTTAGTACTCGTTAGATTTCAGCTCTTTTATCGGTGAAAATGAACCACTGTCCCCTTTTGGCCTTTGGCCCCCTTTTCACATTTATGTATCATTGAGTCGGTTTTGTAGATTTAATTTCTTTATTTAATAAATGTTCAATAATATCGTACAGGTCCCCACTTCCATTCATTCTCATCCCACTCCATTCCATATCGATTAATATACTAGTATTTTTACATCAATAATTTTTTTATATATATAATGTATCAAGATTGTTCGTGAACTTATCGTCACGTGCATCCACCGTATGCGACAGAGCACCATGCAGTGAAACAACATCTATTTGATTCTTATCTCATCCCCCGCTGTCCGCCACAACCCTCCACGTTCGCGGACCTACCACATTTTAAAAGGTACAATATTTTATTTATAAAATAAACATTTTATAATTTTATACATACCTTTCACCAAAAGCACTGTTTCGTGAAGTAATTAGTTATTTATTTATATAGGTTACGCTTCAGGGTATATCATAAGCTCCGAATTTAGTAAACATTGTGTAATAAAAGCAATTAATGTTAATTAAAAAAAATACTTTATGGAATGGTCAACCAAAGGGATTATAAAAAGTAGAGACCGGTTATATGACTTTATATTATAGAAAATCATTGACAACTAAAGATTCGTTCCATGCTAATGTTATATTTTATTAAAAAAAATTAAATATGTTTGAGCTGCTGCAAAAGCGATATTTTTAAGAAATAAAGTTTTTAAAGAATCATTTATTATGGAACAAGCTAGAGCGAACTTATAATGTGTTATACAACTAGCTGTGCCCCACGGTTTCACCCGTGTTAAAATTATTCTCGACTAATTCTCCACCGCGCTGCCGCCAACGCACCGTTGATTTTCTACAGCTTTGCAGATTGCTTGTCATTCATAGTTACTGCTTGGTGCCTTAGAGTCGTAGCGTGAAGTTATATATTATAACTTTCACGATAGATAGGCTAGAAAAAGCAAGAACAACTTTTGAAGTCAGACTGATAACTCCAGAGGTTAACGAGTTCAAACAAGCAATCTCTTGAGCTTTATAATATTAAGAATAGATAAACGTGTTAATATCGGGCGAGCAAGCTGTGCTCAATGTCTTACAAAAGAAAATAGAAAAACACTTATCTAGGTAAACTTGGAATGTAACATTATCTAAATACAAAGTTTCATCCAAATCGTTGGAGCCGTTTCTGAGAAACCAAATTGCTCACATAAAAGTGTTAGATATAGGATAACATTATTATATTTAATATGTTTTATAATTGCGCTAAGTAAATTACATAGAACTATTAAAAGCTATTTTAACAGCGAAGTGAGAACGTAAAATTTTAACATGAAAATTGAACAAAAACCTTCCTTCAAACATTAATTAACCAGCACAACCCATTAACAAGTTGTACGTATAAAATACAACTGTTGGAATACAGTTTATATCACTTTAATAAATTAAAACAAAGTTTTCGTATTTTAAATACAACACTGTACCTGTACATTAATTTAATTTAACTTTTCCTACTACTGTTCTTAGAGATGTATGTCTAAACTAAAAAGAGTAAATTATGGGATTGAAAGGAAAACATAACTACGCGTCCTTTTTCATCAATAAACGAAGCGAATCTGTCCAAACTAACTTGAATAAATCACAAAATTTTATAGAACTCATCTCGCAAAATGTTTCGAAAATTATAGCGCACAATAAAAGTTTTATTGACTCGATATTGTCTCGTGAATGGGACAAAACGGAACTACAGTAAATGTGCACTAAACAAAAAAAAATTGTATGTTCATTTAGTTTCCATACATATTATTTTATATTTCAAAATTAGGACCGCGATAGGAAAATTTATTTAAAAATAAACAGGCAGCCTTGTCACTAAAAACGTTAAATTTTTATTGTAGTTTAAGATCTACAGCCTTTGATTTGAATTTTTACCTGGCTTGCGTCCGCGACCCCCTATGTAAAATTTGGCGACCTCCCTGAGGGTCATGACACGCAGACTAAAAATATTGTTTTAATACATAGTTATTCTCATTATTAGTAATTTGGGTGATCACGCTGCGCTCGATGTCTTACAAAAAAATATCTGAAGGTAAACTTGGAATGTAAAATATTATTATTACATTATATATAAAATTAAAAGGGTCATTTTTTCGGTACCCTGAACAATATTTTCATGTGCTTTAAAAAAAACGTCGATACTAACGCTGTGCCCGCGGCTCCGTACGCGATTATTACTATGCAGTAATTATTTTATTCCCGTAATTTTATTTTTACTCATATTGTTGACAATTCATATCTTATTATATTAAGTGAGTATAATTGGTTTCTCGGAAACGGCTCCAACGATTCAGATGAAACTTTGCATTTAGATAATGTTTTAAATTCCAAGTTTACCTAGATAGGTGTTTTTCTTTTTTGTTTATAAGACACCGAGCATACCTCGGTCGCCCAAATATTGTCATATAAATTGAGGAACGGCGTATATTTCTCGTGTACAATTTTCATCAAAATCGGTTAAAAATATTATTCTATTCTACGATTTCGAATGCATTATTAAGGATTCGTATGGCCTCCCAATTATGGAATGACGTATGCTTCCCATCTACAAAATTTGACCAGAATCTGTTGAGAAATGGTGAAAATTAATGTTGTTGAATTTTATTTTTTTATTTCTAGAAGTAATATTGACAATTCAATCCCATGCCATCCCATCAATTATATATACTTTTCGTGTACAAAATTTCATCAAAATCGGTTAAAATTAAATAAATTAATGTTTTTTGGAAATTACTCTTTACGATTTCTCAAAGAGTTATTGAAAATTCTCATAGCCCATCATTCATGGAATGGTTTATACTTCCCGTGTACAAAATTTCATCAAATTCGCTCAAAAATAGGCAAAACTAGTTAAATTTGGAAAATATTTTTTTATATGATTTCTAAAAGTAATATCGAAATTTCTTATATCCTATCAATTGATCAATGACATAAGCATCCCGTGTACAATTTTTTTATACGAATAGGTCAAGCCGTTTTTTCATTTCGTGATCAGTATTTTTCAATCAGTATGCCTATCGGGAGAATTGGTCAACAAATTACCTGTAGAGACAGTACTACAGATTTATTAATATAGACAAGAATTGTTCACTTAATAGTATTGGATTAGAGAGATTATAACTTAAGTTCACGATTTAAAGTTGTAATGGTGCCATTTGGTAAGAATTGTTTGATCCTACTTTTAAAGATATGACAGTGAATTTTCACTATGCAAAAAATTTACACTATGTAATTCCTTGCTAAGCGTCTAGTTTTATTGTGGTCACTTAATGTTTTGCGTCACATCTAACTTGCATACTTGTATCGACTTTTCCACACAAACACATCCACATAAACAGACATACAAATGACCTGAGTTTTTGGAATCATAACCTTTTTAATCTATACAATTAATAAAATTGAAGTGTCTGTTTGTAATGTCATAACAGTTTTTTACTAAATGCATATGAAGGTATATACGATACGTATAACCAAAAGCCCATTTTTAAATTTTTTGTCTGTCTGGCTGTCTGTTTGTTCTGGGTAAACTCCGAAACGGTTGGACCGATTTTGACGGGACTTTCACTGATAGATAGCTGATGATATTGGGAGTATCTTAAGCTACTTTTATTTTTGAAAAAGAATTAGGGTTCTGCACAAATTTAAAAAAAAAACTGGTCATGGTGAATCAATTCGGGCGCTTAAATGGCTTATGCTGAGTAAACCATAAGAGATATAGCAAATTAATGTAATAAATAATCATAGACATTAAAAAGACCTAAAAAAAGTCCGGGAGAGTATACGTCTATTTTCTAAGGAACACCCACAATAAGCATTTTTGTCTTAAAATAGCCGGGGAGCGGTGGAGCAAGATTCGCGCGGGCATTCTGTAGTCCACGTGAGCGAAGTCACAGGCACAGCTAGTTTAAACATAAAATTAAATATTAAATAATACTAGCTGCGTTAGCAGACGTGGTTCTGTCCTTTGTTCAATAATTCAACCACAGCGCAATCTAATTCGATTTTTTCTCCTAAAAACTCCTCCAGGACCATTAAAAAAAAACAATTACTCACAGCCATCTTACGAATCGTGAGTCATGAAGTCAAGATAGTGATTTCTCAAAAAATTTCCAAGGTTCCAAAATTTTCAAATCTTCCGGGTAACTTTTTAAATGTCGCTTACTCTAAAAACCTTATTCAAACTATTCTGGAAAAACGAATTATCAAAATTGGTTCATCCGTTTTCAAGTGATGCGCTTACCAACTAACAGTATTGTTATTAGTCCCATTAATAGAATGTGTAGGCGATATAACGAAGTTAACTTACAACACGACATATTTTTCACCAGTCTCCCTAAATTTAAAAATTAATTCGTTTAATATATTTATTTCTATTTAATTGTTAGATTTTTAGTCCATTTACTATAAACAGTATTTGTTATCAATGAAAGTTGACCACTTATATTATAGGGTATAAAGATTTTAAGAGGTATTTAGAGTTAAGTTATTATTGTTACTATAATTTTTTTTTGATCTCTATTATTTGTGCCTTACTAAATAAAATTAAAATAAAAATAAAATTTCATTTTAATTTACATAGACTAACAGTCGCTCACGACTGCGTAAATATAAAACATAAACAATAAAATATAGCCCTTATAACTCAGGGATGATGTAGTTTCTGTAGTCTTTGATATTATGTCGTAAAATGGCGCATTTTATTTAAGGGTGTTACAATTAAAATATAATTAGTTATAATCGAATATATAATCGGGTATAATCGAAACAATACCTATCCCCCTTTTACGGCAAACAAGATGTTAGATTTATTAAAAAATGCATGTGCGGAAGTAACTGGCGAAAACTGGGAAAAAATTGTAAGAAGAACCCAAAACATTATAGCGTCGGATTGGGAAATTCATGTGGCATTCGATAATATACAAGTACAGGAACTTATAATAAATTTTGGGGAGAGCTCATCGAGTGACAGTGACGATTCATCAGATTTTGATTAAAATAAATAAATAAAATTACCTGTCGTTATAATTATTTCGTTTCATTGTCGATTACCTACCTATACCTACTTATTTTACAACAGCTTCGAAAACTTTGAAGAAGTTGGCATTATCAATCAAGAATTAATATGTGTAACATCTTGTAATGAAATATAATATTAGTTAATAAATTTGTACAAAAGTATCCGGCAGTAGTTTAGTTTGTAACATTTTGTAAAAAAATATCGGGTCTGTTATCGTGTTACGTTTATCGATATAGCTCCACCCCTATCAGTTTCTCCGACTCTGGTATAACCTTGTACGTGTGTGTGTAAATGTCATATTTTTATAAAACAATGCATACATAATGTAAAAAGACGCTCATTCAAGATTTCACAGGAGCTGTAATCGAGAAAATAAAGAAATGAAAATGGTATACAATCATATAGCTTACACAGGCTGGCGGTGAAAGAAACTCACTTTGACAACGGTAGCGCACGTCGAAGTGATTCTCAAACTTGCCCTCTCGCCATTGGATATAGAAAAAATCTATAATTTTTGCAACAAACCTCGTCCCACAAAGCGTTATACTTTGCTTATATTTATTCAGAAACATTATTATCAAAACATCAGTCAGGTAGGACTTTAAAGGTACCTTTGGTTTGAACAAACTAGACGTTGGACGATGCGAGGATACTAGGGTTATGCTACGATGGGGCTGACATATGCGAATTGCATAAAAACCTCTAAAATAGGTCTATCAAGGTAGTAGGGTAAAAATGGCAGAATTACATTAAAAAAAACATGAAAAGTTATAGCTAATTTGTTGCTAACAAGTTACCAAAATTGCGATTTTGTTGCTCCAACCGATTACCGAAAATCGCGATTACTTCGATTACCCTCATATAGATACTAAAAGCCAGCATGAAAACTCTCGAAATTCTAAAATTAATAAATACCTAATCGGCTATTATGTAGTAAATTAATTTGTTGTTGATGATAGCACTAACAAAATAAATAAAAAGTTATTTGGTTTTTATAAATACGAAACTTTTAAAAATGCTAGTTTGATTATGAATTTTTAACGGCTGACTGGTTACGGGCACTCGCCAACCTCTATGATAGCAATAAAATTACAATCTAATCTAACCAATCCAGTGTGAAACCTAGATCGACTATAATATAAACAGTAAGAAACAGCTAGTATGATTTTTTTAATGTTCGAACTTTTAATAATAACTTGTTAGCGTTATCTTACAACAACAAATCACTTCATAAGAGCCGATTCTATTATTCTACTTAATTAATCCCTAGTTTGGTGAAGCTGTAAATGCCGCAGCGACTTCAGGGCAAACAGTATAGGCAGATCTAAAAAAAATCTATTAATTTCGGAGTTCCAAGAGTTTTCATGCTGCGTTTATATGAAGCTAAAGCTGAAGCAACAAAATCGCAATAATAATATGGTATCTATTTATAAATATTTTTAGTAGAGTTTATAGCCCTACTATTGTATATAGACCCAAAATGTTGCGACAACGCATTTAATCATGTCTCAGTGCGAGAAATCGATTCTAAATTCATCGAATCAAAATAAAAGTGTGAAAGTAAAGTTCGACCATGTAATTAAACCGCACTTTACCGCTACAATCCTTTGAAATAAAGAACTTTAAAAGAATGTTCTTTTTGCTCTTGCTCCTTTATTTCTTGCAGTCGTTCCACAGAAAATAGTGTGGGCACTGCAATAAAGGTGTGGCGGACGCGTCCTGCGCAATTGCACACAACCGCAACAGCACGGCGCGGTGCGGCGGCGCGGCGCGGCGCTTCGCAGCTTTTGACCACGCTGTTAAAAAAAAACACGTTTATTTAATAACTCAAAAACTGCTAAAATCAATTTGACATACGGGAAGTCAGTGGCTCAGTAGGATGTCAATCGCCCAAATTGGCTATGACAATAGTCACTAATACTTTTAGAAATTATAGTAAACCATTTTGCAAAAAAATGGGACCTTTAGATTTTATTCTCTACTTCAATGAATATTACAAGAAAGAGGTTTTATTAATTTTACGATGTATTGGCATGTTATTTCAAGCATCCTGGCATGATTCCTTGCGTTCCTAATTAAATTTTAAATTAACAAAATAAAAATAATTGTTATTGTAAAAATTGCTTTACTAATGGCGCGAATTGCTGAAACTATGTTTTACTGATTACTAAAATTTAAATCTTTTTGGATATTTTCTGAAAATTGAACTACATCAAAACTACGTCAAACAATATTTAAATTCAATTTAATTAATTGAAATTGCCCTTAGAACGTGAATTTCCTTAGGCGCCCTTTTATAGTGTATATGCGTAAAATAAAAATACGATAAGAAAATAATACCTGTGTGCGGAGCCAACATCAAATAGCGATCTCTCGGTGGTCACCGTTGTGTTTGGATAGTACTGTGCTTACCATCAGAGACAATACCGTCAATATACCGAGCTACTAAGTATATAAAAAAGCATCCATACAAATATTTATTAGATACTGTCTAAAAAATATTCCTAAAATAGTGTGCAATAAAAACGAAATTTGTACTATTTTTCCGAATGACTTACAATTTATTACTTGCAACTTTATTTTTGATATTGTTACTTATTCATCGAATAAAGTTGGTAAAGTAGAAAAGACATTTCCGTACTATTGTTGCTTTAACAAAGCAAGGAACCCTCACGTCTTCCGGCATTTAGGTGGACTTTGTATTACGTGGCTCGGCCTTTGTGTGCTTAGTACCTTATTATGTATCTACACGACTTTTATGCTAGTAATGGATGTGGATGAATATCTGTTAAAAAATTACAACAATTATATATCCTAAGGGCCTTTGATCTGAATAGTAGTTGATACGTACTATCAAGATGGCCCAATGAATATATGACCTATATTTGATATCTACCACACATCATAATGTGTCTACATAAATATTACATAATGTAAATTTGATGTCAAGCCAAGGTAACGTGTTCACTGGGGAATTATTATTGTCGTTGTTTGTGTATTTTAAATTAATTTCTTACATGTTTTATGTATCTCCATAAACATATTAATGTAACTTGAACCACCAATTCAAATTTTTTTTTTCCCCGAAAACTTTTTATCACCATACAGAATAAAATAAAGAGAATTACGTATATCCATTGTTCTAATTGTCTTGAGTTCATAAAAAAAATTTGTAGATAGAAGCCATGTCAGTTTTTCCACAGTTTTCAAATTACTCTGGCAACTTTTCAAATCTTTCTTCATCTTTATTTATATATGTAGACTAACAACTGACCGCGACTTCGTTCACGTTAATCTATACTAATGTTATATTCCCCAATTCTCCAAAGCAAGGTACACTTTGCTGAACCCTTATAAAAATCGTAGTTTTTTAAATACTTTAATATCTTTTTATAGAATGAAGATATCGTGATATTCTTCTTAAGATAATTTAAGGAGTAAAACAAAATAATAATAATTATCGAGTAGTTTTTGCGTGATGCGCGCACACGCATCACACGCATTTTATATTTATACTAGCGGTGTGCCCGCGACTCCGCACTCGTTTATTACTGCGAAGTAGTTATATATCTACATCCCGTATTTTTATTTTTATTCATATTGTTGACAATTTATGTGCCGTATAAGTTGAGGAATGGCATGTATTTCCCGTGAACAATGTCATCAAAATTGGTTGAAAATTATTGTTCTGTTCTAAGATTTCTAATGTATTATTAACGATTACTGTAGCTCAATTATGGTATGATTGATGTATGCTTCCTGTCTACAAAATTTTATGAGATTTGGTTGAAAATTGATTGAAAATTTAATTTTGTAAACTCCTTTTTACTACCATTTCTAGAAGTAATATTGACAGTTGTTATAACCCACCAATTATGTAATTACTTATACTTCCTCTGTATAAAATTTCATCAAAATCCGTTAGGTATTAGTGAAATTTTAAAAATGTTAAATTAATGAAAAGTGTTATTGAAAATTCATGAAATGACTTATACTTCCCATGTAAAAAATTTATTCAAAATCGGTCAAGCATTAACATTTAATTATTTTTTTATGATTTCTAAAAGTAATATTAAAATTTCTTCATCATCATTATTTCAGCCGCAGGACGTCCACTGCTGAACATAGGCCTCCCCTATAGATCTCCAGAGCGACCGATCTTGTGTGGCCTGCACCCAACGGCTCCCAGCGACCTTTATTATATCGTCTTTCCATCTAGTGGAGGGCCGTCCTACGCTGCGCTTTCCGGTGCGTGGTCTCCACTCGAGAACCTTTCTGCCCCAAAGGCCGTCAGTTCTCCGGACTATGTGCCCCGCCCACTGCCACTTCAACTTGCTAATCCTTTTGGCTATGTCGGTTACCTTAGTTTGTCTACGGATCTCCTCATTTCTGATTCGATCTCGTAGAGAAACACCAAGCATAGCCCTCTCCATAGCTCGCTGAGCGACCTTGAGCTTTCTTATGAGGCCCACAGTGAGCGACCACGTCTCTGTGCCGTATGTCATCACTGGCAACACACACTGGTCAAAGACTTTCGTCTTGAGGCACTGAGGTATTTTGGACGAGAAAACGTCGCGCAGTTTCCTGAACGCTGCCCAGCCGAGTTGGATTCGTCGACTGATCTCTTTTTGAAAGTTGGACCTACCTAACTGGACTGTTTGTCCCAGGTAGACATATTCTTCAACAAATAAATGTGTAAAATAAATGTTGTCAAAAAATTAAGTGTACAAACAGAACCACAGATTTATTTATATAGATAACAGCGTTTTAATTTTAATAAAAGAATTGTTTTTTTTTTTAATGTTTAATGTAACATATGTTGGTGACCCATAATAAATAAATAAGAAATAATTATAATTTTAAATGTTTTAAAAAATTTCATCGTATGTTCATTGAACCATCTGATTTATTTATTATCCACACAAAAATACTTGCAAAATACGTAACGTGCCTGCCAGTACTGCGGAAAATTAATTAAATTTTATAAAAGTTTTTACACACTACCTTGGAGTCAAGGCATTGTACCGTATGTACATGTACCTCACGTACCATACGTGAGGTTTTATTTCAAATGTACATTTTTCCAGTGAAAATATTTAATAATTCACATCGCTGTAATAAAATTAATACGTTTTTAAACAACGTATTTTATAGCGCGCCAAATGTTACGCCCCGCTGATTTTTCCAACAAAACGCTACCCACTTATTGTTTATTTTACTTATTTTCCAAATTAACTTAAGTAATAAGGTTTGTTGTTCAGACTAGGGCTCCGCCAATCCAAATAATCTAGATTTAAATTACAAAATATTAATTTAAACATATTAATCCCATACACAACAGAACCCTGCATCGGAGACCTATCTACACAGTAACACCAGTCTCGGCAAGAACAAAGAAGTTTGCAAATTCTTATGTTAGCTGTAAGTACTGTTAAGATGTAGAATCTCTTTTTGGCCAGCGTGTTCCCTGTTTTCTACGATATCGAGTTCTTCAAAGGAGGCGTGAAGTCGCATTTCTGCAGTTCGCCATGACGGCGACATCTGCAGAATGTAGACGGATTTATCACTGGCGGCGTTTTTTTAATTTTTATACTGACTATGCTGTTAGCTATAAGGACACTGAAGCCTCAAATGGTTTTACAGCTTCAACGGGCTTGCCCTTTTTCTGGACTACGCCTTGCTTGCCTGCTAAGTCAAAGTAAAATGTATGCAGTAATTTTACGGAGATATTACTGAGAGAGTATTATGATCAGTAGTCATAAACCTAAAATAATAATAATAATAGGTCAACATTTTTTTGCGGTAAGTTGAACGTCATTTTATAAATGGAAATCAATTGACAGAATGGCTCTCAGCGCTCATATCAGTTTTCTCCATACCCCCGTACCCTTAAGAAAAAAACCTGACGAGGGGTAGCTCGCATAAATACCGTATAATTACCACTCTCCTAAGGAAGGGCCGTATTAAGTTAAACGCAGAACCTCGGGGAGTGTTTTTTATACAATAGTGATTTTCATTTAAGAATATCAATTTTATAAAATATTAATCAATGTATAGCCATAAGAGATCCAACTTTAGTATTAAGTTGTTTTTATATAATGTAATTACAATTAATTTAATAATAAAAAGTGGTCCATGCCACTGAATTGTGGTGTCCCAATTATTTTTTTTTTTAAATAAATAAATATGAGGACACAAATTTACATACGGCCATTTAATTCCAAACTAAGCAAAGCTTGTATTAAAGTAACTAAACAGCTGATCATATATATATATATATATAGATATTTAACACCCAGACACACGACTGACAATTATGCTCATCACACAAAAGTCAGTCATGGGCGGGGATCGAACCCGTGACCTCTTGGCTCAATAGTAGGGGTTACTACTACTTCACCACGAGGCCTGTATATATTAATTGATAATGAAGTTTTTTTTTTATAATATCATTTTTATTTTGGAGACTTTTATCACCAGTCCTATTAAGCACATGCCCACTACTTATACAAACATAAACTATAAACTAAAAAATCATATTAATAAAAGACTATACAAATTTCTTGTTAAGAGGACTTAATTAATTTAAAAAAGAACTTAAATGAAAGAACTACACAGCATTATGTACGCTTCCGATATCTGTTCTGCCACAGTACCGTGTAATACACCCTTCACATTACATACATTAATTTTATATTTATTGATTAAGGATATCCTTTAATTATTATGTTCTGGAACACTCTATCAACAAATGATGGATATCATCAATTTTTCTACACTGGTTGCAAAATGGTGAGAAACTATTTTCATGAGATATCCAAATTTTCTTGATACAATGTGTCCAAATCTTGACCTAAAAACCATAACAATAGAAGTTCTATCCATGTTGGCTTTTAATCACCAAGGTACAGGAGGAGGCTGGCATTGTATTCTTCGCTACTAAATTCCATTCTCTTTTGATACTAGATCAAAATATTCCTTCCACATGTCACGATATTTCTTCTTAAATTTACCTAAAACTTATGAATAATAGGGTGGAATACTTAAAGCTGAACCTTCAATTAACGCTCGCTTGACTAAACTATCAACTTTCTCGTTTCCAGCTAACCCTATATGAGAAGGAAATGACGTATTTGTATAATTGATTCGAAAATAATATTAGCAATATTATTTTTGCAATAATTGAACATACGGTATTTCTGGTTACCCGTGCATACGAGAAAAGTGAAGTTATTATAACCATGGCATATTGATTCAAAATAATTACATAAAACATTTAAAAATAATATTTTGAAAACATGTTGCTTAATTTGCATTTTTTAGGGTTCCGAATTCAACAAGGAACCCTCATAGTTTCGCTATGTCCGTCTGCCGGTTTGCGGCCCGCCTTAGCTCAGAGATTCTTAGTGCTAGAAAGATGTAACTTGATATGGGTATACATATTTATCACAACGAAAAAGTAATAAAATGGTAATGGTTTAGGGTAGGTAGGTAAAGTGGGAATGATTTTTTTTCTCGTCTGTCTTATCGTATGGGCTATCGTTGGATAGGTCGTTCAAAAATTTTGCGGTTGTTTAAAAATTATTTTTCGATTCAGGAATCCGTTTGTGAAATCCAGCGCTTTAAAGTCCATAATTTTTGTTAAAGTCAAGTGTCCTCCCCTGCCAGCTAAATGGTTCTTTTTGGATATGTTAAAAAATACATGGTTGTAATGAAGTTAAAAGGAAAACTTCCAGAGGTGAGTAAGTTTTAGTTTTAGTTTTAGCGAGTAATAGTCAATCAATTTATAAAATATACTTAGGGAAGTAATTTAGTACAAATTCCATTGAAAATTACTTATAGCTTCTCTCTAAGATGCGTATTTTAACAGGCAACTACAAAACCCTACATTATTCGGGACATCGGTCCCGGGTGCGTATCGACGCACTTGATAATTTGTTTTAATAGTATATTACAAAACGGCCTTTTTTTAATGAACTTTCAAACTAATATTATCTTTGATCATTTGAACTCACGTCATTCCATGCGGCGTCCTGGCTCAATACCACTTTTATTATCGTTTTAATAGCTTACAAGCAATATACCAGTTGACTCTTTTTTAAAGTAGTTTTTAAATTAATTATTGTTTGATTAGAGGAAAAAAATATTACCAACTTTTTAGGGCTTCAAAAACCGCTAATGTTAATTTTAAAAGTTTACTTTTCGTAAACAGACCAAAACGCTGTCAGCAGTAGAGTAGTTTATATATTATCTCTGCTGTGACGTCATACGGTTCGAAAACAAAGATTTGACATTTAGCAAACGTTCATCATTGTAAAAATCTCAATACTTTTTATGTCATAAATGTCAATGTCAATAGCGAATTTTACTCGTATAAGATTCGATATGAAATTTGCATAGAGTCCTATGATGTACACAACATTGCCGACAGTGTTTTCAGAGTCCAAATTAAAAAAAATAAAAAACAATTTTGAAATTGTAAATAGGTAGCCATCTTACACTTTTAATATTTGAAATCGATGAACATTGATTTCATAAATCAAATACTATGCAAAATATTTATTTATTAATCAAGTAGTCTATTAGTTTGGTGCCTGTGTCAACATAAATAAAATTATACGTTGTAACGTGTCTGAATTTGCCATATATTTCCAGTGTTATATCTAAATCCAACCCAGTCGACAAACCCTAATCCACACGAACGAAACATCGCTTGCATCCGATACAAGTGCGCTCAAGTGGGTCCTCAACGAGGCATTGTTGCCAGTGGAACAAAGCGGAGAGCCCTCCGTGGTCGGCGCGACCTCGCTCCGCCCTCTCGCCCTGCGCGATACTCTTTGTGATATCACGTTTTTAGGCCGACGCTGCCACCTTGTGAATTGCCTGTGATGATAGCAAGTGTTCCCTTTAATATAGCATTGCTAAGTATGTATGACTACCGCCATTTAACTACGTAATATTAAGTCGTGTTCCTCAAATTTTATCAATTGAAAACCCGTTCGAAAACTTTATGAATATGTATTGTTCTGTTGAAATTGTTGTTACATAAAATTTAAATAGTGAGAGAAATGGTAAATTGTTATAGGTGTTGTGAAATAAACACGTCGCCACGATAAACAGATACTCGGAACAAAGACATAGTTCGCACGCCACGACCACTCGAGGCGACGTTCTCTGCACCTTTCCAACTTACACCATAGTACATACAAACGAACAAAATACTATTTAGACTTTAGTTACATTCGACCTTTCTCACACATAACTGTACAACTAAACAATAACAAAATTGATAACTACAACAATTCCTTCTATAAACTATATACCTATTTATTTCTATAATATTTTTGTTCTTTTATACATTTCACTTGATATACGTAATACGTCATATTTACAGTAACCCGTAAGTAATTCAGCATAACAATATTAATATGTTTTATATTATATGGATAGTTTTTCGTTTGTATGTAATTTTCTGTGAGATCGGTACAAGGTCCTGAAATCGCAAATTTTTAGAATCTCATTTGCATTTGTCGAATGCTGCAGAGCTAACTTAAATGAAAATATACAATTATACAACCAGAGAGTGACTTTTAACATGAATAAAACAATTTGGTTAACAGATTTAGTTGAGTCTTATATTACAATATTTGAATATCATTAAAATGAACATGTTGCTTTATGTGTACCGATATTATGTGATTAGGACTAAGGCCTACTGTCCACTGAGGCTTCATTTGAACAATGCACGTAAACTATAAATGACAACAGGCGTAATTTGCATCTTAGGTATGTCCACGTAATCGTCATGCAAGCTATAAAACGGTCAAAACGATTCATTCCTCTCAAGTCTAGCATCGCGGAAGCACGTTCTTATTTCACCGCGACAATGCCATCAAGCAACGATAAAGCAGCATACAACTTTATTAGAAGGCGACGACACAGACGTAAATTGTATTGACTTCATCCATATATTGATAGAAACATTAACCGTAGATTATTTGTTGCGGCGAGAGAGCTATCAGAAGATGATTACTACTTTCAATCATGTTAATGAATGACTAAAAATACGTACTTGACACTAGCGCAGTTTTTTTTTAATTTGTTTTTGCCTACTTTAATTACTTTAGTAGCCTACATAAAAAAAGGAAAAACCACAAAATATTAACATGAAAATAGTTTAAAATGCATAACAGTTACGGTTAAATTATATTAAATTAAATGTGGTACACACATTTTAAAAAACTGCCACAATGCATTTTTGTAGGTAAATTGTCATAGCCAGACAAAGAATCTTAATTATTTTAAGCTGAGCTAGCTTTGTAGTAATTTATAGTTTAGCATTTGCTGAGTACTCATTTTATTGTATCGTCAGTCGTGGACTGGTTTAACTAGTACCCGGCTATTATTTCACAGATTTACACGGTGTCTGCACATCTGAAGAGAGTTACAATTGCGCTCGTTTCGTTTAAGACCCATTCTTTTTAAAGTACTTTTCGTTCGAGTTAAGTTATTCAGCCTTTCTGTCTACAAGTCTATATTCTTGGTGTAATTTATCTTAGTATTAGCAATGATCGGCATTGTTTTTTATTCTAGTTATTCATTACTTGTTTAAGACTTAATAAGACCAATAAAAGTTCTTTACGTAATAATAGTGTTATGTTCTATAATAAGTTCCCGAAGCACATACTGATTTGCCAGACAACAAGTTCAAGGACTATGTCAAGCAGGTTTAACAGTTAAATTATATGTTATAACAGTTTTATTATATGGTGGATCATTATGCGAATGACAGATGTCTGGAAATGACTTCCCTTTGTACAGCCTCCAAATTAATATAATTAGTAATTCTAAGTATTATTAGAAAAGTTAATAAAAGATAACAATTAAAAATACATAAACAACTCTATTAATAAGCGCGTGGCAGCTAACCGAACTACCTAATACCGAGTTTGAGGTTAGTTATTGTTATAACCACTCTGCGACGCTAGTGCGCTTCATTAAAATTAGTAACTACTAATGATTATAATCTTGATACCTTGAGAATCTTCATAATCGAATGATTGCATATAATATATCTCATAAATATGCATATAAAAGAATCATCCTAATTTTATAATTTTCCTATTTTAATTGTAATAGTTGACGCTGGTAAAATAATTCACAGTTACTAATTGTGCAAGTAACTATAAACCTCAAGCTTATAATCTACTCTAAACACCTATCGGTCTATCCCGGCAGCTGCCTTTGAAACCCAATCACTGTTGTAAGCTTAAATTATAATCCTCTTCGGCGACATTCTCATGCAACAATAGTTGATATTGTTCGTCGTTAAACGCTAATTATGATACAAGAAATGTATAAATAAATAATCTAACTATATAAATAAAATGTTAGGGGTTTGCTGTTGTGCGCGCATCACGCTAAAACTACTACATAGATTTTCATCATTTTTTTTTTTACACCTTGATCCTTATCAAAGCAAAAGCTTATCACGATATCTTCATAAACTTAAAAAAGTATTTACAGTGAAATTGAAATAAATGGAATCTTCTATAATATTAGAAAAAAGCATAGTATATAGTTAGGTCGTGTACATATTCGATCTTATGTGTCTTAGTTATAGGTTGTGTTAATAATTATTATCATTTTAAATATTAACAATAAAAATATAATATAAAAAATAATATTCACTAAAAGAGGTTTTGTTGTTGGAACCGCAGAATTAGTTTGTCACTTGTCCAGGGTCTCACTTAAATACTTTTCCATTTTCATTTTTCCAAACTGCTAGGTATATAGGTAAGGTACCTATTGGATCAGAAGACAACTATATAAAAAAATATATGCACATTAATAAAAGGGCTTATGATTATTGTACACAAATATTTTCAACCAAAACATCTAACCTAAATAAACTCTAATTCAGTTCATTAAGCCACGTAACTGCGCGAGGTAAACATGCCAACTTGGAATTGTGGAGGCTACAAACCTGTGCAATGCAGGCAGAGACTCTTCAACTTGGTAGAGCAGCGCGGCGCGGCGTGCGGTCGCGGCTAACCTGTACTGTTTCAACTATGTCCAGAATTCTGCTTTCCTGGTACGGTAAACCGCTTTACTAAGAAGTTCCACTGTTTAATATATTCGTACAAAATGCAAAAAAAATTGTTGTTTACTTTGAAGTGTATCTTTTTAGTTTTGTATATTGCAATCCACAAGTAACATCTTTTCTATTAAGCCATAAATTACTCGTTGGACGAATCAAAGTATTTGATTATAATATCTTATAATTAGGTCGGGGAAAAAGTGTTTTCGCATAACGTTGGTATCAACTTGTTATAAAATTTATTTGGCTGTATGTACGAATTGTATCTGGCTGGTTTTGGTAACATTAAAAAGGTTAAATTAAAAAGAAAAAAAAATGGTTTCCCGCTATTTTTCATTTGTTTTTCTTTTTGTACAAATGAGTGAAGTAAGAAATTCGATACATTTTAAAATATTATTACAAAAAAGGCAAAAATGCAACTCAAGCAGCGAAAAAAATTTGTAATGTTTATGGACCTAATGCAGTGTCAGTAAGAGTAGCACAAAGTTGTTTCAAACGTTTTCAGTCCGGAAATTTTGATGTTAAAGATGCACGTCGTTCTGGTCGCCCTGTTACGAATAAAATGGACGCCATCTTTGAAAATGCGGAACAAGATCGGCATATCAGTAGTTACGATGTAGCTGAAGAACTGGAAATTAACTACAAAACAGTTTTAACCCATTTCGAGAAAGCTGGCTATACCAAAAAGCTCGATATTTGGGTGCCACACGAGCTCACGGAAAGAAACCTAATGAACCGTGTACTCATTTGCGATTCATTATTGAGACGTAATAAAACCGAGCCGTTTTTGAAGAGATTGATAACTGGCGATGAAAACTGGATCACGTACGACAGGAACGTGCGAAAAAGGTCGTGGTCTAAGGTCGGCCAGGCTTCACAGACTGTGGCTAAACATGGGCTAACTCGAAATATGGTGATGGTGTGTGTGTGGTGGGTCTGGAAGGGCATTGTTCATTATGAGCTTTTACTGTCCTGCAAAACCATCGATTCGGATCTCTTCTGCCAACAACTGATGAGATTAAAGGAAACAGTTGAGAGAAAGCGGCCGGAATTGATCAACAGGAAGGGTGTGGTCTTTCATCACGATAACGCTAGACCACACACATCTTTAGTCAGTCAGCTAAAATTAAGAGTTTGGCTGGGAGGTGTTAATGCATCCACCATATAGCCCTGACCTTGCACTTTCAGATTTTCACCTGTTTCGGTCTCTTCAGAATTCTTTAAGTTCTGTAAGGTTAACATCAAGAGAGGACTGCCAAAACTATTTGTCACGTTTTTTTCATCAGAAGTCCCAAAGTTTCTACGGCAACGGGATCATGTCTCAACCTACAAAATGGTAGAAAGTCATCGAACAAAACGGCACATATATACTGTAAATAAATGTAAAAAACTTTGAAAAAAAATGTCTTGAGTTTTCATATAAAAATGCGAAGAAACTTTTTCCCCGACCTATTATTATCTACAATATAATACTATAAAGCCCAAGAGATTGTTTGTTTATTTGAACACACTAATCTCTAGAACTACCAGTCATATTTAAAAATATTTTTTTTCATTTCATAGCGTATTTATTGCAAATAGTTGTAAGCTATATAACTTTATGCTAAAACCCCAAAGAGCAGAGCAGTAACTATGAACATCAAGCAATCTGGTGAGTACGGAAGGTGAGAATAATAAATTATAGGATACACGGATGCATTGGCGCAGGCGCGATGGAGAATTGGTCGAGTTAACTATTAATTTAACCTGCGTGAAACCGTGGGCATAGCTAATCAAAAGATAAGTTTAGATCTAAACTAATAAACAATCAAACGTTTAATATAAATAACATTCAATTACAACACAGTATGTTTATTTGAGTTATTGAAGAACCATTAATAACATTTTCTATACAGGAACAGAACAGTAAAATACATAATGAGCACTGAACAGGCATTCATAAGCCTCTACGTATGAATCTAATTCAACCCTACTAAGTCTATGAATTTAATATCTTCTGTGAATATTTACTATTTGACAATATATTTTATTAAACCCTACTAAGTAGCCACTCGTCATGACCATTGGATAATTACCAAACTAGAAAAAAATACAGAAGAGTAATCAAGGTTAATAGCTAACACAGTTGTTCAAACAGAATTTTATATCGATACTTTTAAAAAAAATCGTAGCCTAAAATAATTGTACTCCTTTTTATTTTTCTGCTTAAATATACATAAAGTAATTCGCTTTCATTATTCATACAATATCTATACATCTACAGTTATCTACATAATAATAATATGTCAACTAGAAACACTTATATTGTTTACATAATAAATATCAAATAATAAAGGCAATAAAATTAGACTGAAAATGTTCAAGAAATATCGAAAGATCTCTGCGAGTTTCGATTCTCGATGTAAAGCGATAAAACGCGTGAAAGATTCATCACGGCCCTCTTGGGAGCGATTCCTCTTCAGAGTTGTTGCCGACCCTCCGACCTCCGGCTACATTATATCATATTTTTCAAAATGCCCTTTAACTTTGTTGAAAATATCCTAAGCACCGCGAAAGCGAACTTTTGACATTGAATTGAATTTTCGCTATCGTTTATCATTTATATACTGCGTACAATTTTCTATTCTTTATAATCTCGCCTGATGGTTAGGTGATGAAGTGACCCGAAATGGTAAGAACAATGGAACATAACCTTTAAGTGCTTATCAAACACTGCTTGACGACAGATTTTCTACTTGAACATGCTAGCTAGCTAGCCAGGCAGGTAATAGAAAATGTTACCATTTTCACCATTGCAAGGATTCGAACTCATGTCGATCAACGCGGTGTCCGTATATGCTACCATTGAGACATAATTTTATTTATAACTAGTTATTCCACACGATTTCATCCGTGTTAAATTTATTCGACGAACTCTTCAATCACTTCTTGTACTAGCCTACAGCTTGCCAGCTTGCATGATGTTCTTAGTTACTCATCCGCTCCTTAGTATTATAGCATGAAGATATATAGCCTATGTTTCTCAATAAATAGGCAATAAACTGCAGTTTTTTTTTTATATGCGACTTATAATTTCACAGAATTGCGCGTTCAAACAAAAAAAAAACTCTTAATTTTTATACATTACTAACTGTGCCTTCGGCTCCGCTCACGTTGACTACAGAATTTCGTCGGACGAGCAAACACGTGTATCGTGCTGACCCATTCCCAACCACAGCGGTCGCCAGCCGATTATTTTAAAGACAAAAATGCTTATTGTGGGTGATCCTTGAAAGTTTTTTTTAAATCTACAATTACGTATAAAATAATTTCATATATCTTTTAATGGTTTACTCAGCATAAATCATCTATGCGCCTGAAAAGCGTCTTTATTTTACGAATCAATTATCCATTATCCGTCACTGCTTATAAATATATAATCTCTATATTAAAAATATATATATATGTACTGCATACATTTATTATTAACTGAATGCTTTTTATTATATCAATAGAGCCAAGATTTACGTATAAATGTCCGTAACATCACTGTACAAGATCAATACAGGCCATCTATCTGGACACATTTTATTTGAAGACACCGTCGTATTTAAATCTCGCTAAAAAGAATAAAATTAAGAAATACATCATTAATAATAATAATAGGCGTTACATAGTTCTCTTATACAAAATTAACCATTTAGATAACAGTTATCCATTGTTAGCTTTGAACCGATCAATTTATGTGGGTTGAATAATGAAACGAGTCGAGTAATCGAGTAATTTTGTTGTAAATAGTGGGCAACACGATATTATTAACACTACGATCGTTAAGTACCTACTGAAATGTTGTTTATTACAACACGACACGCTACCAATATCAGTTACCTTACTATTTATAAAGCTTATTTACATTATTAATCCAAAATATAAATCAATAAACTATAATTAATAAAGTAAATGTTCAACTATCAAAAGTAAGTTTATTTTATCCAAATAAATTAAGAAGTTAATTTGTTAGACCACAGCGCTACCTATCTGGTTCAGATTTTGTGATTTTCTTCTATAACACTAAACCGGTATAAATTCATTTTAGTTCAAATTAAAAAGTACATTTTATAAAATGGACTTCTGATGAAAAAAAGACGGCAGATGTTCTGCCTTTCAGTTCAGATTTTGTGATTTTCCTAAACAAATATATATATATTCATTTTGGCCCGTAAGTATATATATTTTTAATTACTACTATAATAATAATTCTAACATAGCTATGAATTATCGTCTCGATAAAACAAATATATTACATGAATATGAGCACAATGGGTTGTCAAGTCATTTAAAAGTTACACGATCACAAACACACGCACACAAATTTTTATTAAGATTTCGATTTCAATATAGCTTTGAAATAACTTCTATCATTATTACACAGTGAAATCGGTTTGGAATCAAAACATAAAAGTTATAAAATTAATAGTGGTAATTAATTTCAAACATAGTAGATTAATAGAATCATAAAGCATTTTCAGACTCAGATGGAATGTAGGAGTATCTATCTACAGTAAGTAACAAGACATTAGTTTGTACGCTATCCAGTCAAATTGGCTGCCTCCGCTTGATTACAATTAACTAGCAAGTTATAGCCGTAGGCACTGCCTGGCTGTTAAGGATCATCACGTGAATTAAGGGTAGTGATGCAGCTTACAGACATACGTAACTATTCTAAGTGACTGCAATGGAAATGCCGTACGGCCCGTGCCAATAAAGTTACATTATTGCATTTATAAAGACATTATTTGAACATTCATTTTTTATCTATACTACCTAGTCCTACTGTTATATCATTAGGTCCTTACATATGAAATTGGCGTTTTGTATGGGAGGAATATAAAGTTTTTTTTTTTTTGTAATACATATTTAATTAATCAAAGTATGCACCGTTGTAATCTATGCACTTTTGCCATCTCATAGGTAGTTCATTGATCCCTTTACTAAAAAACCATGGGTGCGAAAATCAACAAACTCATTGAAGGCGGTTTGGACTGCCGCATCGGAGTTGAATTTTTTTCCTTGTAAGAAGTTGTCAAGATTCCAGAAAAAATGGTAATCTGTTGGAGCAAGGTTCAGGGAGTACAGTGGATGTCGCAGAAATTCCAATTGTAGCTCATCTAACTTAGTGGTTGTTTGTTGTGCAGTGTGTGGTCTTGCGTTGGCGTGAAGCAGCAGTGGCCTAGAGCGATTGACCAATCTCGGTTGTTTAACAGCTAATTCTTCCTTCGTGGTTTACAATTGCTGACAATAGATATCTGCCGTAATCGTTTGGCCAGATTTTAGAAAGCTGTAGTGAACAACATCGGCGCTAGTCCACCAAACACTCACAAGTAACTTTTTCTGAATCAATTTTCGTTTAGGGCAAGATTTGGCTTGGTCTCCAGGGTTCAGCCATTGCGACGAGCGCTTCCGATTATCGTACAGTGTCCACTTTTCATCACAAGTAATGATTCGATTTAAAATCCCTTCATTCTTGTGTCGGTTGAGCAAAGTAATACAGCAGTCGACGCGTGTTTGTAAGTTCGATTCAATCAATTCATGCGGTATCCATCGTTCAAGATTTTTTTAATTTTCCGATTTGCTTCAAGTAGATTAATACAGTTTTATCACTTACCCCGAAGCCTGCAGCTATCTATGAAGTGGTTGGTAATGGATCCGTTTCCACAATAGCCTTTAATTCTTCATTTTCCACTTTGATCTCCGGCCGTCCACGGGGTTGGTTCTGAAGGTCGAAATTTCCAGAACGAAAACGTTGAAACCAAAAACGTACCGAGCTGTCTTTTGCGACACCAGTGCCGTACATATTATTAATCCTTCGAGCTGTTTCTGCAGCACTGGCGCCACGGTAGAACTCATACTCGTAAATATACCGATATTTCATGTTTTCCATTGTGCGGTAATAAGGAAAAAAAATAATGAGGAAAAACAAATGAATGACTGTTTTAAAAACTGAAATGTACCAGCTAAATGAATTTATAAATTTTAATTTGGAATTCTTAACCAAAGAGGAGATATTTTAGATCAAAGTGGTCAGTACGACAAAACGCTAATTTCATATGTATAAAGGTATAGTATATACCTTATACATATGAATTATATACATACATATAATTATATACATATTATATACCTTATAGTATAGTATATATATATATATATAGGTATATGGATCTATATAAAGGTATAAGGTGCATTCGGCTAATTCCGAAATTCGGGATATTCCGATAATTACTAATTTCTTCTAAACGCAGCAATATTTTATGCTCTTCCAACATTTACCGGGTACCCTTCTTAATACGCTATCCTGCTTTAGTTGACTCAGGTTGTCCCGAGCGAGCAATCGTACATAACGCAAGATTTTTATGAAACAGTGATTTTTCCCGCGTTTTTTGGGTTATCAGAATTACCCGAACATCCATATTTAAGAACTTTGGTAAGTTATATATCTGATAATTTTTTAATCCAATAGATTATCGTTTTAGTGCATTACTGACTAGGTATAGAACACTCTAACTCATCATTTTCTCCTTTTTTCAGAATTACCCGACCCGGAGAATTCCGAATCATAATCAATTCGGATTTATCCGATCTTAATTTTCTATAGAAATAATCAGTGGTTCTCAATGTTTCATTTCTTATTTATGGGAATGGTAGAATTTGTTTTCCAATTAGTATAGTATCTCAATATACACTAAACTATTTCAAATTTACGTTTCATTTTCTTAGGCACACTATAAAAAGTGCTGACAACATACATAACTAATCGGAACTCTTTCTGCCTATATAGTATTCTTAAACAAAAAACATTTATGCCGGAATTTTTGTTCTAAGCCAGCAACACAAAATTAGGTACTTTTAAATACTCCTAACAGTTATATATGTATACATATTAATTATACAATGCTAATAAAAAAAATGGTTTCAGAAACATGCCAAATAAATATACCCAAATATACACAAAAAGATATAATAAATGCTGTTAAAGAAATTAAAAACGATAGATTGTCCATTTATGCTGCAGCAAAAAAGTACGGAATACCTTCAACAACTCTTTATGACAGGGTCAAGGAAACATATAGAACAAATGTTGAAGTAGAAAATAGATTGGCCGACGCTATCAAAGCTATGGAAAAATGGGGATTTGGTCTTTCAAGAGAAGAAGTGTTAAATCTAGTCGCGTAGTTTGTAAAAGTCAATAACATAAATACACTATTTACGAATAATAAACCGGGAAAAGACTGGTTTATAAATTTTCGTAAAAGGCACAGACTTTCTATTAAGAAACCTCAGCCGGTTGAGTATGTACGGAAAAAAATGACCGATCCTTTTGTAATTTCTGAATATTTCCAACTACTAGAAGATACATTGACTGATTTGAATTTATTTAAAAAGCCACATTTAATTTGGAATATGGATGAAACATCTTTGTCTCTTGACCCAACAAAGACAAAAGCTGTTGGCGCTGTTAATAAACCATGTTCCAGGACAACATGTAAAATATCACTGTACTGACTGTAAATTTTATTGCCTAATTTTATATAAAACTGTATTATTTGTCGATTATACTTTTATTGCAAATGTCTTTTGTTGTTTGTACAATTACTTACCTACTAAAAGTTTGAGAAACATAGATTATTTGTCGGGTAATTCCGTAATAAAATATCAATTTTATATGCTTTGGCTACTTAGAGGTCAGTATCGAGAAACATATTTTGCGAGGGTATATCTGAACGGAAACGAAATATGTACCCAATGCCGTAACTAAATAAAACCCACTTTTTAATGTCATGCGGAATTGCCCGAACATACTCCGGAATTGTACTGACACGGAGAAAAAATAATCTGAATTTTAAATATTTTTATTAACTAAGTCTTATGATATTTATTTAATTTTTTTAAATAAAACCGTAGACTATACTTTGAAGTAGACAAAATAATCTAAGTGATAAAGTTAACTCCACCTACTCTGGAATAACTAATGAAAATAGAAATATCACTATAACTCTTCAAAAATCCTTTCGTAATTACCCGAATGCACCTTAGTATGTAAGTCTGTAGGAGGTAATCTCTGAAATTACTAATCTGATTCTAAAAATTATTTAACTAATGAGAAGCTACATTATTCCTGAGTGATATACGCATTTTTATTCTAATTAATTTTTATATTCTTACTGGCGGTGTGACCGCAGCTCCGCAAGCGTTTGTTACTACGCAGTAGTTGTTTACATCCCGTAATTTATCAATAATTGCGATAATCCTATCTTTTAAGTTGGACCATATTATTTATACTTACGAAATTTGATCATGATCGGTTCAGTAGTTTCTGAGTTTATCCCGAACATACATGGCGAAACGAGATTTTTATATGTACATAAATATTAAAGCGAACGAAGGGGCGAATCGTTGCAAGTACTTTATATTTTTATTGTATTAGCTATAAATAATTAGTTATTTTAAATATTTATGTGGTATATAATACGAATACTTTTTACAATAATATTAGTAAAAGGAAATTACTAATACTGTGGAACTTAAACGAAAAAGTAGCATAAATTAATATCAAGTATCAACATTGTTGACGCTGGATTTTTACGAACAAAATGAGCCCATAATAGTTCATAGTGAAGCTCGAATCCAGATTTATCCGCAGTTTTCCCATTTATTGAAACTTTGCCAAAATAAATATCTTAGACGTGTGATTCGATTGGCTTGTCCCACTTGAGCACGCTTTTGGATCTATTATAAAAAATAATTTAATTCTTACTTCTAAGTCTGAAATATCTACTGTAAGCCAAAATTATTTCGTCATAGTAAGAATTATCTATACAATTAATAAAATTGAAGTGTCTGTTTGTAATGTCAAAATAACAGTTTTTTACTAAATGCTATGAAAGTATAATATACGATAACGATACCTATAACAATAAGCCCATTTTAAAATTGTTCGTCTGTCTTTCTGTCTGTTTGTTCCGGGTAATCTCCGAAACAGTTGGCCAATTTTGACGGGACTTTCACTGATAGATAGCTGATGATATAGGAAGTAACTTTGGCTACTTTTATTTTAGAAAATTAATTCGAGTTTCGCACAAAAAAAAAGAAACTGGGCATAATAAATCAATTCGGGCGCTTAAATGGCTTATGCTGAGTAAATCATAAAAGATATAGCAAATTAATATATGACATAATTATAAGCATTAAAAAAACCTACAAAAAGTCTGGGATAGTATATTCATCTATCTTCTAAAGAACACCCACAATAAGCATTTTTGTCTTTAAAATAGCCGGGAGCGGGGGAGCAAGATACGCGCGGGCACAACTAGTTCATTTATTAAATGTAACCCACTTACTGAATTTATACATATTTCACGATATTGTAAATATTGGCGACGAATTACGTAGGTAACTTTTAAAAAGATGAAATGTGTTATAGTAACAATATAGTTACACGCTATATATAGTATTTCAGAATAGGCAAAGATTCATTCGTAGTGACCACTCTATGTACATTGTGATTGTGTTTTCTATCTAACATTACAAGTAAGACAAATTCGTTCTCGTCTTCAAGACACTAAACATGTTAGTTTAATTATTGTAATGTAGACTACCTTTCTGTGTAGTCCAGCACTTGAGATAAACTTACTTAAATGAAAAAACTTGAGTTATGCCGAATGCATGACGATTTGAACCTGTATCATCTGTATTTATCGCATGTTTCATATGTATGTATAGCTTAGATCTTTTAAACTACGCAACGGATTTTGATACGGTTTTTACTACCATTTACAGATTTTTTACGGAAGGTTTGTATATACAAATGGATGTATGTTTGTATGTTTTAGTGGAGAAAATTAAATTATTCGTAATCAAGTCGTAAAAAAATGATTTTCGGGTGCTTACATGGCTTAAGCTGGATAAACCTTAGAGATGAATAAAAATCATGTTCTAAAAATTGTAGTTCTTCAAAAAGCTTAGAGAGAAGTAAGCGATATGTGAGCATTGAACACTAAAAAAGGATTTTTGGAAACTCAATCCGTAAGGTGGTGAATAAAGGGATGGGAATAAAGGGAAGTTTATGTGCAAATACGTCATCTATGAAAATTGGCATTTAGTAATCCGCGGGTAAAGCGCTAGCAATATATAAGTTAATAGATACCTAAATTAGTGACCCATAACAAATCTTTCATTAAATTATTAGGTTAATAATACAATATGTAAAACTCAAAACATCTAAGAAAACGAAAATCGAGAGGATCCGGAGTCCGGATGCGTAGTCAATGTGAACCGATTGTTAACTAAACAGCATGAGGATTACAAAACCGATAGAAAACTAAGAAAATGCTATGATTTGATGGCATTAAAAACGAGACTGATTCAGAATGGATACATATAGCAAAGAATAGAGAAGGATGTTACAGATTAAAGGAGTCTTACACTGAAATGCTAGAAAAGGGTTAGTAAAAATCGTAAAGAAATAAAAAAACATGAAATTAACAATGAATATACTATTTTTTAATGAAATTTCATAAGCAATTTACTTTAACGAACAGTTGCCAAGCCAAGTTTCTGTCAAATTATCAAACATAACAGGTAAACACTAAAACGGTAATTCTACATCGTACATGTCCCATATGGTAGTAAATAATCGAATCGCTATGATATATTAGCGTAAGCTGGTATGCTTATTAAATTGTCGGGAAGGCAATACGATTGTGTTCGCTTCCGCGGTATCCCATAAGTAAATGCGCCATGGTTTACTATATCAGCTAACTCAAAGATAGTAAGTTTGTAGATAAATAATTCTTAATCAAATACTGCATTTGAATTGGCGCTGATTTATGTTATTATAGAGCTGAGGCGATTTGTGAATTAATCTTTACTGTATCAAGAAACATTTAAAAGAAAAGTAAGACACAAAAATATTTAAGTTTATTTAATGCTAACAAAGTAGCAAACAAGTATAGAAACAATCTAATATAGAGTGGTCCACCGTAGTCCATATCTATCAACCAACCTAAAATAACTACCTTGGTATTGATTTGGAAGGCCTTTTGTGCCAGCGCGTGATGCTAGACTCACCTCAAAAATAGCATTTTACTTTGCTTGCAGAAATAAGTATTACCGCAGTCGAAGCTTGCATAGGCTCTTTAAACTAGTGATACAAATGAGAGATAAGAGTGATAACAAAACCAAAAATAACAAGACAATTATTAGCAAAAAAGAAAACCAACTTGAATGATTTTGAGAAGTTCCCTGGTGTATTTTCAAAGTCGAAGTTCCAATGCGAATTAAATTAAAATGGGACCACCCTTGAGGTATTCCCTTTCCAACGAAAAAACAATTATCCAAATCGGTTCATAACATCTATATAAGAAAAAAGCATTCGAATTGAGAAGCTCCAGGTCTTTTTTAATTCGGTTAACAAAATAAAACTGCATCGTGTTTTGGCAGTAACAAAACTTTGTTATATTTCAATTACATTTCCATAGAAAAATGAAATTATCAGAGTATGCAGCAAAGGTAGCAGGAAACCGAGTGCAGTAGGGTGCGCTGAACTGTGCTGACTTAGAACTCAGGTACGTAGTTACTATTGAAACGCGAATGTCTTTCGACAATAACATTTCAAGTAACAATTCAACAAAGAAAATTATTCGATGCAATTCACATAATAACATTCTAATTATATGATAGTTACATGAGCAATGGTTCCAACCTAAAGGCAAAATATATTGCAGATGATGATGGGACAGTATAATTTTTTTTTATAAATTTGCTTATTCAAATAGACTATGAATATTATCATGTATGATTTTTATGGAATCTATTTTATTGTTGATCTTAACAACAATGAACATTATCCTAACCTATCACACGAGGAGGTGGGAGTTTTAAATAATATTTCAGAAGGCTATCAATTTTTTTAATTCATATTTGAATACCTACCATTTATTCTTGTAGTAATTATTATTTAACTCAGTTAATGAAATTCAGTAAAAGTTTGAAATCGTGTTATTTAGGGAATGCGATCCATCACTATTGTAGTTTTTTAGTCTTTGACTTAGTCAATTCACTTTTCTTATATCCTAGCATTTGTTTTTAAAGAAACCTCAGAAAAGTCTTTCTACCAACTATTAACTATCAATTTTATTTCTATTTAACGGGATACGATCTTCACGATTTTTGCAATTCACGATCAAACATACCTGCCTAATTTTTTATAAACTATTTTAAAAGCCGAGTCCATAAATATTTTTTGTAAATTTTCATCAAGTCTAATTTTTTTAACGTTTTCATATACTTTATAAGGTTTAGCATTTGACAATGGCAGCAATCTCACCTGATATTAAATGTCGATGTGGCCTCAGATGGAACCACACGCTATGTATAGAGCTGACTCTGAAATGCAGCGGTTAAAACACTTATATATAGGTATTTTATCTTTAAATTGTGCCGTTTGCTTCGTTTTTCTTTTTATGTATAACATTGGAGTTATATCTGCGTCCGAAAGAGTTCAATTTTAATTATGTTTTGATTAAATAATGTCTTATATTTATTTCTTAGTTTGGATTCAGTTTCGGAGACCAACAAAAAATAGGTGCTTTGCCACAGATTTTCAACTCGAGATTAGTTCTTAGCTAGCCTGGTGAATATGAAATAAATTGAAAATTTAATATACCCCCGACACAATTAACAGAATAATAAATCTCGACTCAAGCTGAGCTGTGGAAAATTCTCACATCAATTTATCAACTATGAAAGAGATGACACTCTTCAAACGGCCGAACAGATTTTCTTGAATCATCGCTAAGAGCACTCTTGATGAAGTTAACTTTCACACAAAAAAAAACTACATCAAAATAGGTTCAGCTGTTTGTAAGCTATAATACCACAGATACAGATAGATACACGTGTTAAATTTATAACACCCCTCTTTTTGTGTTGGGGGTTAAAAATTCCCTACCACCATAGATCATTATCATAACCATTAAATAAATAAATCATTGTACGCGTGCTACGTGTAAACCGATGAAATCAGCTGAGAGTATAGCAAAGGTGACAGGAAACGGGGTGCAACGGAGCGAGACGAGCTACGCTGACTCAGGACGAAGTGATACCACTACTATTTTAACACGAACCGAAAATTACTATAACATCTGAAATAAGTAAGTACGATGGCAGACGTAAAATTGGAAAGTATATACTTGCATTAGTTATCTAAAACGACAGAAGCATGAGATTAATACGAACATAGTCCCAGAAGTTCTCATCAGAATGTTATATAATCAATCGATTTTTAAATGAGCACACAAAACGTGTATCATAATGTGTCATGATATCATGTTACAATGACAATAAATTGACAGCTTCAGCAGGCTTTGGGGCGAACGCAGAAGCACTCAGCCGAAAAAGTGGCAAGTGGGGCGATCACAATAAATTTTATTGGTCGCAGTGATACAAGACTGCTAAGCATGCATAGCCCCCATTTAGAACAATAATAATAACTAGCACAAGGGTGCCAAGTGGTTGAACTTAAACTTGAGCTTTTGCCCATTTAGTTTATATGTTAATCGTTTTTCTAAGTGGAACTAGTTAAAAAAAGAAAAAAAATGGTTTCTTACAGATCCCATGTACTCACTGCGTGGGTTTGAATTGCAGTTGATGTACATAATATATACATAACTAGTAAATGGTGGAGTCAATATATCACACAGGCAGCGGGCTCGAGGGTTCCATGTCAGAGTATCGGATCTATCGCATAAAGTTCCAATACCTTTGCGAAACAATGGTAGTTGCTAGTACGAGTAAGCGATTTGGCACATTGCGCCCGCTCCTGTCCCGGCCGCACCGCGGCGGAGGCGGGAGCGGTCGCGGCGTAATTACGTACCTACGAAATGTGAGCTGTCGCTTAAATCTTGCACTGCTTAAATTTGAAACGAACTCAACTGAGGCTCTGTTATATGATTTTTTATGTTCGAATTACATGGTAACGTCTATTGTTTTTTGCGAATGATAATATTATTGATTTGCCAAATCTGGGTAAAAATACAAATAGGCTCATATATTTATTTATTTATGAAAATTGGTTGGCCAGTAGCCAATACACTACATTTCATTAATATCTACAAAATAAAATCATTTTTCAGTGCATTTGTCTTTTAAGGCCACCACCGCATGCTTAATTTGTGATCTTACTGAATACAATAGTTTTTTATATTTTATTTCATAAATCAATGTTGGAATTAGTAATGATAATAAAAAAGGCCAAAAAGTCCAACAAAATAAATAACGAAATTAAACATAACAAATTACTCGATTACGAAAGCAAACACACGACTTAAAACAAAAATATCATCACGCCTGGAGAATGGCGACAATCACGTTATTTAACAACCGTTGAAATACTGTGTGTAAATGGGATAATATTACATTTTCACTAGCTTTACATTACAAAACATATCGAATTAAAAAGTTACTTACACACGAGACGATACAAAAATATCTGATCGAAATGCTAATAAATTCAATATCACTTTTCAATCTTGATTCCCATATAAGCACTTGATACATATGGATAACCCTTCAAATACAGCCAGGATGAGAGCGTTCAGCGCACCAATGGCGTACCCGAACGCATTAGACTACCAAAGCTGAACAATTTAATGACGATTGACTATTCATACCACATTCGAGCGGTTGACCGCTTTGCTACTCTTGATTTAGAGTCTAATTATTCTGCGATCTCAGCCGTGTCGGACGCTCGCAGGGTACGTAATGAGAGAGACGGTACGGTACTGGGGGAGGCGAAATGCAAAATGTTGCAATTCCATTTCTCCGTCAGAAAAACAGCTTACACTAGCAAAAATAATTAAGAGTATTAGTAGAGTCGCCGAGCAGAGTGTCGCGCAGTAAATACTCTGCTAAATAACCACCTATATTTATTGGAGCTAGGGCTTCAGGAAAGCCGGCGTAATGGCGGAAACAATTCTGCCTTTTCAAGCATTTTCTTTTGTTAATAAATGTTTCCGGTGACTTAAATTTGGGGTGTACCTAATAAAATTAAAACAATTATATGTCGCATAAACTAAATTTAATGTTGTTTGTTAAAATAAGTATTATACTTTTCTCTCGCCTTAGATTATAAATTTGCAGCGTATATTTTTCAAAACCTGCTACTTTTTTTTCTGTAGCGCACATCAATTAATAGTTTAATTGAAAAATGTCCATTGGATATAATCACTGCTAGGTGGACGCGTGTTTGTAGTAATCAAGCGAGGTGGTAAGAACTTGTACCCGACTTGGTCACGACCACCATGCACATGGTGATTAATCCGTCACTTTTACTCTTTTGATTTGTCGTGTTTTAGGATCAGCCAGTGCATAGCCAGCTGTTAAGAGACTTGCAGACCGGCATGACGTCGATGGATTACAGATCTCTCATTGGTCGTCGTTGTTTTTGGATTGTATCGTCACTTTGCCGTTCTTCAATCACACTATAAGACTTGGTACCATCTACTTGTAGTAAAACTTCCCAATTCGTTATATAAAAAAAATTTGAATATTTCCATGTCTATGTAAAAATTACCTAAGTACGGAAAACGTCCAAAAGCCTAAACTCTCATGAATGTAGAGTTCTTAGAAATTGAAATATTTCCAATACACAGAATTTCACCATTTTAAACGCACAATTTATCAGCTGTCACTACGTCTCCTGACGACGGTCCATCCTGGGAAAAACTAAAACATTAAAAAAGAATAATTCACCAATTAAATTGAACCACTGCCCGTGAAATTGTTTACCGTTAGAGGTAGGTAAAGATTTTTCAAATTACCTATGGAAGAGAGAAGAATGTTCAGTGTAAGATGTGAAATGTAATTTTATGGGTCGTAGACAACGTTAAACGTGTAGGCAAGTACATTTTGTGATATAAATATTTGAACATTTTTTTACAGACTTTCCATGGAAATACGTATGATGTAGCTTAAATATTATTTAACATTAAATGGATATTTTTCTCGTAAACACTAAAGTTTAATATCGTAATATAATATTTACATATTTTTTATTAATATACAATAATACATATTTAATTATTTAAATTCATACTACAGACACTTTACATCCGTGAGTGTTATTTTTTTACCTGAGATACTCAAATCGGTACTCGGTAAATTTACCATTAAATAATGTACCTAGGATTGTTGAAAAAATTGTTAATAAGTATTCTACGCTCCTTAAGTTGTTTAACTTTACTTAAATTATTTATTTACGGCACCGCCACATGATTGTTAGCCACGAACATCATACGTGTAAGCATAATGAATATTATAAATTTAACTTAAAAAGGAGGTAGTGTTTGCATACTATATGTAAAGAAATGGCTAATTAAAAGTAAGAAGTCAAATAGACGCTTATGGGTTCACCCTATTTTGATACAAAGAGAACAACATGATGGATTCCATACACTTAATAAATATCTACGAAAAGATTATTGTAACTTTTGTGATTATCTTCGGATGAATATCAAAACATTCACATATATATATTATATTCAAACACTAACTTTTAGTTAAACACAACATGTTCATTATTCCTACACGTATAATTTTCGTGGCTAGCACTGTATTACATAAAAAAGATACTGTGATATATATAGCAATCATGCGAAGGCAGCGCGGCGTGAGCGCGGTGGCGGCTCGGCGGCGGCGGAGCGTCCGTATCGCCGTCTACACGATCCCTAGTGATGGCTAAATGGTAGAATTCGGAAACGACGACCGTCGGTGTAAGTTCGACTCCTAAATTGTGCCTGTGCTTTGTACGACATTGTATTTACGTATAATTAACCATTACGCCAGCGCACGCGGATAAAGCGGTTCGGAAGGGCTTCCACTTCTCACTTATTTAACAAAATTCAGTATTTGAGGCTAGCTGAGAGCTGTAGCCTAATGCTATATAGTCTATACTTACTATTTCTCGTGAATCTGGCTTATATACAAAAATAATTTTTCGAATCCGACTGGTAGTTCAAAGGATTACCGTGTTTAAACAAACAAACAAAAATACTTTTCCGCTTCATTATATCTATACTAATATTATAAAGCTGAAGAGTTTGTTTGTTCGGTTGGTTGAACGCGCTAATATCAGGAACTACTGGTTCAAATGGATAAGTTATTTTAGTGTTAGATAGCCCTTTTATTGAGGAAAGCTATAGGCTATATAACATCACAATACGACCAATAGGAGTGGAGCATCAATGAAAAATGTTGGAAAAACGAGGAAAATTTATTCCTTATGAGAGCTTCCATTATGTGACGCAGACGAAGTTGGGAGGGTAGCTAGTAATAATATAAAATAAAAAGAATATTAATAAGGTATACATTCCAGTAGCTGCACTTGAGACCAAGTTCCTCTGGGCTTAGCGTGTTACCATCTTAGGTCACGTCGACACATAACATCACGTGAGATCGTGTACAAACGTTTAAATTATAATGAAAAAATACTTAATTAAAACAGCCATGAATATACTGAACTATTATTATACCTACCCATCATTAATACCTCTACCGACATTATACATAATACGTTTTATATCAGTTTTTGTATGTGTTTTTTTTTATATAATAGCTCGGCAATTTGAGGGTATTATCACTATTAGACCGCCAGCTTGCATAAATATCTTTTCAGGTTACGTTTGGAGGACCTGATGTCATAAGGAGGAATCTCACTGGCCGGGAGACGGCATGTAGTGTGTGTACTACAATGATCCACTGCTAGCTAGTAAGGATTTATAAAGCACCAATAAGTATTTATTTATTATAAAAAAAAGAAACAAGAACGTTGAGTAAACTGTTAATTTTATTTTAACTCTACCGGCATTCTCAAAAAGCCCTTTAATATAACTTAGTACAAAGATGACCAATGAATACCAAATAGTATTTAATATTATTTGTGAATCTACTTAGTTTAGAATTCGGTAAATTTATTTGCGTCACGTGTGTTATCTATATTGAATCGAGATGTGCTCTAGGAAATCCAATATCTTTCAGGATAGTTTTTATTGTCTCCATCAAATATATCAAGTGAAAGACACGTGTCCCGTAGTATCAAGATTCCGGACTTAAAGTGGTCAAGAGCTACAAGGGAAATTCGTTGCGTCAACTAACTTATTCAAATTAATGAAAAAATTGCATCACTGGCATTAATGCTTTCAAAGCATTTAAAGGATCTTATAATGGCTCAATGGTAGCATGTACGGAGACCACGTCAATAGACGGGTGTTCGAATCCCTACATTGAGCCTAAGCCGTCGGTGAAGGAAAACATCGTGATGAAACCATAGCTTGGTGATAGGGCATCTTTTATTTATTTATTTGAACACTTACATAATAAACACTAAAACAAGAAAAGAAAAGTAGACAGACAACATTGCTTAGTGTTTACTATAAGTAACAGTTGAGACTACATGATAAAGATAAATACAAAGGTAACAAACAAATAAAAAACTTAAATTCTAATAAATGGTAAACTACTGGGTCAACATTACTCTTCTAACTGAGCAAAATATTTCTTGATTGCAGTAACGTCATCATGTAAAATGTCTAGAGCTTGTTTGATCTTTGGAATATGTTAATATGCCTCGTTATTCGTGCGTTACCACTCTCAAGTTGAAAATCTATAGCCAAACACCTATTGGTGTTTTCCGGCAGCTGCAGTTGACAATTTACCTGTATCTTTTATTACCTTTATTTACCTTTACTGCTAGTAGTCGGTTTACCCAGAGTGTTCACATTGCGTGTTATAATCTTGGGGCACAATGATTACATAAAATTGGGGCAAAAAGCATATAAAAAAATATTATTATTATTATATTATTTAGTGCTTCATTGCGTTCCATAATTTTAAAGTTATAGTTTTCCACTATAGTTTATGGGCTTCAAAATATGTTCGCTAGACTTGGCTGGCGTCAAGCCAACCCTGCTGGAGAGACAAAACGATCGGACCGTTAAACATCTTCATTTGCTTATTGATGATCAATTATTTTCGCTTGTAACGTGCAATTGTTACTTCTTAACTCTTACATTATTTAACACTTATTGTAGGATATTGCTTATAGAGATAAAATATATGTATACAATTCATTAAATTGAAATTTGTAATGTCAAGATATGTTTTTTACTAAACGCATATTAATGAAAATGTATACGGTACTTCTAGCAAAACAAACCAACAATTTTTTAAATGGTTGTCTTTTGTTCCGGGTACTCTCAGAAACGGTTGGACTGATTTCACGGGACTATCAGTAGCAGATAGCTGATGTTATTAGGAGTAAACTTAGACTACATTTATTTTAAAAAAAGAATAAGGTTTTGGAGCCCTTAAATGGCTTACGATGAGGAAAGTAAAAAAAGTGAAGAAGAGTATAATATGTCTATCTTTTAAGAATCACCCACAATAAGCATTTTTATATTTAAAACAACAGTGCCGCGGGCAGAGCTAGATTATAAAATAAAGCTGTAACACTCACTATGATTGATTCTTCGTTTAATATAAAGTTTAAATAATTCTGTTAACAATAGGGTACCTGATTCAATATGGTTATTATTTTATTTTAATAATTACTTAGTACTTTATTATTCATCCATATTTAAGGTACCTAGATACAGCAGTGAAGATATTAACTTAAGAAAAAAAAACACAAATTATTGTAAATAATTTATTACGAATCAAATAAATAGATACTTATTTCCCAATTAACAATTATTCAATTTGAACAAATGAAACGTTAACAAACATTTTTATATGTGATATGTATCAGTAAGTATACAAGTTACAATTAATACTTTAGAAATATTGCTTTATTCGTCTAACATTCCAAAAATAAAGTTATATTTCGGCGTACAATGTATAATACACTATCAGTAGCTTTACTCTGTTAACTAAATGTCCAATTAATCAACAAGCTTTATATCAAACACCTGTTTAAGTTATATTGAAAATACAAAATTTAATTAAAAAATATATATTATTTTTAAATTCACCCTTTTGTTTAATCTTCATACGGAAAACAAAGCAATATTATTTATATACCTATTGTTTTTAAGACTTCAGCCTAAATCTAATCGATTGGATAGTTTTATGTCCCAGACGTCCAAACAGACAGGCGAGTTTATTATTATTCGCACCTTCAGTAAGTAAGATAAGTGAACTACACTTTTTGCTAGTTTTCATGATAGACATTTTATTCTGCTAATATTGCTCTGAAGCAATTGATTTTTGTATAAATATGCCTTACATTTTTAGAGGGGGTCTTTGTTCCTTCAGTTAAAAGGATGTTATTAAAGAACTTACTTTGGTGTACTTAACTCATTTAACGTATTTTTAAAAATTGTGATTTTGACTTACCGAAGGTGCGTATGTATGTATAAAAAAAAAGAAATCGCAATTAAGTATAGATTATTTCTACTATTATTATTGTATGGGGCGGCTAGAGCACAAAAAGTAAAATTTATGTTCGTCCTAGAGGTGGACAACCTTTTTTGTGGTTTCTACATTTACCTACTTATCGTACACAAAAAACCTACCTTAGGTAACATTTGCCACATTTCAAAAACATTGTGATGGTATATAGGTACATAAGCTTTCATTTTTATCACTGTCGGATGTCACCCCCAATAGTGCTTTTTAGAGTGCTTTTCAGCTCCGCTCTGCTTTTTAAACATATTTTTTTTAACGGCCTGCTGAAATGACTCTTCACACCACATTCGAAGGACCCAATTTCATAGGAAGGAGGGAACACGTTTACTGGGCGACTATTCCACATCTACACGGTAATGTGGCGAACTCCTTACACAGGGTGAAAAAACAAATGGGACATGGAAGAAAAGTACATGAAATATTTGAAGATAGCGAATTTTACTGAAATGAATTGTTTTTTGAAATAATAACTGCACTTACAAATTTTCTAAAAAAGCTTACCTATACCTAATCGAACCAACTAAAAAATGCAAAGATGCTTTTATATTCACTATGTTATTGCGCCAATCGATAGGGTATATATATGATAAGGACTAAAATCTCTCGAATAAACATTGTGTCTTACAATTAAAGGAGACCATGAAATTTTACAATTTAACTCTAACATTACCTAACTTAGACTTAATTAAAAATGTAAAAGTCTTTTTAATTTTCTTAGAATTCCACGATGAGAGTAGGTACCTAAATAAAAGAAAGAATTATGTTTGAAGTGTCTGTAAAAAAGTTATAAAAATAATTTCCACATTAAGTAATTGGCAAAATTATTGTTACCTATTTTTGACCATTTATTAATTAGAAGAGATATTATGACAAAACATTTAAAATTAAATTAAACCTTTCTTAGCTATCCTTGTGTGGGGCTGTAATTTTGAAACTAGAACGAACATCTCGATGATCTCTTGTTTTATGTTTGTCAAAAGAGGCCAACAAGCACTGCCTGCTTGATGATAAACAGCTACCGTAGCCTATGGACGCTTGTAATACTATAGGTATCATAGCGCGTTGCCGACCATAAACACCCTTTTCCCCAAGGAGCTCCGGAAACCCTACTCACCGTAGGAACACAACACTGGGTTATTTAGCCGCGATCTTCTGTAGGGTGGAAGTATTCCACCAGTCGGTTTGCCCCAAGAAAGAAATCTTCTAATAAATTTCTCTTTCGATGTTGTTGCAAATGGTAGAAATTTTGGTAAACATTGAAAGTCTCATGAGACATATCAATCGGAAACTCGAAAGAGAAAGAGAATAGTGTCCGCTTGTTAGAACGAGATCGAGATACGAGACCATTTTCATATGTGCTATCGGTCTACGTAGGTAAATCGTTGTAAAAACAAATACCGCTTATTTTTGCGAAAAAATTTAAAGTGTATTTCAATATTTATAGTAGACGTGTTTAATTGTGGTTACTTGATGTAACCCGTATAACAAAAAAAATCAAAAAAATAATACGTACACTAGTGTATTCTGTTTATTGATCTCGTCTTATTCAACCTATTGCCAATCTATACTACTCATACTTAATCTATGGTTTAGACTTTAGTTCATGTTGGTTGGTTATTATCCGTTCACAAGAGATATCTAACAACAAATCTAGTAAGTATTTACCGCGTACATGTGATATTTGTTTGGGTGTCAAACAATGTTTCTAATTTGAATACCTACTCAATAAACTAAACATTGCTGTTAGATTAATTACAATACTTTATGGATACTGATATTGCATGTTTCCGGTGAACGCAATGAACACAAATCTCTTAATTTTAATAGGGCACCATTAGAATTATTATGAATATCATATTGTATTTCAGTGTTTCACCATAGAGATCACGAATTTAGTGTCCTAGATACAACTTGTGGCACATTTGTTGTTTTTTAAAGTACCGACATGAATTTCATATTTCGATTCGATTTTGGTTAGGGAGGAATCATAGGACACCATACCAGGGCGCCATACCATTATTGCAATATTCGAGATGAATGGTATTAGGCCCATGAAGTTATCGTTTCCAGAGCTATATTACCTATGCTAAGCAAAAGGGATTAAAACCACGAACACGGAGCGAAAAGCGCGCTAAAGCTTTTTAAACCAATCAAAATTTTATTAATTGCATCGTAGTTGTGTTTGCTTCCCACAAAAAACAAACTATTACTAAATTCGGATAATATTCTTCGATTTCTTGGTTAAGATTACGGTTACTCTTCTTCTTCTAATTATTTAATGGCAAAAGTGTATATCCACAATTCTGCCAACGTCGAGTGAAAAGATTTATTTTTGTAATCTCGGTAATCTTCAGCAAAGCTCTAACAAGTTGGCGTCACCCTAGTTAAACAATCCGGAGAGTTTTTGTGGCAACTCAAAATGCTTGTTTCTAGTTATTATAACTATAAGTTAACTTCACATATGCACAATAAACAAACTATATCGCGTAAAATGCAGCCAAAATTACATAGTATTAAAGAGCCAATTATCAAAAGTTTATAAAAATAAAAAGAACCACATGAAATTTTAAAATCCCGCCAAAAACTCTCATTACGGTTACTATAAAGGCGTTTCAAGATAACTGTCAACCGCCATCTTGCTTCGACTTTCACTAGCAACTTTAGTCAAAATTGTACGATCGGAAAACAATAACATGTGCAAATTATGGTGTATGTCACGTTATAATTTTATAAAATACAAAGGCGTACATACAGATTTATTAAATTTAACTAAAAATAGAAATGAAAAATAAATAAATAAAAGAGAAATAGATTGTTTCCTTTTCTATGGTTGTTAGGTATGTACTATACTACAACCTAATATTTATAACCAACTAACACACAAAACTCCAAAATAATGTAAAAATATATACGTAATAAAAATAAAAACATTTTTATATTTTATCTTTTTGTTGCTGGCTGTACAATTTTGACAACTAGTGAGTGAAGTTGGTGCGAACACTATTATCTTGTCATTTGAAACGCTTAGTATACATTGTTTAGTGCTCGATATTTATAATAAAAACATTTTTCATCACACTTGCACGTAAACAGTGTCATAATATGCAGGCTATCCAGGGTGTAACTCTCTAAATAAAACCCGAGGGCCTCTTTTGCGCTAACGCCCGAGTGCGTTATGGCTTTTGCAATTGATGCCATTTTTTACAATCCATTTGGCTGAATGCGTCTTTGCGCCTTTTAAGTTTTTGAACGCAACATATTTGTATTATCTATGGAACACTAGCCCGCAACCGCATAAAAAAAAACGCTCTTCGCAAATCTTGTAATTGTTGAGTTGACTAGTATTGTGAAGTAATAATGTTCATTACCTATTCGCAAATGTGTTGAAAAACATTGTATGTTATACGGACAGTACGGGAATTACGAACATCGACTGTTTAAAACCCTCACATCTTTACCGCCTTCAAGACACAATGTACTATTGTCGCACGCCATAGAAAATTACAATAATATTTTATTTATAAACAAGTAATAAAATAAATTACAATCAAGTAACCACAAACTTTGTAACAAAAACTGCACTACAAAGAACGACGCCTTCTACTTGGAATTAATTTATTTCATGCCAACATTTCTATATAATATTATAATATATTTGTTTAATATATCAATGTTAATTGTGAGATACTTATTAAATACAAATAAATAACAGTGAGCTATAAGAAAAAAATCGCCGAATATAAATAATTAATTTATAGATTGTGAGTAGTGCTAAATTGTACTAGATTATCCAAAATAATGTTTGTTATATACATATAGTATAACAACATTAATATATCAAAAGTAAAGAACGATGATATTCCGTACAGCAGCGCTCTTTGTACAATTACTCAAGTATTTTATCTTTTATTTATATATTTTAATATCACATATTTTTCTAAACATGCCAATAATTGGTAATTTTTAAAATCGACATTTAAAAATGAGACTTTTGTTCTTTGGCACACAAATTAGAATTTAGAATCACATTGATAATCCTATCACAATGCAGATTATAAATTTGAAAACACATTATAAAGTATATATTTTGCTTTATTTATGTAATAACAGATTCTTCTTGAACTATTTAAAAGTCTTATATTTACTATACGACATAAATGAGTTTTTATCATTTTAAAATAATGGTAAAAATTACAAACGCTAATCGCCATGTTGTGACGTCATAAACAGTATCGACAATATAGAGTAATAAATAAAATAAATATGTACAACAGAGAATGGAAACATCACTCGGTTTGGCCCTAGTCCGTAACTTAAGACATTTTAAAAGATATTATTGTATGTCTAAATACTGACAGTTTTCCTGTATCCGCAAATTTTGTATAATTTTCACGTTTAATATGTTACTCAAATCTGCAGTACAAAAAACAGTACCCAATTTTTTTAAAAGTAAGATATTTTTTTACAAAATAGACAAAATATAAATTAAAGAATATTAGGACTGTTTTAAAGTTCGCAAATTCCACGATAAAAGATACAATATCTTGTTCGACGACTTGTTTCGTTTTAAAACAAATATATTCTCCATCATTTTATATTAATCTGTTATTAGATTTCGTTCGTGAACGTGTGACTACAGCGGATAGCGTTTGGGATAATCAAATAAGTAATTAAAAACCAATCTAAAAAAGTCAGAACAAAAACTGTAACCCAACTACGGAAAAAAAAATACTATAATTAAAGAGGAAAAAACCTTTTTCTTTTATTTAAAAACTCCTCCGTAACCTTAACCTTCATTATACGATTGATATTCAGAACTGCGGATAGATAGTACTGGCAGTATTCATAAACACTAAAAATATTGTATAAAAATTGTTTTTATTTCGCTTGCTAGGTATATTTTATTTATATTGAATACTGTACAACATGTACTTATGACCTCAGAAATTTCTCCTTTTTCATTAAACATCTCACTCGTAACGATAGCAAAAAAGAAATTCAGAGTTCCCCACTTTTTTCGATGTAACATCAGTCATATTGATTTTGTTCGTATAAAACGTAGCCTATGTAACCCGGACCATAATAACGAATATATTGACACCGCATTCATTAATTAAAATCGGATAACTAATTTAGGCGATTTGTTGGAATATGCGTAACTACAAACATGCATAGACTGCTAAAAACATAATTTTTAATTTTAGCTTTGCCTTTGTAATTGATGTAAAATAGTCTAGTATATGATCATACCGATATATTTCGTTTCTCTGTTGTTTGTATTAGTTTCTATTGAAATAGCCTATTGTGTAAGGTGACTAATAAAAAGAGCCTATTGTCACTAAAAATATGTTTTATATTTCCTAGTTTGAATCCCAAATGTTACACTATTATTATACTATACATTTATTCACATCTCAAAATAATTAACTAACCTTTGTACTACAAATATTATTCTATAAATAAGAATTGTTTTCTATTTCAGACCCAATTAAATTATGATATTAAAATTAAAATAAATATTGATTAACTTTTTACCAAAAATAAATAAATCACTTATCTGACTAAAGACATTTAACTAACAAACAAAAATATTGCAATAGGTTGCTAAAATCATTTTTGTACACATGTATAGTGTTAGTTATATTCACACGTTAGTTGATTTCTTTGGCGGAGGTACTCTTGGCGAGTTGCTGTACAGCTTTTTGAACAGTTCTTGGATGTTGTTATCGGGAAATAAATTTATCAGTGTCGCTGAAATAAAAAGGATAGAATATTTAAAAATATTGTTAATAATATAATACTACATAATAAAGTTAATACTACTTAGTTATATTACATATTAGCTGTGCCCGCGGCTCCGCTCACTTCGAATACAGCATACCGTCAGTATTGTGGTGACTCCATTTCCACCTACTCTATAAGTATATTTCATGTGCATTTAGTAAAAAATTGCCATTTTGACATTAAAAACAGACACTTAAATTTTATATATACGCTAACCCGTACGAATATTTCGAATATTATAGAAAGTAAAAAATGTAACAGCTGTTGTGATAGTATAAGTAGATTGTTAATAGATGGCGCCTCCTACATGTTAGGTGAATATATTTTCATTAGGTATGCCATCAATAGATATAATTTCTAATGTAAAAGTTAAACTAAAAAAACTGAAATCATTTAGGAATAGGAGTGCACTTTAAAAATATGTTTGAATCATTAATTTTTAATAAATAAGGAAGATATAACATTGCCTCAAAAAAAATCCTTCGATGGCGATGAACTTTTGGTGAATTGTTGTGTGCGCACGCTCGTGGGAACGAATTCGCGGGTATAAAACTAATTTTGAAATGTAGTGACAAAACGGTAGCAATTCAGTAAACAAGTCGGATTCCGTTCATTGACTTTATTTCAATTTTGGTCCAGGAATTATCTAAAAAATGTATCGAATCAGTAAAGATAGCAAAGGTTAAATAATAGTAAGTACTCTCACCTTCAAGAAGTATGAATATTAAACGTCTGTTTATTTCCTGCGTTTGGAAGAGATCGAATACGGTGAGGAGACCACGCCTCGCCGTGTCCGTGCCTACTATGTGTCTCAAATCGTCTGGGAATAGAAAGATGACCAACAGTTGATAAAAAAAATGTGTGTACGCATGTCAGTAGACATACTTCTTTAGAGTAATAAAACAAAAATAACTCAAGATATTATATCTCGCGTGCCAACAACATATTGAAGTTAGCTATAAATGATACTGTTGTCCATTCATATTACTGATTTTTTTTTCATATTGTGTAAATATGTAAGCAAACATAATTTATAATCAGATTACAATAATGATTATTTATATAAAGTTAAACCATTTTTTTTTTTTTATATAAAAAAGTAAAGTGAATTCAAACTACTATTATTGATGGCCAAATCCATCATGCAGCACTTCCGTCAAACGATGCGCGCTCAGCTCTCAATTTTACTCTCTGCTAAACGCGACAAAAGTATAACATGAAAAGTAAAAAATGGTTAATATATTTTTTTCTCCTTCGGGATGAAAAGTTCACTTTTAGTCCCTGTCACGCGGGAGAAAAGTACCCGATTCTCTCCCGGTGAGATGGCAAATGTGCGCATGCGCGTACTTTACTTTATCTCCCGGTAACCTAGCAACTGCGTGTTTATATATAAAATGTATAAACTTTTCATCCCGGAGGAGAAAAAAATTGTAAACGCACCTAGGGAGAAAAGAAGGACATCCCCACCCGCGATTTTAATTACTACGTAATATACTATTTCTACCGAGGGTGGAAGATTTATGCTCTTTAATATAATTTAGGCTAAGTGTTCACAATCATATCTAATGTTAGGTGATTGAAAAGGTCACACGATAAGCCTCTAATCACTTTCAAGCCTATTCTATAACAATATTAAGTGAAATACAATACAACAATTATGCAATTTTCTCAGTAAGAAAAACAAGACAAAGTTACCTGAACAAGCGGACAGAAGAGCAACTTTCGCTGCAACCCTCGTTCGAGCCTTCGTAGCCGAATCTCTATTTCCGTAGCTAGCATTATGCCTGTTCGTTAACCACTGCCTAAAATAATATACGTTTTAATTGCTTTATAATCCATATTTCATCCAACATATATTTACACTTTAGATTTTCAATACTGTTGTACTGAGACTTTAACTTATCTTTTCCCGCAGGCCTATGTGTGCGTGAGCTTGTAAATATTCAGTTTTTATTTGTAGATAGTGACGCGGCAGTCGTCTTCCGATCAACATGAGGTTATCGCTTTGTTGTACAAGTATAGTCGGTAATAAAAAAAGTCAGGTTCGTCACAGAGAAAACGTTACACCTAACAAATAGTTGTGGTGTGTCGTATCACAATGATAAAAATATTAAAATGCTAAATTCTACATTTAAAACGATAGATATTCAGCAATGGGTAACAGAAAAAATACTCAGCAATATAGTATAAAATTCTTCGTCTACCACCATACCATCCTAAATCCTGTAGAAAATATTTGGGCAGTTTAAATAATACATTGCTTTACATAATATTGAATAAAACGTAACGGAAATAATTAAATTAATAGAAAATTAATTATTTAATATTTCTAGTAGTAGTGATACGGAATAATATATAAATAAATATGCATTTACATAATCGAGCTGTTGATTAATTTTAATTTTAAACAAATAAGATGTAAAAAATTTCGTTATAATTTAAGTGAAATAATTAATAGAATTCTCCTGTGTAATTATTGACTGTACGTCTTGACACATACACGTAGTCACTATAATTCACACTTTAAGAATTCATACGCTACGTGCACAAATGAATTGAAAATTAATCATAATTTTCATTTTATCTTTATTTTTTGTTGTACTCATAGATTCCATTTAAGTGTAGTCCATAGATAATTTTATTTATATTCATTTGAAAATATAAGGAATATAAAAAAACATCAATTAGTTTGTCAACTTATAATAATATTTTGTGTAATTTGATTTTCCTCTGTGTTGATTAATATATTTTTATGTTTCCATGTACGGAGCTATGGGAAATACTGTGTACTCTTATTAGTAACTTACACATCAGGTATACTACTATCTATAATTATAATAATACTGTTTAATGTAAAACGTTGTAGGGAGTATCTATTAAAATAAAATAAATAAATAAATATTATATTGTAATCTATTTTAATTTATTTTAATGCACTTACTTAAACGTTTTCAAATACTGAACGACATTCCGAGGTGACGTCAGTGACGATACTAATTCGAGCACCTTCCTGTTAAAGATAAAATAAGAATAATTGAGCTTATTTTTAAAAAGTGCAAAATAGAATATTACGTATAATTGACGTACTTATTAACTCGGTCCGCGATCAAAGTTCTGAGTGGGGCTAGCAAGCGACGCCGTAACCATAATCCTCTGATACCTAACACTTCCTCTAGCAACTTCAACGCCATGCTTTCATCGCCGTCCTAAATAAAAATAATAAAATAAAACTGGATTCCATTCGTCATATCTTCGATCGATAGTGTGCGTGCCAGTATTTACGTACGCGTGTGTGTACGTGAGAGCGTGCGTGCGTGCGCACACGCGTTTGCGTGTACGTTTGTTTATGTGCGTGAGAATTTTCGTTTACGCATGTATGTGTAAGAAACCGTGCACCTCTTTCTTCTGCCTCGCTAGCCATTGACATAATAAAACTAATTCTGGTAAAGAGATACCTAATTTAGAATGTAGAAACGACCACCGCAATTTTTATTGTAAAACACTTGTTCAGCTGTATTCCGCTTTCACAAGTATAGTTCGCAAGACTTGCAAAACAAGGCTATTACACTTAGTCTATGCTGATACGGCCTCGATAGACGTGAGTTCAGATAAATATTAGATAAGCCTGAGTATTTGATGAAGGAAAACATCGTGACAAAACCATAGCATAACGGTAGGCCATTTTGTTAGTTGAAAATCTGTCGCCAAATACCTAGAGGTGCGTTCAGGTAGTTGCACGCGCGAGCCATTTCCCTCGTTTAGCGTGTTACCACCTTAGGCCAGCATCAGGTGAGATATTGGCGAATCGCTAACTCTATATAACCTATGAAAAAGTTTATACAATTTTTTAATTAAAAAGAAAACCAACTTCAATGATTTAGAGGAGTTCTCTGGTGTATGTCCAAGATTCAACAGTAATGAAATTAAAATAGAACCACCCTTGAAATATCCCAACGAAAAAAGAGTCATTTAAGTAGGTTATACAAATAATTTATGGCTGAACATTCATTCAAAAATATCGAATTGAGAACTTCCTGCTTTTTTAAGTCGCCCAATTAACAGCACGTGGGCAATTATATCGATAAACGAGAAGAACATTAGGTATGTATTAAAAAAAGAAAATCTTTTTACTTACATCCTGCCCATCACACGAGTTCCCACTTTTGAAATCATCGTAATTGTTCTCGCCGCTTTTACCTTGAAACACTTTGGATATACCTGAGATAGGTTAAAAAAAATCACCAAACAATGAAATTTAATTATATTATAAAATTTTAATTATAATATAAATATTTAACTCATATTTATATCCACACTACTGCAGTATTGAGATCGTCGTGTATTTTAAACTTGCTACAGTATTCACTGAAATTGTCAAAGGAGTACCTAAATATCATTTTATTTTTCGGTTTTTGCTAAACTAAGAATTGAGTATAATATTTTAATTATAAATAATAGATTATTCTATGTGTAGTAATAATAAATATTGAATATTTATACTTATCAAAACCTCTTTAGCCGAATTAGCCCCTGAGAAGGCAACTATGAAGTTAAAACACTACCTCCGGTTCGGAAAACATTCGGGTTTATTAATTTTTAACAACAAGTCAAATTCAAAATAATTACCATCCATAACTCCATCTACGGTATTAGCGAACTGATCCGGCATGTTCTTAAGGGTCCTCATTCCAGCCCTCAATGAGTTTACGAGAACGGCATCAATCTAAAATATTATAATGTTTCATGATTAATTTTAATATATACCGATTTTTTGAAATGGTGGACATTCTAGAGTGGTGTGACTGTAAGCGAGAGTCAGGACCCCTTTATATATTTTACCTCTACTTAAGTAACAAATACTTACGGCACAATCAAAATATTTTAGGCTAGCCTTAACCGCGGCTCCGCTCGCGTGGACAACAGAAGAACGCGTGGTGCTTATGAAAATCGTAATTTCTCAAAACTTTAATAAGTTTTTATTGAATGAAGATATCGTGATAATTTTCGGTTTTGATAAGGAGCAAGTATCTAAGGAATAAAACAAAAAATAATTGGTCAACATCTATCCAGTAGTTTTTCCCACAATAATTGAAAGAAAAGAAAGAAGAAAACCCACTTCAATGATTTTGAAGAGTTCTCTGGTGTATTTTCGAAGATGAAGGTCCAATGCGAATGTAATTAAAATGGGACCACCCTTGAGGTATCCTTTTCCAACAAAGAAAGAGTCATCCAAATCGGTTCATAAAGAAGCTATGGCTGAATATCCAAAAAAAAACATTCGAATTGATAACCTCAGTCTTTTTTAAAATCGGTTAAAAATTGTGTCCACGTTACTAAAAATATCCGCTCACCGTATTACTGTGCTTTTCCGCTTGATTGCCGGGACCGAGAAATCCCCCCAATAATCTTGAGACAGTAGAGTCATATATTTCGTTTCTCTTGCCAAACTCGCCAACGTTTGCAGATAGCTATTAAGCATTCTTTTCCGGCTTTCCAATACGGTCCGCGATGTGTTTTGAAATGTTTTCTTTGCTGGAAACGGTAGATTAGCTAGCTCCGGCCACTGGATTGAATGGAAAAATATATCTAATGAATTTCATTTATGCAAAAAATTATAACCAGAAATGTTCGTAAATTCATCCTAATTTAACGATATATATAATATATTGTAACGCAGGCAGTTTTAATTCTTATACTCAGTGACAACTGACAATGAAGTTAATGGACTTTGAATTTGTATACCTTGTTGTAAATGTACTATGTTTTGTTTATATAGCATATATAAATCCAATTTATACCTTGTCTTTTATCGATGCATGTAAATCGTAAAAATCGCTGTATCTTCTATAAATATGCCACACTTCGTTATCAGATAGCCTTGTAACAGCTATAGCATATATTCCAAAAGCACGGCCTTTTTCTTGAACAAGAGCTAAACACACAAACAATGATTTTAATACTTTTGCGTAAATTCTTTATACCTTATTTGATTTATTACAATATTTATTGGGGAAAGGATTTACAATTTACAAAATACATGTATATGTATTTACTTACATACATATACGGGATGTAACTTTGAGAACGGTCAGTGAGGGGAACTCTGAAACTATAAGAGACAGATAAATAAGTTGTAAAGAACCATGTCGTCCATTACAAAATAAGAAAAAAAGCATTGTTGGTTTTTCAAAAAACTTATACGCGAGTCAGGGGTATCGAAAAAAAAAACATTTCTTATTTTATTACGAAAATTGATAGTGTAGGGTTTTAAGGAATAAATGTCGCTATGAAACCCTGTGTATCTACAATTTAAAAAAAAAATCGATATTTAATTATTTTGTTTTTAAATGTTCACTTTAACAGCCATTTTCTTTTATTAATAGTAAACCTCTTATAAGTAACGGTTTTTTTATTGCACTTCAAGTGGCAGGTGGCGATATTGTGTTAAAATGGCATATATGTCTGCTGTTAGACCTTTAAAGGTATCGTAGTTGGTTTTGTAGTTTCAGCTTTAATGTAACCCCACGAGAAATAATCTAGTGGAGTTAAATTTGGCGTTCTCGTTTGTACTAATTTTGCGCTAAAATGAAAAACAGTTGTGCCCATCTAACAAAAAAAACAAAGATTGAATTTGGAACCGTAAATAAATCATCCATTCCCGATATTTTTTTGACAGAATGTAATATAAGAAATGTTTATTTTTAATGATTAGATACGATTACCGACTCGATGATAAGTTTTTTAAATCTATGAGTGCAGTTTTTCGTACTTATAAAATCAACATCATGGTTCTTTACGACAGGTTTTTCTTCTGCTTGATGACTGGTGATTGCTTATAGTTTCAGAATTCACTTCACTGACAGTTAACAATGTTACACCTGTATACCTACATACACTATATATTACATTATTCTTCTATTTCATCTCTATATTCTGACAAGCTATTCTCCTAGTGAAAGAATATTACTCTGCCATTAACAAGTGATGAAAATATACATCTAACCTTACTGGTTTTTGGTGTCAAACCCGTTATAACCAATAATATTCTGAGTGAAACACCACGTAAAACTAACTAAACAAAGAAACGGCGAAAATAAAACAGCAGAACATCACTTTTCAAATTGGCACCAATTAGCCCTAGTTATTATCAGTTATGTTTTTTTCCTCTTTAGTTTTATGGCCTTTTACCCTTTGGGTTACGTCGGCCTAATTATGTTTATACAATATAAATTTAAATATTAAAATATGTACCTAAGCCATAATACACAAAATTTGTCTAAAAAAACACTTACCAGTTTCAATAATGCACGCCGATAGTGGAGATAGTAAATTCTTCGCATTACGACTTATTTCTGAGTGTGACATCGATAAATTGCTAGTATGAACCGACGACAAATTAGACGGGCCTAAAATCATCGTTACGTGAACATTAAATAATTTTTTGCCCAAAATTATTCTAATAAACTACGGCGCCTTTAGGATTAAAGCTATTCTACTTCACAGGATGCAGGCAATAATTTACTTGCTTTCAAACCTTTGATCGAATATTTCAAATTCACGTGGGGAAAGTATTAAAATATTGTCATTTAGAATTTTAACGGATTAATTTAAGAATAATATATAAATTTATTTTAGTTAATAGAAGACAACTAAACTTCGTATTAACTAACTAAATAGACGATCAAAAGTTTCAATAACAAGAAAACAAATTTCAGGCACGATTCCATACAAAATAAAATCCCCTTCTATTTACATATTTTAATCTATAAAGCATATAAGCTTATTCAAAATCAAGCATGTCCAATGATGCAATCTCCAAAACTAAGCCTCTTCTTAGAGAGGTGAATACTAATATTGACCTGCACTCTCATTGATCATCCTTTGCGCCAAATTACCAACTATATCTGATCGTGAACGATTGTGTCTTGCCCCTGGCACTGGTAATAAATCACCTGTAGAAATATCAAATGTAATTTGGATTCAAAGAATTTTATTACTTACTGCACAATTTTCATAATAACTTATTTTGTTAGATCCATCAATATTGACTATTTCGGTATTATTGTATACAGACAAACAACGTAAAACATTGTACATATCTAAACTACCGATAGATTGTGAATACACAATAAAATTTGCAATGTAACTTTACTATTTTGTAGATTTATAAAGTAACCCCAGTAAAGTTAGATTAGTTTGAAACTACGATTATAACGCAAGATCCGAGCGTGCTAAAAACAAATTAACCACAAAAATTATTTATACCGGACAAACAATCATACCCTAGTTAGTTTATTCATAAAAACCAAAAACCATTATGCTATGGAATAAAAATTATAAAACCTACCGTACTTTTGTTCCATTGACTTACAAAAGTCAACCATGTAAATTCGGGTAAACTAAGCAATTTAGCAACTACCTACATACAAATCTGATATTCTACATAAATTACATAAAACTAATCTACCGAATATCGATAAAAAGTACCGATATTACTGCACTTCGGTATGGTATGATTCTTGTTAGTTGGCATCCTCCTGGACAGCGAACGAGGGAAAGTGAACGATTTATTTGGACAATCGCATTTGTACTTCGTTTTGAATAACTTCGGTAATCGTTTGAAACAACATTTCATCATTTTCATGCATTTCTCTAATATACAAAAAAAATATATACAATTGTTTCCGTGAACTTTCTGAAATCTGAATACATACTGTTGTATATCGTATTTTTCGCGATTGTATTTTTTTTATAAAAGCGCAGAAATATTTTTATGAAAACCATATAAACCCCAAAAATATATATTTCATAATTATGAAAGTCGTCTGTTATTTTTCTATATATATCACAAAGTTTCATAGTAATAAATAATTTCATGTCGTGCTTACCGCTATAATTCTTATTATCAACTTTATCGTCTTTTCTGAAATCGCTGAAAAAATAATTTACACATAAATAGAAATTATTTTTATATGTGACCATTTCAATAAATAGTCTGTTGTTTTACCTGTTATTTTTATATGTGCTATCTTCATTATCCATCATAAAATCGGATTGCCACGACGGGTCCTCCTAAAAGGAAATAAAAATAGTACACTAAAAATTATGAACAATTTATAAGTCAAGTCGCTAACGACTCACCATACAATAACTACACGTACACTACAACAAACTCACAAACGTCTCCAAGCTGATTTGGCTGTACGCCGGCCGGCAACAGCGGCGACTGTCTGTCTGACTGATGTCTGTTATTTTAACCTGTTACCATTTTAAAAATTATCTAGATTTTTTACAACTATAATAGAAATGAAATCGACAGACCTCCAATGCGTCGCAGACGCATTTCTGTACTTCATCGAAACAAATCACAGGGTTGTTCGTAAACTCTTCGCCTTCAGTCGTGATCTTTCTAACCAGTTCCGCGTGGCAATTCTCAGGTATTCCCATAATTGAAGGCTTGTTGGGTGCAAGATACGAATCGCATAGTTCCAGTGCCGACGATCGCAAGTTATCGACAACTGCTTTTGAAGTATGTTGTGCGTCTGCGGAAATGTAACAATTATATTTTTTACAACTCAATTATCAATTGATGTGGACAAATGTCTATTCAATATTACCAGCTTCATTTAACTCTATTTCTAACAAATATTGTGCGTTTGACTTCCACGATGCTGTAGCTCTTAAAAATTTCAATGTTCTAGAAACTTCTTCAGACATTTTTTCTGTGTTGGCACTGTTTGACGAGCCTGAGAATAAAAAACCATAGATATAAGAACTGAACACTATTTTTTGTTTCAGTTTTGTTTTATATGCATATTATATACCTTCTTGAGGACCCAGAGTTGCTCTTTTGGCCTGAATAATGCGCGTCAAGTACTGCAAAGACGAAAGCTTTTGGCGATCTTGCAATTCCCATTCACCAGCACTATCTTTTGAATGCTGTAACATTTTTGTACATAATGTTATCTTTATGAAGAAAAATAATTATCTAATTCCTTTTTTTAAGAAAAGAAGATAAATATCCAAAAAAAAAAAAATTTTTTTTATATTAGGATTTACGTTCTGAATTTCTATTTTTTTTTTATTTATTGTAATATCTATTCTCTCTTTATTTAGAATTTAAAAGTAAACATTTTTTAAGCTTACAAGTTTCTGTATATCTTTTTGAACTAGTTCCAATGTGGCGTCCAACTCTTCAGCATCTCCACAGCACCGTATAACTATTAAAAATAGTTCTGATGGAAGACATGAATCACGACAGCACTAAAAGCAAAAATTATCTTTACTCAATATGGCCAATCATTCAAGTCATATGAGTCAATATTTTGGCTTTAAGAAGGTGTTAAACAAAATCTTTGACATTTTCATAATAACCAAAATGGTAGTTTAGTTATTTTAATTTTCCTTCTAAACAATATTCACTAAAATCAATAGCTGAAATGTGTTATGGATGTAAATTGATCTATTTCTTTATTTTAATCATAATCAACACACTTATCTCTGAAAGCATGAAATTTTGCACTGGAGTTCCTTATATAATATTGCTTGGCTACTAAGCAAGGGTTCAAAATTTGTCCCATAAGAGGTTAAACAAGAGTATTCATGAAATGTTGCCAATAGAAAATTTAATTGGGCACAAGGCTAGTATGCAAATAAAAAAATATATTACCCATATCAGAGTTATACTTACCATTTTCAAAAATAACAATTAAATCTGTTCATAATAATGTCCACTCCAACTGGTGGAATAACTCCACCCTACAGAAGATCACAGCTAAATAACTTTGTGTTATGTTCCTGGATTGAGTATGGTTTCCAGAGCTTCTTGGGGTAGGTGGGTTCAAGGTAGGCAACACATGGTACCTATGATATTACAGGCGTCCATATGCTACAGTAGCTGCTTAACATGAGGCAGGCCATATGCTTGTTTGATATTTTTGTAGTATAAAATAAATGAACGTTTGGTGTACTTACGATTCGAATAATAGTCCTATTAATATTATCGGGATCACTCAGCAGATGGATTATGGGACGCAATACAACAGATGATATTAACTCTACAAGTATCATTTTTAATGCATGACATTTCCAAGCTTCTTCAGGAGCAACTAAATATAGTACCGCCTCAGACACTTCACATAGTAAATCTAAAAACATAACATACTTATAGCATGTAGACTATGACATCATTACCTTTATTTTGGTTAATACTTTAATGGAGACTGTTGGCTTATTCACAATTTGTAACAAAGAACTTAAAAGGCACTACATATTCAAAATTTAACAATCTAGAACTCTAAAACAGTCAGGAAATTACTAAACTATGGTAATCCTAAACATTTTAAAGTCATCTTACAAACACACACAGTTTTTTTTATAATTGCTCAGCGAAATGACTGTACTGTAGCTGATGTTAAGTACAGTACATATACAATGGTGATCATTCATGAAACAAATTTCATTGGCAATCATTGCTGTCATACTAGCTTACTGAAATGCCTTTTCACACATCATTAAAATACATGTATATGAAATAAAAAATGCATGAGTGTTGTGGAGCATTCGGTTGGAACGAAGTTCGTAGCCTTGAACCAATAACCGCGCATTCATGACTGGGCACAGCCAATAGCATACATGCTATGGATAACTGCCTACACCATAGAAAGGGTTGTGTTGGAAAGTTCTTACACTTTTTTCGCCTAGCTCACATCCGCTAAAACATATGAAATACAAATGATTACCAGAGCACTAACAAAACACACACATTTTGTTTAATTTGTGTAACAGAATGCCTCCTAAATATGATATACATGGGAAAAAACATTTGGATATATGCTATTAGAGTTCAATAAGCTCTGATAGCAGGTTATACACATTGGAACACCGTGTCCATGGAATTCTTAGTCCTCTAAGAATTCTCCTATAGGTATTCACCAATGTCAGTATGCTAATGGGCTTCCTGTAGAAACTGTGCTGGTAAGACTGACTCCAACAATACCTACACCAAATATATGCATATAAACGTTGAACTATGAAAATAAATATGAAGCACAGAGATTTTAGTTTAATGAAGAATAATATGAAAAATAGGAATGTGCACATTTTATCATTTTAACAATTTATTTACCATATTCTTTTTCAGCATCCATGCAAAATATATCACGACATATTTCTTTATTCTCTATTGAACATTCCAATTCGAAAAATATATCCCTCATGGTGGTCCCTGTTATATTTTCTGAGCTGTCATAAAATTTAGACTTTCCAAATGTTTGAGAATCTGCAATGACATATAATTTGTTTTTTATTAATAAAAACATAAAGATTAATTCTATAATTTTGGTATTTTTCCCCAGACACCTTTTTACATCCACAATTGTTGTAAATTTCAATACAGGAGTGGGGCCATTGTTAGTGCTATATTTTTGTTATAAATTATAGAGGACTAAGTCCATTGTTGGGCATAGGCCTCTCCTAAGTTACACAGTTGTGCTTTGGACATTAAACCACATTCATAAATAGATGTAATGATAATAAGAAATACATTTATACACCTCTTTAGTTATCAAATTTCATTTCACTGGTCTCTGTAGACTATTACAATATAAACAATACTCTCTTTACCTGGTGGCCACAACAAATCAGTTTCACTCTTATTCCTGCGGTGTGTTTTTTTGTCCTCCTGTTTCTTTGGGCTTGGCCTGGTACTTTCATTGGCTAATTCTTTGGCACTCATTAAATCTGCATGTTTTAATCTCACTCTAGATTGTTTAAATAATTTCAAATGTTTTGTCATCTCTTCTGGAAACCTTGTTGATAAGAGGTGTATCCAATCTACACTTTTTATTCTGTAATCATTTTTGTTTATTAATTTTTTAATAAACAAGATGCTTTTATCTAAGCTTTGAACTACTTTTTAATGCTTTATTGTTTGAACCCCACAGTTTCATCTATTAAAAAAAAATACATACAAATATTGAACATTTGTTATACATCCCTTTAAGGGTTGAATTTTCAAAAATCCATTCTTATTGGATGCCTACATCATACTAACTATCTCTGTGCCAAATTTCATCCCAATCCGTTCAGTGGTTTGCGGTGTGTTGATAGATCAGTCAGTCAGACATAGTTTCCTTTTATATCTATTTAGGCAAATATTAATTAATATTGGGATATGATTGCTTTTTTTAATATAGAGTAAAAATGGCCTTAAGTATCACCTATTAGCTACATTAGCACCAGCAGCCAGCACCACACGTTTTATAGCATGTGTCGTAAATTCCTCATCATTTGTTAATATTTCATACCAAGGAGTCACATAGTCATTAACAATTATAGTTATTATTTCATTTAAAAATGAATCTACAGTCTCACTTCCTGTAATTCTATTATCAAACTTTGGTAATGGTGTCTTATTTTTAAATAGTTCCAGGACCTGAAATAACCACTGTAAATTATTTCTTTATCATAATGCTTAACATTAGATGTATTGAATATAACCCGGATATTTTTATTCCAAAGAAACTATTATATAAAATACACAAAAACAAGATATGTAACTAATTAACTGAAGAAACAGAGAGTATCTCCCAGCAACAGTTTTCAAAGTTCCGATAATATTCAATTTATCCTATAAATTTCATATTCAAATAAAAATTCTGCTTACCTACCTTAGGTATCTGAATAGAAAAGTCTATTTGCTGCAAAGGATCCTCTAAGTTGTCTAAATCATCAGAAAATATCTTATTATCATCATAAGTAAAATATAAAATTGTCAACATTCTGCAAAGATTTTTTTGGTTTTAATCATTAAATAATACATTTTGTAAGATATACTTTCTATGTAGCTACATAATACTTTATAATTATTAATTCTCCTTCGTCTATGTACATACAGAATAGAAATATAGAGCATAAGCAAAATTAAACATATAAAAATTGGAAAATAATAAACAATACAATACAGATTATTGGCTATTGGCTTCACCTACCGGATGAGGTTATTAACATTCTATTAAGTAAAACTATTCTAAATATTTTGTATTCATAGATAAAGTAAGTTACAGCGAAGTTTATAATCAGTATTTTTCTACTCACCCCACAAAAAAAGAAACGAAAATGCATAACAAAGTTATATAAATTCCAAATCCACATAGACCTGTTATAATTACGGATATTAATCCAAACCAACTAACTGCTTTCACGAACATTTTCAATTCTATTAATTATTCCAGACCTACAATTTACGTACAAAAGTGAAAACAAACTTTGACGACTTGACAATCAGTGTGACCGTTTCAAAATTATGTAATGTACTAACAAAATGTCTGGCCAGTCCTAAAATATACTAAATGAAAAATATAATTGCACTAAAAATCAAACAACATGTTAATTATTACCAATTTTTTAACAATATTAATCATATCTGGTGAGGTGACACAAGTACAATCTTCAGTCAAAGCTTGCTTAACGTGTACATATTGTGCAAGGAATGTTCTTAGTTATAAACCTATTTCTGTATTTAGTATTAATGATAATAACTAGCGAAAAAATTATTTCACTTTATCCATTGGAAATGGGAACACACATTATGCACTTTATAAAATTACTGATATTTTTATACTTTGGGTCCTTTTTCGTATCAACAATATTGCTCAACATGGCCCGAAACTGCTGTTGGTCCAAAACTGCTTTAATTTTTATTTTTATTACTACCACCACCATGCAAGTTATATACAATCACCACCACACAAAAAGTTTTGTACTTCTTGATCGTGCTTCATTTGACGTCTGACGATATTCTTCTTCAATAGCTTGTTTGTTAGTATCATCTATGTTAGGAAACTTATCTATAACTTATAACAGGAATGAAAAGCTTTCGTAAATATCTATTTGTAGGCCAATACATTTTAGTTCTGAAAATAGTGTCTCTTTAAATGGTAGTCTATACTGTTGCCAGATAGTAATCCTCAAAGACCAAAAATGTACTGTTATGTGTTAAATTGTACCAAAAAATACTAAATTTGGGTTTTATACTCCTAATTACACCAATCCTAATTATACCAATTTAGTACTTAAAGTACTAAAAACGGTCACACTGTTCAAAATAAAAATAATCAAGTGACATTTGACAAACAGTCAGTGCTGCCATGTGCACCTTAATTACGTTAAATGCACAGCTCTAATTTTCCATCTACCATAGAAGTACGACAATGGTGACAAAATCTACCGTAATTTGCAGATGATATGAATCGTATATAGATATTAAATCTATATATTAATACAATATCGCTAAATTGTATATACCTTTACTGAAACAATATATCAGGCGAAACACTATATTGACCAAACGCTATATTCACATCGATATATGATTTGATAAGCATACGACTCGAGTTACCAGGTTGCGCAAATAAGCGGAGAAAACAGAAAGGTTTTTCCACAGCTACCATCAATCGTGCTTAGAATGTTATCTTTACCACACTCCAGTGCGGAAAGCGAGCGTATATGCAACAAAGTTCGCGAAATAAAAACAAAGAAACGGGACAACCTAATAAAATCTTGTATAAAAAATCTTCTATAGTTTTTCCTCCACTTTCAAGACTTTCCACTTGAAAGATTTGTAAAATTTTAACACAGTTTAAAAAAAAAATATTTTTGGAAACTTCTTAAATGTGTTTGTTATTGGAATATCTGCACCCTATAGGTATCTAAGTGTTTTGTAAAATTACAAATATACTTACACCCAAGTTGCACTCGAATTGCAGACTTTACAAAAAGCATTATCACCTTACTTGCTTTAGTCGGCCACTTTGAAAATATAAGGTTTTATTCCCACCCCGCACGATACTGCCTTTATTATGTTCTTATCATGGCGAATTCAATTTCAAAACAAATAATTACTTCTTGAAAATGAGTTTACAGTACAATACGTATCTAAATACCGCACCCGCTCACACCTCACTTGAGACCTCAGTCCCCAAGTAACTTACCTATTTGTTTCTACCGAATACATTTTCACTACCAAAACCAAGTCCAAAAAGTCTTAAATCTACTAAAAAAATAGAAAACTACGACTACCACATTGGGAGTCACCATAGGTGGTCACGTTGCCGGGTGACCGATTTCATAGATCAGTTCTGCCATACGATGATGTTGAAAATACATTGCTTACAAAAAAAAACATACTTTTTACAGCGCATATTAATAAATTTATATTTATTCTTGTTTTTCCTTAGTAACAATCTTAAATCACTAAATTTTGATATAATTTTAGTTCCGTATATTCACGCCTTAGAGAGAAGATACGCTAATCGCTCGTGTTGCTAAAAAAGACCTAAGTAAAGGCTCCAACCAGATTAAAAATTAAGTTTTTTCGCCTGATGACCCGAGAAACATCTCGTCAAGACTGGTACGCCGAAGATTAGTGGAAGCTAAATTGTTTGAATGAATCTCTCGATAGGAAACGCTTCTTACCAAGCAACACCGAGAGAAGCGATTATTATTCGCTAAAAAATATGTTATTTGGCCGGTACGAGAATAGAAAAAAGTGTTATTTTCAGATGAAACAAAAAATAAATATGGTAAATTCCGATGGAAAGCGCTATGTTAGACGTTCTGTGAACAATGCTTTTAATTATAAATAGACAAGGAGTATAGTCAAGCACGGTTGCGGTAACATTAAAGTTTGGGGGTGTTTTTCGGATGTGGAGTTGAACCCTTTCGGAAGATTGAAGGTACAACCGACCAATGGTAATACAAAAATATCTTAGAACACACAAAGATTCCCTACTCGGACGATCATTTGCCTGTAACCTGGATCTTTCAGCATGACAATGACCCTAAACACACGGCCAATAGCGTCAAATGTTTCCTTAGCGAACAACGTACATATATCCGTTTAAGACTGGCCAGTAAATAGTCCGGATTTAAACCGATAGAGAATATCTGGTATATTGTAAAAAGAAAGTCTCAAACAAACGTAACACCAGTCAAAACGAACTATATGAAGCATTTGTTGAAGCATGGAATTCCATCCCCTCAGAAAAATGTATGAAATTGATTGAATTAATGCCGCGTCGTTGCAGTGCTGTTATTGAAAATAAGGGATACGCCACTAAATATTAATTATAACTATTGGTAGGCTGTGGATAGTAGCTATTTCCTAAATAACAAAACTAATTACTAATACTTAGAAAAATATTATTTTTTATAATTTTTGTTGTTGTTTCTAATTAGTTGACCATTATTGTTCATACCTTAAAACTGATTTAAATGTTTGGCCGTAATGTAATATTGAAACTGCACTTCTGTAATGGGATTTATATTGTTTTTCTAATAAATTATAAATCGTTGAACATATTGTTGTCCTATTTATTGTTTAATTTCAAAATAAAAACGTTTGCGGTGAAGTATCATACATAATATCAAGGACCGTTGGTAGTGTTTATAATTATATGACCACCACTGTATGTATATAAGTAGGGTTTCTATTTGTCCTAGAAGAATAAAATTTTCATGACAAGAAATTTAAGTAGACCACCGTAATTACAGTGCACCCGGGAACACTTCCAAATTCTTTTTTCTATCATGGTTTTTCCTTTTCTTCGTGAAAAGAAAATACAGAGGTGTCTAGATCAAGCAGCCAAGTTAGAAAACGGTTTAATAACGACAATTATTTTAGATACCTAATCAAATTCATATCAATTTTAATATACAGTGTAAACTCTTTATAACGTTATCCTTTATAACGATAAACTCCATATAACGTTGAAGTGAGACCAACTTGCTTGGTTTGCGTTAAAACCTACATATTGAAACACTCTTTAAAGCGATACGCCATTCTCTATTACGAAGAAATGTGTTCATATTTTTAGACAGTAAATATTTACTATCGGTATTATTGTTTATTATCAGGTAACAAAAGACTTTGAAGCTCCGAAAAATCCGAAGTCGGTCTAGCTTTTGTTATCCTTAATTGCCTTGAACACGTGCAGTATGACGCATTGTTTTCTGGAAGTGATGGTCTTCGACCAAGCATACTGGGTACCTATCGTATTATCAGTCGTAAACCTACTTTGAAACTGTTAACATGGCCCGTAAACGGAAAGCGATTAGTGTTGACGAAAAAGTTTGATAGAAGAAGATATGAATAGAATACATAAAATAATACAAAACAAGTACTGGCATAGCAAAAAACGTCAGACAAAGTTATCAGACTATATAATTTATAAGCATTTATTATCTAAGACATACATATTAAAAATTCTTGTTAATTTGGTTGTTTTTTTGTTCACTCCATATAAAGATAACTCTCTATAACGACAAAAAATGCTCAGTCCCTTGAGTTTCGTTATAAAGAGTTTACACTGTATTTTTAAATCAAGTCACAACTTTGGTTTCGAATTTAATTTTTAAAAAAGATCAATTAGTCACGCTCTGAATAAATTATAATAATTCGGGTTTTTTTTTTTTTTATTTGTTTTTTTTACATACTAAGAGATTTACACAAGAGTTGTTGAAATTAATGCCACATAAACCTTTAAGGTTTGTGTGTGACACTTACAATACGTTGTCGGATATACAAAAATTTATTTCTATTTTTTTTTTGTTAGGATCGTTCGTTTAGAATTTTTTAGTGCATTACTGAAAACCTCTTTTATATAACCATAAATGGACTCGGCGGTATTGAGATTACAAGTTTCATCCCAGTTAACAGCGTTTAATTGATTGTATAAATATTGTCTATCGTAATAATTGCATAAAGTCCTTGGAACAGCCTGTATATTACTACTTCGATCGGACGAGCTGCCGCGACTAGTCAAACAAACAATAATAGTGCGATGGTCCGCCAGAACAGTGTCGATCGCTGCTGTGTATGGTAGCAACATGCGAGACCGCGTAAAAATGTGATCAATACATGATTTCGTGATTATACCATTACGTTTTTCAATTCGGGTGTAGTCAGTTATTCCACACGTTAAACCATACTCGGATAGCATATCAAGATACATATCTCTTATTGATGTTTGAGACTTAAGATCGATGTTCATATCTCCTAATACAATTGAAGTAGTGTTGGTTGAAATACTGTTCTGAATTTTTTGAAGTTCTCTAATTAACATTCATTTATTTATTGCTCTATAGATTGCACATATTGCTATAGTGTCGTTCTGTGATGTTTTTACTATTCCAATTTTCCGAGTAAATTTAAGATAGTTTTTAACAAGATTATTATGCCACCTCCCTTTCGTTTAGTGCGAAGCTGTACGTGAATTCTATAGCCAGATAAATGAAACAAATTCGATATCTCATCAAAAATACCCACCTCCGTTAAAACAATGAAGGCAATAGGCTGTGTTGAATTAACTACAAGTTTAATTAATTTTGAAAAGTTTTTGAGCATCGATATTATGTTAACATGAAGACATGACAAATGAAAGTTTTTAGTAGGTATCTTATCAAAAAATGAATTTATATTAACACAGTCAAATAACTCAGTTTTTATATGTAAATTATTAGTAACAAGATTGAATTTTGATAAAAAACTTTTGAGACACATTAAAATGTATCTATTATTGTAACAACAGATGATAACTAAAATAGGTTTAGACTTGGGCATTATTACAATTACTTAGTATTAAATCGATATCATAAATAGATCGAATTATATTAACGTTCTTGCTATCATCCCTTAATTTAGCATACACTTTGCCTGCTTTACACCATACATACTTGAAGGGACCGTTAGGTTTTTTCAATCGCCGCTTACATTCATATAATAGTTTTTTCGTATTTCGAGTTAACGCCTCCCTCACGTAAATTTTTTCGGTAGTTTGTTCTGATGAGACAGACACAGGTAGAGGAATGTCACCTACTGTAAGTTTCTTATTCTTGGCAGAAGATAGCCATTTGTCTCGCGGAATTTTTGAACCAAATTCTACCAAGATATGACCAGACTTCGCCGAGCGTCCTATGACCTGTCGAGCATCAATTACAGTTTCACTATCTACCTCCAACTTTCCTGCTAATGTTTTTATTAATTTCGAAACTTCAGTATTTGGGACCTGCGGAATACCGGCGATTTCGACAAAGGTGGATAAACTATTTTGTTCCAATTCTTCTATGCGTTGTTCCATCACAGAGATACGAAGTTCTAGGTTATTATTAGCGTTCGTTAGATCCATGTTTTTGTTTTCTAATCGTTTTATTTTATTATTTTGAGTTTTTATAGATGTCTCGATATCTGATACCTGTTGACCAATAAATTCCAACGTTTCCTGAAAACTTCCCAGCTCCTCCTTACACTATTTAAAAACATCGATAAATATCGATTTATTTTTCCACTTTCTCGTCCCTAATCCTTTGGTTGCACATATGGGGGTAGAGGCAAGCAGAATCATCACTTATGGGAGCAAAGTTGAAAATATGTTATTTATCTCTGGTTGAAAAAGTGACCAGCTGTATGCCATAAACAACAGTTCAAAAACCTTCCACGATCGCGTTGGTTTAGACAAAGGGTATGGTAGGAAGTTGCACATAAGTAATCACCATAGGCATTGTTAACTCTGCAAAATTCCTTGCGCCAACTCACACCCGGTTCCTATAATCAACGAGTCATCATTGTACATTCGCTACCATTCGTTTTTGCATTTATCGCAACGAGCCGTTATAGACGTTCCTAAAGCTTTTTACATCTGCTACCAACAACGAACGGTTGTCGCTTGGCCCGCCCACCGAAGCCCTCCGAGGCGTCGCTGCGTTTCGTTGTTAAAAACAAGTTTATTTTGAATACAAATTAAATGTAATGTAAAAAAATGTTATATTTAAGCAAGTATGCGTAATTTATATAACAAAATTACTTTTTTAAATTATTTGATCAATTACTGACGAAAATATAGTTTCATTACAAAAAAATACTACTTTTAGGCACTCGCACTGAAGTGACTAAACGAGACTTTTCTTTCCTGACACTAATTAATTCAGATAAATTTTGTAATCTTAATATTGCATGAGCTAGTATTGTATTGGTAGGTAACTTATTACATACATACCTAATGTAGTTCAAAAAATGATAATTAAATTCAGTCGGTAACCAAATCATAAACGTCTAGTTGTTTAACAACGCCTCATTGTGTCAAATTTTGAACGGGGACGCCTGGGCTCAATGTCAAAGGGCCTAAGGGTTCGTTACCACCTCGGTAACAATACGTATAAGTTTCAGCTTTATAATTGAAAACAAAAAAAGTTATGAAGAAAGGCAATTTCATTTTCATACATATAAAATTTACAAGTCAATATTATTTGGTATATAAGGTAAAAATAAAGCTTGAAATTGCTAAATTGGTAATTTATTAATGATAATTGGTGTTAATTTAAGTAGATAGTCCAAATTTATAGGTAATGTACAACTTTTAATGAAAAAAAATAGGTAAGTATATTGAATTTTTAAAACTATTTCTGAATCGTATTTTTGAAAGATAATGAAAACGAAGCGGTATGGTAAATCAGGGGTAACTTTATTAATCGATACCTGTAGCATTCAGGTCGAAAATAATCCTACAGATTGACGATTTCACCTCAATACAATGTCATCAAAGTATGAAATTTTCATCAATAAATATCTGTTGAACGGGGACGCCCGGGGTCAAGGTGAAAGGTCCTAAGGGTTCTTTACCACCCCAGTAACGATATGTATAAGTTTCAGCTTTACAACTCAAAACACAAAAAGGTTATGACGTAAAGAAAACCCATTTTCATACATTTGAAATTTACAAGTCCATATTATATGGTGTAGAAGGTAAAAATAAAGCTTGAAATTGCTAAATTATACAATGATATGACTGTTTTGACAAAACTGCATACTTAAAACTATGAAATAACATATTTAATTTTTCTAAAATCCTATGAAAGGGAGAGGCTCCGATTTCAGTCCAATGTGCGGCGCGGCGCATTGAGTCAAGTCAAATTTGCGCCACGGCGCAGCAAAATGGTACCTACGCGAAGCAAGCAAATTAGAGAAAGGAATGAGTCGGCTAACCGGTGCAACAACGCGCCTCGACGCTGTACCTTAGCTGGTTCGCTGCGCTGAAGTACGCCGCGGCGAGGCGCGGCGGCGCGGCGCAGCCTAGTAAACTGAGTTGGCGCAATTGCGCGGCGCGGCGTTACCCATGCCTAGTGAAGGTAGACTTCTAGTAAAGCATAACGTACACGTTACACGTAGAATTTAAGTATCCGTTATGTAAAATAATAATCCATTTGTTTTTAATTAAACACAAAATGAACGATTATCATTTCCAAGATAGAAGCAATTTGTGGCTTACACTAATGCAATTTTCTATCTACCTACCTATTTACTGTTCACTCGAATGAAGTCGTCATCAAACACAAAAGGTGTACATAGGTTGTACAAAGGTGTAAATAGGTGATGTGGAGTTGTAAATAAAAGAATCCAATAATTATTTAGAAACAGCTAATTATTTTATTGAAATACAACACAATTTCGTTTACTTCATTTACACGGCAATAGATAAATAGTATTAGAACTATGTACCTTATAATACTTTAATAGTATAATAATTTTATTGTCAAAAACATGTTAAACGAATAATTTGATCATGGTTATACATTACTCACGAGAACATAAACAAGTACTAGTGAAATTAGAACTACAATAATTGGAAATAAAAATACATTTTCAAAATTTAGAGGCCGTCCATAAGTATGTCACACAAAACTTTATCACGCACTCCTAAGGTTGCGTATCCACCGTAATTTTGAAGTGGTAGATGTGTAAGGTAGCTAAGCGGTGTGCGAGGAAAACATCCACCAATAGGATTACTTCAGTTCCATAGCCTCGCTTAGCGTAGCTCTGGTGGAAAAGTAGTAGCGAAGCTACCTACTTTTACATACAAAAAAGCGATAAATGCGAGTGAGGGAGGCGAGCTAGGGACATGTGCGAGGGATGCGTGTGAGGGATGCGAGGAGGTATGCGTGCGACAGATGCTGCCGCTTGCGTTTCAGTCAAAGAAAACAGTACGCTACGCATCCTCGCATCACTCAGCTACACAGTTGCAGAGCTTCGTTACGTATCCTCATACCGCGTATGCTCCTCACACAGCTAAGGTGAAAAACATCACACATTTTCACAACGCCGCTTTACATCCTTACACCGCCTAACTACCTCGCATATCTCTGGTAAATACGCAGATTAAAATGTAACAAACAGGGCGGAGCTCCAGTCATACTACCATTTATTGAGTGACATAATTTATAGAAAGCTCAATTTTTACTATTAACTGCCATAATAAAAACCAAAAAATATGTATAACTGATAAATATATAGGTATTGTTGTATTAAGAATAAAGCATAAATAATGTGTTAATTTCTATATTAGTTAAAAGGTCGAGATTAAAATGAAATGTAACATTAACTAGAAAGTGCTTTGTGCCATATTAAGTGATACAAAATTTAAATTTACTTGATATATCCAATTCCAAATTGCAAACGGCGTATTTGCATGCCAAATATTTAATTTAAATATTTTATTTCCAACGGTTTTAACTCTCTTAATTTAAATTCCAATGGTTCATTGACAACGATAAAACAATAAATTGAATAGAAATTATACAATAGGTTTAAATAAACAATACTTTTTTTTTCTTTTTTTTAAATAAAGCTCATATGGTACCTACGTAATATTACAATTATTTTTAAATATTTCGTTTTCATATATTTAATTGTACACGCCATACATAGATAAGGCATATCTCACTGTTCGATTTTTCTCTAATTGAATATAGATTTCAAAACAATGGTATTACAATATTTTTACACAACCATGTATCATAAAAGTCTAACATTAAAAAGCAATGGGAACTGCACTTGAAATAAGAATTTAGCATTTCAAACAAACGTGTATACAGACAGGTACATAAACTAGGTTGGCCAAAAAATATATTAAAAAATTGTTTAAAAAGGTGAGCGACTTCTATAAAACCAAATATCAACCAACGCACAAATTTCAGAATACATACTTATATTGTGAAACGTAGACAGACTACAATAAAATTACATGCCGAGAAAAAAAATCATCTACATTAATTCAATGTAGAACCTTTTAAATTTTTTTAATCAAGTTGATTTTTGTTGAGCTTTCTTAAAAAGTGGTAAATTAACATATTTTCATGTGAGAAGCAAATATGCAAAGGTAATTGATTTTTGGGCAACCCTAATGCTTAAAAAGGTTTTGTTCCTATAACATGATTTAAATTGCAACTACTTAAACAGACTTCAAACTCATCTTTGCACGCGACCCTATTTGTGCCTGAGGTAATAAACATGCAGTTTTTATCACTTTGTTCTACGGGAACAGTCGGTAATAAAAATGTCTGGTTCGTCAAGAAGAAAATGTTATAGAATTCTCTTGTGTACTTGACTGTACCCCGTGACACGCACACGTAGTCACTGTATATATACACGCTTTAGGCATACGTAGGGCCTTGCGCACAAATGAATTGAACTATTTATACATCAATATTATGTTTTCTGAAGTTTCTTATGTCCAAGTTCTATAAAATGCTTCACCAATAACATTATGCTTTGAAATACTCAAACTTTGTATCAAAATTATGAGAAACGTGACATATTTTTAGTTTATTTCGTAGAAGCTTTTGTTTAAACTATCATATAAAATACAATCAAGCACATAGCCGTTTTAAGGATAATGATGCAAGCTTAGTTATAACCTTTTAGACGTTGATAATTCATTTATCATAATACTTATATACCAATGATTATATGATAAAAACTAAATCCTCTATTCCATAAAAATATCACTGCTAATCCTCGGAGGGAAGTGTAATATTCATCCAGTGAAAAGGTACTATAGTATTTTGACTACTAGGGTAAATAATTTTTGGTACATACGTTATAAGAAGTCAAAACTGTAAAACCATCCAATTGTTTTTCAAGCGTTTCTAATATAATATATGAATAAACTGCACTATATTATATCGCGTGCATGTATATTTTGTAATATTTGATAGCATTGTTTACGTGAATGTGTAATTAAATTTAATTTGATTTAAACTTTTCGCTATTTTAATGATTAAATATTTAGAGAAATTAATGTCTTATAATTATTTTTTAACTTTTATCTAAAGTGATGTTAGGCGTGAGCTTGCTATCCAAGGTTCCGTCGCATCTCGATGATTTCATATACATACTATGAATAGCAAGCAAATGCCATGAACTCCGCATTTCTGAGAGCCATGCGCCTAATAATGTAAACAAAACTGGTAACACAAAAATCATCATTTTAATCCTCTGTGGGGCTGCTTAGCCCCTCAGAGGATTAAAATATGCGGGGAACTCTCAAGTAAACAACCTTTTTTCTTTTTTGTTATGTATTTGCTTACATTAAATAACGAGAAAACTTATTCAAAGTTGTGTTTAATAATCATACAAAACCTAGGTCCTCGCAAAATTTACCTCGACTACATTTTTAGGGTTATCCAGTCAGTGTTAAAATAATAGCATGTAGTGCCTTCTTAGGGCCTAAATTGAATAAAGAATATTTTGATTTTGATTTTTGAGTAGTATGTATCTCATAAAAATATGAAAATATAATTTATGTAATCATAGCAATCTAAGATTCTCCGTCTACTTCTAAATCAAAGGTCAACTCTAAACGAAATACAGCAAACAATAACTTATGTTTGAACTTTGAACAATCAATTCTATTCCGCAGTCATCGCGTATCGTTACAAATCCATTGACCATAAATAATATAAATAATTGGGCAATAATTTACCAATATTTAAATATAGTTAAAGCTACATTTCTTAATTATTGATACATTCTCAGAATAAAATTTGTAACGTAATGCGTTCGAGATATCGAAATTCATTGAATTAATTAAATACTCAGATCTTTTATAATGTATAGTGCACTAAAATACATGATATAACTCATAAAGAAATAATTGATAACGTTATAGTATATTTTGTCCTAATACAGTTACAATATAATAAGTATTTGAAAGGTACATGATTAAGATACATAGATTAGAAATATAAATTCTAATCGTTTATTGTCTAAAACATAATATAAAAATACAAACTGGTAACAAACGTGACTGAAATAAAAAAAACTATACTTTGTAATAAATAGTAAATTACGCAGATACTAATTGCTTCAATAACTTGTACTATTTTCACTTACTACATAGTATTTTAAACTTTATTGTGTCGCGACCATAGAAAACGTTGCCAACACCTCATAACCGCTCCGCAATTCACGCGCGATTCTTGCCGCGAATACAATGCGAAGCGCGGAACGAACTGTCTTGGAACCACACGCAGATATTTGCGGTTGGTTCACAGTATTCGCACACTCGACGAAGACGAAGTTGCTGTTGCGACCTGCCTATTGTGGTACACATTTGGATAATATAGTTACGCCTATATGAAAAATAAAAGCAAATTAAAAATAACCAACATTGGTTCATCTTGTATTTGTAGTAATGTCGAATTCTAATTCGTTAGACTTAATTACACTCATTTTAACCCACAATACTACTGAGAAGGGTGCGAGTGCTAGTGTTGAGTCTAGCCAAATTTGCGCCTATTTACGCGCTCGCGCCTACGTTAACTCGAGCTAAAAAACTGACAAAAAACGATGAATACGGCGCAAACCTGCGAAGAATATAGTGAATTTTCAACGGATAATTATTTGTTTATGGCTACAGTTCAAACCTAACCTAACCAATTTTATCATCACAAAGAAATGGGTTTTGAGTTGACGTAAACAACACAATACTCGTCCAAAAACTAATAAAAAAGTGTATAGAAACAAATTAAGATCTTCGAAAATATTTACCTATATTCAAAAGTGAACTTTATGACGACTACTTAGAACTGACATTTGTAAATATTGTCAAATTATCAAAATATTCGTTAAAAAAATATTTCTCAAAAACTATTTATTTCTGCAGTGTGAAATTTTACATTCAGCCTAATTATAAAGTGATATAACTTAAAAAAAAATTGTAGTCTCAACTCGACGGCATGCAACTGAACCTTTAATTTTCTAACACTTGTTTTTAAATTAAAAATACTTCAATGAAAAGGTATTTCATGTAAGTACAGGGATTGCTTTTTCAACACATTACGACTACCTCATAGGCTGCGTGCGATCTCCAAGTTGAGAAACGATGGCTTAGCATATGTACTGAATAGAGTTAAGACAAATGATGGATAATATACAATAATCAACTATTAAACATTAAAATAAATAAAGCAGCTATTTTAACAAATATTAACCATTTATATACATATTTTCAAATTTGATTACTTTCTTTTATTTACATAAAATTTAAAGGTGTCCTTTAAAAAAAATACAAGCACAAAGGTGGGCAAGGCTTTTTGAGCGTTTAATTTGATCACATGATTTAAAAAACATATTGAATTATATGATTGAAAGTAAAATCATATTTTGATTTCTTTAACAATATCGTAATAAAAATTGTATATATAATTATCTGCTACACCCGAAGTCCAATACCGTTTTCAGATTATTAACTAGCTATACATTATTTTACAACATACTCAACAAGAATATCAACAATGGACATGAGAGTTACAACTAAATAAATACAAATACATACTTAAATACTAGTTTCCTTTGTATAATATTTTATACCTAGTAGTAAATACATGAGAATACGGTAACATAGAGGTATACTATTCAATTGAATATCATCGACGCAGATCTTGATCCCACCGTGAAATCTTTGTACTGGGAGAATACACACAACTGAAATAAAATAAAAACGAATGTATAAAGAATTGGCGGAGGGTGCTTATAAATTTTACATGTGAATCATAATTGATCGAGAGCATTCTTAGCTGATTCAAGAAAATCTATTCAGCCATTTGTAGATTATCAGCTCTTTTCTACATTAATGGATCATCTTCCACAGGTCTGATCCAGTCAAAATTTGGTATTCTGTTACTTCAATAATATTAGAAGAACATGGTAACCGCAAGGTCAACCTGATGGTGCAGCATAATCTGGAATATGCCCTCCTCCACACCACCTTACAGTAGAGCTATCGTGTTTGGGCTCATTGAAATAGTCTCAATGAATAGGTTATTTGTGTGGAGGATTTTAATATGTACCTTTTATAGTATGCATATACATTTCAGTCAAAGGAACTCTAATGTTTAAACTTTAAATATACATAGATGTCTATTTAAGCTATGAGAAATATTCTCCCGAGCTCATAAACAATGTTAGTTTAAGTCATATAATAGTATCAATATTTAGTTAGTGCAGACATTTTAGTACTGTTTAAAGTTATAGACCGACATAGAAGTGCTATTGTTAACCTTAAATTGTCAATTGTTCGTACAGTCTATATACACGTCAAGACGAAAGTATACCTCTATATGTATGTATATAATTACTTATCCTGACTGACTGCTTCATCAACGCAAAGCCTAAACTACTGGGGGCTAGAATTGGAAAAATTTACATGCGGGTTTTTTACACCGTAGGTAAGCACTACAGAAGGATTTATCAATTTAGATAGAAAGCAAAATAGACGTGTTTCATAGTTATTTTCAAATTCAATGCCGAAGGGTGCAAAGGACGGGATGAAAGTTTGTACAATACATATAATAACATCTATTAGCTAGGCAGTGCCAACGAATGCTCACAGCATAATAATAGGATATTTCAACACGCATGAAACTGTAGATCACAGCTAACTTAAGATGATTATTCTAATTAAATATTGATCAACTTAATATTTCAGTAACTTGAAAACATTATATTAAAATATTAATATTAAACTCTATATAATTTAATCTCTTTGACTTAATGACTCATACATAATATAACATAAAAAGTATGAGAGCCCATGATATCATTTGTTTAAATCCTTCAAAAGTAAAACACTATATACCGAAATAATAATAAAAAAAGAATGAGAAAGGCAACTCAAACACATCTTATCGTAATTGCAGTCATAGAAAAATACGAATTCAGATAAAACTTGGCTATTGAGGACTTAAGATTATAGCTGAATGATAAAATATTGATTTGTATTAAAGACAACCCAAATGTACAAATTAATGTCACGACATGTTGTACACAATTTTTTTTTTTAAGCCTTTATATAATATGGCAATGTAGATATTACAGCGATTTGCAAGTAAGATGAACACTGGTGCAGTATTAACCGTTTCAGTGTTTTATACTTTTTTTTTATTCTTTTAAACAGTTACATACAATAATACTAGCTGTGCCCGCAGATCTACACGCATTAACTATAGAATTATTGTTTATGAAGATATAATTTTTTTTTAGTTAAAAAATTGATCATAATCTATCCAGTAGTTTTTGTATGATACGCGCACTTCGGCAAAACCTCTATCATTTTATTTAACGTTATAGAAGAAGATAAGAAAGAAAAGGACAAAAAATACATGAAACTAGTTGCAGGGAAACATTTGGCATAAGTAAGTATGTACTGCAAAATAAAAACTTGCAAGTTATTTTAGTTTAAAAAAATATAACTTTCGTATATAATATTGAGAACTATGGATAAATGAAACTGTTACATGATAAATTACAATATACTGATTTCAAGTATGCTATTATATCATTTTTAATCCTATAATTAATAAATCAATTAATCCTAAGTACAATAATACATAAAGATTACTTTATACACTAATTAATATACATACAGTTAATCTTTATTTTATCAAATAAATTACATGTCTGATAATTTTGAAACATAATTTCTTTGATTTATGAAACAAGTATGTATTACAAAAAAGTTTATTATGGGACATAGTTACCGTTTTTGACAGGTTTAAGCAACCTGCAGAATAGTAAATTTTTTGAAATATACAACTAAGGTGACAAACAAGAATACGGCCCACCTGTTGGTAATTGGCTACCGTAGCATATTGACACTTGTAATACCATAGCGCATTACCGACCTTTAATCCAGAGGGCTTCTAGAAATCCTGCTCACCGCAGGAACACAAGACAAGGTTATTTTGCTGCAATCTTCTTTAGGGTAGAAGTATTCCATCAGTTGGACTGCTCCAAATCAACAAAGAAATACCTCCACCCCCGCATCCTCTTCTCCGAGGAGCTTGGAAACCCTACTCACCGCAAGAACATAACTCCTATTCCTTCAAATGCAGTAAAGTGGGTATAAGAGAACGGTTAACTCACCTTATCCTTAAGTTGTTGACACATATGAAGTGCAGCTGTCAACATTAGTAAGACATCACTTAGCCATGGTACTGCACAATCAGCTTGGCATGAGTCAATCCTCATACTGCCATGCACAAAACTCAATTGGTAAGCTACGAATATCAACTTGTGTGATTGTAGGTAGAATGATATTGCTAAATCCTCAGGTAGATTTGGTGATAGTGCTTTCTGGAAAAAGGAAATTTTTAAAGCACCACTCATGCTCAGTCAAATTTTATTCTGTAGGAATTTCTATCACTTTCCACAACATAAGCAATCTGATTGAAAATAGTAACTGCAGACTAAAACTATAAACATACTTCATCAATATAGTATACTCTAGTGACCGAGTTGAAATGTCTCATGTGCTAGTGCATATTGCACAAATCACATCCTTCTACTGATAACTACTATTGCATAGCAGAAACAACTATGGCCGAGAGCTCCCACAGCCTAACATTGAATATGTTCAACCAAAACAATGTGTTTAAAATGTTTAATCATTAAATAGCTTTAATTATCAAATATAGTATAAAAGATTAAAGTAATTAAATTAATTTAGTATTCACCTCTAATATCCAGGTGTAGTATTGTTAGATCAAGAGACTTTCCAAACCAACAACAGAAAGACAACAGTAAAGTTACAAATTAAGTGACTATTCAAAAAAGGACTATTTTAATACTTTAAACTAGGTATTGCGGAGCATGAATCTCTACAATGGTAAAAACAATAATATACATACCATATTTCTACTGTTAATAAGCTCATCAATAGCTTTTTTCTTAGGTAATACTAAGGCAGTACGTGCTCGTTGTAGAGAACCAATCAGACACTGAATAATATGTAATACTTCTTCTGAAGATCTAAAATAAATAAAAACTGGTCAGTAGTCAAAACCAGTAGCGACATAAGGTGTAGATGAGAAGGGCCACCATCTACAGCCTTGCAGAGTGAGTGGTCTTGCACCTTAAAACATTCATATGGCAGAAAGTAGCAAGTAAGTGCTAAGAAACTCATGTTTTAGGGAGCCCATGAGAAATACTTGCAAAATGTATCTTTCCTATCTAATATTCCCTACAAAAAATTTAGGTCAACAATGCTACTAGTCAAAACAAGATATTATTATTATTTTTATTTTTATTATTATTATATTTGGTAAGACACACTAGCAGCTAATTAGCTGATGCGTGCGTATCAAATAGCTTGGAGATATCTTCCTTGTCCAATCTGCTCTTAAAGGAGGTTATGGTAGGAGCCATCACAACTTTTTCTGGAAGTTTGTTCCATGCTGTGACCACTCTGTTAGGCAAGAACTGCTTCATTGGTTTCTTTTTGCTGGGAATTCCCAAAGTTTCAAGGGATGACCTCGTAGGTGTTTATTTTCATTTGACTTAAACATATCTTTAAGGCTGGGCACATCGTAATAATTAGTGAGGATTTGTATATGTATTTATAAATGGTGTTGTTAATATTTTACATAAAAATGTTGTACTGTACAGTAAAAGCTCTTTATTCGCGGGGAATATGTTCCGTAAATATGCCGCGAATACAGAAACCGTGAATATGGAATGGTAATTTTATTTATATGGGATTATAGAGGATACGTTCCTAGGTGACAAAATAAAAAACAAATAATTAAAAACTCCTTCAATTCAGACTGACATTCAGCAGTGGCATTAGCAATTGGCCTCTTAAAAATATAACTTTGTTCCATAGACGGATCAATTTTCATAAAGAAATCACAAAACTCATTATTTGCCATTCTTAAACCTTCACTAAAGATTTTTCAAATTAAATGTCACATTTCCCGCGCTTGTTGAAGCCTCTTCTTCAATGGGCTGTGAATTTAACATTTCCTCGAAGTAGGTTCTTCTGAAACTTCTGAATGTCTCTTGATTCTATCTGTTCGTACCCATCTCCTTCTATTCCATTGGCAATTTCAGCTATATTTGCAGTCAAAACAGTCAATGTACCCATTAGATCCGCGAATAAAGAAATCTTTAGCCACGAATATAGGAATTAGGTCGCATTTTTTTAATCCGGGAATACTGAAGAAGTGAATGAAGGAAGCACGAATAAGGATCTTATCCTGTATACAATTACTAAAATTGAAGTGTCTGTATGTAATGTCAAAATAACTGTATGTTAGTGTATATGACATTAATAACAAAAAACCAATTTTTATACTTTTTGTCTGTTGTTTGATCGGTTAATCTCCGTAACGGTTAAACCGATTCGGACAGGACTTTTACTGGCAGATAGCTGATGTTATAAGGAGTAACTTATCTTATACTTTTTATCTTATCTTTTAACTTAGCATATAAAAAATAAACTGATCAAGATGAATCAATTTGGGTGCTTAAATGGCTTACGCTAAGTAAACCATAAGAGCTATATTAAATTAATGTACTACATAATTGTAGATATTAAAAAGACGTACAAAAAAAGCAAGCAGCGAGAGCATATGTTTATCTTTTAAGGATCATCCACAATAAGCATTTTTATCTTTAAAATAAGGGGAAGCGTAGTACGATTTCAGCATGTACCCGATCAACAGTATTTTGTAGTCCATGCAAGCACAGCCGTGGGCGAAGCTAGTATTGAAATATAGAGAATTAGGCATACGAAAAATTTATTACCTAAAAATATAATGTTTATCCACATTGTCAATATATCCAATAGCCTGTTGCAAATGATTTGCTGCATCCTGAATCTGCTGTAATTTCCATGGTCCATCCTGATTTATTGATGTTCGGCATATTGTATGCATTTGCCGTAGCACTTTGAAACTTATATCCTGATAATAGTAAACTTTTTAAAGTAATAAACACTTTATTAAAGTCAAGGTGATATTATTCTCACTTGAGTAGATCTAACAATTTAACATTTATTGCATTATTTTAAGTAATTTTACTGTGAAACAATATTCAAATATATATGCATTAGAAATATCAAAATAATTAATTGTCCTGGGATTTTGTCCAATACGAAATTGATAACAAAGTGTCATTCATAGACACCATCAGAAAGGATATTGTAGGTACTAAGATAAACTTTAAAAAAATATTTGTAAATATAATAGACAATTATAAATACTATTTGAAATTACTAGTTTTATAAGAATTCACTATTTAAATAACTTCAAGGGTATATTAATTTTTTACTCATAAACATATAGGTGATTCCATTCCAAGTGTATTTTATTATGTCCCATACTGTTTCGATACCATAGTACCATGTCATGTCAATTTCTAGGATTTGCACAGACTATAAGAATAAAAAAATATGAAAAAGGTTTGCTTAAAGACTTAAAGAATTGTTAGTCAAAAATGTAACACAACAGAATAACTCTTACATAAAATTTAAAAAATACATATATTTCTATTGTTCTATTATTTCTATTATTATGTTATAATATAAAATTTAAATAGCATATATTATATTGCAAAAACTGAATAGCATTACATAAGAGAATAATTATAATGCAATCATTATCTATACAATTAATAAAGTTGAAGTGTGTGTTTTTAATGGCAAAATTAACACGTTTTTACTAAATCCATATGAAAGTACATGCGGTACAAATAATAAAAAAACAATAGTTGTTAATTTTTGTCAGTCTTTTTGTTCTAGGTAGTCTCTGAAACGGTTGGACTGATTTTGATGGATCTTTCACTGACAGATAGCAAATGTTATATATAAAGAGTAAACATACTTCTATTTTAGAAAAAGAATTAGGGTCCAGCACAAATTAAAAAAACTAGCCATGGTGAACCAATGCCACACTTAAACAGCTTACACTGAAGTAAGCCATAAGAGATATATCAAATTAATGTACTACATAATTGTAGACATTAAGAAGACCTACAAAAAAGTTAGCAAGAGCTTGTCTATCCTCTAAGGATAACCCAAAATAAGCATTCTTATCTCTAAAATAACCGGGAGTCATGGTAGTATGATTTTCATGTGTGCCCGATCAACAGCATTCTGTAGTCCACGCGAGCGCAGCCGCTGGCATAGCTAGTTAAGTAACTCAACAGCTGCTTTTGCTCATTATGTGTTTTATTAAATTTTATACTTACAGCATGTGATATACTATCTCCAGTAAGTGTTACAATACATTTCAGCTGTTCAGGCTGTGAGGTCAATATAAATTTGTCTTGCTTTTGTCCCTCGTTACCGTACAGTGGTACAGGGAACCTGTGGGCACATTCCTGCGGAAATGACACATACATAAATCTTCAGCAAAGATAATTTCTTATTCAAGGTCTTATAAATGACACTTACGACTAATACGGTATGAAGTTGATGTAATATAGCGTGAACCTCCTCGCGTAAAACCCATTCAAATTCTTCCTTCTGAAAACAATAGGCTTCTCATTATTTACCACAGGTTAGTGAATACAAATCTATATCGTTGTTTTAAATAAACATATAAATAATTTACCAAATTAGCCGCTTCTTCTTTTTCGTTATCACTCATTTCAATGTCTCTTAAAACACCAAAAAATAAATTAATAGCAATTTATCCAAACTCCAAAGTGACGAACGTCGCCCATTCACGATTCGCGAGTTTGAAATAAGGGAATTAGGGATGACAATATGATATCGATTAATATTTATTTCTTGCTTATTAAAAAAATCGATATTAAGATTATTTTTTAACTGATCCATTGGGTAATCGATATTACAACTTAGAAAATCAAGTTTCAATTTTTTCTCTTTTGTTATGAACCATCATATTATTTACAATTAGATGAATGTACCCAAATAAATGCGGAGAACGACAATTTTTCACTTAATTACACGAAAACTCGCGATGGCGATTGGCCATGTGCTTTGTTTCATTTGCCTCTTTATAATGGATAAAATAATTAATAAAAAAAGGGAGTTTTTGGCGGGATCTTGAAGTGACATGTGTGGTTGTTATTTTTAATCATTTACTTAGGTTTTAACCCTATATTATGTAATATTTGTGGCGTTTTGCGTGATATAGTTTGGTTTTTGTGCATAAGTGAAGTGGATTATAATATAAGCTGAAAGCATTCATTCCGAGATCACACAAAAATTCCCTAGAAAGTTCTAACAAGGGAGCCACCATCTTGTTAGGATACTGAATCGTCATAACACTTGACAATATAATTCACTCGATAATGGCAGTAATGGTCTTCATTAAAGAGGACCGGTTGCCAAGTTAGGAAGAAGAAGAAGAAGAAATTAATAAAAAAGAGGATACTGAATCGTCATAACACATAACAATATAATTCACTCGATAATGACAATAATACATATATACATACATAAATCACGCCTATTTCCTAAAGGGGTAGGCAGAGACCACGTCCTTCCATCTGCTACGATCCTGGCATACCTCTTTCGCTTCTTCGGCATTCATTAATCTTTTCATGCATGCTCGTCGGTTTAGAGTACTCTTGACTTTACCTTTCTTCAGAACGTCTCAGATTTGATCAATAAATGTTCGTCTAGGACTTTATTATAGTAATGGTCTTCATTAAAGAAGACCGGTTGCCAAGTTAGAAAGAAGAAGAAGAAGAATGAATAAAGAAGGTACATTTCATATTAGAGGTATCATTATTTAAAATAATCGAATAATATAGTATTGCTCATTATTATAACAACAATTAACAATGAATATCGTCAGCCGATGTTATCACAACGTGTGAATTAGTAAGCATTATGCAATCATCAATAGGGGTGTAAGAGGTAGAACTTCACGTTTTCCACATTCCAAGTTACGATATGCATGATGAATGTTCTGAATTTACCTATATAATCCTTGAATGCACGGCAAAAAGTAAACTTTTATTTTATATTATCATTATTCATTTTGCTATCGTGTAATTCCCTATGATGTTATTTACCAATTATAATACGATACAAGACATAAAAGGAATAATTAATCCCTACAGCAGAATAACGACAACAGTACAAAATAATAAATATGTGAAAATTTAATTTCTTGATACTTGTAATAAATTATAAATTTTTGAGAAATCGATATTTTAGGGCTTGATTTTTTTGTGAATTGATTCATCAGTGTTCAATTCGAACCAATCTAAAATATGTTATCTTCAGAAGGAATTTACTTCCCTAGCTTGAAAGTTGAATAAATAAACAATAATCAGCATTGTCACTGACCAATAAAATTCCTCAAAAATCTTGCTTAAATTCCACACAGCTTTCTCAAGAAAAATTGTAATTTTTTTTAAGCTGTATTAAAGGGTATATGAATGGATTATTTATAATTTCATTCTTTAATTTAAAATTATAATGAAAAATAACAGAAACTCTAATATTGTCACGAGCAGTAATAAAACAATAAAAGGGCACACTGGTACTCAAGGAAAAAATGCAAGTACTTGGGGAAGGTTTGGGAACTGCCTTCCTCAAGTATTTATGTTGTAATTTGGTCGTCTTAAGTCTTCGTCTTCTTAAGTTTATGGCACCGTGTGTAAAAGGTTTTTAGAGTGGGCATTAGATAGGCCGACACGGTATAATAAAAAAAAATTGTATTAACACAGACAAATAAATAAAACCACTGAAATTAGGAAAACAAGGCCTAATTAGGAACCTCTCAAAATTTCATCAAAATGAAGCTAAGAATAGTGCATGTATAGTACATACTATGTTCGTGTCTTAAAAAGTTATTTAATTGCTATACATAGCATTTTTATGAATTATAATACGAACTACTATAAAATTCAAGAGTTTTATATAATCGATCGATGCCCATTTGATGATCGATGATGTTTGAGCACCATTCACTATCAACAAGGAGTTCATCCTCATATTTTGGAACCTATATGGTCGCGGACAGTCTGATTTCAGAAGACTTGCTTTCTGCGAACGCTTCGGATGTAGAATGAGCTCGCTACTGAGGCTTTCCCAGGGAATACAGCATAGTGTTCTTCAAATTACATTACATTCTTAATAAATTCAGTATAAAAATGCAGTTTAGTTTCAGAGGCGACAATATTTCATGTGTTTATAATCAGACGCAACGTTAAAGCTCGTTCGACCAATCACAGCCATGCATTTGGTCATGCGATAGGATGGCACAAATTAATTTTTAATACCATATACACGAGATAATTAAATTGCATTATTACACTATTTACTAATAAACTTGAATAACCTTGTTGTGACAACAACCATGGATGACTACCCTACAGTTTCCGTTAATCGTTACTGCAGAAAATGTCAAACAATGTACCCATTAGATCCGCGAATAAAGAAATCTTTAGCCACGAATATAGGAATTAGGTCGCATTTTTTTAATCCGCGAATACTGAAGAAGTGAATGAAGGAAGCACGAATAAGGATCTTATCCTGTATACAATTACTAAAATTGAAGTGTCTGTATGTAATGTCAAAATAACTGTAATGTTAGTGTATATGACATTAATAACAAAAAACCAATTTTTATACTTTTTGTCTGTTGTTTGATCGGTTAATCTCCGTAACGGTTAAACCGATTCGGACAGGACTTTTACTGGCAGATAGCTGATGTTATAAAGAGTAACTTATCTTATACTTTTTATCTTATCTTTTAACTTAGCATATAAAAAATAAACTGATCAAGATGAATCAATTTGGGTGCTTAAATGGCTTACGCTAAGTAAACCATAAGAGCTATATTAAATTAATGTACTACATAATTGTAGATATTAAAAAGACGTACAAAAAAAGCAAGCAGCGAGAGCATATGTTTATCTTTTAAGGATCATCCACAATAAGCATTTTTATCTTTAAAATAAGGGGAAGCGTAGTACGATTTCAGCATGTACCCGATCAACAGTATTTTGTAGTCCATGCAAGCACAGCCGTGGGCGAAGCTAGTATTGAAATATAGAGAATTAGGCATACGAAAAATTTATTACCTAAAAATATAATGTTTATCCACATTGTCAATATATCCAATAGCCTGTTGCAAATGATTTGCTGCATCCTGAATCTGCTGTAATTTCCATGGTCCATCCTGATTTATTGATGTTCGGCATATTGTATGCATTTGCCGTAGCACTTTGAAACTTATATCCTGATAATAGTAAACTTTTTAAAGTAATAAACACTTTATTAAAGTCAAGGTGATATTATTCTCACTTGAGTAGATCTAACAATTTAACATTTATTGCATTATTTTAAGTAATTTTACTGTGAAACAATATTCAAATATAAATGCATTAGAAATATCAAAATAATTAATTGTCCTGGGATTTTGTCCAATACGAAATTGATAACAAAGTGTCATTCATAGACACCATCAGAAAGGATATTGTAGGTACTAAGATAAACTTTAAAAAAATATTTGTAAATATAATAGAAAATTATAAATACTATTTGAAATTACTAGTTTTATAAGAATTCACTATTTAAATAACTTCAAGGGTATATTAATTTTTTACTCATAAACATATAGGTGATTCCATTCCAAGTGTATTTTATTATGTCCCATACTGTTTCGATACCATAGTACCATGTCATGTCAATTTCTAGGATTTGCACAGACTATAAGAATAAAAAAATATGAAAAAGGTTTGCTTAAAGACTTAAAGAATTGTTAGTCAAAAATGTAACACAACAGAATAACTCTTACATAAAATTTAAAAAATACATATATTTCTATTGTTCTATTATTTCTATTATTATGTTATAAGTATATAAATTTAAATAGCATATATTATATTGCAAAAACTGAATAGCATTACATAAGAGAATAATTATAATGCAATCATTATCTATACAATTAATAAAGTTGAAGTGTGTGTTTTTAATGGCAAAATTAACACGTTTTTACTAAATGCATATGAAAGTACATGCGGTACAAATAATAAAAAAACAATAGTTGTTAAATTTTGTCAGTCTTTTTGTTCTAGGTAGTCTCTGAAACGGTTGGACCGATTTTGATGGATCTTTCACTGGCAGATAGCAAATGTTATATAAAGAGTAAACATACTTCTATTTTAGAAAAAGAATTAGGGTCCAGCACAAATTAAAAAAACTAGCCATGGTGAACCAATGCCACACTTAAACAGCTTACACTGAAGTAAGCCATAAGAGATATATCAAATTAATGTACTACATAATTGTACACATTAAAAAGACCTACAAAAAAGTTAGCAAGAGCTTGTCTATCCTCTAAGGATAACCCAAAATAAGCATTCTTATCTCTAAAATAACCGGGAGTCATGGTAGTGTGATTTTCATGTGTGCCCGATCAACAGCATTCTGTAGTCCACGCGAGCGCAGCCGCTGGCATAGCTAGTTAATAACAGTATGTGTGTAACTCAACAGCTGCTTTTGCTCATTATGTGTTTTATTAAATTTTATACTTACAGCATGTGATATACTATCTCCAGTAAGTGTTACAATACATTTCAGCTGTTCAGGTTGTGAGGTCAATATAAATTTGTCTTGCTTTTGTCCCTCGTTACCGTACAGTGGTACAGGGAACCTGTGGGCACATTCCTGCGGAAATGACACATACATAAATCTTCAGCAAAGATAATTTCTTATTCAAGGTCTTATCAATGACACTTACGACTAATACGGTATGAAGTTGATGTAATATAGCGTGAACCTCCTCGCGTAAAACCCATTCAAATTCTTCCTTCTGAAAACAATAGGCTTCTCATTATTTACCACAGGTTAGTGAATACAAATCTATATCGTTGTTTTAAATAAACATATAAATAATTTACCAAATTAGCCGCTTCTTCTTTTTCGTTATCACTCATTTCAATGTCTCTTAAAACACCAAAAAATAAATTAATAGCAATTTATCCAAACTCCAAAGTGACGAACGTCGCCCATTCACGATTCGCGAGTTTGAAATAAGGGAATTAGGGATGACAATATGATATCGATTAATATTTATTTCTTGCTTATTAAAAAAATCGATATTAAGATTATTTTTTAACTGATCCATTGGGTAATCGATATTACAACTTAGAAAATCAAGTTTCAATTTTTTCTCTTTTGTTATGAACCATCATATTATTTACAATTAGATGAATGTACCCAAATAAATGCGGAGAAACGACAATTTTTCACTTAATTACACGAAAACTCGCGAGATGGCTGTATTGGCCATGTGCTTTGTTTCATTTGCCTCTTTATAATGGATAAAATAATTAATAAAAAAAGGGGAGTTTTTGGCGGGATCTTGAAGTGACATGTTGTGGTTGTTATTTTTAAATCATTTACTTAGGTTTTTAACCCTATATTATGTAATATTTGTGGCGTTTTGCGTGATATAGTTTGGTTTTTGTGCATAAGTGAAGTGGATTATAAATATAAGCTGAAAGCATTCATTCCGAGATCACACAAAAATTCCCTAGAAAGTTCTAACAAGGGAGCCACCATCTTGTTAGGATACTGAATCGTCATAACACTTGACAATATAATTCACTCGATAATGGCAGTAATGGTCTTCATTAAAGAGGACCGGTTGCCAAGTTAGGAAGAAGAAGAAGAAGAAGAATTAATAAAAAAGAGGATACTGAATCGTCATAACACATAACAATATAATTCACTCGATAATGACAATAATACATATATACATACATAAATCACGCCTATTTCCTAAAGGGGTAGGCAGAGACCACGTCCTTCCATCTGCTACGATCCTGGCATACCTCTTTCGCTTCTTCGGCATTCATTAATCTTTTCATGCATGCTCGTCGGTTTAGAGTACTCTTGACTTTACCTTTCTTCAGAACGTCTCAGATTTGATCAATAAATGTTCGTCTAGGACTTTATTATAGTAATGGTCTTCATTAAAGAAGACCGGTTGCCAAGTTAGAAAGAAGAAGAAGAAGAATGAATAAAGAAGGTACATTTCATATTAGAGGTATCATTATTTAAAAAAATCGAATAATATAGTATTGCTCATTATTATAAAAACAATTAACAATGAATATCGTCAGCCGATGTTATCACAACGTGTGAATTAGTAAGCATTATGCAACCATCAATAGGGGTGTATGAGATAGAACTTCACGTTTTCCACATTCCAAGTTACGATATGCATGATGAATGTTCTGAATTTACCTTTATAATCCTTGAATGCACGGCAAAAAGTAAACTTTTCTTTTATATTATCATTATTCATTTTGCTATCGTGTAATTCCCTATGATGTTATTTACCAATTATAATACGATATAAGACATAAAAGCAATAATTAATCCCTACAGCAGAATAACGACAACAGTACAAAATAATAAATATGTGAAAAAATTTAGTTTCTTGATACTTGTAATAAATTATAAATTTTTGAGAAATCGATATTTTAGGGCTTGATTTTTTTGTGAATTGATTCATCAGTGTTCAATTCGAACCAATCTAAAATATGTTTTCTTCAGAAGGAATTTACTTCCCTAGCTTGAAAGTTGAATAAATAAATAATAATCAGCATTGTCACTGACCAATAAAATTCCTCAAAAATCTTGCTTAAATTCCACACAGCTTTCTCAAGAAAAATTGTTTTTTTTTTTTAAGCTGTACTAAAGGGTATATGAATGGATTATTTATAATTTCATTCTTTAATTTAAAATTATAATGAAAAATAACAGAAACTCTAATATTGTCACGAGCAGTAATAAAACAATAAAAGGGCACACTGGTACTCAAGGAAAAAATGCAAGTACTTGGGGAAGGTTTGGGAACTGCCTTCCTCAAGTATTTATGTTGTAATTTGGTCGTCTTAAGTCTTCGTCTTCTTAAGTTTATGGCACCGTGTGTAAAAGGTTTTTAGAGTGGGCATTAGATAGGCCGACACGGTATAATAAAAAAAAATTGTATTAACACAGACAAATAAATAAAACCACTGAAATTAGGAAAACAAGGCCTAATTAGGAACCTCTCAAAATTTCATCAAAATGAAGCTAAGAATAGTGCATGTATAGTACATACTATGTTCGTGTCTTAAAAAAAGTTATTTAATTGCTATACATAGCATTTTTATGAATTATAATACGAACTACTATAAAATTCAAGAGTTTTATATAATCGATCGATGCCCATTTGATGATCGATGATGTTTGAGCACCATTCACTATCAACAAGGAGTTCATCCTCATATTTTGGAACCTATATGGTCGCGGACAGTCTGATTTCAGAAGACTTGCTTTCTGCGAACGCTTCGGATGTAGAATGAGCTCGCTACTGAGGCTTTCCCAGGGAATACAGCATAGTGTTCTTCAAATTACATTACATTCTTAATAAATTCAGTATAAAAATGCAGTTTAGTTTCAGAGGCGACAATATTTCATGTGTTTATAATCAGACGCAACGTTAAAGCTCGTTCGACCAATCACAGCCATGCATTTGGTCATGCGATAGGATGGCACAAATTAATTTTTAATACCATATACACGAGATAATTAAATTGCATTATTACACTATTTACTAATAAACTTGAATAACCTTGTTGTGACAACAACCATGGATGACTACCCTACAGTTTCCGTTAATCGTTACTGCAGAAAATGTCAAACAAATCAAGAAAAATGGGAAAAGAATATCGCCAAAAGAAATGGCTAATATTATTACATAGGGCTGGCACATATTTTCTTTTTGAAGTGATAACTTCTTATGGGAGGGCAAACGCTTCGTAACGTAACGCGTACGGCAGCAGTAGGCAGCTTCCTCCTCTCTCACTTTAACCCACAACCACCTTTTTTTTTTTAAGTTATCACTTTTGTCGAGCGTCCCGAGACCCACGTTTTTTAATTTGCTCTTGTTTAATGTGTGAACATACGTCCTGACTATCCTAAGGAATCTGAGGGATTTGATCGAGTTTCCGTTTTCGTTCTCCCTGCAACATTACATTACATTACATTCGTCTTAAAATCAGAAGGTACCAAAAATTAGAACAGGTTGGTAGGGATTAGAGATACACCGTTTAAGGCTATGTGAGAAAAAGTGGATGGAACAACGAAGTCGCAGACAAATGTTCAGTTTTAACCTACTAATTTTCACTTCAACGTTCTCAAGCTTTTTCCACCATTTTCCCAGCCTATTCTGGATTTGAATAGTATTTTGTCCAACAAGAACATTGCCACTTGCGAACAGGTGCAAACCTTCTGTATGCTGCTGTTCGTACATCCATAACAAGAATAAACAAATACGGTTTTAAAACTGATCCCTGGTGCAGGCCTACAGCTACATTGAACTTACCGGTAACTCCAGCCTCGGACCTGACGTGTGTACTGACTCGACTGTATATAGAACAGACAAGTAAAGAAAAGATAACAGTATCTGAATATAATTTATTATATTAATTCAAAATGATCATGGAAAATAATGGGTATTCTAATATTGGTGCGACGCGACGGTTGGACTTTAGAATAGCGAAAGGAATAGCGAGCGAGAGGGGGGGAAGGGAAAGAGGAAATCCTCCTGTAAAGGAAAAGTGCGGAAACAAATAGTTTTTGAGGTATATTTTTTATATTTTTATTTTGAGGTTATGTCTATCTAAGATTTGTATATGAATTCTCAATCTTATTATATCAAGTGAGCAGTTCTTGCATGTGTATATACATATGTAATTTTTTTTGGAAGTGGTTCCAACGATTTCGATGAAACTTTGTATTAAGATAATGTTTTACATTTCAAGTTTACATAGATAGGTATTTTTCTTTTTTTGGTTATAAGACACAGCACAGAGCAACTCGACGGCAACTACTGTAAAGTTGAACCGTTGCAACCCGTATTAAAATAATTAGTAAAATTATAGTGCACACTGTTGCTCACAAAAAATATTCAGGTACTTGGAAGCCTTCTTCGTTTATTTTAAATACTTATAAAAGTTATTTTCTTCTTATTAATATTAATCGTGTGTAGAAGTTTCTGAGAGTAAGTATTGGACCGGCTAACAGAAGTGTAATAAAGTAATTAAATGGAGTTACACAAACAAAGTAATAAATTCATTGTAATCAAACAAAAAAGTCAATTAGGCTAAAAGCGCAACGGTACGCTCCAAACAATAATTAGCTACGCCAACGATAACAGTACTGAGCGGGCCTACACAACGAGAGCGCGGCGTGACGCCCGATCAACCCTAGGACTCGGTACTCGACGATGCCGATGCGCCCTACGGTAAGCAGAGAGCTGCAAACCAGTGTGCGCAAGCCGAACTCGCTACGTGCTAACTAACACACCCGAACCTACTAGGCGTGAAGAGAGCGAAACAGAACGGCACACACGCAGTGAGGTGCCTACACGAAGTCGTGGCGTTGGCGTAGCTATGGAAAACTAAGTGGGCTGGGTCGCTGGCGGGTGAAAGATTTCTTGAAGAAAAGAAACACACGAACACCAAAATCCAGTCGCTATATTCAATCTTCACAAGCTGAATGGCCGCTTACAATAATTCTATATACTATCCAGCGCTTCGGAGTCTTGACACAGAGCTTATTGTGTAAGTCTTCAGAGTCTTGAGTCTTCTTTTCTTGAGTAGCGTTTGACACTCTGTGTGCTGTTTGGCAATACTAATCATCTCATACAATTCTGTGTGGGGAAACCGCTTCAGGACTGTGCCCTATTTCGGTGGTTTTCTTCGCCACCCGTAACGACGGGCGTGGCTTTTATTAAGATCGCGCGTAGTTATACGCGCGACCTGCTGAACTATCCTCTTGTGTGAGTTTCATCGCGTCCATCAACTGATGGACGGTTCTCTGTTGTAGCTAGTACTTAGCGTCATTTAGAAGGCTCTACAGCTGCTCAAGGCAGGCGTCCATAATCTACGCGCTACTTGACATATTGGTGGCAAAGTCCTGCAGGATGTGGATATTCCGCACCAGTGAATCTTCGCCATCCCGTCTTGCCGCGGTGGAAGTAACGCAGGGTGCTGTTCCCTTCGTGGATTTAGTTTTCTTTCGCGACTTTTTGGTAGGAATGGTGCCGAGTTGCGTTGCGTCGTTGGCAGGTGCCATAAGGCTTTCTTCCACGGCCTCCTGAACTGTCATCTTGTGAGGGAATTGGTTCCTGGTTGTTCTTGGTGGTGGTTCTCGAGTGTCTGGAGTACCACCCGACTGGGCCACAGTGCTGGCGCGACGGTTGCGTGCCTCCCGTCTATACACCGAGCACTGCAGCTGGTCGTTGGCGGGATACGGGCCACCGCAATTAGCGCAGGTGGCTGGTTGGTCCTTTGGGCGGTCGCACAGGTAGGTGAGGTGCGGCTCCCCGCAGCGAACACAGGCAATCGGAAGGTGGCAGTTGTGGGAGGAGTGCCGGAAATGCTGGCAGCGATGACACGGGGCAGGACCTCTCTTCCCTCTCCAACCTTCAATCTTCACTCCTGGCATACACAATAGCTCATTTATCTGGTAAATGAGAGTTGTAAGGTTCGTTGAGCGTCTTAGGGTGCAGTAGTAAATGCACCCGGGCCTTCCACGTCTTCCTATGATGGGTCGGACGAATTCGGGGGCGAAACCTAGTTCCGTCAGAGCTTTATGGATTTTCTCTGAGGGCGTGTCCATAAGTAGGCCGCGTATTGCAACCTTGAGGCTCTTCTCTGTAGGTGGCGCATAGGAAAACCACGCTATTTCCTTTTGCTTGCCTAGGTCGGTGAGATACCGGACGATGATCCGATATCCTCGGCTTCGGCTGGCATAAAGCGCACTCCCTGTCCATAGAGGCGCACATTAGTTCTATGTCCGAGTTCGGTTGCGATTGCTCGGAAGTGGTGCGGCCAATTTGGCAGTCTCTCTACTACTACAGGCAGATATCTTTTTTTGTTTATCATGGGAGGCACAGCAGGTGGCAAGTCTACTGCTGCGCCAGCTTCCTTAACTTTCACAGGTCGGTAGGCGGCTGGCAGGGGCATAGCTGCCGCCGCCGCGTAATCCACCAACTGGGCCGTCATCTTGGATGTAGGCTTGACAGGCGACTCGGGCGTGGATCGAGCAGCTGTAGTTATGGGCGCTTCGACCAGTGGCTTCGGCTTTTTCACAGCCTGCCGCGGTGGGGGTGAGGTTTCACTTGGCAGTGGCGGGTCTGATTCCAAGTCAGACTCGATCCTTTTTCTTCTTTGCGCCTTTTCTATGGGGCGCAGGCTTATCAATTTTTCGTGGATGTCAGGCGGTTCGAGTATTCCAGCTAAGGCAAGCGATAATGCATCCCTTATCTTTAATGTCGGGCTTCTTGCCTTCGATATCGGTCTCCTGGATGCGTAGATACAAAGCCATCCAACGCAGCAATCTGCCCGAAAGGAGCTCAGTGCCAAGCAGCTGCGGGGGGCAATGAAGTCAACGTTCCAGGCATCGAAGAGGTCTGCGAAGAGGCGGAGAGGACTGCTGTCTCCTCCGAGCACGTGCGACTTGCAGTGGCTCCTTGTGGTTTTGCTGGGGTCTTCGTAGTGGTTTTTACGGGTCCTGGTGGATGCGGGTGGTTGTCTTAGTGGATTCGGCGAAATCCAAACAGGTGCTGGTATTCGTGGTGGGGCCCTTAGAAAAGGGCCTTTTAACTTTTTCCCGCCAGGTTTAGGCACCATGGCGAGGAAAAGTGGCTTTCCATGGGGCGCGCACGCGGCGCAGGCCAACTACGTGCCGAACGGGGGCACAATTACGCACGAATTGCGCTCCGCAGTCGCGAGGTGGGAGATCTCGGGCTCCAGGTGGTTACGAGCGGCGCGGACCATCCGTGCCGGTTGGCTGTAAGAGCCCCATATTTATAGATGTGTTGGAGTGCGACGGAATGATGGCGTCTTTTCCCCTTTCACTCTAACATTGCCTTATTTAGTAATAATAAGCAGGCATTACCTTTTTTAGCGTGAATATTTCTGCTATTATTATTATTACCTTTTCTACGAAGCACTATTGCTATCTTTGTCTATATTAATACTTTTATTATTACACGAATACACGTAATTTACTGATTTCTAATTAGATTCTCATTAAAATTTTATAAATCCTATTTGAATCTATTAAGTACAATATTACATAACTAAATACACTCAATATAACATTAAGGAACAGTAAACTTAGTAAATATTAAGCATCAAACGTTGCAACATAAAATAGCTTATAAACACGTTATATACGACTTGTTAACGTTATAAATACGATAGAACTTACATATTAGCCTAACTATCACTATACTTTCATAAACAATACACATAACTTGTTATATATCAAAGATTAATACTGAAATATAAGTTTGGTACGTTTACTACACTATTCTCGCGAAATTATAAACTATATTACTATATATTTAATCTCATTATATACCTAAGCACTATATCTTTGAAGTAGAAACGTAAATCAATGATTTTTCAAATATAATTGCTTATTTCTTAAGCCTAGCAACTTATGCCTACAACTAAATATGAATATTATCTCTTAAACTACCAAACCTAGACCTATGGGTCGCTAACATATGCAAATCTCAAAATTTCATTGAAACGGGCTAATAATAGTGCATGAATAAAGTATATACTGTGTTCGTGTCATAAAATAAATTCACAGCAATAAATATCATTTTTATTTATAACTAGCTGACCCGTGCAACTTCTTCTGCGCCACATAAGAGAGAGAGGGTTAGAGAGAGTGGAACGTAGGCAAAGACAAATAACAATTGTCATGGGCATCTACAATACAATTTATAGGTGCCGCCCGCCAGCTACTTCATTCCGCTAAAATACACGCGCGTTACTTGAGTACTATTTTGCTGCGGAGTTATTTTAAAACTGTGATATCTCTAAGATATTAATTGAAATCAAATGATGTAAACGCAATTTACTCCAAAATTACATACTTGTAATGAATAACGTATTTATTTCGATAAGGAATTAATGAAGGAATTAATCCATGTTAATAAAAACACCTCAGCAAATAATGTATTATTTTAGAACATATTTTATTACCATAAAATAGGTATTGCGTCAACCTTAAAAGACAGATATAAGCTATCCCGGATATTTTTTTTTTAACTTTTTAAGAGAAACAATTCCGTCACACATCAATGTTGCGTAACTTTAACCATTTACGCAGCGCACGCAATGGAAACTCTCACAAGGAATAAATTTTCCCCGTTTTTGCAACACTTTTCATTGATGCTCCGCTCCTATTGGTACTAGCGTGATGTTATATAGCATATACCCTTCCTCGATAAATGGGTCATCCAACACTAAAATAAATTTTGCATTCCAATCAGTACCAACCAGTTCCAGTACTTCCTGAGATTAACGCGTTCAAACAAACAAGCAAACTCTTCAGTTTTATATTATTAGTATAGATTATAATATGAACTACTATAAAATTTAAAAGGTTTAATGCAGTATTTTTACACGTTACCACTGAGCCATCAGCAACACTGTGCAATCATTGCGACTGTGTGCCATCAATGAATATTTTAATGGATGCATTTCCATTTGGCAATGAAGTTAGGAAACATTGATGTTTTTGTTTTGATATTTATCTTATTACATAACGATATTTACATCGATATTTCTCTAACATCGCTCATCCCTAAACTGTACTGAATTAACTTGAACAGATTTATCTCTGTTAGATAGCCACAATTTTATCTCTGGCCACAATAATTGAATAATCGACCTATGCCGTTTGCGTCAAAATTGAAACTAGGCTATGGTAAAAAAAAAAAACTAATGACATTGTATTAAGTAAAAAATTCAATTTTCTGTTAAAATCGTTTTTCGTTAAAACAAAATACTGAAAAGTACACTACAGTTTATTTACTAAGTACTACTGATTTTTCCAACGAATAAAAAACGCTTTTCTCTAAAAACTAGTAATCATGGTTTTCCCACGAAATCTAGAAAACTTTTATGGTAAAATAGAAAAAGTTTTCCGAGAATCGGGATTTATTGCCGGGTAAAATAACTGATCTTTTTTTAAACTTACCTACTATTATAGATAACTAGAGACTATTTGTTGCGTTCACTCGTCACAGTATCAACTACTGTTTATGCTGAGTTTATTTAGCGTTAATAGCTTCAGATTTTTTTTAATTGCCGCCGTTTTCTTTGGACAGCTTTCGATAGCCAGAGTCTAAAGTAGGTTTGTGTATAAGTTGTACGAAGTTATCATTATCATTATGCTCGGAGGTCAAGTAAACAATGTAAAGGAGAAAAAGGTTGAAACCTGTGAGGAAAGCTATTTTAATAAAATAAAATATACCTACAAGTACATGAGGACCGAGAACAGAAGTAAATTTGATATTGAAATATATTCATTGGGTAGAATAAAATGTGAACTCGATATAACCAATTGCCAATAACATGTTTAATGACCCTGAAATTGTTTTATATAAATTATAACATTTAAGGTTATTATGTATACTCAACACTGTAAAATATTTCATATATTTTCCTGTAACTGAATAAATTAAAAGGGGTTCCATCTTTCCACAAGCCTCGCGTCGTGGTGCAGACGTATTAAGCCAAATATTGAGCTGAGAAATCGCGGGTTCGATCCCCTCATATGGCTGACATTTGTGGGATGAGCGTAATTATTTTCAGTTGTATCGTTGTATGCCTAGGTGTTAAATATCTATATGTATCTACATAAATATATAGGCTTAGTTTGGAATTAAATTGCTGTGTGTGAAACTGTGTCCTCGTATTTATTATTATTATTTCAGAAAATCTGGAAGACACATGAAATTTCCATATACACTATCTGCAAAGATTGCTCAGTTTCCAATATTTTACTACATGAAGAAGAACTTCATTTGGATGTACTACCCATTAGGATTATTGGGCGGGTTATATGTGTTTGCTAAAATAAACGCTGTGGTTAATTCTGATGCCAACGTACAAAGTTGGGCTGAAACTCAGCGGAGATACGCGGAGAAAGAACATAACCACTGATGTTGAAATTATTAATTTGATTCCATATGTAATATCGATAAATATATACATATATATCCACAATATGTTATATTATCCCCAAGTTTTATTTTTCTAGCAAAACATTGATTTTGATGGTTTTTCCATTCCAGAGCATGAAATCGTTGTATTTCTCCTCGGTTTCATTTATGGAACAAAGTTTAACAACTTCTCTGCGCGTTTACATTTCACGTAAACCTATAGGTAAAACCTATCTATAAATCATATAGAAAAATACACGTTAAGATATACCTCACATACGCAAGGCAAAGAGCATATGAATGTTTCAAATATACTGCTATAATATTAAGTTATACTCTTAAAATAATCTTACAAAAATCATGTTGTCATCTATAAGATTTTACAAAATTATTATCTAAATAGATATTATTATGCAAAATTATGTAATACCCGTGCGCAATAAGTTGAGACGGTACAGACGTATGGTTGTACCGTGCACAAAAAATATCAAGTTTCCACCCGCGACTTCTTCTCTGCTATTTTTTTTATGTAGCGAGTGTTGTACTCGGAACAACACCGCTTTATATTTATTATACTTAAGCTATTACAAGCGTGCGAACTGATTCATAAATATTTTTTATCAGACCTCTCGCTCGCACTTATAGGCCATATGGAACCATCAACAGGTAAACACAACTGTTTGTTTCATTTTTCGTTCACAAAAAAGTCCATAACTTTTAACACGATATTTCTCTCTCCACTATATAAAGTTTTACCCTTCATTATAAGAATAAACTTAACACAAAAAATAACAATAAAATATAGCAGTAACTCTAATAACTATTAACGAAACAGTATCAACAGTACAACACGTGAGCTTGAGGGGAAGTGACAGGGGCAGCAGGCGGAGGGTTGCATTCCGGGCGAGTCTTAACTTTAGCGCACTGGTAGTATGACGCGCGTGTTCTTGTTAGTCTTTGTTCTTGTTCTCCCAAAATCACCTCTTGCATAATCACGCATTACTGGAAACAGACAAACACTCAGTTCACCTGTAGGTTCATTGTGAAGGGTAGAGGTAAGGAGAACCATCAAAAAGGGACGGACAATTTGAAAAAGTGTGCATCTGTAAGCACCAAATGAAACTGCAGTACCAATTAGCTATTTTACTCTTTGTGGAGTAATATCCTAATTTACCCACTTGCTACCGTGGCGCCGCCCTAATTTGACGCTTCTCGACGGAGACTTTTTATAAACAGAGATGGTTAACTGACTACACTGTTAGCCTTAGGGGCCCTATCCAAAAACAGAGCCGCTGCGGCTTTTACAGCTTCACCGAACTTGTCCAGAGATGGTTCTCCACAGAGTACTTTTTTATATAGGAGTGGTTCTCCTTCCCTCTGCCCTCAGTACATTGAATGAACAGAGAAAAAGAAATGTAGGTACTCTATGGCTTACAATTTGGTCGTAGATAGAATAGCTAAACGAGATTTGAATATTCCTTTCTCTTTCACTACGAACTGAAAGAGTGACATACAAAAAAATCTATGAAGAGCAAATGAGAAAGGGCTATGCATTTACTGTAGCTGTAATCACTTTTTTTACTTTTTCGGTGCTAAAAGCATCACAGTTGTCAAAATAGTCAAGGTTAAGAGCAGAGTTATTTAACATTTAACAACATGAGTGTTATGACGTGTTTTTCTTTTTAATGAGAAAAAGTAAATTAACTTTATAATGTACATCTGATACTGAACAGTGTTTTGTGTAGTTTTAAGCGTGCATACAATGGTAAATTTTATGAAAATGGAATTATTAACAGTATTTTCTTCTTCTTGATTTGGCACCGCAGAAGCATTTGCCAGTGTCAATGTTTTATTTAAATAGAAACATTTCCTTATAATGTTACAAACGTAGAAAGTTAGCTTAATAGAAAATTATTAGAAATTTGGGATTTTTAAACTGGATAAGGATTTTAATTATTTACATATAAAATAAATACACACATTTCATAATAATTATAAATATTTTATATTCTAACATTACTTATATACATAGCTTGAAGTTATATTCTAATATTATTTTCTAAAATAAAATTAGCAAGTGCAGACAGGAAAACAAAATATTGTTGAAATCGCCCTCATCAAATCCACAAACACACGATGCATTCTCTATAACGCGAAGTTTGGCAAGGTGACAAGGAGTAGATGCGTGACCCAAACGCATGCAAATTAAAATAGGTGTTACAATTTTATTAAATCCGGCATTAAAATCCATGTAGATTTCAAACTAATATTTAGCTGAATACTAAAATAATTTTTCACTTTGGATCCAGCACTACTCTCCCAATATTTATTCCAAGAATTCTTCAGATGAACACTAGGAAGACCAACGAGATCGTGACAATAAATTTTGAAAGGATGATGGTCTCCACATTTCGCAGCATCTTTAGCTAACTGATCTGCCCTTTCGTTACCATAAATTCCCGAGTGACCTGGGATCCAAGCAAAAACAACATGATAACTTCTAATAAAACAAACATGTAATAATTTCCGAATTTCGAGATTAATAGGATGAATATGTCTCAATTTTAGTGAGAATTTATTTAGAGCTTGTAGCGCACTGAGACTATCTGAGAAAATCATAATTTCAGTGAGTTTCATTAATATAATGTATTCTATTGCTTTAAATAAACTATAACATTCTCCACTAAAAACGCTTGATTCACAAGGGAGTTTATTTTTTGTACAATATTGTATTATTTGTGGTATATTCCAACACTAACACAACTGTCATGAGAACACTTTGACACATCACTAATAGTAGGGGAGCCCAAGCGGGGATTTCGGGATTTACTAAAGCGCGGCAGATTAATATACAGGCGGATACCTTGTACCCGGTTAAGTACCTCCACCAAATATGAATCTCATAAATAAGGCCGCGCGTCCAGAATAAAGGATCAGATTAGTAAAAAAAAATGATCATCAGAAATTCTCGAGCGCGTCAGATTAAGGTAGGGTGAATTAATTACATGCTAAAAAGTGTATATTCCACTAATCTGACAATTTGAGAGTGACATAAAGAAAGGGGAGGGCTACAAAGTTGTAAAAAAAAAAACGTCATCTGGACATTCTCGAGCGTGGCTAATTTTTTTTTTTAATTTGAAGGAAATAATTCGAGGATAACGAAAAATATATAATCTGACGATTTCCATAAGCCGAAATAACAAAAATTGGTCGATAAAGTTTAATGAGTGCAGCTGCTTAATGCCTATATTCCCTTCTCCGCGTTTCTATTCCTCTCTCACTCTTTCTCTATCTATTACTCTCTCACTCCGTTTCCACTCTGGTTTCTGTTGCCATGATGCATTCACAGAGACTCGTTCGTGGCATGATACTATTTACAAAGTATTTCCAACGTTTTGGCTTAATTTGAATTAAAGTTTATAAATATTTAATATGAGTGATGTTAATTTAGAGTGTGTGTTTTGTGGTGAAACTACTCTACAAAAAACAATTCAATTTACATCAGAAACATTTTAAAAATGTATAAATATTTTGGAATATCGTTGGAGCAAACCGGTTCTTCGAAAATCTAATATAAAGTGGTGATCTTGTCACTTTTCATTTTCTTTCATTGAACGTAAATGTTTTTTGATTTTGGTTCAACTATATTCTTAAATATATGAGAGTTATATAAAATATCTGGTTAAGTAAACAAAGCATTATAATTAGTGTTATATACTGGTAGAATATTAGAAGTGTAAATAGGTGCAGAAAGAGACTTATATATTAAAAAGCTTTTAACTAAAGTAAGTAAAGATTTACACCGCCAGAAAGGAGATGTGTTGGTATAATTTAAGAGGGATTCTGTTTTAGTAATAAGTGGATGATTCAAAAGTTGCAAAATATTGAAAAAGTACCTATCAGAAAGATACTGACGTCTTAAAAATAACGGTGGATCACCACATTCTACTTGTAATGCATTTGTAGGACTAGACTTAATTGTACCCGATATAATTCTTAACGCTTTAGATTGTATCAAATTTAATTTTTTAATAGCTGTTACGTTACTGGGTTCAAATAAAAATGTACCATAATCAAGTATACTTCTTATAAATGCATTATAAATAAGCTTAAGTGAGAATGGGTGGGCACCCCACCAAACGCCAGATAAGCATCTTAACCATATTTATATTGCGCTCACATTTATTTATTAAATACTGACAGTGTTGAAGGCCCGATATTTTATAATCTAACACCATTGCCAGAAACTTTACTTCACTCTTTACAGGAATAGCACAACCATCATACAAAACTTGTACTGAAGGTGTTATTCGATTTCTTGTAAAAAAAACAATTGAACTTTTAGAAGGAGATAATGTTAGACCATTATTATCCAACCATAATGTTAAATGTGTTAATGAATTACTTAAATTATTGGAGGCATTTTCAGCAGATTTATCAGAACAGTAATGAAGAAGGTCATCGGCATATTGAAGAACATTTACATTCGAAATTAGGTAATGCTCTAGATCGGAAGTATAGATATTATATAAAAGAGGACTCAACACAGACCCTTGCGGAAGACCTTTCCACAAAGTCCGTTTTTCTTCTATGTTACTACTTTGCAAAATTATTGACCTACCTGACAACATGTTAACTACAAATTTAGAAAGATTTAAAGGAATATTAAGTCTATGGAGCTTTTGTAACAAAATAGGTAATTCAACATTATCATATGCTGCATTACCCTTCCTAAATACAAATTGATTTTTTCCCAATATTTGCTTAGATTCAACTGACCATTCTAATCGGTTTTTTACCAAATGTTCAGCAATTTTTCCAAAGACAGAAGAAAGAGCCATTGGTCTGTATGAAGCCGATTCTGCTGCATTTTTATTAGGTTTTAGAATATGAACGGTAATGTGTGTTTTCTAAGAAGGCGGAATGTTTCCACCACGGAACAATACAGTATCAACAGTATCTAAATATGTAATAACAAAGTGTACAATCACTAGCATTAACAAAAAAGGAATAGGGTATTCCATCTCCTCCAGAAGAAGATTTTTTTTACATGGTTAAGAACAGTTTTCAATAAAAAAAAAGAGAAAGAGTCATTCAATTCGGAAAAATTATATGGAGAGGATGAAGAAATGAAACAGTCAAACAAAATATTTTGTAAACGATCTAAAAATTCATTACACGGTATTACTGGCATAGGAGGAATGGAATCAGATAAATCAGATTTAAATCGTCTTATATTATGCTAGACTTCTGAAACTGGGTACTGGGAGAAATAGAAACACAAAACTTTCTCTAGCTTTAAATATTTTTTTGTTTAAACATGTATTTAGTTGATTTCAGTTCTGTTAATTTATAATAATTGTCAATAGACATGTTCTTACTATAAATTTTCTCAGCTTGCTTTCGTTTTACTATTGACACTGTACAATCTTTATCCCACCAAGGAGGAGACGGTGTTTTACCCTTATTTTTATTTTTATAGAAAACGTTTCATTTGCAGCTTTTACCATAGTGCTACTCAAAGCTTCAGAATAATTAACCTCAGCATTCCCATTTATTATTATAATCGTAACTAAAATTGGGCGGTAAATTATATTTTAAACACGAGGAAGAATGTAGATTTGAATTGGAAAAACTTTATACGGAAAGGAAATAAAAATAGCATAATGATCACTGACAAAAGAGAAAGAAAAAGTTTGCCAAGTTAAATATGATGCAAGATTTGGAGAACAATTAGACAAATCAACAACACTGGTATTCTCATGAGGTGCTGTACGGCGAGTAGTAGATCCTGCATTTAATATACAAAGATTACAAGTGTCCAATAATTTGATAAGTTCTTCTCCATAATAGTTGGAGACAGAGCTGCCCCATGTTTGATGTTGCGAATTAAAGTCTCCTAGTGTTAGACACGATTTTGGAAGAGAAACAATAATATTTTTAATTCCCGAAAAAATCAAATTTGAAGAATCAGGAATGTAAACCGAAACAAAGCAGATATTATTTACATTGGCAGCTACGATAGGAAAGTTTTATTAGTAGAAGGAAGAGTAATTCTAGAAAAGGGTAGACAATGTTTGATTAATAAGGCAACACAGCCAAATCAAATCTATCTTGTCTAATTACAGAATAACTTGAAATTTTAAAGGAAATTTCAGGTTTGAGCCATGTTTCAGAGAGCAGACAACAAAAGGATTAAATTTATTAAAGTGAAACTTTTATTAGATCGTCTCAAACTTTTTTGTCTGTGTGTTGCATGTCGCGTGACCGCGGAGTAGGGATATAGTGAAAGGCGCTCGCCAGAGCAGCCAAGGCCAATAATTAATGGAATATTATTCCAAAATTTTTTAGTTAAATGTCTATATTGTGAAAAAACGTTTCACTTTTACCGTGGTTTCATAAAACCACACAATGACTTTTTTTAAATATATATTAAGTCACATTTTTTATTAATTTTGCTGCGATAGTTCCACTGGATTACTTTCTGAAGATCCATTATTGGTTAAAAAAATATTTTTAAGCTTATTGATTATAACAGCTACGTTAAAGGGTAAATCAGAAGTTTGTGATAATAGTTCTATCAATAAAAATATAATATAATTCATTGACTTTTCTATAATATTGAAATTTAACACACAATCATTGGGAGGAGACGGGATATTGTTCTACTGTATAAAAGCATTATGTGCTTCACGGTCATAACCTTTATTCAATTTGGAGGCGAGCGTGGTTTTAATTAAACAGTTTTATTATATGATTTATGTACATTTGTGTTTGAAGTTGATAATACTACTGTTGATGATTTCGGTGGTTCTGCTGTAACAAGTGTACCAAAATAGGATTTAGTTACAGGTTTCTGTAATTTTGCTGATTCAGCATTACTTTCATCGTGAGTGCCACATTTGTAACAATGTCGGAGTGATCTACAGTGAATTTTTGTATGACCAAAACGACAATAATGTAGCATTGAATATCTCCGCAGCCTATAGGAACAGATATATTTTTTGTAATATCATCTAATTACCAATCTGTCGAAACTCCCCCAACTAATCCCATGCGGGTTACATTGAAAGTTGGTATATAGGCTTTTAAATTTTTTCCTTTAATAAATTATTTTCAAGAAATTTATTTGCATCTAAATAACTTGAAAAACTTAAAGTTATTCAGTTCCTGCCGATACGTTTCATACTGCCATTAATTATGTTATTAATATTATGCTTTTTAAAAGGTTCCCAAAAGAAAGAGGGTGAAATGTGGAGCCATCTTTAGGGCCAATCTGTTCCCTTTGAACATAAATTAGGTATGGAGACACATCTGTAGGTTGATAGGAAATTCTACCAATCCTAACAAATGATGTCTATTTTATGAGCATGTTGAGTTTGTGAAATTGAATTTAGTGATTTTGAATAGTTGACACGTTTAATAACAAAAGATCATCACCTGCATTTTCGTCGCTTTCACATAAGCAACATTTATGTTCCCTTTGAACATAAATTAGGTATGGAGACACATCTGTAGGTTGATAGGAAGTTCTACCAATCCTAACAAATGATGTCTATTTTATGAGCATGTTGAGTTTGTGAAATTGAATTTAGTGATTTTGAATAGTTGACACGTTTAATAACAAAAGATCATCACCTGCATTTTCGTCGCTTTCACATAAGCAACCTACTCTAGAACTTTTACCAGTCTTTCTAATTTTTTGTTACAATTTCTGCAAATTTTGTGTTGTCGAGACCGCTTACGACATATGGAATAATTTTGTAACCCTTCTGTATTCATGACAGACTCAGAGATCACTGTAAATTAACTAGCTGGTGGAGAAACGAAACCCCCAGGACCTGGTGCTCCTCCATCCTTTAACTTAAATCTAAATAATTTAAGGCTAAAACTATAATACAAAGTAAAGAAAAACTCATCTAAGTAATTAAATAAAACTTTACAAAAAGAAACGTGCCGCCAAATATGATGCTTCCCGCGCTTTTTATTAACAGTATCACTATCTCATACTTAATTGTTTAAGCGACGTGTCTGTTTACTTCCTTCTCTATCTACGAAAGTGAAGCATTCAGTGTTGCAAATGTTGATATTTTAAAAAAGGTGTAAAATTTAGCGTTCCATATTGATGATTTTGTTTTAAATAATCCAATAAAAATGTGAAATTTAAATAAATTATTCAAAATAAAAAGACGTTATTTATTTCCCTGAATCACAAACCAATCACACTTATTTTTTCTATAAAAAATTTATTAGATCGTTGAAACCAGAGACAAGCAGAAACGTATCTTAAGTCTTGTTAATGCTTGTGGTCTGTGATGCTTGTTATCAGAGATAACTTGATATCTTGACACACTTGACCAGATACACTTGTTAATTATCTCTGCACTTGACTTTGACCACAGACTAACAACTCGTTTAGTATTAATTCTTATTTGTCTCTGGTATAGTATAGTACCCATAGACAAATAACAAAAGAGATAGTACCATGCTCTATTAGCAAGTTTCTGGGCAAGCTCACGCACGCCATCTCGCGACAAAATCAAAAAATCAAAATCAAAATAATCTTTATTCAATTTAGGCCCTAAAAAGGCACTTATGAATGTCAAAACACTACTGCCGGTTCGGAAAATATCCCAGACATCGAGAAGAACCGGTAAGAAACTCGATCGGGTTTATCTCTTTTTTTTTGTTAACTGTACAAATGTTACAAATATAACAGGTACAATAATAATATATTAGATCCACTAATACAGTAATTAGAGTACAGTAGTAGTACAGTATTAGATACACTAATAATCCAGAGAGGGAGTCACTTCCAGACATCACTATCATTCACTTAATGATCCACCCTATAATAACCTTTTGACAGTAAAACCCGCTTGACATGGTCCTTGAACTTGTTGTCAGGTAAATCAGTAATGTGCTTCGGGATCTTGTTAAAGAACCTAACACTATTACCTAAAAAACTTTTATTAGTCTTACACGGTACGACTAATTTATCTTTATTTCTAGTATTTACATTGTGCTGATCTTTGACAAAATCCAGCTTGTCTAAGTTTTTACGGACATACATTATGTTATCAAAGATGTATTGGGAGCGCAAAGTTAAAATACTAAATTCCTGGAACTTGTTCTTTAGTGATTCGCGGGGTCTCATATTGTAAATTGCTCGAACTGCCCGCTTTTGTAATGTAAATATGGTATCTACCTCAGCTGCTGAACCCCACAGCAAAATACCGTAAGACATAAAGCTATGAAAGTAAGCGTAGTAGACTAACCTAGCGGTGGCAATATCTGTTAACTGGCGAATTTTGCGTACTGCGAATGCAGCAGAACTTAATCTTCCCGCCAAAGTTTTAATATGCGGACCCCACTGTAATTTTGAGTCAAGGGTAATGCCCAAGAAGACAGTACCATCAACTAAGCCTACTAAATTCCCTTCTATCTTGATACTACCATCAACACTCCGAACATTGGGCAAGACAAATCTCATACATTTGGTTTTGTTTGCATTTAGTAGTAAATTATTTAAAGCAAACCATTCAGAGATTTTAAATAAGGTGTTGTTTAATTGCCTAAGCTCCGAATCTATTCTTTTCACTTTGAATATAAGTGAAGTGTCGTCTGCAAAAAGAACCATGTCAGCACCATTTTCAACAACGGACGGTAGATCGTTTATATAAACGAGAAACAAAAATGGTCCCAAAATCGAGCCCTGAGGGACGCCGACTCTAACCAATGATCCCGAAGAGGTTGCTCCATTTACACTTATTTTCTGACAGCGCTATGTTAAATAAGAAATTAGGAGGTCGAGAGAAGTTTCACGCACACCATAGTGTTTTAGCTTAAGTATAAGCGTACTGTGGTCAACGCAGTCGAAGGCCTTTTAGATATCACAGAACACACCGATTGCATCCTGAGACTCCTCCCAAGCCCTATATATATGACTTAGCAGTGTTGCACCAGTGTCAGTGGTTGATTTAGATTTTGTGAAACCATATTGCCGACTATCCAAAATCTCTTGTGCTTTGAAATATTGTACTAGCTGCTTGAGCATAATTTTCTCGAAAATCTTACTAATCGACGGGAGTACAGAAATTGGTCTATAATTTCCAAGATTACTTCTACAACCTGATTTAAATAGAGGAACTACTTTACTTATTTTCATTAAATTAGGGAAAGTCCCTGTTTTTATGCACTGATTAAATATATTAGTCAGATATGGTGAAATATTGATAATTATGGACTGAACTACGATTACTGACATACCCCAAATATCTTCAGTATTTTTTAAGTTTAATTGTTTAAAAGTCCTTATTATTTCACCTGCACTAACATATGTAAAAGAAAATTTAGAATCCACAGGTGTAATAAGATTATCCAAAAGTGATGCAGCGCCATGGGGTGATGATATTATATTTTTTGTTACTACTAAGGGTATATTTGTGAAACAATCCTGGAAAACAGTTGCAACCTCTGAACTGTTTGAGATATGTACTCCCTCGACGTTTAGATTAAGTGAATTATCATTTTTCCTATCTTTTCCTGTTTCTTTATTTATTATATGCCAAAGAGTTATAGTCTTATTACTAGATTTAAGAACTTTATTTCTTAAAAATATCGCTTTTGCAGCTCCACAAACACGTTTAAATATTTTAGAATAATCTCTAACATAAGCATGAAATGAATCACTAGTTGTCAATGATTTCCTATAATATAAATCATATAGTCGATCTCTACTTTTTATAATTCCTTTGGTTGCCCATTCACTAAAAACAATTTTTTTCCTAACACTAATAACCTTTGTTGGACAATGTTTACTAAATTCAGTGCTTATGATATTAAACAAGCTGCCGTAGTTAATATTTGGATCAATATCGTGTATAACCTCTGCAGATAATTGCTGTTTAATGCTATCATTTAAACGATCTAATCTAGTGACTGAAATAAGTCTAACCGTTCTCTTACAATCACTGCTAGGTCTGCAGCAGTTTATTTCAACAAGTTGACCTTTATGGTCAGACCGTATTCCAGTAATAATGCCATTACTATTGATTTAGAAATTACTAAAAATGTTGTCTATACAAGATGCAGTTTGGAACGTGGTTCTGGTTGGTTCATTAAAAAGCGGATCAAAGTTAAACGACTTAAATAGCGATGTGAATGCAGTGACCTCTGGCGACGAATTTAAAATATCTATATTAAAGTCACCACAGATCAAAACTGGCCCCAAGTCCGGTGAAGCTGTAAAAGCCGCAGCGGCTCTGTTTGACGATAGGGCCCCTAAGGCTAACAGTGTAGTCAGTTCTAAAAAAAAAAAAAAAAAAAAAAAATCAAAACTGGCTTATTGATATTAAATATTCTCGTTAATATTTCCTCCATAGTTTCTAAAAATAGTAATATATTTGATGAAGGAGGTCTGTAAACACATAATACAATTAATCCATCCATATCGGCACAAGCCACTTCACAAATACGATCTATTGAGAGACTACATATATCTTTTCTGTCTTTAAATTTGATATTATTATTGGTTAATATGATACAACCCCCACCGACAGCGATTGTACGATTATAAACACTAGCAACTGAAAAGTGTGTTATATTAAATATCATCTTATCAGGTTTAAGCCAGGTTTCTGTAAAACATAATATATCTAGTCTCTCTCTGTGTAATAATAATTCTATATCTAATATTTTGCCGGAGAAGCGATTGATATTTTGATGGTATACTGTTATGTTACCCTGCTCCTTTGTCATATTTATTGGTTTAAAAAATTTATCACAGTATCATTAGTCAAACTATATGACACTGCTGAGTCACTTAACATATTTATATTATACGCTATCAATATAGCAATATCACGTTGATATTTTTTGGGAAGAAACATTCTTTCCCGAGTTAACATAAAATTATTAATAAACTTATTAACATCAAAAAATATAAATTGGTCACTGTGACGACATGTCAGATTATGTAGACTATTAAAACATCTTAATGTTATTATTTTTTTGTTTTAGGGATATAGAATATGGGAAAGCACACAACATTATTTTTTCCACATCCAATTTCAACAGTTTTTCTGATGAAATATGTAAATCATTTTTTTTAATACCTAAACTATTTCCTATTAAAATTACAATATTACATTGCTTCTCAAAATCAGTGTTCAAAATTTTATTAATAATTTGATTGTAAGTTGCACCTGTCATACAATAATTAATAATTTTTCCTTTCAACCTCTGGGCCAACATTGACCCTATACCCTTACCTATTCTGTCACTAAAAACTATAGTTTTCGATACAGCATTGCGACAGCATACAGCAGCGACAGGACTCCACATAACACGTTCAAAATTTCAATTTTAATAGTGATCAGTGGGGTTATTTAGCTGAATTATACGATCAAATAGATTTCAGGGTTGGCAACACTGCTTCATCTCCTAAAAAATAAGTCAAAAAGTTGTTCGTTGTTTTATGTTTGTGTTGGATGATTTTTAATTTAATTGCACAAGGCTATTACAAGTGGACATAAAATGTATATCGAAATGTTTGTCGATTACATGATTATTGTCTAAAGTGCATAAAATAAGACAATATGTGGGTTAAACCGCAAGAAATATTTCTGAAAACTGCGTTGTGGTAAATTATCTTTAGCAAATAATCGTTGTATTTATTTTTGTAATTCTCCTTTCATCATTTCATTATTCATTATCTTTATTCTTTCTCACCTCATAGGGATACAGATGAAACAACTTTATATTTCGTTCTACAAAGAAGAAAAGGGCATGGAAAATCGAAAGGGCTATCTTCGCTTCTAGTTGGCACTCTAGACAGCGTTAGAGACACAAAACCAGCGCCCTATAGGATATTACATCAAACTCCTAACTCTGAAGTTTACTATGGTAAATTTAACTAAATTTGATAATTATATACATTATTAATAATAATATTTTTATTTATTTAAACTATATTTAGTGTCACTTAACTCTTCATTTAATTAAAACAAAAATATACTACGTGTAACTATTGGCTTTTTATTTTTATCATATAATAATAAATTTACAATAATTATGTGGCTTAAATCTATCATAATTTGTGTAAAGTATTCATTCATATGATAATTTATGTTCAGATTATTTTTACACTACTTTAGGTACATACTCAAAAATTTCTTAAATAAAAGCATTACAAAATAACCTTCAAAGCTTCCTCTAATACATCATTTGTTTCTCTAATTTCAAGATCACAGATCATCATATTTCTAAGTAATATAAAATTAAAACAAAAGTTGATTCATAACAATTTTTATATCATAATATTACTTTTATGTCTTTGGATCTTAAACTGTTAAGTTTGTGACATATTTTTCATTGATGTGTATAATCCATGTGATTTTTATGTGAGGTGCAATGCCCTAAAGCCAGCTTCCAACTAAAATCATCAGTCTAAGCAGAAATCTTTCATAAACATGTATACATTTTACTAATTACAGCAGTTTTAGTGCAAAAATGACCCATATTCACTTAGTTACAAATTATATAAGTGATGGCGATAGGTCAATCCTTTCATAGTCAATTTGGGACTTAAACAATGACAGGTGTAGAAGTGTCGGCAATAGTATAGTTTTCTTAACAAGATCTCATAGTGACCGATATTTGGGGAAAACCATTTCTATGTGTTTTTGATGTATGTTTTAGTTAAATAATAAAACAAAGAACCTTACTTAGTTCTTGATTTAGTTTTTTATAGGGTCTGCAGGTAGGGCATTCAATTCTTAGTGAAATCTTGGTTGATTTCTCTTCAACCCTAAAGTAAATAAGTTAATTATCAAAAAAAAAACAATTTTATAATTATAGGTTATACTATACCTACTTCGACTAAATATACGTACTGCTAAAAACTTGAACTTTTGTATTTGTAATATACTGATTTATTATAATTAGTATATTAGAGACTATTTCTCAAGTTTTACCACATTTTAAATGTAATATTAGAATCAAATGAAATAAAAGTCAAAAGGTACACAAAAAAGGTTTTATGTAGTTTACATACATAGCTTTTCAAATAACAAATATTTAAAAAAAAATGATATGCAAATAAAATCAATACCTGGTAATATTATAAATCTTGATACACATAGCTAAAATACAATAACACTTTTTATGTTCTACACATAATTTTATAACCTATAATACAACTTTTACGTTTCGTCATTGCCTATTACGTAATGGGAAGATTGAAAACAAAGAACGCTGTAAAAAAATAGGTGGGGGTGCTTTTGCACACGGATGAATCATAACATGCGTTGCCAGACGTACGAGAAATCTCGTACTTTTAGGATATTTTGCAGTTCTGTAAACGAGCAAAAAAAAAACTCGTACGCTTTTTTACGAGATTTCAACAATAGTGTCTGCCAGCGTCCCATATACAAATCAAAAATACTAATTATAAAACAATATATTATGTTCATGCACATGACTAGATTCATTGCCTCATCATCAAATGTATCTTTATTCGTTGACTGGAGAATCCCCGCTAAGATGATTTTTTTATGATTATCCATAATGCACTAATGATGAAATATTGTTTTCTTATTTCTTTTGCACTAACTGAAACAGGTGTAAAAATGTATTTTTATGCAATGGTAGTAGAAGTTCTAGTACGTTTCAGAATTTTACTCTAATTATTCACAATAATACCCTAATTTAACCCTAATAATTTTACTAAAGGAGTAGCCAGATTTTAAAATTACCAAGAAAGCAAAGTGCGCATTATATTCATCAAGCTCTCTGGTTGCTGAAATCTCAAATCGCATGCTAAATAAATCAAAAATTAGAGAAACAAATCTGTTTCGTTTTCATCGGGTCTACAACTCCAAAAGTTGACTACATTTGGTTTCAAGACAGGCATAATTAGAAAAAGTGCGCGTGCATATTTTCAGCAAAATCCATTTAATAAAAACAGATATTAGAAATTGTCTTATTACAGACTAGCTGTGCCCGCGGCTTTGCTTTGCTTTCTTATAAAAATCGTACTTTCTCAAAATCTATCCGGTCACTCATTTTATAAGCTAAGAAAAGATCGAAAAAAATATATAAATTTCGAACCATAAGGAAATGTGTTCCAAATTGATAACTAAAAAACAGTTAAAAAAACTGTACAATAAAAATATAAATGATTTTAATAGCCCTGACATTAACAAAATACTAATAAACATAACCATAATATTAATCATGATAAACTAATAGCAAGTACAAAATACATTTTTAAAATTCATAATTTTACGAGATTATGTGTTGTAAGTAAGAGATATTTGGTAAAAAATTCGCCATCTGGCAACCCTGCTTATGTTAGAGCAAGAGAAAAAATATCGCGTCGTCGCATAACTCAACGCCGCGCGACGCGCCGTCGCTGCACTTGACGCCACTTGATAGCACAGGTGTTTAGTTTACATGCGACATATAGAAAAAATAATACTTATCTACTTCATATTATGTTTGTGGCAAAACTCTTTTTTTGTCGTAGTAATAATATCTGTTAGAGGTAGGCGATTATGAATGATGACTGAATTGAGATATGTGCTTATTATAAATGTACGATGGGAAGCTAAAAAAGAATCGCTCAGTCGTAAAGCTCTTTACAAGAACATATAAACCAATTTGCTAAAAAAAAAGGTCGTTCGGTCGTAATCCAATCCGATCCTTATTCTTCATTACTTATACCAATATTATAAAGAGGAAAGATTTGATTTTTTGTTTGTAATGGATAAACTCAAATCTATTGGACCTAAAGCTACAGTATCAGCGAGTAATATAGGTTATATTATAATTTGAAAGATTAATTTATAAACATAACATACCATCACGCCTGTATTCCCCGAAGGGTTAGGCAGAGGTGTACTAATTGTACACCCACAATTTGCCGAGTATGTTTTTAGGTCCCTATAGTAGACTTCAAGTCTTCCTTTCGAATCGGCTTCAAAATAAAAAACAGTTTAATCTTCACGGCAGGGCAGCTGGAGACGAGGCAGAAACTTTTTCTTATGGAGGTTACGACATGTGGTTACAATATTGGTCAAATGTTGATAGTTTTACACAAAGTATAAAAAATTGGCTATACAAACGGGTGTCTGTTGGTGAGGTTTGTCATATAAAATTAACACTGGTGGAACCGTGGGGTACAGCTAGTTACATTATATATAGCGACCACTCAGACCGTTCTTCTTTGCTACAGTGCATATATGAATATAGTGTACAGGAGTTTCAGTGTGCTTTTGGGTTTCTGATTCTTCTCAAATTCATTCATACAAACAACACGCTAACTAACGTACTTGCAGATGTCTCGAATCCGGCATCAAATAATTATAGCACATTGTGCAACGAGAAAATCTTACTCTCCTCATTTCTAGAACAATTCAACATATTTACCTAATTCTTTTTTTACTCTAGTGTACTTTCGCCAGAAATTAGAAAAATTCTAAAGACTACACAGTGCACTAGTCTAATATTTGAGAATATAAATAGATAAAAAAGAAACATTGTTTGAAATGTAATACGATACACATACACTAAACTTTACTAGAAAAACACAAAAACAAAACCATAACACTGCTTTAGTAATATAATATCTAAATAATACAGGAAATATTTTCTTTGGTCCTACAAAATAATAATAATACTTCTTAGAAATGGAAAAAGTAATCATAACATACTAATTTTATGTAAAAATATAGTTTCTGTAATATAATTTGTAAAAAAGATTTAAAAAAAAAAATTAAAAAAAAAATAGCAACGTCCAGACATAAATGCAACAACAACGTAGCTATTTTTATCCTAAAGGCGTTTAAGGTTAGTGCCACTGAATTTTTTACCGCCAAAAAAAAAAAACAGGCTAATATGAGTGATATACTGTGTAACGTAAGGGCTACATTCCCATACATTTTTTACTGGCGCTTACGGCTGTTTGGAACTGAGTGAAGTTTTTCAAAAAGTGCGGTGCTTGAGTGGTTAAGCCAGGTTTCTGTAAAACATAATATATCTAGTCTCTCTCTGTGTAATAATAATTCTATATCTAATATTTTGCCGGAGAAGCGATTGATATTTTGATGGTATACTGTTATGTTACCCTGCTCCTTTGTCATATTTATTGGTTTAAAAAATTTATCACAGTATCATTAGTCAAACTATATGACACTGCTGAGTCACTTAACATATTTCTATTATACGCTATCAATATAGCAATATCACGTTGATATTTTTTGGGAAGAAACATTCTTTCCCGAGTTAACATAAAATTATTAATAAACTTATTAACATCAAAAAATATAAATTGGTCACTGTGACGACATGTCAGATTATGTAGACTATTAAAACATCTTAATGTTATTATTTTTTTGTTTTAGGGATATAGAATATGGGAAAGCACACAACATTATTTTTTCCACATCCAATTTCAACAGTTTTTCTGATGAAATATGTAAATCATTTTTTTTAATACCTAAACTATTTCCTATTAAAATTACAATATTACATTGCTTCTCAAAATCAGTGTTCAAAATTTTATTAATAATTTGATTGTAAGTTGCACCTGTCATACAATAATTAATAATTTTTCCTTTCAACCTCTGGGCCAACATTGACCCTATACCCTTACCTATTCTGTCACTAAAAACTATAGTTTTCGATACAGCATTGCGACAGCATACAGCAGCGACAGGACTCCACATAACACGTTCAAAATTTCAATTTTAATAGTGATCAGTGGGGTTATTTAGCTGAATTATACGATCAAATAGATTTCAGGGTTGGCAACACTGCTTCATCTCCTAAAAAATAAGTCAAAAAGTTGTTCGTTGTTTTATGTTTGTGTTGGATGATTTTTAATTTAATTGCACAAGGCTATTACAAGTGGACATAAAATGTATATCGAAATGTTTGTCGATTACATGATTATTGTCTAAAGTGCATAAAATAAGACAATATGTGGGTTAAACCGCAAGAAATATTTCTGAAAACTGCGTTGTGGTAAATTATCTTTAGCAAATAATCGTTGTATTTATTTTTGTAATTCTCCTTTCATCATTTCATTATTCATTATCTTTATTCTTTCTCACCTCATAGGGATACAGATGAAACAACTTTATATTTCGTTCTACAAAGAAGAAAAGGGCATGGAAAATCGAAAGGGCTATCTTCGCTTCTAGTTGGCACTCTAGACAGCGTTAGAGACACAAAACCAGCGCCCTATAGGATATTACATCAAACTCCTAACTCTGAAGTTTACTATGGTAAATTTAACTAAATTTGATAATTATATACATTATTAATAATAATATTTTTATTTATTTAAACTATATTTAGTGTCACTTAACTCTTCATTTAATTAAAACAAAAATATACTACGTGTAACTATTGGCTTTTTATTTTTATCATATAATAATAAATTTACAATAATTATGTGGCTTAAATCTATCATAATTTGTGTAAAGTATTCATTCATATGATAATTTATGTTCAGATTATTTTTACACTACTTTAGGTACATACTCAAAAATTTCTTAAATAAAAGCATTACAAAATAACCTTCAAAGCTTCCTCTAATACATCATTTGTTTCTCTAATTTCAAGATCACAGATCATCATATTTCTAAGTAATATAAAATTAAAACAAAAGTTGATTCATAACAATTTTTATATCATAATATTACTTTTATGTCTTTGGATCTTAAACTGTTAAGTTTGTGACATATTTTTCATTGATGTGTATAATCCATGTGATTTTTATGTGAGGTGCAATGCCCTAAAGCCAGCTTCCAACTAAAATCATCAGTCTAAGCAGAAATCTTTCATAAACATGTATACATTTTACTAATTACAGCAGTTTTAGTGCAAAAATGACCCATATTCACTTAGTTACAAATTATATAAGTGATGGCGATAGGTCAATCCTTTCATAGTCAATTTGGGACTTAAACAATGACAGGTGTAGAAGTGTCGGCAATAGTATAGTTTTCTTAACAAGATCTCATAGTGACCGATATTTGGGGAAAACCATTTCTATGTGTTTTTGATGTATGTTTTAGTTAAATAATAAAACAAAGAACCTTACTTAGTTCTTGATTTAGTTTTTTATAGGGTCTGCAGGTAGGGCATTCAATTCTTAGTGAAATCTTGGTTGATTTCTCTTCAACCCTAAAGTAAATAAGTTAATTATCATAAAAACGAAACATTATTATAACTTGTGTTTTACGAAAATTACATTTGTTATAACTCTATTCACATAAATAAATATAGATTTGAAAGTAACTGCTTATATGTGCTGAGTAGGTCATTTTACCCTATGTCAACATTGATTATTATCACACTGCTTTTAAAGGTGTAATAAAAATAATATCGAATAAGCAACAATTGTATTAAAATGCTTCTAGAAGCCAATATTATTAAATTGTGTCTCAATTCCGTTCTTCTTTCCTTGTTCTATGATGTGCACATCAAACAACTGGAACTAATAAAAAGTTATTCACCCAATTTTTTATTTGTTAAATATTATGTTTATTCTTCACACTTCTTTAAGTGATTAACTACAAATGCTTAAAATTATTTTATTTTGTGTCTGTTTATTTTAGTAGGAAGTTGATATGTAATAGGTAAGAACTGTATTGAAAAAAACTTGGTAATGAACATCTAATTAGCAATTAATATTTCATGGAAATTGTAGAATGCCAATATGTTTTTGTAATTCTTCATATTTTTATAGTTATAGCAACAGCATTGACAGAGCAAGAGATACGGAGAGACTGGCAGTGGTTGTTTGATAATGTTTGTCCGACATTACACTCCTTTGACACTGAAGAAGAAGTTACTGAGTTTGTTTGTTGCAAAATAAATGCTATTATTGCATCTGAGGAAGAGACTTTGACAGAAGGTACTTTAATAATAGGATTTCTTTGTTTTTGTTTTCATTAATTTTATAATGAATTAGTGTTAAAAACAAATTTAAATATTTAATTTTTTACAGTCCATCAAAACCAACAAAACCATAATATACCTGATGTGGATATAGTTATGATAACACAGCTTAGTTAAAAAATAATAATTATGAATTCAATTTATTCAATTACATAAATTGTTATTAATTATTATATAATTATAAAATACTTACATCAAAAAGATTTTCACAATAAAAATAAATGATGTTGTTTTGGGATTAGGTTGTCCCACTACTTGAAACCATTTATTTTGATGTGTAAAATCTTGTGGAATATTTAAAATCATTTTTTTGGAAATTGTTTTTGTAGTATTATTTTTACATAATAGTATGAAGTAAGCATGATAACTTTTAAGGTTTAGACATTTTTGATATACATATTTATCAATATATTGATGATGATAACAAGATTTAATTGGTTAAAAGTCAATAAACTGTATCAGCTGTGTGCGCTATACAATGAGCAGAAATTAACATTGTGACGTCATATGCGCTCGGGTTTGTTCGGGAATTGGCGTGTTTTCGGTACTGGATTCAAAAATTTGTTTTTAATTTGATAAAACTTTTTATTATAATGTAATAGTTTTGTTATAAAACTTATATAATAAGGTTATCTCTCCATTTATTACCAATTTTTTTTTTTTAACTGTGCAATTTTATTGCAATATACCAGCAGCACATTATTATTTTTGTAGATGATGATACAATTTATAAAAATGTGGATTATGATTTTCATCAGAGATTTAACATGCCAAAGGATGAAAAATTGGTCTGTTATTATTCCTGTAGGTGAGTTCAGTCATATTTTTGTAGTTAAAGTCTGAAGGTGATTTGTTGTTTTATTGAAACTTTTTTTAAAGTTATAAAATTCTTTCACAAAAATATCTTAGCAATGTTATCTTAAAATTGTCACCAGTTTATAGTATAATACCAAGACTGTTAATTCATATTTATACAATATTTTATTCAAATATGGTACTGTATAGCTGATAGTCTTTATGTATTTTATTTCATTACTAGCTGGTACCCGCGACTTCGTCTGCGTATTATTTGATATACACATACTGATCTCGGAATACGACAAACAAAAAAAAAATCGCCGTTTTTGCGTAATTGAGTAACAAACAGAAACTTTCTTATTATATTTGTATGATAACACTGGTGAAACTATGACTTTTGCCAGGATAAAAGTACCCTATGTGTTATTCCAGGTCATAGACTATATGTGTGCCAAATTTCATTGAGATCTGTTCAGCCGTTTTAGCGTGACTGAGTAACAAACATCGAAACATCCAAACATACACACTTTCTCATTTATTATATTAGTAGGATAATAAATTGTTCTGGCTTTTGGATTAAGATCAATTGAATCTTAATCCTATGTCCAGTGGTTATTCTTAAAACCACTTTCTTTCTTACTTAAGACTTTCTTAAGAAACTTGAACATTTTAGAAATTCTTATAATACATCCATGCACTATGCCTCACTCCAACATAGTAAATACATAACTATTATATTTTTCATTTAAAACTACCAGTTACTTTTGACACCATTTAGTGGTTAATACTAGTCATTACTATATGGTTTATGTATTACAATATTTTATGTAAGAAGCGATGTTTTTAAAATTATTTCCTACAGTTACTGGAAAGGAAAAATGCCGCGACAAGGCTGGATGTACTTGTCAGTACATTACATGTGTTTCTATTCCTATATATTCGGACGCAAAACATCTATTAAGATACGATGGGCGGATGTCACGGAACTCGCCAAAACCAACAGCCTCCTATTCCCGGATTCAATTAAAGTAGTGACAAGAGATGATGAACATTATTTCACCTTGTTTTTAAAGAAAAATGAGACATTTGCGTTAATGCAACAGTTAGCTAACATTGCTATGAAACAGTGAGTACATTTCTTTATAGCTAACATAAGCTCTATAACACATGATATCTCTAAATATGATGTTTAAATTTTTATTGGCTCAAACCGTGTTGAAAAGATTGATCAGTCATTGAAGTGAGACTGACTACCCAGAGCACGCCAGCCGTACTTGCGGGATCTTTTATCATAAACCATAATTTTTTTAATTAACTTGTTTTACTAAGTATTATTGCAAACACTACAATATTTGTACATACAAACTACTTTTTTCATCCATTCCGACGTGTGGTCATATTTATAAGTTTATAAAAAATTATTGAAATATTTTTATGTTCTTACTTGAGATTAATTCATAAAGTTGATAACAATTATTTGTTGCTAGCAAAATAATTAAAAAAAAACCATTTAATATAGTCAGCAAGCTTATTAATATTTTTATTTTATTGGTTTTATTTATATTTATTAGTTCCCTTTTGATTATAATCCTATGATCTCAATGTCAAATAAAAATCATTCATAGGCCTTCAAATAAAAAAAAAACATTTAAATAAAGTCCGTTGATATTAAGTTAGTGGAATGCGGCAGTTACTCACATGACTATTAAGCACGATGTAGAAGCGACAGTGACGTCCACACCATGCACAAACAAACAGAACTTCTGGTTTGTTTCGGGAAAGCATATGGGGACGTAGTTCGCGTCTTGGGAGAAGAGGTTGTAACCATTTGCTATCATGGACCACACCGCCACTCCATCAGGAATTCTTTTCCGCCAGACATCGCGATTATCAGTCTCTTTTCCTCTTTCTCGATATTGAAGACAAGCATGTCGCTCCTCGAAATGTCTTTGAAGTGTAGTTTAAAACATAAAATTTCGTGATTTATTACTAAAAGTAATTCATATTTTTAGGTTGATCGACGATAAATCCGGTAGTTTTAATATCGATAAAGATTTACTTACTAAATTGAGCAAAAACGTGCCCAAGAAACCATCCTTCCTGAAACGAGATTTGGACGCGAGAAAACAATCAAATCTGTACACGCTAAGATTTCGATTGCCACAATCAGAGAAGCTGGATGGCTCGGAAGAATGCACACTCTGGACGCCTTACAATAAAAAGCATAACTGGGGAAGACTTTATTTATCACAAAACTTCATTTGTTTCGACAGTCGCGTAAGTACGAGTAGATATCCTTTAATATTGTTTATTGTTGTATACTTAATATTGTTTATTGTTGTATACGGCGTTTTTTATTCCCAAGGAGTAGATTGACATTCGCTAATGACAAACTAGAAAATAATTGAATAATGTAGTCACATTTATTTTTGTAGTGTTGTGCTACCGTATATTTTACGGTACAATTATATGAGTCGTAAGATTTAAAATCCTGAATTTAGGGTTTTCATTTATTAATTGAAATTTTTGTTTTAATCAACATACCCGATAATATAATATTATCATTACATAATTCAGAAAATTATAAAAAGTAGAGATGCATGTATTTTGCTATTTACCGAATATTCAGTCACGGTCTTGGCCGAAGCGCTGAATATTTGGCGCGGGTAACAGGTTACTACTTACAACCGGTTTTATTTATTGCACTACATGCGGCGACGGCGCGGGTAGCGTATTTGTTCAAAAGAGTTGATCGTGTGACGATACGCATTATTTGTTGTCTAATTGTGTTCACCCAAAGTAAAACATGCCCATGCCCTCTAGGGCATGCTCAGCTCTAACTGACAGCAGACCCTTACAAGTGGTGGTCAGCAAACTTACAACAGTATCCAAATCTGACAAAATTCGCATAGATTTTCACATATCATCGCAAGTCGCATCATCATCATGCATCGCAGTGAGGCAATTTTCAGAATCGGGTGTAATTTATGAAGAAAATCGCAATCTTTTGCTATCAACAAATGCTAGAAAAATTGTTTTCATACATCACAATTTAAATACCACTATTAAATTTGAAGTATTACATAATTGTAATGTTTTGTTAGTAAAATATATTGATTTTGGAGTTATATGTATGTTTTTTTTTCTTGATTTGGTATTCTGTATTTGGCCGAATAGGTCGCTTATTCGGCCGAATATCGAATAGTAACTGAGTATTCGTGGCATCTCTAATAAAATGTAGTCTTATATGGCAAACTAATAAAAAAAAGAACACTACGGTTGGCCCACGAGAGACGCGATTTTGTTTCCCTAATTCGGCCTGCACATTTGGATTTTTTTTAGAAAAACTTATCAATTGGTATAATATATATCTCGCTCGGTTTTACGATAAATTCCTATTGATGACATCACTAATTTAATAACAAAAAACTAGTAACACATAAAATGTTATGTTACTCTATGGAAATAAAAACACACTATAGTTTAAAAATGATTACATGTGCGCCACGGTTTCGTCCGTGTTTAATTTATTTGACAAACTCCACCGCGCTAATGCAACGCCAAAGTCGTGCGGGGCATGTTCTGACCGTACTAGCCTACAGAATCAGGTTGCCTGACATTCTCTTAGGTTTAGCTCTTTAAGACCGTAGCGTGAGGTTAATAGTTATATTATAGTAGTCTAACCTTCCTCAATAAATAGGCTATAAAATGCAAAAATATGTACTTCATATCTGGCTGGTAGTTTCACTGATTACTGCGTTCAAACAAATAAAAACAACAAACTCTTGAGTTTTATAGTGTTTTAAGGTATAGATACGATTAAAAAGTAAAATATTAATAATGAGTAAATAATGACTTTATTGTGTTAAAAAAAAGAAAACATTTCTAACCCGCACATATTATAAGTTGACATTAAAAAAACATAACAAGATGACGAGTAAAAAGATATTATTTGATTTAAGTAGAATATAATATTTGTGGTAGTTTTTAGAAGAATCCTTATCGAATGTAGCGCATTCACTATTAGTGTCTAAAAACATAAATAAATGACCATTAAGCTACTCCTTTTTTTTCATAACATTTTACTATTCATATTTCCCATTATTTGAAGTAACGTAAATTCATGTAGGTACTTAATCGTTATCTTTGTAACGTATTGTGAGTTATGTATGACTCATGACAAACTGGTACTGTTTACTAATAAACCTTTATTATGCGGACATCATCGACTTATTATAACAATTACGATCGATTCACAATTGAAAACTGTTTGTATTTTGTTAGCGCCTTGTTTAGAACAATGACGCCGGTCGACTATTCTTAATTTATGATGCACAATTTGTGGTGTTTTTGTTATCATCGCTAGTGCTAACTGGCTGATAGAAGCAAGATATAATATGTTCAAAGTAAGATTTATTAACAAATCTTTTACCGTCTTAATAATTATTATTAGCAAAAACTGTAACTCCGAGGTCGATCTAGAACAATGTTGTTAAAACATTTTTCAATTGATTATGTTATTGACTGTCCATTCAGGACACACTGGAATCAATCTTATATTAATAAGAGAATCGCTAATTGAAACAAACCGTCAATGTTTTTTATTTGTGTAAATGCAAGAGGAAAATTGATGCTCCTTTTTAAACCTTGGCCTCATAAGCCTGGAGGTCGTAAGCGCGACTGCTATGACCGAGGTCCTGGGTTCGCCGGGGTTCCTCTGCCTAACCCTTCGGGGATACAGGCGTGATGGTATGTTATGTTTAACAAAATATCGCAGATTTGGTATTTATTATAATCACATTCTCAATTGTAGAAGATAATTTTCTGAATATGTTTGTGACTATAGTACAAGTTCGTGAGCGACCGTCCTATTATATTAGCGACAGACATTGGCGGGGACGATGTAACACGTCGCGTCGCTACACTACACAATATACTAAAGTAAACAATATTTTGTCTCGGGACTCGGCACTTTCGGCAGTGGTCTTCAAATAATTAACTATGGCCGCTTGGTTATATAGATAGGTTATTTATTACACGCACTAGCCCCCAGGGTTGCTCTCAGACTGTTTCTTGGGTTACCTACTTACATATATATTTGATAATACTATCATAAATTGTCATTATTATCTTTTCACCAAAATATATTACTGCAAATTTTGTAAGTTTTTATTTCAATTATTTCTACTTGGGTTTTATTTCTGGTTTCTAAAATTGATCATGAGGTAGTAAGAAGGCAATGTACGTCGCGTTAGACCATTTTTATGAAGATATAATTGCGCCTACGTCACGCAATTGCAAGCGTTTCCCTTCCCCGCAACATAAGCCGTCCCCGTTATTGTCTGCAGTACCTCGTCCCCGCCAACGTCTGTCACCATAGGAAAGTCGTCTACGAACTTGTCGCACTATTACTTTACTACTTTTACCAAAATGTAAAAACTGACTCAAAAGTATCTATACCAATGGCGGGACAATTTATTTAGTTATTAACAAAAAACGATTTTGAAATAGCAACAGTACACTGTTCGACGAAAACATCATTCATCCTCAATTATATTGTGGTTATCAATATAGTCACCATTACATCAATTACCATCAAGTTGGAGCAATCGTGGCTCAGTGGTGACGTGTACGAACTCTGCTTCGATCGACGTGAGTTCGAATCCCTGCAATGGGACTGAGCCTTAGGTGAAGGGAAACATCGCGATTAAACAATGTTCGGGAATTTTCTAATACCCGCTTGGCTATCTACGACCCTTAAATTGAAAATCTGTCTCCAAGCATCGATAGATGTGCTCTAGCAGTAGCACTTAAAATCCAGACCCCATCCCTACTAGTTTAAGCGTTTTAGCCATCTTAAGCCGCATCGTCAATAAACAGCATTAACGCTAAACTTATAAAGAGTAATAAAAAAAATCTAATTTAAAAAAAAAGACACTGCATCTCGATTCTCACGTGATACCGCATTAAATTAAACATTGTATTTAATTAAAATGTGAATTTCCCAGGTTCCTAATTTAGTTCGTCTAACCATACCTCTACGAAACGTGCATCAAGTGGAACGTGCTGATTCAGGCGGTACAGGCAGTTCTGGTGACACTGGCAGTATACTTATAACTACGGCACACCACACTAGTTTCCTCTTCGGCAATATATCAGACAGGGATTTCCTCGTGCATAAAATTTCCGAACTACTCGCAAAATTGCCGAAGTAAGCACAAAATTGTGGCCCTAGCATGTGTTATACATTATCACATATCATTGCATTTTTGGGACCTATACCAGTTTCTTCTTTGGTATTATACCAGACAGGGACTTTTTCGTTGCATAAAATTGCTGATGTAAGCATAATATTGTGGCTCTAGCATGATATATATTATCGCATATCATTGTATTTTTCACACCTATACTATTTTATTGTTTATGAATAATTTATAGATTTTATTTTATTTTGTAAATGTGGATATTAAATGATTAATTTCATACTGCATGAATCATACGAAAGGCGATATGGATTTGCAAGTATAATCAATACTGTATATAGATACATGTTCACAGCATTATCAATTTCAACATACGATGATTATTTGTACAAATTACATATTTTATAAATGACTGTCAAATTTGTTATTGGCGTATCTAAGGTGATATTTTCCATCGAGGGCTTGGTCACTGAAAAACGATAGCCAATAAAGCTGAAAACCAATATTATATTGATAAACGAAAATCGTAGGGTGGGCATGCATCTATATTTATATACGCCAATGAAATTTCTATTTATTGTATTCCGTCATTATTAACATCTCAATTCGTAAATGCTACTCCATTCATTTTCGGCTCAATTAAATAGTTTAACTATTGGTCTTTAATTTAATTACTTTATGAGAATGCTATAATAATAAAAACGTTTTTTTTTTCTTCTAAACTAACAATTCTTGTTAACCTTTTCAGTCTTTACAATCTGCATCATTTACTTTTCTCTTCTAATCAGCATACAGCATGGTCGAGCTGCGGTAACAACTAACGGTCATCATCTATGGGAATGATATGTTTAAATGTTACTTTCTACAATACTAATTCATTTGCGTGAATGTTCAGTGATATGTGCAGGGAGAAGGCCACACGAGCAGTGGGGGGAGAACACGATAGCGAGAAGGAATGGACTCCGCAACCGCCACTGATGACCTTGTTCAGAACGCATCAGACATCGCCGATAAAGCAAATCCAACAGAAAAAGGTATCATTTGTGTTCATTATTTTCATTGTCTGGTCCTAAATTTTCTCATCAAGCCGTGGGAACATTGCGGTCAATTTTGTTTATATTAGTTTTGTGGGATAGGTTACGGAGGCATAAGTTTTTTAAAAAGGAGGTAAAAGTACCCACCCTGTAATGTTGGCAACGTCGCAGCAACATTCAGTTGTATTGTGGTTAGTTATTTATAGACAACTGTAACCTATTCTTTTAGGTTAGATCATTATATCAATATCAGTATATTTTTTGTACTTTTGGATTAAAATAATAACCTTGAGTTACTTTCATTTTATTAACAGTTTCAAATAATTTATGAAATGATAGCCGAAACTCAATTTTGTGTACTTTAGGTTGATTTAAAAAATTACTTGGGTTAACACTGCGGCGGCATTCAGTTGTAAAGAATGTAACTACTGATTTAGGGTTGGTAGTCAGTCTATATATTGTATTTACTAATTAAAAAAATTGAGTCAGTTCCATTTTCTTAACTTCATCAAAAGTTTTGTAGAAAATAGTTGACACTGAAATGTTATGTGCTCTTTACTTTGATGCCCTTAAAAAAGGGCTTCTGTGAACAATACAACTACCTCCATTCACAGGAAAAGAAATGGGAAGATCACATGGCAGAAGTTGGACGCGGTGTCAGTATGTATCAAACCACAGATGGGAGTGAACTTGTCGTGAACGGTATCCCAGAATCACTGCGAGGAGAGTTGTGGAGTGTGTTCTCAGGCTCTATACTGCAGAAGGTGCAGAATAAAGGCGCTTATGAAAGATTCGTTAATGAAGCGTTGTCGTCCAAAAATCAAGCCAATGATGAAATCGAGAGGGATTTGCACAGGTCGTTACCGGAACACAGGGCTTTTCAAAATGATGTTGGTAAGTGATATTCAATATGTTGATTATTTCAAAATTGTAGTCTTAAATGTATATAAGTTTGTAATATAATTTAATAATAACAACATACTTTTACTATTAGTGTAAAAGAGAAATGTAAGTTGTTATGGTTAATGGAGTTGTGTTCACTGAGGATAGCCGTAATTACGGTCCGGTAGCAATAGCGTGTTGTTTAGTATTTACTTGTAGGTTATGAAAGTAATAAATACTAAATAAATATATGAATTTATATACTGTGTGTATTAAAAACCCCGCCGGATCCATGAGGGTGTTATTAGGTATCGAGATTATATTCTGTTTATGTTATCTATCTCAGATTATAAGTTAAAAAAATTACCCCGAACAAAATGCAAAAAATATTACTTAAATGAAGAAACTTACATGGCAATACAGCGGCGCGACGCAGCTGCTGCGCTACGCGTCCTATATCTAAAAACATCAACATCATGATGACCCTAGTTGACCCCGGGCTCTGTTTATCACAGTAATTGTTATTTTTCTGTAGCTTTGAAAAGAGTGATTTATTTTTCGTCCGAGTTTTTGAATATTGTGACTATCATTAGATAAGGACTGTAAGGCGATGGCTTTGACGAATATGTTGGTTCCATGTTCCTACCGCCAACAGTAACACATGTCTGACACCGTCTCGCGAGCTTTTCACAGACACTTTGTAACACGTTAGCACGATGTGTTTCTTGGCCGTGAACACTGAACACTGCCCGTAGTGAACACACGGTTGTGCAAACGTTGAAACCCACGGTCTTCTACCCAAACACATTAACTTATTAAAATACCTACTCTTGGTTAGAATACGACATTTCGCTGAAAACAATCACAACAACGCAACGGAACACAACTACTCGGAAGTAATTTTTTCCCGAAACTGACCTATTATTAATATTAAATTAAAGCTATGCAAAGGTAGGTATAGTTCGTCAGGTAGGCCTAGGGTTGGTGGACAATGTAACAATCCTGGTACAAATGTAGCTAAAAGTAGACCAGTTGAAAAAAAAGTTGGTATAACTTATGGGGATCGTCCTGAACCCCTGAACGACCTTTTTGACGTGACAACGTCTTATAATTCGATGGAGCCGGCTGCACGCACGAAAAAACATGACTCATTCGGCGTTACCTCACTCTGAGGCGTTCCATTTAAGGCTTGAAGTGCAAGCGAGAGCGCGGAACGAGCGACAAAGAGGCACAATCGGTCTCCGCGTTCGGCAGCGTTCGACATCTGTCTTGCATTGAATTAAAATGATACCATTCCATCAGTATTTTCTTATGACGTTGTCACGTTCAACTATCGTCAGTAAACCGACTTTACAGACTCAGAATACAGAAAAAACCAGAAGCCGCGTTCAAGAATAATTACATACGCTGCACTGTGTCCAAAAACAATACGTACGTCCCGCACCTGCCCCACTTCCCATACGCATAATGTTGCTAGCTCGGAAGCGGTTTCCCACTTTTCGGGATAGTCTTATAACACAAAAAAAAAAAATTCATTAAAAAATATTTATTTATTTACATGGAAGACTATAAATAGAATACGGCTTAAATAACGTAAGTTAAGATTTTATTAAGTTTAATTTTTTAATATACTTTTTAAAGATTCGTACTTCTTGGCAAGTCTGTTGTATTTTTGATTTTTGTTGTAATGTGTTTATTCGTCGAACATGTTGTTCACAAAATATTTGTTTTCGTCGTAATTGAGATTTAAGTTTGACCTTTCTCGGTGTATCAAACACAGATTCCAAATCAGAAATATTGACATCACCGATCTCTGAGTTCGATCGCGCAGGAGATTGTGGTTGTGTAACCTGAAATGAAAAACCTTAAGTTGTATGTTGTTGTATCATGTAATAGATTAACAAAAACTTTAATTAAATACAGAATATTTCTGCCGTACAAGGCATGACATTTCAGTCCTCACGGATGGAAACGCATTAGTAATAGCACTTTGTGCCTGAGCTTGCAAATGTCCATGGGCCTTACTTAGTTTATTTTACATTTATTACTGTTACTACTAGTGTTTATTTACTACATTAGTTTACTTGTAACTAAGTATATCGATTAAGTGCTTTGTTTGCCTTTCAATATTATAAAAAAAATTAAACATTATTATCATAGGTGGGTACGCACATTGTCCGATGTCGAAGGTTTAGACGTTTCTATGTGTAACTCGGAAAATTCTGGTGTCAAGACCAAACACTGAAATAGAACGTTAGTATTAGATTATTTATATATTTAATTCACCGAAGTTTCATTAGCCCGGAATCTGAAATTTGCGCCCGGTTTAGGCTCGCCTTATCACGATGAGGACGGATAAGCTCGACGAAAAGTGGGCATACTTGTTATACCTTTGCATACTCCTTCGGGATTACAGGCGTGAGCATATATATTATATATATATATATATATATGGACCAAAATCTTACTTCAAAATACATGACAAACATTTTCACCAGGAGGGATACAATATAAATATAGTAATTATTATGACTATATCTTCCTTAGTTGGATTAGCTGCTTTCTTCAGTCTTTTCAAACCACCTTTTGTATCATAAAAATATTGCGCTTCAAAGTGAATTGAGCAAAGTACGCTCCGGCTTGATGGTTTCCAAAACTCATCTAGCCGTGCTCTTTGTATGACTTTCATCCAGTCCGATTTTCTATTTTCATCAGCAGGGAAACTAAAATTACAAAGGTTCTATATACACAAAAATAATAAGCATTCTACACGAGTATTAAAAAAATAAATGGGTAAAATTTTCGATGAAAATAAAATGGCAACACTTAAAAAATGGACGCGTAATTTTCTAAATCTAAAATAAATTAAACAATTAAATAAATATACTTTAGAATGCGCTACTTACAAATGAAATGTGACCCCATCCTGTTTTTTTATAATCCCTGCAGCATTTTTACATGTAGGAACAACAAAAGACGGCATTTTAAAATTAAAATTGGCACTTGTACAATACGTCACGACGCGCTACTTACAAAGGAGTGACTAATCGCAACAACGTCAAACCACTCTATTTAAGAGTGGTTTTTGTATCTTCAGTTTTATGTGTGTTCGCGGTTTCTGGTTTTTTCTGTATTCTGAGTTTACAGACAACCGATTTTTTAGTGGTGAGCGATCATCATTCACATAACCAAAAAAATTACTTTTATTACTAATATTGATAATCGATTATGAAATTAGTAACCAACTAATTTCCTTAATAGATTAATGATACTAATTATTAGTACAATTTATTCTTGTTCAATAGTAAATCATAATCCCAACAAAACTAATTCTATCAATTATAACTTTTATCTGGTACTTGGCACAAGTCTGGTACGTGTACCAGGAAACTCGTACGTCTACAATCCCCGCACAGTGCGGGGGGCGCAGTGCGGTACAGCCCTGCGCGGCGGTGCTTCTGAACTGACGCGGCTCAAAGTACCGCCACACGATCAAACGTACCGCTGCGCCGCGCCGGGACAGGCGATGGTGTTATCATGTTTTAAAGAATAGTTAAATTTTAGGGAAAGTGAATATGTTAATTTTAAATTGCAAAAACATTTTTATTTTTATAATAAATGAAATTTGTTTTTTTTTTTTTTGGTAATGTCATTGGGATATACCTTTTTCGGATTCGACGGGGATTTCATACATATTGTATATAATATGGATAAGTGCCATCCGTTTATGTTTTTAGCGGAAGTGAGGAACAGAGTGTAAAGTTCCTCATCCTCCATAGAAAAGAGAGGATCCTCCGACTAGACAGGTGTTATGTCTGGTGGGCAGCTGCCCAATGGTTGTTGTCGGGTTCTTGTATATATACTCAATTGTTGGGTTAATTTCAATATCACGATGTAGAATAGTTCGTATCTGGCGAGATAGATGTCGCTGTATCGATGTCGCTACATGTTCATTTATTAACTAGCCATGTACTTGTGTACTAACAAATATTATTGGGGTAGGTACTATTTTAAACCATTACATTTTATAAAATAAAGTCGCCCGCCCCCAACGGTTTTTATTATTGGACAGAGTGATTCACAAAGAAGGTTTAGATATATAATTAATTAAGGTTTTGTTTAAATTGTCTGAAATATGGCAATGATTGTTGAAAATAACGGAAAAAATAATGCCATTAGGAGATTTACTGGCGTACTCCGCGTAAGCCAATAATAGTGTTATATGTATTACGGGATTATTCCTCATAAATGTAGGCATATATGCTCTGCTACCCGTGTGAAGCCGGGGCAAGTTGCTAGCAAACTATGAAAAAGTAATGTATAAATTGCAGGAATATCTGCATTACGTCGTGTCCTATGCGCGTACGCATTAAAAAATCCTACTATCGGTTACTGTCAAGCGATGAACATAGTAGCCTCGGTCCTGCTCATTTACTGTCCTGAAGAGCAAGCCTTCTGGTTGTTAGCTACCATCTGCGAGACATTGCTGCCCGATTATTATAACACGAGAGTTGTTGGAGCTTTGGTAATAGACATTTTAAATAATTCCAGCTAATAATTTAGTAAATTGACTTTGGATGTAAATGGATTTAATTAGATTCTTTTAGTAAAGGACTTCTTAGTAACTTCAAATTGTCAACCAATAAATATAACTGTTTTTGTTGATCAATTTGTATAAAGACATCACCTTTATGTAAATAATTCCTTAGAAAAATAATAATTCAATTTTTTAATCATTTATAATTTATTATTGTTGGTAATATGTTTTGGGTCTGCTTACTATATTGTGTTGAACAAAAATACTATAATATGTAAGTTGAAAGAATCCATAGACTTAAATGACATTTTCATTGTAAATAAAAGAAAATAAATAAGCAAGCTACATATATTTATGTGTATAGTTATGTGTTTTAAATTTTTTAAGCTTGTTCTAAAATGTTCTATAATTTACCGAAAACATTTTGGCAACCCTAGTTGCATGTTTTATTATTTCTAAAGTATTTGACGATAACAGTTTTAAAACGCTACTGAGATAATGATAATTTTAGTAGGTATATATTTTTAGGTGGATCAAGGAGTCTTGGAGGAGTTAACAGAGGTTCATTTACCCGAACTACACGCAAAGTTAGACGAGCTGGGCATGATGAAAATGATCTCCCTGTCTTGGTTTTTAACTTTATTTATAAGCGTAATGCCCTACGAGTGTGCCGTCAACGTCATGGACTGTTTCTTCTATGATGGTGCTAAGGTTATATTTCAGGTAATTTCAATCAATGGCATTTTATAAAATTTAACGCTCTGGGCCCAAAAAAGGTTGTCCCACTCAAAGGCTCAACCTCCTCTGATAAGTGCGAAGCCCGAAGCAATTGTAAAAAAGGTCATCCCACTAGCAGACCCAAACTATTCAGATAAGAGTGGACGCAAAGCATTTGTAAAATAAGGTTGTCCCATCGCAGACCCAAACTCTTCTGATAAAGGCAGGCTCGTAGCATTTGTAAAAAACTGTCGTCTAATGACAAGTGTGGGCCCGTAACATTTATTTAAAAAAATCATCTATAACACGTTTTTTACTATTCTGCTTTCGGCCAAAAAGCTGTATTTGCAGCCCCGGATACCTTATGGTAAATACACCCCCGTGTTATTTTGGAATTCGTTTTCATTTAATTGAAGCTATGTTGAATTGTCATTTATATATAACCTCGATATCATAATTTTGTTAAGTGCTATTAAGTAAAACAAATTATAATTAATCCCATACACTCACTGTAACTTTTATTTTAGAATCTCTTAACACATTAAACCTCTTACATTAAATAGTAGTTTTTTCACCAGATATACTATGTATATAATATGAAATTTATAGTATCAAATATCAGATATTTTAATATCTATGCTTATAAACTAATTTTCAAAGCTCAAAAGATTGATTGATTTTTTTTTTGTTTTAAACGTAAACTTCACGCAGTCTCGAAAACTATGCAAGTACGTGAAGTGATATTAACAATGATAGGTCGAATAAATTTAACACAGGTAAAACCATGAGGCACAGCTAGTATGAGTATCGACTTTTTATGGACCCCGACTTAAATATTAGGCCATTTCTATTGACCCTTGGATGTCTGCTATTTTGAGGGTGTAGCATAATATAGGATCTGAACACTGAGATACTATATCACGCATAATATTAAAACATATGTATAGTAATAAGTATTTTCATTTAGGTAACTCTTGCTATTCTGGATATAAATCGTGAAAAGCTTCTCAAGTGCACAGAAGATGGTCAAGCGATGCAAGTGCTAAATGAATATCTTCAAGGTGTATACAACGAGGAAGCAATGGCTTTGTCAACTGAACCCCGGACTGCTGATAAGGTCAGATAATTTTTAAGTTTCTGTTGTTTTAAAAAAATATTATTTAAACAATGTGGGATGGCTTTGACGAATATGTTGGTTCCATGTTCCTACCGCCAACAGTAACACATGTCTGACACCGTCTCGTGAGCTTTTCACAGACACTTTGTAACACATTAGCACGATGTGTTTCTTGGCCGTGAACACTGAACACTGCCCGTAGTGAACACACGGTTGTGCAAACGTTGAAACCCACGGTCTTCTACCCAAACACATTAACTTATTAAAATACCTACTCTGGTTAGAATACGACATTTCGCTGAAAACAATCACAACAACGCAACGGAACACAACTACTCGGAAGTAATTTTTTCCCGAAACTGACCTATTATTAATATTAAATTAAAGCTATGCAAAGGTAGGTATAGTTCGTCAGGTAGGCCTAGGGTTGGTGGACAATGTAACAATCCTGGTACAAATGTAGCTAAAAGTAGACCAGTTGAAAAAAAAGTTGGTATAACTTATGGGGATCGCCCTGAACCCCTGAACGACCTTTTTGACGTGACAACGTCTTATAATTCGATGGAGCCGGCTGCACGCACGAAAAAACATGACTCATTCGGCGTTACCTCACTCTGAGGCGTTCCATTTAAGGCTTGAAGTGCAAGCGAGAGCGTGGAACGAGCGACAAAGAGGCACAATCGGTCTCCGCGTTCGGCAGCGTTCGACATCTGTCTTGCATTGAATTAAAATGATACCATTCCATCAGTATTTTCTTATGACGTTGTCACGTTCAACTATCGTCAGTAAACCGACTTTACAGACTCAGAATACAGAAAAAACCAGAAGCCGCGTTCAAGAATAATTACATACGCTGCACTGTGTCCAAAAACAATACGTACGTCCCGCACCTGCCCCACTTCCCATACGCATAATGTTGCTAGCTCGGAAGCGGTTTCCCACTTTTCGGGATAGTCTTATAACACAAAAAAAAAATATTCATTAAAAAATATTTATTTATTTACATGGAAGACTATAAATAGAATACGGCTTAAATAACGTAAGTTAAGATTTTATTAAGTTTAATTTTTTAATATACTTTTTAAAGATTCGTACTTCTTGGCAAGTCTGTTGTATTTTTGTTGTAATGTGTTTATTCGTCGAACATGTTGTTCACAAAATATTTGTTTTCGTCGTAATTGAGATTTAAGTTTGACCTTTCTCGGTGTATCAAACACAGATTCCAAATCAGAAATATTGACATCACCGATCTCTGAGTTCGATCGCGCAGGAGATTGTGGTTGTGTAACCTGAAATGAAAAACCTTAAGTTGTATGTTGTTGTATCATGTAATAGATTAACAAAAACTTTAATTAAATACAGAATATTTCTGCCGTACAAGGCATGACATTTCAGTCCTCACGGATGGAAACGCATTAGTAATAGCACTTTGTGCCTGAGCTTGCAAATGTCCATGGGCCTTACTTAGTTTATTTTACATTTATTACTGTTACTACTAGTGTTTATTTACTACATTAGTTTACTTGTAACTAAGTATATCGATTAAGTGCTTTGTTTGCCTTTCAATATTATTAAAAAAAATTAAACATTATTATCATAGGTGGGTACGCACATTGTCCGATGTCGAAGGTTTAGACGTTTCTATGTGTAACTCGGAAAATTCTGGTGTCAAGACCAAACACTGAAATAGAACGTTAGTATTAGATTATTTATATATTTAATTCACCGAAGTTTCATTAGCCCGGAATCTGAAATTTGCGCCCGGTTTAGGCTCGCCCCTTATATGTAATATATATATATATATATGGACCAAAATCTTACTTCAAAATACATGACAAACATTTTCACCAGGAGGGATACAATATAAATATAGTAATTATTATGACTATATCTTCCTTAGTTGGATTAGCTGCTTTCTTCAGTCTTTTCAAACCACCTTTTGTATCATAAAAATATTGCGCTTCAAAGTGAATTGAGCAAAGTACGCTCCGGCTTGATGGTTTCCAAAACTCATCTAGCCGTGCTCTTTGTATGACTTTCATCCAGTCCGATTTTCTATTTTCATCAGCAGGGAAACTAAAATTACAAAGGTTCTATATACACAAAAATAATAAGCATTCTACACGAGTATTAAAAAAATAAATGGGTAAAATTTTCGATGAAAATAAAATGGCAACACTTAAAAAATGGACGCGTAATTTTCTAAATCTAAAATAAATTAAACAATTAAATAAATATACTTTAGAATGCGCTACTTACAAATGAAATGTGACCCCATCCTGTTTTTTTATAATCCCTGCAGCATTTTTACATGTAGGAACAACAAAAGACGGCATTTTAAAATTAAAATTGGCACTTGTACAATACGTCACGACGCGCTACTTACAAAGGAGTGACTAATCGCAACAACGTCAAACCACTCTATTTAAGAGTGGTTTTTGTATCTTCAGTTTTATGTGTGTTCGCGGTTTCTGGTTTTTTCTGTATTCTGAGTTTACAGACAACCGATTTTTTAGTGGTGAGCGATCATCATTCACATAACCAAAAAAATTACTTTTATTACTAATATTGATAATCGATTATGAAATTAGTAACCAACTAATTTCCTTAATAGATTAATGATACTAATTATTAGTACAATTTATTCTTGTTCAATAGTAAATCATAATCCCAACAAAACTAATTCTATCAATTATAACTTTTATCTGGTACTTGGCACAAGTCTGGTACGTGTACCAGGAAACTCGTACGTCTACAATCCCCGCACAGTGCGGGGGGCGCAGTGCGTTACAGCCCTGCGCGGCGGTGCTTCTGAACTGACGCGGCTCACAGTACCGCCACACGATCAAACGTACCGCTGCGCCGCGCCGGGACAGGCGATGGTGTTATCATGTTTTAAAGAATTGTTAAATTTTAGGGAAAGTGAATATGTTAATTTTAAATTGCAAAAACATTTTTATTTTTATAATAAATGAAATTTGTTTTTTTTTTTTTGGTAATGTCATTGGGATATACCTTTTTCGGATTCGACGGGGATTTCATACATATTGTATATAATATGGATAAGTGCCATCCGTTTATGTTTTTAGCGGAAGTGAGGAACAGAGTGTAAAGTTCCTCATCCTCCATAGAAAAGAGAGGATCCTCCGACTAGACAGGTGTTATGTCTGGTGGGCAGCTGCCCAATGGTTGTTGTCGGGTTCTTGTATATATACTCAATTGTTGGGTTAATTTCAATATCACGATGTAGAATAGTTCGTATCTGGCGAGATAGATGTCGCTGTATCGATGTCGCTACATGTTCATTTATTAACTAGCCATGTACTTGTGTACTAACAAATATTATTGGGGTAGGTACTATTTTAAACCATTACATTTTATAAAATAAAGTCGCCCGCCCCCAACGGTTTTTATTATTGGAGAGAGTGATTCACAAAGAAGGTTTAGATATATAATTAATTAAGGTTTTGTTTAAATTGTCTGAAATATGGCAATGATTGTTGAAAATAACGGAAAAAATAATGCCATTAGGAGATTTACTGGCGTACTCCGCGTAAGCCAATAATAGTGTTATATGTATTACGGGATTATTCCTCATAAATGTAGGCATATAAGCTCTGCTACCCGTGTGAAGCCGGGGCAAGTTGCTAGCAAACTATGAAAAAGTAATGTATAAATTGCAGGAATATCTGCATTACGTCGTGTCCTATGCGCGTACGCATTAAAAAATCCTACTATCGGTTACTGTCAAGCGATGAACATAGTAGCCTCGGTCCTGCTCATTTACTGTCCTGAAGAGCAAGCCTTCTGGTTGTTAGCTACCATCTGCGAGACATTGCTGCCCGATTATTATAACACGAGAGTTGTTGGAGCTTTGGTAATAGACATTTTAAATAATTCCAGCTAATAATTTAGTAAATTGACTTTGGATGTAAATGGATTTAATTAGATTCTTTTAAGTAAAGGACTTCTTAGTAACTTCAAATTGTCAACCAATAAATATAACTGTTTTTGTTGATCAATTTGTATAAAGACATCACCTTTATGTAAATAATTCCTTAGAAAAATAATAATTTAATTTTTTAATCATTTATAATTTATTATTGTTGGTAATATGTTTTGGGTCTGCTTACTATATTGTGTTGAACAAAAATACTATAATATGTAAGTTGAAAGAATCCATAGACTTAAATGACATTTTCATTGTAAATAAAAGAAAATAAATAAGCAAGCTACATATATTTATGTGTATAGTTATGTGTTTTAAATTTTTTAAGCTTGTTCTAAAATGTTCTATAATTTACCGAAAACATTTTGGCAACCCTAGTTGCATGTTTTATTATTTCTAAAGTATTTGACGATAACAGTTTTAAAACGCTACTGAGATAATGATAATTTTAGTAGGTATATATTTTTAGGTGGATCAAGGAGTCTTGGAGGAGTTAACAGAGGTTCATTTACCCGAACTACACGCAAAGTTAGACGAGCTGGGCATGATGAAAATGATCTCCCTGTCTTGGTTTTTAACTTTATTTATAAGCGTAATGCCCTACGAGTGTGCCGTCAACGTCATGGACTGTTTCTTCTATGATGGTGCTAAGGTTATATTTCAGGTAATTTCAATCAATGGCATTTTATAAAATTTAACGCTCTGGGCCCAAAAAAGGTTGTCCCACTCAAAGGCTCAACCTCCTCTGATAAGTGCGAAGCCCGAAGCAATTGTAAAAAAGGTCATCCCACTAGCAGACCCAAACTATTCAGATAAGAGTGGACGCAAAGCATTTGTAAAATAAGGTTGTCCCATCGCAGACCCAAACTCTTCTGATAAAGGCAGGCCCCGCAGCATTTGTAAAAAAGGTCGTCCCACCCGGAGACCCAAACTCTTCAGTTAAGTGCGGGGCTCGTAGCATTTGTAAAAAACGGTCGTCTAATGACAAGTGCGGGCCCGTAACATTTATTTAAAAAAATCATCTACGTTAAAGGCCTACACGTTTTTTACTATTCCACTTTCGGCCAAAAAGCCGTATTTGCAGCCCCGGATGCCTTACGGTAAATACACCCCTGTGTTATTTTGGAAATCGTTTTCATTTAATTGAAGCTATATTGAAGTGTTAGTTGAAAAGTCATTAATGTATAAGCTCAATATCATAATTTTGTTAAGTGCTATTAAGTGTTAAAACTGATTATCATTAATCCCAAACACTCACTGTAACTTTTATTTTACAATCTCATAACACACTTAAACCTCTTAAATTAATTAGTAGTTTTTTTATCAGATATATTTATATAATATGTAATTTATAGTATCAAATATCGGATATTTTGATATCTATGCTTATATACTAATTTTCAAAGCTCAAGAGATTGATTGTTTTTTTTTTTTTGTTTTAACCGTACACTTCACGCAGTCTCGAAAACTATGCAAGTACGTGAAGTGATATTAACAATGATAGGTCGAATAAATTTTACACAGGTAAAACCATGGGGCACAGCTAGTATGAGTATCGACTTTTTATGGACCCCGACTTAAACATTAGGCCATTTCTATTGACCCTTGGATGTCTGCTATTTTAAGGGTGTAGCATAATATAGGATCTGAACACTGAGATACTATATCACGCATAATATTAAAACATATGTATAGTAATAAGTATTTTCATTTAGGTAACTCTTGCTATTCTGGATATAAATCGTGAAAAGCTTCTCAAGTGCACAGAAGATGGTCAAGCGATGCAAGTGCTAAATGAATATCTTCAAGGTGTATACAACGAGGAAGCAATGGCTTTGTCAACTGAACCCCGGACTGCTGATAAGGTCAGATAATTTTTAAGTTTCTGTTGTTTTAAACAAATATTATTTAAACAATGTGGGTTTATTCCCAATTCTGCCAAAGTCACCAATATTACTTACTTAATATAGGGCCAAATAACGTAAGTTTAGGAATTAACTGAAGGATGAATCGATGTCTTTCAGACTATAAAGATACAAGAGCTGATCTATCGCACATACCGTACTTACGGCGGTACGGTCAGCAGCGAGCATATAGAACACTTGCGGTTGAAGCATCGACTTAGAGTTGTAAGGCAGTTGGAAGACACCCTCGAGAAGAACACGCTGAGGGCCTTACAGCAAGATAAGTTGCTTGAACCTAACGAACTTCAGGTAAACAAACTTATCAGTATGTAATATATTTTATTGTTTTTTTTTTTTTTGGCTAATTACTATTTTGACTTTGTAAATCGAATATTTATATTAATAAACCTGTAGTTCTGTCTGTACATGTAATTTTTTACGCAAACTTCTATATAGTCATCTTCATTTCTAGTAAACTGATTATAATATGACATTCAATTGTTTTATGTCTGTATGTCTATCTGTATTTGAATCAAAAACAGCTTGACAGCTTTTTTAAAATTTTGTACATGGCAAGATTATATCATTTTGCTCAGCTGATAGGCTATAAGTATTGTCAATAATATAGGTAATATGAAATTATTAGAGGAACCTAATTATGTACTGCACAAAAAACGTGTGAAGTGCCACGGAGCACCGCTAAGCTTATTTATTACTTATAATAATGTGAATGTGTATGTTTGTTTGCCTTTCAATCATGCTCGAACAGCTGGATTATAAAATTTGGCATAGAAGTCTATTATGTTGTGGAATAGGATAGGATTGGATACCTTTTATAAATTTTCACCAAAGATTAATTACGCCTAACGAAACAACTGGATAACAACATAAATTCCAAATCTTTCGCTGAATGTGTAATAGTCAAGTTGAAATTTATAGTTTTTAAATTATGTAATGCTAGAAAAGGATAGGAGACTTACAAAAGTCAGTAACATTGCCGGCAGAATACTATATAATTTTATTTGTCTTCAAGTAAAACTCTTAGAAGTGTTACTTTTACGTGAAATGTCTTCTATTTCGAATTCAAATTAATAATTTTAAACAGACAATCTAGCCATCGAGTTTTGTGTTTTGTTTAGAAATATTTTAATTTGGTTTGGTCATGAGATCCTATTTCCCCATTGTTAATAATTCAATTTCGTTTTGAACTGATAGGAATTATTGAGTGTCATACGTGAAGAACTACTCTGGGCTAAAAGAGTCCCATGTGAGCGACTAGAAGCGCCCTACGAAGCCTACAGGCTCGACTACGCTCAGTTCAAAACCTTATACACAGCTTTATCACCGTGGGCCAAGGGAGACTTTGCCGAGGCAATCACAGCTAGAATGTTCAAGGTATTTTAAATTTTGATTTATTTATGTAAACTATAATTATATAGGTACTATCTAATTTTTGCGAATATCCTGCATATTATAGAATGTAAACAATCTATAGTTAAACATAGATGGCACCTCCTACATATTAAATATATTTTTTGATTAGAAAAAAGTTTTTTAGACATAACCATTATTTTTGTACATCTATTTTTAATAGCGGGTAACATAATCTTTCAAATGATGTTTGAATCTCTAATTTTGATGATGAATTATGACATATGGCGTTGCCACAAAAACACTTTTGAGAAATAATGTATAGAGATAATTATTTTTTACTGTAATAAAATTAACATATGTATTTCAATTTCTTAAGGCCACATATACCTTATTTATACCTTTTTGCAACATAGTAAAATGCCTTGTTAGACTGAAATAACTGTATGGTTATGATGTGTTCTCAGTTGATGGATGGTGATGATGATGGGTTGGTGAGCGCGCGCGGACTGAGCGTGGCGCTCGGGCTGAGCGCACGCGCGGATGGTGTGGCTCGCTTGCGAGCGCTCTACTGTGCGCACGCGCCGCCGCTGCTAGCGCCACACGACCTGCGCCCCGCACACTACACCGACACTGGCGAGGAACTCGCCACCGATGCCATCTCATACTTTCATAGGTATAACCTCTTTCCAACGCTTCTCTTTCCCAAGCTCGGTGAAATGTCAAAGCCTCTAATGGCTCCAGGATCCTTAAGGCTAAAAATATAGTCGGTTCGAAAAAAAACGCCTCTCTTCTCTAAGTTAATCGTCTTCTAGATATATATTAATACAAGAATTTAAAACTTTGTACCCCTTTTTAAGATTATTGCGCGCGGAGGTGGATGAGATTTGGCATAAATAATGTTTATATTATTTAGAAGAGCAGAAAGTTAAAATTTATAAATAATATGTATTAAAAATACATTAATAAAATAAAACATTAACTGCTTGCGTTCATACTGTCAATGTCAAACACATCACAGTCATTGGTCAAACAATCGCAACGAGTATAAGATTGTCGCCAAAATTTTTTCAAATATTGCCAACAAATAATAAGTGACAGATTAACATAAAACAAATTAAAAAAATTATATGCGGTGATTATATACTCTTTGACAAAATAACTTCGATTCGATCACTGAGCAACAACTTTGCTACTTTCACTTTAAATAAATTCATAGCTGTGATTGATGGACGTCGATGTTATCTATAATTATCATCATCAAGCCGTGGGTGGACTTCCAAACTTTACAATTCAACCGAAATTTTGTTCGCCAAGCTTTTGGTACACTTAATACTTAACAGCCATGTTAGTACATGCGGTAGTCTGCATTCTAACACTGCTCCAAAAACACATCCTACCTTTTTTATATAGATTCAGAACCTTCAGAATCCTTAAAAAAATTTCAATTTAATTAGAAGATATAATAAATATTGAAACGAAACTACCGAGTTGAAATGAAAGTACATTTAACTTCATATCTTGTATCATAACTTTTGTTATAGAAAAAAGAACTTAATAAAAATAATAATACATAATATAATCTAGGGTTCGTTTTAAACAGTTGTTGTTTTTCAGCGATGAAGAACCTTCTTCGCCGGAACCGACTACTAATTTAAAACGGTCGATAAGCGAGGTCTGTGCCGATGTTAACGATATGGAGAAAATCCAGTGATAGCCACTGCGGTTAGTATGTCATTATATACCAATGTCTATATTAGATTTATTCATACATAATTAATTTGTAACATTAGAAATACGTTTAAAAGTACATTTCAGTAGAACTACATTGTAACTAGTGTTACTCAGAATCTGTTACGATGTCAAACGCAAATACAATTTTACTGGGAAGAGAATATAAAATTTTGTCGGTGAACTTCGCGTCGCGTCGACGGGACAAGAAGGAACAAGAACAGTTATATGTAAACAAAGATTATTTTTTATCTGTACAGTAAATTGACAATCACTAATGTCAAATGTGAAAATATTGTTGCCATAGTAATTTTTATAGTTATTCTTCCGTCTATTTAACATTCCGAATATTTGAATCGTAAATATTGAATTTAGGGGTTTTATTTATTAATTGGAATACTTTGTAATATTCAACATACTCGATAAATTGGTCTATTATCATTACATGATTTACGAAACTATAAAAAAGTACAAAAAACAAAAAAAAAAAAAATAACAGCTTATGTTGATTGCGATTTTGTTTCACCATCGGACCCTCCAGAAAAACGTATTAATACTAATAAAATCTTATGCGGATTTACGAATAGTGGACATCACTATTTAATTAATCGAATTAACTAGGATCAATTGAAATGACAATTTTAATAAAATGAGCTATACTATAGCATTCTCGAACATTCCGTCGGTCAGGTTTGGGCAGTATAAGTGAAGGGCATACGGCGGAATCGGTCCGTGCGTGTGCGCTGACGGGGTTGCCGACGTCACTGCCCTCGACTCCCGGGACTACCCCGCCATCCCCTCCGACCGCACCTCCTCTGCCGCGTGCGCACTTTCTGCAACTGCTGGCATCACTACACGACCTGACTCAGCAAAATCACGCGCAGTACGAAGCCGTTGTTATAGCAGGTATCTTCATCAGATTATCATCGATGTTGGAAAGGCTATTTGACTAATTTGAAAAGTTTGTCATAATATGCACGTTAGTCAATTACGATTTCTATATGATAAGCTATACTAACAGAATCCGGGAGTTGACAAACTTTTGGAAAATTGTTTTAAGCACTTTATATGTTGAAAATAATACGTATGATATTTTTTTTCATTAATACACCATAAAAGTGATTTAAAAATAAATTTTAATTTAAATGATAAATAAGCCACAAAAACGCGACATATGACATGTTGTATGATTGCAGTGAAAAATGTGACAACTTAGCAAGAGTCTAACGTTCATATTTCTTGAATGGTGACGTCACGTTTTAAATCACATTACTCACAGACAAAAAATATTGATTTGCCAAAGGGTAAATAAATAAACAATTCCTTTTTTTTTAGATTTGTATTGTTTTAGGCATTTTACCTATAGACCAATATTACTCAATAATTTATTTTAATTTTTAAACATTGAGTCAACTCGCGGATTACTGTGCATCCTAGAGTGCTACCACTGAGCCATTAAAATTTCAATAAGCTCGTTTTACAAACTACATCTATATAATACCAGTGTAAATCCATTAAAAACATTTTGTTATTTAATGTTACTTACGCGTCGTTACTGGTAACAGAGATATTGCGATTTTAATTGGCAACCCACAGTTTAAACTCCTTGTTTGCCGTCACGCATTACATGAAATTTTCTCATATCTCTATAAATTATTTCTTGAAGGTGTTTTTGTGGCAACGCCATATCTCCCTTACTTTTCATCAAATTTAATGATATAATCATCATTTTAAAACTTGTACCTCGCTATTGATAAGAGGTATAGAAATAAACTTTAAAAACTCATCAAAAAGCTTTTTCATTAAAGTGCGCTTGCGCGGACTTTAAAAATTACTCGATTAAGAGTAATACTGGTCGATTGTGATGTGACAAAATATCAAGCAATTTTGGGCACCGGCAATAAGCGTTAATTTGGCGAAATATTTTGCAACGACAATATTGAGCGATATGGAGCAACTCCCAAAAAGTAGGTAATACTTTCATACACGAGCAAGTTAGTTGAAGAACGATCGATCGCTTCGAGCGTGATCCGCTTTTCTTGCAGCGGTAGCCTGTACCGCTATGATCACCACGAGTCAAAAGCAAAAAAAAATAAAAGAAATAAACGTATTATGGTGCGAACGTTTTTAGCACGACGGAAACAATCTTTGTTGTGTTATGAATTCGTATCGCAACATTCAGCAATATGGAATATATGGAGAAATTATAAATAATATTGCCAAAAGCAATTGCCGCATTTTGTTGCAGATTGCTACACTAACAGATTTATACAATCAATAATTGCTCAAAGATTGTCCGTGTAAGAGCACCTTTAAGAATTCCATCTACAGATGAAAAACGTTTGAAAAAAAAAAATTACTGGGAGCGACACACTGTCTTTTTTATTACATATGCTATTTGCATATATGCGTTACATGTTTTAATACTATATATGTTATATACTGTTTATAAAACTGTTCACCAAGCAATGTTGAATACGAGTACAGTAAGTTTCATTTGTAACAAGGCACTCGGCTGTTACAACTGGGCGAGATGAATCATTGGCGACCAGACCTAGGACGAGAGTTCTCTGAAGACAGTCTCTTCTTAGCCGTCTCTGGCAAACAACCCGGTTCATCTGAGGTAAGAAGATACATGACAACAATGTTTCAAATTAAAACGCTTTTTTTTTTTAATATTAAAATAGTTGATTTTTTTTTCATTGGGAATGCCTTCAAACATCAATTATTCAACTAACATGTAAGGGGCGCCATCTTTTAACTTTATTTACATGCTTTAATGTGCGAAATACTCGCACGGGTAAACTATTAATTTTAAATATGCGTTATAGATATGCTATAAGATTGTTTAATAAACAAATGCTATGTGAATATGTGAATTCTTTTTTCTTTATACCGCGTGTGTTTAAAAAAAGAATAACTTTCGTGTGTGGCCCGGAATCTGAAGCCTATGTTGCCATTTCATAAATACAGCTCTTTATACTTTAAAATTATCCACAGGCGCGGATCTAAGGTGGAAACATAAGGGCCCCCTCACAACTAAATATGATATTTTTCAATTGTGGTAGTAAAACCTATTTATTAACCGACTTCAAAAATGGGACTTACTCACTTGGGAATACTTCTTTGTTTATGAACCGATCTCGATAATTATTTTTTCGTTAGTAAGGAAATAATTCAAGGCTGTCCCCATTTTAATTTCATTGGCACTGGACCTTCCACTTCAAAGATACACTGGGAACTCCTGAAAATCATTGAAATTGGGTTTTGAAGTGAAAAGATCTTTAGCCGCCTTGAGCGATTTTTGGTAGGGGAAAAAACTTATGGGATCGCGTGACCTTGGCGTCACCGATGACCTCAACATGCTTGTGACGTATTGCGCTTGCGTCAGACTAGCGACGCGTAGTATAGCGGCCTGTGTACATGTATACGCATATATACACTAATACATTGTATATACTCCACTGTATCATATGCGTGTTTGAATTTTTGGATAGGTAAAATATTGTGAATAAGCGTCACCGACATGCCCTGCAATAATTCAGACTATAATTGATTTAAAAATCCAAAATTGAGTTTTCACTTTTATTGGCAGTTATGACAGTTGAGTATCTTTTTTGTTAAAAGTTGTTTATATTGTGTTCGATTTTGATTCCTCGAAGAACTTCAATGTATACCTCGATCCAAACTCGAAACTCTAGATCCGCGCCTGTTGTACCAAACGTAACGTTTTTTTTTTTAATATTTTTTGCATATATTGTGTATATTTTCCTCCGCCAGCTGGATCCTAACGGCAACTCCACGGAAACTGAACAGGAGACAGGGAAACCATCACCTTCGAGGGAGAACGATCCGTCCGACAGCGTATGGTCGATTACTTTAGAACAATTCCTGGCCACGATGCTGGGGCAGCCGACCCTGGACGAGTTTTTCAACGAGAAAATTTCACTATTACCCCAACTGGAAGCGCTCAGACAAAGGGACAGATTGCAGTCCGTTTCATAGCTGACGGACCTTTATTACGTCTAAATATCCGACTGCCTTTGTATAGGTAGGTTATTTTCATTCTTTTTGTAACTTTACCTAATTGTACGAATTTGTTTTGTTTTTTACTTTTTATATTTAAGTATATAATGTCCATAGCTTATAAGTAAAATATCATTACTCTGTGTTGCCTTTTTTCTTATTTACACAATTAAGGTAGCAAACGAGCGTACTGTATGCCTGATGTAAGCGATCTCCGCAATCTATGGACGCTTGTAGCACTACAGTTATCATTGGCATTGAACTATGAACCACTTCTCGTAGGATTTGTGAAAACCTTACCGAGGAACACAACACTATGTTAATTAGCTGCGATCTTCTGTAGGATGGAAGTTATTCATCAGTCGCAATCACGAAAGAAATTTCTCTGTTCTCCTACTTCTGGGGTAATCAGGCATAATACTGTTCTGCTTAATTTTTTTATCATGCATGTGATCGGGAAGTATTTTACCAGACAAGTTTTTAAACTTTTTTTTATTTATTTTGCGATTTCCTTTTTCGTCCTCTGTTGATGTTATTATGGATCGGCAATATCACGCGTGAACTCAATTTTTTATGCGTTTTTTATTCTACATCTATTTATAAACATTCCTTTGTTTGTCTCGTATGAGTTTCTGTATAATTCACTCTGATTTCGATACAACTTTGTTGAGTTGTTGTCACGGTCTTACGTGAAGGGTTCTGAATTAGTGCAAGCATTTTTAAAAAGGTCGCACGCGAGTCGTTTCATTTCGAAGACAACGCGAACAAAGTTAGTTTGTAATAAAATTTATAAAAAAACGCGATATTCCCAAAATTAATAACATTGCGTATTTAAAAAAGACTGCGTAATCTGGTTTTCGGACTCTGTAATGATTGTACGTTTTTTTATATATCTTTATCGTAGAAAAATCCCAACTAAATACACTTTCTGCTAAGGTTAAGAGGGTAAAAATAGTTTATGTTAGAATTCACACCGATCACAAGGTCACTCGTAAGGTGACCGTACGATAGATGTTTCACATAAATTGTAAAAATATATTTCATATTACGTAAAAATCAATATTTTTTAGGGATGTATGTAGCGATACATCATTTTACTGATACGATACCGATATCGAAAGTTTAGTAATAAATAATGAAGTATGTAGCCTGGCGGAGGGTAAAATTATAAGTAGATATTTGATATTTAATTTGAATATTAATAATAATTAGGCTTGAAAGAATACGCTTAGTAAAGACGGCAATGTCGCCGCTAACACCACGAACGGCTCTCTCGCCTGCGACGACAGGGATATATCGCGTTGCATCGCGCGCTTTTCAGATTGTCAGATATCGGTTGATAAATTATAATTATTTATCAACGATTAATTGTATAATCGTCGATACTGCTACATCGGTCGATATATCGTATCAGTATCGTTACATCCCTAATATTTATAGAGATATATATAATATAATGCATACATAATTTACATGTAGATATTTTATTTTTAAATTTTTATACATACCTAAGTAACTCATGTCTTCGATTTCTTTAAGTAATTTATTTCAAATCCGTGTTGCATCTTTAAATTTATTTGTATACCTTTGGATTTTTTGTTTTATATTTAATGCAATCTATTTTTTAGACAAGTTGTCATAGGTTCCAAATTCCAATAATATAATTTAGTAATATACCTCGTAGTATAGACATATAGAGGTAAATTTAAAACATTCCAAATTAACATAATTCCATCGTTATTATAAAAAAAATACAAACTTTCTATAAGTATTGGATTGTGTTGCCATAACATTAATTAATTAATATTTTATTTAATATAAATTTATTAAGTAAACAGTTTTTGTTAAGGTTATTGTTTATATTATGAATATATATACCTTTAAAATAGTACAAATATATAGCATTTGATGGCCTTTATTAATCGATTTTTAATGTAGCTTATTTCTAACATAGAAAGGAATTGTAATAAAAAAAAATTTGATAATATATTAATAGTTAACGCCTCATATTAACGCAATAAATTATAGAATGTTTGAAGCTTCGCGATGTATAATCATCAAGGACCATATTGTAGAAAAATCTAGAATTGTATAATTTAAAAAAAACATTAAATATTATAAAAATGTATTCGTAATACTTTACTTGTATACAATGTATCCTATGAAGTGATATATATTATGCAAAATGGAAATGTTTGACATTGTTGACATTGAAAAAATAAATTCTTAAAAATAATTGAAAAGCTATTCAGAAATATTTATTCTATTGTAATAACTAATAAGCGTCATATGGAGTGATATGCGTCTATAGCAGATAAAAAGGAAAATACAAGCAAAAATACAAATATAAAAAAATTATAGTTACAGTAGATATATATATTCATCATTTTTTTATTGTTTAAAATATTTAAAATTTGCAAAATGTTTTTGCTGGATGTCAAATTTTACTTGCAAAATTATGATTTGAAATAAAGGACAGTTTTTTTTTTGTGAAAAAAATTCTAATTTCAATTTTAAATAATAATGACGATCCATGGGCGTAATCAGCAACGGGCAGGGGAGCAACTGCCCCTCAGAATTTGGTGTTGGTAAACGATTTCGCTCCTTCATATAATATTGGGTTCTTCAAACAAGGTAGTCTTTCAGTAGGCCGGCATCACAGCGACAATATTCGATGAAATCTATCACCGACGGTCGTATTGTTTTTGGACTGTACCATACTTATCGTCAGGTGCTTCCCCCCTCTCCCCTCAGTGACCAAAATCCTGGATACGCCCATGTGACAACCTCTATTTGTATGAATTAACGAATAACAAAACGTATTACGCACTGAGGATTGTGCAGATTAGTAAATAATGTAGATAAATAAATATAACACTTATATTCATGTAAGGAGTGTTATGGTCACATTTGTATAAGTATATTATTTAATAATAGGTACAATGATAAGCGATAATGAGAACACACCACTGTTTGTCTTAGAAAAATATTGACCAAGACGCGGACGATTATATTATTTAACTACGACAAAGGAGCGGACATTGCTAGTAATAGGTATACTAAATAAAGTTGGTGCGGAACGAAATCTGTGCAACTGACTAGAGACAAATTAAATAGGATTTGTGAAGAAATAGTGCTTTTTCATGTATATATAAATATTAATTTTGTAAACTATTGTCATTGGTATATGTAATCTATAACAATAACTTAATATAAAAATGTATGCGCTTCTTACGCTTTGCAAAACACTGTATTACATATATAAATATTTTTGTACAACGTAATATCCAATAGTAAGGCGTAATAAAAGTATTTTATTTTTATATGTAAATTCGAATATATTATAGGATTACGAGAAATGACTTTTCAGGTCAGGGTTTTTTTTTAATGAAAATAGTCTGTATGTAAACAGTTTTAGTGAGCTTTGAATCAACTAAGAAATCATGCTTATAGTAAAAGCTGAAAAAAAATCACCGTTTGTGAAAAAAATAATTCTTTGAGACTTTTCATATAATATGGATAATTACAGTTAAATTACTTTTCGAAAATAATAATTTCCTGTGTTTATTATCCACTAAATTAAACCTGTTATGTGGTTATTAGAAGAAATGGATAGATCTTGCATGGTATAAGAATTACACGTGTGATAAAAGAAGCAATATCTTTACTTATGATCATGATAATGAGGTAGAAATTAATACGATGGTTTATAATGTAGGAGTATTAAGTGTTTAATTTTTTTACTACTTATAATATATAAAATCATTGTACTCTTAGTTTTGTAAAATGATTATTTAAAAATAGTTGTTTCGTATATATAGGACTCGACTACAAGTAGCTCCTTATAAGTAATACCTATATATCTTTCGCTGCTTCTATATTAAAAGGGTTAATAATTGTATCTATCTTATCGGTGAGGTGAGGTCTTATTATCTGAGACGCATAGTAGTAGGAGATGAAATAATGTCCATTAAGCACAATAATGTTGTTTAAACTACTTTCTCTAGAGGTTATGTATAATATCTACGATAGTGTTTGTGTATCAGATCTTAAAACTTAATAATATATTTGTTTGTCGTTCAAATTTGTTTTATTTAACTTTAATTCATACGTATTATGAAGTAATAGTTTTTATTGTTAAAACGAAGTCAAGAGGTTAATTATGATAAAGTAGCAAGAATGTCAATAGATGTATATTCTTTACCGATTAGGTTAACCAGAGTTTCATAAATATTAAAAGGGATTGATTTTAAGATATGTGATAATATCAAACTGTTTAAGGTGCACCAAACCACGCATCTAAATAGGTACCTATATGATAATAAGTATTCTAAATGTGAATGTTTAGGATGTTTCTTCCTTATAGGTAACTCAAACTATTAAAACGAATAAACTAAATTTGGCATAGAGTCACGTTAAGGAAATGAATATAATTACTATGATACTTTTAAATAGATATACAAAAAAACACTCGGCGAAGCGGGCCGGCAGCAGCTAGTATATAATAAATGTGACAGTACGTATGTCAGAATTCCGGTGGAGCTCGACCCGTCGGAGGTGTGCTCCTCGCTCAAGGAGCAAAGTTATCCCATCCGGGAAGTACACCGGATGTACAGTAAAGATAAGCGGCCACTACAAATGGTAGTGGCCATATTGGACCTTTCCCCCGAGGGAAAGGCCATCTTCCAGCTAGAGACGGTGTGCGGGCTCTCCGGGATTAACGTGGAGCCCCCATACAAAAACCACCAGCCTGCGCAGTGCCACAACTGCCAGCTGTACGGGCACGCTGCTCGTAACTGTCATTCTCGTCCGCGGTGCGTAAAGTGCCGAGAGGACCACCCCACACGGGAGTGCACGCGCGAGCGTGACTCCGTTGTCCCCCCGAGCTGCGTGTTATGCGGGGAGGAGGGGCATCCCGCGAATTATCGCGGTTGCCCCAAGGCCCCGCGCACCACGCGGCCACGCACGCAGAGGCAGGCAGCCCCCCGGGCGGCGCCCCCCGCCTCAGCTATCAAAGCGCAACCCCCGCTGGCGTCAGGGGAATTTCCCGCGCTGCCGGTCCCGCGCCAGTCCCCGGCCGCCGCCGGCCTCTCCGCACCCCGCGCGGTGCAACCGCAACCCGTGCGTTCATCGCAGAACGCATGGGGCCCCCGTCGCCCCAATCCACAGCCCCTTATGGCTATGGATATTCCCGCGCCCCGCGCGCCCGCTAACGTTGTCGTTAATAGTAACGACTTAATGATACTGCTCCTTCGCGAGCACGATATCCGCGAGCTCATTGACTACAATGACCATCTGGAGCGCTTCGGTCTCATCAAGACCGCTTGCGCGTTCCCCCGCCTCTCAGAGACACTACAACGTCTCGACCGTGAGGCGTGTAATAATAACTTAGGGCCTTTCAATGGCAAAGTTTAAGCCGAAAGCGTTAAATCTTTCTTTTTTTAACGCGCGAAGCCTACTACCGCAGCGTGATCTCGTCGCGACCTTTCTTAAAGATCACCAAGTAGATGTTCTTTTAGTGCAGGAGACGCTCTTAAAGCGTGCTAAACGTGATCCGAAAATCGCGAACTACAATATTGTAAGAAATGACCGGGCCGGCCGCGGGGGCGGCACTCTCATTTATTACAAACGATCGTTATATTGTACGCCGGTAGATCCTCCGATACTTACCAATATGGAAGTATCCGTGTGTAGACTAGGAATGACCGACCACCCGTCCATAACGTTAGTTTCAGTTTATCTCTCGCCGAGGAAAGAGCCTCTCAGGTCTGACCTAGAAAAGCTACTTTCGCTCGGTGAATCGGTCATTATAGCGGGTGACCTCAATTGTGGACACACTTCGTTTGGCAATTGGAGAGACTCCAGTAATGGGATTAAACTCGAAGAGCTAACGAACGTGCTAAACTTTGATGTCATAGCGCCACCCACTCCCACCCACTTTCAAGACAACTGTATGCCGACAGTGCTTGATGTAGCTCTCATTAAAGGTATCGCGCTTCGGTTACGACTCATTCGGGTCGTACACGAGCTCGACTCCGACCACCGTCCGGTCATCATGCAGCTAGGTCAACCAGACGACTCTAGCCCTCCTTCGGTCCAAGTGGTTGACTATGCCAAGCTAAAACATTATCTTGCGGACAGGCCGTCCTCGTCCAGCTTAGATAGGATCCCGGACGTATTGGGGTCCGTTGCGGATGTAGATCTCGCGATCGATTCCCTGGTCGACCACCTGCAGGTCGGCATCGGAGAGGCCTCGAGAGAGGTCGAAGAGGCGAGCGATCGCCGCTTCGTACTCCCTGCCGACGTGCGGGCGTTGTTGACGGAAAAGAACGCGGCGACTCGTGCGCACGACCACTATCCGACCGAGGAAAACCGCGCACGCTTACGCGCGCTTCAGAGAGCGGTTAGAGCTTGCATATTAGAACTCAGGAGTCACAGATGGGACGCCCTCGTCGAAGGGCTAAGGCCGTCGCATCTGGCTTACTGGAAACTAGCTCGCAGCCTCAAAATAGAGGCTTCTTATCTTATGCCCCCCCTCGAGAGGGGTCCCGGTATACCGCTCGCCTTCGATAGCAGCGACAAGGCGGAGTGCCTCGCCACTTGTTTGGAGAGCCAGTGCTCTCCGAACAGTGTCGATGCAAATACCGACCGGGTCGAGGGTATCGATGGATGCGTGCGGGAGCTGGATAAGCTCCCCGCGACAGCATCCCTGTCCCCAGTCACGTCTGAGGAGGTTCTTTCCATTATAAAAAGCCTTAAGCTCAGAAAAGCACCAGGTCCCGACGGGATCAGGAATGAAGTACTTAGGCTTCTTCCTGATCGCCTCATAGCTCTATTGGTCTGCATCTTCAATGTAGCCATAGTCCACTGCCATTTTCCAGCCGCCTGGAAAAAGGCAATAGTCATAGGTATCCGTAAGCCCGGCAAGAGCGCGTCGCTTCCCGACAGCTATCGCCCGATCAGTCTCCTAAATACTTTAGGGAAAATGTACGAGCGGATCCTTCTGAACCGTCTCAAGTCAGTAATAGAGGAGAAAGACCTCTATCCGCCTGAGCAATTCGGTTTCCGTGCTAGATATTCTTGCACTCATCAAGTGCACCGCCTCACGGAGCACGTTGCATTTAATTTTGCTGAATTATATAAACCCCGCCGTACACTTGCGGTCTTTTTCGACGTTGCCAAGGCCTTCGATAAGGTCTGGCACGAGGGATTGATCTACAAGTTGTATCACTTTGAAGTCCCCGATAGGCTAATTAAAATAATTCGCGACTATCTAACAGATCGCACCTTTCGCTATAGAGTGGAAGGTGAATTGTCCACGCCCCGTCCAATACGCTCAGGCGTTCCCCAAGGTTCGATCCTGGCTCCTAGCCTATTTAACCTGTACGTCAGTGACCTACCTCGACTCCCGGAGGTCGAGGTAGGGCTATATGCTGACGATACAGTCTTATATGCCTCAGATAGGAATAGATCCCACCTCAGACACAAAGTCCAACGCTCCGTGACCACTCTCGGGAAGTGGTTTAACGAGTGGCGTATAGCCGTTAATCCCTCGAAGAGTGCCGCGATGCTCTTCGATGCGGATTCGTCACAGATACCGTGGAAGCTTAAACCTGTTAAGCTCTACGATAATCCGATTCCGTATGTAAGAGAGACCAAATATCTAGGGGTAACCCTAGATAGTAGGCTCTCTTTTAGACCCCACATCCGTAAGGTTAGGAACAGGGCCGCGTGGGTCCTGGGCCGGTTGCATCCTCTGTTGTGTTCGGTGAGTAAAATGTCCACGCGACATAAGCTCACGCTCTACAAGACGTGTATTCGACCAATTTTGACATACAGTTGCGCCGTGTTCGCACATATGTCCGAGTCGAGTTTCAAACGGTTACAATCGATACAGAATAGGTTCCTCTATCGTCTCACCGGGGCCCCGTGGTATGTTCGAAGCGTAGATCTCCATAGAGATATGGAGCTTCCTTCGATACATGCCTACGTTAAACAGCTCTCCCGTTCGTATTTCGACACCGCGTCGAACCACGCGAATCCGTTAATAAAAACAGCCGCCACTTATGTTCCGGCACCCACGGACATCCGGTGGAAACGCCGGCCGCGCAATATTTCTATTGATCCCGACGATCACATCGAAAATTCGAATAAATATTACACATCCGTCTCTCCAAACAGAGCGTGCCAGCGCCCACGCCCGCGTAACCACCGTTCTCTCCGCAGAGGGCGGGCGGTCAATTTCGCTCCAGCACACCCGTCACGTCCACCCTCTCTAGCGGTAACCCAAGCCTAGGTCCGTTCCTCGGTGTGAAACCCTTGGGTCAGGCAACCGCCCGCGCGATACAAGTGACACTGTACGTGCATCACTTAGCTACCTACATACAACACTACACACGTATGAACATACACACGTGCACACCACACAGGTACATAGGTTCTGTGAGGGACCTTTTTTTTTCTTTTTTTACGCTAGTTAGTTAGCGCTAGTTAGTGTAGAAACATTCCGATTACTGAATACACATACGCACGGTTCCTTCCTTCCTCCCAGGAGGAAGGGAACGTGCCTATGTGTATATTTAGTTAGCTCGAATCGTAGGTGTAGGGATTCGAATAGATCGCGACCTATTTGCGAACGCGACGACCGCCCGAGCCGAGATCCGGCCACTTTGGCACCCTCGTGCGAGTCGTCCACAAAACTTTCGCGGCTGAGTGCCCTCTGCGCTCGCCCCCAAGTCCGGTGAAGCTGTAAAAGCCGCAGCGGCTTTAGGGCCCCTAAGGCTAACAGTGTAGTCAGTTAAAAAAAAAAAAAAAAAAAAAAAAAAAAAAAAAAAAAAAAAAAAAAAAAAAAAAAAAAAACGTATGTCAGAAAGTTTGTCCATCAGTGACGCTCAAATGGCTGGTGTCGCTCAGCTAGACGGGCGGTCAGTTTGTAGGTATACCTTGTAGAAAAGTCTTATATCATCTTCCTCAAGTTAGTAAACATTTAATGAAAATATTAATTTTTTACCACTAAACTCTACGATATTTCTTCGATAATAAGTAAAAAAAGGTGTACGTAAGTATAAACTGACTTGTTCAGTTCTCTTGATGTTATGAAATAAAAACAACATATTATGTGGAGCATTATTTATTAAAAGAGTAATACATTCATTTCAAGAGTATTAACAGTTAAAGAAATCTAATAGCAAAAGAAACATAGTTTAGCAACAAAACAACAAATGCCTTTATCACAAGTTTGTTAATAAGAACTTTTACAATATAGATACCTAAATATAAAGTGATAAAACAAGATCATTTATTTTAAAGTAAATTTTAATACCCACGCATATTTAGATTTCACAGAAGCCTTGTTCGGCAGCTTGATGTCTACATCCCCGTTAACAATTTTCCACTGAAAAAAGAAAATAATATGTTTACGCATAGTTAACGATATAATTTTTCAGTCCACCATTTTGTTATTTATTAAAGTCCCAGTTTTAAAGTTATTCCACCAAACCTCAATCACACTTAGTGGAAATCATTCGTTTAAACGAATGTGACTTTATTCCTCATCGAAGTCATCGATGTCTATAATTACAAATTGACTATGTAAAGGCTAATTATAATTGATTAGTGTGCATATATTTTACTGCTCTGAGCGCTCCCAAAAGCGCGAGGTCCGTAGCCATTGCTACTCCTGCTATATGGTGTTTGCCTAAAGACAAGTAAAACCTGTAAGATAATACTTATCTATGCTTGTTCTCTTTATAGGTACCAAAATATGACCCTGATGATATCTACAACAGTATTTATCTAATCTATTTCATACTACTATGTGAGCAATTCTTGTATAAATAGGTAATGTAATATGTAATTGGTTTCTCGGAAAAAGCTCCAAAGATTTGGATGAAATTTATTACCTACCTATGAACATAATATTTTACATTCCAAGTAGATAGAGTGTAGACTAACTAGATAGGTTTTGGAGTTTACTCCTTAGGAATCGATTTTCATATGAGGAGCCCTGTATGGAAATTTTATGAGAGAAATTTATAAAAGTGTTACGTTGAGTGTTAACAAAAGCGTTATGTTTCTACTATGAAATCATGTACCTATTTTTATACAAACATCATCTTGCTTTTAGATGAATCATTAACCATTCAGTCAGTCAGTCAATCAATCACCTCTTTACCAATTGTATATTCAAAGACAATCGTACTTAAGGAGTAAACTTCAGTTGTGCGTCGGAGCTGACACACACCTCCTTTTTTAAGATACCGAGCAAAGCTCGGTCGCCCAGACATGTTTAGTGGGTTACTTATAACAAACGAAAAGCTAAAACTATTTACTTACATCCAAATATTCGCCTTCGTTACCCAACATCTCGATTTTATAATTTCCGCTGTGTAAATAGGAAGTAATATCTGCGAGCCTGAGTAAGCTATTTGGCCATTTGAGAAGAGTTGCGTAAATAGCACTAACTGCGTCAGATTTGTTCGGTTTTGCTGTCGGTTTTTCTGCGTTGTAATTTACTCTTTGGCACGTGTACCAGACATCTCCGTTTGAGGTATCGTTCTGTGATATCCACGGCGAACTGTTGTAGATAGCTTCGCCGTTAACTGAGAGCCAATCGCCAAGGGAAAGCAGCCTCTCCTGGAATATTGGTGCAATTGTGCCTTCTTTTGTTGGACCAACGTTGATAAGAGCGTTACCTTAAAACGTTACAGATGTTGACAAAGATCACTTATGTAAAATTTAATCATAATTTGGAAAACGTTATAAAATGATACAATATAAATTTTCTGTTACCCATACGGTATGGACCATACATTTAAGTCAATATTTACCTCCACAACTAACGGTAGTTACAATTTGTTCTAGCAATTCATTCATACTAAGTATTTCGCTTAGTTGCATGTTTCTCCGATAACCCCAAGATTCTTTATCGACAGTGAATGCGTTTTCCCATTTGTGATGAAGCAGTACACCTAAAAGTCATAAGTATAGGTAGGTAGGTACATCTACTGTAAACAATACACTCATATTATATATAGTAATACATATTACTTAGATTATTAGTTAGGTACAGGAAAAAGCTTTTAATAACTGATAGATTTTACTGCGCTATATTTACTGTTATCGAACAAAGAAACAAACATAACTGAATAGTGTTATAATTGATTAAACATGAAAATAATATTTCAACGATCTTATACTAAACAAATTTTGTACTTGGGCAAAACGGCTTCTAGCTTCTAAACAAAACATTCTTACCAGGATTATACCGGTCCTGGTGATTATAGAAATCACCATGTTTTCCTGGAATGTCGATACCCCAACGATCATTGACGACTATTTCGTCTTTAACAGGACTCTCGTTGTATAACCAGGCCAATAGTTCAGTTGACTTCCAGTACGTGTCATGTGCCTCCCAATCGCCGTCTGACCAAAAAACTGATGGTTTGTAATCGTTCACGAGCTGTTTTACATCCGGCCATAGTTTAGTTTCGACGTAGTTACGCGTTGTAAAGTTAGTACTCTTGTCCATTTCGTAAATCGGATTGAACCATTCGTACAGTGAGTGATAGACACCGAATTTCATGCCTTCTGCGCGTACAGCTTTGGCCAATTGTCCTACGAGATCGCGTTTTGGACCAACTTCCACAGCGTTCCAACTGAAAGAGCGCTTCGATGGGAAGAGAGTGAAACCTTCATGATGCTTGCTGGTAAGAACAATGTATCTAAAAAAAAGTAATAATTCATAGATATTATGTGGGCATTCGTAAATATCCAATTATATTTTCATTTTTTGTAATGTAGAACACTCGTTTGTTGTCCTTTTCAGCGGACAGCTAAACACTTGACCGCAATGGATAATTGCTAATTAATAATTATACATAAGCCTACTTAAGATACGAAGTATCTGTTAAAAACTTAATAATTAAAAGGATAAATTTTAGTAGAAGGTACAATAATAATATATTTATTGTAGGTAATTACTTAGCTCCTGCTTTTGCGAAAAGTTGAGCCCATTGCTGAGGTTCAAAGAATTCTGCTGTGAACATGGGCGCGAACTCTGGTATGTAAATCCCGGAGGGTAGTTTTTATACATAAAGTATATGTATTTCAGAGAACCACCTGAAAATTATATTCTACTATATTCTAAACTCGTTAAAAGTCTATATGACGGTACAATAACTAATACAACTGGTAATTTTATTTGGTAGGTACGTACACGGTTGATGTACCGCGGAAGCCAATCATTAATCTATGGATAAAATACATTACAGTGAACAAGAATTATAAAAACTTATATTAATTTTTGTAAATCATTCGCACTATGTGATTAGGGATTGCAATCCAATCAATCGGTAATCCGGCGGATCCAGTGACAGGATCCGGTGCTAGCAATTTTAGGCAAAATAATAGAGCTGTTGCATGAGTAGGTATTTCAGATGTGTTGCGCGTGGTGTTCATGCGTGCGAGTCATTTGACGCAGAGTCGCCCCAGAACAATAAAACTGACAAGAGTAGAAGCTGAAAGGGCCTTTTCGGCCGCAGGCTATATTTGCAGCTCTGTTAGATGCACATCTATTAGCAGATGACACATTTAACACTATTCGTTTCCAACGATCCTTTTTTCAAAATCTAAATTGATTTTCTTATAATATATAATGAATACTAAGACAATTATTACTTAAATTTTTACTTAAAATAATTATTTATCGTAAATTGATTAAACTAAAGAGTTGTAATTATAAGACAAACTCATTATTGTAATAACTGTACCATTCATTAGACAGATTCATCAAATCATGATGGTGGCTATGATAAATATAAGACTTGTTTGTTAGCAATAGTTAGCGTTCTGAAAATACTTTAATAATTATTGTGATCTCATCACAGTAAATTACGTAAGTTTAATTATATTAGATTTAATAAAGATACTTACTAAAATAATTGATCTATCTGTGAAAGTGAAATCTAGGAAATCTGAGCTACTCTTTACTTTGTTAAAATTTTACTAGTTACCTACACTACTAGATTTTATTTGTTTGCTCGTTAACTAATCTTAACATTGGATTGGAAATAAAGTTGATTTTATATATGTTTTATTTTTTATAAACTACCTATATTAAGTGGATTGGAAATAAAGTTGATTTTGTATATGTTTTATTTTTTATAAACTACCTATATTAAGTATAATGACACTTGATTAATGTACTCACGGCTCATTTTGAACGGAAAAGGTAAAATCATCCTGATTTGATCAATCCGGCCGGATCGATGGGAATTCGGTGGGATCCAGCCGGACTGAAAATGACGCCGGATTGCAATCCCTATATGTGATTAAAAAAACTTGCGACTTAATAAAATATCTACCCGAAAAAGGAAAAAAATAGAAGATAGAAAAATAAAATACCTTTCCAATTACTCCAAAACCATTCTGAGCCAAAGCTAGGAACGGAATACACACCCCAGTGCAAAAATATTCCTATTTTAGCTCTATCGTACCATTCAGGTAATTTTCTCGTATCCAAATCTTTCCAATCTGGCCTAAAGTTTTTAGATTCCGCTTCATAATCTGATACTAAATTTTCTCGGTTATCGATTTTATATTTCATAGCGTTCGCAAAACATACCAACATTAATAATATAAATATTCGCATGATTCTGTATTAACAAACAAATAAAGTTAGCAAATCTTATCACACTCTTTATAAACAAATGTCATTCACCCGTAAACAGCTGATTGTCAAAGAGCAAAGGCTGCGTACAAACGTTTACGGAGTAAGCTTTAATTTTAAATAAAAGTGTCAAAACTTTTACAAAACAAAACAAGTTAATACAATAATTTTCATATATTATTAGGTTGCAATTACCTAATCTTTATATAAAATTCAATGCAATTCCGTGTAAAACGATTGCATATTCGTAATCGTAAATATGTAATTTGCACATTTAATAAATACGTACATTTTTAGATTATGTTCTGCATACTAATGCTGGTTACCTATTTTCTGATTAGCCGTATTTTTCATAAAATTTTATGATTCAGAATTAAACATTTTCAATTTAAAAAAAACTAATACGAGGAAACCCCCTAAACAGACATCAAAATTTATGATACATTAAATCTACGCACAATTCCAAACAAATGATTAAGAATCTATAGCACCATAGATTGACCGCATATCGACTATCTGATTTAGGAACTTCAATTTAATAATTTTAAATAATTATTACATTCACTTACATCTATTTACGTAAAATGTTAAATACACTTGATGAAAAAAAATTGATTTAATCATACACACTAGTTCAACCTCGAAAAACAGGTCAACTACTGACCGTTAATGTGACAAGCGGCCGGGCCTACTGTACGTTGTATTACTATAGTGCGCCAATAGGCGTTATCTCTTGCCACACTGTGGCGATATTAAAGTACTATAATAAAATGGTTGCAGACAGTTCAAAATGCCGTGTATTGCGATAGAAGAATTTAGGTATTGTTACTCACGAACACAATCGGTTTAAACAATACTACCGCTTTTCCCGCGGCTTCACTTACGTCACAGTTGAGTAATTTCCTGTCTTTTTTACTTTCTAACTAAATTGTTAAATACCAATTTTCATAGATCATCTTCAAAAAATGACGGATTTTCATACAAATTTTCGTCCCCTTTTCCACCACCTTATGGGTTGAATATCCAATAACCGCCCATTTTGAAGCGCATAACACGTCCACACATTGGAGCCAACACCGACGTGTGGATGGTTCATGAGCTTAAAAATAGGCGGATCTCCAACGTTTGCGCCAACGGTGAGGAAACGGGCTAAAAGGAACCCGCTTGCAAATTTTCACACGGTCCTAGTCTCAGTAGTTTTGTCTATGCGTTGATATGTCAGATGTCAGTCAGTTAGTTATCCTTTCCTACTTCAACGAAAGACGAGAGTATATATATATATATTTATATGGATCTTCAGCCATAACTTCTTGGTTTATGAACCGATTTGGATGATTCTATTTTTGTTGGACAGGGGATACCTCAAGGATGGTCCATTTTAATTTCATTGGCAATGGACTTTCAACTTCGAAGATTATAAAAGGGAACTCTTCCAAACCATTAAAGTTGATTTTCTTTTTTGTTAAAGATTGTCTTGTGTATATAAGGTAGATACATTTGGACCGTTTATAGACATGTCTGTTTCCAGTTGGGCACTAAAGTGTGTGATGTTTGGCCACCAACCCAAAATTGGGCTTCGGCTCCATCGATCACCATGGCATCACTTTTGACCAGTCACGCACATCGATGGATTAAGGCAGCGCAAGGTCTATTCACTCTATTCTATAGCAAGAATGTGAGAAATAAATGAAGAGAAAAAACTTTTAAAAAGTTGCCCGCCTGGGAAAATCAGAAGAATTTTAAAGTATCTAATGTTGTATTACTGGTAGCATGTACGGACACCACGTCGACGGCGTGAATTTGAATCCCTACAATGAACCTGAGCTTTCGGTGAAGGAAAACATCATGATGAAACCATAGATAGCATGGTGGGGGTGACAACGTGGTGACAACTAACTCGCACAGCTTAGTAGCCACAAGCTCTCATTGTCCTGTACCTACCTTAGAACGTTATCAGGGTAGTTAATCGTATCAAAATGTTCATTAGATTATGAAATATTTTTTACTAATGAGGCATTTCGATAGCTCTTATAGTTCGGAGGGCTCATAGGGTTCTACATCAGCTACCCCACACCTTCGAGTTTTATGTGATATAGGGAAAATATCCTCAGATAATTAAATAATTTAACTAAGGCTATATTTCGATATCTCTTGGGTTTCACATCAGGGTCAGATCTTCGAAAATTCAAGTTTTGATAGTTTTCCCTTTACGTGGGTGTTAAATTCTATCCCTGTGCTAAATTTCAGCTCTCTAGTTATTGGAGAAATACTACTTCTATTTTGATTATCATGAGTCAGTCAGTGTCGAATTTTAGTAACTTTGCACCACTATAACTTCTAAATGAATTAAACTATAAACTTGGAATTGTTGAGTTCCTTAAGTACTCTCGGTAAACAGACTTTCAGCCTTCTACAACAGATAGAAATGAAAATACGCCGAAATACTTCCAGTAAAGATGTTACTACGGCCGTGCCTTGCGCTCGACTCGGCGGAGGCACGGCTGTACCCCTAGATATATACTCTATTTTACGCAAATAATCAGATTTTGTGTGCAAAAGCTTTTCTTTCCGAGAAGTCTAATAAACTACCTTGGAGTTTGTAAATCCAAAATGAGCCCAACGCGACTTACCAATCATTCCATATGTAATTCTGCCCATTAAAAAGGATAACAAAAGGAAATTTTAATAATGTGATTGACTATTTTAGCCAAATAAAGTCAGGTAAGCACATTTAATATTTGTTGTTTTATTAAAGGGTGCTCAATAGAAGTCCGCCCCGGGTGCCAACCGATGCTACGCCGCCACTGCCCGTTTGAATAGCTACCAACCTAGAGTTGAAAATCTGTCTCCAAGCACAAAGATGCACCTGTAGAAGTGTGGTCCTGCAGCTGCACTTGAGATCCAGTTTCCACACTAAACTTAACATGTTCACCATCTTGGGCTACAATAGTCACTTATCAGACGTGATTTCGGCCAAATTCTAAACTTTATAGAATTTTTAAAGTGCATTTATTTGTCGGTTATTTAAATATGATGTACACTATTAAAAAAAAACTGGAAGGTCGATTTCAGTTAATTAAATTGAATTTAATTGTTTAACGTAGTCTGTAATGTCCTTTATACTTATAATCGTGTAAATTAATATGCGTGAAGTGAATTTTGGCAATTTTATCATTAATTTTCGTTGAATTCCATAGAACCGATATAGGTACAAGTCCAAAAAATAAGAAGTGGTCAGCAATATAAATACAATATGATTTTTAATTTTTTTAATTAAATAAAGTTACAAATAACCCCAATAACGAGTGTGACCTACTCGTGCCAAAATCAAAGCTTGAATCCGTCTAGGCATACTATCCACGATATTTTTAATAATGTTTTGAGGAATACGTTCCCACTCTTCTGCAATGATTCTTTTTAGCTCCCTGATGTTTTGTGGAGCAGGTTGCACTGATGTTACTCATCTCTTTAGAACATCCCAGACATGTTCAATTGGACTGAGGTCAGGACTTTGAGCTAGCCAATCTAAACGACGGCTCCCAACTTTTTGCATGTACGCTTTCACGTCGCTAGAAAGATGAGGGAGAGCATTGTCGTCCATAAAAATGGAATCTTCCTCAGGAGCAGTGGCAATCAATGCGGGCTTTGCATGTGGAATTAGTTACTTCCGTTGTGAACCGGTGGGTGTGCATTTAATGTTCCATTTTCTATGAGAACTAACTCCGTACGCTCCGTCGAATTAATTGCTGTCCAAAAAATAACGGACACTCCGCCATATGGAGTGATTTTTTCTATACACGCTTCCACATAGCGATCTCGTAGTCATCGCAGTACTCGCCGGCGTCGGCCCTCTCCACACAAAGAGATTCTAGCTTCATCAGAAAACTATACTTTGTTCCAATCCTCCAGAGTCCATGAAGCACAGTTTCGAGCAAACTGAAGTCGAGCACCGTGATGCTTACGAAGTAATTTCGGGCCCGGGCCGGCCGGTAACTACTGATATTGACAGCTATAAGCCTTCTCCTGACCGTCCACAAACTTACACAACTTCTACTCATCTTACTTTTTCTTCAAGGCTTTTCTTTAGATCCACACTTGACGCCTTACGATCCCGCAACGCCTGACTCACCAAAAGGCGGTCATCTCGTGGTTCTTTGCATCGTTTTCTTCACAAACCTGGTCTTCTTTTGACCGAACCGGTCGCTTGATACCGTTACCAAGTCCTAGAGACAGTTGATCGACTCACACTTAGTCGCTGAGATATATAAGTTTGCGAACAAGTTTCTTTAAGTACGGCTATAATTTTATCGGCTCTTATCGCTTTATCAGTCATATCAGAAAGTGGTATTTAAAGTAAAAAGAAAGATTTAATTGTTTAATTTGCAGAAAATATCCAAAAAGTTTTAAAATTTTAGTAATCAGCAAAAAACAATTTCAACAATTCGCGCCCTTACTAAAGTAATTTTACAATAATAATTGTTTTTCTTTTGTAACAAAAATTTATATTTGGAACGTAAGGAATCATGCCAGGATGCTTAAAAAAACATGCCAATAGGTACATCGTCAAATTAATAAAAGCCCTTTTTTGTAATCCTCTGTTTATCCGATTTTAATTTTCACTTTGTGTTAAAAAATTATTCAAGTCTAACGTATAGGTACCTACACTATGTATGAACTATACAGTATACGCAGTGAACGATTTAACAATTGATTTGTTTAAACCTTATTAATATTTTGAATAAAACTTACAGCTTCTATTCATATATGCTAAACAGTGCTACTTTAATTCTCTGTCAATTACACGATCACTTAATAAACTTATATTGTCGTGTTATATAATTTTTCCATATGTATTTTGCATTATTTTCATTTTAACTTAATTTTCTACGTTAATTTGACATTTCGTTGTAAACAAAAACCTGCTGTAAAAAAAAACATTTCCGTTTATTTTTATTCTCAATAAAGCATCGAACTTCAATTACATTAAAATGTTTCGATATAAATGAAGTTTACGACCAATAATAATTTATATAAATAGAATGACTGTGGTTTGCCTTTGTGCGTGCATCACGCAAAAAAATACTTTATAGATTTTGATAAAAAAATCGTTATGCTCATTAGATAGGTACTTGGTCCTTGCCAAAGACAAAAATTATCACGATATCTTCATAAACAATAATTCTACAGTCCACGCGAGCAGAGCCACAGGCAAACCTAGTTGTAATATAATATAAAAACATAATATCTAATATTATTATTATATTTGTTGAATTTTTTTGCGAAATGTTGCATTTGCTTTGTTCGGTTTTATCGGCGTCACAATACGACTTTTCAACAAAAGTAAATTCCAAAATAATAAGCAACTTTTATATATTAGTGCTATCTCATAAGCGACTGTTCTGATGTCATGCTAGAATGAAAAGGGTACAATGGAACTGCTATATTTGATAGAATAAATGTCCCTATAAAATAAAATAAAGTTTTAAATAGGTTTAGTTTATTGTAAACTATTTTTATCATATACACTAAGTACATTTTGAAATATGGACAAGAAACAGTTTTCTATTACAGTAATGGCGAACTAAGGAGGCGGGTCGCGCATGGGGCGTCTCTGGACTTTTGTCCTGGGGAGCTTCTAAGTTAGAAGTCTCTTTGAGATATTATGTTCAGCAAATCAAAGTACGGTGTTCGAGACCCCGTAATTACGTACGTAAAATATAACAACACAGCTATTACAAAAATGGGAGGTCCATAATGTCCATAATGGGAGTCCCCACACATAGCTATTTTAGCTTTTTCCATGACTTAGTTTGCCATTGATAATATTAATATTACATAATATACAACGTACCGCTACAATGGCTAAATTTAACGTTCGGGTTGGGCCAGTAATAATAACGCGGAAGTGTCAAGTACCTCAGTCTATTAGTATTTATTTTTAAGTTTTCATTTCATTGATACATTGTTTGAATCCGCAACCACAAAGGATTAACTGTGTGGTTATTTATGCACAGGTTGCTTCTAAAAGGATCATTTAGAAAGTTCTAAATAATTCAATAAATAATAATGTTAAATAAAATTAAAATAACTCTAATATCTGTTAATGCGTAACCCTGTGTTCATTTAATGTCGCCATTGTAGTGCCACGTTATAATGTAACTTATCAACCACAAGTATAACAATAATTAAATATTAAATCAACATTGTATGTAGTCCTTGTTTATTTTGTTTAATAAAAATATACTCCAGAGCAAACAACTCAAAATAAGTGATTCAAGAGTTTTACTTGAAAAAAACTGAGACAGATAACTTACCTACTAGGTACAGTTTCACAATATTATTTACAGAAACTGTTCTATATAAATATACAAGAATTGTTAATGATATAAATTATGAATTCTTTATATACATATAATACTAATCTTATAAGTGCCCAACATAATAAATCAAATATTACTTACATAAAACAGACCCTTAATTAGATTCCTGAAAATATTTATATTTATTTGAGATCATCAATAATTCATTCTGTTTATGATACATCATTTATGTACATCAGTATATACATATGAACTGACATAGGATTCTCGAATATTACAAATAAGAAAATACTTAATAGAGAATTAGTATTACTCAAAACTAATGATCACCTCTAGAATCATATTATAGTTTTATAAATTAAATATTCAGTCTGGTTCATATACTAACAAACCTATAATCATGACTAGAAATATTAATAAAATAAATGGGTGACAGACAAACCGTTATCAATAATGTAAAAATAAAATGTAATTACAAAACTATATACTACACATTATGTTTATCTATTCTTGTGACTGTATGAATGAATAAATTCACAAATTAGTTGTAAAAATAGTGTACAAATTCTTATAATCATAAGTCCTAATAGATCAATCAATCATTAAAATATTACAATTAATCTAAGTAACCAAGCTAATAATAAAACTCAATAATATTGATCAAGACACTATTAAGAATTTTGTCTTGACATCATTTAATTTTCATGACTGGATGCAATATTATATTCATATTAAGGTAAAGGTTCAACAGATTCTAAATATTTTTTTTTAGTAACATAACTTCAAAATAACTACTGCATACATTGTTTGGCTCTTTCCAGTAGTTAATAGCTCTGCTGCAGCATAACCTATCAGATCCTAACATAGCTATGAACCACCATATTGATAAAACAAATATATTATGTTAAAGGAGCTCAATTGGGCAAGTCGGTAAGAAATTATAGAATCACTAAGAAATGCACACAAGATTTTTATATTATAAGAGTTACTCAGCTGACAGGCTAGTAAGTAGCAGTAATAGATTTTCTTTTCTGAATATCCCATGTTGAAAATAGTAGTTTTTATAAATTTGTAATTAAATCTGTTTTATAAAAATGATACTTGCATCTGCAGATCTTTATATGATTATTTCTTTCTACTTTCTTGAAGTATTTATTTATTGATTTAGTTGATAATTAAATATAAAAATATTTCTCACCATCTACTTGGTCACTTGTACTTTTGTTACTATTCTTTAATAGTAAAGACTCAATAAAATAACATTATATGCAAAAATATATTGCTCAAACTATCAAAGTTCAAACTCAAAGTATCAAAGATTGTTAATTTCTAATAGAATATGCTTCATTTTTATCCACTTCCTCATCAGGAAGTGGATGACGTTGCTATTGTGAGTCAACTTTAAAATTAGAATAATGGCATGCCCCATTTATAATTATCTCACTGATACCTGTTGTTGGTGGTGTATGAGTTGCTGTCAATGGCTCTATATGTGATGCAGCACTCATTACAGGACTTGTATATAGTTTTCCGCTATGTGTTGGTGTAGTGATGTGTGGCTGTGTTGTATGTGTATAAACCGTGCATATACTCCCTTGTTCCGGTCGTGGTTCAGATATCATTCCCATTTTCACCTCAAATATAACATCTTGTATCTTTTTCTTAGCAACTAATAGATTTTTTTCCCCTTTCAAAGAGCGTAGTTCATTAGCTACATATTCACCAAATACAGTAAATTCATCTCTATTTCTTTGCACTGATGGAAAAATAATTTCTGGTTTTAAAGAGTGCACAGAATCTATTCTAGAAATCTTGTGTGGCGGAGAGAGATTTGTTAATTTACAATCATTGATACTGCTATCCGAGTGTGCTGTCAGGACATTTACTTCAAAGTTCTCTTCCTGAAATGTGCAAATTTTGTACTTTAATTTATCTATTAAAATATTGTTGATTATTTTTTGTTTCTTTTTAAAACCTTTAACTCTTTTCAATGTTTTGTTATGTTAATTTTAATGTAAATATGAAATTGTTTGAAGTAATAGTGACATATATAAAAATTAAGGAAAATGGTAAAAACATATTATAATATGTTTGCAGTTATCATGTTATTGCTACTAAATAACTTGTTGGATAAAGCTTTATCTAAGTATTACTCCTCCTTGCTTTTTTTCATATTTCCTTCTAAAATTGTTTTAACACACTAGTTTTGCTTTAAAGGATAAAGTGGGAGTTGTGTTGCATCAAGAGACCAAAAGAAAGACAAAGGATAGAGAACAGTGGCAACTACTCCATTGATAAAGAAAGAAATTAGGAAGTTATTCACATAAAATGTTTTCTTAAAATCAAAAAACAATTAAACAAAAATAAAGTACATAGTAAAGTGACTATCTAAAGTTTTTTAAATCTTTAAACATATAAATCCTGCTATATTATCCTAACAAAAGCTGTGATTGTTATTATTATAACTTGTTGATTTTAATGGTGAATACTTACAGACTGCAGGACTCGGTATGGTTTATTAGAATCTTTCAAAAAATGCAGATATTCAAATGCGTACCAGTTACTGACATATCTATCATTAGGATCTTCAGCATTAGCGCGCACCTCGCGAGCTGACTCCCTATTATACTGAGTCCGGAGGTGTTGTATCTTTTTCGTTGCGTCCGGCACAGATATTCCTAATATATCAGCAATACCTCTCAATTCCTCTCTTCTTTTCTGTTTATCTCGTCGAGTGTCACACAAAGACGGATTCCACAGAGTAGCATTCATTTGTAATAATTCGATTAACTTCAATGTTTTGTCTTTCGACCACTCCATCGCCAGATTTACAAACAAAATTGTTCATATAAAATACAAACATCGGATTTAAAAGATATTTGTCAACTAATCTTTAGATTTCTTGGTAGATTTCAAAAATCAGTAAAAGATTTAGCGAAATATTTGTGAAGTACGAGTGTGTAAAGCAAATGTCTTATGTCAAAATTGTCATATTATTTATGTGTCAAAACTTTAGGCTCGTGTTCCCCAGCCACAAGAACAAGAGTTTATTATTATAGCATGAACGCCCGATGAAAGAAAGGGACGTTATCTTTTTCTCAGTTAATGAATTATAGTAATTTTCTTATTAATAACCATCGAATTAATGAATAGGCAAGGAACTCGTTTTTTACGTAAAATAAAATTTTGTCGATAAAAGTTTTTTCACGTAAAATAATAAAGACACCAGAAAAGTTAAAATTCATGGGTCGGGTCCTTTTTGCAAAAATTCAAAGCATTTAACTTAATATTTATGATCTATTGTTTTAGTGATAAGTTTATTACATCGACAGTTCAATATTACTTCCAAAGGAAATAACCAACATCTAAAATAGTTCGTCTTGTGTTGTTGTGTTAAAATTATTTGCAAGGAATAAGGCCTGCGCAGACGAGGGACAGTCCTTGAGGTACTTTTTGTCCGTCAAAAATAAATCGTAAAAACTGCACGGTTTTTTTACTCCGTACTTTATCCGTCGTGTGCATTATGCGATTAAGCTTTAAACCAATGGTCCCCAAACTTTTTTGTCTCATAGACCCCTTACCAATTTTTAATGTTTTGGTTAGACTTCCTACATTTCTTTTGAATATTGATTGTGTGAGAAGATTCGCGAAATGTGTACTGGGCCCTTATTTTAATCTATCGCGAATCAATCCCTCTCGAACCTATTGCTGCAATACACAGTAAACAATCTAATGACAACAAAAAAGAGACTCACCTCCTCAGGAGCGGACGGTGACGTTGAGCTTGCCCCGTCGACCTGGACTGCAGATTGTGAAGTATTTGTGTTTGTGTATAGTAAACTGTGTGTAAGTGTGTGTGCAGCCTCAAATCTCATAGGACACTCACTCAAGCAATCAGTTCAGCAAAAACTCCTGGTACACCAACTCAATGTTATACAATGCAAAATCTTAAAACCACCGTTAATTACATATATCTCAGCGCCAACCGAACGCCCGGAATGACGTAGCGCGTAACGTAGCTTCACAAGACCGCACGCGGAAGAACAGTCAGAGCACGAAGTATGCCTGCGCAGAACGATTGCCCCCGCGCATACAATTCGCCAAGCACAGCCATCGCGGCATCGTACGATGCGGCTAATGAACTTATTCCAAACATTGACTTTTTACAGATTCATCAAATTCAAATGTGTTTGATATGTAGAATTGTTCTTGACTTTAGTAGGTTTTGCTAAGTGAAAAACTAAAAAAAATATATATAAAATTTTATACATTTATTAAAATAGCACGGAATCCTAATCAATAGAAATTATTAATGCGAATATCACTTGCCAAATGAAATTTAATAAAATGTAATTAGGTATTGTAAATGAACTAATTTTCTACGATAGAATTTATAATAATTCAACACTTTCATTCCAATTAAATTTCAACAAAAGTGCTTTTATCAATAATTTTATAAGGTCATCTCATCATTGATCCCTAATTTTGCCATGACTGATACATGTAGTCATGAAATTCTCTGAATCTAGCTCCATATCTTCATCGAATGTCATAAAAATGTACCTTTAAAAAATATATGTTTATTGTAAAAAAGTAGTAAGTACAAACACACTATCATATTTTGTTGGCGACAAAATTATTTATTATTATGTGTCATGTGTTATATATTGTGTGTTTCATCATACATCATCATTTCAGCCGCAGGACGTCCACTGCTGAACATAGGCCTCCCCATAGATCTCCAGAGCGACCGATCTTGTGCGGTAAGATTATATAAGTAACATTAGAATAGTTTTATAGAAATAATGTTAGTATTCTACATTAGGTATTATGTATTACGTGTCATGTATTATATGTGCTTATTTATTATGTGTTACGTGTATAAGATTAGAATAACGATAGAATAGATAAGATTTATAGAATAAGTTTATAAGGAAAAATGTACGACATCCACATCACATTTGATGTACCAACAATACGCTCTAAAACCGCCCGTAATTTCGATTGTTTTTGCCTTTGTATGTAATATGTGCTTAATGTATATAATGTATTGATGTTTAATGGATAGGTAATAGAATAAGGAATAATTTGATATATAACTTGTATATGTAACTTATATATTCAAATAAATATATAGCAGGAAACAGGGCGACCAAAGTGAAAAAAGATACAAAAAATAGACAAAAGTTTGAGGCTCTCTTTAAGTTAACTCTCTGTAGTACTAAGCTCAGCAAAAATCGTGTCGGGTACGGTTCCAGTCATCGGGTACACAGCGACATAAGGAAGAAAAACAAGATTTGGTCGTCCTGCGAACGCCTCATTAATGAAAAGCTCGAGAGTTTAATTTGAAGACCAAGCACCTCAAGCGGCCGTCCATTATTGCACCCCCCGAGCCCCTCACCACCACCTCGCCCTACTGGCATCCGTACGGTATCTACGAGACGGGCATCTGGCCAAACAAAATAGCCCGTCCAAACCGGGAAGTGTCACGCAGAGGGGAAGTTACGCGAACCCAAGATATTTTATTAATCTATTTATAGAAAGTCCAAATTTTCATCACGACTTGCTTAAATGGAATTCACTATTGTCGATCCCCATTTGCAACTAGCGGACCCCCAAATTTTGTTCTCGCTGCAATGACGTGGACTCCTTGATGTACGAAATCGACCCCCAGGGGTCCATATGGATCACTTTGGGTACCTATGCTTTAAACGATCATTTTGACAGAATAGAGTACCCCGAGGACAGTACTCGTCTATGCAGGCCCGTATAAAATAATTGGCAGAAAATTTTAAGTGTTCTAGTTATAATTTTCAAATTACCTATAGGCTACAGTTCACTATTTAAAAGAATTAACGTACTTAAGTCCACGAATTTGCAACTTGAAATTCTCCATTAATGCGCTAGGGATTAAATTAAACCATTCTAATTTATATTCGAGATCTGTAGACCGTTCATAATCATAACATATCCCAAGGAAGGAGTTTGTAATAAAAAACGAAATCTAATGAAATTTCATTTATTTACAGGCTTACCATGTGAAAGGACTCTATCACATTACAGAACAAGTACCTATAATATACTATTTACAATTTTTACAGTAAAAACCACTTCATTACGCACAATGCATTAATAAATCACATATGCTATCGAATAATAGGAGGCTTCGTCCAAATTAAATTAATTAATTAAGGAACAAAATAACAAAAAAGTGCACAAATCACTATTCGTAAACAATTTACCTTATATTTAAATTAATGTAAAAATAACTTATTAGCATAAATTTATCTATTTACAGTAAAACAATGAATTCGTTAATAAAATAACAATAATTATAAAAGAAATAATTGTGAAACTCAATATTAATATGACATTTAACAGAATTAATGATACTTTATTATTAAATTATATATTTTTGTAATAAAGAACTGGAATATTATGATAAGAAAGAGTATTAAAATGATATTACACAATGAATCTGTAGCTGTCATATAGGATGGTAAAATTATGATTGTTTCACAAATTAATATTTAAACAATTTGTATTAGTACTACAAACATTAATTGACATCAGATTAAGTTAGCAAGTAGCATACTTTTCTTAAATATTTTAGTTTTTGTAAACTATTATAGGCATTATAACTTTCTTAATAACTTATATATGACATGGTGACAACCTATGTATATTACGGACCTTAAATTTTTTATTTATAATCTTTACACTAGTTCAAAGAAAAACGAAGAGTGTGACTAGGCGATAGTGACTATTTTCTGCACAATAGTTACAATTGGTAGGTTAACAAAATACCTTTTGTATAATTACAAAAAAAGAATTCAATTTAAAAAAAAAATGCTTGGCAGAGTTTGGCAGTCTTTTTTTATTTATCTACCCTCCAGTAAAATAGTCACTCAAAGACGGCCACACTTCATGTGTAAAAATTTAATTTATGAAAATGTTCTTTAATTAAAACGTATATGTTAAACATTAAATTCGAAATTATCTGGAACAAAATTGACATTTTAAGTTTTTTATAAGTAGACTCAATGTAAGTAGGTTTATTGATTTCAAGTCACTTTTCTTCTCCCAAGAAGCTCACAGATGAACTATGAAACTGGTTCTGACTACTGCTCATGCATTTGCTCAGTGAAATATTTAGTCAAACATAAGTTTTGATGATTGGATAGAGTAAGAATATAATCTGACAAATAAAATGGTTAACCAGCTGCAATAGAAATGCTACTGCTAACTTATTTATGAAAAATCAAAACATGACTGGACAGTTCGAAATTGTTGATTTTTCCATTAAAAAAACTTAGTTTCAGAACCTAGTAATTATATTCTAATACATAGTTTAAGGAAATAAAAATTATTATTGTCTTTAGAGGATTTTGACTTTTCAAGCAATTATTACATAGTCTTATAATCGCGATGTCGCTTTGTACTATTAGGTAGTCTTTAAAATATAAAGACAAAAATGAGCTATGATTCACTACAGATGATACAGAAAATTTAGTTCAAGAACATAAATACAGAGATTCTAAAATAACATATATTACATTTTTACAAGAGCTAAGGGCTAAAAAGCGTACGTAGACATATTTTCTAATTTAAATATATATTTTTACCAATTAATTGTTTAAAATCAGGTAAAATGACACTACCTATATACTGGAATAGATGGGAATCATGAAAACTGTTACATTATGATTTATGCCACAGTTACTCCCTGTTTGAATTATCTACAAATTTGTAGTTTTTTTTTAAAGTACAAATTTAACATATTATAAAATAGAGATTTTTAATTTTAACAATTGACAATAATGTTGCCTATTTGTATAAATTTCATGGTATTTTATGAGTTACGGTTTGTTACAAACATTGTATACTTTAACTTTGCCCAAAAGATATTACTTATGTGTATTATTTAACTTATCAGCTTGGAAGGTGCAACGAAAAAGGCCAGCATGTAATCAACCGCCACATGCGAGAAAGGTACAATGTGAGCTTTCAAATTTCAAGTACCTATATTTTACATTCCTTTGTATTTTAAGTTGGTATCTACGTAATTTATTCAATTAATTTTTTTATTCGAACGTGATCACTTCATTACCTCGGCCGAAATATTACATAGACATAATAATTATACCGCCCCGCCATCAAGCAAGTTAAATTTTATACACAATACCTTCCGTAAGGTGAATGAAAAAATATTTGTCTTTAATACTGTTTTTTTTTTATAGGCACAAGTTCTCTGCCTAAAGCAACTCGGAAAAAAACATTTATGCTAAAGAAAATAGATTTAGTTAAATAAAATAATGACATTGGAGTCAAATAATTAGATAATTAATTTCATTCCTTTAATTATTAAAGGAACAATGAAAATATGTTGTTTGTCCCTTATAAGCGTACCTATGGGCATATTAAGTTTACTGTCTATGTAATACATACTTGGTCTTAGTTAATTTACAAATTTTCGTCAAATTTAAGTGTTGCCACTCCCTTGGTCAGTAGACCACAAAATCTATATTGATGAAAGAACACCTCATAACGTTTATAACAAACCATTTAATATAATCGGGCAAATTCACATAACAATCTCCCTAAACACTGTCCTTAAATTAGGCCTGCACGGGAATTCAGGGGGTTTCTCACGGTTAACACTTCGTAACTAAATAAATACTAGCTAACTATCTGTACAAAAGTTCCGATACCGAATAGAAAGCTCCCTTACGTGGCGTTCAGCGATTTGTTATCACGAGATCGGAAGAAACCTTTCTCCGTTCGGCATTCTCTGATGGTGACCGTCTGGAGGTTCACCGTTACATCGGTTATGAATATTTGATCGGCGACGGGTGATCGCGCCATCCAATAGGCTGCGCCGCGGCGCGGTGGTGGCGGTGGTGGTGGCGCGACGGAGACGGCAGGTTCTTCACCCCACGAGTCCTCGTCTTCCGGTTGGGACGCGAGCGGCGGTGGACGGGCGCCTTTCGGTTCTGCGGGAGCCGTCGACCTCGGCTGTGTGTCCGTTCGTCGCTCTCGTTCAGGTGGGATATGGGTATCTGCTTCCTCCGGCGAGTGCGGGGCTCGTCGTTGGCCAGTTTTAGGCGCGGCGGCTTCGGCTGCTGGTGAGACCGGCGCGGGAGATCCACCGAGCGGCGCTACGGGGGGCGGAGACAACGTCACTTGTGGCGTTCTACCGCCATTCACTTTAGTGGAGTCGTGGCGTTTTGTCGGCGGACTCATTGTAATCGTGACTCCGATTTTGCCAGACTCTTTAGAAAGCACTTCAGCTTTGCGCTTCCCCGGCGGCGGGTGGCGTTCCTCGGAGCCGCTGTGGGCTCGATCCGCCGGCGAGTGCTCGCGCTCCCTCTTGCGTCCCTGGCGACGAAGCTCCTCGCCTCTCTCGAAACTGTCTATGAGCCGTTGGTCTAGGATGTTCTCCTCCGGCTCCCACGTGTTGTGTTTCGGCTTCCACCCTTTCCATTTCACGTAGTACTCCACTTTGTTCTGAAACGAGATGTATGGACCGTTAGAACAGTTTAAAATATTTTAAATATATGGAACGAGCGCGCTTTTGCGGCGACGTGACCCGACTGAGTCTGGGTGTGCGTGTTTGCCTCAGAGAAGGGTTGTACGTAGCCATGCAGGTTACTCGCGATAGCAACAACCTTATATCAAACATAAATTGCAAATGCAAATGTAATTTGTACATTTCACCATCTACCTAAAATGAAGGATTGTTTATTTAGATTTGTTGTACCTATGTTATAATGAAAATGTTAAAAAGCCTGAACGTTGACGCCGCGCCGACCGCGGCACTGGATCGCTTAAACATGTAACTTGTAACATGTTCATTTCGAGCGCACCTGTCCCGGACAGCTGTCGTGGCTATCTCCCTACGGATCAGAGCCGAAACTCACCCTTATTGCGGCGCACATAAGCACAGTTATTTGAACATAACAGGCATGCAACCGCTTACAGTGAGCTACCTATAACTAAATACCTATGAACCAATAACAAAGTCGGCGCGGCGCGGCGTGGGAACTATGACGTGACCGTATCAGTTAGTTAATTTTTATTTTTATTTATTTATTTACATAATTGGATGGCCAGTGGCCAATACACAAAAATAACATTATAATTTTAAAAAAAAATTTGATACATTTATCAGTGTATTATGCCTTTGAAGGCCACCACCGCATGCTTTAATAATGACCAAAACAAATTAAAAACAAATGATAAACAATAATAATGCATGCTTTACAATCACAATAAAATTAAAATTAACAATCCACAGTACAATAAAATAAAAATAAAACAAACACTACAATAAAATAAAACAAAATAATAAAATAAAATTAAAATTATAAATTGACAATCAATAATTTCATAAATTTAATTTAAACTTGTTTGGCTCTCAAGAACCTCAGAACATTATTATGAAAAACCTGCAATGAGTCTGAAAACAAATCAGCCGAGTTACAGAGGAGGTTATAAGAGCGTGACAATCTGCACACCATGGTGTTAAATCCGAGATTTGTCGTTGCTTGTCGTGTATGGAATATGGGTATCTTATATCTGGGATATCTACTGGGTGTCCTAATTTTGAATTTCTGCAGTAATTGTGGACAGTCTATTTTGTTATTAAAAATTTTGTACAAGAACAACATGTCCATAAGCTGTCGACGAAGTGCTAATGAATTGATTTTAAAATATGTAAGATTGTCCCAATAACTGTATTTATATTTACTACGATGACAAAGAAACGCCAGGTGTCGTACAAACCTCCTCTGGACCCTTTCGATTCGCAATTGGTGGGACTTATAGGAGGGTGACCATACCACACTACAATATTCCAAGATACATCTAACGTAAGCGTTATAAACCACGATTCTGGTGTTATTGGTTTTGAATAATTTACAAGATCTCATTATAAATCCTAGCATTCTCGAAGCCTTAGCAACCATACTTTCATACTGATGCTGGAAAGTTAGTTTAGAATCAAAGATGACACCGAGATCTCTAATATAACTAACCTCCTGCAGAGAAACGTCACATATCTTGTAATGAGACTGTATAGGCTGCAAGTTCTTGGTGAACTTAATGTGAAAGCATTTAGTGCCATTCAACAGCATACCGTTTGTGGAACACCAATTTGATAGATTATTTATATCCTCCTGTAAGCATTCGCAATCCGTCGCCTGAGTAACCACTCTAGCTAGCTTCAGGTCGTCTGCGAATAGAAATACTTGGGCATGTTTAATGTACTGTGTTAAATCATTTATAAATATATTAAATAACCAAGGTCCTAGATGTGAACCTTGCGGGACGCCGGAAGTAACACCATAATTTTTTGAAATAAAGCCCTTAACAGCCACAAGCTGTTGTCGCCCATATAGGTATGATTCGAACCACTTAAACAGTGATCCTCCAAAACCACAGCGGTGTAATTTATTCAGAAGCTTACTGTGGGAAACTTTATCAAAGGCTTTCGAAAAATCTGTATAAATGACGTCTACTTGGCAACGTCTATCAACAGCCTCCACAAGATAGTCTAAATCGGTTACTATGTTAGTATTAGTTGACCTTGCCATCACAAATCCATGCTGTTGGTTAACTATTTGCTGTTTGGTATGTGATTGCAAAGCTGGAATTAGTAGAACTTCGAATACCTTAGCAAATACCGATAAAATCGATATTGGCCGGTAATTATCGACTGTCTCTGGGCAATCGGCTTTAAATATTGGGACCACCTTAGCTATTTTCCATGGTTTTGGAAATATACCGGCTTTTAAAGACGCATTGTAAATAATGTATAGCGGTAAACTGAGTGAGGGGGTACATTTAGTTATAAAAATTGGAGGTATGTTATCAGGTCCCGCACCCTTGTTGACTTCTAGCTTTTTTAAACAATTTTCAATATTTTCAACTGTTATCCCAAAATCATTAAATAAATTAAAGTTTACTCGCTTGGCATTCTGTAGAGGGTTATCAGGAATGGAGTGACTAGAGTATACCGATGCAAAGTACGTGGCGAATAGGTTGCAAATATCGCTTCCAGTCGTAGCAACGCTATCGGTGTAGTGCATGCTTGCTGGATAATGATTATTGCTAGACCCACGTTTATTTTTTAAAAAAGACCAGAACTGTTTGGGGTTTTTTTAATACTATTTTCTACGTTAATTATATATTTTTTGTAACAATCATTTGCCAAAGCTGAGCAACGTTTGCTAATGAATTGCAGAGAAATTTTGTCCAGTGGATCGCGGTAAGTTCTATATTTATGTAAAAGTTTAATCTTTTGTTTGTTTAGTTTTATCAATTGCAAGTTAGTACCATGGAGGAATCTTCTTATATTTTTTTTGTTTTTTTTGAGGAATGTAAGCATTAATAATGCCGTAGAGTATGCTGTAGAATGCTTCAACCATATCATCAACATTAGTAAAATACGTAAGCTCCTTTATCCAGTCAATCTCATTAAGCGCTGATATGACAAGTTCATAATTAGCTTTGAAAAAATTTCGTTTTACACAAACTATAGTTGGTTTTAGGTATATAAAAGAATCAAGAGATAAAGTAACATCCAAAGGAGGGTGAAGTGGATCAACATCAACCAGCTTATCAAACGAACGTATTACGCTTAATCTCAATGTTTTAGTACAAAGTATCAAATCTAAGATTTTATTTTTAATATTAAGTACATCATTATGCTGTTTAAAGTAATTGAGAGACACAAAGTCAAGGAATGTCTGAGGTACGCGAGAACCATTAGGAACAAAAGCAGTGTTAGACATGTTAACTACACTGAGCCAATCAATTTGGCTTAAGTTAAAATCACCTAATAAAATTATATTATTTAAGTTTTCAGAACCCTGATTGAAATTATCTATAAAAAGTGTCAGCATATCTAGTTTAACTGGAGGTGGCAGATATACTCCCCAGATTATTATACTTAAACTGTTATTTATCTCAACCTTTATTACAATGTCTTCACAAATGGATTCCTTACCCTGCAGTCTGACAGAATTAAAGTTTCGTGAAACCGCTACGAGTACTCCACCACCATCTTCGTGGCAGTGAAGCCCGGTGCTTTGCCTATCCCTTCTATAAACGATATAACGGCTGTCAAATAATTCATTACTATGTATATTACTATTCAACCAAGTTTCCGTGAGAACTATTACATCAAAATTATAATTTGAAAGATTACTAAAGATCGTATGAGTTTTTGTTCGTAAACCACGAACGTTTTGATAGAAGATATTTAAACAATTGAATTCTGAATCACTAACTTTAACTTTATCCATTTCACTACCTATAAGAAACTTAACCCGTGCCCGTTCTTAACAAGATTCTTTGGAAATGATTTTATGAAAATTGTATTTATTATTTCATCAATTGTATTTACCTATCCCATTTACAATTTCGGTATTATATAACACATTTTAAAGAAAGCTTGATTTCCCTCGTCTTAATCACTGTTCAAATAAATCATGAATATTGCAAGGAATTGTATGGATATGATTTTATGTAAATGGTATTGTATTAGTTACATCACCTGTACAGTATTCACATATCCCAAATACAATAGATATAGGTATATATATACTAGGATAGGTAGGATATAGATATAGTATTTTAAAGAAAGATTCCCCCGTCTTAATCACTGTTCTAATGAATAACGATTAAATATTTAATATTAGATAATAATGGAAGACAATTATTTAACAAGACGTATAAAAAATTAACATCAAAACATTCAAGGGCATCTGTGCTTTTCAGTAATTGCCAATTCAGTTCAAAGTCAGAAAATAAAAAAGTCAATATATTACACCAGCCTTTCTTCACTTGGGACTTCCAATGTTAGCGTGGTGGTAAATGAAAAATAATTCTTATATCTACCAAATAAGGTTCGTTGTTCAATGGCAAGAAATGGATATAGGGCGTTTCCTTATTTAAAAGGCATGTTTCAACAGACCACTCACTTCTTATTGGTTTTACTTAATGAAGGGTGAGGTGAAAATTGATGTATGCTGTGACTTTGCAACGACGTTCTTATATTACTATATTGTTTCATAATATTACCATTTTAATACTGTTTTTGGAGAATAATAATTTTTATGGAGTTGGTAATTTTTGAGTGAAAACTTTTTATCATTGTTGTGATTTGAAAGTCGATGAAACGAAAAAGCAAAAGCGACAGTAAAAATAGACAGACACATAAAGGTTTCATAAGATCATATCTCCTATTCATAAATCATAAGATGAGACAGGAAAGTTTTAGGCAATGGTAAAATGGTACAAAAGTGGGTTGTTGCCACGCAATAATGAATTTTATTACCTCACTAAAAAGGCACAAACCAAAAACTTTTTAGACAACACTTATGATATTCTGTTACTGATTGATATTATGTTAGGTTACCATCGACATTTCAAATGTGCATTAATTGAAAACGATATAGTGAATAATGATCGTGAGTACTTCTATGTACATTTTCATAAACTTTTTAAATTAGTGTGTATTTGATCATATTATGAATTTAAAAAAAAACATAGTTGTGAAGGTTTCACTTCTACCACGTGTGAATTGCACACATATTTTTTTATTTCTTTTATTGTTATAGGTTTAGCATTGTGGCCACAATATCACCTGATCGTAAGTGACGAAGTGGCCCTAGATGGTAGCACACTAAGCCTAATGGAAGACTGGCTCTCAAGTGCAGCTGCCGGAACACATATATTGGTGTTTGGCGAGAGATTTTCAACTTGAGGGTGGTAGCTAGAGGCGGACATTAGATAAAGCCCTACCATCATGCTATGTTTTCATCACGATGTTTTCCTTCACCGAAAGCTCAGGCTCATTACAGAGATTCGAACTCACGTCGATCGACGCGGAATTCGTACACGCTACCAGCTGAGCCATAGTTGCAAATCAATGAATTATCAAATTGTATGATTTCTGCATTCTGAATGCAGATATCAAGTTATAAATAGGTGTGGTTTTTATATTGATTACGTAATATTACCTATCTAATAAAATTGAAATTATCATCTTGTCGGTTATAGTACTTATTCATTACTATTTCACATAAAATAAATGCTTTCTTAAATTTAAGAAACCTAACCTAATTTAAAATATTTAGGCACTTATAATAATAACTTTATATGCGGATACTAAATAAATAAAAGCAAAACTTTCTGTTTCAATTATTCAGATACAAGTCTGTAGCATCAACTTGAAATGTTTTTTTAAAATATATTTATTGTTGAGTTTACAAACGTTAGAAATGAACCAAACATGAACGTTGCTAAAAGCAAATAACAACCGGTAAATCAACTATTTCTTATTAACATAAATGTCTGGTCACAAAATAACGACTAAAGAAACCCATGCAAAGATAATATTATTATCATTAAAAAAAAAAGGACAGACTGGGACGTGTGAGCAAGGTGAGGTCGTGCGGTTGTCGGTTGGCGATTGGACGAGTTACGGGACAGGCGGGGCGAAGGGAGCAGCTACCCGCCCCCACCCCACCGCGCCCTTACCCCGCCGGCTCGGCCCGACCTACCAAGTAACCCATATCGGCAACATCACCCTTAACACGTTCATATAAAGTTCATTTTATATCGAACCGTTAGTAAAGTCAAGATGGTAGATCCGATGGCTGTAATCCCGCCATAGGCGGACCGTGCCTCGGAAGCACAGACGCCAATTAGCGCTGATCGGAACTAGTGTATCAATTAGCGCGCGAATAATTAACGTTAATCTTGTCGAAGAGTCGGTGCCAGCGAAGATCAAGCCCCTAGCATGCATAATTGTATATCGCTAGGTGAAAGATAATATCGGCACTTTTGTTCATTATTATTAAACTTATGGAACAAAAAGTAGGATTCCCAATATAATGTTGGGTGGGAGGCCACAGTTGCCTGGATAGACGGGTCGCGTTCCGAGATCAGCTAATGTACTTCTTACTTATACCTTTCCAGCTGCCGAGAAGATTGCAGGCCCGTATGACGGCGGCGAACCTCGTTTATTTTTGGATTGTACTGGGCTTACCATCAGGTAGGTACCTACCTACAGGGCCGTGGCCTTGCCATGAGTACCCATAAGTACCTACGTACTATAAAATATAAATAAACAGGTTTGCACTGATGATTCCCAATAAGTATATTTCTTGTGCTAAGCTGTACCTACCTGTGGGTGTGTACCTACTGACAAAAAAACCTGCAACCCTTGAAAAGTAGATAATGTTTTGACTTACATCATATTATGGCATCAACAGCCGATGATTATGAACTGAGGGCGATCGAGATGACAAGGAGACTACGATCCATTTGATTTGAACGAAATTAAAGAAATCATAGTTCGTCAACAGCATAATGACGACAGTACTAAATACTTATCATATAAACTGGCCTTTGAATTAATCCTTGCTTCATTCAAGTTCACTAACCGATTTTCACCTTCACTTAAGAATTAGGTATCTCTACTAGTTGTTACGTTGGACACAGTTCATATCGCATCTCAGCAAACACGCGTGTAAAACAAAATTATGTTCGGGCTAATCAGGCAATCCTAGTAACAGTTAGTAATAGAATATACTCTAGGTATCTATCGGACATTGTTATCATAGGATTATAAATGATGGTAAGTACCTATATAAAAAATTAAATAGTTTGTAAACTGATAATTAATTTCGGAATCAATACAACATCCATACTATAAATAGTTAACATTATAAAGCTTTAGAGATTGTTTGATCGCGCTAATCTCTGAAACTACTAATTAAATTTGAACATTTCATTATGCATTTTATATCGTATTTATTCAAGAAGGTTATAGGCTATATAACGTCACACTAATATCTTAAGAAGCGGAGCAGTAAATGAACGTCAAGCAATCTGACAAGCTGTAGGCAGGTGCGGAAAGTAAGAATAGCTAACGTTGCATTAAAAAAAAAAACAATTTTTATTTTTTTAACATACATACTATAGTTTACTTAGAACATAATAAATAAATCTGTAATTTCAAGAGCTTACATTGATCGTAGAGGAAGCGAGCTGTCAGGACATCAATAAACCGATTGATAAATAAATATAATTAGATACCCGCATATTCAAATAAAGCCTGATGAACGACACGCTATAAATCAGTTAACACTACTTAAACGAAGGTCAAATATCAATGCAATGGTTAAATAAAACAGACCAGTAGTGTGTTTTGTATACGAAAATATGCAACAAGATTTTACAAGATGGACTTGATGATGCTTAAACTAAGTACATTATCGAACAAAGTTGATGTCATTTTAGACGCAACTTTAAATGTTTAACATAATTCATATAGAGAGGAACCAACAGAAAATGACAATTTACGACACAGTATGCCTAGTAAAATAAATCCGATCGTATCAGATCTGTAGTAATGTATGTAGGATCCTATTGCTATAATATTAGATCTTTACATATGAAATTGGCGTTGATCTGGTCACTTTGATCTCAAATATCTGGCCTCTGGTTAGAAATTCCAAATTCAAATTAATTTCAAATTCAGGCTTATGTATTTGTGTTTCGAATTTAGTGATTCATTTGTTTTTGCACCATTTTATTTTACTTTGACATCGTTCTTTTCACAAAATAGAAAATTTAAATTATCGCCTTATTTATGAATATAAGTTTCATTGTGGCATCAAACACGGTAAGTTTTTAGTTCCGACGTTTTCGTTCAGGAAATTTTGACCTACGTAACAAATCTCGTAGACGGCCGGAGACTCTACTTGAAAATGAAGAATCAAAGGTGATCGTTGAAGCGGATCATTCGCAAACCACATCAGAGTTAGTGGCAGGCTTCAAGGAATTGACTGAAGCACGTCAACGAACACCTATTGAGTTCTGCATTACATTACTCAAACGTCACAATAACGAGGGACTTTTGAATCGTATTGTTACTTGTGATGAAAAATGGATCCTTTACGACAATCGGAAACGCTCATCACAGTGGTTCAACCTAAGAGAACCGGCCAAATCCTGTCCCAAGTAAAAGTCGTCTCAGAAAAAGGTACTGGTGAGTGTTTGGTGGACCAGTGCTGGTGTCATACACTACAGCTTTGTAAGATCTATACAGACGACAACGGCAGATCTGTATTGTCAACAATTGCAAACCATGATGGGAAACTAGCCATTAAACGACCAAGATTGGTCAATATCTCAAGCCCATTGCTGCTTCAGAACAACGCTACACACCCCATATAATTTACGACCGACGGTCGCTAAATTAGAGGAACTGTGGTTGGAATGTCTCCGAAACCCACCATATTCCCCGGACATTGCTCCAACAGATTACCACTTTATTCGGAATTTGGACAATTTCTTGCAAGGTAAATAAATTCAATTCCGATGAGGCTGTCAAAGATTTTATTGAATCTTGCTCCCACAATTTTTTCAGCAATGGAATCAATGAACTACCTTTAAAATAGCGAAAGTGCATAGATAATAATGGTACATACTTCGATTGATTAAATGAATAATTACATAATATTTTTTTCATTTTACTTTTACCATATAAAACGCTAATTTCATATGTAAAAGGACCTAATAATAATATTAATTTTATTGAAATATCTATTATGTATGTAGGAACAGTGGTCGTTGTGTGCATTCTTAATTAAAATCGTCCATTACTTATTTCTGAACACTTACACTAATTACTACTGAATGTTTTTCTGAGATAATTAGCATAAGAATAAGAAAGAAATAAGAATTTGCAGTTGAAAATAAATTTCCCATAAGGCAGGATTTCAAAACAGGCTTAAATAAACTAGGTTCGATTCCAGTTTAACTAAAGTACGTACATCCACAACGGCTAAAAAGAAAAAAAGTTTTGGTCGGTAGCCAATGCGACGTCTGGGAACAATTCGTTCTACAATCGATCATTTGTATCGAGTGGAGAGAAACAGAAACACCATCCAGCAACAGAAGATCGAATGACACAGTCCTTATGTCTATATATATCTATGTAGTATATAAAAAAAAATTTATAACATAAGATATTTACGTTTAAAAAAAAAAAAATAGATCTAAACCAAAACCGATTAATTATAATTGTGTTTTTGACATGGTGTTCTTGGAATTTGATATATTATTAAGAATGTTGCGAATATGGTAGTATGAGAGACAGAATTTATGTAGTGTAGAGATTAAAATAAATACCATTATATCAATAAACTAGCTGTACCCGCGGATTCGGCCTCGTGAACGACATAAGGACACGTAGGTAATTCTTATAAAAATGGTAGTTTCTTAAAACTTGAATAACGTTTTATTATACCTAATGAACAAGTATCTAAGGAGCAAAGCAAAAAAAAAAATTATTAATAAATACTATCCATTAGTTATTGCGTGATGCGAGCACAACGGAAACCTTAATAATTTTATTTATTTAAATAGATTAGACAGTAAGGATCTTTAAAAAATGATAAACACTATCGAGTTTCGTGTCAGCTCTTCTCGATGACAGACGTTTTCTGAACCACTGGTAGTGTTTTGGTATTCATAAGTGCCTTCTTAGCCCATAAATTGATTAAAGTAGATATTTATGATTGGTTTTGAAGGTTAGACATGAAAACATTAAAATAACTAATAGGTATAGGCTTCGTGATAATGTATTTAATTTTAATGAACTTATTTTATCAAAGAAAAGCGTTTCAATGTATAAAAGACACGTTCATTGTTCTTTGAACTCTCTGCCACTTTACACGGTTTAATCACGAAGTCTTATTGGATTTGAAAATTTAAAACTAGCGTAATATTAATATATAAGTATTAATAAAATTGCGGCAATATAGAGTTTACGGCTTGATCCCAGATTTACCCTCTGCCAAGCAAATATCGACGCGTACCTACATCCTACATCGAAGTGTTTAATTGCCAACTAGGCTTCTTCTCCCCAGAGAGTGATAGGGGGAAACAGAGCGGCTGGCGTCTAGATTAATAGTTTCAACGACTTTATCGTACCCTCAGGCGAGAGAAGGCGTTTAACACGAATGTAAGTACTCAAATATCTCATAAGGCTTACCTATATAATCCAGAAAATTAATACTAGTAACAATTTTTTATTATAAATTTGTTTTTCTATACGACATAAATAAGATTAAAGTTTTTGTTTGTAATGTCAAAATAACAGCTTTTTACTAAATGCATGCGTTTATCTGTGTCCGTCTGTTTGTTCCGGTTAATCTCCGAAACGGGTGGACCGATATGTGAAAGTAAGTTAACTTATTTTAATTTTAGAAAAAGACAATGGTTCTACGCATATAAAAATCAATTCGGAAAAAACGACGATTTTGGGGCGCTTAAATGGTTTACGCTGAGTAAACCATAAGAGATATACCAAATTAATGAAATATATAATTGTAGATCTTAAAAAGACATACAAAAAAGTCAGCGAGAGCATAATATATCTAGTTATCTTCTAAGGATCACCCACAATAAGCATTTTTATCTTTAAAATAACCGGCAGCGAAGGTAGAACAATTCGCACGTGTGCGCGATCAACGGCATTCTGTATTTCACGCGAACGTAGCCGCGGGCGCATCTAGTTTTAAACGTAATCTAGATCTAATAACATCAGGAGACGGTCGAGAAATGAATATAAGTTTAGGTACCTACTTTAAAGAGGAATTTTAGTAGTGGTATCGAAAAATAAATACCTTCAATGTACAAAGGATCGATTTATCGATGTTCTAATAGTTTCCTTTGGTGACCATCGGAATCAGAATGCGTGACCGCGTCGCCGCATTGTCGGTACCGAGGAAAGCGTGACGATCCGCGACCGCGTCGAGCGCACGACCGACATCGACACTTTGACTGCCAGCTTAACGTACCTAATCCACATCCGAAATAATATGTCAAAGGAGAGTATTTCTAAAACTATTCTTATCATGGATGTACATGAGGGAGGTGTTTAGAAGGTCAGGGCACCCCATTAGTCTACGCTAAAACGATGATATATCTATGTTGACAGAATATCTACCTTTTGTATTCATCTAAGTGAACTGTTATCTTCAACTGTTTAATTTTGTTATCATTTAAAGTTCTGCTTTTTAATTGTGTGAGGGCACTTGCAAAGGCTAGCTTACCTTTGTAAATTTTATGCCCCCCCCCCCCCTCCCCCCAATCTTCCATGTCAGGGTTATACCTAGCTACGCTCGTTATTCTTATATTTCAAATGTTTTGCTTAGATTATTTTGAACGCAGTTATATGTTGTTAAAAATATACGACACTTTAAATTGCACCGCAAACAAAATTATACTTAATACGAAAAGGCAAGCAAAGTGAAAACTCTATAAAGCGATATTGAGTCATCTAGGGTTGAAAACCTTCACGTGAAAAACGGAACATCCTGATTCTAGACCCTTATAGGATGTGCTGTCCTGTGATAAATGTATGCGTGACGCCAATTGTTCAGTTTTATGGTTATTTTAAAGTCTTGTGAAGAAAAAAAAGTGAACACACATTTTACTCTACCAAAATAAAGATCGCGCGCCTATCGAAATTGAGTACAAATGAAATATTGCATCCACACCTAATATATGTAAAATTGTATATGGCAAGTTATAAGATAATTTAAAATGTGATAATTTCACGAATCCTATACTTTGACAGCTTGGGTCTTACTTTTATTGGTCACGTCCCGAATTATGATTCACTTGGAAATCCAGGCACAATTGATCGGCGACCCTAGCGTCACCTCTCTAGACCGTCTAGACTACTGTTGGTATATAACCACTTAGTAATTATTTTTATTATAGAGTAGCTCGGCAAAGTGACGGAGTAAATACAATCCAAAAATAGTTGGGACCATCGAGAGATTGGAATTGAGTCGCTGCTGCGCTTTGATTACCCCGGTGTCATTTATACAGTGCATAGTTATTTTAGAGGTTTTTACCATGGTATTTAGCAGTCATTGTTCTTAACATAAGGTACAATAGTCATTTTGTACCAACGTACGGGGGCGTTAAGGATTTATTTAGAACAGCGGTCTTTTTGAAGTTGGTTATATGTATAGGTTGTAGTGGCCACGTAACATCAGGTGGACTGTATGCTTCTTTGCTATTTGATAACATTTAAAAAAACAGTATTTATAAGCGTATTGAATGAAATAAGCGTTTCTGAACTTTTTATAAGAACTAACAAACATTTTATACGAAATAACTGTTATTAGAAACCATTAGGATTGAAATATTAATTAACGTTTCTTCAATTGCAGGTTAAGAAACCATTAAATAATAAATTCAATTTCAAAACAATCTACCACCATCTATCAAATTTTAATAAGAAAAATCCACTGAAATTCTGTAATTTCTATCAAATAATTTCTGATATACTTACTGAAAACGTAACAAGCCACAACAAGCTCAATTCAGACTTACGACGGTGTAGGTTCGAATATAATTCAATTGTGCCGTTTAATTTCGCAGCCGGGGAGCCCTCTCGTGAGGCGTTAAAAGGGCACTGGAGGGAAATCACGAGGGTGAATGAGGTGGATAGGATGAATCTCGGGACAAAGCGCCCGAAGCGATTGCCACAATAACGACGTCTGTTTTGATTAATCTACCTATTTACTGTGTATTTCGATAACGTGGCGATATTAAAATGATAAAGTACTTAAGTAGATGATTTGCGTAATATTATGTACTTACCTATACATCAAGTTGTACATACAATTGTCAATATAAGTTCAACTGATATAAATGTAAGAAGTTTTTGTGTTTATTATTATTTTTTAATAAGATTAGTATTTGATATAAAACTCAAATGTTCATATTTTTATTGAATGGTAACTGTGCTCATGCACAATTTTGCAAACGTAATATGAATAGAATATTTTACAAATTTTAATAAAATAATATTTTTTATTTAAACACGTAATCATGCAAAACTTCTATCGACAAAATATAATTGACAATCGATAATTGCATTGCCTACCTATACCTACCTACGTAAGTAATCCCTTATACTCAACTATACTCAAAATCAAATCAATATATTTTTTATTCAATTTAGGCCCCAAGAAGGCACTTATGAATGTCAAAAAACTACCACCGGGTCGGAAAACATCCCAGACATCGAGAAGAACCGACAAGAAACTCGATCGATTATCAACATCTTATTTTCTTTTTTTATATAGTTTTTACAGTATTCAATTATATACAGTTATTATCATTTTCATTAGATGTACAGAAAGGGAATCACATCCAGACATCACCATCATTCACGTAATCAGCAACCCTATAATATACCTCCCTCCTTATACCATCACCCTCAGTTTAAATTTTACAAGTACAAAACTGTGGTTCAGTTTGTGTGATTACGTGATTAGCCAAAATTATTATATGTAGGTATGTAATTATCCTTATAATCCACAGACAGCTCTTAAAAGAAGACGGCTCTCTTATTAAAACTGACCAGAGAGTATTTGTGCCAATTTAAAATGCATGTTCCTAATTATTATTTATAATCCACATCACTTGTGCTCAATAACTAATCTAGATCAAGTAAAATTCGGCCAAAATTATGTAACCAAATAATATGAGTTTAGGAATAAAAATACCTAATAATTTCGCCAAAAAATCCAACTTAGGTAGGTAGGTATATGACATAAAGTGATTATGCGACCAAAGATATATAAGCTATAGATATATAAGAAGCTAAAAGAAAAGAAAGACTGGTCATTTAAACATAGCTCGTGGAAACAGATCAATAGGTCCCTTAGATATAGGGCACTAAAATGTCCTACCACCATACTATGGTTTCTTTATCAGAAGTTTTTCTTTCTTTAACGCTTCGGATTTATTGTAAGGTACGTTCACATAGCAAGCTACCCTTTTAGTCATTTTTATTTCTATTTAATAGGAAATAGGAGACGTCAGCTATGAAATTGTTTGTTTATGTAAAAATATAGGTAGGTACGTACAATGTTTAGATATACCTACTATAAGTAAATAACTCTACATACGAAAACACTGTATACATTTAAATGACAACAAAAATATACGACACCGAGTACAAAAGTATAATGGATAAATTCCGTTTGTATTTTATCGTAAGAAGTATGAATCTTCACCTAGATAACAAACAATCTATTGAATAATGGTATCGTAAAATATACTAAAAGTGTATTATCGTCGACATAAAAACCTCTACATAAATGCGTCAAATGTACGTTTTTATGTGTAAGTAGGTTAGTTGAGCTTGTTCAGAGCAAATCCAATTAAACAATCGACTTTGATAGTGTATACTGCAACGTACCGGATGGCGGATGGATACACACGGGTTAAATTGAACAAGTTCACACCCCACAACGATGAACGATCCATATTCATTCAATCCACGTACGGACCTCCGCAGAGGCGGACGTGACGCGTCTATAAGCGTCCATTTGCTTGCTATATATCATCAACAACGCACAATCGCAACAACTACGCCAACGCAACGCTATCGCTAAACAAATTACGAACTCGCTTTTATAAGACGAATAAATTTACAATTATTTATATAGCAACTCAATCTGATTTAATGCTCAAAGAGTTTATTGACTGACTGCAAATAGTTTATGTTAATAAGTCCTTCAAAAGCAATGCAAAATAAAGATACCCCGTAACTATATTTCAGTTACATAAGAATTTGCATTGAATAAAAATTAATCAATAAAAAATATAAGAATTGAAATATATTTTATTTTTAAAGATCCCAGTGGAAGAAGGCAGACAGACAGACGATGACAGACGAGATAAGAATTTATTTATTTCTTGTCAAGCAATATCACGGGTATTCTTTCGTAACTCATTTACCAGGATCGCAGTAAATGTGAGGAGTAACCGTATTTGGTTGAAACCCGAGCGCTATGTGCGAAGAGTAAACTGATATGTCAGACAAGGTAAGCAAGTCAGCCGGCAAACGGTAGTGGCGTAGTGCAAACAAAACACGAGCCGAGCAGCCAGCGAGAGAGAGCAGATGGCTGGCGACACAACGCGATGCGGTCGTGTTTTAATAACATGCACTATTTATCCACTGTTTTCTATACTAACGATACAAATTTCTATCAATTGTTAAGCTTTCGCATTTCAATAACGTATCTTTAGATAATCTATTATTTCTTTAAATCCTATTTATCTACGAGACGACTTATCGATGATTGTTGATAGGCTATCAGTATATAAATTGCAGTTTGCAAATACGAATGAAATTTAAAGATTTTTTCAAAAACACCATTAACACAAAGTTCTGCTCAATTCTTAATCGTCTTAAGTAATCATATTATTATTGTTCTTTCTGGAACTATAGGTAAAATTTGTGTAAATTTTATAAGCTTTTGATTTGTGTTAAATTTGCATTCGGCACTTTATTTTTGTTTTGGTTGTGCTGCAATATAATCTTATATAAGATGGCACACCTGGAAAAAGACACTTCACACTATTTTAAACTTCTGGGATGTTGGTTCGATATAATATTCTGTGAACACTTTTAACTAACGGTGTAGTCAGTTCGAAAAATAAAATATTTTGAGTAAGTTTGTTGATGTGAAAATCTATACTAATATTATAAAGATCAAAAAGATATTGTTTGTTTGAACGCTCCAATGTCTTACCAGTCAGATCTGAAAAATTATTTTTCTATTTTATGGCATATTTATTGAGAAGTGCCTTAGGCTATATAACATCACGCTAAAACATTTGGAAGCGGAGAAGTAACCATGAACGTCAAGTAATCTGGCAAGCTGTAGGCAGGCAAGGGAAGTGAGAATACAGATACCAAGGTAACACGGGCGCACTCGCGGTTGCGCAATGGACGGTTGCTTGATTAAAATGAACAAGGATGAAACTATGGGGTGTGTACAAATAACTATACAAATAAAACGCATTTCTATTATTATCGATAGGATATGAGATGTTGATAACATTATATGAATTGTCAAATGATTATCCCTCGAATTTCAGCGCTTACTCTATATATAGGTTTTATTTATAGAACATATTTACTATTATTTCATATAACATTTACACACGATAATAAAATATTTTTATATCTTTACGGTAGAATTAAACCGTACCTATCAACATAAAAAAATTGTTCAATATGTTTTTAATACTTACTGAAGTCAGTTTTAATTATAATAAATGCTTAGTACCACTTTTACACAACTTAACTCAAGTAAAATCAAAAACAAACTAGCTAACGTACCTACAGTGTAGACAATGACAAACAATGCTGTTGGGTGTTTGGGCGCAAAATTACTTATAAAACAACAGTAAAAAGTAATTGTTAAAAGACTACAATTGTGTAGGTAATGGCTGAGTTATTGTTAAATTCTAAATTACATTTGTCCACCTCTAAAGAGCTTATTTCACCGTCCAATCTATGGCACCCGATTTCCAGGGGGATGGCAGGGGGGCTTTTGGCCGCAGGATCGAGCGTCGCTATGTGCTCTATTCCGCGGCCAAGAACCCCCCCCGCCCTCCCCCCGGGAATCGGGTGCGGTAGATCGTGACGTGAAATAGCCCTCTAAAGGGAACCTTTAAGGGAAACCCGCGAACCTTTCGGCTCAATAGTAGTACGGTTGAACTATACGAACGACTAACATTACACATACGACTGCTCTCCGTGTTCGTCACGCGGAGACTGAAACTAAACTACGCTATCGTTGCATTATAGGCGATGGATTGAAAATTCGCCCTTGATCGCATCCTGCATACCCGATTCATTATTATACTGAACTGAATTTTGTCAAAAATCGCGGTAGATCGTGCCGTATAATTATCCTATAATTTTGCTCAATGCACTTTTTTTGTTTATTTTCTGTTACTAAAACTTCATCGTAATTTTAGTGAAAATAGAATCTTATAAATCTTAATCAACCTTACTATAATGTATTAAAAGGTAAAATGAGCATGAATAGAATTTACGTGTTAATTGTGTTTTGTATCATGTCACAATGTTTATCATCCAATAAATATAAAGCATATAAAATCCATCCATATAAAGCAAAAACGAAACGTTCCGAGCAAATGGGTGAGGACTGCCATCTAGATGAGGCCGTCCCGTGACAGCTATTATCGATGTATGTAAATGCATTCGATACTAAATTTACTGTGTCGGATAGTAACTATTTTATTCTAATTAGGTACATTAATATAAACTACCGTAGTTACTGAGTAGCGATTACGAATTTACAACCAGCGTGTAGTCCGGGGTGGGATGAGCGATATTAGAATAACATAAATGTTGTCATTGATGTCCGATATATATATATATATAGTAGTAAGGATCGCCCACTTGCCTAGAACCAAATAATTTATGTTTTCTTGTATGAAACTTTTTATTTCGATTATCGAAATCCGATCCTTTTTTTGGCGGTAAGTACTTCTAGCATTGACGATTACCTATATTTATTACAATACAATAAAATATACTTTACTGCACACGAAACCAAAAAAACATACATGTATAAATATTTAAATTATTTGTGTACAGTTAGGCGTTCTTAAAAATAAATAAATATAAATTTTCGTGGCGGCAAACACATAATATATATCAAACAAACACATTTTACAATCAAATACAGGTACATAGAAATAGCACACACATATACTACATAAACAATAAATCATAAAGTTTTCACACATAACAAAAATACTATAATAATAATACACACACGCACACAAATATTTTATCACGGTATCAGTATCGTAATAAGTGAAAAAAAAGAGAAAAAACTGTATCATGTAAATTTCTAGTGAACGACTTTCTGGATATCTATGATTTTCGATAACATTATTTTATAATAGCGACTGCTATGAGCGAAGTCCTGGGTTCGAATCCCAGGTCGAGCAAAGTGTTATTGGGTTTTTCCTATGAAATTCTCAGTAGCAGCTCGAAGTTTGGTTTCGTGCCCGATTAATGTCAATAGGCTCGCCCCCTATTATTACATTGGGATCTAAAAACATACTCAGCGAACTGTGGGTGTACATTAGTACACCTCTGCCTAACCCTTCGGGGAATACAGGCGTGATGGTATGTATGTATTATTTTCCGTAATCCGAGAGATTGCCATTCGCCAGTCGCGGCGTAGCCGTGCTCGCATGCGGACGATGACGTGCATGTTGTTTATTGATGTCATATATAAAATAAATATAGTCATACTAAATATGACTAAAATATAACAAGTCAATCTTATCACCTATCTCAATAAAGAAATGATTAGCAACTAAACAGGAATGCCTTATATAAGAACATAATCTTTCCTAAATTCATACAATATAGGAACAACCATACCTACATATAATATGTATATTATTTGTTTTTTTATAACACGAATGGAATGAATGAATGGACTGCAAAGAACGGTTGTACAGTAATAACGTGGCACTTACTTAGTGGTCGAACGGTCATCGACTTGGCGATAACTAAAACTGAAACCGATAATTTCTTCAAATTCCCTCTAGAATGTTCTCTAATTAATAGAATACTGAATCATTATTACGCGTAAACGAATGCAAACTTCAGAAACCTATGTAATCTTTCTTTTTTTCATGAAAATCTCTTTTTTTTCTTAGTAATTTTGGTATAAACAAAATTTGTCATTGCAATTATATCGTAAAGTCAGGAACTACCACTGTTTAGCGCTAACGTAAACTCAAAAAGTACTTACAGTTTTTACATGTGCTTATAAAAACTTTTACTAAATTGTGTCTATAACTAGAATATACGGGACGTGACATTATTTTTAAAAACAATGTAATCAATAGGAATATTTAGGGAGGTGGGGGTTGGTCAGAGTATTTGTACAAATTACTAGATAGAAGGGAGCAAGGTAAGCATATATCCCTTGTTTGGTACAAAAGGGCCTCAACCCTCGGCATTCAGTTTGGCTAAGTCACATAGCAAATAACACTTATGTCGTTTTTACGTGACTACGAATGCTATGGGAATGTTTGATCCAATCAATGCATTGCGTGTGAATTAATTTCGTAATTTAGTTGAAGAATGTGTGAATACAAATGCTTATTTTTACTTATTACCTTTATAACTAAAGAATGCATTTTTGGTAAACATTAAAGACAACCGTATCTGTTGATCTTGTAACTTCTGAACCACTTGACTGACTGAGTTCATCATATTCACATAATGGTTTATCGAGACGATGATTTATCTAAACTAGCGGTTGCCCAATGATGAAATTCGACCAGTCATATCATATCAATCAATCATACGACTATTTTCTGTTTGACATTTGCAGTATGAACCTAAATAATGAATATTATTTCACTTGCTGTCACTTTTCTTGAGTGACGATGTTAATTATTTGGGGGGTTCTAAGTTCAATGGCAATGGTTGTGTTACGATTCGCAGTATTAATTTATTTTATTTAATATATCAGTAACATATATTATACATAAATTTTAGCTTGCAATACGCATAAAAAGGGGTACAAAGTTTTTCCTTCACGTATTAATTATAATGATGCTAGAATCCGATAGATGGCACTATGGTTGAGCCATTAACTACTTTCAAAGGTAGAACGTCTGCCGGGACAGTTACTAAAAATATAAAAAACTAGCTGCCCGCTTCGGCTTCGCACGGGTAGAAAAATATTTTATAGAACTTTTATTTAGATTATGAAAGCGTTCGTTAGTACTGCCTTTGGTTAATAGATGTCGTTACTTGCACTGATGCAAAAGTTCACCCCCTCTTTTATACACACTCTAGGTATTGAATATGAGAAAAAACTATAAAACACGACTTTTTTACTTTGTAACTGGATTGTTAAATAATAATTTTCATAGATCTTCATAAAGTCACAGAGTAACTAGGAACGAATTTTTTATATCAATATCATTGTCCATCGAATCGCCAATTTTTCTTATGAACTACATGACAGAATTATCGTTCAGCCATAATCTCACCTAATATTAAGTGTCGATGCGTGTGTTGTGCGTGTATGTGTGTGATGTGTTACACACAACGGCACAACGGCATTATGTTAGTCTAGCTGTACCTGCGATTTTGTCCGCGTGGAACGAAGGGTAACGTGTGCGTGGGGCATTCTATTTATTATTCTAAAATAAAAGTAGCCTAAGTTACTCCATATAACATCAGCTACCTGCCAGTGAAAGTCTCGTGAAAAACGGTCGAACTATTTCCAAGGTTAACAGGTGGAAAAATAAACGAAAAAATATTAAACAGATTTTTTGTTATAAGTACCGTAGAGATTATTTAATTACATAATATGCATTTAGTAAAAAGCTATTATTTTGACATTACAAACAGGCACTTCAATTTTATTATTTGTATAGACAGTGATCATAATTCCAATATAAATACGTCACTAATTACTCAATTTAGGAAACACAGCTCGCGGCGCGGTGGGAGAGATACGGGAATTTTAGGAAATAAAAACAATACTGGCAGTGTACGTGCGGGTGGAACCATCGCGAGGGTTCACGACGACGAGAAACGACAAATATTTGCAGCCATCATGACCCTCGCCTACCCTTCATTACGATGCCTCTACCGATTACATTCCATTGTTATTGAAAGTATTAAATATAATTTGCAAACATTGCAGTAATATAATACGTCGAGTTTCGTTTCAATACAAATTCCACATCGTATGACTTGGAACAATTCATTAAGACAATAATAATGTTAGCGTAAATCTGCATATTTGAATATTGTAAATTATAACAAATATATTCTGCTAAAAAGTTTTTAATTTCGATACTTATAACCTTCATAGTCGTGTGAGTCCATTTATTTAAATATGGAGCTACAAACCTCATGACGATGAAGCTCGCATTTTTTTTTCAGTTGTGGTGTACGTTTTTATATGCCCTTAGTAGACTGGGTACTGTATGAAGCTCCTAACACACTCTACGTACATGGTTTAGAATTTAACAAACGAAAGGACATTGTCTAGTGTTCATCTGGCACCTAACATTCTCAGGACTGTGTTAAAACTTACTCAGTAGGTAAATGCAAAGTTAAAAGGAGCCACTGGCTAACAGGTGACTAAGATGAAAGGTTACTGGTTATCAGATTACCTGTGAACCAAGCTTTCATCTGTGTAGCCTATCCATTGTTCGCACTTCCCGTACCTACTTGCCTACAGCTTGCCAGATTGCCTGATATTCATGGATACAACTACGCCCCATAGGGTTGTAGCGTGATGTTCTACCGCCTAAAACCTTTCGCAATAGATAGCCTATAAAGTGCAAAACACTTTTCCAAACTGACTTGTAGTTCCAGTGATTAGCCCCTTCAAACAAACAATCTCTTGAGCGTTATAAATTATAGTATAGATCATGGTAACAATGCACGAATGAACGGAACCGAAGGCAAAACTTAATCCGTAATGTATTAATTGATGTGATTAACAATATATCAGACAATAGATAGGGCAGATCGCATCACGTGAGAAAATCTCACCTGCCGCGGCGCCGTCACCGCAATATCCCCCCCCCCCCCGCACTAATTACCGTCCATATCTGAATCAGATAAAGGAATAAAAACCGGGCGTCCTTTCCTTTTCGTTTACATTTACATAATAATGCGTGGAGCATAACGACCGCCGGCGAAGCAACAGCCGCATTATTATAATGACGCTGATGGAGCGCCAACTTGTCTCCGAGTTTTTATGCTCGCTCCTGTAACGATTTCCAAATTCAGTTCATCCGATGCTGCAATCAACCGGGCACATTTCTAACTGGACGGTTCTCATTATGGACTCGGAAAGATTATGTCCGTGATAGTGTCGAATATCAGATATCACCGAACCGAACGTTATGTTAACTTGGAAGTGTAAAACTACGAACATGATCGAATTTCAACAGCACGTTTATTTTATATTTGATTAAATCCCCAGAGCAGTGTGAGCGTGATTGTGCTATAGTAAAGGAATGTGTTTGTGCGAGCGTGCATGAGACAATGCAGTCTCCGCTTTAATTGTGTGGGGGACTCCCATATGACGTTACCCCATTCACTACTTTAATATTCGGAGCGTACACGTATGCGATTAAGTATGCTTTCTGAATATACGGGGCGACCCTTCACATAGAAAGTTTTTTTTTACATTTCGAAGGGTGGCGCGCACGGTACCTACGAATTGTACATAAGACCCCAGTTATAATGAATGCTTGTCAACAGAGAAATCCATGGAATACACTAGGACGAAGATTTATTTTATTTATTACATATTATTATTATGAACTTAAGAAAATGCATTATAATTAAAATGATTCCTATGGTTGATAAGTAAATAAAGTAAAATTGTTTATGATGATATGTAATTCAAAAATAATATTTGATATTATTTTTAACTTCGTATTAAGTTTAACAATCTTTAATACGAAAATAAAAACTTAAGATCAAATTACATATATTACGTACCTATCTACATTTTAAGTAGGTACTTAATTATTATAAAAATTGCAGTTTAAATTACGATCGTCATATATATGTCCTTTATAGCTTTCATTTCGTGAGTAATTTATATAATTTTATTCATATACAAGGCGTGCCCGTGGCTCCGCTCACGTGGACTACAGAATGCAGTCGTACGGGTACACGTGCGAATCAACTACCTCCTCTCCCAGTTATTTTAAAGATAAAAATGCTTATTGTGTGTGATCCCGACTTTTTTGTAGGTCTTTTCAATGTGTACAATTATGTAGTATCTCCATTAATCTGATATATCTCTTACGGTTTACTCAGCGTACGCCATTTAAGTACCCGAATTGATTCATAATAACCAGTTTCTTTTTATTTGCGCGAAACTCTCAATTAATTTTCTAAAATAGTAGTAGTCTTAGTTACTCCTTATAACATCAACATTTCTAAAATAAAAATATGTTAAATACTCTTTATACCATCAGCTATCTGCCAGTGAAAGTCCTGCCAAAATCGGTCCAACCGTTTCAGAGATTATCCGGAACAAACACACAGACAGACACACGGACAGACAAACAGGCAAACAAAAATTTTCTAAACTGGTGTTTTGCTATAAGTATCTAACGTATATACTTGCATATGCATTTAGTAAAAATCTGTAATTTTGACATTACAAACAGATATATATTTCAATTTTATTAATTGTATAGATTTACAACATAAGATTAACTCGAAGCATAAAAATTTTAAACAGCTTTACACTTGAACGAATATTCAACTAATTCAAAGAAAAAACAACTGAGACGACTCTATCGATCTCTTTGTGTCTTTCGCGCTTTTTTATTCCATTCCAATACAGGGATGGATAAAATTACACCGGGGTATTATCAAGCGATTATTTATAGAAAATTTGGTCGCTTTGTGTTCCTTCCGAGTGCACGGTCAGGACGATCTGTTGGCTTCGCATTATTACCGGGACTTCAACGGCGCTCTGTGACCCTGGTAACGGCTTATTTTTTTATCATTTTAGGGAAAACCGTTACTTAGGTACGCACACATTAAATGAATCTTGACGGTTTAAATATTTGAAAGTAGGATGGAAGAGAAATAACAGACAACTATTTTAATCTTTATGTAAAATACTATTTCTGTAAAATAGTGCTTTTGAAAGCGATTCTAGTAAATGCTTAATTATCTTTTGAAGAATAGTCATTTCCGATTATATTTTTATACGTAACTTAAAACATGAAAGTTAACAGACTTAGTTCTTCTACTGCATCTAATTTAATGGCAACGTGTATTTTTTACACATTTCTTCCTAAGTCACGTGGATACAATATTTCTATATTCTTCAAAGTTCAAACAAATCCCTAACAAGACGGTGACTCCCTTGTTATAGAACTGACCAGGTAGTTTTTGTGGCAACTTAACATGCATGTTTCTAGTTATTATTATTTCACTTCACTCTTGCACATTAACCAAACAACATCATGTAAAATACAATCATTATTACTTAATATAGGGTGAATTAAAAAAGTTTATGAAGAATTAAAATAAACACACCACATGTCAGATTAAAATCACGCCCAAAACGGGGAGTTAGTAATATATTTCATTACATTTTTTTTAGTATTTGTTAAGCTTAGTGAAGAAAACGATTAGTAACATAATTATTTTATTACATTTTTTTAGTATTTGTTAGGCATAGTCAAGAAAACCATTATGTGCTAAAACATCTACTAGAAAATAAGAGCTCAGTATGTGTTCTCTAAGCTTACACAAGAGAGTAAAGATCATTGCACCTATTAGAGCCAAAGTTAGTTGTCGTCGTACCCATATCATAAATACCTCGTCGGCTTATTTTGTTAATCTAAATAACCAACACTTTGTAGGCATGGTCATTTTTTTTAAATTATTGGGCTTTTATTTCATACTCCAATCTAACTTTTGTAATGTCGCTGATAAATTAAATTGACTCGTTGGTACCTAATCTTACATATTGAAACTAGATCGTAGGTACAATTGTTTAGCCCTTGTCCGTCAAAAACTTCACTAAACTAACATGACACACCTCACCTATATTGTTAGTAATTCAAATTCAAGCTTATCATCATGTCACACGTATAAGAGTACCCATTCCGTTTGCACATATTCAATTTTTATCAATTAAACAGAGTGGGAAAAAGGCGACAAATGGATTTAAGCAATTTCGCTAACACTTTTTGATCAAATGATTAAAACGTGAAGAATAACCGTGTCACGGAGAGAAGCATTTTAGTATATGGATAACTTAGATTCAATACAGCTTTCTAAGTCCACTATCTACAATTTTATCGGCTATTAACTTTGTAAATGTCGTTAAAAAATAGCAAGCGGGTCTATCGGATGACAAGAGATAAATTTAGTCAATTATTTAAAATCATTGATAGACAGGTTAAAGCAAAAAATATGTTAAATGTTCTCACTGTCATTACGAATGTTACCGATGTGATTGGGTATGAAATTAGAAGAAAATATCTATTACATATTATTTATCGTAGCAATATACACGAATATTTAAAGGCAATGAAGGTTTTTAAATTAGAATAAAATCATATTGTAAAATGCTAATATTTAATATAACGCCATCTAACAAAAAGTCAGAAAACTACATTGTTCGTTCTTTAGCAAACTGTAAAAACGCAAGCATTATTTTGTATACTTACTTAAAAAACAAATGCATCAAAAATAGTATCTGATTGTAATTTAAGACAAAAGAAAAAAACTTTATTTATGATTCAGAAATAACGATAGTTTTACTTGTTTCATGTGGGAATAAACTATAGAAGATATTTTAGCTCAGCCAGACTACTGCTCGACGTTGATTGGTCGATGAAAACGGCGGGGAGCATGCGCGTTCGATGACTATTCGGTTTGAAGTCGAATACTGGCGCATTTGCTCTGTGATACCAGGGCCACAGTACTCTGTAGGAGTTTCTATTCAAAACCTCATTGTCAATGGAAATTGAAATCTGTCAGCATGCAATAAAGTCGTTAATGCCTTGGCTCGTGGTGCTTTTATTCATGTCCAACCGCGCTAACAGATAACGAGGCAAAGTGCGACAAACGAAAATCGTATCTATGTATTTGATTATACAGTTAATTTTAATTCAATAAAACAATATATTGCATTAAGTAGTATCCTAAATTTGACGGAGTACTTTAAAGATGACAGGCTTCTGAAACTTTTGAGCGGTTGCGACCTATTACAATAATTATAATGGAATAGAGAATGTATTTGAGCGTAGTCATTTAACATTTTTATGGTATACCTACACTTATTTGTGCTTTACAATTTATTTATGTTAACGTTGTAAGTAATATTGTAAAATGTACATGATAATTTGTTGAGTAAAAATCGAACATGTATTTTAAAATGGTTAGTCAGATTTCAGAGAGGTAGTACACATAATTTTCTTCGGAGATTTTTCTCTACTCGGGGAAGCTCGACTGGTGGAATACCTCTACCCTACAGAAGATCGCAGCCAAATAATCTTGTGTCTTGTTCCTGTGATGAGTAGCAGTTCCAGAGTTCTTTTGGGAAAGGGGGGTTAAGATCGGGGATTTCCTTCTTCTGAAGTTCCTTGTCAAAAGACAAAATAAATATGTCCAAGATAAACGTACTGGTCGACCGACTGTAGTATGTAGTTTCTAACCGTTAGAATTCAAATCAAATCACCAGAAACATTCTCCATAACCTTCGGTTTGAACACATTCATCTTGAGACCTATTCATCCAGGGTCTCGGTAAATCGAAAGTGCGACAAAAACACAAAATTTATTCCGGCCTTGTACCAATTAAGCGTCTTTATGACGTCTTCTAAAACCGTCGTAAAAAGTTTAGGTGTTATGGTATCTCCTTGTCGTACTCCTCACTTGATTGGAATGGGATCACTTAGCTTATGAAGCTGTACTTGCATAGTTACCGAGCTATTCAACTCTCGGAACAAATCCACATATCGAGCATCGATAGAGCTGCGCGATGGAGAGAGTTAAACACAGTACAATGTTCGACACTGTCAAAAGCCTTCTCATAATCGATAAAGACCATGCAAAGAGGGCGATTTTACTCTGTGTTTTGTCCATCAACTGTTTTATCGCATGATTATGGTCAAAAATCGAGAATCCGCTCCAAAAGTTGCTCAAACGGTTGGCATTCGTCAAGGATTCGGGTAAAACGATTACATATAATTTTGGCCACAAGCTTTGTGGCGATAATTGGAAAGTTTAGAAATGTCGCCTTTTTAATGTATGATGGTGACGATGGCGTTCTTTCATTGTTCTGGGTTAAGATCGAAAAGTTAAAGATAAGTCGGCTGTGATGCCATCTTCGCCAGGAGACTATTTCTATACAAAGCCTTTCTAACTTCTGCTATGATAGGAGGTACCTATGCAATCTTTATCGATGTATGTTATAGGTGCGGCTATTTCACTATTCTTCAGGCTTTGCAGTTTGTGATAGGTACATATAATTTGGAGTAGAATTCTTTGACAATTCTATCTCGGCCTGTGATTAAATTGCCATCGTCGTCTTTTAGCTTCACTAACCTCTTTGCGTAGGTACAACAAATTAGATCTAATGAAGTAGGTACTTTTTATATGATAAAAAATCTTACGAAAAGAAATACCTACCTTATACTTATTAGGTAGATGTTATATTTAAGGCCCAGGTCTAGATTTACTATGTTATTTGTTTGAAAATAATTATCACCGCTCACACAAACCTTTTTTTGATTGACTGATAGGATATCAAGATGTAACAATAAATGGAGAAGGTTAGTACCTAAATATTAAAAACAGATACAATTATGTTGCTAATATATATCCTTCTATATATAAATGACCATCGGTAAATATTGTATCCGCTGTATGCGTTATTTTATGGCCAACGCGGCTGATTGTATCACAATTTATTGGCTTTTTCTGTATAGTGGACAGTGGGCGCTGCACACACTATTCGTTTTATATTATGTATGAATTTAGACAATGTGGTAAGTTGATATATAAGTGCAAAACAATACTGCTATAGACGAGGATCGAAATCTGCGCCATTTTCATAGACGACGAATGCTAACATCGCGTCAAGAACAATATTCACAGAGTTGCGACAGCTTACTTATACGTTATCGTTTTTTGTGCCATTTGACCATGTTCTCCAGCCAGTTAGTACCTAATTGAGTTTAAAAGCATGAAATATGATCTCAAGTGCAGCTACAGAGACATATCTAAGGATGCTTATCGAGAGATTATTAACTTGACAATGGTCGCCAAACAAATAAGTACGTACCTATTTGAAAATTGTGCTCTTATTATTATTAGTGTAGTTACACATCATAAGAATGTTTTAAACTTTATATAATACAACTAACTGCATTATAAACCTTTATAAAGTAATTTGTTATCTCTACCTATTCGGAATCAGGAGGAAAAGGCTCATCTTGTCATGTTTTGTTTGCCTATTACCTTTCATTCTTGAATTACACTTAAAACTGCAATAGACGTCATCTCCCTACACACTTTTCAACATACCCAAGTATCTCCGGTTTGTATTTTAGTTAGATGCGCCTCTTTTACTTACTTACGGCGTCAGAATAGTGATTTTAACATGTTGGTTACATCTGGATTAACGCCATTGATATATTAAATGATAGTTAGTATGTTCGGACATCGAGCAAATCGACCCTGAGCTTTCGGTGAAGGAAAAATTTTGATAAAACTATAGCATGTTGGTAGGACATTTTGTAACGCATGCTTACATAGCTATACCACCTTCAAGTTGAAAATCTGTTGCCAAGCACCTATAGGTGTGTTCTGGTAGCTGTATTTGAACCCTCTAGCCTTGCCGTGTTTATCCATAGGCAGGTACCTTAAATTTGTAATCAATTGCTTAAATCTATAAAACATGAGAAGGGATTGTAATATTGATCTGAGAGTTATGACACATGAAAGGGCATTGAAAAGTGAGAACTGCCTGGCCTTTCAGGCAGTTCCTGTATAAATTCTCGTTCTTTTACTTGATGTTTTAACTTAAGTAAGAACTAGCCATAGGATCTCAGTAAAGGAAAACCAGTTGACTAAACAAAGTTATTGAATAATTAACAGATAATATATAACATTGATAATAGCAATAACAATTTATAAATAAATTAGTAGCTGTTACCCGGCCGCTTCGCTGAGAGAACAAAAAAAAATTTAGGGAAAACAAAAGAGATCGTAACAGTGTGAATGAAAAAGTTTTTCGATAAACCAAAAGAAAGTGACACAGGTTTGCGTGGGTGTTGGCTGAAATGGTTCTCAATTCTTTCTATTTAATCTTAATAGGGTATTATGTGATGATAGAGGGATACAAATATTTATATATAAAACGTCGAAATTAACGATTTAATACAGGTAATTTTGCCAAAAAAACTTCCTAATATACCTACAGCCGAACGAGAGGAAATCTAAATAATGTAAAACGGTTTCTCTGCTCACCAATGACATGTCCGTTTTAGGATAATGCTAAGTTGAGAATAAACAAACACCAGACGTAAGAAAGTGGTTCATGAAAACAGTAAAAAATGTATATTATTTGATAATTAATTATTAAGTATGTCATAATATACACATATGTGACATTTGCGTACCGTTGCATCGTCATCTAAACGACATCTTTCGTTGAATAACCACCATTCATCTTTGGGTGGAATCCGTTATTATTCCTTAATTGTAATTAATGCGATTAACATTCCTTCGTGTATTGTTTTCGTGTTGTGGCTATTTAAGATCATAAACGTGTCATGAAAGTCATATATTATCTATGCCGTAATGTGAAGCTGTGTATCTATTATATCTCCAGTGTGTTCCTTTCTTCCTACAACATGCAATCCTTCAAATATAACATGAAGAAACTTTTGAACATATCGCCATGACGGTGAGAACTGGCGATGGAATGTAGATCTGTCCGCGGTCGCCTGTTGTTGGATGGCACTTTACTTAGATGTATAGTGCCATCACTTAAAACAACTTTCGCAAGACTTAAGTACCTTGTACTTACAGACAGAGATAAAAACAAAGATATTAAAAAATATATGTACATATAGGTAATATACTGTTTAACGCCTAAACAAAATGTATTTTTAACAAGTTTCCACTGGCGGCTTTATTCTGGTCTAAGCTTGCTTTGTGATTTGTTTTCAAATGTAACCACCGTTTTGTTGCTTGACCCTATTAGGAATGTAGTGATATAATATGAAACCTTCTTTATTAGGTAGTTTTTTAGAGTTGTCTTCTACACTTCTACAGATAAGAAATTACCAAGTTAACCAGGTTTGTGTGACGTTATTTATCTCCATTAGTTTTGAGGAAATTCCTTGTATGGGATTTCCAGATATCAATATGTATCTTTCTAACCAACAGGATTACAATTATACTACGTAAATGTATTACCTTAACATAGTTTTGTTCACAACGTAAGCACTGATTTTGGGATTTTACGTGGTTTAATTTTGAGAGTTTAAGATTCGCAGATCTTTTTCGAAACACCAAAGTTCAGAAACAAAGATTGAGATCGCAACGGGAGAGAATTTAAAATGGATTGGATTCGTGACAGTTATCGAAGGTGTATTATTAGAGTAATGGGCTGAAATCACCAAAACAAAACAAATTGTTAGCCTGTGTTACATTTACCGCGTCAACAAATCTTTCTGACCCAAAACATGGGAGTTTTAAGCGGGAACTTGATTGATTATGTAATGATAATATTTTTTATTCGTATATTAGGTACCTACATTTTAGTCATTATTCTGTAACTTTGATGACATTTTACGCAATATAGTTTTGTTATTCTGCAAAAACAAATGAATTTAAAATAATATCAAGAAGTACGAATTAGGTACAAGTGGTTTCAAAATCTCCCTAGAAAGATTTAATAGGGTTACTTTACCTTAAGTACCTAGGTAGGTTATACTTTAGTTATACTTTCTTTGGGTATGGTATTTTTCTTTCCAAAATTACAAACCCCGTACGTTAAAACTTTGGCAGTACATTTGATTTGCATTTCAACAGATATTACCACTTACAGGTTTACTCTACTTCGCTTACTTCCATAGTTTAATGTCCTACATACAGCACTTGAGGTAGATTCCATATTTAAACTATAAAAACGGGCAGTTCGAGAAATTTACAACATGGGACCTCGCGAATCACTGAGTGAGGAACAAGTTTCAGGAATTTAGTATCTTAACTTTGCTCTCCCAATATATCCTTGAAAATGTAATGTGTGTTCGGAAAATCTTAGTTCAGTTTGTAAACAACAGGCACAATTTTAATACAAGAAAAAGACTTATTAAGACAATTTTTTTTAGGTTACAATTAGGTTGTTTACTTTACCGATTTGCCGGATAATAAGCTGAAGATCATGTAATACAAGTTATATTGTCAATTGTCAAAAAAATTATAAGCGAATGTGACGTTTGTATGTAGGTACTTGTATAGTTAAAAAAGAAATGATAATCTTCTTCTTTTAATCTTTTCGGCTCTTCTCGGTAACTGGGATGGTTTCCAAACCGGTGGCTGTGTTTTGATATTCATAAGTGCCTTCTAGGGGCCTTCATTTAATAAAGTATTAGTGATTTTGAAGTGTAATTATTATTTCAAAAATTGACACTGGCAAATGCCACGTTACGGCCGTTGAATAGAATCAAAATAAATAGGTACATAAGCTATTAGGTATTCTTCAATTTAATTCTAATAAGGAAATAATTCACTCTTTTTTTTTTGATAAAAAGTATTAATTAAGTATTCCAAGCAGGTTAGTGTCAGAAATGGGGGCAAATTTATATTTTGTTAAACATTAAAAAATCTCCAATACAATGGCGCAAGGTTGCCCCTTACACGAGTCTTCAATAATATTAAAACTAGTTTACTGTCAAAGGGAAATGTCATCTCAAGAAGGGCGCAAATTTATAAAGAAGCGTACAGTTTCACACCGCTGCCCTATTCCTTGAACTCTGTTAAGGGGAGACCTCGTAATAATACATATCAAAAATACAAGTATAAAGGAACACAAAACCCTTACGATAATTTTGAACAGCTGCTATAAGATTTACAATGCTGAGATTAATCTACAAAAACTAAACTCACATCAAGTATGCAAAGCTATGCACATTTATTACAGCGATAATCAATTTTGAAATTCGGCGCAAACAAAACAAACGAAACGGTTCGTTCATTGCGACATGGACAGTTTACAAATAAGCGAACCAATAAAATCGGCATCGTTATGTGATCTCGCATGCACCGTTTTGCAACGTTAGAACATATTACAATGCTTTCGTAAAATAATTCAAAGCTCACCTTTCTAATTCTCTTCTTCATAATCCGCTCAGCAGCATAGACACTATCGCCCAGCTCCATTTTATGCATCCCCAGTTTGGCTGGTGGTGAAGTATCAAAAATCCAAATAACACTGCAATCCAATAATTGTGATCCTGTCACTGCATCCAATTAATAGCGCACTGCAATCCGAGTCACATTCTTTGTCAAAACCCACAATATAACACTGTTCTGACTCAATCACAGTTCAAAGTTGCCGCGCGAACGATCCTTTTCCTTGTACGAACGCGATACGTCCACCCCACACCATGTTACAGAAGAAACTGAGGTAGGGGGACGAAGTCACCACGCCCCGCGCCCCGCACAGTCATCTACACAGAAATGCCGACAGAGAGCGCCACGAGTTCATAAACGCCCGCTCGATATTCTGTAAACAAGTTTTATTTTCATCATTCAATCGCGTTTTCAGTTCGCTTGAAGACCAGTGTTACAAAATTAAATACTTTTTGTCATTTCTAATATAGCAACAATGCTTACTGTTATAAATGTTACAAAAACCAATATGTTGATAAACATAATTATTGACATTATGTAATATATTATTATTATGTAATGAGAGTAGTGCCGTCGAAGCTTAGAAAATAAACAATATTTATACAGTGATAAGGGTACTAAACTATCAACAAAGTAATTATTACTATAGTCGCGTTGTTGAACGAACTATATACTGTAAGATTGTAGGTATATTCTTTAAAGCGTTGCGTCGGGCCTCGCCGCGCCGCGCCGTTTCGGTACTTAGTAAATGCGTCTCGCTCGAGTCGGTGGCGACTGGCGAGCGATTCCCCGCAGTGGCACGGGAGCACGCCGCGCGCCGTATGACGCGGTGGAGGCACAATGCCGTCGAACGCGACGTTGCCGCTATACGCCAGCTGTGAGAGAAAGATCCAGCGCCTACCCTATTATTTACACGCGACGTTGCCAGATCAACCGACCAACGTTGATTACGAGGACACTGCTTTTACGTTCGATTATTCAACACATATTGTGTGTTTATGTCAAGATTTTCGCAAGTAGCATTATTTCTTCATGAAATAGCTTCTTAGTATAATTTTTGGAACAATTTCAAAAGCTGTTATTAATATTACCTGTATGCTATCACCAGTTACGAAGACGCCAAAACATATTCACAAACCATTTATAAACAGAGGCCAACCCTATATCAAATAAATATTAATTTAATAATGTACTTTATAAAAAACCGTCAGTGAAAACGACCTACCAACAGAACGCGTATGAAGTAACTAAGGCATTTTCGGTCGTATCGAATCGGGTTGGCAACTTGGCATTCGTGAAAGGTCGGTATTTTGGGCTACGCGGTGTGCGGGACGGGTGATACAAGCAACCGTGCGATTGGTCGCGGTGCGCGGGCGGTGTGCAACGTTTCCCAACTACCAATAAGAAAGCGTGAAGCGTACCCGCCCTCTGAAAGTTGGCTGGCGTGTTCTCCTGTCTCGCTCTATTAGGCCGATTCGGTCGATCTCAGCGTTGTTTTTTGTTGAACGCGGCTCACATAGAAAAATAAACGGACATTTTGGATTACGTGCTCCGAAAAGGGTCGCCGGATGCGGGCGCGGCGCGAATGCATTTATTTATTTTGTTGGTATTGTTATGAGATATGGAGAACGATAAATAGAATACAGCTTGCGTTGAATCGACACGATCGTTAAGCAAAATTATAAAATTATCTATTTTTTAAATTAAAATACTACAGAAAAAGAAAGTTATATTTCCCGAAAGGTAAACACCCATGGAATTTTACTCGTTTGTTCGAGCTTCGGTATGTACCAAAGATTTTTTCGAAATAAATTTACTAATTTAAATTTGATTATTAATAAATTGTTGAGAAATGTTCCACAGTCTAGTGAGAAAAACAGAGAAATGAAAATTTCTCTTCGCTTAAAATCGCTGCGTTGATACGTCGTGGGCTGTCTTAACCTCTAGATTAATCCCGTGCATTCTTTTCTCGGGAAAACCCTTTGTCCAGTAGAGTATATAAGCTGTAACTAAATAATATGCCTGCCTAATATAGAGTTACTATTATTTAAAACTAGCGACCTCTCGCGACATTGTCCGGGTGAAACGCAATACAAAATTTAATAGGCTCCATACTTTATGAGAACAATAAAGTACGCGTAAATACTTTATTTCGCATGATTTGATTTATCTGGAATTCTAAAAGGTTTGGTCGTAAGCTATTTGATTAAAACGGAACGTTATCGATTGGTGCCGAATAGGTGGGTCGCAACACTCGTTTTTGATAATTTTTTATCGCAGCTTCACCTCAAATCCCAACATTATCAATGTCATTGTCAAAACTTCTTGGTTTGTTTGTTTGGAGTGAAGCGGTTTGAGTGCAATAAGAATACAATTTATCGGTTTTATATATTTATGTTATAGTAAATAATGGACAAGGATAATTCAGTAAACAAAGTACTCCATGTAGGTACACCAACAAAAGCTAATTATGGGATGAATCAAAACGACTCTGAATCTGATAAAAAACGAATTACTTTAAATTGAAAACTGTAAAGTGCTCTACAATTGTTTCGCAGTGATAATATTTCATAAAACTTGCGAAAAGTAACAAAACATATTTTTCTAAACATAATAATAAAGAAAAATAAATTGTAGGTACTTTATTTTGACACAAACGATATTACGCCTTTTTTACTTTAATTGCAAAAAAAGGTAGCAACCCTAGAGGTAGTAGGTACCATCCACGGAAATCTATCTGTGGTAACAACAATTTGCCAAGCTACTATAAAAAATCTGATCATATTTTGTAGTTCGTGCCTTGTGACCAGCTGAAATCTTCACTATTTTTTCTCAAAATTGAAGCTTTGTGACTCCTTCATAAGACATCCCCGCGAAACCATGACTGACGCAGGATGATGACCACGTTGCACCTTCCCGACCATTTGCGAAGCTTCTTTGGAGCTGTAAGCGTATATTTTATCAATCATTTTGCTTGTTGTAGTGTTCAATGAGCATCGATCGTCAAGTCTTTTAACTCCTGTGCCTTCCTACCTCGTATCTGTACATCAAGCGTATTAATCGACCCTCTCTCACTTTAACTTTAGCTGTCCTTTACATCGGCGATAAGCTATAAGCGATGTATGACTTGACTCTTTTTCTTAATTTGCAGACTTTGACCTTAGCAACATTAACAGCCGCTGCAGTTCTAACAGTAGACGGCCCGGCCGCTTCGATCTTTCTTGATTTTCGACAGAGGAAGTGTTGTTATATCGGTCGATAGTAGGTACCTACCTACGATATCCGAACATTACGAATGGCTGATACGAAGCTTCTTGAAAATTAGTTACGGCTCCATGCACACTTTGTGCAACGTGTTCACTGAAATTCTGTTTTGCTTAACATCCGATTCCACATTGTAATTTTATATTAACCTCGACAAAAAACTTGGAATGCCGGGGAATCGAACTAAGTTTCTAACATGCCTACCTATCTAATAAATACGTACCAAATTTTAATTTAGAAAAAAATAAAAATCAAAAGGTATATGTAAGTTGTAAGCATTCATCATATATATCACCAGACTAGTTAGATAATGTATCAAAAGATTTACTCCTTTTTAAATAAATGTTTTAACCACTTAACAGGCATATAGCCTAGTGGCATATGAAGTACCTACTTATTAATTCAAATCCGATAGGTCGCTGAAATATGTACGAAATGTATCGTTCCTACCTAATGTTCGCAGATAGATCGTGATGTTGCATAAGTGTCTGGTAGCCTAAGCCGAGATTCGTCCACTTTGCACCCTTCAGCTAGCTTCTAGATTTCTTGTTTTGTTGTTATCACTGTTTTATAAAAGTTGTTTTGATGGATTAACGGAATCAAAGCAACGAAATCTTTATCGTAAAAGACAAAACACGTAAAGAAACTCTGCGCTTTATGTCATGAACAATGAAATGGCTTTAAATTGTTATAGATACACAATTACATACATGCAAGAGACATGGCTTATAAGGACGTGTATCCTCATCTGAATGTATCTTTAGGTATTTTAAGTTTAAGTAACATTATAATCTTCTGTTTATATAAAATCTCACGTTATAGTGAATAGGGTATAGGCATAATTTATTCTTGAGATTGTCTAGAATGTTCCACCCTACATTGTATTCAATTTACTTATAGAATGTAATTGTATTAATTGTACTGGCCTGCAATCTTCTGGCAAATGGATATACAATGGCTGATCCCGATACGCGACAAACCAAATGAGAGTCACTGTGACGGTTTATCACCCTGTGCACGATGGTCGCGAGGCGCGACCTACTCTTCTTCATCTTATTTTGGCGCCGCAAAAAGCATTTGCCAGTGTCAATGTTTCTAAGCCTTCAAAAAATTTTCCAGCATCAATGTTTTCAAGCCTTCGTAATAACAGGTATTGTATACAAAGTGGCGTCTAACAAGATAGTGGCTCCCTAGTTAGAACGATCTAGGGAGTTTTAGTGAGATATCAAAATGCATGCTTTCCGCTTTATATTTATAATCCACTTGACTTGTTCATAAAAAAAACAATCTATATCACGCAAAATGCCACCAATATTACATGTTATAGGGATAAAAAACCTACGTTATAGGATTAAAAATAAAAATCACAAATTGTCACCTTAAGATCCCGCCAAAAACTTCGGACCTACTCGGGTACATATATTTATCAGCCCACTTGATTACTAGATATACACATCTGGACCACTATAGCGGGTGTTATATATATCTGGTAGGTATATGGTGATCGCGATCTAGTCGGACACAATTGTCACGTTCTACCCACCCATCTATTTTCGTCATATGATGTTATTTTATGTGCTTTAAATTATTTCTTTTTTTTGTGATGCTTCCCGCGTTGAATTAAGATGAGAATCCTCTAATTTAAGAATAATTATTCTATAGGTATATTGTTCTATATTCTACTTGTATTAGGTACCGGTATATAGATATCATGTTAAGAGAAACTGCACAGTCATGTTAATGAAGGGTAAAATTATTATTTCACTTTTAGTTATTGGTAATTGGAAAATAGGAAAGTGACTTCAACAAACAAATTCCAATGATGAGTAGGTACTTGTAATTATACCTACTGCGTTTTTTATTCCCACGGAGTGAATTGACCATCACTAATGTTAATGTCACACTTTAAAATAATGTTGTCACTTGTTGTAGGCAATGATTTGAATCGCAGGATTTTAAATACTTAATTGATGGTTTTTATTTATTTATTTAAATATTTTATGTCATTCAACATACCCGATCATTTATTATTATCATTACATAATTCAAGAAAATATAAAATGATTATTACAATGACGAACAACTCCAAAAAAAAAAAAGATAAGAAAAACGCTTCGGTTGACCCGCGACCACGAGAGATGCGAATTTGTCTCCCTTATTCGGGCTTCACATACCTATGAAGAGTTCAATGTTTTTTGAAAAAAACTTATCAAATGTATAATATCTCATACCTATCGGGTTTACAATTAGTACGGACTGGTGACATCACTATTTTAAAAACAATAAACCAGTAACACATGTAATGTCATTTCACTCCGTGGTAATAAAAACGCAGTACAGTAAAATTTGTATTACACTATTTATTTTTTGAAGTTATCCTTCTTTTGGCGCGTTTAGTTAGGGGGTGAAATCGAGAGCTACTAATTAATTAATTTGTAATATAATGATAACTGCATTTCATTGTCTTTTTTTAACTGTGTAAATATTATTTAACCATTGTATAAATAAATAAAAAATTAACATTATTGTAATCAAATTAAAATACAAAATTTACATAATAAATAGATAGTTAAAAAAATCGAATATGTTATTTTAAAGGTATGACAGTTATAAATATGCTCTTTGGGTAGGTATGTCAAACGGTCACCCTAAACCTACGAAGGAACGTAGTTTTTTTTCGTAAAACCAACGGACCGTCAAATAACGAAACCGTTCATTAAAAAACTTTTTGCTTTATTTCGAGAAAGGTCTTTGTCGTTGGAGGGTTTGCCCCCAGGCCGCGCTGGTCGACTGTTCATCCTAAGATCTTTATCTTATGTCCGACTGTATTAACTCGGTCATTCTAAATTCCAAATTTAAGAATTAATAAAACAGTATGTATACAGAAAAAGAAAGGTTAAGTTTGTTTATCGTTGTCTTCATTTAGTGGTTAATCTTATTTTTTATTGTACCTACAAACGTAAAACTATTTTGGTCAAATGAAGGGTTGTAGCTAAATGATGTAAAATTGTTCAAACGTAATATAAAAAAGGAAAACAAATTTCAAAGGGACATTGTAAGAATTGTCGTTGGATTTAGCTTATACTGTATAGATCTAGGATTTGTATCACAACATCACAAGACCTCAAGTGACGATGTGGTTAAAGGTGGTTACAAGGTAAGCTTGGATCAAAGTGCAGCTGCCGGAACAAACCTTTAGGTGTTTGGCAAGCAGTTTGGCGACTAAGTACTTCACAGTAGGTAGGTACCTGATGGAAAGTATAGTGCAGACTAGGAATAACGGTGACCATTGATAAAGAATTAAAGAAATACCTCTTCACGCTTCGTTTAGAGACCCGAGATTGTAGGAGGGAAGGAAAACGCTGGCCAGGACAAGATTCTACATCTTCACAATACGGCAAACCCACCAATTTGCAAACTTCTTTAAGCCGCGGTCACATCAATAAAAATGTTTATCAACCTTGTTCACGCATATTTAGACTGGCATAAATTAATGTTTTCACTTTCAAAAATATAACAACGCTGGGTGAGGCCAAAAAGAAAATTTCATACGTGCCTTTCCCTAAAACAACAGTATAAAAATATTTCGAATTGTTGTTTTCCATGATAGGGGTTAAAAAAATAGAAACGCAAAGGATTTAGGTGTTGATAAGAAACAGGGATGTTAAATTCTATCACAGACGCCCCCTGATCTTTCCTTTCAAAATTATGATATTATGAAAAGATTTGAAGGTAAAAGAGGAAAAAAAATTTCGCCTTTTAAGTACCTACTTACTAAGAAATGTAGGTAATATTTCAAAGAAAGTAAGTACTTACATACCTATTGTTATTGTTCGACGTAGTTTCGGATCCTGCAGTTAGTTCAGTCTCTTATGTTATAAAACCATGACTGTAGGGTGTTTACTAATTCTCGCTCGGTTAGTTATCACTTATCACCCATAAGTTAAAAGACTATCGTCAAGAATCTACCCGTGTGTTCCGGTAGCTATATTCTGTGTATTATCACCATCTTCGTCACTTAAGTTAATATGCAAGATGAAATAAAACAAGGAACTGATGTCTTACTTTCCTTATTGTGCTATCGTTGAATTTTGCTTCCCGGCACTGGTATTGGATTACTGCACCTTAATGACGATCAAATAATCTTACATATATAGTTGTAGTGAACTGGTTGATTTCGTAGATATTGTTCTTCGTCAACAATGTTAGTCTACCCGGTGTTTGGTTTTAGATGGGTCGTTTGATAAATTGAAATTTACTCCATTTGTATATAAGAGCAAGTATAATTGTAATGAAGAGGATAAATATATGTAGAGTTCAGATGTCCAAACACCAGAATTTCACTAGTTTATTACAGCAAAAATCGTGTTATTGTTCTAAACTAAAGTTTGTAGTTGGCATCACGCACAGGTAGATGAACCGTTTAATTTATCCTCAGAAGTTACAAGCCATTTATGGCTACAGAGTGGTTTTAGTTATTATTTAATATAAATAACCATTAGGTACTGGCGTTTATTTTAAAACTGCAAAGTAGACATTGCGTTTATAAGTTACTAGCTGACCCGCGCAACTTCGTCTACGTCACATAAGAAACAGAGAGAGGATTAGAGAGAGTAGGACGTAGGCAGAGACAAATAACAATTGTCTTAGGCACCTACAATACAATTTATAAGTTCCGATGCCGCCTGCTTCCCATATCATTCTGCTAATATGCATGCGCGGTACTTGATTTTTATTTTACTGCGGAGTTATTTTAAAACTGTGATATCTCCTAAGATATTCATTGAAATCAAATAATTTAAAGGGTAATTTTTTCCAAAATGAAATACCTGTGATGAAAAACGTATTTATTTTGATAAGGATTAATACCATGTTTATAAAAACACCGTCGCAAATAATGAATTATTTTAAAACAAATTTCATTACCACAAAAAAGGTTATATTGCGTCAACCTTAAAAGACAGTACCTATATATTTTATCCCAGACTTTTTTTTAAATCTTTTTAAGAGAAATAATTCCGTCACACATTAATGTTACGTAACTTTAACCATTTACTCAACGCACGCAATGGAAACTTTCGAAAGGAATAATTTTTCCCCGTTTTTGCCACATTTTTCAGTGATGCTTCGCTCCTATTGGTTGTAGCGCCATGCTATATAGCCTATAGCCTTCCTCGATAAATTGGCTATCCAACACTAACACAATTTTTACATTCCAACCAGTAGTTCCTGAGATTAGCACGTTCAACCAAACAAACAAACAAACTTTTCAGCTTTATAATATTAGTGTAGACGAGAAAAAAAGGTAGCCATGTCTATTAATACTGAAATAAGACGCATTACACATTTATGCCTATTATCATTTGCGTAAAAGACTAACAATAAAAAAAGAAAAAAAAAACCGTGCCCGTATAAAACAAAGAACAAAAAACAATCTCATCATCTATAATTATCGACTGGAACCAACTAATCAGAATACAATGAAACCGCCTTTATCTACGACCATAAATAAAACAGTTAAGAACATTCACTACACAAGAATGACAATAAAAATTGTATTTAAAAAAACCATAACAATACTATGGCGTTTCATTGTAAATACCTAATACTTGGATTCCAATTTTGAAGCCAAAGGAAGGTTCGAATAACAATGAAGCTGAAATATCCTGCCGTACGCAAGCACCTTTCCTTTTTAATACGTTTAAGCGTAAAGCGCTTTTTAAATTTAAACGTCTAATAGTAAAGGTTTAGAAGAAAGCAATTCAGCGCTGTTCTTGTAAACATTCAAGCCGAGAGAACGTAGGGGTGAAATAACTAGGGTATCTCATTGATTCTTTGAATAAACTCATATAGGTTAAAATATACCTTGCTGTTGTCAAAATAAAGAACCAAATTGAAAGTTACATTAAAATTTTGTAATAACCCTGGGCTTACATAAAGGGGATGCGAGATCTGACAAAATTGCGCGTTGTAATGATGCCTCGACAATAGTCGTTCTGGGAAACCGGAGGTTGGTTTTTGTGATGCCTGCGAATTCGAGAGTGTTCAGATACCACCAGTTTCGGTGGAACCTTACAAAGAAATGAGTTGCTAACAATTTGTAGCTGGAAAAGGAAATATTTAGCCATCTCGCCAAGACGCTAACTTATAATGAACTTGTCTTAGCTAATTATTAAATTCGTTGTTGTCAGTTTTTACAATAATTTTTGATAATAACGTAATATTCCTGTTGAAAATAAATTTACAAATATGGAATAAAATATGGGTATATATATTCGTTTAAGGTACATAAAAAAAATTATAAAAATATATGGTCAATGGACGTTGGTGTACAAAGTTATTAAGGTTTAAAAGACTTGATGGTGGTATAGGAAATTATTAGAAAATAAGGAGCAATTAGTTAAATTATTATGTGTCTAAAGCTACCTATATCATATAATTATGATGAATTTTAATTGAAAGCTACTTTATGATTTTAATTTACTACCAGCCGACAGTCCTCGAGTCCTAAGCTAACAGATAGATGCTACATTTATTATTTATAATGCTAATCTTGGTGGTATAATTTCTCTTTCACTTCTTTTTCATCCAGAGATATCACAAAATACAATAATGGAGATAAAAGGAATTATATTGTCTAATTATGTGGTGGAATACAAAGTTTTTATTGCATGTTGACTAACGATGTTCTGGTGACGTGCAGTGTTATTGGTGGTGGTAGCGTAGTGGGGAGAAGGAAAGTGGATAGGAGAGGAAAGAATAAAAGAGATTAGTTAAGAATAGAAGTGGAGGAAAACTATTAAAGTAATTTGATTAGTGTAAACAGTACTTAATATGATCTGTCAGTGGTGATTTATAATTGGCTTTATAGTTCTAGTTACAACAGTTCCAAAAATAGAATAAATAAATTAATAAATTTGAATTTAACAGATCAAAATCAACATAGGTACAGTACCTGCTATGAGCACCATTAATCACCGCAATTTTCCAAAAGTACAATTGGCTAAAATGTTAATGCATTTATTACAAATGTTTTGTAGGGAAAACTAAGTCACTTGCTAATTCCTATAAACGGGCAACAGTATTCTCAGTTGGTTTTTGTAGCAATGTAAAGCAATTTTTATTTTCACAATCAGCATAGATTTTTGGACGTACATACATTTATTTTTAAATTATTATAAAACAGTTGCTTAGCAATTACATTCATGTGGCCTGTGACATAGTTGCAATGAGGTTCTAAGCAGTTCGAAAATATGTACCTAATATACAATCAATATTTCAAGAAAGTCATTGACGCTATTTGAAACAGTGGTTTTACTATTTGTCGTTATCAGTCCTTGATTATTTTAAGTTTTTATAATTATTGCATTCCAATTTTCTTTGTCGTAAGATAGTTTTTAATAATTTTCAATGTAGACTCAAAGCGTATTGCCCTAAATTTTACACCTAAAAATCAATGTTTTATAAGCTGTGGTATTTATTGAAGTTAAATTGTTTCGAGAGTAGAGAGATGATTGATAGTTTTACAAGAAAGAATTTCTATATGTATAAGTAAGTATATGAACGGTAAAGAATTAATTTCTTATTTTAAGACACAAATCATGTCCATTTTATTGAGTTTCCAAGAATTATATTTTTGATTAATGTCACTATAAGAAATGGTATTTTGATAGGATATAAATCTTATCTTACTACTTAGTTACTAGATCATAAGACTGACTTGCAACAGAGGTACTTTAAAATAACAAGTTTAATCGATTAAAGGCTGCGTTTGCACTTTCATTAGATTTTAGTCATCTATCTATACTAATATTCTTTTATTGAATGAACGTCATAATCAAAGCTAATAATATAATAAAGCGGATAAGTTTTTTTGTTTGTTTGCTTAAACACGTTAATCTCTGGAATTTCCAGTCGGATTCGAAAAATTCTTTTTGTATATGATAGCCAGATTTACGAGGAATAGTATAGGCTACAACTCCCAGATATCCTTAAATATTGTTTTTTGTTAAGTAAGTCGGCAAGAGCATTTTAATACTCTAGGAGATAATGAAAATTTAAAATTATTTGTGGTTTCGGAAAGTGAGTACAATTATGATAGGTTACACGTGTGCGTTGGCAGCGCGGTGATTGTCGGATAAAAATACGGGAGAAACCGTGGTGCCCAGATAGTTAAAGAATAAATTTATACTTTTAAGATATTCAACTTGTAGGGAATGCATAAACAGTCCAAAGGATAAATAGTCAAGGTTCGCAGTCGCTCGGGTTTTTAATAACATTACCCCGGGGGCGACGGGCGATGGGAGGGAGCCGGATGGGGCTCCGACCCGGCGGAGGGGGTGGCAGCGCCGGGAGCGGAAATTGAAAAGCTCGCGGCTTCATAAATCCACCCTCCGTTATCTGCGGAACACTCGGTGCACTCTTATGGGTTCAATGAAGCGTACCTTATGATTCACGAAGTTTTCACGTGACACGTTCGCTTCGGTGGAACTAATTGATGTTTCATTATAAAATGTACTTATTGGATTTGAATTTGAAATGACTTTTTTTTAAAGTATGTTAAAAATCGAAAGGTTTTAATTAAAATTTCATACTATTTTTTTAACATGTGTTCCCTATTTTCTTTATTACGGGACAGTCCAATTATAGGCATTTTTTTGTGTGACAGAACATTTTTTTTGTTGTTAAAACAAATATCAACACTAAAATTGTGGCATAAAGCAACATTTTAAATTTAAAATAATAATAACCTTATTGTAGGAATAACAGTTTTTTAACAGTTAAGAGTTATTAACAGTTTCAATCAGTTTTTCAATGTCATATTGTAAACAATAAGTTTGTATTAGTGAAATACATATAGGCATTTTGTTAGGCCTACTGTCCACTGAAGCGTCATTTTACGAATGCATGCAAACTATAAATGACGAAAGGCGTAATTTACATCTTAGATATGTCTACGCAATCGTCATCCAATCATCATGCAAGTTACAAAACGGTCGAAAACGATACATTTCTCTCAAGTCTAGCATCGCGGAAGCACGTTCTTATTTCACCGCGAAAATGCCATCAAACGACGATGAAGACGTGATTGCAAGTTACAACTTTATTAGAAGGCGACGACACAGACGTAAATTGTATTGGCTTCATTCATATACTTATTGAAAGAAACATTAATCGAGCTTATAATCAGAAGATGATTCCTATTTTCAACCATGTTATCGAATGCTGCCGCACTAGCTGCATGATGAACTCATGACGATTCGCAAATGCGACGATGCCGCTCCGAGGACACAGTTCTGTCTCATTCTACGCCAGATGCAAGCAAGCTACATGCAAGCGTAAAATGACGATTTCGTGCGTATTACGTGTGGTTACGTAGACAGTGGGCCATAGTCTTTGTTCTAATTAAAGGATTTACAAACGCCAATAACCGAGTACCTATCTCAGTGTTAATACAACTACGTTAAATGTCTCCAATTTACTCAGAGAAATGGATGGATTGGATGGATGGATTTTTGATATGTGGCAGTAAGTATGTATAATCAATCATTGTAGCTACACGAATACGTTCTGAGGAGACTGTCCTTAATTTTTTGAAACATTTTGACCTGCATTTACAGTTTTTTACAGTAAGTGTACAATCAGCAAGAAACTGGGCTATTTACACAAAGACTATTTTTTATGCCAAACGATCCAAAAAAAACTATAAATGCCAGTCAAAATGTCTCAAAATGCTAAGAACAGTCTCCTCAGAATATTTTCGTATAACTACAACGGTTAATTTGCCTACTACCTACCCATAGTGCCCCATCTCAAATATCCATCCTGTATTTGTAATTGGTTTCTCGGAAACGGCTCCAACAATTTAGATAGAATTTTGTATTTAGATAGTGTTTTACATTCCAAGTTTACCTACATATGTATTATTCATTTCTTCATACGCGTGCACTGGCGTAATGGTTAATGATACATAGTAAATTAAATATTCTAAAAGAATATTGGCCTGTAGTATGTTTAAAAAAGTCTGCAATAGCATATTATGCTTATCTCTTATACATAAGCCATTAACCAATAAGGTATTTTGCGATTTTGTTTATTGAAGAATAAAAATGTATTTATAGGCATTGTTTTTAGGCATGGCAAATTAATTCCTACGAACAAAAGTTACCTCATCATAAAGATAATTTTGTGAAGTAAAATTTTTCCCTTTATAGCATGTAATTTAGACACATAGTTTAGGAGATAATGAAAAATTAAAATAATTTGAACTCGCGGGAAGTGAGTAGAATGGGTGCGTTGGCGGCGCGGTGAAACGTGGGGCACGGCTAGTCATACAATACATTTCCAACTGTCTTTTGATATTGTATCGGCGTTATTTATTTGCTTATAAACGATACGTCTTGCATTAAAAAAATTGCAAAAATAATACTATATACAATCTCTTTGAGTATTTAATACGCTTCTATCAATGATACGATGAGTTCTAGTTTACGAAAGCAAATTTGATGAGATACTAATGAGTTATAATACCTATGTATTTTACTAAATATGTAAGTTGCTAAGTTTGTTTGGTGATGGGTACCAACCTATTTTCATATGCCCGCCTGTTTAGCTATTACTCTAAGGTTGAAAATCTGACGCGAAGCACCTATAGGTGTGTTCCGGAGCAGCACTTGAAAATCAGTTTTCATAGTATGCTTAGCGAGTCACCATTTAGGGCCACGTTGCCACTTAACATCAGATGAGATTGTGGTCATAACGCTAATCTTATAAACGATAAAAAAAGTAAAAACTTTTTACCCTGTTACAAATTGAATAAACTTACTAAAAAAATTCTACTAAAGAGTAAGCGAGACACACATACTGAGATGACTCCATAGTAACACCACACTTTTATGCCTATACCTACAATAAATAATATTTGTAAGAAAATATGAAATGAATTAATTATTTACCTAAATTCAAGCCATGTCAATAAAACATAGGTAGATATAGTTTTTAATTATATCCAACTAGCTGTGCCCGGTGACTTCGTCCACGTAGTGTATATTTCGTGTATGAAAAACAGCAACTATTAATAAAAACCTCACCTCGCCTCAATCTCACCATACGGTATTTCACTCGTTAAAGCTTTGATAAAATAATTTTAAATGTCAATCCATATCACAGTTTAATAATCATACCGATATTATCTAAAATACATGAAGACTGACGGCTATGCTCGAGCATTGACCTCCAGGTCCTGGGTCCGATTCCCAGGTCGAGCAAAGTGTTAATGGGTTTTTCTATGAAATTCTCAGTAGAAGCTCGGAAATTGGCTTTGTGCCCGATTAATTGCAATAAGCTCACCCCCTATTACTTACATGTGACCAAAAATATACCTGGCGAACGGGTATACATTAGTACACCTCTGCCTAACCCTTCGGGGAATATATATGCATAAAAGCATACAAGAATGTTGAGATTTGCAATCCTTTACGAAACGCTAGGTTTGCTTAATAATTTTATTTTTATAAACCATTATTTTCAAGTGTACCTACGATTTATACTATAGAGTTTATAGTATATCTGGTTAGTGTAATTTTATATAAATCTTGGTAGCCAAACATCAAACAACGACATGTATCTTAGAAATCTAGATAAAATAGTAATTTAAATAGTTAAAAATATCCTTAATATTTATCTAAATAATATTTAAAAATAAAAAAGCCCAGCTTTAAATTATTATTATACGTGCTTTCAGAAAATATACTTAAGTGTGACACTAAACATCAAACCAATTTTGTTATAATTTAAACCAAGCCGTATGTACAGTGCTTATCTATGAATACTGTTGGAAAACAAAAAAAAAAAAGCAGTCATGAGGACGGCCGACAGAACTGAAAACTTAAAACAAACAGTTGTTATTTTTGGATATCCAAATTAATTGTTTGATCTTAAATTAAAACTTGTAAATCAAAACTGTTTCACACAACAACAAAATAAAACACATTAGTAAAATAACTCCTAAATTACTATAAAACACGCATTGCATAGTAATCGTAGGTTAAAAAAAATTATATTCTTATTTTTTAGATTATGTTGCTACAAAGACTCCGTTTATCTTTAACACGTCACGTGACCATGCCGATGACGACTTACATGAATTTACTCCCTTCATAAAGAAATTTTCACTTCAAAAAAACATATATTTCTATTTATTGAAAATTATGTAAAGATAAAATAATTTAGATTAATTTGGTATCCTTTCACTTTATTTCAGTAAATATTCTCAAAACATTACAGAGTTACCTCTTTTATAAAAATCGGTCAAGCGGTTTAGGAGTTATTTCCGGATATACAAACAAACTGACAGTTATTTTTTAGTTTTTATATTCGCGATCAGATTTTATAATAGATAATTATGTAACACAAAATTAAAAAAAAGTTTCATGTACAGACAGAGCTTCAGATATATCCATATAGATGAAACTATCAGATCATTCATTTTTTTAAGGTGCGAATATTATTGTAGTAGAATTTTCATTAATATATTTGTACTATTATATTAAAGATTAAGTGAGGTCAACTTTTTTGAATAAAATCGGATTTAGTTTTTAAACATTTGTCAAAATAAAATGTAAATTAAATCACAAGCACTGATGTCAACTTCGAAGGAAATCACCGCCAAAATAACTTTCTACTCCTTTTTAACCCCGTTAGTGGATGAATTTCAACAAAATACTATACACGTCTTCCATCAATTCTGTTAAAAAAGGTTTATGTAAAATTTGAAGTAGTTTGGACCAAGGAATCACGTTGTCTCATACAAACTTTGCCCCCTTAGGGGTAGAATTTCGGAAAATCCTTTCTTATCGGATGCCTACGTCATACAAAGAACACACCCTCCAAGTTTCAGGTCTCTACGATCAGCGATTTAGGCTTTGCGTTGATCCGTCAAGCATTCAGGGCAAAGCATTTTATATGTATAGATTATTTGAAATTACATTGTCATAATACAAAAGAACTCATACAGTCGTATACTTACACGTATCGTTTTAAAATTGAGGCATTTATCTTTTATATGAATTAAAATGTGTTTTCAACTTGTTTTTTAAACGAATTGTCTATAACATGAGTAAAAATACTTAAAATTATAATATGGAAATAATTACTGCGTAACAAACGAGTGCAGAGCCGCTGACACACGGCTAGTTAGAAATAGGTAGTTTTCATGTAAACAACAATATCGAATTAGCAGTTATTAGGGTTTTATCTGACTAATAACCATTAATATTGTTTCATGCGAAATACTGGGAAATTAATGTTGATAAGCATTGGACTATCGCCTGTAATATGCTCTAGGTATTTCCATCACATTAGTCAGAGTTATCGCAAGAAACGACCTTGTGCACATAACTGGCATCATAGCTTAAAAGTTTTTTAATTACCTATTTGAACGCGTAAATCTCTCACTTACATATCTGAAAAGTTCTTTTTGAATTTTATAACCGACTAGCTGACCCAAGCAACTTCGGCTGCGTCAGAAAAAAGAGAGAGAGAGAGAGGTGGGCACTTATAATAAAAATCTAAAGGAGTTGAAATTTTCTATGTATTATCTGCGAACCATTTGAGCACCAATCGCCCTCCCCTCCCCACATGACCACCCGCCTCCAACATCATTCCGCATAATAAAAATGCGCGCGCGGTACTTGATCACTATTTTGCTGCGGAGTTATTTTAAAACTGTGATATCTCCTAAGATATTCATTGAAATTAAATCATGTTAGGGCTTTTTTGATCAAAATTAAATATTTATACTTGTGATGAACAGCGTGTTTATTTTGATAAGGATTAATACCATGTTTATAAAAACACCTTCGCAAATAATGCATTATTTTAGAACAAATTTTATTACCATAAAAAAGGCTAATTGTGTCTACCTTAAAAGATAGCGCGGACTTTTTTTAGAACTTTTTAAGAGAAACAATTCCGTCACACAAGATTGTTGCGTAATTCTAACCATTTACGCAGCGCACCCAATGGAAGCTCTCAAAAGGAATAAATTTTCCCCGTTTTTGTAACATTGTTCATTGATGCTCCGCTTCTATTGGTCGCAGCGTGTTGTTATAAAGCCTATAGACTTCCTACATAAATCGGCTATCTAACACTAAAATATTTTTTCATTCGAGCAAATAGTTTCTGAGATTAGTGCGTTCAACCAAACAAACAAACAAACTCTTCAGCTTTATAATATTAGTATAGATTTATAGAGGAAGGTTATGAGCTATATAACACTGCGCTAGACTCGAGTGGGAGACAGGAACCAAGGAGGGCTTAGCCCTGGAATGGTTTCCCCGTGTACCGCCAGTACGCGAGAAGAGTTCGAGAGAGGTTAGGAGCGGAGCAGTAACCGTGTACGTCAAGCAATCTGACGAGTTGTAGGCAAGTAGGTACGGGGAGTGATCACAACGATATTCTACACGGCTGAGTTGGAGAACTGTTTCACATAACAACAGAATAAAACACATTAGTAAAATAACTCCTAAATTACTATAAAATAGGCATTGCATAGTAATTATAGGTTCAAAAAAATGATATTATTAATTTTTAGATTATGTTGCTACAAAGACTCCGTTTATCTTTAACACGTCACGTGACCATGCCGATGACGACTTACATGAATTTACTCCCTTCATAAAGAAATTTTCACTTCAAAAAAACATATATTTCTATTTATTGAAAATTATGTAAAGATAAAATAATTTAGATTAATTTGGTATCCTTTCACTTTATTTCAGTAAATATTCTCAAAACATTACAGAGTTACCTCTTTTATAAAAATCGGTCAAGCGGTTTAGGAGTTATTTCCGGATATACAGACAAACTGACAGTTATTTTTTAATTTTTATATTCGCGATCAGATTTTATAATAGATAATTATGTAACACAAAATTAAAAAAAAGTTTCATGTACAGACAGAGCTTCAGATATATCCATATAGATGAATCTATCAGATCATTCATTTTTTTAAGGTGCGAATATTATTGTAGTAGAATTTTCCTTAATATATTTGTACTATTATATTAAAGATTAAGTGAGGTCAACGTTTTTTGAATAAAATCGGATTTAGTTTTTAAACATTTGTCAAAATAAAATGTAAATTAAATCACAAGCACTGATGTCATCTTCGAAGGAAATCACCACCAAAATAACTTTCTACTCCTTTTTAACCCCGTTAGTGGATGAATTTCAACAAAATACTATACACGTCTTCCATCAATTCTGTTAAAAAAGTTTATGTAAAATTTGAAGTAGATTGGACCAAGGAATCACGTTGTCCCATACAAACTTTGCACCCTTAGGGGTAGAATTTCGGAAAATCCTTTCTTATCGGATGCCTACGTCATACAAAGAACACACCCTCCAAGTTTCAAGTCTCTACGATCAGCGGTTTAGGCTGTGCGTTGATCCGTCTGTCATTCAGGACAAAACTTTTATATGTATAGATTATTTGAAATTACATTGTCATAATACAAAAGAACTCATACAGTCGTATACGTACACGTATCGTATTAAAATTGAGGCATTTATCTTTTATATGAATTAAAATGTGTTTTCAACTTGTTTTTTAAACGAATTGTCTATAACATGAGTAAAAATACTTAAAATTATAATATGGAAATAATTACTGCGTAACAAACGAGTGCGGAGCCGCTGACACACGGCTAGTTAGAAATAGGTAGTTTTCATGTAAACAACCATATCGAATTAGCAGTTATTAGGGTTTTTATCTGACTAATAACCATTAATATTGTTTCATGCGAAATACTGGGAAATTAATGTTGATAAGCATTGGACTATCGCCTGTAATATGCTCTAGGTATTTCCATCACATTAGTCAGAGTTATCGCAAGAAACGACCTTGTGCACATAACTGGCATCATAGCTTAAAAGTTTTTTAATTACCTATTTGAACGCGTAAATCTCTCACTTACTTATCTGAAAAGTTCTTTTTGAATTTTATTACCGACTAGCTGACCCAAGCAACTTCGGCTGCGTCAGAAAAAAGAGAGAGAGAGGTGGGCACTTATAATAAAAATCTAAAGGAGTTGAAATTTTCTATGTTCCCGACCCCAACGCCTGCCGGAGAAAACGCCGGCCGCGTAATATATTCACTGACTCGCCCGACCAAACCGAAGCAGCTAACGCGTTCTACGCCACCGTCTCTCCAAACAGAGCGTGCCACCGCCCACGCCCGCGTAACCACCGTTCTCTCCGCAGAGGACGGGCGGTTAACTTCGCTCCCGCACACCCGTCACGTCCACCCTCTCTAGCGGCAACCCAAGCCTAGGTCCGTTCCTCGGTGTGAAACCCTTGGGTCAGGCAGCCGCCCGCGCGATACAAAGTGACACTATACGTGTAACACTTAGCTACCCACACACAACATCACACACGTACGAACACACACACGTGCACACCACACAGGTACATAGGTTCTGTAAGGGACCTTTTTTTTTCTTTTTTTGCGCTAGTTAGACTAATGCGCTAGTTAGTGTAGAAAAACCATTCCGATTATTAAATACACATACGCATGGTCCACTCCTTCCTCCCAGGAGGAGGGGAACGTGCATATGAGTATACATTAGTTAGTTCGAATTCTCTTAGGATTAGGGAATTAGTTAGATCGCGACTTTTTCGCATTCGTGACGACTGCCCGAGCCGAGGTTCGGCCACTCTGGCACCCTCGTGCGGGTCGTCACAAACTTTCGCGGCTGAGTGCACTAAGCGCTCGCCCCCAAGTCCGGTGAAGCTGTAAAAGCCGCAGCGGCTCTGTTTGACGATAGGGCCCCTAAGGCTAACAGTGTAGTCAGTTCCAAAAAAAAAAAAAAAAACTTGATCACTATTTTGCTGCGGAGTTATTTTAAAACTGTGATATCTCCTAAGATATTCATTGAAATTAAATCATGTTAGGGCTTTTTTGATCAAAATTAAATATTTATACTTGTGATGAACAGCGTGTTTATTTTGATAAGTATTAATACCATGTTTCACCTTCGCAAATAATGCATTATTTTAGAACAAATTTTATTACCATAAAAAAGGCTAATTGTGTCTACCTTAAAAGATATAAATAAATTATAATGTATAATTTTATTTTTACTCTTATTGTTGACTATTCATATGCCGTATCAATTGACGAATGCCATGTATTTCCCGTGTACAAATTTCATCAAAATCGGTTGAAAATTACTACTCTATGTTACAATTTCTAATGTATTATTATTATTAACGATTCTTATAGCTTCTCAATTATGGTATGATGTATAATAATACTCCACGTCTATAAAATTTGATCAGAATGGATTGAGAATTATGAAAATCGTATTTTTTGGTATTTCTAGAAGTGATATTGACAATTCTTATAGCCTATCAATTATATAATTACTTATACTTCCCGTGTACAGAATTTCATTAAAATCGGTTAACAAACAACGAAAATAGTTTTTTTTGGAAATTATTTTTTTTTACGATCGAAGTTTCTTATACCATATTAATTGATCGATGACATAAGCATTGCGTGTACAAAATTTCATAAGAATCGGTCAAGCCGTTTTAGAGTTAAATCCGGACATACAACAGACAGACAGATAAAAAATATGTAATGGCATATTCGTGAGTGATATCGTTTATATAATGTGCCTATCGGAAAATTTTGGAAAAATATTAAAGTACTGACAAGACTAAATCGGCTATCTAACACAAAATATTTTTTCATTCGAGCAAATAGTTTCTGAGATTAGTGCGTTCAACCAAACAAACAAACAAACTCTTCAGCTTTATAATATTAGTATAGATTTATAGAGGAAGGTTATGAGCTATATAACACTGCGCTAGACTCGAGTGGGAGACAGGAACCAAGGAGGGCTTAGCCCTGGAATGGTTTCCCCGTGTACCGCCAGTACGCGAGAAGAGTTCGAGAGAGGTTAGGAGCGGAGCAGTAACCGTGTACGTCAAGCAATCTGACGAGTTGTAGGCAAGTAGGTACGGGGAGTGATCACAACGATATTCTACACGGCTGAGTTGGAGGCGTAGGTGGCGTGATGGAGAGTTATTCGAATAAATTTAATACGTGTGAAGCCTTAGGGCACAACTAGTTTGATCTGATTATATATTAAAAATACCTCATCAAACGAAGCGATTAACTTTTTTTAAGGGAGTTTTTGGCAAGATCTTGGTGACATGTAGTGGTTTTTATTTTTAATTCATTTGCTTAGGTTTTTGACCTTATATTATGTAATATTGGTGGTGATTTGCCTGATATAGTTTAGTTTTTGTGTATAAATGAAGTGGATTATAAATATAAACTAAGAGCATGGATTCTGGGATCCCACAAAGACCCCCTAGAAAGTTCTAACAAAAGCCACCATCTTGTTAGGATACTGAAATCGTCACTTACACACTTTATTCACTTAATAATGGCAGTAATGGTCTTTTGCCAAGTTAGGAAGAAGAAGAATTTTTATTAATAGTAGCTCGGAAAGTGACGTCATTGTGCCTGACGCTAAGCCCAATACAAACAAAAAAAATGGCTATCCATTGCCAGTCTCAAAGGCTACGAGCCTACAAGTCTATCGGTAGTATGATACACACTGGCAGATCCCGGAACACGACAAACCAAATGTGATTGATTGTGACGTGGCTATCACCATATTATATGTATGGTGATCGCGATCCAGTCGAACACAATTGTCGTGTTACCTATCTATAACCTGCCTTATAATACCATAATTTTAACATTAATTATCGTTGAAGTAAGCTTTACGGTTAGGTATGAATCCACTTGAGGTTGGCTAACGTTGACACAGACATGCGAATGTCAATATTTGATATTCAAGCAATGTTTATAGACAATCACGGATAAACATTTGCGTGATGAGACAAGTGAAATGTTTGAAGTATTGATGGGTATTTGCTTTGTTACTTCGTATGTACTAGAGATGTGCCGCATATTTGTATCTGTTTCCGTCCCCGCGGATATTCGAAGAGAAAAAGGACACGTATTTGTATTTTTTTGCTAATATTTTAAGTATATATTCATTCATTCGTTGTAAGAAATTTGAAAAGTAGCAAAACATTAAACTGCTTAAATTAATTTTAATTGTTACTAACTTATAATACGTAGGTATATAATACAAATCAACCTAATTTATACCAAAAGTAGCGGTGTATAATGTATAATTTTATTTTTACTCTTATTGTTGACTATTCATATGCCGTATCAATTGACGAATGCCATGTATTTCCCGTGTACAAATTTCATCAAAATCGGTTGAAAATTACTACTCTATGTTACAATTTCTAATGTATTATTATTATTAACGATTCTTATAGCTTCTCAATTATGGTATGATGTATAATAATACTCCACGTCTATAAAATTTGATCAGAATGGATTGAGAATTATGAAAATCGTATTTTTTGGTATTTCTAGAAGTGATATTGACAATTCTTATAGCCTATCAATTATATAATTACTTATACTTCCCGTGTACAGAATTTCATTAAAATCGGTTAACAAACAACGAAAATAGTTTTTTTTGGAAATTATTTTTTTTTACGATCGAAGTTTCTTATACCATATTAATTGATCGATGACATAAGCATTGCGTGTACAAAATTTCATAAGAATCGGTCAAGCCGTTTTAGAGTTAAATCCGGACATACAACAGACAGACAGATAAAAAATATGTAATGGCATATTCGTGAGTGATATCGTTTATATAATGTGCCTATCGGAAAATTTTGGAAAAATATTAAAGTACTGACAAGACTAAAGATTTATTAATAAATGCGCATAGGCGTATTTATTTAGGTCTCTACCTATATAAGTATAATAGAATGAATTAATATCTCTAGTAATTGATAGTAAACTCCACTTACTATACCTAAACAAATCGCGTGCACAATGCGAATTCAAAAACATTTCTTACAATTTCACCTGCGCAAGGATTGCGCCTACTGCAAATGAAGCACGAAAGTTGAGATCCGTATCCGCAAATAAAGACAATAATACCCTGCATTTGTGACCGTATCCGCGGATATACATTTTTATGAATTCGGCACATCACTCGTAAGTATTATATTCCGTGTCTGAATTAATTTGTATTTAATTTCTTTTAATTACATTTCGACATCCTTGAAATTAACATTATTAGCTTATACATTGGTATTTAGGACAATAGCTAATGGCTACAGACAGAAAGGCCTTGGGGCGTTGGAAATAGTTGTCAATATCATTTAATGGAAATTTTAAGCGTCTGAAGTAAGAGTGTAAAAACTGTAAAATCTGGGTTTTGACTGCCCGCAAGACTGTTGAAGAATCGCTGCAAACTACAACGCAAACTGCAATACGATTTTGTGCGGCAAAGGCAGCTCTCACTGCCACGATTCGAGTGATTATTATTCCGATGCGATGCGAATTAATTCGTTAGTTCTTGCGATGCGTCGCGTCGTGCGAGTAACGCAAATTTCTGCGATGCGACGCGGCTACGGTGCATTGCAGTTTTGTGTTTTGTCTGTAAAAGGGATAGAACAGAGAATATCTATGTTAATACATATATTTAAAAAGTTAATTTAAAAATTAAAAAAAAACTCGACTTCAAATATAAAAAAAAAAAACTAACTAAAACGTAAAAAAAAAAGTTATATTCGTTAATTTGTATAATATACAAAGCGAAAGGTGATTGATTTACTCGCTAAAAAGAGAAATAGTCATGACTAACTTCATCTTGTTGGCAAGCGAGATTAAATTTTTAGAGCTATTTTTGCTTTGCTGCTCTAAAGAAGTATACGTTGTGTACGTAACTTCTTACACCGATTTTGAAGTGGAAGACAAAACAATGGCGAGCATCGAAGCGGTTTGATTGCAAGGCGCAATCCATCATCGTTGTCCATTGAAACATCACTTATGTTTGTCGGAGCGAGTCTCGATTGTGTCCCACGGTCCGGTTCACGGTTGACAGCATCGGGGCTCTCGAGACTCTCGGTTATAAATAAGTATCTAGTATACCTAAATGAAATGGACTTTCAATATACATATTATGTAAGTTCAATTGTTTTTTTTTTTTTAAGGTGCTTAGTAAAATGACTGTGTTCCGACTGTTTATATAAAGCCTTTATTCCAGGCTGCATATCTCGGCCCCTTATTTAATTATTTCTCAAGAGCACAAAGCGATAGCAGAAATGGTTAAATGATGGCTTCAAAATGGCATATTCAGATTGTGTATCAACCATTAAGTACCAAATGTAATCTGAATTTGCCATTTTAAGGCCATTTTCGCTATTTCTTTGCTGTTGCAAAATACATAATTGGGGGCCGGTTTTAGGTAAATTATACATCGAATGATAATGTACATTGTTTATGGTGTTCGCAATCCAACCTTCCCAGTCTGCATCCTTCCGGGATATCCTGGATTTTCTTATTGGAAAAACGCGTGTACACTTTTTGCGTTCACGGAAAATTGTATTAATTGTATACCAAACAAATAAATTTTAAAAAAACAGACTAAATTGGATGCTTAGAATTTGATAATTCTGCTATAATTTCAGTTTCGTGTAGGATTACTTAGCTAACACAGATAGTTTTTGTTTGTTTTTAATTAATCACCCTAGACTAACTTGATAGCTGGAATATCTCTCTAAACACAGAGATAGAATTCATAATTAGAATTTCGGAACCTTGCCTCACACTATCTTAAAAATTCGGATCGATTAATAGAGACGTGTTTCTCGGCTCAGGCGTCTTTGAACTGATTGACGTAAAAAGGAAGAGGATTAAGAGAATTTGATACTCATCGCACTCTCTTAGCTCTTTATTATACATAATAAAAAATGCAAATAAATACACTGGATTTATTATTGAATCCTTACATATTCTTCGATTAGTACACTACACAGTAGCATGATTTGATGAATTAATACATTGTATAACATATTACATAATATAACATCCTAAAAAGTGACACAATAGTTACGTAATAAATAATACAAAAATCATCCCTAAACTGATTCCGGTGTTGGAGAATGGTCAGTCATATTAAATGCATTGAAAGACGCGTGCTATGAATTCACAATATAAATCCTTCCTGTATGGAATTCATACCGCTCGTAAGGTTCACTCTGTTTGTAGTATTCATTGTATGGAATTCCGGACTTTCTGAATTAACAATATGAATTCAAATAGGTAATCGACTATATTAAGGCCTTAGTGGTAAAAACTAGTGATGTACCTGAATCTTAAAAATGTGGTTCCACGGATACGGACAATATTACGGATATCCAGCATTAGTAAGAAGGGAGCAAATTTTATATCATTGTGTGCTATTATTTAAATATTAGTGCCATTACCAATTACTTCTCAATTTGATTATTTATCTGTTAGCATTTATTCAATATTCCTTCGTAATATTTTTTTTCATCAGACATCACGTTCTTTGGTCTTGTTTTTTAGTGGTTAATTAACTGATAAGGGCGAAGGTCATTCGCCGTGAGAATTCTATGATAATGAGCAATGGGTGTTGAAGGTAGACTCAAACCATGGTACGGGCCGCTAACTGGAAAGGACGAAGGAAAAACGGAGGTAAGGAATCTCTTGAAATACTTTGTTGGAGTTGGTACTTTTCACATGTTATTTTGTTTATACTGACAAAAGAATATTGCAGAAGTAAACTTCTTTGCAACTAACGTATTATAATAGTACAACACTATTTATATGAAAAGAGTTTTAGAATGATAAGTCTGTCATTCTGGTATCGTGTGAACAAGGTGAGACGGGTGACGGGAATTATATTGTTCATGCTAACCTCATGACTTGAAGAGGTTCCTTTCGTTTAATCTCTTGGGTTCTGAATCGTCGTAAGCCATTGTAACAAAAACAACTAGAAATACATTTATTTTGCCGCATGTGATTAAATAGTTAGGTAATCGAATTTCAATAAATTTTATACGGTTTCGTTTATTTGAAATCAATAAAAGTATAATATTATGCTTATTATGAATTATTACTGTTAGGCTCAATAGATTGTTTGCTTGAACGCTTTAATATCTGGAGCTACCTATCAGATTAGAAAAAATATTTTTGAATTTTATAGCCTATTTATTCAGGAAGGTTATATTTTATATAACATTACGCTAAGAGCCTTAGAAGCAGAGTAGTAACCACGAAAATCAAGCAATCTGACAAGCTATAGGCAAGTACGGGAAGCAATACGGGTTAGTTGGTGACGCAGCGGCGCGATCCTTTGGAATGTTGGTGGAATAAATTTAATACGGGTGAAACCGTGGGACATAGCTTGTTGTATGTAACATATATATGTAAGAAACTATGCATAATATTGATTCGTATGTTGATAATGTTTCAACTAGCAATTATAAACTTTAAACAATCTTTATAAGTACCTACCTAATCAAAAATAATTGAAAGTGGATTTTCTTATAAACTCAATTCACTATCTTGTACTGAAATAAAAGGTATTGCTATTGTTGCAAGAAACAAAAGAATAAACAAAACTTTCTTGGATAGCAAAAAAAAAGAAAAACAATTCCGCAACTAACTACCTAAATTCACACTTGCGAATCCGGCAAAGAATTTGCTATTGTCGTAACAATGGCCCATTATTTGGCCATAAACGGCAAATTAGACACGTACGACACCATATGCCAGCCATGTGGTGGCGCGTGGCCCACAATTGGACTAGCCTGCTATTGTCTATGCAACGTTGCGCGTCATGAAGCAAGTGGTTATAAAGAAAGTTATTGAACTTAACTAGACACTTTCATTTTTGTCATAAGACGTCGTTTATTAGACAGCCGTTATTTAATAGCCTGTACTATACAATAACTTGCGACTTCGTACGCATTAATCTTATATATAAAAACCTTAGCTACTATTAATGATTCTATAACTACTGAGCGATATGATCTATTGAGTTCATATTTACATAATATATTTGTTTTATCAATATGATGGTTTATAGATGTATTAGGATCCAATAGGTCGCGTTGTCGTCGAGCCATTAACTATCAGAAAGAGCAGAACAACGTCTGCCGGCCCAGGTAGATATAATTTGAAATTAATAACAGTAAAGGAGAAAAAAATTTTTGAATCGTATCAGTGGTTCCGAGGATTACGTGTTACATTAAAACTCATAATCTCTACCTGATTATATTTTTAGCATAGCAGTTTACGTACGTATAGTTAGATACGTTCACAATTTCAAAAGATAATCAGAAAATTGAAATCTAGTGTCAATCAGATAATAATTTTTCTATTCGATTTATTAGCGAGACAATGAAAAATGAAAAATTAATAATTAAATCACATTTATTAGTATTATTTGTTACTGCTGATTGACGCACCTATTTATAAAATTGCAAAAAATAATACCGATAATAATAAATAATTATTAAGGGCTTTAGGCGAAAATTTGATAAGTCATGTTGTTTTTAATTAATAATTGTATTGTACAGTATAAATAGGAATAACGAGTAAATTTAAGTACCTATGATTTTTTTAATATTTTTTTTAGATCTGCCTACACTGTTAGACTTAGGGGCTGCGGCTTTTACAGCTTCACCGAACTTGGGGTACCTATTACTTATAGCTTAGTTATTATGCAAAGTAAAGTGAATTCAAAATAATAGTATAGAAAGTGAATTTTTTTCAGTTTCATCAAAATCTGCTTATAAAGTTTAAGCACTAAGATGTTTTTAATCGTTATAGGTTTAGCGTAGTGGCCACAATCTCAACTGATCGTTGCCTATTGGAAGACTGGCTCTCAAATGCAGCTGCCGGAACACACCTATTGGTGTTTGGCGACATATTATCAACTTGAGGGTGGTAGCTAGCCAGGCGGGCATTAGAAAAAGCCCTACCATCATGCTATGGTTTCATCACGATGTTTTCCTTCACCGAAAGCTTACACTCATTGCAGAAATTCGAACCACGCTACCAACTAAACCATTATTGCATCATTAGTAAATTCATTATGACATAACTCATCCCTGTTCTAATAAACATACACAATGGTTAAGACATACTTAATACCTACCCATAGAACGTAAAAACCATAAATTATGAAAAACTTGACATAAAGATAAAACATAGACACTGGCATAAATATTTACGACACCAATGGTAGAAAAGAACAGTTTTCATTTGTTTATGTTTACGGTCATTAATATTAGGTCTTGGATTTTTTGGTGGGATCTTGATCTTCCACGTTGTGGTTATTATTTTAATTCATTGGATTAGGTTCTTTGACAGTATATTATTAATAATGGTGGCATTTTGCGTGATATAGTTTTGTTATTGTGCATACTTGAAGTGGATTACAAATATAAACTGGAAACATGCATTTTGAGATGTCACAAAACTCCATAGATAGTTTTATCAAGGCAGCCACCATCTTCTTGGACCCACTGTGAATATTTGTAAATACTACGAGGCTTAAACACGTTGACCCTGGCAAATGCTCTTTGCGACACTAAATCAAGAAGAAGAAGAAGGTATGTCCTATGTAATGTAAAAAGTCCTATGTAATTTCATACAAATTAAATAATAAAATGGTTTATCCAACCTCGAACCTCATTGCAACGTCTTATGGACAGATTAATGGCATCCCAAACTAAACCCATTAGATTTCAAGCTTCGACAGAACAGTTTCACAACAAACTGGTTGCGGTACATTCTAGCGGCTATAAATTGACAAGTATTTGTAAATTGTCCTCCACACATCGATCTATGGCTAAGTGCCACAGGTATACATACGTGAGACTGAACCTCTGTGTGGTAGAATAGTCTAACCACCAATTAAAAAAAATATTTATGTGATATTTAGTAGGTATATTTATATCCTTTAAATTCGTCAAAATTAGAGTCATATTTGTATAGAATGGTGGCCAATGAAATATAAGTCATTTGTTCTATAGTGAAACTATTTGAAATGTTAGGTATTGGTTTTGATTTTGCACATGATGGAATACGGTATCCGTTCAGTTTGCACCACGTAAAAACGGGACAAATAAAGGAATTCTATTACAGAATGTAGGTATACTAATAATCCCTGTTGTGGATTTAAGAAAAATGATATTGATAACAATATTATAAAATCGTGTGTACGTTTTTTGAAGTTTAGTGAAAATTGATGACGTCAATTGTGATGAGTAACGATTAATCTAGTAAGTTATTCACTAAGCCCGGGTATTTGCGGACGTGCACTATGGCGGTGAATATCGATCCTGTATACAGGTTTTCGGCGGTTTTAATGGACTGTAAGTTATCACTCATGAGATAAGTACTTATTTTGTAGAATAAAAAAGGTCGTCCTTTACTGATACTTCATAAAATAGTAGCTTGCCCTGCAAACGTTGTTCTGCCCTTTACAGTAGTCAATATGTACACTACAGCGCCACCTGTCGCGTTCAGTGATAGCATAAAAACCTTTCTTGATGATTGACCAAAGGTGTTACAGTTTAATAATCTCATATATACCAACATCTATTAAATATAATCAAGCAGGTTTTACTATAAAATTATAATTATACAGTGGATCATTACGTGAATGCTAGTGATGTCTAGAAGTGACTCCCTCTTTGTAGATCCACTAAAATAAACATTATTTACACAGTAAAAGAACACGAACAGAAGAACACGGATCACTAGGATGTTTTTTGAAGCGGTGGTAGTGTTTAGACGTTCATATGTGCCTCCTTTAGGCCTAAATTGAATAAAGTATTTTATAAATGTTTAAAAATGTGTAAACTATAAAACCTAAAAATTTCAATTTTCTATGTTATACGATTAGGGCTTTGTGGTCAGGTGGTCAGTGGACCGGTTGGTTGTGTACCGGGGCAGGATTCCGGCGGGTCGTTAACGAGCTGCGCACACGCTTCCAGCACGGACCACTTCGGAGAAATTACACGATCTCGCGCCACGCCGCGCCGCGTCAGTCGCCGTGCCAAGCCGGACGCGTTTCAAACGTTATCAGCTCACGTCCGTCGCATCGTCTTTCATATAGGATTCACGTTAATCAATAATATTAATACAATTTTAAGAATATTAACTCTTTAGTTGTAATTAGGTTCGATTCCCGCCCATGACTGACTTTTGTGTGATGAGCATAAATGTCAGTTGTGTGTCTGGGTGTTAAATATCTATATATTATATGCATGTATATCAGCTATTTAATTACCATATTACAAGCTTTGCTTAGATTGGAAATAACTGGCCGTGTGTGAAATTATGTCCTTATATTAAAAAATTAATAAAATAATAATTATTTTTGTATCTATTTATTTTCTGTATATATGTATATCATTATCTTTTTAATTTTATATAATTAAAAAATATACCTGTCTATATATCTTTTTGTATGATTGAAATTAACTCAACGACTGGTTTTATGCAAATAGCTTGAATGAGTGGATATAAATACTACTTACATAAAATTATAATTTATATTTTAAAAGAGAAAGGCAATAGATTTTTAAAATTTGTTTTGTTTCTATAATACCTTTTCCTATTTTAAGGGACACACTATTTTCTACTAACAAAATTCCCGTTAAATAACATTTGAGTAAGTTTAATATTAATACTTTTAAAAATAATATCATTTAATAATAAGTACTTGCTATTTATTACCTGCCCGCTTCGCCGGGCGATAAAATAAAGAATAGGTATTCTATGTCTCCCTGCAGGTACCACGATGTAAACGACGTCTATGACCAATTTTATTAGTCCATTCCTTTAAGCATGAATGATGGACAAACATTCAAACAAATACACTTTCATATTTTTCATATTAAATTGTTAGAAGAACACCTTCTAACTACGCCTTCAACCTCCTATAAAACCTTTAGCTTCAGGAATCAGGTGAAACTGGTAACTAATCTTGGACGTCTTCGCGGTCCGATAGCTCGAGCGAAAATGTCCCTTCAAGTTTTTATTTTCGAACTGACTACACTGTTCACCTTAAGGGCTCTGGAGCTATTAGAGGCTTTGACAGCTTCACCGGGCTTGGGAAACTGTCATTTTAGCTTATAAAGTGCGTGCGGTCTTACAGCACACCTGTTGCTATTGCGCCATGTCAATGGTGCGGGTCAATAGTTCCTAAAGTCAATATAATAAAAAGTAAAATATAGTCAATAGTAACTGTCGCTAGTCAATAGCACGAACGAAGTCAAATATCTAACAGTACACATATTAGAGTATTAGATAAAATAGGAGACAATCTAATGGGTTCACAACGATATTTGATTCAAAATTACATGATTAATTATAGTTATAGACAAATCTGTGACCTCTGCGATTAGCGCTATTGGATACCATTTCGCAATGAAGCCTCTCAATGCTCCACAACTTTTGCAAAAACCGTTTTTAAGAGATATAACGTAGAAAATCAAACAGCAGCCCACGTGCTTGATAATTTGTTTTCCGAGTTTGTATTTTCTCGTTTTGCGCGCAAAACTTTTCACCCTATCCGCTATTTAGAACGTTTCGCTGGCAATGCACGACAGCATCCTATGCTATTTGGATATGTGCAGCGAACTTTATCTAAGATACATCCGGATGATATTTCATAATTCCCCTACACCTGGAAGATTCAAACAGCATGCGACCGATTATCACATCCCGTCAACTGTAATTTCTTTACAGATTGCAAGTCCGACAGTATATATCTTTGAGATTATCTTCTCGATGTAAGGATGCAGAGTCGGGTTGTCATCATTGTGAATGATGCGAATGGTGCCAAGGACATTAAGCCGCGACAACCGCGCTAGAACATTAATGAGCCCTTTCTATCATCTATATAATGGTGAGTGTTCTGAAGAGCTGTTCTCCAGTGTGTTCACTCCTTCCTATAACGTAGGGTCTTTCGTTCCTTCATACTATAAGTGAAGAGACATTTATGCAGGCTGACATTACAACCTCGAATGTCGATGGATTCATACACACTCATTAGTCGTCTTTGTTTTTGGATTGTACTGTGCATAGACAAAGCCCTCACTTTGCCTTGCTATTAAAAATAAATAGGTACTCTATTTCTATTTACATAATGGTTTATCTCAGTGTGTGAGATATGAAGACAATCTACGAATTTATTCAATAAGTACGAAATAGCAAGAGTTATCATTATTATTAAAGTAACAGATTTCTTTAGCCAATCGATAGACGGTAAGCCGCGTGGATAACTAGAAAAGTTTTCTGTAACAACTAGCAGTGCTGATAAGATTCCCCGTTAGCCACATCTCAGGAATTATTCTCTTTTTAACTCCCTTATTTATGTAATTCCCAGTCAAAATTTTTTCTTAGTGCTAATCTATACCTAAGTTTTAAGTAACTCTTGTACAAAGTATAATGCTTCTAGATACACTGGTATTAGCTCTGCGTTGTCTGTCAGTATCTAAGTTTTAACAACAACTTTTTAGTTATAAGTCTTACAAGTACCTACTCAGTACAAGTACTTATATAAGTACATATGTATTACATTTTTTGTTTCTACCAGCTCCTTTTTTCTATTCTTCAGAAACTAAAATTACTTACTTTTCGGAGAAGAGAAAACTGTATAGCTTTTTGGCACCCTTGCTTTACTTCTTTGCTTGCTTTTTGCTTACTTACTCTCTATGGTATTCTAGGGTACAGCAGAGCACACTTTAGGAACCTCTCAATTGAAGCTATAAGAGACAAACTGCAATGGGAGTTTATCTCTAAAACAAATCAAACTCAATGGAGTTTGTTGAAAGTTATTCTCCCTAGAACGATTATGGTAAATTTGTAGAATTTGTTTTTGTTATGTGTCTTTGAAGGAGATTTGTATCATGTAGATATGACACTGTAAGGTTTGTAGGTATCTCAAATTGTTGGTATTTGAAATGAAAAAGACCACAGAAGTTCAGCTCCCACCTCACCACGATTTCGGTCCAAACGGAAGAAAACGATTTATTTAATTAAACAGGGCTTGTAAGTTAATTAACCAAAAATAGTATTTTTGGGTTGCCAACAGTTTTTTTTGGATCTAATCTAAATAAAGAACATTGAATTTTAATATTGATGACTGAAGTCCCGAGAACAAACTTTACTCCATTTTTATATACCTACCTAAGTATAGGACACAATTTACCCATTTGTAGAAAACCATTGTCACAAACATAAATCATGTCATATAATATTTATGATTTTTCGTCCCCATCCTTATATCGACCTATTTGGTATGTAAATATTTATCTATCGCAATATATGGACGGGCTTAGTAAGTGGGCTGATCCTACATTTGAGGGGACTGGAATCTAAGCAAAATCAAAAAAAGATAAAATAAAAGTAGATTAGAGTAATACATTTGAAATTATACCACAACCAAAATCTTTACCGTAGGTTGATAGATATATAGACCTTACCTTACCTTAAACCTTCATAGATATATTTTTAAATATGTACTATAAATAAAATGCTCGTGGAAGGAATTATTTATAACTTCTGATAAATCTATTGTTAGGTACTGCTAGGCTCTAATAAATAAATCACGTGGATAGGTAAGTTTTCTTATTTCTTGAATATAATTCCAACAAACCCTTTTAAAACTATTTGTTGCGGCACATAACATCCTATTTAGAATAGGTGTTTTGATAAACGAGACTCATAATATGCATATTTTATTAAATTGTTGGTCTATTTTCAATCCTCGTCGTTGAAAACAAATCTCTACTGTATTATTATATTAATTCTTGCCTTTCTATAATTTTATTACGAGGTGGGTTTATGTAGTAGCTCTATGTACTAGAGATCAGTCTTACGAATTAAAAATTATTCGTCCTTATGAAGATGAACAGTGACGTAGTTAATAATCACGTACCTAAATACGATAATAAATACCTATAAATAAATTTTATGAGTATTTACACCTTGTTGTTGTGGTATACACCAATAAATTGAGAGTTATAAAATTTTTAGTAGGTTATTAAATGTACTGTTACAAATATGATGCCATATTTTTTTGTTTTAATATAGGAATGTAACTAGGGGTTTCCCCGCGGCTTCACTCACGTCGTAGTTGAGTTACGTCCAATTATTAACTGAATTGCTAAATACCTATTTCTTCAAAAATGACGAATTTTCATTTTTTTTTAAATCCCCTTTTCCCCTAATTTGGGGCTTCAATTTCCAAAAATTCTTCCTTAGTGCTCACTTACAATGTAAAAACCGCATAGAAATTTTCACAGTCCTACCGTAGGTATAATAGATACTTAAATAATAGCATTATGGCCGTAGACCCAGTAATTCGCGTTGTACGTTGATAATGTAAGTCAATTATCTTTTTATAGGTAGGTAATATATAGATAAGTATTACATAAAATATATTAGAATTCGTCAACGTAAACTTCGCACTGAATTCTAACTTCAGAACATCTATATTGATCTAAAATAAATCCTCTTCCATTAGTAGATAATACGTACTTTTCTTAAAATGACCGCAATCTTCAAATACCTTATATTTAAAAAATAAAACAAACACAACAACAATTATTGTACTAATTAATATGTATAAATTCATAAATAATAAACCATAATCTGTTCCCACGTCACCTTGGGTGACGTCTTCATAATATTATATTCAATAACAATTCTGACCCCTTGACGACAGAATGAACCGAATCAAAAGGAATAAAACTTAACCCTCTCACGCTCTCGACTCACACGAACGCGGTTGATAACCTCATTCAAATATCGAATGATCCAAACACACACGCACACTGACACACATATTATGTGAATTATCGTCCAAACCAATTCGTTTTACTTCGCACACAGCCACTCAAAGTACGGAGTGTGCGTGCGGTCTTCGAATTTCAAATTCAAACAACACTCTAGGAACGGAGGCGGCGTTAGCTTGGAGTCTGACACTTGCGCAGTGCTGAGCAGTGTATTATTTTTAGAGCTGATGCGTTGTTTTTGCCGCCAAGGTATTCGCGGGTTACGCGGCATACGCAAAAATGTGGCTTTAACTGGCATCGAGTATTCGTGCAGTTAATGAGTGCACGGAAAAGGCAAGCATATGGTGATGTCAGTTTTTGTACTGAATAGGAGACCTTTTGCTGTGTAATTACAGGACATTTAGTAATACTTTTAACGACATATTTTTTATTGAGAATTATCAAATTTGCTTCATGTTCACCAACGATCAGAATTGTAATTCATTTAATTATGAGCACTATGAATTACAGGAACAATGTTTTTAATAGGTTTAAGAAATTTAACTTTGTTTCTATCTACACTAATTAACTTGCATTCTTGTAATATTCTGGTAAATAAGTATGACAGTATGAGAGAATGAGAAATATTCAATTAATGTGGCATGTGCTTAATGAAACTAACTTAATTTTTAATATATATAGATCGAAAGAAAAACAATAATAACAAAGGTTGGAATAAGTAGATGAGTGTTATCATTAAGATAGAATGTATAATTTACGAACCTTGTACAATGTACGAAATCGTAAATTCAAATGTACGAAAACTGTAATGTACCTATCAATGTGCCTAGTGTGCTTATTATGTATGTTTAGGACCGTCAGCAAAAATGCCATGTTTATTCGCTTAATCAACGAATATTTAATGTCATTTCTTGATATTTGTATGTATACTAATATGGGCTACCTCCCTTTAATTGTTTCCTGCGGATCGGATGTATGCAAGACCATGCGAAGGTGCGAGTTATGCGCGTTATGTTGTGTGTCAAAAAGCTAACAATCCCGTATGCTTTCAAAACGTTGCTGTATTAATTTGCGAACGTTACACTTATAGGTTCGCATATTCGTCTGAGTGTGCTGTTGATAGAATGACGATTGATTGATTAATGACATCAGACTGTGGTGGTAGGTTATAAAGTTCCTACATAGGTAGCTTGCTATCGCTTTATAAGCATCTATCGGTCTATTAGCGTATTACCATTGCATCGTCGACTTCATTAATCACCTAATATCACATTAAATTATAGTCAAATATAACCAAGCCACGTGAAGCTGTCAAAGCCTCTAATGGCTCCAAGGTACTTAAAGTTACCAGTATAACCATTTCCAAAAAAAGTTCAAATATCTTAGAGAATTACAACGTAAAGTAAAATTGTAGCAAACTGTGCTTTATGTAAGCGTGTGTTGAAGCAGACCCTCTTAACATCCGATTGATAGCTTCCTTTACCTACCTAGTATAATGCTCAATATATCTGATGATAAGTATCCGACGATATAGTACCTGGTGATAAGTGGATTCCTTAGAGCTTAGTACAAATTTGATAAAAGAGTAGGGGAAATAGGGGTAATGAGAGTCACTTAAGCAAGAATCAATAAAAATCTAAAGTTATTTATTTCAGGTTTATTAAAACACACATTATTATTACTATCTTATCCTATCCTACTAATATAATAAATGTGAAAGTGTGTATGTTTGGATGTTTGTTATTCAATCACGCTAAAACGGCTTAACAGATCTCAATGAATTTGGCACACAGACAGTCCACGACCTGGAATAACACATAGGGTACTTTTTATCTCGGTAAAAGTCATAAATTAACCAGTGTTGTCCTACAAATATAATAAATGGTAAGTTTCTATGTTTGTTACTCAATCACGCAAAAACGGCGATTTTTTTGGTTTGTCATATTCCGAGATCAGTCTATGTATATTCAATAATACGCAGACGAAGTTGCGGGTACCAGCTAGTAACTTATCAACCTGAAGCAGTTTTCTAAATTTTGGAATCATATTTTGGTTATAATTATACTTAAAAAAAAAAACAACTTTGAAACCATTGCCCTGGCATGCGGGTGATGGTGGTCATCATATTAGACAATGGGAGTCAACACATCTACAGCACTTGGCGCACACATAACCTTTTGCTGAATCCGTCAGTAGAAGTCGGCGCGGCGCGGCGTGTGCCCAAAATCCAGACGACGTACATCCGCGTGGTAGTATATACATATAACTCATTATTGCTGCTATCAAACTCATCGCTTTTCCATTGAAAACCTATTGTCATTACCTATTGTCAGCATCTTTTGCATCGTCATTATATATATACAGAAACTTGTATCTGACCCTGAGGTGAAGTATTTATCTTGAAGAACACGTCCCTTGGCCTTGCTTACAGATATTTCCTTTGCTACTTTCTTTTTCTATTCAGTGGGGTTCACCTAACTCCCATTACCCCAAAATTGATAATAAACTTTAAAAAATCTAAATAAATAAATCCTTAAATATTTCACAATAAATGTCTGCCAACAAGATTTTTACTGAAATTAATAAAAAAAATTCAAATAAATATCTCACCTATTTTTTTGTAAACAAGAAAAATTACAATGAATTCGCAGCAAACAACAATACACCCTTTACATCCAAACGTCACGTTCTAATTAAACCGGTGATCAGGCGGGAGCAAGGTGATCGATATTTTCATCGATCATTTTACTCGATATTCACTTGTCAACGTCTTTTACTTTTCTTTTTATCTACTGACTGCCATTACCCGCTGACCCCCATTACCCTATTCTCCCCTACTTTTTATGGTATGAAATAACAAAAACGTTTTCAGAGCAACTGCGTACTTATACGTAACTGACGTCAAAAAAGCAAAAGACCAGAAAGAGCCAAACTATTCATAATAGTTTGTTATTCCAGATGATTGAGTTGGAACGCTTCTTGCGCCAATGCATGTTGCTAACCACATCTTTCGGACCGGAGCATAATCAGCGCGAATTGCTACATCGCTGAAGAAATAGGTGTGCTGCGTAGGAAAATGTATAAAGTAGTGTTAGTGATTATAGTAATGTTTTGAAGTTGAATGGCATAAATTGAATAAAATATTTTTTAATTTGAATTTTGATGCTTCAACAGTCGAACAAGACCCACCCAGGTCTAAGTGTAGTTTTAACACTTGTGTTAAAGTATTTATTGCACGGACTATTTACTAGATGAGTATAAATGTGTATAGTATGTACGTCCTACTTGAATAAAGTAAGTACCTACTTCTATATTTTGATAATCCATCATTCTTATTAGGTAACTATTATTATTGCTATTATCTGATGGGTATTCGTCTCGTATATTCTGAAGACTTTAGTGTTCTAACAAATAGGTTGTTAAGACCTTTTGTTAAAATGTTCACATAATTTATGGTCCATGTTATCATTTCACATAACGTAAAATACAAACTACTTTACATGACAGACATGGATTCCACCAAAAAAAAAACATACGAAAGTTTTTATGACGCACGGGAAGCAAAGACGCGTCTTGATTGGTTAATTCGAAATGTCGCGTAATAATCATTAGGGATGTTATCATGAATATACACTTACTAGATTAACGATTGTAATGCATTATTTAACAGATTTTAAATTAATTTTGTTAAAATCTTCTTTTAGTGATCACCTGCGTACTTTATTATTTAAGGAACTCCTATTTAAACGTTCATGTTTCCTAAACTGTCTTTTATAATTTAATATAGTTTAAAATGTATATTAATCTCTCTTATAAATAATTAATTTGTAAAAACTGACAAGGCAAGAAATCGATCTTGAACTCGTATGACATATTACGCGTTTCGCACATGTGCATACTAAAAATGGGTGTCTAGCTTCTATTCCAATTAAAATTTTTAAAATGTATAAGTATAAAGTTCGCGTTTCCAATTGTCTCAATACGGAATTTGTAGTTGATCTGGCTAAGACTAAGGATTGGTAAGGCCTTTTGCATTTTCAACATAAAGCATTTAAATATTCACCAATAATCAGTGGAATAGGATGGAATGATGACGAAAGACAAAAAGAGATAATTTTAAGGAACGATAATAAAAAGTAAGCGTGCAACTTATAATTTTGTTTCTGGCTTACTTAAATCACTAATCAATATCTACTATAAAGTTGAAGAGTTTGTTTGTATGTTTGGTTGAACACGTTAATCTCAGAAACTACTGATTCGAATAGAAAAAATTATTTCAGTGTTGGATAGCTCATTTACCGAGGAAGGCTATAGGCTATATAACATCACGCTACAACCAATAGGAGCGGAGCATCAATGAAAAATGTTGCAAGAACGAGAAAAATTTATTCCTTTTGAGAGCTTCTATTTCGTGCGCTGCGTAAATGGTTAAAGTTAAGCAATAATTATGTGTGACAAATTGTTTTTCTTAAAAAGTTCTAAAAAATAAACAGTGATAGCATATGTCTATCTTTTAAGGTTGACTGAACATAACCCTTTTTATGGTAATAAAATTTGTTCTAAAATAATGCATTAATAGCGAAGGTGTTTTCATAAACATGGTATTAATGCTTATCGAAATAAATACTCTATTCATCACAAGTATTTAATTTTGAATAAAATTACCCTTTGCATCAATTGATTTCGATGAATATCTTAGGAGATATCACAGTTTTAAAATAACTTCGTAGCAAAATAATGACCAAGTACCACGCGCGCATTTTTATTCTGCGGAATGATGTGGAGGGCGGGCATTCATGTGAGGAGGAATGGTGCTCAAATAATTTGTAGATAAAACAAAGAAAGTTTCAGCTCATTTAGAATTGTATTATAGGTGCCTACGACCCACTGACTCTAACCGTCTCTCTCTCTCTCTCTCTCTTATGTAACGCAGACGAAGTTGCGCGGGTCAGCTAGCGTATAATAAGTATGTCATGGATAACATGAGCATGATGTTGCTTCAGATATAGTTCTATCATAAAGACCTTCACAAAGATTGTAATATTTTATCTTAATATATATATATATATATATATATATATTTATATATATATATCTATATTAATAAAATCACAATACTGTAGACTCGTGGTCCACACCTTTTTTAAAACGTGGGTGCTATTACTAGAGAACATTAAAAATTGCCTTTAAAAACAGATACATTCACAGATTCAGCTGCATACTAAAAACTAAGTGAGCATTTTATAACTAAATAAATATATATAATATATTATTATTTTAAATATTACAATTATAAAACTAATAGCTGTTACATTGTTACAAAGAGGGTGAGGTATTAGAGATTATTATAGTCTTAATGAAATTCACGTTGCCATGTTTCATTGCCATATTTAGGTTGTAGTCCACAATGTCTTTCGCCGAGGCACTCACCGCTTGGCGGATGAATCTGCCAATCGCGTCCTCGGCTAGATCGGTATAATAGACACAGGTCTCATTGTGCCTCGAAAAAGCAACGATAGCGTGGCATACACTATTGTGGATCTGTAGTTTCCTCCCCTTGGTCTGGAGGATCACCACCGATTTAAAGGTCAATCCCTGGGACTCATGAATCGTCTGGACGCGCTACCCCTCCTCTGTCCCGAAGCTCTTGTTGTAGACCTCACTGAACGCATAAGCTACATCCGTCGGGTTCCTGTGGGTGCAGAGAAGCTATTTAGATATTTCGACGACTGCAGTTGGTAGGCAGTAGGACATATCGAAGAGGTTCTCTCGGTCGATGTAGGGAAGTTGGTTGAAGTCACCAATGAGGAGGATTTCGCTTGCACCCGCCAGCCGGGTGGCAGTCAGGATTGTCCCAAAATCTTTTTTGTTTATAAGACACCAAGCACAGCTCGGTCGCCCAGATAGTGCTTAGATAATAATATAACTAACTGCAATGACACATGAATCCAAATTGTCTCCCGCCAACTATCTCGCAGATTTTTTTCAACTCCCTCGTGTCTATTTTCTATGTATTTACTAAAATTTTTGTTAATAGGTATTTTCTTTCTGCTACCAATAGTTTTCGTTGTTGTATTTGAGTAAGTATCCATGCTTTGCAGCGATATAGGGAATACGGGTCTGATTATTGTTTTATCACTAACATAACAAGTTATGTTAAAGCTGCATTGCATCTCAAGGTATATCCGGCGCTCGATTTCATCCTCTCGTGTATTTGATCACTAATACTTAGTGTAACGATATTTAAACTTGACTACACCATTAGGTATAGGTAACATTTCTTTTTTTCTATTTGTTCCTTTCTACTCCTATGATATCTGCGTAGTTTAACTCCATAGAATATGTCCTTCTTCAAGTAAAAAATGTCTTACGGCATAGGTTTTTAAATTTCATATTAAATGGAATATTTTTCTAAGAAAATATCGAAGAATCATTTTGTACAAATTTTAATCGGGTGCTTTATGCATTTGTTTTATTTATATACTATACTAATGTATTTAATAACTTTAAATTATTATTTGAAATACCGCTCAGTATATTGATAGGCTGTTAAAAATTTAATGCATTTTAATTACCTACTTAAAAGTTAAAGTTTCTAAAAGTATCTGAAATTGTTTTTAAGACATAACTCAAGGAGCTTTTGTGGCATCTCAGAATTCATGGTCCATGTTATTATTTCCAATCCGCAAGTGAACAATAACCAAGCTTTTTTAATGCAAAATGCCACTTATATTACAAATTATTGAGCCAAATATCAACCTACAAGACAGACTAAGATCCCACCAAAAACTCGGCATCGATACCTCATTTAGATATATGCCAAATTTTATTAGACTCCGTCCAGCCATTTGAGCGTTACTGTTGGACAAAGATTTAAACAAATGTACCTGTGTAATGATTTAAATGTGAATAATTCATTAAAAAAGAACATAGAAATTGATGTACGATAAGTGACCTAAGAAGTTTGTATTGATTTTTAATACGACCTGCTATATGCATTAAAATACAACAAACTCAACGTAGAGTTGAAAAGTTGAGGAAATATTTAAATGCTATGAATAATTCAGGTCGAACAGCTACTGAAGCAGTTCAAGCCGAGAAGTTATCTGCGGAACGTGATAAAAATATAAACAAACTATTGTGTTGCAAACAAAAGGACGGTAAAGATGGCAATAATAGTGATAACGAGCACTCGACAACGCATACAACGCATGGACACGACGAGTTTGAATGTCAATTCATTGAACAAACGTCTCCCTTTGAGCGATCACGGTGTCCCCGTTCACAAGCCGCCGCGACGCGACGCGCCGATGCCTCATCTGCATTGGACATTTAAATTTGTAATCAGATTTGCTTCATCCATCATTCATAGCTTGCCGGCGTTGTTCGGATGTTTCACGTCCTTCGAAAATAACCTCTAATCAATTAGCAGATGAAGGTAAAAAGATGAAATCGGTCGAGACTCAACTGCCAGTAACCGCTCATTATTTCTTCTCACACGTTTTTTATTGCGGCAACATTATACGTGGGTGTGGTTGTAATTTCCTTTCACCGACGTAAGGGCACACACGCAATCACAATTCCGTATTTTGTAAATTCTACTCTATAACAACGTGCGTACTGTTTAATATCAATCACAACCGTATTTCTTGATGAGAAGATGCCTGATAAAATATTAAGGCAGTTGTCCCTTTCAGTCCTGTTGGGATGTTCTCCCTCACTCCCGTGGAGAATTACTGTGGATGTTTTTACACGCGCCGGGGGGCAAAATGCACGTTGTTTTGGCGGCAAAATGCTTCGGGGACTTCGTAACTCAATAAAGCGAGTTCGAAGGGAGATCGGGTAACATGTTTTATTTACGGGGTTTCAATCGAAGCATAGTTTTCCGTGGTGTTCTGAGTCAGCTTGGAGTTCGACGCAGTGCAGCGTGTGCGTGACAGCTCTGAGTATATTCCCGATACACATTTAGGGCAATACTGTTTGTTTGTTCCGGATAATGGACTGCATATGATATTAGCTCTGTCGGCACGCAAGCATTGATTTGAGTAAAACAGGTCATTAAAATTTATGAAAACCTGCTTTTTTAATGTTTAGTTTACTCGTAAGGTTATGTAGATGATATGACCTTGATTCAATGAGGACGATTTCAATGCTAAAATAACAAGTATTTACGTCTTTAAATTTTGTCTTGTTTAAAGTACAGGTAGTTTTGACAAAGTTGAAGAAGTAAAGTAAATCGTTGTTAATAAATTATCACGACAAGTCGTTACAATATTCTCACTATTATGTATCTACATAATTAAAACCAAAATAAAATGAAATAAATGAACATTACAAATTGAAACCAAGTATGTCTTATGTAATTTTCTTTATAATAAGAGATATGCAGTTATGTTTGAATAATAAAGCCCCAATAAGCCGTAAGCTAAAACGCAACATTGTAAAAAAGCCTTTAATCAAAATAATAAGTGTAATTCTTGTATACCTACTTCTTCTGATCTGCAATTATTAGTAAAATGCTCGTATGCAACAACTCTGATACTGTCTCATAAGGGTATAAATTTTTTAACTTAATATTAAGCGAGGTAAAGTTTTTGGATAGGGCCCCTAAGGCTGACAGTAAGGTCAGTTATAAAAAAGTAACGTAATATTAAGAGAAAGATTAAATACTGATTTGCAATGGAAGCAAAACTGTAGACAAAGATGAAAGCATTTGTCATAACAAGTGATACACTACTGAGTAGAATAAGAAGTTCAATTGTGTAATATACGAGAATAGTAAAGATTAATTTGGATTATAAGTGAAACTACGAAAATATATACAAACTCTTGTTTCACTAAAGTTATCTCTAACATTTTTGTTTTAGACTGTACACTTGATACCAGCTTTTTCTGATACCGATAAAAATGCTTTTAACATAAAAACTTATTTTTACAAACTTAACTTCACATAACTATTGATTTTTGATGCATAGCTACGCGACCCTTGTCACATTTGTTTCTGACTTTGAAATTGAATATGAAGCACAACACCAAAACATGTAAGAATATTTGTATTATTCATAAAATATCAAAATTGAAATCCATTACAAATAATCTTTGATTTCACAAAAATATGTTTATATAAGAGATGGGCCGAATTTCTGCCGATCTTAAATAAATAAAAAAGGTACAATAAATTATAATGTAGAAGAAATAGAAATGATGAATTTGTTTCTTAGTTTTGGTTATAATTAGTAGAATGAATTTCGAGATTGAATAAAATGATATATTACTAAAATGACCAATCATATAACGATGATAAGAAAAGCCTTCACTAACCCACTGAATAGTGAAACTCAAGAACACGACCAATAATTGTCCATATGGGTCCAAATTTAATCATCGTAGATATAGGTACTTAATTATGACCTTTGAAATCACTCATCGAATCAAAACTTCTAGTTCTTTATAAAATGTGAGGTATCTATAACTACTTCACTCTTAATATGTTTTTTAAACACTCGTAATGGAGCTTCACTAGACACATACTACTTTTATTTTAGAACAAAAAATAAGGTTCCGCACAAATAAATAAAAACTAGTCATGGTGAATTAATTCGGCCGCTTAAATAGCTTACGCTGAGTAAACCATGAGAGTTATATCAAATTAATGTACCTACTAAATAATTGTAGACATTAAAAAGACCGAAAAAAAAGTGAGTGAGAGTATATGTTTATTTTCTAAGGCACACCCACAATTTTATCTTTAAAATAGCCGGTAGCGGAGAAGCAAAATTCGCGCATGTACTCAATCGATGGCATTCTGTAGTCTACGTGAGCTAAGCCGCGAGCACAGCTAGTCGAGCGCTATATTTCCAGCTAAGGCTTCACGAATTTAAATAGAAGATGGGTAATTGATTTTCCACTTGCAGTAAAACATAGAATATGCTGATAATATAACCTTATATTACAACAATTTATAGCAACCATGCATTAAAACCAAAATATCTAGTGGTAAAGTTGTTGGTTGACAACAAGCCGTTTTAGATACAATATCGTTCGAAGTCGACGGCAGATAAGAATCAGAATTGACTCTATTTTATGTAGGTATACTTCTCAAATGATTCGATGATACAGACGTAAATCCATTGCGACCATTACCTCCTCGAGAAACCATTATCTCGAATGTGTTTGAGTCTGAGGAAGTAACGGGCCAAGAAGTGGGTGAGAGGCACGCAAGAGCAATGGCAAGGGCAGCGTAAATATTTTTTGACACATTGTTAGCGTCAAATTGAATCGGCATAACTTCGGTCGAACTCATCTCTAGTTTGTAAAGTTAAGAAATGAGCCAGTTTTAGTGTGCCGAGCTACTATAAAAAAAAAAAAAAAAACAAAAACAAAAGTTAATGTGTTTTATTAGCTAAATTTAGAACTTGTGAAGACTTATTTAGTAATATTATAGAAGGCATTGCTTTAATGAAAAAGAGTTTTAGCACAAATCCTAAGACTAGAAAATCTCCGTTAACTAAAATAAATGATCGCTTTGATCCAAGTTCATAAAATATTAAAATCCGAACGAAAACGTTTCATGCATTACCCCAATTTAGGCTTGCAATTAGTGAACGCGTACCCCAGGAGGGCAGGGTGGTTCTCCCTCATGAGGGTGAGATAGGGGGGTAGGGAGCCAAGGGGTGGACGTGAAGGGATAACTGCGGATAGCCTTTGTTATCCCCTTTTTGTTCTGTACAATTTCCAGGCGCTCCGGACAACGGATATAGAATTGGAAAATGATTTGGCTTTTAGTTGATTGCTTCGCACTTTATTTTCTTTCTGGGCTTCGTTGTTGAATTGCTACAAGGGATAATACCTAAAAGGTAATAACCGGCAATTAGAGATTTATTTTAGTAGAAAAACATTTATTCACATGTTTTTGCATTACTTTCTGAACGGTACTTCATCCTTACACATCAAAATAATTAATACTCATACACTAATTTATCAATTATCTTAATAGAACTTAAGTTAATTAAGTTTAATTTTGTTATATGAATATGATATTACATGTTAAGAAATATAGTATATTTATTAAATTATATCGAACCTTTAAAAATAAAAAACTTTCATACATAACTTTTCTATCTTTCCTTGTAGCGTAATTTTACAAATACAGAACGAAAAATCATGACAAACTAAGTAAGATTATAATATCAAACAGTTAACCTGCTAAAATAGTCTTCACGCTCTTTTTAGCGGAAAGAGGCGATTATGTCAAATAAAAAAAAATATATGAGGCGTCATGGGAATTCAGACAGATGAGAAACATCTAAATTGAATCATATTTTGATATTGTAATATGAATAAATGAAAACGAAAACAATTTTTTACAAAAAACAGAACTAACTTCAATGATTTTGGGGTTTTCTCTTGTATCTTCGAAGTCGAAGGTGCCAATGAAATTAATATGGGGCCACGTTTAAGGTCCCGTTTTCAACGAATAAATAATTATCTAGATTGGTTTATAAACAAAACAGTTATGGCTGAACATCCTTAAAAAAAAATATACATTAGAATTGAGAACCTCCTCCTTTTTTGAAGATGGTTAAAGAAAAAACAAGGGCTCAGCTTTAAAATAGCTACCGTCGGATTCAGACTCCAAATTTTTTTACAGTTAGATCATTTTATAATAAGATTAAATATAAAATTTTACACTGCAGAAATAAATAGTTATTCAGAATTTTTTTTTTATTGCATTTATTGTAAATCTGACAAAACAAATGTCAATTCTAAGTACCTACCTAGTTGTCATAAAGTTAGCTTTTGAAAGATGGACAAAAATTTTCTGAGATCGTAATTTTTTTCGATACCTTTTTTTGTTAGTTTTTGAATGATTATTGTGTTGTTTACGTCAAATACGACTTACTTTAGCATGTTGTGTCGTTTTTTGTTTTGAGTAAGATATTTTCAGTCAGGTCTGAACTGTGATCATAACGTACGAGCCTAGCTAGCGAAGCAAGCGGCTTATTAGTGCCGGAAACAAATAATTATTCTTTGAAAATTCATGTACAATTCGTAGATAGATATAATTTTAAAATTGAAAAAAAAAATACCCAGAACCTATTTTTTCTCTCACTTATTCCTCGACAGGGGGATTACCTTTAACTTTTCCCTCCCTCCCCCAGCCCACAGCATCAAATTCAGCGGTAGCAATTCTAAACTCCAACGAAAACAAGTATTCAGATTATTTATAAGATAAAGTAACTGGCCCGGCAGATGTTATTCTACCCTTTCCGGTACTTTAACAGCAACACAGCGCCAACTATCGTGTTGAGATTTTATTATCTTCTTTTATGGCAATAAACCCATATATTATTAGGTCTTTACCTATGAAATTGCCGTTTTGTATGAAAAAAATGAAACTAATTTTTTTAATGTATTTTTTATTTGTATTAATTGAAGTAATCACCCATGCAATAAATGCATCTTTGTCAGCGCAGTGGCAGTTTATTGATGCCGTTCTTAAAGAAATCAGCTGGACGGGAGGCAACAAATTTTTCAATGGCATTTTGTACTGCCTCTCGGGTATTGAATTTTTTTCCCGCCAAGGAGTTAACTAAATTCTGGAAAATGTAGTAGTCTGTAGGCGCAAGGTCTGGTGAGTAGGGCGGATGACGAGAGAACTTCCAACCCCAGATCTTGCAACTTGGAGACCGTCTGCTGTGCAGTATGAGGTCGCGCGTTGTCGTGCAGGAGCAGCGGAGACGAGCGATAGACCAATGCTGGTTGGAGATGTGCCAGCTTATCCATCATTGTGTTCAGTTCTTCACAGTACAGATCTGCAGTAATGCTCACCCCGTTTGGTAAGAAGCTGTGATGAATCACACCGGCGCTAGACCACCAAACAGTGACCATCACTTTTCTAGGGGTAAGTTTTCGTTTAGGGCATTGTTTAGGTGCTGAACCAGGACCCAACCAACTTGCTGAGCGCTTGCGGTTAACAAACTGAATCCATTTTTCATCGTAGGTAACAATGCGGTTCAAAATTCCTTCATTTGTGTGTCTGTTGAGCAGTGCAAGGCACGTTTCGACGCGTACTTCGCGCTGGCGATCATTGAGTTCGTGGGGCACCCATTTGTCAAGCTTTTTTACCTTGCCAATTTGACGCAAATGGACCAATATTGTTTTGACGCTAACGTCGAAAGCTGCTGCTAATTTAGCCGTAGATTGTGTATCATCAGCTTCCACAATCGCCTTTAATTCGTCATTGTCGACCAAAGTCTTCGGACGACCGCGAGGTTCATTTTTTAGGTCGAAATTCCCAGAACGGAAGCGAGCAAACCAATAACAGGTGGTGCGTTGGTTTGTAGTGTTAGCTCCGTAAACGTCGTTGATGTTGCGTGCCGCTTGTGCCGCGTAGCTGCCACGACAGTACTCATATTCCATAATTACTCGAATTTGTAACGTATCCATGATGACAAAAAAGATTGAAATGCGATGAAAATGTAACGCTAATCAATAAACAAATGACTACTTTTGGAAAAAGAATTCCATGTTTTTAAAATAAAATTAATTTGAAATTAGAATATTTAGCCAAACAAAAATTATTTTCATTTGAAATGGCCGGTACTGGAGAACGGCAATTCCATAGGTAAAGACCTATTATTTATATTGGGAAATTTAAATTATTTAGATACTTAAGTATGTAAATTGTTTATAAGGACTAAAGCACCACCTATTGGACCCATTGATTGGACCCTAACATAGCTACAAACCATGGTCTTGTTAAAGCAAATTATATTATATTAGGTATATGTATGATTAGTAAGTAATATGAACTCAATCGGGCAAGGCAAAATCCATGTTAGCTAAACGCTTAGGTGAGAACTGATCAGAGGACTGTGGGCTCGATGTTCCCTGGTGAACCTCTATCAATAACTTCAGATTTTACATTTAATGATCTTTCGAGATTTGTTGTTGTAGTAGGAGGTATTGCTGCATATACGGAAAACATTCGTAATCATAAATTTCTGGATGTTTTGAGTGGTCAATACGTCGCGTCGCATCGTTGAATGATGTTTTGTTGTTCGTGTACCTGATCTTTACATCGAAAAGACGGCTTTTGACTAAGGTTGTACATGAAAAGATTATATGTAATTACTTGTCCTGACTGACTGACCGCCAGATTCATCAACGCACAGTCTAAGCTACTGGGGCTAGAACCGTGAAAATTTGTAAGCGGGTTCCTTTTACACTATAGGTGAACACTAAGGTAGGATAATAATAGGTCTTTACCTATGAAATTGCCGTTTTGTATGAAAAAATGTAAACGAATTTTTTTCATGTTTTTTTTTATTTGTATTAATCGAAGTAATCACCCATGCAATCAATGCATCTTTGCCAGCGCAGTGGCAGTTTATTGATGCCCTTCTTAAGAAATCAGCTGGACGGGAGGAAACAAATTCTTCAAAGGCATTTTGTACTGCCTGTCGGGTATTGAATTTTTTTCTCACCAAGGAGTTATCCAAATTCTGGAAAAAGTAGTAGTCTGTAGGCGCAAGGTCTGATGAGTAGGGTGGATGACGGAGAACTTCCAACTCCAGTTCTTGTAACTTGGAGACCGTCTGCTGTGCAGTATGAGGTCGCGCGTTGTCGTGCAGGAGCAACGGAGACGAGCGATTGACCAATGCTGGTTGGAGATTTGCCAGCATCTCCATCATTGTGTTCAGTTCTTCACAGTACACATCTGAAGTAATGCTCACCCCGTTTGGTAAGAAGCTGTGATTAATCACACCAACGCTAGACCACCAAACAGTGACCATCACTTTTCTAGGGGTAGGTTTAGGGCGTTGTTAAAGTGCTGAACCAGGATCCAACCAACTTGCTGAGCGCTTGCGGTTTTGAAACAGAATCCATTTTTCATCGCAGGTAACAATGCGGTTCAAAATTCCTTCATTTGTGTTTCTGTTGAGCAGTGCAAGGCACGTCTCGACACGTACTTCGCGCTGGCGATCATTGAGTTCGTGGGGCACCCATTTATCAAGCTTTTTTACCTTGCCAATTTGACGCAAATGGACCAATATTGTTTTGACGCTATCGTCGAAAGCTGCTGCTAATTCAGCCGTAGATTGTGTATCATCAGCTTCCACAATTGCCTTTAATTCGTCATTGTCGACCAAAATCTTCGGACGACCGCGAAGTTCATTTTTCAGGTAGAAATTCCCAGAACGGAAGCGAGCAAACCAATAACAGGTGGTGCGTTGGTTTGTAGTGTTAGCTCCGTAAACGTCGTTGATGTTGCGTGCCGCTTGTGCCGCGTTGCTGCCACGACGGTACTCATATTCCATAATTACTCGAATTTTTAACGTATCCATGATGACAAAAAAGATTGAAATGCGATGAAAATGTAACGCTAATCAATAAACAAATGACTATTTTTGGAAAAAGAATTCCATGTTTTTAAAATAAAATTAATTTGAAATTAGAATATTTAGCCAAACAAAAATTATTTTCATTTGAAATGGCCAGTACTGCAGAATGGCAATTTCATAGGTAAAGACCTATTATATATTTATAAATTTCTAATATATCTTTACCGGCTTGTTAAGACACGTCAGATCGAAGCCCTTGGACTACGAGATGTTATACAAAAAAGTGTAGAAGAGTTTCCTTACCATGAAAGCGAAAAAGCGTCACCGGCGAATGGAGAAATGTGGCATGCTTTTTGCTGCCCAAAGTGTTTGGGGAGGTTTCTCGATTGGAAGTCAGGGAAGCGGCACATGGAGACTGCTCACAGCCAGTCGAAGAAGTTCTACCGTTACACCGATTGCAAATTGGAGTACCTACAACAGCGAGAACAGTTATCACAATCACTACAGGCTCCAAAATTCTTAAAGAATGAAATAATTAGCTTAGAGAAATTTATTTCTACTTGGAGCATTCAAACCGGCGGAATACCTCCACCGTACAGAAGATCACAGCTAAATAAATAACCTAGTGTTGTGTTCCGGAGGATTAGGGTTTCCAGAGCTCCTTGGTAATACCTATAGTATTACTAGCGTTCATAGGCAACTGTAGCCGTCTCACCATCAGGCCGGCCATGTGCAAGTACAAAAATCTCAAAACTTCGCCATGTGTGAACATTGCAGGTTTCAAGTTCACATAGTAATTCAATAGGTACAACGAGATGGAGCGATGGAGCTATTTATTTAAGTACATAGTCTGTATTTGTGTGTGAGTGAGTGCTTATAATATATGTATTGATATTTTATTACCCTCCGTTATATAGAGCGCAATAATATTGCTGTTATATGTAGGTATACACTTCGTGAGAGACTACGGTTGATATCTCTATAAGAATCAGATTCACATCGGAAGCGAAAATTATTACGTGATGTGCGTGCTTATATATTTGAAGGAAAATACAAAACATAAACAATAGACAAAACAACTTACTTTTTTATTATAATAATTATAACATGTTTTTTATGTGTTTGTTAGTATATTATATTAGTAATTAGCTGTGCTTGCGGCTGCGCTCCCGTGGACTAAAGAATGCGACAGAATACATAATGTCTTCAATTATGTAGTACATTAATTTGACATATCTCTTATGTTTTACTCAGCGTAAGCCATTTAAGGGACCCACTGATACACCATGAGTTGATCCACCAGTTTTTTTTTTAATCGCACAGAACTCTAATTCATTTCTAAAATAAAAGTAGCCTAATTAACTCCTTATAACATCTATAGCTATCTGCCAGTGAAAGTCCGCTCAAAATCGGTCTAACCGTTACGGAGATTACCCGGAACAAACAGACAGACAGACAAAAAAAATTAATATTGTTTTTTTTTTGTTATAAGTAGGTACCGTATATACTTTCATATGCATTTAGGAAAAAACTGTTATTTTGATATTACAAACAGACACTACAATTTTCTTTTGTATTTTTCTTCAACGTTCCCCATTTTATACTGAGTTTTGAAATATTAAATTTATTGTTATATGTACTGATAATCAAATGTAATCAAACTAAATGTACCGACATTTCATGAGATAATTAATATAATTCTTGGTTATACATTTATTAAGAGAAAGAAATTCGTTCCTGACTGAAGAATTAATGCTAATAGAATGAATATAATATTTATTTAAGAGCTATTTATATTATACTATTTTTATATAACCTCGAGACCAGAGGGCTGGCCAATACCTCGGTCAACGAATAAGCATTGCTATACAACAAAGTAATGTGGCCAGCCTTCGTGGTACTTTTCTTCTGGCGGTGATTTGGATGGCATCCAATATTTATAGTAATTTTACATTATTTAGTTGTACTAATAACACGAATTGTTTATCATTCGAAATTTATAAATTATTAGTAATAAACGTTCTTTAACATCTATTATCTATTCATTTATTTATATAGTTAACTACATAAGTATAATGTTTTTTATATAATTCGGTAGACTTCGCTCTGCACTCTAAGGTGAGTACAGTAAATAAAAAAAAAATTGGTGGTTACCTAAAGACTGGAGTCCACAGTTAATTGGATGTTATTGTTGTCTTGGTCAAAATTAAACTATTACGATCGTTGAGTTATTAGTAGGACATGATAACTCAATGATTACGATTTTGTATTATTATTAAGATTTCGCACCTACATTGCAAGCCAGAAAACAAAATTATCTTGCCAACCGCCAATATTTTAAATGTGAAACGAATCTATACTTATGTTATAGAGCTTAATAGATGTTTTTTTTTATTGTTTGTTTGGTCTAATGAATCAATATAATCTCTGGAATTACCAGTGAAATTTGAAACATTCTTTTGGGAAATTATAGTCTATATATTGAGGAAGTTTATTATATAACTTCACGCTACGAGCCTAAGGAGCAGAGTTGTAGTAACCATGAACGTCAAGCAAACTGGCTAACTGTACGAAAAGGGTGAACAACTATATTAGGCTATACTGGTGCGTTGGCTGCGGCGCGGCGCATTGGAGAGTTGGTTGAATTAACACGTATGAAACCGTTTTTTTTTTCTTTTCGAACTGACTATAGGTACTGTTAACCTTAAGGAATCTTGAGCCATTAGAGGCTTTGACAGCTTTACCGGGCTTGGGGACGGTCCGCGTCGCTCGTAGCCACCTGGCGCTCGAGACCTTCTACCACGTGAATGCGGTACGCAATTTGTGCATATAATTGCATCCTTATCCGATGCGTAGTTGGCCTGCGCCGAGTGCGCGCCCCACGGAACGCCACTTCCCCTCGCCATGGCACCTAAACCTGGCGGAAGAAAGTTAAAAATCCCTTCTAAGGGCCACACCACGACCACGACCACTCGCATCCACCCGGAATTCGCCGAAGCCTCCATGACAACCACTCGCACCCACCTGGACTCCGAAGGATCGTCCACGAAGACCCCATATACTCGCTTTCGGTCAGTTACTCGGCACTGAATGAAAGCGTGGCAACAAGCTCAAGGGTGCCAAAGGTGCCGGACCTTGGCTTGGGCTGTTGCCGTACATGCAAATAAATCACGTAACTAAACATATATACGTGTTCCTGCCTTCTGGGAGGAAGGGAAAAACATGCGTATATTCATTTAGTAATCTGGTAATTTGGTCTAAGTCTAACTAGCCAAAAAAGAAAAAGATGGTCCCTTACAGAACACATATATGGTGGTGCAGTGTAATGATGTCTGTTGGTAGCTTGTGATTGCAAGTGCAGAGTCACTGTATCGCGCGAGCGGCTGCTTGGCTCAAGGACTCCATGCCGGAGGAACGGACCTAGGATGAAACCGTGGGGCACAACTAATGTTCAATAAACCTTGAAATCCAATTGCAATTTTAGCACTTTTTTATAATAAGGGCCACATTCATAACAATAGTCATTCTCTTTAATGACACGAAACGTATTGAGCAACGTTTATGGTCCATAAAACTATTTTAATCTGTCCATTAGAGTGCCGCGGGCGGTCGGCGATTAAGCATTAACGAATGTTGCCACATTCAACATTATGTTTTCATTAATAAAGAGAATTTACAATTTATTAATTTATGGTATTTATGAAAGTGTTTATTGTATAACCAATAATTACTTTTTTTGACTAATAAATTATTCTTTGAAGTGTAACAATAAAATGCTTATTGATTAATTTAATTTTTTTTTTTTGGAATTTTTATTTTTCCATTAATTCATTCAGCCTTATTTAGGGATGTTGAATTTTTATTTAATTCTCTTTTTCTTTTTATAAAGAAACAACAGAGATAATGTTTATAACTTAAATTCCACAATACAATTTTGTTAGACAATTAAAACCTATCAATATGTTTACCTGACTTTAATGACAACTGCAAGCGCGACCTTCCTGAGTGTCTGGGGGACGCAGGAGGGCAACGAGACCTACCAAAAGCTAGCTAGCTGGCTAGCCATCGCGTTGGCAGTAATAGTGTGATAAATAGACGTTTGAAGTGGGAAATTTCGCAATTTTAATTTTGTGCTCACTATACCTGGGATTATTTTACAAAGATAGAATTACCGACGCTGCCTTTCAAAATACTATACAAACAATAAAAAGTATCTTCGCGTTTGTGTCGATATAAACGCAATTGAAACGCAACAAGCATCCGCTCATCAAAAAACGTCTTCTGCATAGACGCTAATACCGGTCAAAGCCTTCGAAGGAGAGTTCGGCTACCGAGACCAGACCCACAGCCGAAAAGGACTAGAGCCGACGTGGGTCAAGTGAAGACGCCCGTCCGAATTTCTGTTGCGGGGCCACTGGAGCACATGGAGAACGCAATCCTCGAGTTCAAGTCAATCTTGGAGGCCAAGATAAAAGGCAACACGTTGACTTGTAACAAGATCCTGGAAGACTATCATCTGGGGATCGTGGCAACTATGGAAGCGAGACCCGAGGAAGCGGAAGCGGCCATTTAATAGGCCATATAATATAAATTGCCGTTCTGCAGTACTGGCCATTTCAAATCAAAATAATTTTTGTTTGGCTAAAATTCTAATTTCAAATTAATTTTATTTTAAAAACATGGAATTCTTTTTCCAAAAATAGTCATTTGTTTATTGATTAGCGTTACATTTTCATCGCATTTCAATCTTTTTTGTCATCATGGATACGTTAAAATTCGAGTAATTATGGAATATGAATACCATCATGGCAGCAACGTGGGACAAGCGGCACGCAACATCAACGAACACTACAAACCAACGCACCACCTGTTATTGGTTTGTTCGCTTCCGATCTGGGAATTTCGACCTAAAAAATGAACCTCGCGGTCGTCCGAAGACTTTGGTCGACAATGACGAATTAAAGGCGATTGTGGAAGCTGATGATACACAATCTACGGCTGAATTAGCAGCAGCTTTCGACGTTAGCGTCAAAACAATTTTGGTCCATTTGCGTCTAATTGCCAAAGGTAAAAAAGCTTGACAAATGGGTGCCCCACGAATTTAATGATCGCCAGTGCGAAGTACGCGTCGAGACTTGCCTTGCACTGCTCAACAGACACACAAAAGAAAGAATTTTGAACCGCATTGTTACCTGCGATGAAAAATGGATTCTGTTTCAAAACCGCAAGCGCTCAGCAAGTTGGTTGGATCCTGGTTCAGCACTTAAACAATGCCCTAAACCTACCCCTAGAAAAACTTACTACTAGAAAAGTGATGGTCACTGTTTGGTGGTCTAGCGTTGGTGTGATTAATCACAGCTTCTTACCAAACGGGGTGAGCATTACTTCAGATGTGTACTGTGAAGAACTGAACACAATGATGGAGAAGCTGGCAAATCTCCAACCAGCATTGGTCAATCGCTCGTCTCCGTTGCTCCTGCACGACAACGCGCGACCTCATACTGCACAGCAGACGGTCTCCAAGTTGCAAGAACTGGGGTTGGAAGTTCTCCGTCATCCGCCCTACTCATCAGACCTTGCGCCTACAGACTACTACTTTTTCCAGAATATGGATCACTCATTGGCGGGAAAAAAATTCAATACACGAGAGGCAGTACAAAATGCCTTTGAAGAATTTGTTGCCTCCAGTCCAGCTGATGTCTTTAAGAAGGGCATCAATAAACTGCCACTGCGCTGGCAAAGATGCATTGATTGCATGGGTGGTTACTTCTATTAATACAAATAAAAAATACATGAAAAAAATTCGTTTCAATTTTTTCATACAAAACGGCAATTTCATAGGTAAAGACCTAATATAACAAAGTTACTGCCCAGACAATCGCAGGGAAGATGTCGGGTAGCTACAGGGCACCTTTCAGTTCCAACAGTGGTTTCGTACTAAGGGAGGAAGACGAGTCGCAGGAACCCAATCCCACGCTCAGATTTGACACCCCTCTGAGTAACACCATCATCGTGGTGGCCCGGAGTACGAAGATCATGCTGGATGACAAGATAATCGAGAAGGGGAAAACTGTATCGAAGGTTTTAAATCCTACAGCGATAGAATCCTGACTGCCACCCGGCTGGCGGGTGCAAGCGAAATCCTCCTCATTGGTGACTTCAACGAACTTCCCTACATCGACCGGGAGAACCTCTTCGATATGTCCTACTGCCTACCAACTGCAGTCGTCGAAATATCTAAATAGCTTCTCTGCACCCACAGGAACCCGACGGATGTAGCTTATGCGTTCAGTGAGGTCTACAACAAGAGCTTCGGGACAGAGGAGGGGTCGCGCGTCCAGATGATTCATGAATCCCAGGGATTGACCTATAAATCGGTGGTGATCCTCCAGACCAAGGGGAGGAAACTACAGATCCACAATAGTGTATGCCACGCTATCGTTGCTTTTTCGAGGCACAATGAGGCCTGTGTCTATTATACCGATCTAGCCGAGGACGCGATTGGCAGATTTATCCGCCGAGCGGTGAGTGCCTCGGCGAAAGACATTGTGGACTACAACCTAAATATGGCAATGAAACATGGCGATGTGAATGTCATTAAGACTATAATAATCTCTAATACCTCACCCTCTTTGTAACAATGTAACAGCTATTAGTTTTATAATTGTAATATTTAAAATAATAATATATATATATATATTTATTTAGTTATAAAATGCTCACTTAGTTTTTAGTATGCAGCTGAATCTGTGAATGTATCTGTTTTTAAAGGCAATTTTTAATGTTCTCTAGTAATAGCACCCACGTTTTAAAAAAGGTGTGGACCACGAGTCTACAGTATTATGATTTCATTTAAAAAAAAATACCGGTCAAATACGGTAAAGTGATCAATCTTACCTCACTGGGAGGTTTTTATTTAGTTGTTAATATAGTTGCTAGTTGTAGTAGTTCCTTGTTATTAATATAAGTGCTTACGGAAAATATATATAAGTGTGAAAATAAATTTTAAAACAATTTCATGATAATTTAAATCAAGCCGTACAGCGTCATCTGTGAATATTCCTGAAAAATAAAAATAAACATACGTTTCCATTTATTGCCTTTCTTGAAAATTATGAAAAGATAAATTTATTTGTTATCTTTTGACATATATTACAAAACTACAAATAGGTACATACATTCTTTTTTATATGTACATAACGTAAACGCAATTTACAGACCATACAAATGTTCAAACGTGTAAAAATACATTCTAAATGTACCTTCCGACTATAAACTACAACCATACCAAAATTACATTAAAATTAGTCTAGTAGTTTTTACGTGATTGGTGTTCAAACATACTGACACACAGACAGACTGACCGACAGACAAATAGACAGACAAAATTTTCAAAACTATCGAGACGTTTTCTGTCCATGTTTCAAAACCCCTCTTTTCTCAAATAACTTCAATGTACAGATTTCGACTTTACTCTTTTCTTCTAAGTAGATATAGATTAGATTAAATTCTAAGATTGTATTCAGTTTCGTTGAAAAGAATTGTACATAAGTACATTTGTAACATTTTTTTATTAAATAAAAAACGAAAGTACTTACCTGGTAACATCGTGTAGTGCGCATGCATGCTTCGAGTTGCTCGCCGAAAAAACTCACGCGCACCGTCCTGTCCGACCTGTTTCGATCTTCGCAGAATCCACGGAGTGTTGTGAAAAAAAAGCAAATTGCCCGGTGGGCCGAGTTGCGGGACCCGAGAGAATGTCGTCAAGGTTTACAACTTTTCAATTTTGTTTACTAGCTGAATCTATCAGTATGCGAGTCTGCCAAGGTGCTCTAGAATTCTATACATGTGACTTGTCAAGCGTGGCTAATTAATTGTATAGACACAAGTACTGTATACAGTTCCACAGTGTATTGAGACCAGTTAAACTGTTACACGTGACATTGAATCATGATCTGTTAGTTTCTGACGTAAAAATGTTGATATTAAAAACCAATTCCTTTTATTTTACAACACAGAAGACGTATTTCTAGATAATGAGAATTTTAAACATCGACAAATTAAGGGTTTATTTCTCAAGGTGTTTAATTTTCATTTGATATCATCTATGTCGATTTTATTGCAGACACGGATGTACCTAATCGAATTAGGTATACCTACTCGTAATTTATTGTTTACTAGCTGTGGCCGCGGCTCCGCTCGCGTCGACTACAGAATGTTGCTGGTGTTGTGGTGACCCCGCTTTTTACCCACAGCGTTCGCCCGCCGGTTATTTAAAAATAAAAATGTTTATTATTTTATTTGTATTTCTAAAATAAAAGTAGCCTAAGTTACTCTTTATAAAATCAGCTATTTGTCTGTGAAAGTCCTGTCACACCCGGTCGGTCCGACCCTTTTCGAGAATTAGCAAGAACCGACAGACAGAAAAAATAATTAAATTAATTCATTTGTTTGTTATATGTACCTACTGTATATACTTTCATACCTATGCATTTATTACTGAGCTGTTATTTTGACACTATAAACAGATCCTACCTTAATTTTATTTATTTGTATAGACAACCTTTCTCTTTGTAGTTTCGGTAGCATTTAAGTTATTTGCATATCGTATCTGTATCAAAGTATCGAATTTACTTTGTAGGTACATTTATCGTTCCTAAACTTCTTTAAAAATAAACGTAATTAATATATTTTATAAGCTACGCTTGTTATACCTCATGTTAAAATATAACAACGGTACTGTGGTTTTTTAATGTTGCTCGTTCATTTCTAAACATACGCATATAGACATATTTTGCTTATATGTATGTTAGCTTATATAAGAGACTTGATCCGCAAATTATACTATCACATATTGTCATTTATCATGTGTCGTCTCTTCTACATCTCAGATACTTGGAATCCTGAACAGGGCGTAACAGTTATTTACGTCCGGTCACACTTATGCACCTTTTACAAAGAACAAATATGGAAGTAGGTAAATAAAATACCTACTCGAAACCCTGGACAGGTAGCAGAGACGCCCTGTCCGCATTGTGCATGACGCAGACGTCACTAACAACAACAAACCGTTTCAGCTGTGTAAGAATTCATTGCCTTGCTGAGCGTCTTAATTCAATCGCCTAAATCACGGCGAGTATTTTGAAGAGCTGTTCTTTCTTCTTTCCATAACGAGAGCCACAGGCGCTGATCTTCGGAGCCATAGCTTTACGGTAGCCTTCACCTCGACTACAACAAAAAAGCTCGCAATATCATTTTTTCGAATTGATGCCTTAAGAACCTTGGAGCCATTAGAGTCTTTGACGGCTTCACCGGGCTTGGGTGCCAAAGTGACCGAACCTCGGCTTGGGCTGTTACCGTACATGCAAATAAGTTGCGAAGGAAGAAACATGCGTCTATGCAATTAGTAATTTGGTCTAAATCTAACTAGCCAAAAAAGGTCCCTTACAGAAAAGTGTGGAATATTGTATTCCGCTGTTCGTTCCGATACCTTAATTCTGATTAATTCCGATTAATATGGTAAAACGGTGAAATATACATATCTATATTAGCAACCGAATAGTTTATAACAAAATTCTAAATTGAAACACCGAACTATCACGCAAACTTAAATACTCTTTTTAAGCCTTATTTTCAGTAATGAGTAAATTTAAAAAAAAAACTACTTTCCTGCATCACTAAAAGGAAATACTGTTCAAATTTCTTTCAGGTTTGTGTATCTTCAATATTTTCGGCTCAAGTATGTATTTAGAAGTAAGTATTTAAAACTGTTTTGGGTCCCTGAGATGTAATATAATCGACACATCTGAAAACATTAAACTTTATTGTTCAAACTTTTTTAAGGAATGGAGTAAGTAAAACTTTGCGAGGTTTCTAGGTATTCTGGATCTTGGGCATATCACTTTGTAAAACCCCGTTATTAGCGTAGGCGTTTTTTAAATGCTCGCTACAAAAAGAAACCTCACACTGAACAAGCGCCTCTGTTTGGATACAAGGCTAGTTATTTGTTCTTTTAGAACGCTTTTATTACCCGGTACGGAGTAACTCGAATCTGTTGGAAAAGGGTAGATAGGTTTAAATAGGGAATTAATAATTGTGTTGGTGCTGAGGAATATGTCCGACTTTTATTATTTTTTCTTTTGTTAAGTATGCACAATTTGCAGAGAAAAAAAGTTACCTAACATGAATATGCATCATTAAAAATTACGCATAAAATGGTAAATACGAATAATTAGTCATCCTCTCAAGCATTACAGATACCTACCTCCATAACTCTGAAGATTTGATTTTTTCTGACTTATGTTGTATATATAATAAAATGTGAATACATTGTATGAATAGGTATTTATTTTAGATAGATTTTTAATTTCAATTATTATTATAGTTTTTTATCAATGTAATCCTGTGAAGTTATAGCGGTCGAGTGGTATAGACTGGCGGCGTATCCATTCGGATATTATAACTGGTAAAAAAGTACCTACCTACTTAGGGGTCGACCATTAATTACTTGTGGCATTTAGATGGGTCGAGCCAATCTCACGTGGGGGAGAAGGGGGCATCGGCTAATATAACGTCAGTACTTTTTTCCGCAAAAACTATAAAAATTCAGAGAAAACTGGGTTAAATTAAAAACATGTTTCTCTACTAAAATATGGGTAAATCCTATACAATAACATTTATTGCGGTAAAATGCGAATTCCACAAAGTAGTTACTAGTAGGTAAGTGGATAGTAGTAATTTTCCAGTAGTCACCCTTGAGACCACACACAAGTCCCCGTGAATTTGAAAGAATATTCTCTTACGAAGTTCAGTATATCCTATTTAAGTATTACATTGTTCGATTTTCTCACTGTGATTCTAGACTACATTCTGTCTTAAATACTACTCTTACATAAAAATACCTAAATTAGCAAATTATGTGTTTTTTATACTTAAATTCAATGTAGGTACCCAAAACAAAATACGCATTTTGAAAACAATTGTGAGCAATACACATATTAATTAATATTTAAACTACACTTAGTATAAAATGAAGTCGCTTCCCGCTATCTGACCCTATGTACGCGTAGATCTTTTAAACAACGCAACGGATTTTAATGCGGATTTCACTAACATTTTGAGATTTTTTTTTGAAAGGTTTTTAGATACAATACATTTCAATTAAGTTTATATATATTTGAGAAAATTCAATTATTTGTAATCTAGTAGTCAAAAAACGATCTTCGGGCGCTTACATTGCTTACGCTGGCTAAACCTTATGAGATACATCAAAATTAACACTAAATCATGCTTATATAATATAATACACCACTTTATAAATTGTAACCGTGCGAGCTGGGACGGGTCCCTAGTTAATATTATAAAGCTCAAGTGTTTATTTGTTTGAACTCGCTAATCTCTGGAACTATCACACATATTTTAAAACTTATCTTTGCATTACGTTGCCCGTTTATTGAGAAAGGTATACAAAATTTCACGATGCCACTCTAAGGAACGAAGGATAAATATCAACAAATCTAGCAACTAGCTATGAAACAGGCATGTATCATCTGAATTCTGCAGCTAAATCCACGTGGCAAAGGTTATACTAAAATTATAAAGTTTAAGGGCATTTCTTTGTACGCGCTAATCCCAGTCTGTTTAGAAAACATATTTTTGAATTAGTTAGGTCGTTTATTGAGGAAGGTTATTATAACCTTTAGGCTATATACCACTATACTACTACTATTCTTAGAAAGTGGAACATTTATATGAAGTGTAGGTTAGAGTTAAAAAATTTAACGCTTTTGAAACCGCGGGCGCAGCTGTTACGAGACGTAAGTCTAAGCCCAACAACAGTTGTCTACGAGTAGGTACGAAAATTGTATATAATGTAGATACAGATATTCAATATGATATTAATAGTTACATGCCGGTAACGTTCGTAATTGTAATTTATTGTTTCGCACTGTCTCGTACGAACCAATCACGGTTTTGCTTCCCACGCCTCACTAATCTCTTCGTAATTTTTTCGAACAAAATTATACACTTCATGATTCAAACCTATTACTTGAAAGGTTAAGGTATTTATTTCATAGCAAAAAAACGGCTTGTATAATAAAGCATTTTTTGTGTACTTATTTCTCGGTATAATCGTTTCCGCAGTAATTATTGTCGTCCCTTAATTTTATTTTTACTCATATTAATGACAACTCATAGAGGTGTTTTGACATATTATACTTCATATGTACAAAATTTCGTAAAAATCGGTTGAGATTAAAAAAAAGATTTGTAATCGGAAGTAGGTAGGTAGGTAGGTATTATTGACAATAATTGCCCGTGTACAAAATTTCATCAAACTCGGTCAAGCCGTTTATGAGTTCAATCCGGAAATACACACAAACAGGCAAACACAAAAAAATTATAATGTCATATTCGGGATCGGAGTCCTTTATATTCGATATCTATCTGGTAATTTGAAAAAAAAAAACAAGTACAGAAAGAATTAATAGGTATAAATTTCGAATATTACGGTAAATTATGTGTATTCTAAAACTAATAACGTGATGAAATAAATTACCTTGTTATGTATAAAATTAGTGGCTTAGGCTCCCACCTACATAAAAGTGCTTTAATAGCACGCGGGTCAATTCGAATACTATATTACCAAGCGCTTCAAAATCACTTGAGCGTAATAATTGTTGGTTTGGATGTTAACTTTCAATTTAATGATTTTACTTTTCCCTTTGTAAAACGACTATAGTAAAGAATTTTCTACAACTCTCGGGCAACGTCGACCACAACAACCTGGGGTTCGTCATCACATCGGAATGAATAGGAGACAAACTGTAGCCGACCACACATTATTCACCACTTTCCATTGTTAAAAATAAATAAAGAATTGTATGTACTTGTAAATACGCACGTAAGAAGTGAAACTTCTTTGATGAAAGAAAACCAAAATAACTCCTCAAATTTTATCTCGCGTGCCAACATGATGAATTTAGAGCCATCAGTGCAATGTAAATTCATGTTACTGCCGTTTTTTATTGTGCAATTTAGTTATATAACAATGTTCAAGTAGTTATTTTATGAAATAACTAGTAACCCGCCCTAGCTTCGCACGGGTACAATTTACAAAGTGGTCTATTTTATGTTTAAGAAAAGCATGATTTATAGTTTATCGCTTTAGTTCATAACTTATAGTTACGAAAAGTACGCTAAGCTCGCAACACGCAGTTCACTAGTAATTATTATGTTTAAATAAAAATTGTTACTGTGAGTCAACCTTAAGAGATAACGAACTTTTATCTAGGTTTTTTGAAGAACTATAATTCTTTAGAACATTAATTTGATTTGTCTCTAAGGTTTAGTAAGCGTAAGCCATGTATGGGCCCGAAAATCATTTTTTGAAGACTTGATTACAAAACATTGAATTTTTTATACTATACAAATACTTAATTAGAATGTATTGTGTATGCAAAACTTCCTTGAAAAATATATTTAAATGACAGTGAAAACCGTATAAAAATATGTTGTGTTACTTAGAAGAAGTAAGCGGACATACAAACAATCACAATACAACGGTAAATCATTTTTACGAGATAAAAAAAGGTAAAATGAATTCACACGATTGTCATTGATGGCTTAACTTCACCATTATCTCATTCCCGTCACATACATACATCAATTAAAAAAAAAGAAAATAAGATGTTGATAAACCCGATCGAGTTTCTTGTCGGTTCTTCTCGATGACTGAGATGTTTTCCGAACCGGTGGTAGTGTTTTGATATTCATAAGTGCCTTCTTAGGGCCTAAATTGAATAAAAAATATTTTGATTTTGATTTCACCCTCTACTAAAGCTCGAAAAGATGTATAATTAAAAAAAAAAAAATTTTGGAACGTATTCTCCTATAAATTACGACACAGAGTTCATAACACCCGCACCGTAGCATTCATTGCAGAATAACTTAGACCACTTACTTGAGCATTTCGGGCATATGGTAAATTTTATTACATGCTACCGTATTTGGCTACATAATGACGTCTGAGCTATTTTTGGAGTGCGAACGAGCTCTAATGTGTCAGAGGTGACTACGTTGGAACTCAATGTGCTTTGCACTTCTATGGTCTTAAGTTTTAACTTACTACGCCCAGTTACGAAGTTTAAACTGTTGACGACGGCCACAATTGCAGTACTAGAAATAAATATACCTAATACTCCTTTTTTTTGTAGATTTTCAATTCTCTACAAGAATACGTACCAGTAATTGAATTGGTCAGATGATTGAACACTTGATACGGAACGACAAGTTCTTTCAAACAATTGTACAAGGGAAGTGAGGAAGAGGAACACCAAGACGACGCTTTTTTTCAACAAGTGAAGGACAACGTGGGAGTCGTGTCGTATTAAGAGGTAAAAAGAAAGGCAGAGGATAGAGTATAGTGGCAACAGCTCCACCGACAAGAGCCAAGCTATTAAATTAAAGACGAAGAGTTAGAGGACACTGACCCTTACATGATTTATAAAATTCCAAAGTCTATTCCGGTTTTTTTAGCCACGTCTCGTATTAAGTATACTGGCAAATTTCCCACAAATCCATGCACTAAAGTTGGAAACCCTAGTCATAGCCTCCGCGGAACGTATTTATGAATGACATCAAACAGTAAAGATAGTATTTAAGTATTAAGCATCATAAAAAAATTATAACTCTTAGATTATGGCGTGTGAACGGAACATTTGTTTGTTATACGGTTATGAAGTTATACACCGTTCGATGGAAACCCTAATTAGACATCAAGACATGAAGACAAGGCGGCACATGCAATATGTAAATTTTTTTCTTATATTACTTTGCAGGTGCCGAAGTAATGGATGGTTTTTGCAAATCAGCTTGCCTGAACGCATACGTTATAATTTTTTTGGTCATTCATCATCTAGTTAAGGATCTTTAAAATTATACAATATAACAAAAATAAACATAGAATGCTTCATTGTTGATATACTATATACTATAGAGTATAGAGTATTGTTTAACAGGTAAGCATGAGAGAAGGACGCGTGTATTTTATATATTAAATCAAGGAATATTCTACATTTTTAGAACTTTGTGATATAAACACTTATAATATACACCAGGACTGTAAACTATATTCTTATAGAGTCATAAATCAATAGTTAATTATATATATAATCCACACTATAATATTATATAACTTTTGAATAACTCTGTCTGTTTGTTACTTTTTTACAACTAAACCGCTGAACCGATCGTAATGTAATTTGGCGTAGAAGTAGAGGTAGGGACACAGAGGGTCTTGTGTGAAAAATACGGAGATCAAGTTGCTAGAAAGTGTTAGTTTTTGTATAATTCATATAAATAAAAATTGAATGTTTTTTGCCGGTAAGAGCATCACTTGAGAAAGGCTGGACCGATTCACTAACGCTTTTTTAAATGTTAGTTAAAGTAAGAATAACTTGTTTTTTGCAACGATGGTTTTAACGCAGCTTCTGGTAAGATTTGACTTGTAGAAATTGTCACGTAAGTAAAAAGTGTTAGGCCCACTTTATACGACTCTCTCTGTATGTCTTTGTAGTGTGTGTGTGCGCGCGTGCGAGTCGATACTCGCAAATTTTAATTACAAATTACACAAATTCGAGCAGACAAGGCTATATTTTATTGTTATTAACTTTTATATTGCATATAATTAACGTGCTTAATTATATAACACAACTTATTAATTATAAGGCGCGGGCGATTGCTAGCATACTATACAAGTAAACTTATTATTAGTTATTAATGTTATTATCTATGCTGAATGTTGGTAGGTATTTAGTTTGGGAACGAGGCGACTGCGACGCGCGCGACGACGCGACGTCACCTCGAGTTGTCCGAACATCTGCGACATATTTTAAAAAGTTCTAAGTACACTGTTACGATACTTATGTAATTTGTTTTTGTGAAATATAATATTTTAAATAATCCATTATCATTATTATTGTCAGTAACCCTAGAATAAAAGATAAATGACCGGTGAATGTATAGATTTGGTAAATGTATAAAGTGTGCAAACTAAGCTATTGTAAAGACTGTGGAATTACGATTTTGACTTAGTCGATAAATTATACAGAAATAATAAGTCTTACATATGAAATTACCATTTTATATGGAAAAAGTAAAACAAAAAAAATATAAGGAAATTATACATTTAATCAAACGAAGTGTTGTACCATTATTATCTATGTACCTTCGCCATTTTATAGGTAGTTCATTGATTTAATTGCTGAAAAATTGTGGGAGCGAAAATCAATAAAATCTTTGAAGGCGGTTTGGACAGCCTCATCGGAATATAATTTTTTTCCTTGCAAGAAACTATCTAAATTCCGAAAAAATGGGTAATATTTTGGAGCAAGGTCTGGGAGTATGGTGGGTGTCGGAAACATTTCAACCTCAGTTCCTCTTGCCGTTGTCCTGAAGCAGCAGTGGGCTAGATAGTGTGACCAGTCTCGGTAGTTTAACGGCTAGCGTTTCCATCATGGTTAGTAATTGTCGATAATACAGATCTGCCGATATCGTCTGGCCAGATGTTAGGAGGTATAGATTATGACACCAGCACTGGTCTACCAAAAGATTACTGGTACCTTTTTTCTGAGTCAACTTTCGCTTGGGACAGTGTTTAGCCGGTTCTCCTGGGTTCATCCACTGTTATGAGCGCTTCTGATTATCGTAAAGGGTTCATTTTTCGTCGCAAGTAACAGTACGATTAAAAATTCCCTCGTTATTGAGAGGGTTGAGTAATTAAACGCAGAACTCAATGCGTGTTTGTTGGTGTGCTTCAGTCAACTCATGCGATACCTATTTCTCGGGCATTTTCACTTTTCCAATTTGTTTCAAGTGAATTAAAATTGTTTTATCACTCACACCGAAGCCTGCTGCTAACTCTGACGTGGTTCGCGATGGATTCGCTTTCACGATCACCTTTCATTCTACATTATCAACTAGGTTCTCCGGCTGTACACGGGGTTTGTTTCGTAGGTCAAAATTTCCATAACGAAAACGTTGGAACCAAAAACCTAACATGCTTTATTTTACAGTAGCTTCTCCATACACATAATTAATCCTTCGAGTTGTTTCTGCAGCGCTGATGCCACGGTGGAATTCATATTCGTAAGTAACGCGATATTTAAAGTTTTCCATTTTGTGAAAGATTTGTGAAAGAAAAATCAAAAGATGCGAAAACAAATGAATCACTAAATTCGAAACACAAATATACAAGCCTAAATTTGAAATATATTTGAATTTGGAATTCCTAACCAAACACTAGATATTTGAGATCAAAGTGGCCCGTTCAATAAAACGACAAGGACCTAATATTAAACAAGCAGTTTATTGCTTTACACTTTATTTATGTAATTACGGCACAAGGGTGCCAAAGTGGTCGCGGACCTCGGCTTGGGCGGTTGTCGCGATTGCAAAGAAGTCGCGATCTGACTAATTCCCCATCAGTAAATTCAAGCTAACTAACATATACTCATATGCATGTTCCCCTCCTCCTGGGAGGAAGGAAGGAAATATGCGTATGTGTATTTAGTGATCTGAAAAGTTTTTCTACACTAACTAGCGTAAAAAAGAAAAAAATGGTTCCTTACAGACCCGCACCACTCAGCTCCCCGAGCTTAATAGGAGCATAGCGCGGCCGGCTATCGTAACGCGAGCGATCGTATGACGTTACGTGCCATAGCGTTAATTTTACTGAGAGAAGACGGTACATTAAACAAATATTTTATTTTTCTCTTGTACTTTTTATATCAAGTTAGGTTTCTAATATCACTTTGATGGTGATGTAGTAAATGCGCATGTTGTTTTATCTGAGGTCACTTCCTAATAGCATTTTATTATTGAGGATGCGAGAACTAAACTGAAAATGGTAGTATATCATTGTGTATAACCAAAATAGTTTCTTGCTGTTCGACCACTGTTGTTTACAGTGCAAAAGTGTGTATATTGTATACCGTTTACAGTTAAACTTTGTTCAGCTTCTCCTTTATTCCCTTCATCATCATCTCAGCTGAAAGACGTCCATTGCTGGAATGGGCCTCTTCCAAAGATCCGCGCTGGATCATTTCAATCAAATTAAAGCAGTGAGAGAAATCAAGCTGAGAACATATTAGGTATATAATATAGTATCAGATAGGGATAGCTTATACCGAGTCTATGAGATTTGTAAAGGATTTCCTAAGGTATTCTCTCTGATAAAATTAAGCTTAAAGAGAATTCTTGCGTAACGACTGGGGGCCGTGCGGCTGCCCGCCCGCATCGTGCGCTGTATGCCCGCAGTGATTCATGTCTGTACTCCACAATGTATCACCGTCATTACAAAACAAAGACTCTTTGTTGTTTTGTTTATGAGTGTGGCATACATTCTAACATTGCATTTACACTAATTGTAGGAATATGGGAAGGTAAAATATGTTTTCAAAGTAATACTTTTTAGGCGCGTTTAGTACAGATTAAAATTGAGAGCAGCGCGCGAATTATGTGACGGAAGTGTGACATGATGAAGTTAGCCATGGATGATAATAATGCCAATTCTTTTTAACAGACTATAAAAAAATGACGATGTTCTCCTTTTATTTTTATTTTTTGATAAGGGTGTTAACTTATATCTGCTTTGTTTATAAACCGATTTAGATGATATATTTTTCCGTTGGAAAGGGGATACCTCAAGGGTTGTCCCATTTTAATTTTATTGGCATTCGACCTTCGGCTTCCAATATACACTAGGGAACTCCTCAAAATAATAAAAGTTGGTTTTCTTTTTTGCTAAAAAAATTTTTTGTACTATTACTTTCACCAGTCCCAATTTAACTTAAAACCGCTATCTACCAACATTTGAACCAACGCCATACCACTTTTAGGCTATTACTGATTTTTATAAAATTGTGTATAAAAAAACATTAAATAAATAAATTTAAAATAATAGTTATATTTTTATTACAACATTAAATTATTTTGTTAAAATAATGTTCATTTACACAACATTTATACATTGGATGGACTTCATTGTGTTTTAGGCCGCGAGATAAAATTTTTGGAGTTATTTTTGTTTTGTTATGCCAATTAAAGTATTTTAGTTTAGTTAATATTTACACACTATTTTTTTATAAACATTAATATTGTTAAACAAAAACCAAGCTTTTATTTTATTTAGAACTGAAAAGAAGAATTTGTGTTGTATAAATCGCACGTAGTCCGTGAATAAGCCAAATACCAATTAACTATATTTATCCAATAACAATAAATGCTACATTGTATGCACCTAATGATTGACTGTAAACATAGCTATCGCTAAGAGATCAGAAACATTTGTTTATGTTATAAAAAACACAGCACTACTAATTTCAAATTTAAATTTCTACAATTTATTAACTTGTAACACAAGCGCACTAATTGGGACAAATATTTAAAAGAAGGTTTTACGTAATTAATTACGAAGAATTGAAGAGTTGATTACGGTTATTAGTCTCACAACAGACCCCGATGCCTGTAAAATAATTTTACGGACTAACTGTTATAAACAGTATTTTATTACTCAGTGGTACTTGTGGGCGGCGACTTACGAAAGAAGGTGCGGTAGTCTCTTGTGTGAAAGCTACCTACTTTGTAACTTTATTTACTTACTGCGACTCCGGAATGCGATAGATATTTATCAAATTGTTATCGTTACTTATACAATCATCATAGTGGGAATATTATTATTATTAAGTAGTTTATTGATGTTGAGTAATTTTGTTTTTAAGTTTTTATGGTAAATTATGTTTGTGTGTACCTACAATAATTATTAGGATATATGATGAAGAACTTAGTAGGAATAATCTACATAAAGAAATAATATTAAAGTATGTACATTTCACAAGCTGTACAGCTTTTTACTAAATGTATAAGAAAGTACATAAAGTACTTTTATTTTTATATCTCTCTGTCTGTTTGTTCCGTTTAATCTCCGAAGCGGCTGGATCGATTTGACGGGACAAGACAACTGATGTTATAAGGAGTAACTTAGGCTTCGTTTATTTTAGAAAAATAATCAGAGTTCAGTGCAAATCAAATAAACTAAAATAGCAGCAGTGTCCTATACCGCGCGCGCCCCACTCGCACGTTCCCCTTCAACGCCGTCAATGCATACGAAATTCCATGCGGACGAAGTCACAAGCATATCTAGTTCTTAATATAATTTTAAACGTATTGTGTTTAAAATACACTTTGGACTTTTAAAACTTCTTTTAACACGCTATAAAAAAAATATAACTCACATTGTAACAAAGAGTGTACACTATGAAGTTTTCTGCTAATCGCCTTGCTTTGTAAAGATAGTTAGTCATTAACCATCCGATGTTATGCTTTACATAACATAATTTATTTGCAGATTTCTTTCTAGGTACTTGAAGTAGCTGTTCTGGTGAAATATCTCCACCATACATAAAGAAGATCGCAGCTAAATAGCATTGTGTTATATTCCTGCAGTGTGTAATTACTAATTAGTAGGGTTTTCAGAGCTCCTTGAGGAGGAAGGGTTTAAGGTCAGAAAGGCGATAATCCAAGCGTCCTTAGGCTACGGTAGCCGCTTATTATATATGTTTATATGTATATAAAAATGATTTGATGGTTGGTGCATTATATTATACTCAGCGTGATTCATTGTGAATTTGCGTCTGTCGCGGCTGAGTGCGTTCAGAACGACGCGACGCAGCGCCGGTTTGCCTTTACGCAACCAATGCCCTCGCAGGGTTGTCTATCAAACGTAATATATTACCGAACTCCTTTTGAAGTAATACTTCATCATAATCCGAAGTAATGTGTGTGCATAAAGTGTTACATTCGAGGTACTTTTCATAGATCTATTCAAGTAATAACGTATTTTAAACTTAAATTTTGGTACTAACTAATTATTTTGTAAAGTGGCAGAACTCGTTCGGCTACCGAAGCACCACTGTCAGAAAGTTATTATAGGGTGGAGATCATTACGTGAATGTTAGTCAAGTCTGGAAATTACTCTATCTCCTTTATTAATAAATTAACTACTACATCCTTCCTTCCATAAAGAAAATATAGTCACATGGATTGAGAAAGGGATGCTTAGATGGTTTGGGCATGTTGAGAGGATGAATGAAAGAAGAATGACTAAACAAATTTATGATGCGAGTGTGAAAGGAATCATTGGAAGAGGAAGGCCTAGACGAACATTTATCAATCAAATCGGAGACGTTTTGAAGAAAGGTAAGGTCAAGAGTACTCTAAACCGACGAGCATGCTTGATAAGATTAATGAATGTCGAAGAAGCGAAAGAAGTATGCCAGGATCGTAGCACGTTGAAGGACGTGGTCTTTGCCTACGCTGTTGGTAAATAGGCGTGATTTATGTATGTATGTATGTATCCTTCCTCCTACTACATTCTACATCCATTTAATTAATTAATTAAACTGTAAACATTAAATGCACAAACATGCGTTCGCGTCATAATTCAGTTATGTCCCATGATATGTTTTATGTCACATTCTAACTGAATTGCTAACTACCAATTTTCATAGATCTGTCTTCAAATCTGATGGATATTCATACAAACCTTTATGCCCTTTTTCAATGGCGTGCTCGGAATTTCTACTGGACTTTCGTCACTGCGGAGCGCTGGCAAAACGCCTGGTGTAATGTGAACAAGCTTGTGCCCCCTGCATGCTCTGCTCTCTTCTTGCTGTTTATTTCAGCATTTATACTGTCAAATGCACTCACGGCATAGAACTTGACGCTGAATCTTTAATTTAACTTGTTGAAGAGAGATTTGTTCTGTAGGATAAAACCGATATAACTACAAATATAAAAACTTGAAGATGGGGCAGTATGGCGTGAAATATCTTCAATACTAAAGCTGATCTTGATGAACTAGATTAAAACAGAAGAAAATACTCCACATTAATCCAAATTAAAAACAAAATACTTCATGCGTTATATACACGACCGACCATTTGATTCAATTTATCATAGCTTAAACACTAGGTACAGTAATTATGACTCCACCACCTATTTAATAAGAAAAGGTTATGAAGTCAATAATAAATATTACAACGGAAGGGTGCTTATTAAATGTAGATTATAGACTATTTTTTAACTAGAGCTACGTAACTATATATTGTTTTGACCTTATGACGTTAATGGTCTGAAACAATAGCTTATTAGACAGAATTGCTATTAATAAATTATTTTAGACTTAATGCCAACTTTGAGTAAAACAAATAGACTAGCTATGCCTCATGGTATTATCCGTTGTAAATTTATAAGTCCATATCTCCGCCGTGCCACTGCCAACGCATCTGTGCAGCTATCCTTGTTGTCACTTCCCGTACTTACCTACAGTTTGCCTTATTGCTTGACGTTCATGTTTATTTCTTCGATCGTTAGGATCATAGTGTGAAGCTATACAACCTATAACCTTCCTTAAAAGATAAGCTATAAAATGCAAATATAATACATATTTCTAATCTGTCTAATAGTACCAGAGATTAGCGCGTTCAAACAAAAAACAAACTCTTGAAGAATATACTATTCACATAAAAATTCATGTCATTAATTGCAGTGCAAAATAAAATTAATTGTCTTATGTAAAGTATTCATCAATTTATCTCCTCATGCGCCTTCCGGTTTTTGTTTTTAATATTTAAATTATTTTATAGATTTATTCCGTTTCAATTTAATTAATGATTAAATTAAGAGCTTTATAATTTAAACAATATTGAATAATAAGTAATGACAACCCTATGGAATAAGACCGCCCGCATCAGATAGAAAAGCGTAACAACCGCGTTTCATCGTGGTACTGTGTAATGCGAGTCGCGGCCGCTCTAAACTATAAACTACTACTCAAAACTATATTCACCAGTTATTTTCATGAATGACTCGTTATGAAAGTTGTCATTAGTGGTGGTAACGACTTTTAAATTTATATACCATCTTTACTTTTTACCTTGTTGAGTGGTCGAATTATTATTATTATCTGAAGCGATTTAATATGGCAACATTTTTATTATTTACCTGTTATCACAATTACACATAATGCCTTCATCATAAACCTTTGTGATGAGTATTTATTACTGTTATTATAAAACCCAAGAGGTTATTTGTTTGTTTGAATTGAATGCATTAATCTATGAAACTCTGACTTAGATTTTAAAAAAAATGCTTCTGTATTTTATAGGCCATTTATTGACAAATATTGTAGGCTACGTACGGTACGACTTTAAAGAGCGGAGTAGTAACCACGAACGTCAAGCAATCTGGATAACTTTAGGAAAGTATGGGAAGTGAGAACAACGATAGGGTGCGTTCGGCGGCACTATGGAAACTTGATCGAATAAATGTGATACGGGTGAAACCGTAGGACACATCAGTTATTTCTTATACCTTATGTCTTTTAATTGACTAAAGCTTTTTTTTCCGTTATCCAAAAAAATCGCACCTTCACCTTAAAGGTGTGATTCCGCAGGCGGCGGCAGCGGCAGACGACATTAATTTACAGTATTCATTTGTATGAGACCGATTCGGATATACTACTGACTGCAGCGCAGTAGGTCGTCATTTGTTTCTACGTGTAGCGACAGACGGCCACGGCAGAGGCATGGCACTCCCGCACAAACACAGTAGGTACTGTCGTTGAAGTATGACACTAAGAATGTGTAGCCAAACGGAGAAAGTGAAAATTTTATTAACGTAATGTCTCAACATCAGAATTTATTTTATCAAAGTTTCATAAGAGCCTTCCTCCAGACTATTTAATTACAATGGCAGAATAAGCTTTATGTTTACCTAATAATACAATAATAAATCATCGTCGTCTTCTTCTTCCAATAAAAGATGCAGCATTTGATTGTTCATAACTTTATATCGAAGATACAACCGCAAGTTAGTAATGCCGTGACGTAACGGCAGTGCCTGCCGGCTTCGGAATCAATACGGCGGCAACTATTAAAGCCCTGCGGAATATGCTGTCGGCCGTCTGACGCTGCCGTCTGCGGTTTGCCGTAGCCTGCGGAATCAAACCTTAAGAACCTCAAGTGAGTGTGCTCTACTGAAGTACCAATATGATGATAGCAAGATCTTTTTTGTGTTACCTCGCACTATTACCTTTTGGATAAACAAAAATATTGTGAGAGAGAGGTAGCCACGATTTGATACGAGCCACTTCCCTTTCCATTAATGCGTCACATCTTAAACTTATTTTCCTTCGTCGCATAAAGGTGACTTGTATGATGATTAAAAGCATACATAATAGAAGCCATTGAAGTCTATTTATTGTACAACTTGAGATTGCCCACAATGTGCCTTGCTCTTTTTCATTGTCAAAATTTCTCTTCGAAGCACTATTGTTTATTTAATCTCGCAGAGCATCAGCGTGAAGTTCATCTTCACACCTTAGAGTCCAAACGATCACAGACAATCCAGTTTCAGAGAAATTTTCTCACGTGTAATGAGCTCCCTGTTGAGGCTTTCCCAAGAGACTACGATATGGGATTTTTCAAGATGTAGAGTACATATACACAAGAGTAAACATGTTTTTAAAAGGTCGACAAAGCGTGTGTGATGCTTCTGGTCTTGCATACGTCTATTGGCTGCGATGATCGCTTATCATCAGGCGGATCACATGATTGTTGGCTAACGTCGTGGTATAAAAAAACTTAATAAGTAAGAAAAAGTTAATATGGGAACAAAAAAGGATTAATGATTTATTATTATATATATAGAACTAGCTATGCCCGTGGCTTTGTTCACGTGGACTAAAGAATTCCCGTGCGAAACTTGCTCCCTCTCTTCCGACTATTTAAAAGACAAATATAATGATTGTGAGTGTTCCTTATAAGATAGACGTATATCTCCACTCCCTGACTTTTTTGTAGGTCATTTTAATGCCTAAAATTATGTAGTACCTACATTAATTTGCTATATCTCTTATGGTATAAGTACCCAGCGTAGCCATTTAAGCACCCGAAAGGATTCTCGATGACAAGTTTTTTTTATTTGTGCGGAACCCTAATTATTTTTCTAAAATAAAAGTAGCCTAAGTTACTCCCTATAAAAACAGCTATCTATCAGTGAAAATCTCGTCAAAATCGGTCTAACCGTTTCGGAGATTACAAACAGACACTTCAATTTTTTTTATTGTATAGAAGGTTTATTAAATATATTAGTTAACCTTTTATTAGTTTCATTTTTGAATTAAATACTAAATATATTTAAATTTATTCTGCGTTTTAAAATTCCGTGCCTATAATGTCTACAAACATAAATTGATAATCTAATATTCTAAACGCATAAGGAACTTCTTTCTTTCTTCTTCTTGCCCTTATCCCACACTATATGGTTTTTTTTTCTGACTGACTCTACTGTTAGCCTTAGGGGACCTATCGAAAAACAGAGTCGCTGATAGCTTTTACAGCTTCACCGGACTTAGGGGCGAGCGTCTTGGGCGGTTGTCGCGATTGCAAATAAGTCGCGATCTGACTAAATCCCTATCTGTAAATTCGAGCTAAACTAACATATAGGTACACATATATCCCAGGAGGACGGAACATGTATATATATATGTATTTAGTCATCTGTATATGGTCTACACAAACTATCGTAAAAAAAGAAAAAAAAGGTTCCTTACAGAACCTATGTACCTGTGAGGTGTGCACGTATGTACCCTACATATGTGTGTAATGTTTGTATGTGCGTAGCTAAGTGTTGCACGTATAGTGTCACTTGTATCGCGCGGGCGGCTGCCTGACTCAAGGGTTTCACACCGAGGAACGGACCTAGGCTTGAAAGGTCGGCACAGCACATGTTCATGTATTTATACTATTCATTTCCATGCTGTAATAGATTTGGCTTAAGTTTTACGACCGGCCGCCTGCCTGACGTCAACCCTACTTGGGAATAAGGAACTACTATCAAGTTTATATTTATCTACTATTCCGTTTGCATATTTTTAATAAATTGTTATTAGTATTTATTAGGGAGGTTCCGAATCGCCTGAAATCATTAATCGCGAAAAGGAACACAAAAATATTTAACTAACCTGAATACAAATATGCTACCAAGTATTTGGCTAAATTAATACAAATATCTTTAGTATTTGTAGTTTTTTAGCATTTATTTACACCAAAGATTTGTAATTAACCCAACATATGAACAAAATTAAATCAACTATTGGAAATATTGCAATATTTATGACTTTGTATGTTTAAATTGAATATGTTTAAACTTACTAACGATAGTGAGTAGATTGAGCAAGTAAACTGTTCGGCTTATGAAATTTTAACACACAATTAAACACCTAAAATAAAATAACTAAGAATCAAGGTGATGTGTTCCATTTTAATTGAATACGTGACGCTATTAATTTGTTTTCGTAAATTATTAATAGAAACTATTAACCTTGTAGAAAAACGGAATAATAAATAATTTAACACGTTTACCTCAGTTTAAATATTTTAATTCCCAATAATTACGGAAGTGAACTTTATATCAACAAACTTAGCATAGCACTTTTCGGAATACAGAATGACTCACGGACGTCAAAATAGAATTTTTATAATTTGGAATTTATGTAAATAGATAGGCCATTTGAAGATCGTATTAATTTATAAACACTATCAGCTCTTTATGTACGTGCCTACTTAATATTCGAAGTATGTTTGCTTAATTCCAAATATTTCTGTAATTGGCTTCAATTCTGTTAGCCTAATTCTAAAAATTCATCAGCTGCTTCATAATGCTTCAAGGTATTTGATACAATATTGGATCAATTCTTAGTACTCATGTTGCGTATTTGTTGTTCCTACTCCGTTCGTCATGTTCTACAAACTCCTTTTAAAGTTGCATGTTTTTTACGTCGCATCAAAATAATTGGAATCGACATAGGTTCTAATTCTAAAGCCTCAGCTCTCTTTGAAGGAAAACATCGTTATCGAACAGATCTGCATGGTAGTAGGGAATTTCCTAAATCTCGTCTGGTCAGGTCGTCGGGTTAGTAGCTAACTTCTAATCTCGAGTTGAAAATCATTTGTCAAGAACCTACTATAGCTGTGTTCCAGTAGCTGCACTTGGGAACTAGTCCATATCTATAGGCTTAACGTGAGAACATATTAAGCTACAATGCCACGATGAAACGCTAAACCCATAAAGTATAAAAAAGCATTTTGTGTTGCGGCTATTCCTACGTAACCTCTTACCGTGAGGCGGCACGTCAGCCCATTGAACTGACTATACTGTTACCCATAAGAGTCCTGGAGCCTCGGACGGTTTTTATAGCTTCATCGTGGCTTGGTTGAATATCTTCACCACAATAAAACTAGAGGTTGAGTAAATGACTCTTCATTTCTTGGTATGACTTCAAAAATACTATATACTAGCTGTGTCCCACGGTTTCACCAGTGTTAAATTTAGTCGTCTATCGATGTTCTCACTTCCCGTACTTGCTTAAAGCTTTCCAAATTGTTTGACGTTCATGGTTACTGCTCCTCCACTCATTAGAGTCGCAGCGTGAAGATATATAGCTTATACCTTTCTCAATTTTATAGGATATAACATGTAAAAAGAATTTGCCCAATATGACTGATAATTCCAGATTATTTACCTTGCCTCCATATATACTAAAACTTACAATATTCACACTCTTTACTAGTATTAAAGTAGCAGCACGCTATGATGGTCGTTTTGACGTTCATCCGCTCATGAAGGTTCATATGAATTAATAACTACGTTTGAAGGGGAAAATTGCTGTTCTTTATTGTCAATAGTGACGAAAAGTTAGTTATAAATCATAAAATATATTGAACGTATAATTTTAGGACATAAAATTAATTTATTGTACTAATTTCTAAACTAAATATATTATGTTCCCGAACAAACCTTTTCACGTTTTTACTGATAAAAAAACAGCGCCATTTAACAGAATCTTAAATGGATTATAATTATTATCAGATCGTTACACTACTACTTCCGGCAAACTCTCGTCAATGCTCAATGAAAAACAAAGCAATACCTACTATTTTGCAGTACTAGTTTATGAATACAAAACTTTTAGATACGACTCGCATTTGATTTTTTTTTTTTGAAGATAAATTTACATTTCACGTGACTATTGTATTGTGTCAAAACGGCCATTATAGCCTGCCGCTAATATAATATAGACTGATATCTATCGATAGCTATTTAGACACAAAATCCACCTTTCCGTCGATGTAATTACGTCGGCTGGAGTGGTATTACACGTTACTACAACAGTAATTAACATATCATTACGTGTCACACCGTTGTTGTCTACCGAATCGCTCGGAGGTATGAAGCAATCTATTACACCTGTCAGAGGAATGGCCTACACACGCAATTATATAGGTATAATACCGATATCGAGTCTGTCCATTGAGTAATCAGTCCTGATAATTAATATTCCTTTTGTAGTCACATTTGTTATTTAAAGGAGAATGCGTATTAATGCGTTGTTATTAAATATAGTCAAGTTTTTATTGCAGTGAAAATTTTTTTAGTACTGTTGTGATTACAAACGCAACGAAACGAAAAAGAGGCTTCAAAAAGAAACAAACACGTACATGATACATATATACTCTATAGGAGTATTTAGCTTACGAGAGAATGAGATACAATTATACACGATTACCGCAAATTCAGATTTTCACGACTATGATCGTCGTCGAATTTAGGCCTACTATACTATTTTCATTTCTTTATTTTCTCGATGACAGTTCTAATTTGATAGTTGTAGTGTTGTGAACAAATAAGTAATGATATCGTACCTACTGAATGAATATCGCTATGAAATAAGTAGTGACGATTCATCAGATTTTGATTAAAATAAATAAATAAAGATTACCTGTCGTTATAATTATTTCGTTTCATTGTCGAGTAGGTACTCGGTACCTATACCTACTTATTTTACAACAGCTTCGAAATTTTTTGAAGAAGTTGGCATTATCAATCAAGAATTAATATCTCTAACATCTTGTAATAAAATATAATATTAGTTAATAAATTTGTACAAAAGTGTACGCCAGTAGTTTAGTATCTTACATTTTTTTTTAATATCGGGTCTGTTATCGTGTTAAGTTTATCGATATAGCTCCATCCCTATCAGTTTCTCCGACTCTGGTATAACCTTGTACGTGTGTAAACGTCATATTTTTATAAAATAATGCATACCTTATTGTAAAAAAGACGCTCTGTCAACTTTTCACCGGAGCTGTCATCGAGAAAATAAAGCAATGAAAATGGTATGTATGGTGGTCGATAATTCGAGTCCCGCTGATTCAAGATTTAAAAAAAGAGATTTTTAAGAAGATATATTTATTTCTTCTGAAGGTTTCATTTCTACCACGTATGAACTGCACACATGTTTTCTATTAATATGATTTAGCAATTACAAAAGTAACGCAGAAATCATCAATTTCTGGGCTATAAATAAACCAAAAATTTATTATTAACACAAAACAATCCGTATAATGTATTTATCCTTTTAAATTCATTAAATAAATGTACATAGAAAAATTTATATAAGTTGTAATATATTGTAAATAAATGTTTGCTGCGGCATTTATTATAAAGAAATCGGCATAAGAAATTAACTTATTCCGTAACCATTCCTAATAGACCGGGAAATTAAAATGCAAACTGCGTAATGAATTCAAAAAAGTTTAAATTCCTAAAACACCGAAAAAATAATAAAATTGATGATCGAGAGATATTTTATGTACGGGTAGCACAGAGCACGGTTGCGCGGTCAGCTGCGGCTGCGGCACTGTCATCTGCCACCGGCGTTGACGATGACTATATTACTTTTTCTTCGAACTGACTACACTGTTAGTTTTAGGGCTTTGGACCCATTAGAGGCTTTGACAGCTTCACCGGCCTTGGGAGTGTGCGCAGAAGCAGTCAGCCGTGTAAAAAGGGCCAACTAGCGCACGGGTGTGAAAATGGCCAAACCTCGGCTTGGACTGTCGTCGTGCATTAAAAAAAGTCGCGATCTAGCTAATTACCTTTCCGTAAATTCGATCTAACCAACTATATATACTACATTGTATTGTATATTGTCAATACCGAACCTACATATCTACCTAATGTACCTATAACCGAATCGAATCTTATTAAATATAATTTATTCTTTGAGGTATTTTATTAACTCGCAGTAACAATAATTAACAAGTTTTTAATTTATAGACTAGACCAGGGCTTCTTAAACTATTGTCATTCACGACCCCATTTATGATTGCGAGATTCTTGACGACCCCATACAAATACGTATAAAAGAAAAATAAATTAATATTTTTATGTTTTATTTATTAGGTAACAATATGTATATACATATGAAAATATATAGTTTTAGAATTCGTTTTAAAACATACAAAAATCTAAAATTAAAAATTGCACAAAAAATTATAAAACTCTAGTGTTGTTATAAAATGGTATATATAAATACATATTTGACATTAAAATTTCTCGCGACCGCAGAATTTTGTGACCCATATTTTAAGAAACCCTAGACTAGACTATATGTAATATCCGGAGTAATTAAAAATGTATTTCTCTGGGCACCTATGAAATTATCTTATCATAAAACACAGATTTCAAAAAATATGAAAATGTGTAGTATCTACTTATAAAAAAAAAAATCTACTATCTACGTGGAAAACGACAAAATGTAGAATTCGTTTTATATCGACATATCAAAGTTTTCACGTTAGCATGAATTTATTTTATTATTTTAGGAACTTTGAAATAATGTTTTGTGATTCGTCATTTATGATTAATCATTATAATGTATTGTGTCCTTTGTATAATTTTTTACTGACTTCATTCTTTTACCTAGTTTTTTCCCCGAATAATATATTTACAACTTATAAATTTAAAAAAAAACGTACCTAAAAGTGTTATAAGTCGAAAGACTATGCCAATGACGACCAGTAAAAAATTATACCGTCATATCAAAAAGGTGATTAATAAAAATTATATCATCGTCATATAGTTGTCATAGATTCAAATAGCCGTCGAGTCCTGAATTGTCCAAAGAAAGGAGTGTTATTTACTTTTTCTTACAGACATAAAAATAGATGGTATTCTCTGTAAATCACAACATAGCTTATACACCTATGTTATTGCTTCTCTGTAAATTACGAAGTGATTATTTAGTTAACCTTTTCGCTTTTTACAGATATTTTTCGTTTTTTTTAAAGTATAAGTACATATAACTAATTGAGAACAATTTTACTTTCAAATTTAAGTACTTATTAAATTTTATTTTGAAAGAAGTCGATTTAAATGTAATGAAAATAAATGTATGTAAAAATTTTGTTTTTACTGTTTTAGTGATTTCAGCTGAGATTAAACGCTTTTCATTTAGAATTTAATGTAGAAGGAAATTTAGAACTCGTTTAAAATTATTAGGTACTTGCCGCCGACGAAAGATATGTTTATAATAATATCACATTCACAACGTGATGCAAGATACTTTCGGTAGCGATAGTTAAAAGAGCTGATAACAATCGGTTAAAATACCAACTTGCATCTTTTGGTATAGGGATGTGGTATTCTGAATCTATCGACATTTTTATCAAGACCGGTAGGTAACTCATCGATAAATGTCGAAGTAAAAACTTATAGGTAGGAACTAATATATACAATTATATGTCATTGTATGAATTTGTATGTATATTTAATCGGATTTAACATAAAATCTATTTGACGGATAATTATGATTTTTTTTAATGTATTTTCTTTGAAGTTCTGTAATTTTTTTTTTCACAATTAATTTAAAACAATATATGACATCCACGGGAGAAGAGTCCCTAGGTGCGCACACAAGTTAATAATCGGTTTTACAGACAAAATAATGTCGATAAGTCGAAAATAGATACCTCACTTCCAAGTAGGGACTGAATGACGCGGTAAGATTTGTAACACGTACGACGCACCTCCGGATGCACCCGTCCAATTTGTCCGTGAATAGCAAGGCGAGGCGAGGCGAGTCGACTCGATTGAATTAGTAAGTAGAATGTCTAACATATTTACCGCCAACTAATTAACACCCATTAATATATTCGTAATGGGGAGTGCGTTACGAACTGAGTTACACGTTATTCAATTATTTAAATTAATTATAATATTTAGCAGAGATGAATAATTAAATAGTATGGTTCTGACTTTTAGGCAACGAAAGGCACGAATGAAAAGAGATTACATGTGGTAGAGAAGCCAATGTTAAGAATGATGTGCTTTTATCTATAATGGTCAAGAAGGAATGAGTATCAGAGGAATTATGAAAATAGCAGCTGTGACAGAGAAGTTGAAAGTTATATAACTAGATAAATGTTAAGACGTATGAAGGTAGAAGATAAAGGAGTAGAGAAATATCTAAGAAAGCACTATTAATTTCTCCAAGGAATTATATGTGCATTAAAGTGTTAATACTGTAATGACAGCTGGTAGAGGAGAGTGGATGAGGAAAATATGTTATACCGATCTTACTTAGGTTGTTCAAGAAGAAGAATTTGCTAGAGATAATAATCACTTTTTTAAATCAACTTATGGTGACTACGATGTCAAACGGTGGACAAACAGCGAGGAGCATTAAAAGTCCAGTTCCACAGTCGTGACCCTCACACCATCGCCATAGCGTAGACAACTGATTGAAGGCAATTTATTTACTGACATATTATGTACAGTGCAATACCGTTATTGTATGATATGGACGCACTTGGCATTCAAGCGACATGGATTCAAATCACGTCCACTACCTATCGCTGGTGCTTTGACTTCACATGATTTTATCGGAGAAGAGCACTCCTGAGAAACGTATAAAACAAAATAAATTACATAATTCATACCAATGAAACACGGCTTCCCGAGGAACAATATGAAGTCGCACGTAGGACGCATGGGTACTAGCTAATAATATAAAAACATATATTATACCATGTTGATATTAGCTCTGTTCAATGAATTATAATGTACTGTTCTATTAGTTCTCTGACATGATTGTTATTTCTGGTAGTTTAATTATTTTTAAGCCTCTATTTAAGTATATTAGTTATTTAGTTACCATACTTAGACTAAGAGAATTAATTATTCTTTTGGTCTGAGTTCCCATAGTACCTATCTATAAAGTTATGCTGAGTTCGGAATCGAATAACAGTGTATGAGTTCAATAAAAAGTAATAGTGAAATAACTACAGCGATTTTTCTCACTGTTACTGTATGTTCCGAAATTTAATAATATCATTATTAAAATGATTAGATCGAGTCATATCGAGTCCATTGTCGCTAAAGCATCACGAGCTTTAGGGTACATCATGCATACTTCTGGTGACTACGAGGTAGCTAAAACCTTTAAAATCCTTTATTGCATCTTTATCTGGAGCAGTTTTTAGTACGCATCATAAATTCGGAGCACTCAGTATTACAAGTACATCTCAAGAATTGTATTATAAGTATCTATGCTATTGTCTAAGAATTCCTTATTCGTCTGACAACTACTTTAAACTTTGCAGACAGTATCATCTTCTATGTCTTTCAAATATACTCGAAATCGCGGACGTTGTAATATCATTGTTTCAAACTTAATGTTCTGTCAAAATTTACCAGATTCAATGAACCTTTGCACATTCTAGTAGTCTCAACTAATTATAAACAGAACTTTTAATTGTGGCGGGCAAGCAACAACTTTAACAAACTAAGCAAGCGTGCGGAGTTAGATCTCTTCCTCGGCAAGGCGGCGACTGAGCAGTGCATTCTTTCAGATGGGTAGCGACCGTAGCGAAGAATGACAAGTTTGAACTTTTTTTTAGTGCATGCGTATATTTTGTTATCTATCATGTGTTATCTCGGTAACTAACTATTCTTTCTATCTCACTGTTTCTCAGTGTCTACATGTTTAATTTGCTTCTTACTTAGTATCTACTCGGGAGAACCGATATTAAGCTTTCTATAGTTATCTTACTATATTTTTGTTATAAAAAGCTGTTGGCTTTCCAATAAATAAATATGGCTCATGAATCGAAGATGTCTCAGTGGTAGTGTGTTCGGACATAACGTCGATCGAAGTTGGTTGGAATGCTACAATGAGCCTGAGTTTTCGATCAATGAAACATCGTGATAAAAACAGCATTTCTAATACCCGCCTGTCTAGTTACAAAATCTACCGAGACAACATACTGTTTAATTTAGTGAACTATGTGTTGTAGTGACGTAATAACGTACTACCTTGTCTTCGCAAACGTCTCAACTGTACTTGAGAGTCAGTCTTCCCACTAGGCTTACCGTGCTCTCATTTTGGGCGACATTATCTGAGATTGACAAACGCAAACCTTATATTCTCCACCGCGCTGTCGCTATCGTAGGTACCCGTATAATCTGTCGTCGTTTCCACTTCCCGTACTTGCCTAGAGCTTTCCAGATTGCCTGGCGTTCATGATTATTGCTCCGCTTCTTAGAGATATAACGTGAAAATATTTAGTAAATAACCTTCCTGAATAAATCGGCCATAAAGTACAAAAAGTATTATACGAGTCACACTGGTAGTTCCAGGAATTAGTGCACTCAAACAAATAAACAATCTCTTGAACTTTATAATATTAAACTAGCGGTGTGCACGCGCACGCGTTTTTTACTACGCAATAGTATAAGTATTTACATCCCGTAATTTTATTTTCACTCATATTGTTGACAATTTATATGCCGTATCAACTGAGGAATGGTATGTATTTCCCGTCTACAATTTTCATAAAAATCGTTTGAATATTATAATAGGTTGGGGAAAAAGTTTCTTCGCATAACGTAGGTATAAACTTGTGATAAAATTTCTTTGGCTGTACCTACTATTTGTATCTGGCTGGTTTCGGTAACATTAAAAAGGTTACATTAAAAATGAAAAAAAGATGTTTCCCGCTATTTTTTATTTGTTTTTCTTTCTGTAAAAATGAGTGAACCTAATGAAGAAATTAGATATTTAAAAAAAAGGCAAAAATGCAACTCAAGGAAGGGAAAATTCCGTTATGTTTATGGACCTAATGCAGTGCCAGTAAGAGTAGCACAAAGTTGGTTGAAACGTTTTCAGTCCAGAAATTTTGATGTTAAAGATGCACCTCGCTCTGGTCGCCCTCTTACAAATAAAATGGACGCTATTTTTTAAAAAGTGGAGCAAGAACGGCATATCCGTAGTTACGATGTAGTTAAAGAACTGGAAAATAGCCACAAAACAGTTTTAACCCATTTGAAGAAAGCAGGCTATACCAAAAAGCTCGATATTTGAGTGCCACACGAGCTCACTGAAAGAAACTTAATGAACCGCGTACTCATCTGGGATTCATTATTGAGATGTAATGAAACCGAAACGTTTTTGAAGAGATTGATAACTGGCTAGGAAAAGTGAATCTCGTACGACAAGAACGTGCGAAAAATTTGTGATCTAAGGTCGGCCAGGCTTCACAGACTGTGGCTAAACCTGGGCTAACTCGAAATAAGGTTATGCTGTGTGTAGGGTGGGACTGGAAGGGCATTGCTCATTATGAGCTTTTACCGCCCGGCAAAACCATCGATTCGGATCTCTACGACAACAAGTGATGAGATTAAAGGAAGCAGTTAAGAGAAAGCAGCCGGAATTGGTCAACAGGAAGTGTGTGGTCTTTCATTACGATAACGCTAGACCACACACATCTTTAGCCACTCAGCAAAAATTAAGAGAGTTTGGCTGGGGGTGTTAGTGCATCCACCATATAACCCTTTTTTACCTTCAGATTTTCACCTGTTTCGGTCTCTTCAGAATTCTTTAGTAAGGTTAACATCAAGAGAGGACTGCCAAATCTATTCGTCGCCTTTTTTGATTAGAAGTCCCAATGTTTCTACAGCAACGGGATCATGTCTCTACTTATAAAAGGGCAGAAAATTATCGAACAAAACGGCACATATACCTATATTGTAAATAAAGTTTGAAAAAAAAAAATGTCTTGAGTTTTCATATAAAAATGCTAAGAAACTTTTTCCCCGTCCTATTATTATTCTATTGTACGATTCCTAATGTATATTAACGATTTTTATAGACTCTCAATTTTCGAACTTCATTTTTACGATTTCTAGAAGTAATATTGACAATGGTTAGGTATGGCATATCTATACCAATATTATAAGCAGAAGAGTTTGTTTGTTTGATTGAACGGGCTAATCTCAGGAACTACTAGTTGGAATGAAAAAGTATTTTAGTGTTGGATAGCTCATTTATCTAGGAAGGCTATACGCTACACATAGGCTGCACTAAAAGTATCGGGAATGGAATATTTCCACTGTTCCTGTCATATTAAAATCATTTTAATTGAAAACTCCTTGGTTTTAAAAATCGAATACAATTTATTTATTTAAAAAAAGATTCTCGGTCTTGTCACAAGGTTTTGTCAAGCTTGTTTAGTCGTTGAGAAAATGGAATTGACTCGAGAAAATTCAAGAGCGATGATTTATTATGACTTTCGAAGTGGTTTAATACAAAAACAGTGTGTTGACCGCATGATTTCTGCATTTGGTGATGAAGCCCCATCCAAAACCACAATTTATCGCTGGTTTGCTGAATTTCAACGTGGACGTGTCAAGCTCAGTGATGATCGTCGTCAAGGTCGTCCAAAAACTGTAGTCACCCAAGAAAACGTTGATACTGTGCGTAAGCTGATTGAGGAAGATCGACATGTGATATACCGGGAAATTCAGGCAACTTTAGACATTGGCATGAGTCAAATACAAATAATCTTGCATGAACAATTAGGTGTAAAAAAGTTGTTTTCCCGATGGATACCGCATTCGCTCTGTGAAGAGCAAAAAGCGGCTCGCGTTACTTGGTGCGTCAGAACTCTCGAAAGATTACACGCAGGATCCTCAAATGCTGTATACAACATCGTATCAGGTGACGAATCCTGGATATACGCGTACGAACCCGAAACAAAAAACCAGTCACGAGTTTGGGTGTTCGAAAATGAGTTAAAGCCAACAAAAATTATTCGTTCACGGAGTGTTGCAAAAAAAATGGTGGCCACGTTTGTCTCCAAAACCGGCCATGTTACGACTATTCCTCTTGAGGGACAAAGAACGGTTAATGCAGAATGGTATGCTAGCATTAGTTTGCCACAGGTCGTTTCTGAACTCCGTAAAGAGAACGGCAACCGCCGTATCATCCTCCATCACGACAATACGAGTTCTCACACCGCGCACAGAACAAAAGAGTTTTTAGAGCAAGAAAACATAGAATCATTAGACCAACCGCCGTACAGCCCCGACCTAAGCCCTAATGTTTTCTATACTTTCCTTAAAATAAAGAATAAATTGCGTGGACAGAGATTTTCATCACCTGAAGAAGCTGTGGACGCCTACAAAACGGCCATTTTGGAGACCCCAACTTCCGAATGGAATGGTTGCTTCAATTATTGGTTCCATCGTATGGAAAAATGTGTCAAATTTCGCGGAAAATACTTCGAAAAGCAATAAATACATTTTTAAATGTTGTGTCACTTCCTTGATTTACGAAATTTTCAGTGCCGCCCTCGTATAACATCACGCTACAACCAATAGGAGCGGAGCATCAATGAAAAATGTTGCAAAACGGGGGAAATTTATTCCTTTTGAAAGTTTCCATTGCGTGCGCTGCGTAAATGGTTAAAGTTACGCAACAATGATGCGTAACAGAGTTGTTTCTCTTAAAAAGATCTAAAAAAATGTCCGGAATAGCATATGTCTATCTTTTAAAGTTGACGCAATATAACCTTTTTATATGGTAATAAAATTTATTCTTAAATAATGCATTATTTGCCAAGGTGTTTTTATAAACATGGTATTAATCCTTATCGAAATAAATACGTTATTCATAACAAGTATTTAATTTAGGATAAAATTGCCCTTTACATCATTTGATATTAATTAATATCTTAGGAGGTATCAGAGTTTTAAAATAACTCCGCAGCAAAGTAATAATCAAGTACCGCGCGTGCATTTTTAGCGGAATGAGTGGGAGACGAGCGGCACCTGTGAATTGTATTGTAGGTGCCTAGACAATAATTGTTATTTGCCTCTGCCTATGTCCCAACTCGAGAGTGCTCTCTTAAGTGACGCAGACGAAGTTGCGGCGGTCAGCTAGTCAATTATATAATTACTAACTTCCTGTGTACAAAAATTCCATCAAAATCGGTTAGGAATAAACGAATATAGTTATTTTTGGAAATATATTTTTTTTACGTTTTCTATAAGTATTATTGAAATTTCTTATCTTCGATGAGATAATTAACCATCCCGTGTACAAAATTTCATAAGAATCGATCAAGCCGTTTTTGAAACAAGAAAGAACGAAAGAAATAAAAAGCATTATTCACAATAACACCACACAACACACATAAATGTTTAAATATAAAACAAAACAAACAAATTGACACAATAAATGAAGTGTTGCATGGGGTCGAATAGGTCCTTGTCTCAGCATAATGCTGCAGGCCTACAAGCGCAAGCTGATATTCTGACAGGGCCTGTAAGCATGTACAACGTCACGGACGAATTAATACAACAACAGTTTTAATCAATTTAACTAAATAACCGTAACTTCATAAGAATATGCAACATATATACCTACTATAATATACATCTATATACATATATAATATACATCTCCCAACTGTATACTGCAGTTAAGTTGAGTTAAATCCGGACGACAGACAGACAAAAAAATATTTAATGACATATTCGTGGACAGATTCGTTCATGTAGTATGCCTATCGGGAAATTTTGGAAAAATATTAAGTGTACAGACAGAACAATAGATTTATTATCTTACTCTACATAACTAACTACAACTACATATAATCTATACAATTAATAAAATTGAAGTTTTTTTAATGACAAAATAACAGTTTTTTTTTAAATACGTATGAAAGTATATACACGATACATATAACAAAACACCAACTTTTAAAAATTTTGTCTGTCTGTCTGTAAGTTCCGTGTAATCTCCGAAACGGTTGGACCGATTTTGATGGAACTTTCACTGATATATAGCTGATGATATAGGGAGTAACTTAGGCTACTTTTAGTTAAGAAAAAAAATTAGGGTTCCGCACAAATAAAAAAAACTGGTCATGGTGAATCAATTCGGGTGCTTAAATGGCTTATTCTGAGTAAACCATAAGAGATATAGCAAATTAATGTAATGTAAGTATTTTTAATGCCTATATAATTATAGGCATTAAAAAGACCTACAAAAAAGTCCTGGAATGTATACATCTATCTTCTAAGGAACACCCACAATAAGCATTTTTGTCTTTAAAATAGCCGGGAGCGGGGGAGCAAGTTTCGCGCGGCATTCTGTAGTCCACGTGAGCGAAGCCACGGACACAGCTATTAGATAATTAAAAAATAATAATAATGTGAATAGGTAATATGTATTATTATATTACACGATGAGGATAAAAGTTAATGTGCATTGTAACAGCAAATCCCCGATGCGGCTGGAACGCGGCAGCTGCGTGTGCAGCGGAAACTGATAAGAGCCGATAGCGACCTCTTATCAGCAGTATGATAGCCGCGGAGGCACCACGAGCGACACCTGGATGTTATGCCTCTAATGTATTCTTATACCTATCATTATCGCGCTGGAGAATTGATTACGAAATAGGTAAAGAATGAATCATCATTATCATCAGCCTTCAGAATCTACTACTAGAGATAGGCCTCTCCAGAGGTTCACCATCGGATCCAGTAGACGGCTTTCCGCATTCAGTCACTTCCAGTACCCTTCCACATGTGGTCGCTACATCTAGTTTGAAGGCGTCCAATGCTACGCTTGCCAAGACGTGATCTCCATCGGTTATCGGTTCCTTTACTCACTGTCACTTTAGCTTGCTTACTTGTTGAGCTATGTCGGTTACTTTAGTTCTCTGACTTATGATACTTTCATTACAAATTTTATCTCATAAAGAAAGAGTGAATAAAGCGAATAATATAAAATTATATCCCACAAATTTCACAAGACTACGACGTCGATTTTTGTGTTTGTTTGAAGTAGTTTGTATTCGGGTATGACCTACCTATATATACATTGAACATAGATAAACAACATATACAGACCAATAGTTGTAGGAATGTCGTAAAACACTTAAATTCTTCCCTGTTTTAGAGAAATTATATTTATTATACCGATCGATTAACAATACATGAAATAATTTCGTTTGAATTAAAAATTACATTATTGATCTTCAGAGTACTTACTACATACCTATATGTTTCCTGATTAACTCAACTACTATTTATGTATTTTACCAGACGAAAGCGATAACAGAAATCGCTAAATATCAAATTCAAAATGTCAAATTCATATTACCAGTCCCCCACCTTTCTGTGGTACACTATTGTACATAATATGAAATTGTCTTTTCGAAAAGGATATTTAGCCATTGCTCTTAGTAAATACGTAATTAGATGGATGGAATCTCTTGTAAATGTTATATTTCTTTCAATGTGCTTAATGAACATTAACTATTTCTTTATTCGAATAAAGGTTCTAATAATAAATACTTAACGAGTTAAATCTACGACTAGTAACAATGTAGGTATACGGTGAATTATAACATATCTTTTGTGATGATCTGTAGTAGGTACTAGTTGTAAGACAACATAGCTGACTCATTGCTGTCCTTATCATATAATTTTAAACAAATTCTGGCTTTACGAAACCTTCAGGCTGAGCGTCTCGTCGATATTGGATACAGTACTTAGTAGTTTGTAACGCAGCTTTGTTATCCGCTGTCTGATTTGCCAACTTAAGTATATAAAGTCTGTTTAATTCAGCATTCGGGAGTTTTCCATCTGGTTAATAACACTTTAATGATAAGTTTTTTACAGTTATTAACACTACAGGTTGTTGTGATTTCTGATTCGAGTTCCATGGAACAACGGAATTAATGGAACGGATTTAGCAAATCAGTTAGATTTGTCATTGAATTGTTAAATTATTTACAGACGAGCACACTGTTCAAAATATAATTTGGACTAGCATAGCTCAACAGTTATCCTAATAAAGGTTTTTATTCTTGTTTCTTAGCTTTGTCTTTTATATAGGCATTTAATGAAGGGTTTCATAAAATACAAGAAATTTGTGATCCGTAGCTTTGAAACTGTAGGAACTGCTGAATTATTTTATTACAACATTTATATACTGTTTATGTGGGTTTGTGTTAATCTAGGTTTCTAACATATACCTAAGTATATTTAATAGAAGCCGTGCGTAATAACTCTGACTTTCTGTTCAGTTTTTAGTGTCAAAACAAGAATGGATAACTTGAATTATTCGCATTAAAACGTTGCGGATAAAATGTACCATATGCATTGTATATAAAAAGAAAACAGTTGGATCTGACTTGCGTTGACTAGTTAGTGTCTTCGGATGAAAACGTTCGGCTGGAGTCAATGACTGGCGGGCCAGATTAGAAACGCCACTTTCTACCCGACGGCGGCCTTACCTTGTACTCGGTGACGGCAAAGAGACGTTGCCAGATCTACAGCGCGACTGTCATTTGTTTTATAATTATGTGAATCCAATTAAATGGAGGCCCGCTTTTATGAAGAAAATTGGGTTAGTTTCCACATTGAAATATACCTTAAGTCTTTGGTTGAAGAGTGATTATTCTTAAATAGTTGGTAATAATCGATTTACTTATTTAAATTCGATATATAGTTTTCAGATAAGTACTTACTTAAACTATTAAATAGCATTTATGAAATAATTAAGGTTTAATTAACTTTGACCACTAGAAAGTAGGTATTATTTTGAGGGAAATAAATCAGGAATGGTTAAAAACATGACAGCCAAATCCCGATTGAACTAAAGACAGACATCGTTTGCTTTGATTTTAGAACTTAATTCATGGTATGCTCTTTTTATGTTCTGAATATGTGATAGAACATCGGAATCTAATTAACAACAAGAACAAAGCAGCATTTTAAATCGCATCGTCGTATTGGACACTGTTATGAAAATATCGATATCTGAACCAACTGTTAGAAAGTGTTTCCATTGGCTAACATTTGCTTACCGATGAAACGAGGTTCCACGAATCACACTAAAAGCGTTTTGTTAGAAGATAGACAATATCTAATATAAATAAACACTTTTCGCAAGAAGTAAGTATGGTAGACGCTAACCAGGCTTAGGCTAAGTTTGGGGGTTAGCTCCTCTTTTACGGTGTAAATGACGACATTGGTATTTTGAGGCTTCCATTGAAGCGGGAGCCCTAGGCTCACGCCTCATGAGCTATTTTGTAAAACACGAAACTGACGCTAATCGAAAGGAAGTCATAAGTACATTTGTATAAAGAGGAAATTATGTGAGATTGGGAATTTTGTTCAAAGTCAAAATTTACATAAGTTAGATAAGGATACACATTCACTTAAGTACCTAAGTTTTAATCAATGATGTATGCTTTGCAGAGCGCTTATAATTCAGTAACTGTGCCCTGCAGTTTCACCCTAGTTATCTTTATTTGACCAATTTTCCACCGCGCCGCTGCCAACGCACCAATTTAGCCTATCTTGTTCTCATTTCCCGTACTTGCCTATAGCTAACCAGATTGCTTAACGTTTATGGTTACCGTTCCTCTCCTCAGGGTAATAGCGTGAAGTTATGTAAGCTATACCTAACCAACATCTTGAGCTTTATATTATTAATATAGATATGCTTACCGGCATCGGTTCGTTCATTTCATATATTAAATGAAAACAAAATACAACAAAGTAACATGTACTATTATTGTAGCGATCAAGATATTGAGACTATACATCCAGTCATATTTAACGTTGAAAAACATGTTTTTGCTATTTTCTTGTATTAACAAGTGTGAATGGATAACACTTGTTTGCCTATTTGTCTATGTATACGGAGCACTCGCCGTATGCAACTTGAGTACAGTGTTCATCATTTATTTTTATTATTCAAACCTCGAAACTATCATATATTATAAGAGTATGAGCGAATTCCATACCCCACACACCTTACTTCTGGTTAGATCGGCATCATGTTTAGACATTTTCATGAATAACGTGTCATATTCGGTGACGCTGTAAATGTTTCTAAGGAATCTATGCCCTAATACCACTGCCGTAAAAAAAAAAAATTCACACCACGAAAGCCTGTTCAACAGTAAAAGTAAGATTTGTTGTCGGCAAATAATTATTTGTAATGGAAATAGTTCTTTGTACCTTAAGACGTTTATCTAATTAAAAAATATATCGTCACAATGAAGTTTTTGGAACATCACAGGAAGGATAGGAATACAAACGCATTATCTTTGCTCTTTATTTTGTCGAAGTTGCAGAGTTTGACGAATAAATAAACCTTAGGGATAACTAGTAATTTACAATAGTAGTATTCTTTAAAATAAAATTTAATTTTTAACCGAAGTCAAAAAAGTCGGAGATTACTCAATTCGAATGTAAGTTTTTTTTAATGCGTCTTCAGCCATAACTGCTTTGTTTATGAACCGATTTGGTTTAGTCTTCTTTTGTTGGATAGGGGTTACTTCAAGGGTTATCCCATTTTATTGATATTGAACCTTCAATTTCGGAAATACAGCAGGGAATTCTTCAAAATCATTGAAGTGATTCTCTTTTTTGTTAAAAATCGTTTTGTATTAACGGAACTTGTCTTTATAGCTACACGTGACAATCGTGGTTTCGTTCAAGTTTGTACAGAACCTTTACCTTGATCACACCAGCTTTAAGCATACTCTCAACATCTCTCAGTTCTTTTGGATAAAACATTTCAGAACCGTTGCACATTACCTACACCAAATAAAGATTATAAAATCTAAATAAACATAAGATGGAAAAATTGCGATAAAATATTTATTTATGAATAGGTACATATTGCACAAACAATTTTAAACAAAATATCTATACTTTATTATAATTTTTTGTTTAAACACGCTAATCTCTGGAACTACTAGTCTGATTAAAAAAAATATATTTTTTGTATATGATAGCCAGATTCACGAGAAATTAGTAGGTATAGGTATTATGCTACAACTCTCAGCTGGCCTTAAATATTTTGTTTAGTCGGAAGTGAAACCTGGCGCAATGGTTATTGATATGTAAATACAATATTGTACAAAAATATTGGTCCTTAGTATAGGTATCTAAAAAAAAGTTCGTGAAAGTATATAGATACCTATCTATATATACGTAAGCCACAATAAGATATTTTGCGATTTCTTTTTTGTTGAAGATGCAAAACTGATTTGTGAGCATTATTTTTAGGCCTAATCTTTAAAAAAAAAATCACTTCATCATAAAGACAATTTTATGAGGATAAACATTGCCCTTTATAGCATGTTACTTGGACACATAGTTTAAGAGATAATGATAAATTTAAATAATTTGTACTTGCGGGAAGTGACAGCAATTATTATGATAGAATTTACATGCGTGCGTTGGCGGCTCGCTGTTTGTCGGATAAAACTAACATAGCTTGTATTCTATATGAGCCTTATTTAATTGTAAGTTGGCAGTTATTGAGTCTTCACATATTGGACCAATAGTAATGTTGCGGGAGTAGCGTAGGACTGCGCTTTCTGGCGATCTTTGGGATAGGCTTAGGTCCAGCAATGAACGTCTTTCGGTTGAATTGATGTCGGTTGTAACCGAACACATTGGTAAATTATTGATATTCTGGATTAATCTGGATAATATCAAGAGGCATGATAATTGAGATCAACCCCTAAGATATCGAAAATTCTGCAAAAAAATAGTATACTACGTGCCGTCTTAAAATATATGAATAAAAATTAGGAATATAACACCGATTTATCTAGATTTATCTTACGTAATTCTATTATCTATGATATGAAGATTTCCTAGTGCCACTCAAAGATATAATTATTTGTAAAATTATTAAAATATGTACTTGGTTGTTAATTGCAATAGGTAATACATAGGTATAGAAAAATTATTACAGCATTTCCTGTTTCTTTTACCTTTTCCGCAATATATCATTTGTATAAAATATATGGTCATTATCTTGCCAGTTAAAATACGTAATCCATTGCTTCATAATTAAGTTTCAACATAATTAGCCAACCATACTGTCCGATACATGTTGAGGTAATTGCCAAGCGGCCTACAAATGAATGGATTCTATTGTTGCCTTCATAAAACCTTCACGGGTTAATTAATTATTACTTACGAAACGATCACTATATCCAAGTTAAGGCCGCCTTACCCTATTCAAAGCCCGTATCGAACGTTAACAACCTATACATAGCCAGCTGGACGATCACATAGAAAATGTCCTTAATGTAATAAAGTACTACCTTAAAATATAATTTTAATGTAAACTCTAATACAAATGCTATAGAGTGTATTTTAAGTCATTTAAAAATATTAGAACGCTATCGCTCTAACTCACCGCCGGTATTCTGTTAGTATACAATAAATATGCGGTGCCAGTTGTGGCACAAGTACACACATATACATAGGACGGCTATGTTGTGGCTCGTTCAGAGCGTCAACGTCGCTTCGTTTTGCGACGGATTCCAAACTCTCTTTGATTTAGTAAACATAGTTCCATATTGAAAATACTATTTAATTATCAACCTTATGACGCTCAATATAAGTCTTACTTTTGAACCATTATAACATAAAGAACTTGGTCTCAATAATAATCTAATATTCAGTGAGGGTTGCGGGACGTGTGTTAGCTCTTTGGACTCATTGTGATCGTTTTTTACGCTCACGATAGAATCGATGCCAGTTGGCAGATTTTTTATTTTACCGTTTTTTGGCCTCTTTGTGTCGGTCGAGAGTCGAGAGTCGACACCGACCTAGACTTTGCAGATGCGAGCGATGAACTGGATTAAATTAGTGTTCAATCCAAAACTGAATATTATTTGGGATAAGTGGGTGTTAAAAAATGGTTTATTCGCAATTATGTTCACGAAATTTATAATAGGTAGGTAGATATGTATAACCATTTTAATAATTGTTGTCATTTGTTATGATAAGATATGAATGATTATGCAATCAATTTTTTTAATAGAAACAAAAGAATACTCAGCAGTTCGTTATAATCAATAACTGCATTTCTAGATTGCCAAGCGATTTTATATACCTACTTACAAATAACTTTCAAACAACTATGTGTTAGATACTAGCGCAATTAAGGAAATATGTTAGTGCACGACACAACAATGCGTTCAAAAACTTCAGATTTAGCTGTAAATTATTTTTAAAATGTAAAAGCTAAGACACGACATATGCTTAAAATTCTTCAGAGAAGTGTACCATACATCTAGTTAATATCTTCAGCTTTTTAATCACATTACTGAAGAACATACCTAATATTATGTACCTACCCAAAGATATTTTAATCAAAAAAGGTTTGTGAGAACTTTTTTATATATTTTTAAGTGTTTATAATTAAAGTATAGAAGTCTAATCACGACTTTCTTAACGAGAAACTTTAGGCCTGTTACTGAGTTTTTAAATTTAAAGAAAAAACATAGGTAACATTACGAAAGGATAACTTAATCGAATAATCCGAAATCCGAACACAAGTGTATTACTTTAGTGGTCTCATCTATCGCTGTAGACTTACGATCGTATAGACCAAGCATGTAAAACACTTTAATAATATCAAGTTAAACGAGGAAGAAAATATAGAATTACAAGGTCTTTTATAAATGTTATTTATGCACCATAGAATACAAGCACGGGAGACGTTTCAACTTGTAGGTAATTCAAAGTGTAATAATAACTTATCAACGAATTGATTCGGATAAGACTGCAGATTTGTCACACTAGAAATTACATTCTTTGGATATACTTACTGGAACGTGGGTGTAGGTAGTTCTTCGAAATCGGTTTCGAGGCGAATAGTAGGTATATAGCTAACACATACCTACATGAATCCTTCCAATTGCTATTACTATATCAGACAGATATAGCAATACTTGTTAAAAATTGTCTCATTGTAAGGGTAGTGTCTGAAACATGATTAATAGGCTACAAAAAGTTTATAATTGTGTGATGTAATTCACTTAATTCTCGGAAAACTTCTATACAGTGAAGCTTTTGAGAAGGTGGTAACTACTGCGAAATTGTAGAGACTCACCAGATTAATATATTTCCAATGTATACAAATTAGGTTGACAGATTTCTCAATTTTATGTAATGATAAAATTTATTCTAACCAGCCGTGTAGGTAATGGAATTTCTATCGCCAACAACTCAGGAGTGTTAACGCCTTAAATTTTAAAAAATGATTTCTTTGTGTTAACCAATGTTATAATATCTAAGGAATTTTGTGCAAAATTTAATGCTTCTAGACTTTGTGTTTTAGGTATAAGTTGTCTGTTAGTCAATTCAAATGGAAGTAGTGAAGAAATATTTGAATCAATTATTTGTCGTCAGTCAGTTTCATTAAGTAGGTAGGTAGGTAGTAGGTAAATGTTATATCACAAAATAATAAAGATTCTTGACGTATTACAAGGTCATTTATTAGAACGGGTAAACCTAACGGATAGTAAGTAATTTATACATCATAAAAATAAGGATACAAAGTGGGATAGACTTGTTATTTGTCGTGGAAAACCGAGAGAATAAAGTTTAAAAGCGACATAGAAAACATATTTTATGGTCAGAAGTCAATCGCGGCTCCGCTGTCGTAAACGAATCACAATGGCTCGTAAAAATGCTTTACGGCGTCTGTTGACTTCGAAGTCATTACCATTTGTTTACGAATATTACTAACTCTCAATTATATCTTAAGTGATGAACTAAACTTATAAATTATTAGGTGAAATCCAACGTCGCGTCGGCAGAAGCAAATTATTGTGTCGGAAAATGTAGGTGCCTAACTATAAGTAGTAACAATAATAATAATAAAATAAAACAAACAAAATATGAACGCTCCTTTGACGTATATCACGTAAAATCAAGAAATTTAAGTTCGATGGTGTAATCCGATTTGAAAAACTCACTAAAGCATAAGTAGATATTATTGTTTTTTTTTTTAAATAGGAATTACTAAGTATGTTAAACATTTTTTTTTATCAAGTATAACGTAGAGCTTGACCACAATCTTGTTTTACGTTAAGTGACGATGGGACTGAAGGGGCTAAGACATCAAGTTTACCAAGAAAATTTGCTTTTGAATGTAGCATACCTATATTCTACAGAGAATCTGAAAAGAGGCTAAAAATAAAATCATCATAAAATTAAATCATTGATTTAAGTTCACTTAAGTTGTGAATAACTTTTCTTAATTTGCTCATAATTAATTATTTTACACAACAGAATATTATGTACGATAGCGAATTGTTGGCATCTTCAATTTGTAATAAAACCCAAACAAAGTCAATAGTAGTAGGGTCCGTAACGACCTACCCGAATATTGATGGAGATTGCAAATGAACAACGAAGCTTGACTGTACTTAATTAGTTTTGCAAAAGTCAGCTACGCAATATTATAAATAGATTATCATCATCATATCGTTTGATACAATTTTTATTACCTGTTGTTCTTGTAACTTAAAGTTAATCATACTGAAGCAAATTTTCATAACAAATTAAATCGAGTTTAGGCTTTTCCTACACTTTGGCATAATTTACTCTTTGTCATGCCATTTAGTGACGTTGTAAAGATCTTACAAAATTAAAAACTACATCAAACGTCATTTTGCTAAAGGAAAAACCAATAACTATTTGATAAATACCGGGTTTGATAAATATGATTTGAAGGGGGCCGGTATCAGCCGATTTATATTCAGTAATCAAGTGGTGTGTTAGTGATGTACCTGGGTGGGTCGCGATCACTATGCACAGTGACTTTCTTTCGGATTGTCGACCGACGATGGATTGCCGATCTCTCGGTTGTTACCTTTGTTTTTGAAATTTACTGTGCTTATTTACCATCAGGCACAGTTCCGTCACTTTGCACTTTGCTCCGTCACTATAGTAAAAAAAATAACAGTTTTTCAGATGCAGTTTTTATTTTTATAAGGAAAGTTATTATTACAAATTGGGAACTAAAGTTTTAGTAAATAGTTTTCTGAGTAACGGCGCTCGCACTAATATCCAATTTTTCTCAATTATGATAAAAATTATATGAAATTTTGTAGGTGAGCAATTCCACCAATTACAATTACAATTTTTGTAGTTCCACTTGTGATTATATGGCAGAAACACGAGACGATCGATAGCGCTGATAATCCCTGACCTATTGATATGCTACTTGTAAGTATTGGCGACTGGTAAGCACCCAGACTATCTCCGTATTAAATATATTCTTTTATATTAACATAGAACAATTGTTTATTTACGCAGATGTTTGCATAATTATTAATTATGCTCACTTAATAAAGAACAATGGCTCATATTATTCATAAATTATGTTGTGCAAACAGAATTACAATTTACGTTTTTGTAGTAGTAATTTCTATTATCTACTATCCTAAGTGCATATTATATTTAAGTTAATCATTTGTCCTTGAACACTAGACAAGAATTTTGAATATAAAACTCAGTCATAATTTTGAACGGGTTGACAAAAATGAATGTGATGCAGAACACGCTTCTATTTATAAGGCAAAAAATATACCTAACTGTAGTAAAAAAGTAAATGATGTGAATATATCACCGGATAATTGTACTAACTGTTACTTTGTAGGTAATCAATTGTGAGATTGTAAACTTAACTGTGGATAGATTGTAAACGAACACTAATAGTTTTGAGACTTGGAAAATGTGAAATTTCAACAGCTTAATTTGTTTCTAAACCTCCTTTTAATTTTCGATTATGATTTTTGAAACCAAGTTTAGAAAACGACTAATTAAGACCTACATCTGGAACATAGCTTAATGGCTGTGAAACATGGACGATGGATCAAACCGATAGAAAAAGGATGGCTGTGTTTGTGGTGTGGTCTTGGAAGAGGCTGGAGAACATCAGTTGGACAGAAAAGATAACAAATGAGGAAGTGTTAAGAATGGTTGACGAGGAAAGACTGTTTTTGAGAAACATAGGTAACAGAAGAGGAAAGATGATTAAATTAAAGAAGAAGAAGAATTTATTCCTGGCTTTCGCCGGACACTACCGCTGCTCGCTCGTTTAGTTCGCTTGGCTCGTGCGTTATGATCGAAGTTTCAAGGAAACCTAACCAGTCCAGCGCGCAACCAGTTACCTATACATGGTTAGCTTATAAACCTACGATAATTGAACCGTTAGATGTCAAGTTAGTGTCCGTTCACAATTTATCGATACTTTAAAATCTGCTAGACTCATATATTATAGAATAAACGGTTTGTATATTTATCCGGTGACAGATATACAGCTTTGCCTTCGATTTCATTTATATCAATTCGTTGATATACTTGTAATTTGAGTAGCATTTGTTCGATTTACGTGTCTATTCATTCAATAACAAGATATGGTATCTGGTAAGAATTTAGTACATATTTTGATACGTTAGATAACATAAATTACAAGTACCTAATAAGGGTAAATCAAGTAGGACAAAAAATTGATTCCAGTTCGCTGTCTTGCAACACGCTACATAAGTTCATAAATATGTATATAATATGAGAATATAATAAATAATTGTGCAAAATAAAGGACCTTTGCATTAAACATATTTTATTTTACAAAGAAAATAGTCCTTAGACTCTTAAAATTGTAATCGTAAAACATTACCTATCCTTAAATAAAATAAATAATCTTGTCTTCATAACTATTCAGGTTACATATAGGTAAATTGTACCCTTTACAGATGCATTTTTTTATTTTATTTTAGAGAATACCTAACTGAAAATTACTGTATTTAATTCTGTGGATTTAAGTTTTGAGAGACGCGCGGCGGCGGTTCGTGAGAAAGCAATTTAGTGAGGCAAAATGAAATAATTCATAATAATAGTTGTAGGAAAGCAGTGAATGCCTCGTTATATAAAAAGAAGCATGTAATTAAGATGAACATAATAAAAATGTAATCTCATACGTCCATATGTCGAGTTAGTTACATTAGCAGAAAATATTACCTAAAATGTGAAAGTATTTTATTATTTGTAGGTTTAGGTATCGTTTGGTCACAATTTAAATCCAATATTTGCCAATTGGCCAATATAAAAATATAATAACGTAGATTTCTGTCAGTGAAAAAGTTTTTGGAATCTGATAGTGATTCCGGAGACTGACTCCTGCAAACTCGTATATTTTTCCTTTAATTAACCTGTTCAAAATAGTATTACATATAGAAGTAGGTATAAATAATGATTTTTTAGATAGCAAGTGTGATTCCGCGGGTAAAGTTAGTGTAATCTAGTCTAGGGTAGGGCTAGACAAGAATATGTATATCCTAATTACCTACGTATACTATACAATAAACGTTTACAGTGATCTTGTTATATTGTCCAACATTATGGTCGCTAACTCATCAAGGAGGTGAATTCATAAATACCTACTTATAAAACAATTAATAGAAAACATCACGAATTGTTTTTTTTATCTCTATTGGTTTAGCTTTATGTTCAAAATCTCACCTGATCTTAAGTGATGATTTGGCCACGTAACACGCTAAGCCTAGTGGAAGACTGGCTCTCAAGTGCAATTTTCGGAACACACGTAATGGTGCTTGGCTAAAAAGCTCTACCAACATGCTATAGTTTCATCACGAAAGCTCACGCTCATTGAAGGAATTCGAACTTACGTGGATCGACGCAATGTCCGTATATGCCACCATTGTTTTGCATCATTGCGCTAAATACCATAATAATTATTTTCATTTTAGTTATCTGAGAACCATATAATAATAAACATTTTAAAGCATACGTTAAGGATTTTTTTTTTTAGAACTGACTATACTGTTAGCCTTAGGGGCCCTGAAGCTGCTGCGGCTTTTACAGCTTCACCGAAATTGGGGGCGAGCGCAGAGGGCACTCAGTCGCAAAAGTTTTGGACGACTCGCACGAGGGTGCCAGAGTGGCCGAACCTCGGCTCGGGCGGTCGTCGCGCATGCGAATAGTTCGCGATCTGGCTAATTTACCTACTCCTACAAATTTGAGCTAACTAACATATACTGATATGTATGTTCCCTCCTCCTGGGAGGAAGGAGGGAAACATGCGTATGTGTATTTAGTGATCGGAAAGGTTTTTCTACACTAACTAGCGCAAAAAAGAAAAAAAAGTTCCCTTACAGAGAACCCATGTACCTGTGAGGTGTGCACGTATGTACCTAGATATGTGTGTAATGTTGTATCACTTGTATCGCTCGGGCGGCTGGCTAGCCCAAGGGCTTCACGCCGAGGAACGGACCTAGACTTGGGTTGCCGCTAAAGAGGGTAGACGTGGCGGGTGTGCGGGAGTGAAGTTGACCGCCCGTCCTCTGCGGAGAGGACGGTGGTTACGCGGGCGTGGGCGCTGGCACGCTCTGTTTAGAGAGACGGTGGAATAAAACGAGTTTGCTTTTTCGACTTTGTCGTCCGGATCGGTGAAGATGTTTACGCGGCCGGCGTTTAAGCCGGCAGGCATTGGGGACCGGTACATAGGTAGCTGCTGCTTTGATTAACGGATTCGACGCGGTGTCGAAGTAAGAAAGAGAAAGGTGTCTGGCGTAGGCATGTATTGAAGGAAGATCCATATCTCTATGGAGATCTTCCATACGAACATACCGAGGGGCCCCGGTAAGGCGATAAAGAAACCTATTCTGGATGGTTTGTAACCGTTTCCAGTTTGATCTTGACATATGTGCGAACGCAGCGCAACTATATGTCATTATCGGACGGATACGCATCTTGTAGAGCGTAAGCTTGTGTCTCGTGGACATTTTACTTACAGAACATAACAGAGGATGCAAACGGGCCAGGAGCCAGGCGGCCCTTTTCCTAACTTGACTGACGTGACGTATAAAGAAGAGTCTACTATCTAGGGTTACATCTAGATATTTGGTCTCCTTTACTCAGGGAATCGGATTACCGAAGAGTTCAAGGGGTTTGCGCTTAAGGCTCTTCGGTACCTTTGAGGAATTCCTGTCGAAGAGCACCACTGCGATCTTCGAGGGGTTGATAGCTATTCGCCAGTCGTTAAACCACTTCCCGAGAGTGGTCACGGCGCTTTGGATTCTACTTTTGAGTTAGACTCTGTGCGTTTTAGAGGAGTATATGACTGTATCGTCAGCGTATAGCTCTACAACGACTTTCTCTGGAAGTTTACGTTATGGAGAGAAAGCTCTACGCATTAAATACGCACGTGGTTCTGGACAATCGCGCACACAAGTGTATAATTGTTATTATTAAATTATTCTTGAAAAAAAGATGACGTTTTGGGTTCAAAGGTTGTATATACAGTAATCCGGTTCCCGACTCGGTTGCGATCACTATGCACATGACTCCCTTTTTTGTGGCGCGACTCGCGATGTATTGTAGAGCTCTCAGTATTCGCCATTGTTTTTGATTACACTGTACTCACGATTAGAAAAAGTAACGTCAATTTGTAGTTCCACGACAAAAAAAAAATGACATTCCGAAAGACAGGACGGCGGTGAAAAGTAGACAACACTGCTATGACAAAATCAATGGAATTCGACAATGAACAAATTATTTATTCTGCCCTAGTGTTCAGAGCATACTTATTATTCATGTAGGTAAAACGAGGACGTAGAAGTAATGTGGTCATTATCATTAACCTACCTACAGAGCGATAACAATGTCATTAACAAAGATAATGAAGCGGTATGTACGTACGTGATTAAAGCGAAAAATACTCAACACTTCAAATTGATAAACCAAGCTGTTTTGTAATATATTCTCCCGTTATATAATAATTTACAATATTTGTTTACAATGTTTCTGATGGTTTTATCTCAGATTTGAATATATTATAAACCATATTATTTCTCAAAAGAGTTTTTTCCTAGCAAAGCAATATCATATCTCCTTTAATTCTCCATTAAAATCAATGATTCAAACATTTTAATGTTTATGTTGCCTGGTATTAAAATTTAGACAACTTTGTATACGAATACCATCCTATTGTGGCGTGAATGTTGTAATATATATTCAAGGCTCGATGTATTATCAATCTATTTAACTATCATGACGATACATGATAGCTGTTAGTTACATTGTTTACATTGGATAAAATGTGAAATATTCGCACAGGTCAGCTAGTTTTATTATTAATTAAGAAATACATTATATTATAATTTAACACACCTGTAGTAAAGGTATACGACTATACGTACACATTTTGATTATAAAGATACATGTTTTCTTAAATCCTTTAAAATTTAAATTTTGTGTTCATGGAAGGAGAATTTCAACATAATATTAAAAAAATCATATCTTTAAAACTACTAGGCCTAGGACAATAAATTTTAGTGTTTCTATTAGATCATGTCACCCTCTATCACCATCACAGCGTTTGTCCGTTCCTTACGGGAAATCCTGTATATGCAGATGTAGCGAAGTTTGGAACAATAAATAGATTCAATTTTATAAGATTTATAATAAGAAATATAAAAAACTGGACAAGTAGCGACTAAAACTCGCGCCCTAAGGGTTCCGAACTTATTACATTAGATACTGTAATTTTATTGTATTTATTAACCGACTCCAAAAAAGATGGAGGTTATCGATTTGAATGTTTTTTTTTTTTAATGGATATTCAGCCATAACTACTTTGATTATGAACAAATTTGGATGAATCATTTTTCCTTGGAAAGGGGATACCTCAAGGGTGGTTCCATTTTAAATTCATTGACACTGGGCTTTCGAATTCGAAGATACACCAAGCAACTTTTCAAATTCATTGAAGTTGGTTTTCTTTTTTGTTAAACGTTGTCCTGTTGTATTGTATTTCATATTCATAGTATATGTCTATTTTGTATTAATATTGCGTATATAATAAAATAAAATAAAATAAAATAAAAAAGCCTGTATTTCCTTATCCTTAACCTAATTCCCATTTCAAACTTCAAATATTGGTATTTAATTTGTTAGTATTTAGTTATTTATATTTTGCTTAATCTCTAAATGTTAGTAAGAGTTTTAACTATTGGATATGGATCCCTCTTCGGGTGAAGGCCTCCTCCAGTCTTTTCCACTCATCTCTGTCTTTGCCGATAGTCTGCCAGTTCTTTCCTATTAATTCGGTTATATCGTCAGCCCATCGTCTTTTCGGTCTCCCTACCCTTCTTTTGCCGATTGGCCCTTTCCACTTTGTAGTATTGATTGTCCACCTACTGTCTGTATATCTCGATATGTGACCTGCCCACTGCCATTTCAGTTTTAGAGCTTGTGTGATGGCATCAGTTATCTTTGTTTTCTCTCTTATCTCTATGCTCCTGGCTTTTTGAATTTTTCTTATGTTTAGGATACTTCTCTCCATAGCTCTTTGTGTTGTTATGATCTTTTGTTTTGCTTTTGTCGTGTATATCCAGGTTTGGCAGCCAAACAATAGACAAGGTAGTATACAGGTATCTAATATTGTTTTCTTAAGGTTTATCGAGCGTATATATTAACGTTTTATTCTCCAACGTCTCTCGGTTTGCCCGTCTGTCTGTATGTCAGTGCGCTTATAACTCAAGAACAAGTTATCAGATTTCGGTGAATATTTTCTATGTTAAAGATGTTCTTTCTTTCCAAAAATGTTTAAGGCTATGTTTTGAATCGCCTTATACATTATAAGTAACTTCAATATTTAAACCACAATAAGTATATAATTATAATGTTACAAAAGAAATAAAAAAAGACCGCACTTTGTGTCAAATTGTGTGACTGTAGATCACTGCGGGAAGTACCCTATAGGTTTTGATAATCGGCCCGTGGGCGGTATTTTGAATATGAAGTGTCATATATATTTAATGCGCTAACCTAGAAACTTGCTTTTTATGCAGCAGCATGAGGCCATAGGCTTTTGTTATACTATATAAATTTCAAATTTATACTTCAAGTGGTTTTCGAGAATGAGGATCTTAACACACGGACAGATAGACAAACAGACAGGGTTAAAAAGGTTCCGTTATTTTTTAATTTGCGGTACGGAACCCTAATTAATAGACTCTAAAAATGAATAAAATTATATCTATACGAGTTATTCGTAAAATTGAATTTAAAATGTTATAAAAACTAAGAAGAAACGGCTATATCGATTCATTTTATCATCAAATTGGACGTTCATAAGACGGGTTTTTGAAATTTGCATTTAAATCGCTCTGAACGTGAAGATCCTAGTTCGTCACATCGCTCGACCGGTTGATGTAAGAAGCGTCGTAAAATTTTAAGTTATTTAGCATGAATTTTATAATGCTTAAAAAAGTACAAAAAAGATAAAACCAGACAAAATAGTTTAAAAAAGATAAGCGATGTAACATCAAGACTTTGTGTCAGTATATTGCTTCTGGTAACGGAAGCCATCGAACGGTGACGTTTTTCAGTCAAGCTTTTAACTTTACCGGAATACTTACTACACTACCCAAAATTTTGTTCTCATTTTTCGCACTTCGTTTTTATAGAGAGAGCCTAAATATCATGTTTTCAACTTTATTCATAGAGGCATTCCTATACAATTTATTCTATTTTATCATTTTAAAATATGATTAAAAAAACGTTACGTTTATCTTTAACTAGTTGTACCCACGCCAGAATTATATAAGGAAATCTCTTGTTATTTTTTTTAGTTAAGTACCAAGCATCTAAAGAGTGAAACAAAAATAATCTATAGGTAGGTACTTACACTAGTTTTTGCGAAATGCGTGCACAACGGTAACCCGTATTTTATTTATATTTCCAACGTCATTTTATTTTTATAGATTATTTTAAATCTAAAGTGCAAATAGCTTTGATAGTAGTCCGTTTGCAAGAGTAGGAAAATTTATTTAAAAAAAAACTTATTAACCAATACTTACATAGATCGGCTGATATTCGTCAAAACTAATAGGTACCACACTTTATAATTTAGGCTACTTTTATTTTAGAAAAATAATTAGGGTTCCGCACAAATAAAAAAAAAACTGGTCGTGGTGAATCAATTCGGGCGCTTAAATGGCTTATACTGAGTAAACCATAAGAGATATAGCAAATTAGTATACTACATAATCATAGGCATTAAAAAGACCTATAAAAAAGTAGAGAGAGTATACATCTATCTTCTAAGGAACACCCACAATAAGTATTTTTGTCTTTAAAAAGTGGGAGTGGAAAGTAAGATTCGCGGAGGCATTCTGTAGTCCACGTGAGCGAAGCCGCGGGCACTACTAGTAATATAATAAATCTAGTCATAGATTAAATAGATCAAACCGCTTCAACAGCGCAGGAACATCGCCTCTCTGAGCGTGTTCCACCGTCTGTATCATGGTGAGTGTTCTGAAGAGCTGTTCAATCTAATTCCTTCCACTCCCTTCCACAACAGAACCACACGCGGTGGGCTTCGGAGTCACAGTTTTACGGTAACTTTCATCTCGGCACGAACTAAAAAGTTCTCTATGACTTATCTTTGTCGTACCGTGTAGCTGTGGAACCTTTTCAATGCCAGTGTGTTCCCTCCTTCTTACGACATCGGATCCTTTAAGCGTAACGTGAAGAGATATTTATACAGGCTGGCATGACAGCGGTGACGGCCGATAGATTTCGATCTCTCGGTGGTCACCGTTGTGTTTGGATTGTACTGTGCTTACCATCAGGGTCAGTACCGTAAATGTGCCGAGCTATTATAAAAAAACTGTCATACTAGATTCCGTCAACATAATATAAAAATCGGCAATCAAAACTACTCCGAAATCGGCGTAGGTACTCGAGTCAATGTCGATAATTTAATGATCGTTTGTATTGCCGAGTCTGATAATATACTTGATACTCCTTTATAATTAGTATGTGTTTTTGTTTAATATATGTCATTTCCTATATTAAAATTTGTAATAATTGATATACGTTCATTTATTTGTTACGCAGTAGTTAATTATTTACATTTTGTAATTTTAAATTTACTCATATTATTGACAAATATCAACGCGACAGAGCTGTGCTCGGTGTCTTATTAAAAAAAAAATCTATATGGGTAAACTTCAAACGTAAAACATTAGATATCTAACTAAATACAAAATTTCATCCAAAGCGTTGGGGCTGTTACCTAATACATATATACAATACTGCTTCGTTAGCCTAGTGGTCGTTAGCGCGACTGCTGTGAGTGAGGTCTTGGGTTCGAATCCCAGGTCGAGCAAAGTGTTATTGGGTCTTTACTATGAAATTCCCATTAGCAGCTCGGAGTTTGGTTTCGTGCTCGATTAATGGCAATAGGCTCGCCCCTATTACATGGGACCTAAAAACATACTCGTCGAACTGTGGGTGTACATTAATTAGTACACCTCTGCCTAACCCTTTGGAGAATACAGGCGTGATGGTATGTTTTATATATACAATAATTGCTCACTTAATAGTGAGTATTAGATTAGATTCATAACATACATAAATATCATAAAAAATATCTACTCACAGAGTAAAAGCAGAATTAAACTGGAAAACAAAGGAAAGGAGATAAAAATAGGAAAGGGAGTCAGAAAAAGGGACCCATTATCACCCAAATTGTTTATAGCTGTGTTGGAGGAAATATTTAGAGAAATTGACTGGAAAAGCAAGGGCCTCAAGATACAAGACCAATATATAAGCCACCTCAGATTTGCTGACGACATTGTCATTTACGCGGAATCAGCTAGAGAGTTAGAGGAAATGATACAAACTCTGGACAATAACAGCAAAAAAGTAGGTTTACACATGAATCCAAACAAAACTAAAGTAATGACAAACCATGTAAAAAAAGGAATATGTATATCGGGAGACCAAATTGAATATGTAAATGAATATATCTATCTAGGAAAACAAATGTCGTTTGATTCAAAAAATAACGAAATCGAAATAGATAGAAGGATTAACTGCACTTGGAAGAAATTTTGGACACTAAAAGAATTCCTGAAAGGACACTACCACATAAAGCATAAAAAAATAATAATGGACACTTGCATCCTGCCAAGTTTAACATACGGAAGTCAAACATGGACATACACCAATAAAATAAGAAATAAAATTGCTTCATGTCAACATACCATGGAAAGGAGTATACTAAAATTAAGAAAAATACATAAAATCAGAAACGAAGAGATAAGGAAAAGACCTAAACTTACTGATGCTCTTCAACATGCTCTAAGTCTAAAATGGAAATGGGCAGGACACATTTCAAGGTACAAAGAAAAGAGATGGACACTAGAAGTAACAAGATGGCCAGGACCTGCAGGCAAGAGGAGCAAAGGTAGACCACGGAAACAGTGGGCTGATGATATTATTGAAATAGCTGGGTCAAACTGGATGAGTATTGCCCAGGATAAAGATAAATGGCATGGGTTAGAGGAGGCTTTTACCCAAAAAGGATCCGTATCACTAACACACTAACAATAAATTTATACATTAACAATAAAAGTTTTTATATAACTAATAATACTAACACTAATTTTATTTGTAAATTTGTCTATTAGGTATGGAATAAAGAAAGCTTTATTATTATTATTATTATATTTGTATCAAATGAGAAATGACACACAACTTCCGTGTAGAAATGTCATCAAAATCGGATGAGAAATTGTTTTTTTGTTTTTCGGTTCCTAAATGGAATAACGTTTGCTTCCCGTTTACAAAATTAGATCGGAATCGGTTGAGAATTGACGAAACTTTATATTTTTTTGAAATTGTGTTTTTTTATTACTGTTTCTAAAAGTAATATTGACAATTGTTATAGCCCATCAAATAAGGAATCGCGTATACTTCTCGTGTCAAAATTTCATCAAAGTTGGTATAGAAATTAGTTTTATTTTATAATTTCTAAAAATATTATCGAACATTGATAAAGCATATAAATTGACCAACGACATAGCTTCCTATGTACAAAATTTCAAAAGAATTAACCGGTTTTTTAGTTAAATTTGGACAAAGAAATAGATCACATTTTTTATTGGCATATTCGTGATCAGTGTTAAATAAGTAGTACACTTATAACAATGAAGAAATAAATAAAAAAATACACAGAACTACAGATTTTTTAATAGGTATATAGTAAATACGTAATTTTTAACTTCTTTGTAATTGTTCTGATTACGTGCTACAATATAAAAATATATGTGTATAAAAATACATCTTATCTTAGTGCGTAAAAAAAAATAAGAACATGGAATGAGGTCTGTCTTACAGGCAAGTAAAATTAACGATCTCACGGACAGTTTGTCCCTACTCCATGAGATTTATGTTTCGCTAAAATTAGATGACTACTATTTTTAGTATCGGTAGTGGATCGGTTTGACTTCACACGGCAACCTTGGAATGTTTTAAATGTAGGTAGATAATCTGGTAAGATTTCTAGCTGCGATTATGTAGCAAATGATACATTTTCAAAAGTAACGAATGTAAATTTATTCATTATTATCTGTGGCCCACGGTTTCACTCGTGTTAATTTTATCCAAAAAACACTGCTCCGGCAACGCACCCATGTAGTCAATCATAATTGTTCTTCTCGCAAGTACAAATTATTTTAATTTTTCATTATCTCCTAAACTATGTGTCCAAATAGCATACTCTAAAGTGCAAAATTTAACTTCATAAAATTGTCTTTAGATGAAGTAACTTTTGTTTGTAAGGATTAATATGCCATGTCTAAAAATAATGTTTATAAATCACTTTTTAATTTTCAACAAATCTTTGTCACAAAATACCTTATTGTGGCTTATATAAAAGAGATAGGTATATGCTGTCGCTGACTTTTTTTTTAGATATACTAAGGACCAATATTATTGTAGAACATTTTATTTCCGTATCACGCGGTTAATGCAGTTTGGGGGGTCTCAACTTCTGGCTTACCTAACAAAAATCAATATTTTAAGGCTATCTGAGAGTTTTGGCGTAATCTTAAATAGCCTATGCCATTCCTCGAAAGTCTGGCTATCATACAAAAGAACAATTTTTTTTAATCCGACTGTTAGTTCCAGAGATTGGCGTGTTTAAACTAAGAAACAAAAAACATTACCGCTTTATTTATATTAGTATAGATTTATTATATTTATTAATAATACGATAATAATAAAATTTTAGATGCCACATAATATATGATAATTTAACATGTTGTAACGGTGTTCATGAAAAATAAATGGGTTATAAATTAACCTCAAAAACCTCACTGAAGATTTAAAAAAAAAAGTTAAAAAATCGTAATTTTATGGTTTATGGTAGAAATAAACAATATTCTGAAATTGTAAATTAATTAAAAATAGTACCTAGCTATTACTTAAACCGAAGTAGAAATCATAATCTGCACCTATATATCAGAGGCTCATAAAGTGTGCATGTACCGCCGCAGTACTCCGCCACTATTTTTTTCATTTGTTAAAGTAACACACTTTAAATGACTAATATGTACATCATATGACACATTTTTTAAAAGTTTTACATATAGTTTCAAATGTGTAATATGTACATGTAGGTACAGGTCGCTAGAATACACTTAGAACTAAAGACCGCATAACAAGGTCTAGTAATTCCTGATTCTAGTTTTAGCCCTAGACCTATTATCTCTCTATTTAACTATTTTAATTTATATTTAATTAACATAGAAGTAATGAAGTATGTACCTACCATTTATCTCTATGCTTCCAAACTTCTTTACTTTTCATGGATTAATTAATCCCTTTATACATCAGTGCCGTTCTTATAAACAATATGTCGATGATATCCAAACCATCCAATGATTGTACCAATTTCTCGGATAATTCGTATTGATAGATTTTCAAGCAGTTATGTATGTTATTATATCATTGTTCTTAATGAAGATGCTTAAATTTTTTGAGTAGACTTGTTCTGTTTTTATTTATATACTTTTACTCTATTTGTCTTTCATTAACCATTGTCCCTATAGGTATAGGCAGATAGAATGGACTTCTGTTTCTATCTCTCATTAATAGTGTCTTTCACTTCCTTCAGTTCATAATTGAAATTAGGTATAAGTAAGTATAATTATGCGACGGCCGTGACATGATTTAAATTAGTATATCTTGATCAATGTTCATTGGTGGATAAACTAATTTCAAAGATATGAGAACAATAAGGTTTTACAATGAAAAAGTAAACCTTCGTACGTGACAAAAATAGCGAAAATTTTGGTGACACGCCAAAAGGAAAGCCGTAATTGGTTTGTTTGAAATGCCCCGAAACAATAAATTATAATTAGAGATTTTACCGTGAATTAATTCTAGATATACTATATGTTAATGCATATTGAAATTTTTTTATTGGCCTATATTTACAGCTTTTATTCTTGGTGAGAGCTGGCAATGAACGGAATGGCAATTAAACTTGTAATATGCCACATGTCTAATTCGTTCACATTTCTACTAACAAATTAAGTCCAGTCCCAGAAATTTCTAGAATTCATATCATACTATCAGTTTTAAGCCTATCGGGTATTTAACAATAACCTGTACAATATAAAGTACCTACTATAGATACGTCGGTAGGTACATACAAGCGCTTGACATACGATAATTTATTCAATATATTTTTCTTAATTATCGTTGTTGTTTGATGCGCGTATACAACCTCAACCTCAGTCATGTCATATATTTATAGATTTAAAATGCAATAATTTACAATAAAATTATTGTTGAACTGAAATGGTAATCTTGTAGTTTTAATAAAAATTTTTTAGAGCTGACTGTTCTGTTAGCCTTAGGGTCCCTGGAACCTCTGACGGCTTTTACAACTTCACCGGACTTGCTTGTAATTTTAAGTTACTTTAGTTACTCTTATAATTTATACATAGGTAAGGATGTGTCCAGTATTAAAGAAAACGTAATATGTAGGTATAATAAACAGTAATTGTAAAATTAATGTTTAGAACACGCGGAAAATAGTGTACCTATATATCTTGACTGTATGTTTATAAAGGATACTTAGTGAAATATGGATGCTGCAAAGGTAAACTGTGCTTTGGAGCCATACTAAAAAAACATTATTTAAAATAGTAAAAGTACATTAGGTACTTTTATTATAATTATTCCAATTTTTCTTCCGGTCTCTAATTAGGTATATCATATCATGTGCCCATAGTTAATATATAGGTACTTACCTATGTAGCTAAGTGATATATGGAATCTATATGGTACCTACATGGTAGTGGTGATACATACAACTACTTGGTTATTATGACATTTGAATATGTTTACCGATAAAAAGTTATCGTAAAAACAAAATCACATAACATGTCATGCGTGCACGACCGCCATTTTAATTGCATATTTAAATTACCCACCATTGCGAAATTAAATAAAGTCAGAAACAAAAAAAAATTGAATGGCACGCTTCACAGCGCCCCACCCGCCTCAGGGTGAACAAAATGAATAGACACGCACAGTAGGGCGCGTCACCCTCCGCAATCAATCGGAGCTCTCTTCTGTTAACATTTACCGTCTCGCTCTAATCCGACTCATATTTTACCTCATATATATACCAGTCTCTTTCAAGAACACGATTGTGTCGCTACGAAAATTCCCGAACGTTACGTCGGGGTACCTCGGAGCGCCGCGCCGCTGGCTTTACGTTGTAGTTTGAAAACAGAATTCTTGTTATCATCGGGAAAAACGTTTTATACAGTTGGGAAAATGTGTACTCGTCAGAATTTAAAAGTATCGTCGCTTTCAGAACGGCAAAATATAAGTTTTTACACCGAAGGCGCTGAAATGGATGTCATGATGAAAGTTAGATTGAATCGTGTTGATTGCTTTGAAAAGTAGACGTGATGAAATTTATTCAATTTATTGGTTTTTCTGATGTAACACGTAGGCGTAGAATTATTTATTACCGATTCTACTCACATCCATAAATCTATTTTGATAAGTTTATATTTGTAGGTACCTACTACAGGTAATTAATTTTTTTTTTTGCGAAACGATGGCATTTATACCTCATGGTTAGCACAGTACGCTCAACAGCATTGACGACCATCCGTGGGATCTACAATCCAACGCCAGCCAGCCATGTCATGCCATGTCGGCCAGCTCAAATGTGTCTCCACGTTAGTTTGAAGGTCTCCATGTTGTAGGAAGGTCTCCATGTTGTAGGAAGGAGGGTGCACACTAGCCGGTAGACAGTTCCACAGCTTCACAGTACGGTAAACGTAACTTTTTTGTTCGAGCCGGGATGGAGGTCACCGTAAATCTATGAATTCGGAGACCAATGCGTGTGGTTGTGTTATAAGGGAGAGTACGGGATTAGGTTGAACAGGTCTACATAATATTATTGTGTATATATTATGTTACAACATAATGATTATTATTATGCCTATTTATCCGTAGGTACATATTATAATATAATTACTTGTCCTCACTGATTCATAAACGTAGAGGCTAAGTTATTAGTGCTAGTACCGTAAAATTTGCATGCTAGATCTTTTTACACTGTAGGTGGTGAGCACTGAGGTAGGATTTTGCTATTGAACCCTTAAAGTGTTCAAAAGGGGATGAAAGTTTGTATAAAAATTCGACGTTTTTGAAGATAGATCTATGAAAATTGGTATAGGTATTCGGTTTCCCCTAGTTTTTTCAATTTCAATACCTAAGTGTGTAAAAGATGGGATGTAAAATTGTATAACACAAGTAACGACATCTATTAGCAAAATGCAGTAGGTACCTACCAACAAGTGTACCAATTAGTGTATTATGCTTATTTACTCCTTACGCGATTTAAACGCTTACTAAGAACGGATATGACGAAAATTTTATTTAAAAAAAACGGGTAAAACCGAGGAGCACAGATAGTTTGAAGTATATGTTTCAAATAGTTCTTGTCTATAGATGTGTTTGGTTCCTATACTTTAAGGTACGGAACAGCATAACGTAGGTCACGTCTATCAACGAAACCTTGTAAGTGTAATTCTAGTACCTATGAGGTTCTATGGTTTTCAACATCTGTCCACCCTAAGGCTGATTAGGCCAGCCCGAGGGGATATAGAAATTGTTACTATGAGGCTCTAATACTCTAAAACCCTTATCATACTATATTATAAAACAAAGTCCCGCGCCGCGTCTGTCTGTCTCTCTGAACGCGAGAATCTCAAAAATTACCTAATGTATTTTCATACAGCTTTCATTTTTTACAGTGGACAGAGTGATTCATGAGGAAGATTTAAGTGTATAATTCATCACCGTTTTGTGTAGATTGGCTAAAATATGACGATGGTTGAAAGTCATGCCGACTGGGAGCTTTACTGATGTGCCGCGTAAACCAGTGGAGTTAATATATGTATTACTCTAATACTCGCGCAAAGCCGGAGCGAGTGGCTAGTATGATAATAAAATGAGAGCAAAAAAGAAATCATTAAAAAACATCGATCACCTGGGAGTTTTCACATATTTTCTATTGTAGGTACTAAACGCAGAAGTAGGTACCTAGAAACGTGTGCTGTTAAAAAAATCGTTCTACAAATCAATTATGAGTAACATTACAAAAATTAAGTAATTCTGGTAGATATGTGATAAAACCTACAAAAAAGTGGTGTAATTTTATGAAACCATTTGTCACTTTCCGACGAAAAGCTTCTCAAATTTACAAACAAAGTTTTGTATTACATATTACAATACGCGATTTAAATTTTGGCTATAACGTGTATAATAACATAATGATATAATAATATAATGTGTATAATGTTTTGCATATTAGTTTCCAAAACATGCTTTGTAAACAACCGATGAAATTTCTCACATTGTGTGTCTGACCTGTAGCATTTACTACTTGAACTATAATCCGACCCTGTGTTTTACAATAAACGAAACACTTAGCTAAAATACAGTGTTGTATTGAGTAAGTATAAAAAAGCCCTTCTTACTATCATCGCGTCGAATTAATACTTAACTACACAAGTACTAGAGGCAAAACTGTCCAAATGTCAAATGAATTATGTATTGTATTGTATAGGTATATTTAATTTGTCATAACAAATGGACCACAACTGACAAGTGGAAACGTCTTTCGCATTTGATAGGTTAATTTATATGCATTATTCCGTGTGCTCTCTTTACTACTACTGAATTTTTTTTTTCAAATGCTATGCACAAACACAATTTAAAACATTAGATAAATACAACATATAGTATATAAACAAGAATGACTCGTTTAATAGTACGCACCTTCTGTAAGACAATCGAATAACTGCACTTTTTGTAATTTTCCATGATATAATATTTGTTCTGCTAATAGTGCTCTGAAGTAATTGTTTTTTGCATGAAATGTGCCTTAGACTTTTTAGAATCGTCTTTTTTTCTTCAGATGAAAGGACGTTTTTAAATAACTTAGACGTACTTAGCTCATATTAAGTATTTTTAACAATTGAATCCTTGTCTCACTGAAGGTGCGATTAAGTACTAGATATATTGTGCACATTTGTGGGTGAAGCTTTGAAGTATATGGATACTAGAGAACACCGTTGATATATAAATTAAGTTGGGTTTAGAGCGTTAAAGGAATGATATGTCACCTATGTTATCTCGTTCTATAGCAGGGAATTTATTTACTCGTATCAAAGTCAATTGACGTAATTTATTAAAATACTATATAATTATAACTAATTTCTATTTTATGTGATCATTAATGATAATTTTTAATAACTTGTACCGCCTCTAACGTATCCTATATTCTAAATATAATTTTTATTTTATTGAGTACCTATGTAATTTCTATTGGGCAAAGTGTTTTTTTATACAACAGAGGTGCAAAGCAAGCATACGGCCCGCCTGATGGCAAGCGGTTGCCGTAGCCTGTAGACTCTTGTATAACCCTTGAATCCCCCTACTCCAAAGAGCTCTGGAAACCTTACTCACCTTAAGAACACAATACTAGATAATTTGGCTGCGACCTTCTGTAGGGTGCACGTATTCTACCAGTTGGACTGCCTCACGTAGAGAGAAAACTTCATAGAAATTCTCCAAAAATGCCGGTATGATTAAAAGAGTGTGTGGTATGTACTTAAGTAGGTATGTATCTACGTACGTAACATTTTTGATTTATTTGGCGTAAAACACCAATAATAAACTCAAAAAGATTTATCCCGCGTGCCAACGCCATAATAAAGTTTAGACATCAATGATTATAATGTAAATTAATTTTACCTACTTACTGACTTAGTGTAAAAATAATTTTACACTGTTTAAATAATTATTCTTTTATTCAAATGAACATAAAATAAAATAAAAAGTTTGCCGTCACGGTACGCTCGGCAGATGTGAAATATCTTAGTGAGTATAAAAAAAAGATTTAAAAAAATACACCTGGTGATCTTTATTGCTATGTGTATGCTGGTCGTGACCCCTACCACTTCACTTGATTGCTGAATCCCGAAATACAACAAACCAGAAGAAAGTCACTGAGAAGATGTTTATTTTACTACTATGTGTATGGTGATCGTGATCCCTAATAACTTCTTTTAATACATATCCATGATTTAAAATGAAACTTTGAAATAATTCAGTCTGTCTAGCACACCAACAGCCGGCAATCGCCAACATTGGGTCCAACAACCGGTTTCACTTGCCGCATTAAATGTTTCACATCACAATGTTAAATGGAATGAATTCACATTATTATCTATCTATCACTGATTTCTAACTTCATCATGTGTCCGTACTTTCTCCACATATACGCTGGCGCTGCTCTCAATTTTAACCTTCAGCAAAACGCGACAAAAGAAGTATATCTTCAAAAAATTAAACTGCTGTACAGGAAAATATGCAAGATACATGGATGCCCATAACTGCCTAAGATAATTGAAAAATAATAGCAATGAGCTATAATTAGCCATTTATCAACATTCCGATGTAGGTAATTTATGTCGGCGAATGTAAACCCATCACACAAACAAATGAACGGTTCATTAACTGCATCTATATATGGTAAACCTTTAAAGATATAAATAGCTTTGCTACAATAATTACAGTTAAATGACCTCCTTCCAAAATTACTTTCTCAGGTTCAATCCTACGTTAATCTAAAAACTGTACTCTAATCGTCTCTCTCTCTCGTACTTTAATAATCTGTCTATTTGTATGTATTGATTTAACTAAAAAACAGCTTCCGTGATTTTTATGAAATGTACATGTAATGGGAAGTTTATGGCATTCCTCAACTTTTAGCAGTCATAAATCACTGCATAATAAATAAGCGCTTGCTGAGTCACGTGAACTACGACTAGTGAATGTTTAGTTTTTTTTTAACGCTATTCTCCAATCTCTATCTTACATAATAAGCTATGGAATAACTAACTAATATGCACTTTACCACTTTTTTGTATTCGCATTAGTAGGTACCTACGTCAAGCATCAATTTTAATAAATTATGAATCGGATTACTTCGGAACGTCCATACCCAAAGAAAATCATGGCATCGTAGCTTCAATAATAGTTGAGTTACAAATAAATCAGATCCTAATCCAAAACAAATTGTATCTAAGGAGGTGTTTAACGATGATTGTAGTCACTTTGTGGCAACTTGTCCTTCTCTGATCGCAGGTCTTTGTGGCTATTATCTTATTACTTTTGCAGATTCCATTAGCGCTCTGACGCTATATATTTATTGCATTTATATTTCCAGTCTTAGCTCAAATACATATTGTCAGGGAGATCCTAGGTGTAACACTTGTTGTATGTAGTGGTACGCTTACCGGCTTACGCGTGTCGTGTTCCGGGATTACCTGGTTTATATCTAGTAATCGAGAAACGTGATTGGGATCTGTAATCAACTGGGTCACGACCGCCATGTACATGATGATAAATGCTTCAGTGACTTAGTCAGATCGCGACTTCTTTGCAATCGCGGCAACAGCCCAAGTCGAGGTCCGGCCACTTTGGCACTCTTGCGTGCTTGTTGCCCACACGTTTGCAGCTAACCCACATATTGAAACACTCTTTATAGCGATACGCCATTCTCTATTACGAAGAAATGTGTAGGAAGACGATTCCACCACATATCTAGATATGAATAGAATACATAAAATAATACAAAACAAGTACTGGCGTAGCAAAAAACGTCAGACAAAGTTATCAGACTATATGTGTAAACAATAATTTATAAGCATTTATTATCTAAGACATGCATATTAAAAATTATTGTTAATTTGGTTGTTTTTTTGTTCACTCCATATAACGATAACTCTCTATAACGACAAAAAATGCTCAGTCCCTTGAGTTTCGTTATAAAGAGTTTACCCTGTATATCTGGCTGCAGAGAGTCTTGCAGGCGGGATGACAGTTGTGATCATCGATAGATTCATGATATCTCGGTTGAACCTGTTTTTAGATTATACTGTGGCACGTTACCGTCATTTTGACATGTTACAATAAGCACAAACTTGCTAACCTCTATATGAGCTCCCAACACCGGTCTTCGGAATTCTGTTAGTTCTTATGCGGTAACCTTAGTCTCATATGCGAAGAACTGATAACCGATGGGGTAGACAAGTTCTGGAGTTGAGACCGCGTTTAGGTAATCGAAGTGTGGAGCGCCCTCCTGCAAGATGAAGCGACGACTTGCGCAGGGTAGCTGGATTCGACTGGATGCAAAGGATCGAACATCGTGTCTGATACCGGCCGATGATTATGAATCTAATGACTACTAATGAGTGTATAGTCTGAACTTTCGGTGAAAGAAAGCGTCGTGGTAGAAGAATTTTTAATGCCCACCTAGCCAGCAGCTATAACCCTCAAGTAAAAGATCTGTCACCAAGCACGTACGTTCTGGCAGCTGTACTCAATAGGCAATTCTTCTACTTTGCAATTCATCACCTTAGGCCACATTGTTACTTAATATAATGCGTAATTGCGTGATTGCGTAAACCTATGTAAAAAGTCGCCTATATTGGATAAGTAAGAAGGTACCATTACAATCTGTGGTTGCTGCGACAACTGCTGCCTCTACTCGGGGTGTCGTAAGGAACTCTGAACCAGTGGACTATTTCTCTTGTTTGTTGTTTTTATTATCCAAGTCTAATAATGACTAAATTTCCTGTGGTGCCAAATGATATGCAGTTTAAGAATAGCAGCGAGTGGCAGCAACCACTAAGAAATGAAGCTCTATGTACATTCGCCATCTGCGTCACTTCACGTAGACTTAGTACAATGTGTTTATCAGTAGTTCAACCGCGACAATTTCAGTCGTAAGCACCTGTCACTATGTTATTGTATTATTTATTTTTAGTTATACACAGGAATAGCAAATCCTTAAACACTTTCAGCAAAGAATGCCGAGAGATATTATCTAAAACTCTTATATTCGTACAGAGCGCAGCGAGAGTGCCAATATTTCGAGCGGTAATCTATGCTAACAAAATCATAATAATAACAAAAACCTTTATTTAATTTGGGTCCTAAGAACGCACTTATGAACGTCAAAACACTTTTACCGTTTGGAAATCATCTCAGTCATCGAGAAGAGTTTATCGTTTTTTCGCTATAAAACTGTGTATTTTTAGAGTTAATAAACATTAGTAATTTAGTGAATGCACAGAGAAGGGAGTCACTGCCAGACATCACTATCATTCGCATAATGATCTAACCAATAATAACCTATTCACAGTAAATAAAACCTGCTTGACGTGACCTTGAACTGATTGTCCGGCAAATCAGTAGTAATGTGCTTCGGGATCATAATAATAAATAAGATAAATAAGAATTTATCTGTTCAGTTTTTTTACGTATTGCAACTCTAATACGAGATTTTGAAAATTCATGGTCGACCACCGTCACTTTCTGAAATATCGATGCCGCTTTATAAATAACGTTAATAATTGACAATTTTTCATTTCAGGAAAACAACGATGTCCTAAATTTTTTATTACCAAATTGGATTCCTACCCCCATCACAACTAAAGACGGACGGACGGACAGGCACCATAGCGAACGGTTTTTTACACTGTGCCAAAGGGCGCGGGTGGGTGGGACTGTGTCGTTCTCCGCGCCACCTCGACCGCCACGCAAGCGATCTCAGTTACCAGGCGTACATAGTCAGACAGAGTAAGCAGCATACCATTCCACATTCTACTACTAGTCTTGCCTCGCTCGCACTGATCTCAGTTTTACCAGACTGAGTGAGTCAGATGGCATTCTCCAACACTGTCTACGATAAAAATCCAACCATAAACCAATGTGCTACGGTTCTATCTGAAATTTTATCCTGGAATACTCAGGCTATGATCACAATAAAAATTTCCATTATATTATGAAAATGGAGGCGTTCTCAGGCACTTGGAGTATTCCGATATCATTCATTTATACTTATTGTTAAGGAAACAGATATTTTCTGTCATTTATGATGTCCTAATAGCTTCGATGCTTAAGGTCAGCGCCTTGCGAACGCGACTGCGGCGAGCAAGCAACATTTCTCCTACACATTCTCAACAAAATTGTCGAGCATAATAATAATTCGAAAACATACTTATGATATTTATATATGGTAAGATCACGAGGATGCGATTGATAGATGACAAGATAGATCTTTAAACACATAAAAACACATTCACAAATAACATCGGGGGGGAACCTATTATTATACCATCTCTTATTAAGTGCAGTGAAGATAATAAATAGTAGTCGGTAACTACTACCTGCTAATCGAAAACTATCGTGCCTCTAAAATATATTTTATTGAATAGGTACAATTACAGATACCATAACAGATTGCCATTGATTTATTGATAAATAATGAGACAATATCATAGCATGATAAATCTGACATCCAATTACAAATTGTACACGACAATTACTTTAATATGTATAACTCTTCGCATAATACTAATATATCGTTAAATATTTAACAAATTAATACACACATACTAGAATAATATAATAATATTGTGTGTGTGATTATAAACAACCATATTATGTAATTAATATCTAATGCATGTGCGTTATTGTATCTAACCGTTTTTAGAAACACACTACACAGTCGAGACGTGTATACCTACCTCCCTCTAGATTTAATTGAACAGTAGTGCGTTAGAATGGACAACACAGTACTCATAGATTTGTAAAATTTGAATTCGATTAGTAACTCGATATCTTTTGCTCTAATATGGCTACTATTTGCATATTTGTAATGAATTTCACCGTGAAGTATTCACAATATGTGCAGGTAACAAAATTTTAAATGCAGTCATTGTTTTACGTCACAGGTCCTATTAGTCTGTTTTACTTATTTTAAAACTTATTTTTTAAGTAACGACGAACTTAAATATAATTTAAGTCTAATAATATAGTAATATAAATAAACTCTTTGATTTAATGTTGCCAATTAAAAATCAGATTAAATTCTAATCCAAATCTTAAAAAAACAACTTCAATGTATGAAGAATCATTTGTCTATTTTAATAAGCTTTAAATATTCTGATAGCAAACAATTTGGAGTAGGTACTCGTAATATCGATTTATGCCACGAGTATCTAATTTAGAAAATCTTAGAAGTGTTGTTATTAAATCGATTCGTAGTTTCCATTCCGTTTTCTTGACGTACACAGTTTTCTTCTGTACGAGATTTTTATCTTGCTTTGCATAAATGTATTATTACAGAGATATCAAAATCTTTTATATAAATAAAATTAATATCACCCTCTTTTTAGCGATGTAGAAGAATATATTATTTAATAAGCGCGTCTGTAGCGAATGACACAAGATTATGTTTTTATTAACTAAAATGCGCCAGCGGCCGCGGTGCGGCGATATATGTAAACATAGAAATAATATATGATGAGCCGACATAAAACGATAGTAGTATCATCTATCTATTTTATATAATTATGTAGTCATAGCATAAATTAATGTTATTATTTACCTTCTTGTCGTCTATCCATATCATCAAGTCAATAAAATGATTGGAAATGAGGGGGAGAATATGGCGCGTGCCGCAACATAGCGGGCAAAGTTACTAGGAGCGCATAATTAAAAGGAGACAGAAAATACTGTTTGTTCGTGCTTCAATGTATGTGATAAATTTACATTTTTTGTAAAATCAATTTTAGATTATTTAAAAATAAGGCTTAAGTTTGTGAAGCAATGATTTTAACTTGTGGAACTTTTACGACTTGAGGGGAATGTATCAGACAACTATGTATTTATGTTCCCCGGGTGTTCAGCGCGCACTGCGCAACTCCCTAGACACAGGACGTCGTCACACACACGAGACACGGACGCGCCGCGAAGGCCACACGAGATGCATCGTCGTCGTTTACTTTACTTGTGGATTTTTACGAGGTTCTTCTTAACTTATGGATACTTGATTTGATTACTACATCAAGTATGTAAATAAATACCAATACAGGTTAAAAAACAACTCCTGATTCGCAATGCCACGCTGCGCCACGTAATGTTTTTTAATGAAATTATATAGTTATTTTAAATACTTACCTACCTCTTTTTTATAATAATTAATTAATTATGTTTTTGTTACAAATATTAAACAATTCCTCAAATTTCTCAGTATTTGAAGTAGGTATTAATAATACATTACTTTTTTACTTTTATAATCTGAAATTTATTAAAAAGTACAATTTTTGAAATTGAGATTATTATTCTCATGAATGAAACATAAATAACAACTAAAATTATAAGTAATTTAACACTACAAGTTTGTCTAACAATTATTAATGATAAATTAATAATTTATATTACAACTGATAAAAACAATATAATATTTTCACATTTTACCTTGTTTTATACACAATACACATAGTAAATAAACACGCTAGAATTAAATAGGCACCTAAGAAACTTTTAAATAATTTATATCGATGTTACAAGTTCAGTTTTACTTGCTATTTGAAAAAAAAAAAAAAAAAAAAAAAAACAAATTAAAAATTAAAGACAATGTCTCCCATTATATTTTTGTAAACGAGCAAATTTACCAGATCCCTATTCAGCGATTTCCTGGCCACCGATGTAGTGTGTGATATCAAAGTCGTGTACACTCAGTCTCCTCGCCCGGTATGTGCTCCTGGTAAGCTGCGTACAAAAAGGCATAGCAGGCGCGAAAGTGCCGCGCGTGGTGGTTATTGAGCGCGCGTGCGCGTGGAACTAACTAACTGTCTCTGTGCTATACAAACCACACAATATTTTTTTTACATATTAATTATTAGTTCAGAAGAAACTTGCTCCTCTTATATTTATTATTAACACAATTAAAACTGACAGAACTGTTTTATCAAAAACGTTTGTACCTAATAAATAACAATAACGAAATTGAAGCATTTGGACATACGCGGCGAGCTGTTTTGCAAAAATAAAATAAGCTTTTACGGTTTCGTTACACTTAGGAAAAAAAAAACCTTTTTTTTTTGTTCTACGATAAATATTATTTGTATTAATAATATTTATATTATATGTAAAAGTACATTATAATATGTCATAAGAAAGTGTTATGTATGTAAATAAGTACTATTTATGTCTACAATGTGGATATTCCATTCATGGAAAGCCAAAAACTAAAGTCATGACCTGCTTAAATGAGATTCACTATCGCTGACTGCCATTTGCATCTCATGGACTCCCAAATTTTTTTCACTCCTGAGTTTCGATATATTATACCACTTTAGGAATCACTGGTGGTAGACGCTCTAGAATCTCTTAAAGTAATCATTAAAAAAACTTCATGTGATGTGTTATCTACTGTGTAATTATTCCTCGGTAGGGAAACATGTACCTTGATTTAATATTTAAAGATCTGGGTGACCGAGCTTCGGTCGGTATCTAAATAAATAGAAAAACACCTATCCAGGTAAATTTAAAATATAAAACATTATCTAAATACAAAATTTCATCCAAATCATTGGAGCCGTTTCCGAGAAACCAAATTATATCCATTATTATAAATGCGAAAGTTACGTTGCTGCTACGTTTTCACGCCTAAACCGCTGAACCAATTTTCATGAATTATGGTATGGAAATAGATTGGACCTTGAGAAAGGAGATAGGTTACTTTTTGTAGCGAAAATACAACTTTATGGGATGAGAATAGGGGATGAATGTCTGTATTTTATGATTGGAACATAACGTTCGCTGTCGACCGCGGCTGGCGAATACTGCGGACGAAATGGAATACCATAAACCTTTGCCATTTGGTATTTATTACCTTTTCAAAGCTTTCAGGTGGCTTCACTCGCTCGCTGTAAACGTGGAGTTTGTATATTCTAAGCGATATACTTACGTGTTGTAAATTATCTGGATTATACAGTTTTGCTACAAGCGAATTCTTTTATTGTGTTATAATCTCACATGTGGTGAAAATAAAACTTGAAGTGACCAAATTAGGAATATCAAAAGTCATATTTATGCTTTTGGTAAGAAATAAAAGTGGTTTCACGTTTTTAAAAAACCTTCCCGCAAGCCGGTGGTACATTAAGGGATGATTTTAAGTTATTTTTGAAGTTTTATTGGGACGGTTGATGTGTTGGATTCATATTGGCATATAATTACAATACCATATTCACAGTTGTAAACTCATCTGATAATCTTTTCGTTTGTTATGTCTCGAGATCAGTCTGTGCACCTATATCTAATAATACGCAAACGAAGTCGCGGGTACCAGCTAGTACATATATATATATATATATACAAGAATTGCTCACTTAATAGTGTTAAATTATAAAATACAAGAGATTAAGAAAATTCGGTTTTTATGTTTCAAAATAGTGATTTGTGGAACACTACTTTTTTACGTTTTACTCGGTCCAAAGACCCGACACTCCGAGCGGAGAGAGAGCTAGGCGAGGCGAGGGCGCTGTCTACACTCTGCCGCTCATGTCTCCTCGTTTCGCCACTTCTAGAGTGTGGATCCGGGGTTATAAGTTAAAGTATCGACTTGTATTTTTTTCGTATGCCCATATTTCATAGACGGCCAGAAGTTAAAGGAACCGTGGAGAAGCATTGGAGCCGTGCGTGTAGCCTAGAACCGATTGTAAATTTTTGATAAATTAGACAAATCTGATATAAAAATACTTGTATAAAGGTGTGCTTCATTATAGTATTTTGAAAATTGTATGTGAATATGTGTTTAGATAGATTCCAGGCCTGGAGATAGCTTCATTATGTCCAAAAAATTTATTAAATCCATGAAATTATATAAGTAGATTTTTTTATATACCTACTGCCTCATTAGCCAAGTGTTCGTAAGCGCGACTGCTATGATCGAGGTCCTGGGTTCGATTCCCAGGTCGAGCAAAGTGATATTGGGTTTTTCTATGAAATTCTCAGTAGCAGCTCGGAGTTTTGATTTGTGACCGATTAATGGCAATAGGCTCGCCCCCTATTACATGAGACCTAAAAACAAAACATACACGGCGAACTGTGGGTGTACATTTAGTACAGCTTGGTCTAACCCTTCGGGGATACAAGCCTGATGATATGTTATTTTCAATACACAAATAGATTTTCCCATCTTATTTGAAGTTCTAATTATATACATAATTATACAATTGGGTACATAATGCGAGGTTCTGTATATTTATCTTCTATATAAATAAAATGATAGAGGTTTCCGGTTGTGCTTGCATCACACAAAATCTACTGGATAAATTTTATTTTACTCCTTAATTACTTGGTATTTATTTATAAAACAATTGACCTTAGTTACGCAGTCCCATGTACTTATACAATCAGAATTTTTTAACTCCTGAACTTCTGAGTATATCCATTTCAATTACTGGATTCTATGTTTTATTATTTCGTGTAGATTCTAACGGATTTTTTATTTTATTTAATGAATCTAATTTCCTCTTACCTGCTCTTTTAATTTTGTTGACTAATGAAGGTTAAATCCAGTGACACGGTAATTGGAGAAGAAAATGATACAGCACGATAAATCATTAGAGGAATGGAACATATTTATGACGTCGAATAATTTTTCTATCTATATCATAAGATTCAATATTTACGTGTCATTTATCAATAATTAATACAATATGATATCTACTAATTTAGGTCAAGTACCTTTAGGTAATTAGATAAACATACATAACTAAGGTATATTTATGTATGCATGAGACTATAGGTAACTAACTCCAAGTTAGGTACGTCCTGTGCAATATTATATTAAAATAACAAAGATTTTTCCCTATGTGACAGTGAACTGTAATTTACTTAAATAACATATATTAAATAATACAGGTCCCACTAGGTAGCTGTAAAATTGTTACAGAGATTTCGCGAATCCCACACAAGATACGATGAACGCCTGTCGAATAGGCGCAGAAATCACTCAACATCTAGGTTAGTTAGTTTCTGATCTTCATGATGGTACGGAGGCATTTAAGGTGAAAGCAATCCAGAGTGCGAATGTGGTGGCGGTATACGCACCACGTGTCAGAGGAGTATACGAGGTTTGGCAGCACGATTGCCATATAAACAGATATTTTAGTGGCCAACTTCAGGTCATGCGAGCAGAAGATCTTGGAACATAGCATACCGTATGCCGCAACTGCGGCACATACCCTGCTATTGATCTCTGCATCAAGGTCACACTTGGATCTTACAGTGTTCCCCAGATAGCGAAATTTATCCACCTGCTTCAGCACATCCTCACCAAGTTTTATGGTCAGTATCTCGTGACCATGTATGCCCAGGGACATCACCTCCGTTTTATTGGCACTGATCTTCAGGCCGAACTTACGGCAGGCATGGTGAAATGTGGACATCAGCTGTTGCAGGCCGTCTGGGGATTCTGCTGAGAAACACAGGTTATCAGCATAGATGATCTCAGTGATCAGTGCGTATAAGACTTTAGAGCGCGCCCTAAGTCTAGCCAAGTTGAAAAGGCTGCCGTCTGTGCGGAAGCGGATGCGCACTCTTCAGAATTGTAAACAGTTTGTAAGACTTCTCTAACTACCACCGCAAAGTATAAGGCGAGCAGAGTAGGCGCTAAGACGCATCCTTGCTTCACCCCATAGGTAACGGGGAAAAAGTCTGTCTGTTCACAGTCTACGGCACCGCAGCATTGCATGTTGTCATGCAGTAGTCTCAGAAGCCTCACAAACTTTTCCGTGCACCCGAGCTTACTCAGCACCAACCATAGGCCTTCCCGTGGCACGCTGTCGTAAGCCTTCTCCAGGTCAACAAAGCAAAGGTACAGCTGCCGACCCGGTTCTCTGCTCTTTTCTTGCAGTTGACGCACAGAGAGTATAGCTTCGAATGTGCCTTGGTCCGGACGGAAGCCAAACTGGGTTTCTGGCAGAATCTTTTCTGAGAAGTTCCTTAGGCGGTTTAGGAGAACTCTATATATACATTGTATAAAGTAAAGTCGCTTCCCGCTGTCTGGATCCGACGTACTTACGCTTAGATCTTTTAAACTACGCAACGGTAATTTAATGAGGTTTTCACTAACATTTAGATAATTTTTTATAAACGTTTTATATATACAAAAGATTTCAATTAAATTTTTGTATTAAAGATGACATTCAATTATTTGTAAAACCCCAATAGAACTCGGGAATTGAACCTAGGACCTCGAGCATAGCTGTCGTCGCGTTTAGAACCACCAAGGTAATAATAGGGCAGTTATGAACTGTCAATATTATAGCGATAAACTCTTAATCAGGCTTTTTTAAACATAAAATGAACAACTTTTTAAACTGTACCAGTGCGTGCGAATTCGCTAGTTTTTGCTATAAATAATTAGGAGAATAATATTTACTCTTGTGATGTGTTTATTTATTATAATTTAGACTGTAGGTATATTTATTAGTAGGTAGGTGTCTACTTAATATTTTGATATAAAATTATTAGGCAGTTTTCCGTATACCTTCTTAAGAGGTAAGATATTTGATTATTATTAAGGTATTCCTGTGTAATTATAGAAAAGATCCTACCATAATTTATTTAATGTTGCTCGTTTTGCTTCAATTATAACTTTATTTACTATATTTTATGAAAAAACAAGCTAAGAAGTTAGGATTAGAAAACAGTATATTGGTTATAATATATTTTTGCGTACATATTTCAATTGAAGATCTTTTTCCACTCCAATATAAGGCCGCCTTTGTCGCATACAGAAACTATAGGTACAAAGACCCAGCTGCCAAGGGCAGAGGGACAGCCAGTGCGGCAACATCGCGCGCCCGCTTTATTGATCTTCCAATGTGCTTCAAGCGCTTCAGCCGCTGCAAAATTCTATGTGGGAAATTATACTATTTCCATTTCTTTATTTTCTCGATGACAGTTCTAATTTGATAGTTGCAGTGTTGTGACCAAATAAGTAATGATATCGATCGCATATATTTATTATATTTTGAACAAAGACAAATACAACAAAAACATTCAAATATATTTTTTCAAGGTGGGAACACTCAATGGCCCACCGCCATTTTGTGTTTGTTTTAATCAGTCACTCGTAACAAGACAGTCGTAATAGTCACTACAATTCTGTTCGCTGATTTTTTTCACATTATCCATACGTTACGTTGTGTATTTTGTGTTCTTCCGTGTTAATTAATATTAAATTAAATATTAGATTAGATTAAATATCAAAATGCCGAAAGGATCTGTTCTGAAAAGGCAGGTGAGAGAACTGGTGATCAAGGTTTGTAATTACTTTGAAGCAGAGTATCAAAATGATGCCCGCTATTACCACTGTCGCAAGTGCGAGATATCAGATTGGTCAAATGTTATTTTCACTGACGAGACTTGGTTAAATACAAACCACACAGTATCTAAGAACTGGACTGATGACACCGTCGCTTCTACTAGTTCAGTACCAATGGGAAAAGGTGAACGCCTTATCATATGCCATGCAGGGACTACGAAAGGATTCGTGTCAGATGCTTTACTGGCCTTTAAATCCAAGAAAACAGTGAACTACCACGAAGAAATGAGCGCGGAGATTTACGAAGGATGGTTTAAAGAAATGGTGCAATCTCTGGAAGAACCGTCCATAATTATTATGGACAACGATACAGATCACTCCAGAAAAATTTATAAAATGCCGACGCCGGCCAATAAAAAACAAGAGTTAATTGACTGGCCTCAACGTCATGGCGAAAATGTGGATAGTACTTTATTAAAAGTACAATTAGTGAACATTTTAAAATCGAAAAAAAGCCTCCCTAAAGGATATGTTATCGAGGAAATAGCTGCCGAATGTGGTCATTGGGTTCTTCGACTTCCGCCCTATCATTGCCAGTACAATGCTATAGAACTAATATGGGCACAAATCACGGGACACGCCGCTCGAAACAATACTCATCCCCCTTTTACGGCAAACAAGATGTTAGATTTATTAAAAAATGCATGTGCGGAAGTAACTGCCGAAAACTGGGAAAAAATTGTGAGAAGAACTCAAAACATTATAGCGTCGGACTGGGAAATTCATGTGGCATTCGATAATATACAAGTACAGGAACTTATAATAAATTTTGGGGAGAGCTCATCGAGTGACAGTGACGATTCTTCAGATTTTGATTATAATAAATAAATAAAGATTACCTGTCGTTATAATTATTTCGTTTCATTGTCGAGTACCTACCTATACCTACTCTTTTTATAACAGCTTTGAAGATTTTGAAGAAGTTGGCATTATCAATCAAGAATGTAACATCTTCTGTACGTGTAACATCTTGTAATAAAATATAATATTAGTTAATAAATTTGTACAAAAGTATCCGGCAGTAGTTTAGTTTCTTACATTTTGTATAAAAATATCGGGTCTGTTATCGTGCTACGTTTATCGATATAGCTCCATCCCTATCAGTTTCTCCGACTCTGGTATAACCTTGTACGTGTGTAAACGTCATATTTTTATAAAATAATGCATACATAATGTAAAAAAGATGCTCGTTCAAGTTTTCACAGGAGCTGTCCTCGAGATAATACAGAAATGGAAATGGTATAGATATTGAAAATATCCCGCTAGTCTAAGATCCGGCTGCGAGATTACTACGTTCATCGAGGTAATCAAATTTTTATACGCATATAATATATAAGTAATTATGAATGGGTGAATATATTTTGGTCGAAGTGCTTATCAGAATGTGGCCGCTAGTATTTTTAATCATAATATTAATTGATGTTTTCTAATAAATTTCATTCACTTGGTTAAAAAATGAATTATTATTCACTTTACTGCAATAAGTATATATGTAAAGAACTTAAGAAGTTTTGGTCGCTTCTCATAATAAAATAATTATAATTTATTTAAACTTTAGCACATGTAACTATTCTATATTGTGCTACCGCTCCTGTTTATTTTGAAGACAAAGATGCTTATTGAGGGTGAGATCCTTAGAGGAGAGACATCTGCTCTCGCTGATTTGTTTTGTAGGTCTTTTTAACATCTACAATTATGTAGTAAATTGCTTTGATATATCTTATGGTTTACTCAGTATAAGCTATTTAAGCGGTCTAGTTGACTCACTGTGAGCAGTCTTTTTTTACGCGGAACTCTAATTATTTTTCTAAAATAAAAGTAGGCTAAGATACTCCTTATAATATCAGCTATCTATTAGTGAAATTTCCTTCAAAGTCGGTTCAACCATTTTGGAGATCAACCGGTACAAACAGACAGACAAACAATAAATTAAAAATTGATATTTTGGTATAAGTTTCGTATATACATTCATATTCATTTAGCAAAAAAACTGTTATTTTAACATTACAAACAGACACTTCAATTTTATTGGTTGTACCTATAGATAAATTAGCTATTTCAAATTTTAGTCATAAAGAGGATAAGTAAAGAATGAAAGAAAACACATTTATTTGATTTTGTAAAACATGGATATAATTAACACAACACACATTAAATACGAGATTACAGTAAAGTGGAGTATTTATAATTTATAATATTGCAACGTTACCGAACAAATGCCGCATTTAACATTGAAAAGAATCTCAGCTCAGCATATGCTATAGCAAAATAGTAGGTATAGTGATGGTTTTCAGTCGGGCCTACACTAAATATTAAAGGCCATTAGATTAGATCATGTAGGTATGATGTTGCACTATACATTGCTAGAATAAGTCAGAGAGGTAGGTTGCGAACAGAAAGGAAGAACATTATAAAAATTGTTTACACCAAAAAGTACATTACCTGTGAAGTATTTTTAAACAACCAATATAGGTAGTTAAAACGTTTTAAAAGCTGCTCTGTGCTGAAGCCCACTTGTAAATTTAAAATGTATATCTTCATTTTGTACTTAAATATACCTACGTAAGTACAGATCGTGCAAATTGTGATGACGGAGGCACATTGTTCCAGATTTTAGCAACAGCATATCTAAAACTACCTCTAGTTGTTTTAGTTCTGTGCTTTGGAATGATGGGACGAAACAATCTAGTAGGACTTGACCAGGTTAACTTTTCCAAAAGTACACAGGTTTTCCCGTTCTGATAATATCAAAAAGAAGTGCAGCAAGGTTAACATAACGTTTATTTGACATGCGCATTATTTTTGCCAGATTCATGTACAATGTTACATGACTTCTGGGAGGAATATTAAAGCAGAATCTGGTGCACGCATTCCGTACCCGCTGAACTAAGTTACTCGTTCTAGACAAACGCCGCGACCCATAAAATTTATTTTCGAGAGAACAAGAGAGTCTGTCAGAGCTTTACGAGATTGTTGGTTTAAATAATGTCGCGTCTTATAAAGTATTTTAAGACGAAAAAATCATTCCTTGCAACGTTTTTAATATGAGATTCGAAACGCAATTCCGAATACATTAAAAGGCCTAATAGTTGCGTGCTTCTTGTTTGCACTCTACAGTGTTACCTCCTAAAGTAATAATCGGATTTTTATCAGTTATTTTTGCTATCTAATATTTTATTTCTACCTACTATATGAAACGACTCGTTTGCCACCTATTGTAAACTAGTTGTACTAATACGAACCTTCGCGGTGTGAACACATCAACTCACCAAAGTTTCATCGCAATCTATAAAGAAGTAAAAATGTAATTTGAACACATGCATAATTTTACTTTTTATCATTTACGGTAGTTACAACAACGGAGATTTCTCTCTACTTGAGACAGACTGACCAGTTGAATACTTCCACGTCAATAATGTCGAAAGTCGGCAACGTGTCAGTGATACCTATAGTATTACAAACGGCCATAAACTGCGGTAGCTGCTTACCATCAGGCGGCCCGTATGCTTGTTTGCCACCTTAGTTGTTTATAGGCGTGTTAAAAAAATCGCATAATGACCTAATTACAAACATATGCAAATGTTTATATCTCGGCAAACTGACTACCTATTCTATGTACCGTTGCCGCGTTGTAAATACAATTGGTACGTTTTAAATAATACTTCATTATTAATATAGTAGCACTGCAAAATGACAACATTGTATCAGATGGTATGCACAGTATCTAATGTTCAACAACATCGGCGACCACCAAGAGATGGACTAAATCCATCCCCAGTCACCGCTCTCATGCCGGCCAGATCAAATGCCTCTTCACGTTATGTTTGAAGGACTCGATATTGTAAAAAGTAAGGGACATACTATCTGGGAAACAGTTCCACAGCTTTACAGTACGGCAAAGATATTATAACGTATAAAGTAGCGATCTAATTTGTTCGAGTTAAAATGAAGGTTACCGTAAAGATGGGGCACCGGCCCTCGCGTGTGGTTCTATTATGACAGAGAGAAGAGGGAATTAGATTTAACAACTCTTCAGAACAGACGCCATCTTCAGAACTTAGTAAGGTCTGCGTTGCCACATAGGACTTCCCTATAGAGTATTGAAGTTACAAGCTCGCGTTTGTTTACAAGCTCAGATCATAATTGAATAATAAGTAACCTTAGATGGTAGCACACTGAGTAGAAATTGAAGTGGCTCTTAAAATGTCAAACGGGAATTTTTTTAAATGCATTACAGAAGTCGAGTTTCTTTACGGATGAAGCTGTAAAAGCCGATAGAGGCTGCAGGGCTCCTAAGGCTAACTTAATATAGACAGTTCTAAAAATGATTGGTAATGTTCATAAGTATTATTTAAGGTACAGATTAGGTGAAGTATTTTTGATTTTTCTAAGCTGCGAGAGCATGCTAATGGTTACTTGACGATAGGTTTTATAGGTTTTAACTATCACTGTTTTAACCACAGCTTTATCATATGTTTTCTGCCACTAAAAACTCAGTCTCATAGTAGATTTGAACCTAAGTCGATTGACGCGACGCCCTAGTGTGATCCTCCCAAGCCACAATAATTTTAATAATTACAATAATTAATCCACTTGCCATCATATGACAGGAGGTAATACGCCAGAAAACAGTTTCACAGCTTTATGATGCGCAAGGAGATCTGTGAACGTATTTGTTTATTTCTATTCTGTTATCGTATATCTTAGTTGAGATTTTTTTATCATTTTAGGGTTTAACGTCATGGCCACAATCTCACCTAATCTTAGGTGATGATGTGGCTTAAGATGGTAGCACGCTAAGCCTAGTGCAAGACTGACTCTCAAGTATAGCTGCCGGAACATACCTATTGGTGCTCAGCGACAAATTTTTTACTTGAAGGCGGCCATTAGAAAAAGTCCTATCACCATGTTATGGTTTCACCACGATGTTTTCCTACACCGAAAGCTTAGGTATATTGCAGGAATTCGAACTCACCTCCAAACACGTTAGCACTGAGCCATTGCTTCAATACGAAAAAAAAGACAAGTAATTTTTATAAGGACTGACTAGAATTGTATTAAATTTCGAGTAAAGTTTTCATATCTAGTGTATCTATCGTATGAATCCGCACCAGATTTTTTTATTTTGATTTTTATCGTGTTGTCTACTGACGTAAATCGTTTGACCCCAAACTCTTTGATGTTAGGCGAGGCTGTCCAAGATAGGAAATGTCATTTAACTTCTTTTTTCCAATTTTTAACCAATCCTAGTATAAGATTGTCATGTTTATTATCGGATAATATTCTGTGTCATTAGACATCTAAGCCCACACAAACAACTATTTTTACGAATAAAAATCACCAAGACATCATCTGAACAAAATGCGAAATTTCTTAATTTCACGATATTGTAGGTAGGCTCGTAATTGGCTAACTAAATAACCGTCATAGTGACTCGCTTTTGTGTATAGTACCTACTTTGAGAGCAACTGCTTTATTGGTAACTTTCGTTCTGATATTTGCAGGCTAGCACAGCACTACTTTTGTCGATGGAACATGGAACAATTGTCATATTGGGACGTAAAAATCATTAACTACTTGTTAAATAGTAAATTCGTTATTTTTTTTATATAAAAAAGCCAGTGACTGGTTTCCGCCTAAAGCTAGCTTCAACCAATAATTCATCTATGGAAATAGTCTTCTAAATATTGCATAAATTCTCTTGTTGATACATTTAAAACTAATAAAGTCGTGTCAATATCCAAACGTATGATGCCTTATCAGTCCGCAATATTTAATATTGAATTACAGCCTCCGACGTCCTTAGGTACCGACCGCGGCGGCACTGTGCATTATAAATTATCGCTTTTATTGCTCGCCCGCACTGGAAGAACTCGGACCGAGCCATAAACACGTAAAATGCATGACCAATCAAAATACCAATGTCGGGTCACGCACACATTCGCACACCTATCAGAAGGGACTGTTTATAGACACAGTGTTTATCTGTGTATCCGTAAGGGACGCAATCATTTACGTATGTGCGCTGTTTAGGAACGCATACATAGACCGTGTTCAGTGAGATGGAACACGCGTTCGAGGGATAACGGAGGGCTTACAATTTATCAAAGTTAGCTTAGAGTGGATAGGAAGGTATTTTTAATAATAATAGAAAATAAATAATTATATTTTCTATGAATAATCTCATTCTCCATTTCTTGTTTCAATGGAAGCTAACAGTAGGATGGTAAACCATGTGTTTACTGTAAAGTGAACTTGGTTTTATTCTGACACCATAAAAAATAATTTCTATATAAAGATAAAGACAGGAATAACTTATTCGTCTTCGTTATTAAGCTTTCAGAATATCAGTATAGTAATTAGTAAACATATAAAGAGTTCGAAGTTACGATTTCCATGAAAGTTGAATTAATTCGTTGTGGGCTGGCACGTGTTATGCGTTGGAAAATTTGATAAAGATATTTTATTTAGTATGAGAAATAGTAAAAATAGTGGATGCAACAAGGACAATTTTTTTTTTCTAATATTATATATATATATATTCCAATTTATTGAAATTTTTTTTCAAGTATTCAATTATAAACTTATCTACAGATATTGAATAGTCTATACAATTATGTAAAACAACACATATAATGTATGAAGAAGGAAATTACAGAATCGGTCATAGGTACGTGTATGATAATATCGACAACTTTCTTTTATTATCCAACTATGTATATGCAAAAAATTTCTAATAATTAATTAATAATGTTTTAATTTGCAGTTGCTCATACATCATAAATTTAATGTATATTTCTTTTTATTATAAATTTCAGTACATTGTTTGCTTGTTTGAACGCGTTAATCTCTGGTTACTAATAGTGACATTTGAATAATTATTTTTGCTTTTTATAGAACTTTTAAGGTAACTGACTTCACTTCAAGGATATAACTTCACGCTACGACCTTAAGCAGCAAAGCACTAACTATGAACGTCAATAAATCTAGCAAGCTGTAAGTACGAAAGTATGGGAAGTGCAACAACGAAACTACACAGGTATGTTAGCAGCGGTGGAGTTATTCGAATAATTTTTACACGGATAAAACCGTGGGGCACTGCTTGATTAAAATATAATGAAATAATATATTGATAGGGTATATCCACACTACCAACGGCCAGGCGTCTCACAGCGCGAGCCCCCGCCCACATAAAAAATGACATCTAAATAAATCCATTAAGCCGGCGCGGCGCGGCGCGGCGTGGCGACGCGGCTCTTCCTGTCTCTAAGCCCTTTTATTTGATTCCCGCATGTGTAGGCGCCTTTATATTTTTGTTTTGACAGCAACTCTACAGACTCGAGTTATGATTTGTGATGAGAAACATATTTAATTAACAGAATGTGTTTGTGAAAAGTCGAGATGTCGTGGATATGTTTAGGGGAACTTTATTTATTGTTTCGTGCAAGATAAATACTTCTTGGTTAATTAGTGTTATCACGAAGTACTGGTTGTTGGTAGGAGGTGATCAACCAAATACTATAGTTCTGTACTTAATTGGTGGGTTGATATTTTTGTTAGATAACCCTTTACAGAGGAAGAAGGTGGGCTCATTAATTAAATTAGCCTATTATAAAAACAAATCCCTCGCGGCCAATACAAAGTCCTCTGCACCATTTTGATTAGAAAAACATGCTTGATACCTTAAGTAACATCTAAAACAAATAATGCCTATAACCTTTTTCTAGAACTTCCTCAATCATACATAATAAAGCCCGGTTTCTTTTTTTAAATTAGTCTATTATCAAGATTATGTTCTGTTGTACCTAATAACTGTAAGTACACATTTTGAAACACAAATTTATCATTACATTTTATGCCTTAGTGAGGTTATCTAATCTAAAACTCTATCGCATTTTTATTTCTTTTCATATGGGGTATTATCATATTAAAATGGCTCTTCATTATGAATCAGCTCTAATGTTTAACGATCCGAAAAATACCTACTTTTCATTGTTATTAATTATGTTGGGTGTGTTCCTTACAGCAAAATCTTGCGGAATGATTGCCGTGAAAATACTGGATACTGAATACTGTATAGAATATATTAACTACTTATGAATATTCAAGTCAACATAAAATATAGACTTATATTAGGGCCTTACATAATATGAAATTGGTGTTTTGTTGAAGTGACCATTTTGATCTCAAATATCTGGCATTTGGTTAGGAATACCAGATCCAAATTAATTTCAAATTTAGGCTTGTGTATTTGTATTTCGAATTTAGTGATTCATTTGATTTCTTACCAGTTGATTTTTCTTTGATTTCGTTCTTTTCACAAAATGGAAAACTTAAACTATCGCGTTATTTATGAATATGAGTTCCACCGCGCCATCAGCGCTGCAGAAACAGCTTGAAATATTAATGATGTGTATGGGGAAGCTACTGTGAAAGAAAGTACGGTACGTTTTTGGTTCCAACGATGTCGTTCTGGAAATTTTAAACTACGAAACAAACCCCATGGACGGCCGGATAATGAAGAATTAAAGGTGATCGTACAAGCGGATCCATCGTAAACCACGTCAGAGTTAGCGACAGGCTTTGGTATGAGTGACAAAACAATTTTAATTAACTTGAAACCAAATTGGAAAAGTGAAAAAGCTCGGAATATGGGTACCGCGTGAATTGACTGAAGTACACCAACAAACAGGCATTGAGTGTCAATTGAGTCAATCTCTCTAGTCCACTGCTGCTTCAGGACAACGCTAGATCACATACGTCTCGACAGACGGTCGTTAAATTAGAGGAACTGCGGTTGAAATATCTTCGTAATGAACTACCTATAATATGGCGAAAATGCATAGATAATAATGGTACATACTTCGATTAATTTCATAATAAATTTTTTTCGTTTTACTTTTCATATAAATCGCTAATTTCATATGTAATGACCTATTATTATATGTAGAAGAATATTCAGTTTTGAATATTCGTTTTCACTATTGACCTTAAAGCAAAGGTATAAATAATAACTTAACTATGTGCGCAAATCTTTTACTTTCTTTACTTTATTATGGCTCGTATTTTCTTAATACGAAAAGAAAAACTTAATGACTAAAGTGAAGTAGTGACATTTTTATAAGTTGACGTTACTCTGTTATAATCAGTTACTCAGAATGAATTACCGAACTTCAGGAATGAGAGTCTAGCACAATTTTCTTTTACAAGCTCTTTCCACCAGGGCGTTGTAGGTACTTCTATTATCCGATTCGACGTCGAGCAATTGGTGTTTCTAAGTGAGCCTTGTTGACATCTTGTATCGGTATTAGCGATAATATTTCAATTATATATTTGCTCTAAGGTAAAAATTTTAATATAATAAAACTAGCCGTATGTCCAATAAGATTTCAACATCTCAGGAATGAGTTTTCAGAAATTCTTTCTTAGTGCAAACCAACGTTATATAAGGACTTCTTGTTTAAAAGCTTATGTTTCTTAGATCCATCGGTTTAAGGAGTGCGCTGTCTGTTAGTTACTTTAAAAAATTGTATTAAGTAGATTATGAAAATTAAAAAATACGTAGATAGGTACTTGTGCGATAATACGATACCCATTATCACACTGTTTATCGTTGCACTCATATAATTATTGTTAAATGTCGGCGACCTAAACGGATTGGATTTTGTTTATTATTTATTAATTACAGTTGAGCAAATTCAAAAAGATTGTAGACGAGCTAAGAAGGTAAGAAGCGCTCACTTCATACGAAATACAATTGACTTAGAGGGATAAGCGTAGGAAATGTGAAGACCTAAGAAAGAAGGAGATCAATGACTGAATAATGGTGGGTGGGTACTTAAAAAAGATCAGTAACAAGATATTTCCATACCTTTCCTATTCCACGTAATTTGCAACCTAAACTAGTTGCTTTTTTAAAAGGATCATATAGGGTGTAGGAACATATTATATGCTTAATTATGTTTATGATCGATGCATAAAATAGACGGAAGTATATGACAATAATATTATAATGATTGCAGATTGCACTTAGGTGATTTGATTGCAAATAAATATTAAAGTACACTTTTAATTTTATATATTATTTTTATAGTAGCACTAAGCAATTTACTCTGACTATTTTTATTTACTTGTTTTAGTGTTTATTACGTAAGTGTTCAAATGAATAAATAAATGAGTATGTATATTATTTGTATTTGTAAATTGAGGAAACAGCAACTATAAATAGCAATGTCTTCTATATCACTAATTCAAAGCTGGTCCAGCATTGAGGTATTATATACCTATTATGGTCCAGTAGAAAGTCGGATGCAAAAAAAAACATGTGATGAAGCTTTAGATTCAGACATGATTGATTGATTAAATTAATTCCGCTCATAATTGTATTTTTTACTTATTCGAAAAATTTAAAATTGATTAGCGAGTGATTTTATCTGTCACTGGTGTGATTGATCGTGTCTTTGATGAACGAAATATAATTTTAATAGTTTCATTGGCACAGTTGGTAGCTATTTTGTTTTGCTGTGCTCAAGAGTCTTATGTGAATTATGAAAGATGATTAATTAGGGGCAAAAAAGTGTACCTACTTTATGTTTGTCTACATAACAGCGAAATATGCCTAATTTAGTTAATAACTAAGCTTCTTCTATAATTATCATTATCCTTTGACTCTATTGAATCACTATCATTATCATCAACTTTTTCAGCCAATAATTACTTACTACCTCTCTTCTTATACGGCACCTGGATTTTGACCGAACAGTCCTGAGTTAATCCTATCAAGGTATGACCCGTGATTTTAAAAATATCATTAACCTAACGAGCCGGTGGTGGCTGTCCGACACCTCGTTTACCTTTTGGATAGTAAAGTTTATTTTAAAAGATGTAATATCAGTATACAGCATGAAGTTGACCAACGAACGGGCATTCTTCAACAAAAGTAAACATTGTGAAAGGTAACTAAAAAATTAAGGAATCGTACAAGTTTTTATATAGAGGTATTATGTATAATTCAGAATCGATCTACTGAACATTTTACTGAAGAGCTACTACAAGAAACTAGAAGCCGATGGCCCTATAGATAATCTAATCACAGGGGTATCGACTTTATGTCTATATTAACTCAGTTTCCTTAAGATAAGAGCTTCTTCTTTCATGGTCTTATTAAGGTAGAAGTTCTTCCGTATGTTATTTCGGTTGATTCTTTTAGAGATGATCTTCACAAACAATAGGGCATTATTATTAAAAACCATGATAAACGCGTTTTGATAGTTTGTAAATTCATTGCACCATAACTAAAGGTTGAAATTACTTAAATTATAGTTAATTTGTTATTAAGACATTTTTTAACCTTTAGTTTTGTAGCAACTTAATTTTAAAACATTCTAAACGCGATTATCTCAAACATAGTTTTTGAAGATAATAAAACCTATTGTTGATGACGTGTGATATTGATCAGAGAAATAGAAATTCTTTCTTCTTTCTTTCCTTCTTTCCTTCTTCTTTCTTCCACTATACAAAAACACGCAACAAAAGTATGTACCGATGAAACCTCAACAAATGGTACTGTTCGCGTAATACTTGCCAATGCTGCACACACAAGACCAAAAAGTAACGAGCTGCCTCGCAACTCTGCGCCTGTTTGTAGCTGTGATGAGGGAGGAAGCATGAACGTACGCGGGAGGTCTAGATGAGCTGGTTGTGGAAGTAGGTAGTAATCTAAGCGCATTAGAGCGCTCGGAGTCGCGTGACGCGCGGTGCGTTGACCGCACCGCTCACTATAAAGCAATTGCCACATTAACAGGGCTGTCACGATTTATTCTGGGAATTGATATCTGGAAGATTTGTTGTAAACATTGAAAATGTTTGAACTGTTTTATGTTTATACAAAAATAGGTAACCTGATATTCAAAATGTTTGGGTATGATATATGTATAACCCTAGTCTATATGATATAAAAATAATTACTATTATAATATTCGGAGGGCAACCTTACACACGGCCACTTGATTTCAAATTAATGGTAGAAACCGAACGTTTCATCACAGTAAGTCTGTCACTAAGTTAGCATTTATAACTGGAACAACATTTTATACTTACCCCATGAATTTTTAGTTATCCTTTGAAAACATGAAAGTGCATATCGACCTAAAATTGATGGAAAAAGGAATTTGTTACAGAACCGCTACAAAGTGAACCTCCTCAATAATGTGGAAATGTCCAGAAGCCAAATTGTTATTGCCCATAGTTTGCGTTCCGGGCACATGGCCCTGAATAAAACTTGCTGTCTGATGAAAAAACATATTTCACCTAATTGTGAACAATGTGATTATGTTAAAGATCATTACGTATTGATCCAAAGGAAACGGAACAAAACAAAGAGAGAAAGTCTGGGATGCCTTGGTCTCAATATCTGGTATCAGGGTACCTTCCATGTATATAGTCCACACCACATGTTACTGACGCCCTTTTTGTATTCGACTTTATTACTAGTTACATCAAACAGAATGCGTCAAAGCAACCAGGCTGACGTAACCGAAAAAACAAGAAAAATAGCCCAGCAAGACCACAGAAAAACCACTTCTAACGTATACAAAATTGTACCCATAGGGATTTATTTAATAACTGTAATACGTTTTTATAATTTTTTAGGGCAAAAACTCTAAATCCAAGGAAAAGTAAAGCCCAGTTGAAATTAAGGGTTTGAAATAGGGAACTTATAGTTAACATTTGGAATATATGTCACACGGGCTGAATCAGCAGTTGACGATAAATAAAGTACTTATTATAATAACTAAACTTATTCAATCTCTAAACTCACTACCTACTAAATTCTGGCCGCTTTGTTCTTGAAAATACCCGGAGTAATTATAACGTTGCGTCAGTATCAAAAAAGCTTACAATCGAGAAATTTGAGTGACCGTCGACTTAAGTTTCATTTGAAATTGGCAAATTGATTTCATATGAGTTGTATGTATTAAGTAAATATATACAATTAGTAAATTATACATATTGAAACCACAGCGAAATTTTATTATTATGACGTAACTTCTTTTATATAGTTATTTTTTAAGGGCTTTTTTTTATTTTCTGATTATGAAATGTGACTTTAACTACCGTTCCCGTATTGGTTTGATAGGTCACCAAAAAAAGTGATTCCGCGACGCTCCCTAAAACACCTTTCGCAGATGGTCATAGGCCAATGATGGTTAAAATAAGCAATGTTTATATTTAGCCGTTTTCTCTTATATCAATATGGATTAGATAAAGGGAGATATATTTTGAAAGTTTAAATTTTATAATAAGTAACACTGTAAATCTCTATAAATAATATTCCTCAAAAGTGTTTTTTTGGCAACGCCATATCTCCTTCGATTCTTCATCAAAATTAATGGTTCATACATGATTTTAAACCGTTACACTTCTCGATAGAGACAAAGAGTAACATAATTTTTTTCGTTAGAAAATTTTATAAAAACTTTTTCATTAGGAATATCGTCTGTTACTACCCGTGCGCAATAAGTTGAGACCGGGAGGCGGTGACGCCACAGACGCATAGTTGTACTGTGCACAAAAATATCACAACAAGTTTCCACCCGCGACTTCGTATCTGCTATTTTTTTTAATGTAGCGAGTGTTTACTCGAAACAACTTTTTACTGCCTGATCAACAGGAAAACACAAATGTTTGATCCGTTTTTCGTTTTCAAAAAAGTCCAACACTTTTAACTCGAGATTTCTCTCTTCACTATATAAAGTTTTACCCTTCATTATAAGAATAAACTTAACACAAAAATAACAAGAAAATATAGCAGTAACTCTAATAACTATTAACGAAACAGCACCATAATATAAAGTACCTGCCTATAGTATATTTGTATGGGTCAGCTAGTATTTATAAAAAACCACTTGAAATGTCAATAAGAAATGACAGGCATAATAGGAATCATTATAATAAAACATTTTTATGCGTCTTTAATTTTGTATACTTTATTAGAAACCTGATGACATCATTAACAAACAAGATCAACGATTGACATTTATTTTGATTTGGGTATTTTATAACTCTGACATTTTTATTAACGATTTATAAATATCTATGATTTACGGCAACAAAAAAAGTAAGGAACATCACTTGATTGTGATTATCACATATCACATTCTATAGTCGCGTTATTTATTTCAATGTTTTCTATAATCAGAATATAACGGAAATTATATTATGTCAATAAAAAAAATAATTAACATAATTGATAAATTAAATATAATTAATAAGAAATTAAAATGGATTTAATAATTAATTATAAATCAAAATTTTATATATCTCATTGATTTAGATTTAAATTAATAAGAAATTATATTAAATTAATAAAAACAATTCATAAGACATTATTATAATTATTTGTCATTTTTATTTGGGCTTATTTTTTAAAAAGCGCATGTTGAAATTGTAAAATTTTAATCAAAGTACTCCATTTTACAGATAAACTTATCTTTTATAGGTTTTTAACATGTCTTGTGGACAGTTGTATGTTATTTCAAATATTTAAAAAGATAAAGTAGTGGATTTATGCGCAAGTCACGGCAGAATTTTAATTGCGCAGGCTTAGCTCCTTATCGGCTAATATACGAAAAATCATTAGAGCAATTTAATTTTTTATCACGAAATATCATTTAGAGATGTTATGGATTCTGACTCTGCTATGAACACGCATCTCTCAACTCATAAGATTAATTGTGCTAATAAGTCGAAATAAAATTCCCATGATGTATTTCACCGGCACGGTGATCCATGTTAATCATGAAAGCAAAGTAGCAACCCTGTATGTTAGACAGTCGGTACACAAAATCTGTGAAGTGATTTGTGCTTTCTCACTCCGCCAATCTGGGGCCAACGACCGTCGCGGATGCAAACCCGCGGCGACGGTCGACGATAACGGTGCCGGGGACGTGCAGTTTGTACTCTTTTGATGGCCCAATTGCCATTAGCCTAATGAGCGGACCGGCCGGGTTGACGCGTCGCCATAACCTTACATGGATAACGATGCTTTCAACTTCATGTTAGTATAAAAATGTACTGATGGGTCATGAACGAACTGCACATAATATTACTATATTATTTCTTTATACATTAGCGTTTGAAAATGGTAAATATGCTTTTAGATGGGTTTTAGTACACGACCAATGTGTGGATTGAACCGTGACCACCATACACCAAGTAAAACATCCGCCATTGTGATGCGCTTTAGGCGTTTCACGTCCTGGGATGAGCCGGTGTATGTCTAATAAACAAGCGGGGTGGTAGAGATCGTGACCACTATGGACAAGTTAATAAACCCGCGTTACTGAATCCCTTTTTGACTTGTCGTGTTTCGGGATCAAACAATGTATATTCAGCTGCTGCCGGCTTGGATGGTTTGCTGTTCTCTCGATGAATGCCGTTGTTCTTGGATTCTACAGGCACAGTACCGTAAATTTGCCATACTACTATAAAAAAATAACCTTATTGTAAACGGTAACCGGAATTTACAGATAGGCCATGTTTGGCGATAGATTTTCAAGTCAAGTATTACAGAGAGCCACGCGACAGTCATTTACTTTAATGAATACTCCAACAACATTAGACATTAAACCGTATTATTATAATTAAAGATATTTTATACGTATACCCGAAGCGTATTTTACTAATAGAAAGACAACAGCATTTCCCATATCCGTACATGGGAACATAAAAATGTATTAATCAACACAAAGCAAAATCAAATTTGAATAGCAATAATAATATCTAACAACAGGAACAAGACAAAATATAATTATATGCTGACAAAATAACTGGGAGAAAAGAAGATAAAATAATTAGGATTCGTATTCACGACCTTTGGCACATGGTTTAAGGGCGACACGACAGTTACAATCAGTTGTTTGTATTTATTTTTTTGGCTATACAATTGTGCATAAATAATATGTGCCCAGAAAACAATGTAGTTAGGAAATAAGGAAAATAAAGCGAGTAATACGAGAGAGAAAACGAATAAATGTGGTTAAAATATTTTATAGTAAGCGGGTGCATGAAAAGGCACTGCAGTTTTTAAAATATAATTCACAAGTAAATTAAAAACTTTATAATCAGTAATATCCTTGGCGATTATTTTATATATTGCAAATATGACGTATTTATTAAAATCATAAAACTTCCAGAATATATTATCGAGTTTAAGCGATGCGGTAGGAAGCCGCCGACAAACAGTAACCTAATCATAAAAAAGTGCGACATTTCGCAAAATGTTCTTCTGTGTTGATTATCACCGCCATAATATGTTTTTAACAAATCGATTAAACACTCCTAAATTAGTTACGGAAATTCTTAAAATTTAGCTGTGGCGTTTATTTATCGGAAAAGAAAGAATGGTGACATCATTTTTGATCCAGGATTAGTATAAAAAGTGATGAATGATTTGATTGGGCATATTTTTATGAATTTTCTCAGCTCAAGATCGAGAGGATTTTACTAATTTTTTTAATCTCACATCGTCGTTCTCGTCGATAATAACTGTTTATTGAAGATAAGCTAAGTCTTAGCTTCCAGTGACAGCCGTCCGTGATGCCTTTTGGTGGCAAAAAATATATGCTTTATCGTCTAAATCTTCTCGTATAGATCTATCAATGTCTATAATGTTACATTAAATAAAAATAAGATCAAATGCAGGCTAGGTCAGGCTAAACTCGAAACAAGTGAAGCAACAAATATAATAATTAGTATTATGTTATGTTCTTTTTATAACTTAAGCCAGGGTTTATTGAAAACCAATTGAAACAATTGAAAAAGGAATAATATTCCCATCCATTTCGAAATTAGAGATACCAAGAATTATTTTCTGTTAGTTTTTTTATGTAGTACTAGTAGTAACAATTGTATTAACTTGTGATGTATAACGTATTTTAAACGCTAAATAGATCTTAATTTACCCACTATTTCAACTGCTATTACAATTAAATCAAAATTATAAAATTTAGACTAAATTAAAAAAAAATGCAGGTACATGTCGAGGCGTGAAGCAACCGAACAATATTCCACTAATCTTAACCATTTGATCACGACTTTTCTCGGCTCTTCATTACAAATAAAGCAACATACATTTTACAATTTTCTCGGAACTAAACTCTTAGGTCTAAACACAGGTCGATCTGCTAATACAGTTTTATATATCATACCAGTTTCGTTTATTTGTTATATCGACCGTTGCGGCACTGCAGATAATGCCATTGAGTGCCCGAGGTGTACCGGAAGATTTTGTATGTTTAATAGTATGTAGATATGCTTCTAATATGACCAGTGTTTGGAGAATTGATTAATTCCAAACTTATGTTTCTTTTTCGTGTTAGCACAAGTGTAACTTTCTGTATATCTTATTAAAATGCGCGGATCACAAATTCAAAATCCGAATAGTCTTGTTTCTATTAACTGGGTTTTTATATGACTGAGAAAAATATGACAAAAACGTGATATGTTTAGATCGTTTAACTATAACCTTAATTATAACCTATAATAAAATTAGTAGGTAGTTATTCCGCACTCTTTTCCGAATGAGAAGAAAGTCTACTTGCACAGGTATGAGATGAAAAAAATTTATTATTAGAGGAAGCGAGTATCGAACGATAATAAGCTGTACGTAGAGGGCTGGTTCCAGAATGTGATATAGAAAAGAGTGAATATGATCAACGTCGACGTACGCTTATACTGATTAAGAATCGGGCTATTATATAAATCATCAGCTTTCCACGATGCTGGAAGTATTGGCTAAACATTGTTTTATCATTTTAATGGGAACAGTTACAAAGAAACGTACAACTACCGTAATTATTTTCAAGAGTAGTACAAATAAATAGCTGTGCTTATTAATTCATTTATCTGAAATTTCTTTGCTTATTCTTCTGCCTGAAACAGATTAACAGTTGTTTTCTGCAACAAAAAAACTATTGTTAGTAATTCTTCAGATGAATCTATTTATTTGTTTCAGGCGGATGTAGCAAAGAAATTAATTACGATGGATTTCTGCAAATTAACGCCTACGTTTATCAAACTATGCTCACATTTTAATGGATATGATTAATGAATAATATGAAATTGAGACATAGTTTGACTTCTTATAATGTTTATAAAAACATGTTGTCGTTCCTTAATTATTTCAAAGTGAAATGTTTAATGCAATGAAACAATGGCTGATAATGCGAGATTGATTTTGTTATCGGTTTTTTATGGTACATACAAAATACAAAGTTACCTGAATATAATTATAGGTATTACATAAAGATAATTTCTATTTCACATGAAAAAACATCTTGGACCTAGAAGATTTTTTCAATGTCTTAATCTCGTTGTTCTCGGTGTTACACAGATTTTGAATATAACTTACATAGGAAAAAATATAGTACCTATTGTTAAATACTTTCAGAACTAACTTCTTAAAAACTACTATTTTCTTTAATTTTCTTTTAATTAACTGAAATGATATCCGGGTTTTTTTTACAATGATGAGTAAAAAAAGCCAAGTATGCCATATTTTGACGTTAGAAAAAACATTGTGCGCTTTCAATCCTAGGCTATTTGTCATAAAAGTAGAGCTGTCTCTATAGCTCTGGGTAAGAATTACCTTGGTGCCCTTCATCATTATTGGAATAAAAATTTTATCGTCCTGCGGGGCATGCGTTTTTTGTAAGGTTAGACTAGCCATATAATAAAAACCTCTGGCCTTTTTTTATACTATCAAAGGGGCAGACAAGCATACGGCCCGCCTAATGGTAAGCACAGGGCTTCTTAAACTATGGGTCGGGACTCCAAACGGGATCGCGTAGCAAAATTCTGCGGTCGCGAGAGATTTTAATGTCAAATATTTATATATACCATTTTATAACATCACTAGTGTTGGCGGAATGCAGTGGACTTGCAGCGTCTAAACACGCGCATTTGTTGAAGGTTTTGAGCTATCTCCACCGACAGCAGTAAACGATCGATGATCGCTATTATTATAATTTTGTGTGCAATTTTTAATTTTAGATTTTTGTATGCTATATATTTTCATATGTATATGTATATTGTTACCTAATAAATAAATCATCAAAAAATATTAATTTATTTTTCTTTTATATTTGTATGGGGTCGTCAAGAAACTCGCAATCATGAATGACAAAAGTTTAAGAAGCCCTGGTAAGCAGGTACCGTAGCCTATAGACACGTGTAATAACCTTAGGTATTACTAGCACGTTGCCGACCTTGAAATCCCTACCCCAAGGAGCTCTGGAAACCCTACTCACCGCAGGAATACAACACAGGGTTATTTGGACTGCGATCTTCTGTAGGGTCGAGGTATTCCACCAGACGCGTCGCACGTCCCCAATTAGAGATCTCCAAAGAAATTTGTCTTTGCCCTAACTCTCTTTAAATAACCAAGTGACTTTTACTACAGACCCTGCACTGGCTTAATACCCCTCTGAGCAACCCCCACGGCCTATATTTACCGATTGTAGGATATAATAATCATACTGATAGGTTAGCAAAACATTAGTAGTCATAATACGATTAATATTTATAATACGTTATCTTTATTGATATTGATTGATACTGCGGAAATCTGATTCAAAAGGAAGCAATATGACGATAGATCTAGTATAAACAATCCATTGCGTTATTAAATTAGACACTACGCACGCAATATCTAAAAGTGTTTAACCTATAGGTACACAAACTTAATAATTGTGTATGAAATTATCGCTGCTAGGCAGTTCATGCGACGCCTTATTTAGCGTTTAAACCAAACAAACTAATTTACATGTCTTTACTTGGAAAACTATATACAGCGCTACCCGCGGTTGGACCTTGAAACTAGAGAAAATGCATGAAAGGCCACAGCAAACTGGTTGTCCAAAGCGTAGACTCGTAACAAATTATCTTTATTCTCGTTAAACCAATTATAAACTTTATCTTTTAGGTATTAAGGTAATGGGAACGGCAAAATACATCTTTGTGGAACTGTATCCCAGACGCCAAGACCGAACCGTGTCACCGGCCTCGATTATTGCCGTTCCGCTCCGAGTGAGAAATCATATAGAGAAACTCTACAGGAACAAAAGAGACGGGCTATCTGGGGACAATCCAAGTAAATTGCTTCATGATTGGATAATTATTTTATTGATAGAGTTAAATACCATTGAAAATGGACCTTAGGGTTCGGAATGGGGGAAGTGGTGATGTAATTTATGATGGACAATTGAGTTTCAATTAGATACAGTATCGTAAAAATTCATTATAAAAATAACGAAAACGAATAAAACACGGAATCTTTAAATAAGTAATAAAAGCCTTTAAGTCGCAATCTATTGATTGAGTACGAACAAGTACGCCAAGGGACAGAACCCAATATTAAAGAATGTAGCTTTGAACATTACATGAGCCTGTACTTGAGATGTAGGAAACTATTATGAGATATCCCTATGGATATGCTATGCATCGTATTAGGACATTTTCTGGAATCCTTTCACTAGTTGCCATCTTCGTGTCGAATATCTATAGCCAAACGTGGATGAGTTCCAGCTGCTGGATTTTAGAGTAAATCCACATTACGAGTTTAGTATGTATCAATTTTGAAAACATCATTACTAACCTTCAAGTCAGATAGTAGTCAAATACATGAATAAAACTTACTAGATTTCAAGATTTTTTAACCTCTATCTATCATTGTCTTGACATAACTTAACCACGCAAACCAGTCTACCATAATCACGAAAACAGACAATAAACAAATAGCAAGTAGATTTAAAATAAACAAAAGTATGTATGCCTTCCATGCCTGCCTCATTAGCCTAGTGGTCCTGGGTTTTTCTATAAAATTCTCAGTAGCAGCTCGGAGTTTAGCTTTGTGTGTTTGTGTTGCCCCTATTACATGATACTTAAAACCATACCCGGCGAACTGTGGGTGAACCCTTACAACCATTCGAGGGTACAGGTGTGATGGTATGTTATGCCATATGTCTTCCTTCCAGCAAATTTAACAATTTTCTAATGCTTTCGTGGCATTTAAACGAAATCTGAAATAGTTTTTTTAACAAACAATAATGCTCGAGTTAAGTGGACCTTATTGTCTATAACTATCTAGAAGCAAGCAACCTCACACAGCGCAGCAGTCTTACCAGATGTCTAGACACATAACTAACGGAGGGCTAAGTTGGAATGCCCTGTAGTGCTAATACTTGTCAACCCACAGAACACGGGAGAGCAAGCAATGTTACTTACACACGAGTGTGAAGAGTGACTGTGGTGTTAAGTAGAACTTCATGCAGGGTATACTAAATATTATAAATACCAAAATTTTATTTCAGATATTAATAAAGAAGTAAAGTATCTCTATCTACGACAAGCTTGAGGTTTTTGGATCAGGCAGGGAGAACTTACATTTAAGTCGACAAACTCGTTTTGTTACCTTTATATTCATCTTGTTCATTCTCAAATACATCGACGATACGCTATTCTATGCAATTTATAAGTACGGCTTCATAATTCTCGTTGTATTTGTTTACGAATGGGTACGACATATTCAATTACAATAATTCCTTTCCTAATTTCTTTCCGAGAACTTTTTACCAACTGTATTCCTTGACTTCAATCTTGTTATAACTTTATATAAATTCCGCTACTGGTTATTGACTTTATTCTCGTATCGACAAGATTTCACGGTGAAGGAATGCAACACATTGGAATTCAATTGAAACATCTTTGTAGTCAAACGGTAAACGTCAATAGAAATGTATGAAATCGTACCTATAACATAACCAAGCCTGTCCATTTTTGCCTTTAGGTGGTCGCCGTGGAAGGTCAAAATCGCTGCCATGGCTACTTTTCTATTCTTTTTCTTTAGCATAAGAACACACGGAGCACGTGCCCTGACCTAACGGGACCTCGAAATTACGACATATTCATTTATTTACATGAAAAGGAGTGAAGCGCAAATCTTTATTTAATTTTCAAATTATTCATTAGAAACCAGATCAGACTTTTAATTTTTTCGTAACAATAAATGTTACACAAAAAACCTATTTTTATCCTTTACAATTTTCTTTTACTTTATAAAGGGGTTTCACATAATTTGGGCCCAAGCTAAGGGTTAAAAGAATGCTTCGCTGTTTTTACACACTGAACACAACGAAGAGTTTTGTTAAAAAATTTAAAATGTTAATAATTTCGGATGATTACACTATCGAAATATAATAAAGTTAATTAATTGAAATAAAAAAAAAAAAGTAGGTAGGTAATATAAATCTTTATTAGCTATATGAATTAAAAATCATGAATATGTATAAAATAATGAATTATCATAATACCTATTAAGTAATCACACAACAATAAGAATAAAACTTGGTAATTTTTCTATGTTTCTATTACATTATTATCAAACATGATAATATTTTTAAAAGATTTGTAAAACAATAATAGCAGTATACCTAAACATTACGATGTCATGTGACACAATCGTGCCTTGTAATTGGTTTGGCTGTATCTTATCAACCACTACATGGAGCCGTGTATTCTTATCATTGTTTACTGCGACAGCTGTGACGCATTATTTTACCGACCACTATAAACTGAACTACCAAGTTTCTTTCTTCTTATCAGCAGTTTATTTTCTAGTATATCCTATAATAACTAATATCTGTATTAAAAATCTATAATTCTATTTATATATGAAATTTTCCCCTAATTTCCTGATTCTATTCAATTTTTTTTTGTCTGTTTGAATGTCCGGATTTAACTGAAAATGGGATTGACGAATTCTTATGAAATTTTGTACACAGGAATACTTATGTCATTGGTATGACTGCCCATAAAAAAATAATTAATAATACTTTTAGAAAACGTGAAAAAAAGAATTACTAAACAATCACATGTACTATTTCTTTCCGATTTTGATGAAATTTTGAACATAGGAAGTATACGTCCTTCAATTATAGATAGCCTATAAGAATCATCATAATATTTTTAGAAACCATAAAACAAAAATGGCAACCAATTTTGATAAAAATTGTACACGGGAAGTTCATTTCATTTCTTTATTGTTATGATTACTGATATGAATCATCATTGATATACTTAGGTAGCTAAGTAGAAATTAAAATTACGGGATCACGAAAATACTGCGTAACTTACGCATGCGGAGCCGCTGGTGCACCGCTAATAAATTTTTCTAATTTCCCGATACACATCCTATGGTAAAGGAGATCACGAATATACCATTAAAAATGTTGTCCGTTTGTATGTCCGGATTTAACTCAAAACCGGCTTCACCGATTCTTATGAAATTTCGTACACAGGAAGCTTATGCCATATTATATTATGTGCGTGTCTGATTGATAATGATCATCAATATGGAATGATATTACTTAAAAAGACAAGTAATAAAAAAATACTCAAGTTACATATTTTAAAAATTCATTCTCATAAGTATTGTTGCGACAACAATGAAGTTGCCGGTGAAAATCATTTAAAAAAGTAAATCAACCTATTATTTTCAATAAGTTTATTAAATATTCTGTTGCTTTAAAATGTTTTATGTACTTTTCTATAAACCACACAATATCTATAATTACGTAGGTCTCTGAATAACGCTGGAGAGTTCTTAACGTTTCTCGATAAATAACCCAAAGCAATAACTATTAGCTAATGTTTGTACAAGTGAGGAAGAAATATTTTCATTCAGTCACGGCCGTTTCCTCTGTGTTTTGAAACGTAGAATGTGCGCCTGCGCAAATTAATAACACAGCTCTTGCCGTTCGTAAACAATGGCTTGCGGTTTATAAATAGCATACATACACTATCGGGCCCGCATGCGGTTTTACACGTTTTCGATGTGAAAAATATTATTAGACATGTGGTTCATTTTGAATTGAATATCGTAAAAGAATTTAAGAGCTCTTTTAACGAATACAAAATGTTACAAATGTATTTTTATTACATATTAACGTTTGTCTGTTACACACTTAGATGATATTATAAGTTGTTAAATTTACACTATATTTACTTTTATACCTACCTACCAAATAAATAATTACTCATATACAATTCAGCGATTTTTTAATTTAAGGCACACGCATTATTATAAAACGCCACACTAACCGAGCAACGCGAAGTGACGCGTATAGAGTGAAATCAAATTTTACTAATTTGTTGGGCTAGAAACACATTATTGACATCTGACCCGACGTCAAACCCATCAGTCTGTCTCGATTTATACTATAGTTCTGTCCTTTTCCCTCCGAGTCGGGTAGCGTGGCTTTTAAAAGTAAGTTTTTCCCTTTTTATAAACATTACGAGTCCTCTTGTCATCAATGCGAGAGAAGCCGCGGGCACAGCTAGTAAAAAAATGCTGCAACAAAATTTAAATTAAATAATATCAAGATTATCACCATAGTTCATTAAATTTTGTTCAAAGCACATTAATTAACTGATCCGCTTAAAACGTGAAAAGTGTGAAAATCCCCTTGACCAAGACCGAAATCGAAAGCCGATCTAAATCATCAGCTTGGTGGATCATTAAACAATGTAACATTTAATTAATTTATATATCCTCTGTTACTTTGTTATACTATTTGTATCTGAAACTCTTTTTCTGGTCTATATGTTAGGATCTAAGTCAGGAGCCAAAATCGAACTAATTATCATATTTATCGACATGTCGAGAATATAAAAAAACTAATTTCGCATCTAGTAAGTTCAAAGTAAACTACAAATTTAGTTGCTACAACAGAAATAATACTGCGCTCTTTTTCATCGACAGTAGGTTTTATTATACCTACCTATATTATTTATTATATAGGTATTTATATTATAAATTTATATTTATTATAAAATATAATATATAGTATTTCACAACAATCTATTTTGATGTTGAAAAACAATGGGCAGTGATGGTAAAGATGCCTTTCATAAAATATGTCACGCAAAAAATTTACCTTTTTGCCCTCTCCTCCTTCATCACGCTGTGTCACATGTCTCTTCTATTAATATTGCGTCACGAATGATGTACATTTGCTTTGTACATGATATAATTATGGCAATTAATAACACGTTAATTCAACTTTTTCTGAGTTGTCGCCATTTTGATTTCATAAAATGATCCGAGTGAGCTGGCGCGCCGTGGATGCCGATGTCCGAATGCGCTCGGATCATGTGTAATCACGCTACGGCTAACATCCGTTTAGTAATACGAGTGGATTCGGTCTGAGTCTATTTGTATAATGAAAACACGGCTTTAATATAACAAGTTATTAAGCCAATATGACGGAAATATACTTACTTAAACGTAAAAATATTTATAACTATATCTACAAATATCATGAATTTCTACCGTACCAAAAAAAAAAAACGAGAGAAAAGTTTGTTTAATAAGCTGCCAACGTCACGTTTCTAATGAAACAAGGAACGTACTAGCTGTGCCCCACAGTTTCACGCGTGTTAAATTAATTATTTCACTAAAACTCTAGCGCGCCACGTTACGCGTCGCGTTTCTGCCAATAATGCCAATGCATCCGTGTAGCCTAACGTTGTTCTCACGGCCTGTATTTGCCATTGCTTGACTTTCATGGTTACTGCTTAGCCTTTTACTTCTTCTCTTAAGGTTAATAATATCAAGTAGGTCTACAAAATACAACCAAGAAATACCTGGTAGGTAAATAATAGGTAAATAGATTAAGAATGGAAGTTAGCGTAACCACCCTTTTGTTGGTCGAATAATATTCATAATATTCAGTTTCCATATGAAACGGTTCGTGCCGGAGTAATGAACTCTTCTATTACGTACGACGTCGTAAATTCACACTTATAACCGGTTCATGTTAATTACACGTATCAATAAATGTAAATAAACTATCCAATTCACGATCTATTAATGTTCTATCACAGTTCTATGCCAAGAGAATGCGTTTTTTTTTTAAGTTATACATACTTCTATAAGTGAGTTATGATTAAAAAAGATGAAAGTGAATTTTTGCAATGCGTGCACACATTGTAACAAAAAGTCTATACCGTGAAATTGCTTGGTAAACTTCTTGTTTTAATATCGTGAAGATAGACACACTCCGTGTTATGCGATAATAATTTACACGCATCCAGTTTTTTTTTACATTCGCATTCGGTAAAATTTTTGATCCTCCTTCGACGCCAAGTATTGCAGTTTTAGAGTAATTATGACCACTGCGAAATGAAGATCAATAGAGAGTTGCCGTAACAGACGGCCGACAAATATCAAGTCGTAGGTTATACACGAATACATTGTTAAATCCTAAAATGCGATGCGCGAAAGTTACTCACTATGAGCCGCTTTCACCGCGTATTTCGTGGACAATCACTACCATATCGATATTATCGCTTCCTTATTTATTCTTATGCTTTTTGTCTTGTACCTTGGTTGGTTTGAATCTGAGACACACGTACATATATATTCAAATGTATCATTAATTGATTTTAAATGTGCTTTTTTATAACTACACAAGACTCTATGCATCAAAAATAGGTAGACAAGAAGTATGGACTAAGAAAAGGATGCCTCTTGTTGGCAGGATCGTTTGCATAATGCATATGGCATCACAAGTTGAAGTGCCATTAACTTAGCTATTAGTTGTTACTAAGTATAAGAATCGTACCTATATATATTAAAAAAACTATAATATTCACATAAAGATTTTGTATGATGTGTCTTAAAGATTTCTAATGTGGCAAACAAGCATATAGCTCGCTAGACGGTAAGCGACTAGAGTAGCCTATAGACGCTTGTAATACTACACGTATCACTAACGCGTAACCGACCTTGAACCCTCCTACCCCAAGGAGCTCTGGAAACCCTACTCACCGCAGGAACACAACACAAAGTTATTTGACTGTGATCTTCTCTAGGGTTGAGGTATTCCACCAGTCGGACTGCTCCAAGTTGAGAGAAATCTCCAAAAAACTTTTCTCTATGTCCTACCTCTCTATGAAACCCGCTCTTTCTTGTAAGGTTAATTAATGGTGGAATCCCTAATTGTTATGTATTATTTTATGCTATTTTATACAAACCAATCAGTAGGTATGTCGTATTGATTCTTCTGTGTAATTTAAAACTTCCGTAACCTTTTTTCAGTTTATGTAGTTTCAAATAGTTAAGTACAGAGACTTCAACTCATCCTTGCGCGCCCTATGTGTGCGTGAGCTAATAATCATGCAGTTTTTATTTGTATCATCGTATGATACTAGTGACGCGTCGTCTTCCGATCAACACGTGTTCTTAAGGGCCACATAGACTAACAGTTGGCGGGCAGTCTACGTTTCATCAGTCATTACTGTCCATATCCACATACTAGCAGGCGGCTGCCGAAAGGCGATAGTCGCCAGTCGGCACTTCAAAACTGCAGCAGATCGTCTTTTTTTCTGAATGACTATACTGTTAACCTTAGGAGCTGTAGCGACATCTATCGAGCTACATACGACGCATCCTACATCGCGCTATAGAAATTAACTCTTCAATTGAGTATATATACAAGAACCTGACAACAACCGTTGGGCAGCTGCCCGCCAGACATAACACCCGTCTGGTCGGAGGATCCTCCCTTTGCAATAGTTCTTCTACACAGCCTTAAACATGTCGAGCCGCTGTTGGCTTAAACAGCTTCATCGGGCTTGGGGGCGAACGCTTAAGGCACTCAGCCGTGAAAGAAGTGGCCGGACCTCGGCTCAGGCTGTCGCCGCGATTGCGAAGAAGTCGCAAACTGATTAATTCCCTACCCGTAGAAAATTCGAGGTAAATTAATGCATACGTATATATACATGCCCCTGACTCCTGGGAGGAAGGAAGGAATATGTGTATATATATTTAGTATTCATAAAAAATGAAAAAAAGGTCCCTTACAGAACCTATGTACCTAATTATTTGGTGAACACATATTATGTGTAATGATGTATGTGGGTAGCTAAGACTGATTACAAGTGCAGTGTCACCGCGGCGGAAGAGGGAGGACGTGACGGGTATGCGGGAGCGAAATTAACCGCCCGTCAGCAGATCGTCAGTTCACGGAGTGTACTGGTAACAAGTGTGGGTTTAATTTAGCCTTGAGGTTACGGACTGTCCGGTCGATACCTGTCTACTGAGACTCGTGTCGCCAAAGGCCACACACTCGCAGTTCGCTTAAGCCGTTAGCCCAAAACATGAAAAGAAAATATAAGTGTGTGATCTATTACGTTAACTAACAGGCTAATATCCGCCGGCCAACTGTTAGTCTCTGGGGCCCTTTATCGCTTTTTTCTACGGGTACAGTCGGCAATTAAAATGTCTGGTTCATCGTGTAGAAAATGTTTCACCTAACCAGTAGTTGTCCTCCTATCCTAAATCGTAATTGAAAAAAGATACATATTCAGCAATCGTTTACAGAAAAAATACACAGCAATATGTTATAACAATTCTTCGTCTACCACCATATTATCCTAAACCCAATAGAAAATATTTAGGGGAATTGAAAAATTGCTTTTTATAACATTGAACAGAACGTGACGGAAATAATAAAATTAATAGAATATTCATGATTAGGTATTTCTAGTGGTAATGATAGTAATTGAGCTGTTGGTTTATTTTAATTTTGAACAAATGAGATATAAAAATTTTCGGCATAATATAAGTAAAATAACTAATAGAATTTTCTTGTGTACTTGACTGTATCTCTTGACACCCACACGTAGTTACTGTATCCATACACGCTTTACGCACACATAGATCCTCGCGCACAATTGAATTGAACTGTCTATACGCAGTTTTAAGAGCAAAGTAGTTTTTAACCGACTTCATAAAAAAACGGAGTTTACTCAATTCGAATAAAAAATTTTATAGATGTTCAGCCAAAACTTCTTTGTTTATGAACCCATTTATTTGGATGATTCTTTTTTGTTGGATAGGGGATACCACAAGGGTGGTCCTTTAATTCATTGGTATTGGATCTTTATTTTCGCAGATACACCAGGGAACTCTTCAAAATCATTGAAGTTGCTTTTGTTTCTTGTTAAAAATTGTCGTATTGATTTATATTGTATCACCAATTGCATGAGAATGCTTGTTATGAATAATGATTCCTATTTAATATACATATTTTTAAATTTAATAAACATGTTCATGAATCTATCACGCAGAGAAACTAGGAGCATAGCCCTTTGAATGACCTTGAGCTTTCTTATGAGGCTCATAGTAGTGTTAGAATCAGAATAGAGTAGATCAGGAGAAGAAGCAAATTCACCGAAATAGCCCTTAGAATAACTGTCTAGTTATTCCCGCTCACTGCCACTTAAGTATTTAAGTGGCAGTGAGCGGGGCACGTAACTCGTAGAACGGATGGCCGATGGTACCAAAAATTTCTCGAGTGGCGTCCACGTACTGGAAGATGCAGCATAGGAAAACCCGTCAGAAGGTGAACGGACGTCCTGGTAAAGGTTGCAAAAGCCGCTGGATGTGGGCACTGGGCAGCACAGGACCGGTCGATGTGGCGATCTTTGGAGGAGGCGTGTGTCCAGTATTAGACGTCCTTAGGCTATAGTGATGAATAATGATAGTTCATGAACCTTCTTACAGAAATTAGAACGTATTTTCATGTCAATCCGGGAGTTGACAACTTTTCTAAAATTGTTTTAAACACTTTATATGTTGAAAATAATAATTCCTATGATTTTTTTTTTTCATTAATATAGCGTAGAAAGCGATTTAAAAATATTTTTAATCTAAATAAGAAGTACGCCAAAAAAACGATGCATTATGGTCTCGTGACGTCATCATTCATTTTATATGTCATTTTGTATTATAACAATGACAAGTTTGACATCTAACGCAAGAGTCTAACGTTCGTATTTCCTGAATAGTGACGTCATGTTTTCTAATTGGCGTTTCAAATCACGTGACTCATAGACAAAAAAATGAATTTTCCAAAGGGAAAATTAAATTAATAATGACTTTTTTCTGATTTGTATTGTTTTAGGCATTTAATCTATACACCAATATTACTCAATAATTTACTTGAATTTTAAAACATACAGTCAACTTGCGAATTGTTTCAGAACTGTGCTATATTTTTTTCTTCAAATTTTAGCTATAGGTAAATGTGTTGTAGCTGGTTACATACTAGATATATAATATCTACATTCAGGTTAAAATATAATATTTCCTAATATTTAACTAAGAAAATTATGGTACCTAATTCTCTATATATTTTAAAATAGATCATAATAATAAATGAAAAATAAGCAAGTGATTATAAAGTAACACTGAAAAGAATGAAAGATGGGAAATAAATAACAATTTAAGTAGGTATCAATCGGGTTAACAAGTTCTTTTATAGGAAATGTTTCTTAAATAAATTTTACTCCTATTGCGTTTGAACGTATTCCAAAGAATAATTGATCGAGCACGCAATTTATGTTTAAAAAATAATTTCCTACGTCAATAACACACATCGTAAATAACCTTTACGCAAAACCGTTTATTTTTCGCCGTATCAAAAGAAGAAATTTAAAAAATCTCTCCAACACTTACCATCAAACGGTCAATTTTATGGACCATTAGCGATACACGCGCAGTCATTCTGCGTTGGCTCCTGTGATTTCATCTCCTAGTTTACCTTGACATCCTTATGTTATAAGACATAAAGGTGATTTTTGCGTAGGATAATTTTAATGAAATGTGGTTATGCTGTAGTGGATTCGATACGGTTACAGATTGAGAATCGAGATTCTTTGGCCGCTGATGTATCACGTGATGGTGTTTACGGTAAAATGTGTTTTTGAAGTTTTTACTCTCATCATAAATTTTAGTTTTGCTTTGATGTTTCCAATGTTAATTGATATTGGGTTATCAAAGCAATTATGCGGCAGGTCCTTTCATAGAATAGTCTATCTATATAAATACAATGATAGAGGTTTGCCGTTGTACGCGGAACACGCAAAAACTGCCTAGGTAACTGGAAAAATTTTGATTGTTTTTTTTTTGTTTTACTCTTTAGATACTTGTCCTTAAATATAAAAAAAAGAATCACGATATCTTGATTCGATAAGAAGTTATTAAAGTTTAAAGAAACTAAGATTTTTAAAAGCAGTACGCGTTCAGCGATGTATTTTTTTGTCGTGTAGAAGTGGGGATTAGTTATTATTATTATTGGGGATTATTAGATTACCTAATATTAGTATAGATTAACGCGAACGGCTCGATGGAATTCGTTGGTTTTTTTTTTAAATATGACTAATAGGCCGAATAAGGTATTTAGAAAAAGAAAAACTGGAAAGAAGCTCAGAAATAGTAATTTTCTTTTTCTTTTTCTGAAAACAGTTTTTTTATTAGATTTATGAACTCAAGACCTATTCGAACTATGGATGTCAGTAACTCTTATTTTGTTTTGTTAGTTATGTTCCAGGAGAAGAAATTCGCTGTGGTCGAGTTGACTATTGATAAGACAATTTTTAACAAAAAAGAAAACCAACTCTAATGATTTTGAACAGTTTCTTCGTATATCTTTGAAAGTTGAAGGTTAAATATCAACGAAACTAAAATGAGACCACTCTTGGGGTATCCCCTGTCCAACAAAAAAAGAATCATCCAGATCAGTTCATAAAAAAAGAATTTATGGCTGTACATCCATTAAAAATATTCGTATTGAGTAACCTAGCTCCGTCTAGTTTTGTAGTTAAAAATTAAGGTGTAAAATTGTATAACAGGTAAAGTTAATTATTTATGAAATTTATAATAACTAAGCAATATTTATGAACTAAATTGTTAGAATTCAAATTATCACTAATTATCCATACTTTAATAAAATACCTACACAATGTACCTAAATTGTATATAGAAATCAAAAAGCCTTTCCAGACAATACTGACTCTTGGGAAATATAATTAAAATAATAGAAACGCAGAATCTCTGGTGAACAAGTTTAAATCAGCGTGCAAAAAGCACTTTACCTGTCGCTAACTACCACTAAATCAGATTACATTCTCACCCCTCGAAACTTTGCTTCTAGGGTGAGGGACACGGTGCACTTTATACTTTGCGGTCTACCTGAGACGAATTTTTTAATGTACTTTTATTAAGATTAGCATCCACTTTAGTAGGTAAGTATCCGCTTAAAATATAATGCCATCCATTAATGATCGATTTCGACATAAAGTTATTTACATAAATTATAATTTTGTGTATTACAATTACATTTGCTTTTAATACATTGTGCGTATATTGCGTTATTATATTTTATTGCGTATATATACATTACATCACTCGTCTAATGAGAAAAAAAAATAAGGGGTGCACTCCGGGAGTGCCGACAGAAGTGAAAACTTATTTTGGCGCGTTAGACATTTTATAGATGGGTACTAGGGTTATTGGGTTATGAATTACATTTTATTTATGAATTGTATTTTATTAATTATTAGAAACTTTAAAATACATTTCATATTCTTTTATGAAAGACGCGTTCGCGGTCTGCTATATGTACATGCATATATGCACACATTATAGCTGCGTCTCGTAACAGTGTCGTGAGTCCAGAGATTTTATCTCATCTAAGAATGTGTACCGCGCTAAAAGAAGTTTTCACTGCAATAAAAATTAGAATGAACACATAAACTAATTTTCAAGTCGACTAATTACGACAGGCATTTGGATTTTGGAGGCAGGTTAACTTACTGATTAAATAACTTAAATTTTTTTCTATAACCTAGAACAAACTATGCGTGTTTGCTTTTTGCTTGTTACAGATCCAAGTCCAAACAATATTTGATTGATATAAAGCTACGTTCAAGGATACAGGCCATATTTTATTGCTATTAAGACTTATTGTAGTTAAGGCATACGGGCCGGTTGCTAGTAGGCAAATTGAAAACAATCAAACCAACCAATCACCTGAGAATTAATTTATTACAAGCGCCTTTAGAGGTTAAATAGTACATTATAAAGATTCCAATAAAAACATAAATGACGGTTCACATTTAACAAAGTAGTTCCCGTTATACATCAAAAGTATATTCACGTGAATGAATTCAATGACAGTAGCTAGTTAAATTACTAAAAGTAGGTACGTAGGTACTAAAATGAAATCAAATATTCCACGTATGTAACCCGCATCTTTCACTGCACGGCAAATGTTGATGGTCCCCAGCGTCTAATCGCTATATAAACTTTCTGTCGAACCCCCTGTTCGTACTTTACTGAATATAATATAACTAGGTATTATAATATAGATAGAGATACAATTATGCTTGTCATATCTTAAATTCCTAAAAGTTAGTTGCAGTTCAAATAAATTATACCTACATTTATATAATATGATGATTAATTAAAATTATGTTTTTAATTATAAATATACAATCTAAGTAGATTATTTGCCGGCTTCTTTCTGCTTGCAGATAAAAAATATTATTTAGGTATTCCGTATTTTTCATTTCTATTGATACCTACTTATTAATAAGAAATCTTAATTTGAATAATGATTTTTCAAAACAATATTTTATCGTTAAAACGAGCTATCATAATTAAATGCACATATGTACCAGATTTCGTGTCTGTGCAACTGACCGTTGACGTGTTGAGGAGTTCCTTCGTCGAAAGCTGACCATGGGTGCAGCAGCCAAGCTATAGGCAATAAAAATGAAATGTGTATACAAAATTCAATATCTAAGCTATTGACCGTTAAGATGTTTCGCATGGAGTTAATCCTGGGTGTAAAATCAGATCACGCCTACCATAAAAATCCATTGTCATCGGAACTGAATTAACATGCTAAATTTCAACTACGTAGGGTTAAAAACTTGCAAACAGACAGACACCGGGACAGGTGAAATTAAATAACAATCTGTAATATATTATTATTTTGTAGCTATAACTATCGAATTACTGAGTGACTTTATTCACTAAATTCTTATGAAATTTCAAAAATAAAAAATAGATATTTTGGTGAAAAAATCACAGAAAAAAGTTTCTTAAATACAAGATGCCCCGCAGACGTTGTTCTGACCTTTCCGGTAGTCAATCAGCGCCACCTGTGGTTTGAGGTTTAAAAATAGCATGAAGAGATAAAAACCTCCTCGGTAAAAATTACAGATCTATCTGCAAACTTTCATATCAAACGATTTTGCACTTTATCATTCTTACATAAATACCAACACTAATTGTACCCGCAGCTCCGCTCATAAAAGTATCCTATGTCTTACTTAATACGGTTTAAAAGTTATCTATGTGCCTAATTTCATCATAATCCGTTTTTGGGTCATTGAAATAACAAACAAACACACTTTCGCATTTATAATACCTATTATTATATTTAGGATTACCAACATCTATTTTTCTGTTTAGTTATTAAAGACCGTAATATTTTCTTTCTTTATAGATACTAAAGTTTTATCATTTCGACCATAGATAAATAAACATAATTAAAATATAAGGAATGGTTGAAAGACGTATGACGTGACGTATATTATTACCGTTCCCTAAACTTTATCAAACAATTCTGGATTCTGCCAGTAACCCTCGGGTTCGGAGTTTCATACAAAAGTTTTGACAGAATGAAATGGAAAAGCTTGTAAGTCGTCTCTTAAAACTTCACTAAGTAAAACTTTTGTAAGTATAGTTAGTTTTATGTGAGTTAACTTTTCATTGATAAGACAGTTTGATTACTTGTTATTACTTAATGAAAGTTAAACACATAAACACTTAAATAGTGCAATAGTTGCGTATTTAAAATACACTTACTCGATTTATTAACTTTTAAATAAATTACTTAATTTGTTTAGTTACATACTTATATATTTTCAGGGCTATTTTATTTTTGAGTCTACTTATTTATGGATACGATATCGGGTACTTTAAATGAAGGATGAAGAGGCATTTCTGCAGGCCAGTATGACGGTGACGACTGCCGTTTGAATTTGTCACCGAAGGTCGCCGTTGTGTCCGGACTGCACCGTACTTTCCATCAGGTACTGTGTAGTAATTTTGCCGAGTTACTATAATAAAAAGGGCAACGCTTTCTGCATATTTTTGTTATAACTATGGGTTCCTGCTGTGTTCTATGGTTTCACCCATGTTATGGGTTCTATAGAAACTTTATCAAGAACTAAATATAGTCCATACTGGATTCAAAGATAATATAGCTTCGAGCTGATGCGTGTATGTCACTATCACTTCACTAGTATTTTTAATGTTTTTAAATGTTTCTTCAGTCTATTTTTAAAACAGTTCACTGTTGGTGCACTAATTACAGTCTCTGGAAGGGTGTTCCATATGCTGACAACTCTATTAGATAAGATGTGTATTCGGGAGTTACAATTGCTTGAAGTCTTGTTTAATTTCATGAAGTGAATTTTGACTCATGTGTACAAGTTTAAAATGTCTGGTGCGTTGTAGTAGCCATTTAATATTTTGTATTTTTCGATGAGGTCACCTCTTTTTCTTTGTTCTTCCAATGTGGTTAATTTTATTTGATTAAGACGCTCTTCATATGGTTTTTTTTTGAAGAGAAATAACCATTTTTGTTGCTCTCCTTTTGGACTCCTTCGATCATCCTATATCTTTTTTAAAGTATATACACCATATTTGAAATTGATATTCCAGCAATGGGCGAAGTTATTAGTGAAAGAATTTTGAAAACCGGATCCGTAGTTAAGGAGATTACCTCCTACAAACATTTATTCAAAATTTTCTTCTATAATCTATATTCTATATAATATTATTAATTATTATAGGCTAGCTGTGACTTTGTCCACGTGGAATTAAGTATACAGCGACGCGACGCGCGCGACGCGACGCGGCGGCGAAGGGGAACGTGCGGGAAGGGTGTGCGCGGTACTGAACACTGCTACTTTAGTTTATTTTATTTGCGCGGAACCCTAATTGTTTTTTTTTCTAAAATAAAAGTAGCCTGAGTTACTCCTAATAACATCAGCTATCTGCCAGTGACATTCTTGTCAAAATCAGTCCAACTGTTTCGGAAATTAGCCGGAACAAACAGGTAGACAGATAAATTTTTTGTTATAAGTCCTGTAGATAATTTCATATGCATTTAGCAAAAAACTGTTATTTTGGCATAAAAAACAGACACTTCTAATTTAATTTATTCACATAGATATAGATTTGTAGCAATATATAAAAACAACGAAACGTCAGGATCACGTGCTTTGGTAGACCGTCATGACGTCACCAATAAACTCATGGTGCAGAATGTAAAGACTGTGTAAGCGTAAAATAAAACTCACGGAACTCGCCCAGTAAGTACTAGTATTTTAAGAATAATAATAATTATGTATTAGTAAATTAATTTCCCAATAAAAAAATTTACGTTATTTTAACAAAACGTCCTTGCTCTACAGGAGTTCGTCACGGAATGACTGCTGTTTATAACTGATGTTTATTTCTACTCATCCAATCTATATATTTTATTTCTACCCTACACGGATCATAACAAAAATTAGAAATATGTACTTAAATTTACATACATGTTTTACTTAGGATCACATAAAATGACTGCCGACATTTCGAATTCCAAAACATTTTTTTATAATTTCGTATGTTTTGTCTATATTTCTATGTACAAATAAAAGCATTTATTTTGAAGAATAACTTACAAAGTTTAAGATAATTATATAATCTTACGGCAACGGTATCTCTAATAAAGTAGGGACAAACATAGACCCGGAAAACATTTTTTCAACTCGAAGATTTGTTTTACCGCAAAAACCTCAAAGTGTGCGTCGCGTCGCGTCGGAAGCAAAACCTTTACAGGATTATCTCGGGTAACCGCCTAGAACCGTTATACAACTTTGTTTTGTTGAATCAAGGGTAACCATAAACGCTACCCGATGTAAATGTATATAAATAAATCGAAAAAAAAAATCCTTATTAATTATAGCCCTGTTTTATTTAACAAAGTCTTTGTAGGTTTTTGTAGATCGATGTGGGTTAGTCGACTAACGGCCGTTTTCAATAACATATCTGAGTATACTATCCTCGATTAGTACATTTTTAACTTAAGAGAGATATCGGCTTCCCTCTTATTTATTCAAGCTATAGGATATGGATATATATTATACAAATACAAAAAATTATTCATTGTTGATAATTGAAAAAAAGTAAGAACAAAAGGTGACATTTGTAGACATATTTAGTAACTGAAACAACGGTTAGATAGGTTATTCAAAACGGCCGTTGCTAGTAACAGTAAAATCTCATTGAAAATTTAATTAGTAAAATTTTAAATTCAAAATAAAGCAGTAAAAAATTGATTAAAAAATTAGGCAAATTTTGGACTTGATATTTTAATAAAATGGACTTAGATATAATTAAGATATGTGTGCCCGCGGCTCCGCACGCGTTGGTTACGACGCAATAGTTACTTAAATCCTTTTATTTTTACTCATATTATTGACAATTAATATGCCGTATCAATTGAGGAGTGGCATGTATTTCCCGAATACAATTTTGATCAAAATCAGTTGAAAACTATTATTCTAAAATACAATTTCTAATGCATTATTAATTCTTATAGCCTCTCAGTTATAGTAGGTATGATGTATGTTTCTCGTCTACAAAATTTGATCAGAATCGGTTGAGAATTGATGAAAATTAAACTTTTTGAATTACTCTTTTTTTAATTCTAGAAGTAATATTTACAATTCTTATAGGCTTATAGCCCATTAATTATGTAAATAGTTAGACTTCCCGTGTATAAAATTTTATCAAAAACGGTTAAGAATTAATGAAATTTTAATTTTTTGATTTTTTTTTTACGGTTCCCAAAATTGTTATTGAAAATTCTCATTACTTGTCATTCATGGAATCACTTATATTTTCCGTCTACATAATTGAATTAACGAAATTTTTTTTTACATTATCTAAAAGTAATAGTGAAATTTCTTATACCCTATCAACTGACTGATGATATAAGCATCTTGTGTACAAAATTTCATAACAATCGGTCAAGCCGTTTTTGAGTTAAATCCGGACATATAAACAAACAGACTGATGGATAAAAAAAATTAATGGCATATTACTGATCAGTATCATTCATATAATATGAGTTTTGGAAAATTTTGGAAAAATATTAAAAGTACAGACAGGACTACAGATTTGTTAATATAGGTAGATAGATGTATAGATAGATAGCTATATTTATATAATATTTAAAAAAAAAAACAAAAGAAAATCGTAGATGGGTTTATCACTATATGTATTGTGGTCGCAACCCCTACTAACCCGCTATTTTACTGCATATGCAACGGCTGATTTTGGACACGACAAACCAAAAGAAAATCATAGATGGGATTATTACTGTTTGTATGGTATTCATATTATATGCCAATATGAATCAAACACAATAACCGCCCCAATAAAACTTCAGAAATAATTAAAATCATACCTTCTTGTACCGGCCTACGAGGAGGTTTTTTGAAAAACGTGAAACCCCTTTTATTCCTTTCTTACCAAAGCATAAATATGAATGGGTTCTTCATACAAACTTTCACCCAAATTTTATTTTCACCACATGTGGAATAACACAATGAAATAATTTATTTGTAGCAAAACTGTATAATCCAGATAATTTACAATAGGTATATCGCTTAGAATATATAAACTCCCATGAGCCGCGGTTTGACAGCGTCATAAAATAAAACAGTCATTATGCCGTACTGCGTAGTTAAACAGTTTATATACACTTCAGCCAATCTTAAAAAGAATACTGGACTATCATTTAATGGGTAATTATTAGAAATACATTTCTTATTAAGTATAATAATATAAATTAACCACTCAAGCACCTTGATAAGTAAGTCTACTTCATTTTGAAAAAAAAATGAAAATTGGAAATTCCAAAAACATAGAAAATCTAACCTTATGCACTCTCCTTAGGCGTCTCCTTTGAGTAGATTGACTCAATCGGTATTTTTTTTTGTAAAGATTTTATAGGCACAGGTACACCATATAATAATATATAAATAAAAAATAAAAAAAAAATAAAAAAAATTCGTCATTGCGGTACAATAAAATATTTTTTATATGTTAAAATATATTATATTATAACGTAGAAATAAAACTATTAATATTTAATATACGAAATTATTATTAAATATAAAAACACGACCCAAATAGATACCTACAAATGTATAAAGTACCGCACGCAATAAGAAAACTTGACGCGGCGCTGCACCCGCGGCATTTCAGCCCGATAGTACGTTCAAGGACATGCTGTATTATACATAATAATGAATTATATACATATCGTGTGACTATAACCTTTAGGTAATAACTGCCTCGTTAGCCTAGTGGTCGTAAGCGCGACTGCTATGAGCGAGACCCTGGGTTCGAATCCCAGGTCGAGCAAAGTGTTATAGGGTTTTTCCTATGATAATCTTAGTAGCAGCTCGGAGTTTGGTTTCGTGCCCGATTAATGGCAATAGGCTCGCCCCCTATTACATGGGACCTAAAAAACATACTCGGCGAATTGTGGGTGTACATTAGTACACCTCTGCCTAACCCTTCGGGAAATACAGGCGTTATGTTATGTTATGTACGACGAAGCGTCCGCGGAGGATGCTCGCCCTATAGTGTTTTATATATACCTGCCTATAATGTGTACATATTTCCCGTATGAATACTGAAGTATATAAAGGCATTTCAAAAATAAATGACATGAAGTAAAAATGTATGATAATTTATGAAATGTATTTTATATCATTTCTAAATAAATACAATAATTAAATCCAAATAAAACAAAAATAAAAGATTCAGTAAAAACTTCATTCATAGCGCCATCTGTGTGGAGACGGATAATCAGTTATTAGTAATCAATTACGAAGTTATTAGAGGTATAGTAAGGTACTCGTACTCATTCATTCTAAGAGATGGCGCTTAAATAAAACTATTTATTGTTCATCCTACAATATTACTCAAGCCTGGTGAAGCTTTGAAAGCCTCTATTGGCTCCAAGACCCAAAAACCTAAGAGTCTAGTTAATTCGAAAAAAAAAAAAAAAAAAAAAAAAACAATTTTATAATTATAGGTTATACTATACCTACTTCGACTAAATATACGTACTGCTAAAAACTTGAACTTTTGTATTTGTAATATACTGATTTATTATAATTAGTATATTAGAGACTATTTCTCAAGTTTTACCACATTTTAAATGTAATATTAGAATCAAATGAAATAAAAGTCAAAAGGTACACAAAAAAGGTTTTATGTAGTTTACATACATAGCTTTTCAAATAACAAATATTTAAAAAAAAATGATATGCAAATAAAATCAATACCTGGTAATATTATAAATCTTGATACACATAGCTAAAATACAATAACACTATTTTTATGTTCTACACATAATTTTATAACCTATAATACAACTTTTACGTTTCGTCATTGCCTATTACGTAATGGGAAGATTGAAAACAAAGAACGCTGTAAAAAAATAGGTGGGGGTGCTTTTGCACACGGATGAATCATAACATGCGTTGCCAGACGTACGAGAAATCTCGTACTTTTAGGATATTTTGCAGTTCTGTAAACGAGCAAAAAAAAACTCGTACGCTTTTTTACGAGATTTCAACAATAGTGTCTGCCAGCGTCCCATATACAAATCAAAAATACTAATTATAAAACAATATATTATGTTCATGCACATGACTAGATTCATTGCCTCATCATCAAATGTATCTTTATTCGTTGACTGGAGAATCCCCGCTAAGATGATTTTTTTATGATTATCCATAATGCACTAATGATGAAATATTGTTTTCTTATTTCTTTTGCACTAACTGAAACAGGTGTAAAAATGTATTTTTATGCAATGGTAGTAGAAGTTCTAGTACGTTTCAGAATTTTACTCTAATTATTCACAATAATACCCTAATTTAACCCTAATAATTTTACTAAAGGAGTAGCCAGATTTTAAAATTACCAAGAAAGCAAAGTGCGCATTATATTCATCAAGCTCTCTGGTTGCTGAAATCTCAAATCGCATGCTAAATGAATCAAAAATTAGAGAAACAAATCTGTTTCGTTTTCATCGGGTCTACAACTCCAAAAGTTGACTACATTTGGTTTCAAGACAGGCATAATTAGAAAAAGTGCGCGTGCATATTTTCAGCAAAATCCATTTAATAAAAACAGATATTAGAAATTGTCTTATTACAGACTAGCTGTGCCCGCGGCTTTGCTTTGCTTTCTTATAAAAATCGTACTTTCTCAAAATCTATCCGGTCACTCATTTTATAAGCTAAGAAAAGATCGAAAAAAAATATAAATTTCGAACCATAAGGAAATGTGTTCCAAATTGATAACTAAAAAACAGTTAAAAAAACTGTACAATAAAAATATAAATGATTTTAATAGCCCTGACATTAACAAAATACTAATAAACATAACCATAATATTAATCATGATGAACTAATAGCAAGTACAAAATACATTTTTAAAATTCATAATTTTACGAGATTATGTGTTGAAAGTAAGAGATATTTGGTAAAAAATTCGCCATCTGGCAACCCTGCTTATGTTAGAGCAAGAGAAAAAATATCGCGTCGTCGCATAACTCAACGCCGCGCGACGCGCCGTCGCTGCACTTGACGCCACTTGATAGCACAGGTGTTTAGTTTACATGCGACATATAGAAAAAATAATACTTATCTACTTCATATTATGTTTGTGGCAAAACTCTTTTTTTGTCGTAGTAATAATATCTGTTAGAGGTAGGCGATTATGAATGATGACTGAATTGAGATATGTGCTTATTATAAATGTACGATGGGAAGCTAAAAAAGAATCGCTCAGTCGTAAAGCTCTTTACAAGAACATATAAACCAATTTGCTAAAAAAAAAGGTCGTTCGGTCGTAATCCAATCCGATCCTTATTCTTCATTACTTATACCAATATTATAAAGAGGAAAGATTTGATTTTTTGTTTGTAATGGATAAACTCAAATCTATTGGACCTAAAGCTACAGTATCAGCGAGTAATATAGGTTATATTATAATTTGAAAGATTAATTTATAAACATAACATACCATCACGCCTGTATTCCCCGAAGGGTTAGGCAGAGGTGTACTAATTGTACACCCACAATTTGCCGAGTATGTTTTTAGGTCCCTATAGTAGACTTCAAGTCTTCCTTTCGAATCGGCTTCAAAATAAAAAACAGTTTAATCTTCACGGCAGGGCAGCTGGAGACGAGGCAGAAACTTTTTCTTATGGAGGTTACGACATGTGGTTACAATATTGGTCAAATGTTGATAGTTTTACACAAAGTATAAAAAATTGGCTATACAAACGGGTGTCTGTTGGTGAGGTTTGTCATATAAAATTAACACTGGTGGAACCGTGGGGTACAGCTAGTTACATTATATATAGCGACCACTCAGACCGTTCTTCTTTGCTACAGTGCATATATGAATATAGTGTACAGGAGTTTCAGTGTGCTTTTGGGTTTCTGATTCTTCTCAAATTCATTCATACAAACAACACGCTAACTAACGTACTTGCAGATGTCTCGAATCCGGCATCAAATAATTATAGCACATTGTGCAACGAGAAAATCTTACTCTCCTCATTTCTAGAACAATTCAACATATTTACCTAATTCTTTTTTTACTCTAGTGTACTTTCGCCAGAAATTAGAAAAATTCTAAAGACTACACAGTGCACTAGTCTAATATTTGAGAATATAAATAGATAAAAAAGAAACATTGTTTGAAATGTAATACTTAGATACACATACACTAAACTTTACTAGAAAAACACAAAAACAAAACCATAACACTGCTTTAGTAATATAATATCTAAATAATACAGGAAATATTTTCTTTGGTCCTACAAAATAATAATAATACTTCTTAGAAATGGAAAAAGTAATCATAACATACTAATTTTATGTAAAAATATAGTTTCTGTAATATAATTTGTAAAAAAGATTAAAAAAAAAAATTAAAAAAAAAAATAGCAACGTCCAGACATAAATGCAACAACAACGTAGCTATTTTTATCCTAAAGGCGTTTAAGGTTAGTGCCACTGAATTTTTTACCGCCAAAAAAAAAAAACAGGCTAATATGAGTGATATACTGTGTAGTGTAAGGGCTACATTCCCATACATTTTTTACTGGCGCTTACGGCTGTTTGGAACTGAGTGAACTTTTTCAAAAAGTGCGGTGCTTGAGTGGTTAATTAACAAACCAGATTGACAATCAACAAACTGGTTGATATGGCAGCCAATGTCAATTCACCATTATCGCGCATGCGCATTTCGTGTTCCCATATTTTGTTCACAGAAACTTATCTCTATACCAAAATTCATTAAAATTGGTTAAACGGTTTAGGCGTGAAAACGTAACAGACAAACAGAGTTACTTTCGCATTTATAATATTAGTATGGATTAATTAAGCTCCTATGAAAGAAATTTTTGAAAATCGACAGTCGAATGTTCAGATATATTTATGGTATGTATGACAGTATGGTAAATTTACCGAAACATTTTTGTAACCTATCTATTAAATCCAAGGTTAAATACACGAAGCCTAAAAATAAAATAAGGATCGTAATGTTATTACTATAAGAGTCCGAAAATTGGAGGATCTTTCTCCGCTAGAACGCATTAGTGTCGCTGATGTCATATTTTTAAAACAGTAGGTAAAAATACAATACATAATAAACGTTATCTTAAAAAAGTATGTACTTAGTATTAATGAATCTATATTGTTTAAAAAATATGTATAAAATATAATTAAAACATTTTAAAAAACTATTGTTTAAAAAAATAAAATACTCTTTTGATAACTTACTCCTGTAGTAGTGTAGTAAACAAACTATTATTAGGTTTAATAAACAAACGCTACGTACTTGAAAAAGTGAGCACAATGCTATAAACCATGAAGGGAAATTTACGAAAATAATCTATGTTAAGTTTTTTGGACGTGTTTATGTAAGTCATCTATGTTGATCGTTCTCCACAAGGTACAATCCTAGACTTCGTGACTTTATAGTTTAAACAGGGTACTGAGACACGGACGTATCTCCCAAATTTCTATTATGTGAGTACCCTAGTCGAAAACGTTGCGTTGCGTCGCCCCGGTCGCTCGCCCTAAGCCCCGCACGGGATAATCCAAGGCAAACCTGGGTAATTGTTGTGGGGTTCGTAAATTAAACAGCGTGACAACTGGTCGTGCGCGCCTCCCGCGTCCGGGGATACAATGTAATTGGCAGTTTCACCGTGAGTAGATAATTGGCTGTTTGCCTAATTAATTCCTTTACGTATAATTTATATCTTATTCCTCGTAAGTTAAATATCGTTATTGATTGAACGGATATTTAATTCATAAATCAAAGGCCTTGGATTTCAATTACTTTTTCTTTTCTGAGTCTTGCGATTGCTTGTATATTCTGTAATATCTTGTTTCTTTTCTCGGCTTACTGACGATCAAACACCGACGAAAGTCAAAAGCTCAGTCTAGTCTAAAGCATCGTCGTACAATAACTTGCATCTCAATGTTTTATAGGTTATACTTTAGAGAGTGTACGCAGGAATTACACGATTTAATTTCGCCCTTCCCGTTCCACCGTAGGGCAACTAGACGTCGTCGTGAGGGTTTTCACTCGTGTGTAGCGGACATTACCCTGATATATACAGTATAGTATAGATGACGCTAAATGCTTATATATATATATGTATGTATTACAATAAAGGGGAAAAAATTTATTGTTTTTTTTTTAAACTCTCTAATCTCTGGAACTACCAGTTGGATTCGAAAAATCCATTTTTTATATGATAGCCAGAGCTACGTACGAGGAATAGTATAGGCTGAAATTAGGTTACACAACTCTTAGCTAGCCTAAACTATTGATTTTTGTTGAGTAAGTCGGAAGAAAAAGTCCTCCCGAACTGCTTTATCCGCCCTTGCTGCCATAATGGTTCTTGTACGTAAATACAATGTTCTACACAAATATTGGCCCTTAGTATATCTAAGAAAAAGTGTGGCATAGCATATGCCTATCTCTTATACATAAGCCTCAATAAGGCATTTTGTGACAAACATTTGTTGAAAATTAAAAAGTGATTTATGAGGATTATTGTTAGGCATGGCATTTTAATCCTTAAAAATAAAAGTTACTTCATCATAAAGACAATTTTATGAAGTTAATTTTTGTTTAATTTTGCTTTAGTGAAAATGTGGGGCATATCGCATTATAAATGACTATCTAGGCAAAACTATAATACGAAATGCTATACTTAGAGTAAAATTTACTCCCGGCCTTTTTAAATTTCTTTATAGGTTTTAGCATTCACATCTCACCTGATGTTAAGTGACGATGTGGCCCAAGATGGTAGTAAGCTTAGCCTGGTGGAAGACTGGCTCTCAATAGCAGCTGTTGGAATACACCTGGAAATGCTTGGCGACAGATATTTAACTTATGGGTTTGACTAGCCAGTTTGAGCTAGCCGCCTAGCATTAGAAAAAACCCTATGCTATGGTTTTATAACTATGTTTTCCTTCACTGAAAGCTCAGACTCATTGCAAAGCTTCCAACTCGCGATTGACGAGATATCCGTACACGCTATAGCCATCATTGCTTCATTTGTTTGTGCTCCGTTCTACATAAAACTTGGAAGTAGGTACTTATGGGAAGAGTGAATAGACAACTGTTGGAATTTTTTTTATAACTTAAAGTAAATTGCATTCTAATAGTATTTTCTATATGTAATGAGTTTTATATCGTCGATCCATAAAATAAAAAAAAAAAAAAAAAGTGGCATTAATATATGTAGCACTAATATAATGCCACACAGTTAGTGCACACGAAATCAAAGTATTCAATAAAACCATAAATCCTCATTAACATTTAGACAACATAGATGCATAATATATAAGTTTGTCAGTTCTGAGCGGGAATCGAATCCGTAAACTCTCGGCTAAATTTTAAGACCTAGTACCACTAAGCAACACAGTCTTTCACTTCTGCTCGTTAGTAAATAATTTTTAATGAATGGATTTCAAAAAACTTATTCCCACTATTTAATTAATAATTTTATTCTTCTGGAAGATTCTAGGTAGTCGTCTATATATGCGTATGAGTTATACAGATAGATATTTATTATTTACTTGATATTATGTAGCTTGTAGCTTTTGCTTTTGTAAGTTTATTGAACGAAAGGCCTCGTGGCGCAGTTGTAGTAAGCCACACTATTGAGCCGAGAGGTCGCGGGTTCGAACCCCGCCCCACGATTTTTACATGACTTTTGTGTGATGAGAATGACTGTCTGTTGTGTGTCTGGTCATTAAATATCTATAAATGTATGGTATATCAGTTGTTTAGTTACTATAATGCAAGCTTTGCTTTGTATGGTATTAAATGACCGTGTGTGGAAATTTTGTCCATTTATTTATTTGTTATTTATTATTGTTCTAGTTAATCTGTTAAAGTTAATAACCCCATGCACTTAATCAGAAAAATGACTAAATCTAAGCAAGTTAAGTCACGTGTAAAATTTTTTAGTATGCCAAGTTCAATTCCAAATTTCATTTCCAGTTTAAGTCCAAGCAATTCAAAACTATAATAAGGAACACATAAGATAAAATATGCATAGGTATTAAATATATTAAAAAATCTTTATGTGTTTATTAAACACTAAATTACATTAAAACCGGCACAATCGAGTTTCATTATAAATCTTTATGAATAAAATTTAAAAAGAAAAAAATTGAACAGCGATTTTTCGTTACGTTTAATTCCGTTCACAACTGGTTGCCGTGGGTGTCTAGGGGTATCGACTTGATGTCAAAAAGAGAAAGACTTACATCCCCATAAGCGTGAGAGACAGAGACGTAATAGAAACCTTCCAAGAATAAGATAGCATCAAGATTTACGTCAGGAAGAAGCGAGACGTCGCTGGCGCACCATCAATAAAGTACCTTTTTTATTTTTAGGGTTCCGTACTGTATGATTCCGGTCAAATTAGTAGTATGGGCTTAGTTTACCTACGTTTTACTCGGTATTTTTATCTCATTTTAAACGCATTCCTTTAATTAAAATTTTCACCAGACATTGTTGTCTTCAATCAGGCTAAGTATGGTTAATTATAATGAAAACTATTGAATTAAAAAACCCAAGAGTGTTAATAAACTTGAGTAATATTCATTTGGTAAGTAACAACCGATAAATTATTGTATTCACTTCAATATATTAAGACTGTTCAAATAAACACATACGATGTAAACAGGATTAAAGTAACCTGTCTCACTCTTTTACGTTATCAAACAATACATGTCATGTTAAAAAGAAACGGCAAGATTTGTGATAAATGATTGACTATTATTCTAGTACATATTATATTTATTACGATGGATGTAATAAATATACCTATTATCCAAGTTACAATACAGCTGTGATCATAGTCAAATTATACCTAAATCTTCAACATTCTTTTCTTGAACTAAGTCCAGAGTTTATACTGTTCCAAAGAGGTCACTTAATTTTGTTTTCATTCCGTAAATACCTTGTATACTATGCCACTAAATAATTTCCTCGTAGAGTACTAAAACTTTCTGTATTTAAGAGGAACCCCTGCTATAGGAAACAATGAAACAGATATATTATAGGTATTTCGTTCTTTCTTGTATGTTTTAAAATGATCAAAAGCAAACTCTACATTATATTTCTATTACTAACCTATTGATTATTAGTAACTTATAAGTTATTTATACACGTAAATTTTTTGATATCAAATAGAATGGCGTGTAAAATTAATAACAAATATTGTAAGGTAAATTTTTCTATAAAATTCAATTATGAAAATTTACAACATAATTTATTTTTATTGTAATACCCACCAATTAGGTGGTAAAGTTAGGTAAAAAAAAATATACCTATTAAGTAAATTATAGTTACAGAACCCATTTTATAAGAGTGCTACGTTGTGTCTTGACAGGGTCTGTTCTGTTACTTTTTTCCATTTATTAAGTGGTTATTTATTCATAACACCTTTGTCGGTTTTTTGTAGCGCTCATTAACTCAAATTAGTTTGAAAAGGCGTACGATAATAATTTTCGTAATGACCTAGAGGTTTATGAATTTAAATGCCTTCTTTTAAGTGGCAACTCAAATAGATTCATAATTAACATTATTAAATTACATATTTATTATAATGATAAAATTGTAAAAAATATACATATATACGTAAAAGATGGCTATATGTTTATCTTTATTTATATTTATAGAATATCTATTTATTTTATTTCAAATTATTACGAAATGTTTGATTAAATACGTGGTGAATTACTAATCACTAGTTCATTAATCCAGGAATTGAGAACTTTTTTAAAATTGTTTTAAACACTTTATATGTTGAAAATAATACATATGAATTTTTTTTCCATTAATACACTATAAAATTATAAAATTAATTATAAAATAATTTTTTAATCTAAATGAAAATGACCCCACAAAAACGCTGCATTATGGTCCCGTGACGTCATCATTCATTTTATATGTCATTTTGTATGATAACAGTGACAAGCTTGAATATTTACGTAAGTTTCTAATGTTCATATTTCCTAAATGGTGACGTCATGTTTCCTAATCGGTTTTTTAAATCACGTGGCTCACAGACAAAATATATTAATTTTCCAAAGGGAAAATTAAATAAATATACAATTACTTTTCCTAGATTTGTATTGTTTTAGGGGTTTTTATGTATAAACCAATATAACTCAATAATTTATTTTAATTTGTAAACATACATTCAACTCCCGGATTGATGATTATTGTTATGAATTATTATCTCCTACTAAAACATCTCACGAAAAATATTAATTCAAAGTTATAATCTGGTGATCTATAGGTAGGTAAATAAAACTGAAAATAAATTACTGAAATAATGAATATCAATAAGCAAAGCTGATATAAATTATATTCCAGATACTAAAAAATTGATATAGTAATTTAAAAACGGAAATATGATTCAATTTTAAACTTTGTCGTAGTGACCATATCTGTTAGATAATTCAATATATTAATCAGTAGAGACAACAACATTTACTTACCTGCAGGCCTAATAAAAAAACTTGTCAATTCGATAAATTGCAGCAAGTTTACAAAATTATGGGCGGCGACTTTTGTATAGATCCAAAAAACTGTTCGACTGCAGAAGTAACATTGCCCAATTTTTTCTCCCGCAAACATTTGTACGTTCTAGCTTTAAACTGTCTATGAAAACTTCGTCCTCGCGAGTAAGTAGCAATTTATGTGTAAATGTAACATTACTGTTGTAGATTACGGATGGTTACATGCTACAGTGAAATTAAAAAAGTTTATACAAATATATAGGATGCGTGCACTTACAGATGCGTTAGAAGGTATTCATACAGAAGTTATACGCTTATCATCGAGTGTATGTAACCATCTTCAGCACAATAAGAGCAACGAAATTCATATTGTAGAATTTTTACTACAACGTGCGCTCGCAGCGTAAAAGATCATTCTTAAAACGCCTGTAAACAAAAATAAAACCTGTCTGCAGTTAGTTCACACGCGGTAGAATTGTAACGTTCAGTAAACATAAAAATAAATAGCTTCTTTAAAATCTCTTTTTAAAAATTCTAAATTATTGGGACTCGAACTATCGACCACTCGTACTGTACATATACCTGTGTGTACAAATCTGGTCGTCACACAGTTAGGCAATTCCACGACGATTATAGTCGTGAAAAACAGGACTAGCATTATCCGTATATAATATGCTTCTATCTCATTTTGTCGCAGGCTAAATCATATAGATGTATGTATTTGTCTCTTTTTAGTATCGCATTTTCGTTTCATCGCGTTTCAAATCATAACGGTACTAAGGAAGTTTTCACCTCAAAAGGATGCGTGCACATAAAGGTGTGTTAGAAATTGTACTTACAAAAGTTATACGCTAACTATCGAGCGTGACTATCTTCAGTACAATAAAATAAAAGGTTTATCAAGCAAATTCAGACTGTAGATTTTTTGTTACTAAATAGCGCACGCATCGTAAAAATCACTCTCATAATTTTTTCAAAACGCGTCAAAAGCTTCAACAAAAAAAAAACCCGTACAGTAATTAAATGAAAAAAATCGACGCCAAGATAGTGTTTGTGGTGTGAGTGAAACTCGCTTTCTAGTCGGCGCACGATCTGCGGCCCGCATTTCTAATGATGACACGACACGTCACGACACAACACGACAGATGAGCGTTCACGAACGGCTTCCCTCTTGATTACCATCTATAACTCATAACCTTAATTGCTAAAATGTTTTAACGTCTCTATCGACGTGAGCACGATATAGTTACCTTATCTGTTACGTTTTACTGCTCACATATTATAGATAGTGGTTCTTTGATGTTATTTTTTTATGTTATTAACTAGCACGCTCTCTCTCGTTCTTTCAGTAGCAGTTGTTATGCTTTGATAACAAAAGTTTGCTTGTTTCTTAAGTTTCAATACTTTCAAATAAAGATTGGTAAGAAAGTTACCAAAAGCAAAAATCAATCTCATATTTGGCTATTTGAAGCCAAACTATCCACATAGCTAGGTAATCAATCAACTGATACACACACATATATAGGATATAATTAGAAAACCCAGGCATAAAACTGACAAACATGTTCATCACACAAAAGTCAATCCAATGCGACGATCGAACCCGTGACCTCTCGTCCCAATAGTGAAGCTTATTAGCAACATGCGAGAAGAGACCTCTTAAACTCAATGATCGAAATTCGAATACTTTTTAATCATAGACTATTTTTTGTTTGACATTTGCAGTATTAACCTAAACAATGAATATTATATCACTTGCTGTCACTTTTCATTCAGTGACAATGTCAATATTTAGGGGGTTCTAAGTTCAATGGCACTGGTCGTTCAGGATTCGCAGTATTAATTTAATATATTAGTAACAGATATTATAGATAAATTTTAGCTTTCTGCACTCCTTCTCTATATAAACTTTAACCATGCCAAATCTCACAACTTTCCGTGCACGCAATACGCTTAAAAAGGGGTACAAAGTTTTTGCTTCACGTATTAATATATTGAAAACATTTTTATACGAGAACCAAATATATAGTGTATCGGTTTTCTAAGTAGAAACCATCAAATCTACTTCAGTCCCTACTGTTCTATGAGTTCATTATTAAAAAAAAACTTACAACTTTTTTATTTTCTCCTTTTAATATTTATGTAGTTGCTTTTGAATATTGTTTATCAGGACAGATGTGCCCAAATGAATGCTACCACCATTAATACGGTGAAAAGTCCGTTGTAATAGCTCGCTTCGGCGCAACGGGTTCAGATTTCAGACCGTTCCGACAGGTTCAGACCAGATTGTCTGATTGGCTTCGTAAAAGTTGTCGCCATGGTATATGATGCACGGGCCGTTGAACACACCTTGAACTCACAGGGATAACAGTAACTGATTTGCCTTCATTGTACTTCAAGAATTATTATATATAATTCCCATTTTTTTACTTAATATTAACAACAAAATAGAAGTTTTCAGTAATATACTTGTTTGAGATTAAGTCGTTGCTCCATCTCCGGTATAGGCCTCCTCTATGTCTCCATTAGATTCTCTTATTTGCTAACTCCATCCAGTCTCTCCTATCTAATTTTTGTTTATCAGTCAGTATAGCGGTTTTGGGGTCTGCATTTTGCTCTTTTACCTGACGACCTACTTTTCCCATTTTTCAAATGACCTGCGAGCTAAATTACTTGCCTAGATCTTATCCACTTACATTTTTTGCGTTTTCGCAAACATATACCGCGAACCCAGTAAAACACCGTAAGACATCATCAAGCTATGGAATTAGACTAACTTTAAAGTAGCGGTCTCTCATAATGCAAATACCTAATGTAGGTATACGTTTTTTGACTTAAAATACTTGGAAGCACATAAATTACTTTTGCAGCATTATTTAAATAAAGGGAGGGGTTTTTCTTATTTTTATTAAATTAAGGAAATTTCCAATCGCAGTTTTTTGATGAAAGAAAGAATGAAGTTATTTTTAGCATAGATGTGGTAAAATATTGATGTTTAAGATTAACATTTGGTATCCAATATATCACAATGTTTTTATTGGTTTGCTTCAATAAATATAGTTATACATATTTAATATTATAAATTAATATACTGATTTTTGTACTTTTATTTAATTTTTATTTTCTTTATGACTGCCAGGCGGTACGAAATTCGCCGACCCAGCTAGTCTATACAATAAATAAAACTGAAGTGTCTGTTTGTAATGTCAAAATAACAGCTTTTTACCAAATGCATATGAAAGTATATACAACACGTATAATAAAAAGGCCATTTTTTAAATTTTTGTCTGTCTGTTTGTTCCGGGTAATCTCCGAAACAGTTGGACCGATTTTGACGGGACATTCACTGATAGGTAGCTGATTATATAAGAAATAACTTAAGCTACTTTTATTTTAGATAAAGAATTAGGGTTCCGCACAAATAAAAAAAAACTGGCCATGGTGAATCAATTCGGGCGCTTAAATGGCTTATGCTGAGTAAACCATAAGAGATATAGTAAATTAATGTAGTACATAATCATAGGCATTAAAAAGATCTATAAAAAAGTCAGTAAGAGTATACATCTATCTTGTAAGAAACACCCACAAAAAGCATTTTTGTCTTTAAAATTGCCGGGAGCGGGGGAGGAAGATTCGTGCGGGCATTCTGTTATAATAAAATCAATTAGAAATTAATCAATGAATTTGAATAATATAAGTCTTCAATTGAGAATGAACAAAAAGATATAATAAGTACTTAATAAATGAGGAAGCGTTGAATCACTTTACTTTTACTTGAAGTATATAAAAATACATTTATGACATAAATGCATGGACAAAAGCGAACAATTTTGACTTTAATTAATTGACCAATGTTCATTTATACGGCTATAAATCAAATATCCAATATTTTTTAATGTTTCACCTTCATAAATTAATTACAGATCAATCAGATTCCAATGGATAAACTAATGAGTCTCATAAAGTGTTCCTTTATTTACTACATTATAATTAACTTTTAAAGATTTCCCACTTTTTGTTGCACACTAGCTGGCACCCGCGACTTCGTTCATGTGAAAATGTTTTTGATAATTTGGAGTTGTCTTTTTTATTTTATACTTTTGTCGTGTTTAGTAGAGGGTAACATTGAGAAATTGAGTGTTGTATCACGTGACGGAAGCGCTACAATGAAGTTGTATAAATGAATTGGATTAATTGTTGTTTTAATTTGATTTGGTTGATTGAATTTTCTATCCTATAGCGTTAATGGTAGCATAAAAACTTCGTGTTTGATCACCAATGTTATATAATTACTAGCTGTGCCCCACAGTTTCACCCGTGTTCATTCTATATGACAAACATCGCGCCGCCAACGCACCCGCGTAGCCTATCATAAATGTTCTTCTCACAAATACAAATTATTTTAACTTTTCATTATCTCCTAAACTGTGTCCAAATAACATGCTTTAAAGAGCAAAATTTAACTTCATAAAACTGTATTTTTGATGAAATTACCCTCTTACCTATTCAAGCTATAGGATATGGATATATTAATAGGTATGAAAAACTATCCATTGATAGGTTATTGAAAAAAAAGTAAGGACAACAGTTTCTATTTGTCTAACTTTAGTAACTGAATTGGTTGTTGAAAACAACCGTTAATCAGATGAACTAGATTTTTCTTCATAAATTACACCACTTTATAAATTGCACTCTTGTGAAGTTAGGGCGGGTGGCTAGTGTATTATATCAATGGTATTAAAAAAAGCGAGAGGTGTCGTGGGACATCCGGTGGATCGAAGTTTCTTTCGCTATATCATCTTCTTTACCCCTTATCCTATTTAAGTAGGGTCGGCACAACATGTTTTCTACTTCCACTCTACTCTATCAAATATTATCTCAGTATTCACACCTTTTATAAGCATTTCATTCTTCATACAATCCATCCATACCTTCTTTGGGCTTCCTCTACTCCTGTATCCAACTTCATACTTATCATTCTTCTAGATTTATGATTTTCATCCCTCCTCATGACATGTCCATACCATGCTAGCCTATAAATCTTCAACTTCTCTGTCTCTGAAGTTCCTTTCGCTATATTTTATTTATTATTAAATAACAAGCACAATGAAGGAATGGTAATAAAGTTGTATTTAATGATTATTATTTTTTAGTTTTTGATATAAAGTTATAAAAATAAACATTTTATTAATGAATGAATAAAAATATACACAAATTTAAAACTTAATCAGTACATTCAATTTTAAATATACCTACCTACCTACAGTGTATATTATACGCTTGTACGTATACAGCTGACGCACACGCCGCACGTTCACACGAATAAAAAAAAAGGGTAAAATAAGTATTTTCCGATTACTAGCATCATTATAATGTAATGGCGTCTGTCAATTTTGTAAATATTATTACAATTTTTATTTATGTTTGACATAAGAATTTTCTATAATTTTTTTTTACGAAATATGATATTTAAATGTTTCTGATAGTATGATAAGTTGTGACGGTCTTTCACTGCGCAGTAAGTCATATCTTGTCAAATCAGCGGGAACTGTTTGCAGTGTTTGCACTATTACTAAATTTTTAGCACGGTCTCAGTGAGAGACGCAGGTAGCCTTTAAAGGCTAACTTGAAATGCTTTCAATCCGCGTGCAACTACTGCCGTTCTGAGAAATACACAGACATACGCTTCTAAATCTATACAATTAATAAAATTGAAGTAGCTGATGATATAGGGAGGAACTTAAGCAACTTTTATTTTAGAAAAATAAAAAAAAAACCGTGAGAGTATACATTTATCTTTTAAGGAACACACACAATAAGCATTTTTGTTTTTAAAATAGCTGGGAGCGGGGAGCAGGATTCGCGCGGGCATTCTGTAGTCCAAATGAGCGATGCCACGGGCACAGCTAGTAAGTTATAAGATTGTAAACAAACCTAGAGGAGCAGTCGCTCCTCGGCGCCAAGTACACGTCTACCCTCTCTCTCTTTCGTCCCCCTGTCTCTTTCTAAAAAGTGTCGGTCGCACACTTTTCCCTTGTAACTATCATGCGCCAAAGGCGCTTAGAACTTCGTTTCAAAATCTTCGTCTCAATTCTTGTATAATATATATATGTAATTGGTTTCTCGGAAACGGCTCCATCGATTTCGATGAAACTTTGGATTTAAATAATGTTTTACATTCCAAGTTTACCTAGATAGATTTTTTTTATAAGTCACCGCGCAAAGCTCGGTCTTCCAGATATTAGTTTATAAAATAAGGAATGACATATAGGTACTTCAAGTGTACAAAGTTTCTTATAAATAGCTAGAGACTGAATTTTCTTTTTTTTATTACTACCTATTTATTTTACTATTATTAAAAGTAATAATACCTATTGTAAATTTTCATAGACTATTATAGAAATAACAAAAGCTACTAGTGTAGTGTAGGCACATATTTTATAGAAATCGGTCAAAACGTTTCTGAGTTAAATCCGGACAGAAAGTCAAAAATGCTTTTCCAATGTGCTATATATTATAGATGTATATATAGCTTTTAGAAAAAAAAAACATGTTAAGACAGAACTGCAGAATAAAGATTATTTGTTGTATTTATTTAATATTAGCGATGCCCCGCGGCTACACTCGTGTTTTTTTAGTTTATTATTTTATTATGTAGGTAGTAATTATTTTCATCTCCCGTAAGTTTATTTTTTACTCATATTATTGACTATTCATACAGCCTATGAATTCAGGAATTACAATCCGTGTTCAAAATACAAAACAGACAGAAGTAAATATTTATTAATATTGCTACATAAAGTAAAAAATGTACAAACTACATCTAAAAATAGTCTTGCTTTGTATATTGTTGGTGATATTAAGTATCTAACGATGAGCGTCTGCCGACTGGCGTGCGACTACTCCGTTTCGAGAAGTCTCGTGTCTCGTCTCGGTCTCGCTCGGCGGCGACGGACGAGACGCCATGCGAGACGACACACGAGGCGACCCGCCGCGCCGCGCCAGCCGCGCCGAGCCAGAGGTAAATCACTCTGTTTACCAATACGCCGGGCGCGGACACATTACCAATGCAAATGACGCCCTATTGAGTCGAGGTGGTGCCGGTAACGTTCACAAAAACAATATAATTTATATTATATTTTTGAAGTGAAAACTTCTTTAGCACTTTTGTGATTTGAAACTCGATGAATCGAACAAGCGACACTAAAAAGAGACAAATACACAACTTTAAGATTTAACCTGTGAGAGAATGAGATATAATACTTTATAAAGTGTTTCCTATTATCTCGGTTTCTCTTTTTACGTGTGTTGTTTGTTTTTATGTGTATAGTTTTGTTTTCTGAAGGTTTTACTTCTACCGCATATGAATTGCACACATTGTATTTTTACCTCTTTTCATTTATCGCTAGTCAGTGTAAATAAATTTAATATTGCTTTAGAATTTAGTTTTGTTATGAAGACGTTTTTAGCTGATATACCAAAAAATATATCAAAATTTTATTTACTATGAAAATAAAAATGTTATTGCTATTTAAAATTAACATATTTAGTTTTTCTAAAATTTTGCAAATTTTTAAAACGTGATAACACCTTTGCTTGCCCCGGCGCTGCGCAGCGGTACGTTTGGTCGTATGGCGGATACCCTGCGCCGCGCCGCCTGTATTGCCATGTATGTTTCCTCATTTAACTTTTTTTTTTACATTTTATTAGGGGTAATTTTTTTAATTTATAATCTGAGATAGATAACATAAACAGAACATAATCTTGATACCTAATAACACCTTCACGGTTCCGACGGGATTTTTAATACAAACTGTATAATAGGAATGAGCATATTAGAAGACTTACAAAAATAGCACCAGTGGCATAGAAGTCGAGAAGTAATCGGTTAGCGTGCTATGGGCATGTCATAGGGAGGGATGAATATCATATAACTAGAAGAGTGTAGCATTCGAAATAACATTTCCGAACGTCGTGCCGCTGTCACCCCTCCGGTGTCCTGACCGTGAGAGAGTGAGTGCCAAGCGCCAAGCTATTGCTTTCCTCTCCCCCACCACTGCATACGTCAATAATATGGGTACTATATTTACGACGTATATACTACAAAGAGTATATTAAGTTTGAAGGTTGGCGGATAAACATACATACATAAATCACGCTTATTTCCCAACGGGCTAGGCAAAGACCACGTCCTTCCACCTGCTACGATCCTGTCATACATCTTTCGCGTCTTCAACATTCATTAATCTTTTCATGCATGCTCGTCGGTTTAGAGTACTCTTGACTTGACCTTCCTTCAAAATGTTTCAGATTTGATCGATGAATGTTCTTCTAGGCCTTCCTCTTCCAACGTTTCCTTTCACACACGGCTTAATACTACCTTATATTTGATGGATATAAGAGTAGAGAAAGACCAAAGAAGGTAATGATGGATTTTGTATGGAATAATATGTGTCAAATGATGCTGTTGACACCTGTCCCTTAGCAAATGTATTAATTCTTGAAATAATGGCTACTGTCTTCTATCATTCTGTAGTAACCTTCTTGCTGTAATGTGATACTGGCTCGCTCTTACTCTGTTCACATTAAAAGAACGAATTTACTATAGAAACACGAGACTACTGATCGATCTGATTTAAGATATTGTTACTAAGACCGGCTCCTTCTACCAAAACATTATATTAAATAAGATACTATTTAATATATTTCGAAGAATCGTGTCGATGTGTTTATGGAATCCGTAATATTGACTTTGAATTTGTACTATTGACTGGATCTGATAACAACAGGTGTGCTCTGGTGACTGCACGGAGGAAACGACCAGCTTATAGAAACATTCTCGCTTCAGCTGTGAAATAGTGAAGACGTCGGTTAATAAGTCGACTATAATAAACATTGTACCTAAGTGCCATCGCGCTGTACATCTCGCTACTTATTACAATAGGTCAAAATATGAATTCCGTATCTAAATTCAGAGAAGTATTACGATTGTATAAGGCCAGCCGTGGTCTAATAATTTCCATAACAATGAAAAAAATAACTAAAGTTAGTCGGTTACTGAATCTAGTACGGGTTACGTGTGCTTTATATAGTAAAGATTTTATTTCAGCGATATTTGAACGACAGCGTCCTGGTCGATGCGTTCACATTAATTTTATTTATTAACATATTAATTAATTAATATAATTCACGGACTACGAAGAAGTGACTAGACAATGTGAACAGTTCGACAATCCAAGCGAGAATGCATCCCTGTTTTCAGAACTGACTATACTGGTAGTCATAAAGGCACTGGAGCCTGAGACAGCTTTTACAGCTTCACCTCTCCGCTAGGAGTAATAGTGTTCTGTGGTTTCACCGGGTTTGAATCCCTGTTTCGTGTGACCTACGGTTTTTATATGCCCTTCTACTTATTCCGAGCTGTAGGGTAGTTATGAATATCCACTTATGAATATACCCCACTTCTCACGTAACAATGTATAACATTTTTCGTTAGAAATTGTCATTCGCATTTTAGCACCTTGAACGACCGTTTCTTTCGCTCTACACCAGCGTCGGCACAGCCATGACCGCCTGTGCCGACTACAGTGCTTCTACTGATTTTTTTGTTAAAAAGTCTTTTAAATAGTTAAATTGGGTCCTTCGATTACGATACTCCTCTACCAAAATAAAATAATCATTTAAATTGTTACTATACAGTGAACGTTTGTTACACGGTGCACGTTATTTGTTACGTTTGTGTTATTAGTTTTATATCAAGTCAGTGCAACGACAATATTCAGACCGATTGGCGGCAAACGCACTCATTGTTCATTATTATAAATTGTACTCTATACTTATATCAGTTGTATATAATAATGTATTCTGGCATCTGATTCAATAAATCATAGCAATCAAAAAGACACCGTACACACGGTAACTTAATATATTAATGCAACCAAATTATTTTATATAATTAATTTAATTAGTTCTAATCTGCATTCATTTGCATAGACACCTTTTTATAATTATTATCTTATCAATATAAAAACTTACGAAACTATATTTCAATGTATTAATTTGTTGGCACTAATATGACATATTATGCAAACATATTACATGTAAATTATGTACGTATCTATTAAAAGTAAATAAAGTATGCAATAAAATTAATATCATCAATTTGATTCGTCGACAGTACACAAAGTTTTCGACAGAATGTTTTGCTTTTGCGTGTCGAGCTCGAGACCGCTCCGCGTTGCTCCGCGCTGCGCTGCGCCGCTGTGTGCCCGCCTGACGATTCAATGTACATTATACAACAAACTTATACGTAAATACCACACACATGGCACATATATCCAAAATATCTTGAGCTACGATGCCGCTGTTTTCAATACAAAATGAATCTAGACCCGAGGAAGTTAAGGGTCTTGGAGAATGGACGTTATAAATATATTCACGTGTGAATGTATGCGTTTGTTCGTGATCGTCGTGTTAGCACACGGCTCACCTTCGCACGACCTCGCGTTTCGACATCACCGGCCAAACAACTAGTTATTGTTCTCCCGAAGGTTTGCAGCGCGGTGCGCGTGCGCTGATTACTGATGAGCTCTCGATGTCCACATTTTTTTAAACGATACAGGTTTTAGACTTGACGCAGGAAAAGTTGAGCGTGACCATTACAAATTAAGTATTAATGACGAAACACATGAATGATTGAAAGAACATTTAACATACGGCTCAATGGCGGTATTCGATGTTGTTTTTGATGAAATATAAATTCCAATATATATATATATATATATATATAAATGTGAAAGTGTGTATGTTTGGATGTTTGTTACTCAATCACGCTAAAACGGCTGAACAGAACCGAATGAAATTTGGCACACAGATAGTCTATGACCTGGAATAATACATAGGTAGGGTACATTTTATCCCGGTAAAAGTCATAGTTTAACCAGTGTTATCCTACGAATATAATAAATGGTAAGTTTCTATGTTTGTTAGTCAATCACGCAAAAACGGCGATTTTTTTGGTTTGTCGTGTTCCGAGATCAGTCTGTGTATATCCAATAATACGCAGACGAAGTCGCGGGTACCAATAATTTCAAAATTATCGGTCAGACGCTTTTGGTTTTATACGACCCAATTCTATCTCGGTTAGGATTTGACTACTTACTATCTCACCTGATGCTATGTCAAGCTATGGGCGAAGATGGTTAGAATTAAGTTTAAACGTTGGAATGGCTTCCAGTTGTATGTGTCGGAATAGACAGTTAGGTGTTTTGCGATCGATTTTCCAATTGAAAGAATTACAAAATACTCTAACACAATACGATGTTTTTAACCGAAAACTTACTCTCCTTGTGGAGTACTAATTTCTTCTCTTCTTTTACTTACCGTTATTACACCTAAATATGGTCGGCTGTGTCGGCACAGCATTTCCTCTTCCGGTATCCTTTATCAGATTCATCCTAGTATTCAATCCTTTAATACACATATAATTCCTCAAACAATTCATCCATACCTTCTTGACTTCCAGTACTCCTATATACATCTACCTTCTTATTGAATACGCTTATAGTTTCTTCTTGATATCTCCCATACCACGCTAATTTATTACTTAACTTTTCTACTACTCGTGCTATTTTCATACTTCCTTTTATAATATACCTACTCATTCTTAATCTTCCTTAGTTTAGTTACACAACGCATTTATCTTAACCCATCTCCGTCACATGTACCTAATCTTCTTTCTACCACTGGTACTATTTTCATATTTCCTTTTATAATATACTTATTCTTATTCTGTTTAGTTACACAACGTATCCATCTTAACTTATCTCCAACACATGTAATCTTCTTTCTGCCACTGGTGAAATTTTCATACTTCCTCTTATAATATATTCATTCTTAATATTCTTCTGTTTAGTTACACAACGCATCCATCTTAACTCATCTCCGTCACATGTACTTAATCTTCTTTCTACCACTGGTACTATTTTCATACTTCCTTTTATAATATACTTATTCTTAATCTTATTGTTTTTAGTTACACAACGCATCTATCTTAACTCATCTCCAACACATGAAATTTTCTTTCTGCCACTGGTGCTATTTTCATACTTCCTCTTATAATATATTCATTTTTAATCTTCCGTACTCTAGTTACACAACGCATCCATCTTAACTCATCTCCGTCACATGTACCTAATCTTCTTTCTACCACTGGTACTATTTTCATATTTCCTTTTATAATATACTTATTCTTAATCTTATTCTGTTTATTTACATAACGCATCCATCTTAACTCATCTCCAACACATGTAATTTTCTTTCTGCCACTGGTGCTATTTTCATACTTCCTCTTATAATATATTCATTTTTAATCTTCTGTACTCTAGTTACACAACGCATCCATCTTAAGTCATCTCCGTCACATGTACCTAATCTTCTTTCTACCACTGGTACTATTTTCATATTTCCTTTTATAATATACTTATTCTTAATCTTATTCTGTTTATTTACATAACGCATCCATCTTAACTCATCTCCAACACATGTAATTTTCTTTCTGCCACTGGTGCTATTTTCATACTTCCTTTTATATTATAGGTACTCATTCTTAATCTTCTTCTGTCCAGTTACATCACACATCCATTTTAACTCATCTCCGTCCAAACTTAGGATAAAAATATTATAATTAGTATCCGATTAATAGATGTCATCGTTTTATAAATAGCTCATATTGTATAGTTGTCATATATCACAATAGTTTATTATCTGTCGTCCTATATTTGGCATAGTCTTCAGTGCAGGAGTTTTTTATTTCTATACTGCTTACTCTAATTGGCAAGGAGCGGAATATTCTTTTCTATTTTGCTCGTGTAAGGTATCAAGACAGATTCTTAATTAGGTACATCAATTAAAAGTTTAAGCGTGACTTGACACAGAACAATGCCTTAAGGAACGATATTTTCTATTATAATAAAAATATATATTATAAAGAATTAACTACCATCTAAATAAATAATTCAGTCCAATCTTTATACTTCCCATTTCTGATCATCGCCCTTTGACAGTGAGTGCAGGCTAAGATCTATTCATGAATAATCAATACATACTGACTGGTAATTAACTTTTGAATTTATAATTATACTTCAAGCAAACTAGACCAGACCACTAATTTAGTTTAAAACTGTAATTATCTAATGAAGAAGGAATAATGTATGATCCTAATTTGTAGAATATCGTATTAAGTATGCTATACGTTTGTGTTATACTGAATGATGTAACAATTTCTTTATTTTATGTTTTTTCTATGACGTCAAAGTCGCTAATAGTCGTTTGTTGCACGCAGATTCAGATTTACTATATCTTCATCTTTATTTATCATTCATTATTTAAATAAGTGATATATTTAACATTCTTGTAACCCTTTTCAGATTTGTAAAGATAACGTGTTTTGTAATTATTTCCTTTTAGAAACGTACACCCCTTTATTTAATCCTTTTCTGAACAGACTCTGGATTAAATTAATTTGAAATAACTATAGGTATGTGGGATTACCACTTTCACCTTGATCTAAAACTTTGCATATCAGCAGTTCAATCTAAAATTTAATGCTAAAAACAATCATTAAAGTTAAATGTAAGAGTCTAAAGGTAATAATAACATACTCAAATAATAGTAGTGTTAATTTAGTTTTTAAATTTAATTATATTTTATTAATATACTAATTTCTCGTGATAAGAAATTTTGAGCTTTTTTGTACGGTCATTTTCGTTTCTTCAAAACTTATACTATTAGACACACATTTATCTACAATGGAATAAATTAATCAAAAATTTAAATTAGGTATCGAATATATAATGCAGCATTCTGCAATAGGTCAACGCTATAATATCTACAAATGTTACAATTTGCATTTTAAAATGATAAAATCATTTTTGTAAAATCTTAAAGTTCTTGTTTCACCTATAAATTTTATATGAACATCTACTTTGATATTCAAAGTTATTTTTTAATTAAGTATAATTATCTTACTAAGCATTATCTCTATCGTCGTGTTAAGATTTAGATAATATTCGTTATTGTATAATTTTTATTTCGTACTGATCACAAATGCATTTATATTCGGTAGTTAAACATACTTATTCAGTATATTGAGATTAACATTCTCACCTATAAACCAGCTCGTAAACATTGATATCATCTTCATCTATTTTACGATTCATATGGCATTGAAACCTGTTTAGTTTCAACACGTCTTTTTCCTCCGTGTTGTGAAATAAAAGGCATCAAAATTCTTCTGATCTTGTTGTGTCGTTCACCATCATTACCTGAAATATTCTGGTCGTGTAATCATTACATTAATTCTTTAGATATTGGTTCTTAGAGGTTAGAGGCTTAAATTCTATGGTTCGTCATCCGTGACATCACTTGATCATAGGAATATTTTTTTGTTTAAATTCATTTCTTATTACCTTTTCTACATCTGTGCTTGTTATAGCAATAGATTCCAAATATAACTTAAAGACCAGAATCGTATTTTAATGTTGTGAGATATCAACGAGCTAAACACAAAAAAAATTTTTGGTCACTGATTGGCTATATTTCTTCCGTAATCTTTCTATTTCTAATACTATCGGTTTCAATATATATAAAGTGGATCTGGATATGCTAACCAGATATAGATATTGGATGGATATAACCACATCACCAATCTTTTAATGAAAATTAGTTTGTCCAAGTCTAAAAAAGTTTATGTTTGTAATAAAAATTATGCCTTGTGTTACCTATACATGTTAAATGAATATACAATCCAATACCAAATTGTAATGTTCATTTGAAATCTATTATTATCTATCGATTAATCGATACCATTTGCACTACCGAATAATCGCAGTCCGGCTAATACTTTCGATAGTATTTCGAAGTATGAAAAAAATCGCTTTATTTTAAAAGGGCTATAGGTAATATGGGGCTATATTTGTACTACTGTGCAACAAATTCCAAGAAAACATGCGAATGACCTTCTCTTCAAGATAACTATTTGATACATAACTCGCTCGCCCAGATATTATTTTTCATTCCAAATAAGGTATTAACTTGAAAATCAAATTTTCAAATGTTCGCTATTTAATGACACTACAGAATTCGATGAGGTTTAAACGCGATCCCTCTAAATCACTGAATGAAGTTAGAACTAAAGCAGTTAAGAATTGAACGAAAATAGTTTGCACGTTTGCATTAAAAAAAAATCCGACTACGGCAAACCCACACGAAATTATGTATTATGTTTTTAGCGGTCTATGTATGTATTTACTTTCCATGTGTTCCAACGTAGCTCCTAAATTACTCATCTGATTACGATGAATGAGGTCTCAATCGAATCGTTATTATGGCCCGGGTGATATAGATTATATTTTATGGGAAGAAAATCAATATGACGGATATTAGATCCAAAAAAGGGATGGTCTCAAAATTTTCTTTTCCGCTATCGTATCGAATGGGATGTCAAATGAAAAAGGGGAAAATTCTTAGTTCATAAATGTAAATATAGTACAATATTAAAGATCAATAAAATATACTAAGCGATAGAATAACAATTTTATACCATGTTTCAACTTTAATGAATACTGCTAGCGCTATCTATCGGTAGTTCTGAATATCACTCACCACTCTACCATTTATGTTTCTGTTTCATATATATAGACACTATCTGTGCCCCGCAGTTTCACCCGCCCGCATATAATTTAGAAGAAATCACTGATTGATGATTTATAATACTTTAGTATAGACAATATTTTTGTCAGGCGGCCAGGTGGTCACATCGCAGCATCGCACGGCTCGTTCGCACCACTACTACTCTATAGTTGTACTCATAGGCTCGAACCGAGTGTTGAATTATTTTAATTTTGCATTATCTCTCATACTATGCGTTCAAATAACACGCTGTAAAAGTCAAATTTTATCTTCATTAAATTGTCTTTATGATGAAGTAACTTTTGTTCGTAAGAATTAATATACCATCCTTAAAAATAATACCCATAAGTTAATTTTTAATCTTCAACAAAAAAATAATTGCAATATACCTTCATGTGACTTATTTTTAAGATATAGATATATGCTATCGTTGAGTTTTTAATAGATATACTAATGAGCAATATTTTTGTAGAATATTGTATTTGTCTATCATTAACCATTAAGCCAGCGCACGCGGATAAAGTAGTTCGCGAGGGCTTCGACTTCCAACTTACGTAACAAAAATCAATATTAGCCTAATGTTATATATCCTATACTATTCCTAGTAAGTCTGCTATCATATTAATAAAGAATTTTTCGAATGCGACTGGTAGTTCCAGAGATCAGTATGTTTAAACAAACAAGTATAGATTTAGAATCTCACATAATTTTATTATTTCCGTAGTCGGGTTACAATTTTACTTTTTATTTACGGGTAATGGTTTCTACTGTTTCTAGTTATTTGCTTCGTATTTCGCTTATCTTCGACACTTTAATTACGTTACCCTCAGGGGTAATATATGTTTTTATCTTTGCTACGGACGCAGGATCGTAAATTGTATTTTTCAAATGTAAAAAAATATATTAGCGTTTCCCTGGAGCCGGTCGCGCAGCCGGAGTCTGACCCGCCCGCTGCAGCTGTAACTACACCCCCGGGATATCTAACCCTTTTCGTTATTAGTATCGCCTAATTCATATATAACGTACCAACCGAAGAATTTTACGACATAAATATAACTTTATTTACTTTAATAAAATTTATTTATAGGGTTATCGTAGTAAGTAAAATTAAAGTTCATATCTACTAAGTACATCGTTATTAACTAGAGAGAGAGAAAGAAAACAATGTGGAGCCAAGTGAAACTGTCGAATGATGTTAATAGAATCATCGTTTATTAAATCGATCACCTTAATATAATATGTTTATTTATGACATGACATACATATAGTCAATTCTACACTACAACAAAAACTTATCGAATTTATAAACGTTAAGTGGTAACTTCTAAGATTTAAGGAAAAAAGGTTCAACTCGCGAATTTCTAGTATGTTTAAAAATTAAGATAATAATTTACTAAGTATGTACTTACTAAAAAACTACTACTGCAACATTGATGGCAAATAATAAAAAATTCTAACCTCGTATGTGATTATTTAAAATACGGCAGAATTAAAAACTTACACGTGCAAAACGCCCCCCGAATAATTAAAGAAAAAACGCCCCCGAACATAATAATAACATAAACACGCCCTGACTATTTATCCATAAAGCAGTACAAGCTAAAACCGTACGTGTAAATGAACACGGAAGGTAATTTATTGCATTAATAAAAAACGATAACTATAGGTTAAAACTACTATTATTATTTGGGATTTTAGTTTTACGATAGTAAATACAGCGACCAAGTCACGGTTCTTCGGTTGTAATTTAGAATGGTTAACTCAATCGCTCCCGTCGCGCGTCGCCTGCTTGGCAAACTCTTCAATCGCATTGTCCGAATCATCAGTGTTAAGGTGGCACTTCACTGGGTTATTTCAAATGTGCGTAATTGTCAAATAATTGCCATGTGTAATGTAGTAAACTTGACAAAACATTGGCTTTATTTGCCTATTTGTGAAACAGGACCAATAACAAAGACGCGTTACCGCACCGCTGACGGTTTTTCGTCTCGCATCAAAGGATCCAAATAGACAAATACTTTTTTTTTAGATCTGACTACACTGTTACCTTTAGGGGCCCTGAAGCTGCTGCTGCATTTTTACAACTTCACCGAACTTGTAAATTGACAAATACGCAACTACTGCAACTATGTATTTGCCGTATTCTAACGTCTTGTTCTCCATATTCTCTTAACAACTTTTTTACTTTTTCGCATAACATATAGTATTAAAAGGAGATTAAATAAAACAATCTCGCTGCAAGTGTCAGCTTGTCCGACTTTGTGTGTTATCGTATTCCTTTGTATATCAAATATTTGAGCACATTGCTATTGAGCTCCATGTGTGACGATCGTATTGTCGTGTTGTTGGCCAATAGTTATTCGGCTGTTCGTCGCATATTTTGCCGAATAAAGTTACTACAAATACCCAAACACGATTAACCAAGTGAAGTAACTCCGTTTTTAAGATGTATATGTGTCGTGATATTGCCACAACTGTCGTGGAGCTGCAACCTTCTGGACTTGATTGTCAATATGAGTGAAGGTTTTGGCGGGATCTTAAACTGTCATGTAGTGGTTTTATTCATAAATTTGTGTTGTTTGATCCTATATTTTGTAATACGGGTGGCATTTTGCTTAATAAAGCTTAGTTATTGTGCACAAGTGAAGTGTATTAGAAATAATAACATGCACCATGAATTATGAGATGATACTAAAACTTCCTGGAAAGTTCTAACCAGGTAGCCACCATCTTGTTAAAACACTGAAATCAATATAGGACTGGACACTCTATATTCACTTGATCATGGCAATAATGGTATATAATAAAAAGGACTAGTTGCTAAGTTAGGAAGAAGAAGAGGGCTTTGTGAATTGTTCCCCAGTCCCACATCCTTGGCTGACAACGGATTCCTTCTACTCCTTGGTGTGAACCAGGAAGAGGTTATTCGTTTTGGATATTTAGGCTCCTGTAAACACTTCCAGCCTCAGGGATGGTTTCTAACGTTTAGTGATACTAAAAAACCATCATATAAAAGTTAGAATATTATTGTAATTGGACGCTTTTACAACGCTTTTCAGGAGAGAATTGTAGTAACACAAATTACTACTAAATTACAAGTTTTTTATTGTGTTACGGCAAAGTGACGGTACTGTGCCTGATTTCAAGATAGACATCGGCATCCATCGCCGGTCGTCACTGTCATGATATCCTTTAATGGAGTGATTCCGCAGGTGACGGCAGACGGCAGACGGCAGCGTCAGACGACCGACAGCTTCCGCTGTCGGGCTTTAGTTGCCGCCGTATTGATTCCGAAGCCGGCAGCAGGCACTGCACTTGTTCTTAAGTGAAATGGATTGTAAATATAAACTGAAAGCATGCGTTTGGAAACGTCACAAAAACGCCCTAGGTCGTTCTAACAAGGGAGCCATTATCTTGTTAGACACTATTTTGAATACAACATATCACTACATCAGGATAGACGTGTTACAGTTTGCTCCGATCTTTTAATTTCTAAACTGCCGTACAAAGTCAAATCAGCTGTACCTTTACTAACAAACGTTCTCATATTAAATGTTTACACAGTGCGGCAGTACCACCGGCAAGTCGATACAACTCTCAGGACAAGTGGCCAGTATATTTGTGCTATAAAGCAGTAATTTTCATACATTGAATGGGTGTGCTTTTTGTGCCAACATTAATATTCGAGAAATAATTAAAATTTACAATCGTATTCGATTTTACGCTACTAGTTCAACTGATTGACAATTTCGCGAACATACAATAGGTCGCCATAGGTAAGTTGATCGAGACGAGTTGTTCGTGTTAAATGCATCAGTTCGAGACCTGGCGGCGGAATCGTCTTTTTGAATTAGTTATATTTCCTGCTGGTAAAACTGACCTCACACGAAGTACGACTTGAATCACAGCCGATCGTTACTGAGTGGCCTCGAGTCCTACCACACAGTCACTTAACGCATTTTCATTAAGTGACGATTTCTATAAGTCAACGCCCACCGCAAGCTCCGTTAGGGAAACTGCGTTCAAGAAAGGTTTAGAATGTTTCTTTCTCGAATTTCATTTGTTTTTATCTAATTATTGCGCTCTTTCACAGGTACTACGATATTTTTTGCCAAATTTTGATTTGGAGTTTCAATTTAGGTTTTGTTTAAAATTTTGCCTTGACTACCATGTTTATAGTGTAAGGTGTGAATCGTTACTGCAAATAAACTGAACGCCAGATCTAAACGCCATTCAAGAGGTGTTATTTTATTTGAGTTGAGCACCCCTACAATGTGTGGAACAAACATTACGGGTATCAAAATCTGTGGTACACCAAGTTGGCAAGAGGTATCAGCAGACTGGGCATTATATGAGACTCGCAGGATAGGGACGTCGAGTTGAGCGGAAGTATTGCGTATGCAAGTAATTCCCGGTCCTCGGCATGAAGGGTGAGATTAGGAACACCGTGGAGATTTTTTACAGTATATTCTTGGTATTTTTATATTACCTTGCGAATCTCACATACCCTTTTGGCTGTCCGGGCTATCAGTAGATGCGTAAATGCATTTTTACCCACGTTAAAAAAGGCGACAGGGACTTAAACGGAAACTGTGGCCAGAGATGAATGATTCCTTGTTACCAGTGTACTTAGAAACCGGACCTTAACTTCTTCTGAGGTAAAAATGAAGGTCTAAAAAGTTTGAAGGGATACAGTAAGCACAAAAAATGTGAGACGGATGCTGAAATCGGCCGGAATAAATCCACACTTATCTGTTAGCGGCCCGCTTCTTAAAACATGCCGTCGAGTAGCCCGAGTTAATTTTGGTCGCAGTCACGAAAATTGGAATGACGAAGCTTGTAGCCTGAAGTTATATTCATAGATGAGTCCAGATTTGTCCTAAAACCAGATGATGGAAGGAATAAGGTTTGGAGATGCGCGGGAGAGAGGTACATTCAGTTCAACATCAATGGAAAAGAGGAACATGGTGGAAGCTCAGTTGTGGTATGAGGAGGTATTTGTATGGGGTACGTACGGAACTCCGCTTCATTGATAATAGATCAATAACAGCGACACGATATGTAACTGAGATTTTGAAAATATTTGTAGTGCCATTTGCCCCTTTCATAGGAGATAGATTTGTTTTTATGTATGATACTCCACGCCCCAGTACTGCGGCCGTAGTTGTCGAATACCTTCGAGATGTTGAAATCAATGCCTGAGTCAGTGTGCTTGCCCGACTTAAACCCTATAGAGCATGTATGGGATAAGCCTGAAGACAAATTATTATTTAAAAAATCCTGCTCCCGCTAATTTGACTGGAAGCATTTCGGAGAGCTAGAGGGGACAACACTAAGGGGCCATCCATAAATTACGCCACACGTTTAGGTGTGGGAGGGGGTCGACGAAGTGTGACATTGTGTGACAAGGGGTGGGGAGGGGTCCCAAATTTTGTGACATAACATTTTTAAAGTGAAAATTTTATTAGATCGTCTCAAAATTTTTGGTTTGTGTGTTGCATGTCGCGTGACGGTCGGCCGCGGAGTAGGGATGGCGGCACCTATAGTTCTAGACTATTACTCATTTGTGAATTTTTTTCAAAATATAATATTTTATATCTAAGTACATTATAACTTCTTTAAGTCGAAAACCTCCCAAACTCGAAAGAATGTGTTCCCTTCCATTCAAGCCCCAAAACCTCCGTTGCATTAAATCTCAACCCTCTATTCAAAATAATCGGAGAAAAAATTAAATTGGACTTCTGTATCTCGAACATAGCAATGTTTTGTTTAACAACTTTTACAACTCGATTATTTGAAACTTATTACCTTTCTACCTTTGCTTGATTTGATGTCGAATTTATTGAAAAATAATTTAAATGGAAATTAAAATAATTTCCGAACACTGCTGTTTTAAATTCATAAATTTCTGATTATAAAATTGCAAAATATGTGACATCACACTAGGTAGGGGGGGGGGGGGGTGTCTCACAAATGTGACCGACCAGCTGTGACAAGGACGGGGGAGCGGTCAAAAAATCATGAAATTCGTGTAACGTAATTTAAGGATGGCCCCTAAGTACTGATTGTTCAACGCTAAGCCTTTCCTAAGCAAGCATAACAAAAATTTAAGAACATGTAGTGAAGCAAGCTTTACAACTACCTGAATATAAGAGAGGTAGAAGAAGACCTCCGGCTACGTGGTGGACTAGCATGATGAAACTTCTATTGGGAGAAGAACTGCCCGATCCGACAACCCAGGACAGATCGACCTGGCGCTGAAAAATTAGGAGAGCCATCCCCTTTTAAAGTGGGATAAGGCTGGGAAGAAGAACAAGAATAATAAAGCAAAATTAAAATTATTAAACTAAATTGCCAGAAATTTCCATGATATTTTGTGTTACATGACTTTTTTTTGCATTCCTCTAAATTTGTCCATGAGTGTATTTATTATAAGATTTCATCTCTGTGTTTCTAGTCGAATACCACAATTTCTTCACTTCCCAAAGTTTCCTTGGAGATATCTCCACGAAATAAGCGCCTATAAAGTTTTATTTATATGTATATACATTTTTACACGGGGTCTTTCTTTCAATTTCATGCCGGCTTCACCCGGGCCGGGAGTTTTCCTTTGTGCTGAATAAATTATGTTCTCACCTCGTAAATTCGAGTGTTTACTTTGCGGTTAGTGCTCCCGGAGGGTGAAGTGATTTGTTTATTTTGTTATGTGACGTGAAAAATGTATACGGATCCGGAGATATCATTCATGTCGGCTTTTAATGTGTTTTTACTGTTTATATTTATCAACTGTTACTTTCACTACTTGTTTATTTTTCTCATAATCTATTGTTGAAATTACGAGTTATTTTCTTTTCGTACAACGATAATACTTATGTAAACGCCTACGTTTATGCTTCAATCAACTAATATATTTACACTTTAGATATCGATTAATTTTTTTCTAAAAAAATATGTAAAAATTTTTGTTTTCCTTTATTCTGATCAAAGGCCCTATATAAGGGTATCGTCAGATCGCGTCGTACCCGTGCGAATCTAAGCAAACTAAATAGAAGCTACTTACGGTGAAAAAGTCCAAGTATGTGTTTCCTGTCAAAGTTCCTGAAGAAGTGTATACGAATTGTGCCTTTTTCTATTCTCTACACACGATAAACATGCCATCTTATTATATGATAACAATTAACCGCAAGTGACAAGAAAAAAATTATTTTCATCTATTGAAAGTTCAAAAGTTAATGTGGTCTTCAGAAAGGAATATTTATGTGGAACAGATATTTTCCATGGCATTTCATAGGAATAAAAGATTTTTGGGAACCTAATCAAGTTTATCGTTGTGCCTAACAATCTTGGATACAATTTTATTGTGATGTTACTTCTGTATATGACTATATCAATTAGTACATATTTATAATAATACTGCGCGGTGTGCTCGCGGCTCCGCACGCGTTAATTACTATGCAGTACGTAGTTATTTACATTCCGTAATTTTATTTTTATTTATATTGTTGACAATTCATATACTGTAATTGCCGTATCAATTGAGGAATGGCATGTATTTCCCGTGAACAATTTCTATCAAAATTGGTTGAAATTTTTTATTTTATTCTACGATTTCTAAAACGACTCGTATAACCTCTCAATTATAGAATGACCTATGCGTGACTGCGTGCATGATCTGTGTATGACGTCTACAAAATTTTATCAAAATCAGCTGAGAATTGATACAAAGTTTTTTTTTTTTTTTACAATTTTTTAAAGTAATGTTTATAATTGTTATTGCCCATCAATTATGTAATCAACTTATTTCTTATATTTTCCGGGCATACAATTTCATAGAAAATATGTTAAGAATGAATAAGATAATACATTCTTGTAATTTTTTTTTCGAATCCTAATAGTGTTCACGGAATGATTTATACTCTCTGTGTACAAAATTTCATCAAAATCGGTTAATAATGTAAAAATAGGATTTTTTTTCTACGATTCCTAAATGTAATATTGAAATTTCTTGTACCCTATCAATTGACTAATGACATAAGCATCCCGTATACAAAATTTCATAAAAACCGGTCAGACCGTTTTTGAGTTAAATCGGGACATATAAACAAACAGACATACACACAAAACAAATTTTAATAGTTATTAGCATTAGTTTGAGGAAGAATATAATTATATTTAATAATTAGCAATAGCTGTGATTGAACATGGTCTTGTGACCTACAAGAAGATTGCTATAACTGTTTAGTTGCTTTGAGAGTATTTTTTGCTGTAAAGTTATTTTCCAAAAAGCAGAAAAGTCATGTTTGGGACAACTTAACGGGTCTTGAAAGGTATTTCCCTATCGTGACCCTTTTGCTTGTTAGTATGGTGCATAGTGGTGCACTTTAACTTGTTTGTTCTAGGTTGTAAGCTGCATTTAATAAAATCCAGCGGAAGTGATCGAACGATTTCAGGTTTAGACACAAATTATGGTTACATTAATTCAGACAATGCAGTATGCACCCTAACATCTACTGAGAAAACCATCCAAATGTCAAAGACGAAAAATGATGTAGGCAGGTAACAGGTTTTATGCCATTTATACATTCTTGTAATTATTAGTAATGGCTGTTGATTTTGTGGAAAAGTTATTTAAGTAAAACTTTTTTTTAACGTGGAGAAACCCGTCATGGGTACACACCCACCCGGGGGGACGAGTGGTTATGTGAGACTCCTACTCACTAAAACTCCACGGTGTACCTACCATCAACCGCCATTAGTGGGACGACACGGGACCTGCAGTAGCATTCTACCGCGACAACGCGGTACAACCCCGACTTTCTCCCAGAAGTCTGAACCAGTGCAATGGGAAGACGCCGCCCCCCCCCCCCCCCCCCCGACCTGTCTCCCTTTGGTCCAGCTATTTAAGTAAAACTACCTTAACGTTATTTGTCCCATTCACGAATACCAATGTCCCATTCAAAACTAGGTAGTCATAAAAAGGGCATAATTAATAAGTTTTAAATTGATTTTAAGGTAATTTCTTCCATGGATATAGTTGTTCAGATTTATTTTTTTGGAAGACAATAAATATACTTTTATTTTAACCCGAAGCTTTATATTGAAATCAAATAAAGTGTTCAAAATCTTGATTTGTAATAGGTCGGGAAAAAAGTTTCTTCGCATTTTTATATGAAAACTCAAGATATTTTTTTCAAAGTTTATTTACATTTATTTACAGTATATATGTGCCGTTTTGATCGATGACTTTCTGCCATTTTGTAGGTAGAGACTGATCCCGTTGCCGTAGAAACTTTGGGACTTCTGATAAAAAAAAAAGCGACTAATAATTTTGGTAATGCTCTCTTGCTGTTAATCTTACAGTACCTAAAGAATTCTGAAGATACCGTAACAGGTGAATATCTGAAGGTGCAAGCAAGGTCAGGGCTATATGGTGGAAGCACTAACACCTCCCAGCCAAACTCTCTTAATTTTTGCTGAGTGGCTAAAGATGTAGGTATGTGGTCTAGCGTTATCGTGATGAAAGACCACATCATTCCTGTTGATCAATTCCGGCCGCTTTCTCTCAACTGCTTCCTTTTATCTCATCAGTTATTATCAGTAGAAATCCAAATCGATGGTATTACCGGGCGGTAAAACTCATAATGAACAATGCCCTTCCAGTCCCACCATACACACAGCACCACCTTATATCGAGTTAGCCCAGGTATAGCCACAGTCTGTGAAGCCGGGCCGACCTTAGACCACGACCTTTTTCGCACGTTCTTGTCGTACGTGATCCACTTTTCATCGCCAGTTATCAATCTCTTCAAAAACGGCTCGGTTTCATTACGTCTCAGTAATTAATCACAAATGAATACACGGTTCATTAGGTTTCTTTCAGTGAGCTCATGTGGCATACAATATCGAGCTTTTTCGTATAGCCAGCTTTCTTGAAATGGTGGTCTTCACAAAACTGTTTTGTGGTCAATTTCCAGTTCTTCAGCTACATCCTAACTACAGAAATGCCGATCTGGCTCCACTTTTTCAAAAATGGCACCCATTTAATTCGTAACAGAGCGATCAGAGCGAGGAACATTTATAACTCAAAATTTCAAGACTGAAAACGTTTGCACCTACTTTGTGTTACTCTTACTGACACGGCATTAGGTCCATAAACATGACAAATTCTTTTTGCTGCTTGAGTTGCATTTTTGCCTTTTTTGTAATAATATTTTAAAATGTATCGAATTTCTTGATTAACTTCACTCATTTTTACAGAAAGAAAAACAAATGAAAAATAGCGGAGTAACAACTTTTTTAATTTTTAATGTAAACTTTTTAATGTTACCAAAACCAGCCAGATAAAAATAGTACAGCCAAAGAAACCTTATAACAAGTTTATACCTAGGTTATGCGAAAACACTTTTTCCCCGACTAATAGATTTTTGTCCTCTACATAGCACCTCACCCCTAATTAGGGTTGCCATAATTGATGACAACTGAATACGCACGTTATTCGACGAGACGCGCGACGGTGTGGTGGTGTAAGGCTAAGACTTAGGTACGTGTAATTTGTTGGAAAACGAGACAAAAAGGGACAAGTAACAATATGGGACTCGATATTGAAATACGATGACAGTCCCGTATATACGAGACGTATGGCAATACTATTTATACCATATTATTAACTAATGTTTTTTTATATAACACAGGGTATTTTCAGGTGACCACTATGTTAATAAGCGAACTATACCACGTAAGCTAAAATTCAATTGAGCATAATCGGAATTGAACCCCTGGCTTCGTTGTTTAGCCAAATATCTGCTGCTAGTATAATTTTAATAACATGTTATACATAATACATAATCATACTATAAGTAAAAATATTCCCAGTATTGGCTGTGTGAATGCAATTTCAAAATATGGCAGCTACCTACTTTAGGTAATCGTCGCTAGAAAGTACAAGGTAAGGTATCAGTAACCTACATTGAATATTTAATTTTGATTTTATTTTAATTTCAAGGAATACCAAAACTATAAAAACAAAATCAAAAATATTGTATTCAATTTAGGTCCTAAGAAGGCACCTATGAATGTCAAAACACTACTACCGGTTCGGAAAACATCCCAGTCATCGAGAAGAACAGGAAAGAAACTCGATCAGGTTTACCAACATCTTTTTTAATAATTTTTTACAATATTTCAATAATTTACTTTACAAAGTCATCATTTTCAGTGGATGTACAGAGAGGGAATAACATACAGATATCACCATCATTCACATAATTATCAATACCATTTCGATAATAATATCCCTGTATACATCTATACTTATACCAGCTGTGCCCCGCGGTTCCACCCGCGTATAATTTAAAAGATATAACTGATCAATCATTTTACATCAGTATAGACAATATTTTTATCAGGCTGTACACACACATCGGCACACTCTTACGGCTCGTTCGCGCCACTTATATTTCTATAATCGTAGGCCCGAGCAGAGTGTTGAATTATTTTAATTTTCCATTATTCCCAAGCTGTTAGAGCATGCATATATTCCTTCATAACTTTTCCTACCTCGGCCACAATTAGCGTCATCTACAAACAAAACCAAAACCTCACGTGCGACGAGTGACAGTTGAAAAAACAGAACAGACAAAACGTGTCGCCTAACAGAGCGCATAAAACTATTGCGTCTCCGTCGCAAATTAAAAGAATAAATCAAATAATAGTTAAGCTCGGACTTCACAAACCCCGGGGTTCCATAGTGCTTCAACAGTGCGTGATGTGCAGTGCATAGAAGCCACGAAAATCAACATCAGCATGCCCGAGGTGAGTGGCCGGCAAAATACCTATCCAAATTCCTACCCCGCATGCTAGGGAGAAAACATTTAAAACAATACACAAGCTATGATTCCAAAGAACATGCTATAAAGAGCAAATCTTATCTTAGTAAAATTGTTTTTATGATGTAATAACTTTCATTAATAAGGATTAATATGCCATGCCTAAAAATAATGCTCATAAATCACTTCTTCATTTTCAACAAATCTTTGTCACAAAATAACCTATTGTGGCTTATATATACGAAATAGATATACGCTATCGCGAATATTTTTTTGGATATACTAAAAGCCAATATATTTATAGAACATTGTATTTACGTATCATTAATCATTATGCCAGCGTACGTGGTTAAAGCAGTTCGGGAAAACTTCGGACGTACTTAACAAAAATCAATTTTTAAGGCTAGCTGCGAGTTGTAGTCTAATATTAGATAGCTTATACTATTCATCATGAATCTGGCTATCATATACAAAAAGAATTTTCGAATTCGACTGGTAGTTCCGGAGATTAGCGTGTGTAGGCTATGTAACATTAAGCTTTCACCTAGCCTTATATATTGATTTTTGTTACGTAAATCGAAAGTGGAAGCCCTCCTGAACTGCTTTATTCGCGTGTGCTGGCGTAATGGTTAATGATACGTAAATACAATGTTATACAAAAATAATGGTCTTTACTATATCTAAAATAAAACCTATGACAATCTCTTACACATAGGTAAGCCACAATAAGATATTGAGCGATTTTTTTTCGTTGAGGATTAAACATTGATTTATGAGCATTATTTTTAGGCGTGGCATGTTAATTCATCCTTACGAACAAAATTTACTTCATCATAAAGATAATTTTATGAAGTTAAATTTTGCCCTTTTGAAGCATGTTATCCAAATAATATATACGTAGTATAGGAGATAATAAAAAATTAAAATAATTTAATCTTGCGGGAAGTGAAAACAATTAGGTACCTAGTCGTATGATAGATAGTCTACACGGGTGCGTTAGCGGCGTGGTGTTTGTCGGATAAAATTAACACGGGTGAAACCGCGGAGCACAGCTGGTACTTACATAATTATAATAACAACAATATTTTTCTTATGAAATATATTTTTTTCTTAACATTTCTCTGGTGCTTGATTTGCGGTAGCTCGAGAAGATTATCAACCAATACAACTTTAAGAAATTCCACGCATAGGTATCCGCTTAAATGGTTCTCAAATATCTCATTATCAGATTTATCATTTGTAAACATCAAATACTTAATAAAATCTATATTTGTTTTAAAACGTGGACAATTCTTAGGAACATTATACGAAATTGGCGCGAATTACAGCGAACTTGTTCGTTGTCCAACGTCAATTCATTATCGGGCTTCCAGACGTAACATGAATATCATTCCCAAGACAATTCTAAATTTAATTTTGAATCGTAGCCCAACACTTTAAAGTCCACAATTAGTTGTAGTTCGAAAACTGATAAGACAAATTGGAATCGGACATCGAATGATTACTAGTCTCGCGTGTTTAAATTTCGAATGTCGTATTCGTGCCATATGGTAATTAAATTGTAACTGTAATATGTAAGTATTAAGGTTAATTTTAGCAGGTTTTATAACCATGTAGGTTGTTTTCGAAGTGCACTTCGCCGAAGCAATGAGAGAGGGCGTGCGATAAATAACCGCCTTTGTGCCGTCACCGCTCGGCTATTAAAATATATTCCGAGATTGCTTGTTTTTTGCGGCGGGACGCGATTGTTATCCCGGGCCTAGCTGGTGGCACCGCACGGCCTGCTCGAGTATGCGGTTCGGATTTCTTTGTTACATTTTTATGTTGAGTATCTCCGGAATGTTCAAATAGATAGATTCAATTTATTATGGTTTCTATAGAACTGTGTTGCTAGTATAAAGTTATTTTTCGAACAACACAAAAAAAAAAAATTGTGATTGATTTTGATGTTAATTTTAGAATATACGTAAACTGATTTTTATATCAAAATACACTCTAAATACCTAGAGATTAGTTATATAATTGAACTAAGCATTATTTTCAGATCTTATTACTATGTGTTGAATTGAACAGACAGATAACGCCATCTAGTGAGAAAAATTCGAACAATTACAATTTTAAATTTAAGAACCTATACTGTATAGGGTATAATTTACGGGATTTTTTTCTTCAATTGAAGATGGCTTGTTGAGGTGTTGGCTTCCACTTTTATCTGTGATAAAATATGTATATCTAAATTAAATACTTAGTTACTTTACTCATGGATCCCATAGGCAAAGCTTCTTTTCAAAGAACCCCAGAGAGATCTGTTTTATAATCTCGTCAAAAACGATATCTACTAATATGTATTAGTTTCGCGCGTAAATCAACCCACTAAAACCTGATGTGTTGAAAAAATTGCTAATCGACTCACTGTAATACCCTAAAACCGTATATTATACCTACTTATCTATATTGATAGTTCTGTGGTTCGGTCTGTACGTGTATTTTTTACCTAATTTCCCAATAGACATACTATAATATTTAATATAGAGGACACTGAGACATTGCTCTAGAGATCGACATCATTTTTTTTTTGTCTGCTTATAAGTCCGTATTTAACTGAAAAACGGCTTGACCAATACTTATGAAATTTTGTATGAGATGGCTTAAAGTGGCTGATCAGCTGGCTGACTACCCTCCCGCCCCTCCCTATGAGGAAAATTCGCTAGCTACGCATTGATATTGATAATAATTGATTATTATTTTAATGCTACTTCAACACTGTTGGTTAGAAACAATTACCCAGTAATGTTATTGAATATTTACCCTCGGCCACCATTCCGTGAGGATTCTATTTTAACGACAGTCTAGATTTCGAGCCAAATAACCGACGCAACTTCATTTTATTGATACTTATAATTAACTGTGCCCGCGACTTCGTCCGCGTGGACTACAAAATACCAGCGATCGGGCATACGTGCGAATCGTGCTACTCCCGCTTCGAGTTATATGCTTATTGTAGGTGATCTTTAGAAAATAGACATGGTTCTCGCTGATTTCTTTGTAGGTATTTTTTTTACATCTAAAAAAGGATATATTACGTAAACCTTAAAAGATAGTCATATACTATCGCGGACTTTTTTTTACAACTTTTTAAGTAAAACAATTTCATTTCACACAATTCTTGCGTAACTTTAACGATTTACGCAGCGAACGCAATGGAAGCTCCCAAAACAAATAAAATTTGCCGGTTTTTACAACATTTTTTATTGATGCTCCTTTTCTATTCACTACAGCGTGATGTTATCTAGCCTATAACCTTTTTCAATAAATGGGCTATTTAAAACTGAAATATTTTTTTATTGGAACTATTAGTTCCTGAGATTAGCGTGTTCAAACAAACAAACTCTGCAGTTTTATAACATGTATTAGTATAGATTTATTGTAGAAGGTTCACGCTATGATTCGAAGGAGTGGAACAGTAATTATGAACTGACCGACAAGCAATCTGGCAAGCTATAAGCAAATACGGGAAGTGAGAACAACTATTTATTTATCGTTATAGGTTTCGTTGTGGTCACAATCTCACCTGATCTTAAGTGACGATGTGGCCCAAGATGGCCACCTTAAGCCTAGTGGAAGGCTCTCTAGTGCAGCTGTCGGAACACATCTATTGGTATTTGGCGACAGATTTTCAACTTGAGGGTTGTAGGAGGAGGTATTAGAAAAAGCCCTACCACCATACTATGATTTCATCTCGATATTTTCCTTCACTAAAGTTCAGGCTCGTTGCAGGGATTCGAACTCACGTCGATCGACGTGGAGTCCGTAGACGCTACCAACTGAGCCATCATTGTTCACTACACTATTACACTACTCGCTACACTGGTGGTGGTTTGATCGAATAAAATCAACATGAGTGGAAACACAGGGTGCAGCTAGTTTTTACATAAAGTATTATTGAGAAAAGGTACCAAACCCGATTTAACCAACCCTATCGATGAAATAAATCAAGTGAGTGAGAATGTCAGGGATGTCACCCCGGCTGCGGCAGTGCTCGATAGATAGTGTGACGTATAAGTGCTAAATCACGGGAGCAAACGTCGTTTTTTCCGGTTTTCATCCCCCCATCTGCGAGTGCCGTCTCGAGAGATACGCCATTCGGTACGGTCAGCAATAAAATCGTTGAATTAATTATATTTTTAAGAAATTTATTTTCAAACCATACGACATGGACAACTAATATAAGTAATATATATCTACATAATAGTCAACGACAAGACACATCAATAATTGTATTTATCAATATAAAATACATATTAGTATTCTATACACGACCTGTCAACTTGCAGCCTGCTAACAGCGAAGATTTTCATAGTAATTTAAGAAGTTATAAAAACTGTTTGATACCTATGCTAAAAAAATTATAGTACCATTTTTATGATGATATTATGTCTGCTGGTAATAATGATAATCAAAAAAATCAAAAAAAATTTATTTAGCAAAGAAGAGACATACATTAAAGTACGTGTCCCCAACTACCAAACTAGAGTAACCTGCATTTTGGCAGTTGGTTTCTTCCAAGAATTAATATTACGCTATTATTATTACTAAGGTGGGTGTTACTGCTGGTGTATGGTGGTCGCTATCCGATCGAGTACAGATTCCTACCACACTGCTTCATTACTGGATATACACCGATTTATCCCGGAACTAGGTGCTACACCTGATGGTCATGATACGGTCGGACACAATTCTACCATGCAGCAAGGTTCAAAGCACCACTGCCACACTTATTACTACCGTAAAGCAGGGATGGTAGACAATGGCACAATAATCCTGTTACAAGTGTCGATAAAAGTTGATAGGTAGGTATTTGTTGATAGATAGTTGTAGGTGAATCTGTACTTAATAAAATAAAGCGGAAAAGATTTTTTAGTTTGTTTGTTTAAACACGCTAATCTCTGGAACTACCACTCGGAATTGAAAAACTCTTTTTGTATATAATAGCTAGACTCTTGAAAAATAGTATAGGCTATTTAAAAGTAGGCTACAACTCTTAGATAGCCTTAAATATTGATTTTTGGTACGTATGTCGAAAGTCGAAGCCCTCCTGAACTGCTTTAACCGTGCGCTGGCGTATTCGTTAATGATACAGAAATACAATCTTGTACAATAATATTGTTCCTTAGTATATCTAAAAATAGTCAGCGATAGCATATGGCTATCTCTTATACCTAAGCCACAATAAGGTACTTTGGACAAAAATTTGTTGATAATTAAAAAGTGATTTATAAGCATTATTTTTAGACATGGCATATTAGACCTTACAAACAAAAATTACTTCATCATAAAGACAATTTTATGAAGTTAAATTTTGCTCTTTAGAGTATGCTATTTGGACGCATAGTTTAGGAGATAATTAAAAATTAATATAATTTGTACTTGCGGGAAGAACAATTATAATAGACTACATGGGTACGTTGGCGGCGCGGTGTTTGTCATATAAAATTAACACGGGTGAAACCGTGGGGCACAGCTAGTTGGTTATAAATAGCAATTGGGTGCTTTGACGACTTAACAGTAGGCGGACTACAAATATTATTGCTACACGATAAAATAAAATATAAAAAATCATGTTTGCAGTTCACACGCGCTAGAAGTGAAACCTTCAGAAAACATTAAAAAAAAAATACTTTAAAATCTCTTTTTAGAAATCTTAGATCAACGGGACTTAAATTAGCGACCACTCTTGCTGTACATACACATACAAGTGTGGTTGTCAAACCGCTATGCCAATTGAACGACGAACATAGTCATAAAAATCAGGACTTTCATTAACCGTATTTTACTATATCACATTCTCTCCGCAGTTTTTAATCCTATAGATGTATGTGTTTGTCTCTTTTTAGTGTTGCTTTTTCGTTTCATCCCGTTTCAAATCAACGGTACTAAAGAATTTTTCACTTCAAAACGTTTTTAATGCTGTCGGTACCAGTGAACAGTGAGAGGGCGGGGCACAGTCCTCATTATTTAGATATTAATCCTGCACCCTCCGGCACTCACTGTCCTCAGAGGTACAGTCCGTGCAGTCGCGAGAGTGCCGGTTTTAATTAACAAACGACACTTGTGCGCCGTGGATTACGATTGCGGTTAATATTTGTTTTATTAAAATATTTTTTTGTAACGAATATTTGAAAAGTAATATCTCTTGACACGAGGACTGACGTGTTACGGAATTGTTATAGTTATGTACAACGTACGCCATATGAACGATTTTTAAATGTACCACCAGTCCCACCAAACACATCGTATATAAGTAGGTACATATATCACTTCTAATTACGTAAGCAGATGATAATTATGGTGTGTTAATAGTTTAGTTACATCTAAATCGTTCTGACTGTACCTAAATGTAATTTTAAAAAAAAATTGAGTTGGACATTTTTTTCGCTTGTCTGTTGCCGCTAGACCGATTTCTTGGAAATTTTGTTCACAGGAAGCTTACGTCATTGCGTAATTGATAGGCTATATGAATTGTCAACAGTATTAGTAAAAATAAAATTACGTGTTAAAACTAAATACATTAAAAAAGATTAAATATACATTAGTTAAAACTTATTATAAAATTCTGAACAAAATATTTTTCAAATAGCCAAAATTAGAATAGATTAAAATGGAAACAAAGCCACGGCACATTAATGAAATGTCGGTAAATTATACTAATAGAATAAAAGTTATATAGAAACGATGTGGATTCTACACGTACGTTATTTAAACCAAGCAACGTTCGATTTCAAAGTGGCTGCGACATCACGTTTGCGTGAGATCTCATTTATATTATGATCGAGTCGAGTCGTGAGAGTTGAAACCCTTCACACACAATCCACAGTAAATTCCTTTTATCAGTGAGAGAACATCAATCAGTCGGTCATGGAATGTTCCTAAATTACTAATTTAAAATTTATAAAAAATGTTATTATACTCATGTTGTACGAAAGTAAGAAGTTATACTTTTTTGGCGTAACAAAATAAAAATAACTCCTAACATTTTATCCAAAAACTTGATGAAGTTAGCCATCAACGATAATAAGTAAAATTTATTTTACTATTTTTTATTGTGTAATAATTTAAACAATAATATTAAAAATGCTAAGGTTTATTTATACAACGTTGTTATTGTTACAAAATAAAAAAAATTCAGTCAATATAATGAATTAACACATTACGTACGCAAATGGTAACTTCATCATGTCGCACTACCATTATATGATCCGTGCGTTGATCTCAAGTTACCTCTTACGTTTATTTTTGTTTTGTTACGCAAGAGAAGTATCTTAAGTAGTAGTATTTCTTACATGCATAAATAAGTAAACACACACACCATGATTTCTTTTTGTTAGCTGAGCCTTCTCGATTTATTTACTGTGGTTTCGTACTCGTACAATAACGGCGCCGCACCGCACCGCGCTGCGCGGTGAAACCCACAAAGGGGACGTGTGAGTTTATTTGACAATTAATTGGTCACTGTAATTGTGTGATGGTATTTGTTTTGTTTTTTACTTTAGTATGGGGAATAAGAACTGGAGTAACGTGTCTATTTATAATTAACTTGCTTATGCCATCGACGTCGCTTGCGGTGCACTCAAAACTATTGGGAAAGTGGACTCTGGTTCGTTCTCGACAAACTGACTGCTACACATAAATAATGGTCAGTAAATTATAATTAGAGTAAAACGGCAACGACGGGAAGGTGAACTTCAGTTTGTGATAATAAATCTTATTTTGAGATCTTATACTATATATACAGATATACAAACCATTTAATTTATTTATGCTTAATCAACAAAATGTTCCATAGGTACATAATTTGGTAAACAATAAAAAGAAAACCAAAAGAACGAGATGCTGGGAGCCAGTGAAGCCCGGGAGTATCATCTTCTCTACATCTCGGAGACTCGGAATCCTGGATAGGGTGCAATGGTTTTTCACGCTCGGATAACTATAAACCTTCTTTGTAAGGCACAAGTACAACCGTGCATGGAATACGTCGCTCGCGTCTTCTATCGTCTATGTCATGGCAAGTGTTCTAAAGAGCTGTTCAACCTAATTCTCTCTTCTCATATTCATAACTGAACCACACGCACTGGGCTCCAAAGTTACAGCTTAACGCTACTCTCTATCTTGGCTCGAACAAAATAATTCACAATGTCTCATCCCTTTACCGTACCGTGAAGCTATGTAACAATTTCTCATGTGTGATTAGGATTACTATGACATCCTACGACATATATCCTCTTTCCTATGACATGAAGTTCTTAAGGCGAAACTTGAAGAAACATTTAGCAAGCTAGCGTGATAGCGGCGATGGATTGTAGATCTATCAATGATAGCCAGAATTTTGGATTTTACTGTACGTATCGTTATGCGCATTTCCGTCACATATTTGCCATGATACTATTAAAATAAATAAATTAAAGTTTTTGCTATAATGTTAGCAAATGGATGAGCTATTTCGAGATGTTCAGACAATCTAAACAATAAATGCGCAGTCGTCATGATTTTTTTCTCGAGTGTAATATTGTTTATCTAACTAACAGAACTATAATAAGTATTGGTGGATTGGTAATTCAAATGTAAATGAATTATTCGTAAATTTTCATTGGACCGTACTGAAATCCATAGCGATTATGATTTACGACAGAAAACAGTTAAGGATCATCACACCAACTTGAAGCATTGGAGACAATCGAGAGGCGAGCAAGTTTTTAGCGGATACATTTTGTCGAGTGTGCGTTGGAATTGCACAATTTAATTCCTAAAACTCTAAAAAACTTATTTCCTAAAATCGGACGATAAGTCCGGTGAAGCTGTAAAAGCCCTCAGAGGCTCCAAGGCCCCTAAGGCTAACAGTATAGTCAGACAGAAAAAAAGTCATCAATTTTTGGTTCATATTCCACCAGTTATTCCACGCACAAAGCATTTTGCTAGCCCATTTATCATGCACACCGCTAAAAAGTGGAACACTTTACCTGATTTTGTATTTCCCGATAATTACAACCTGGGTATCTTCAAGTCTCGAGTGAATAGGTAGGTACCTTCTAGGCAAGCGTGCTCCATTGTAGACCACATCATCACTTACGATCAGGTGAGGTAGTGATCAAACGCAAGTCTATCTATAGTATAAACTATATATATATAATATATATACCTATATATTTATATATACAAATAATCGAAATTATTACACGCATGCTCTGAATCAATACAGTAATTCACATCAGTCGCATCATTAACATAAGTCACTATAACGTAACTTCGCCTTGTATATTATGTAGGTAGGTGTGGTGTTTGCCATACGTAAAAAATATGTCTTTATAAAATTTAACCGAATGTATATCAACGTAAATTTTGTGTGTATCTCTTAATATTTGATCTACGCATGGAGACATAAGGAAGTCCCAACTATAAGTTTAATGCGCTATAAACAGGACATAGTTTACGATCATCACAGACGACTCAATATTATTAGTAGCACACGTGTTGCTCGTTAAATGTTTGTATACACTAACTGATATTAGCTACAAGTGCTCCATTATTGTTATTACGTCATATATATATATATACAATGTAAACTTATAAAGACTTGCATCACGCTTCTATCGTGGGTTTTATAAAATGGTATGTGGGTTTTTATTTTTCAGTGATACATAATCTCTTCTGACTGTATCCTGAAAAATGACGAAATCGTCCAATTAGATCGTACGTTCATCGCTATTAATTACGAATCGTCAATGACATGACGGTTTTTTCTGACTGACTAGACTGTTAGCCTTAGGGGCCCTAAACAAATAGAGCCATTAATGGCTTTAACAGCTACACCGGGCTTTGGGGCGAGCGCTTAAGGCACTCAGCCGCGAAAGCGTGGGCAACAAGCGCGCAAGGTTGCCAAAGTGGGCGAACCTCAGCTTGGTCTGTTGCCACAATTGTGGAAAGGTCGCGAACTGACTTATTCCCTGCCTCCTGGGAGATAGGAAGGAACATTTGTATATGTAGATATATGTATTTAGTATTCTGTAAATATGGTCGAAACTATAGTAAAAAAGAAAAATAAGGTCCCTAACAGAACCTATGTACTTATTTATGTGGTGTGTACGTATGTCTGCACTTACTTATTGTGTGTAATGAATTAATGATGTATGTGGGTAGCTAGGTGATTGCAATTGCAGTATCGCCTGTATCGCGCGAGGGGCTGCATGACTCAAGGGTTCCACACCGAGGGGACGGACCTAGGCTTGAGTTGCTGCAAGAGAGGAGGGAGGGCGTGACGGGTGTGCGGGAGCGAAATTAGCCGCCCGTACCCTGCGGAGAGGGTCCATGACGGATCTATGTATGAAAAAGTCGTTATGGTAGGTAGTCTAAAATGTTATTTTCGAATTAAAAGCATTCGAATAAGGATTATTTAATAAGCAGATCAATATTACCGGACTGAATAATCAGTACATCTAGTGTGTTTCGGTGAAACTGCATTTTTACTCCATATAAAAAAAAAGAAGAAAATAGTATATATGCTTAATTTTTTTTCTTTTTTTGGTATATTATGAATTCAAATAAAAGAAAGTAGAGACTATTACATTAACAGAGAGATTTGTTTTGATTGTGTGCAGTGTTTTGACATTAAAATTTACTAAAAACTTTCAAATTCAACAAGTGGAGGCAAGTGAAGACATTCAATTATGTTACAGATACGACCAAACTTTTCGGTTTCTTTACTGTCATATATAATTCCTCTTCGTTTCAGCAAGTAGCGCTTTTAGGTGATGCCTGAAAAAAAAAACGGCTGTTTCGTTTTAACATAAAAACACTGGCTGAATGCCAAAATTGATTTAAAATTTCGGTTGCAGGTAGCCGCTTGCTAGACGATGGAGGTGGATTTATTGAATATGTTTATCGTTATTACTATTGGGTGTTATTTAGGAAAACCTAATTACATTATAATGTTGCCCACGATATCGATTATACATGAGGCTAAGATTATAAATGCTTTAGCTAATTCAATTGAGAAAATCTTTAAGTGCAAATAGATAATTCAGTTTTTCTAAAACTAGCAATAAAAAAATTCTATCAACATCAACGAGTTCATTACTTAATTTTTATTCATGTATAATTTATCTTTATTATAATATCATGTTCACGGTTTTATCGACAGAGAACTAATAATAATAATAATAAATACGGGTAGCTTTGTGATTCGGGTAAAATATTATAAAAGTTGTTAAATATTTCGTAAAAATTTCATATGAACGGTAATATTAAGTCCGGCCGCGCGTTGCTGTGGCTCAGAAACATTTTTTTTCGGTTCCGTACGCTATCCGCTGGTCTAATATGAAAATTGTCGGACAATTCCATCAAAATAGCTCCGGCCGCTTGGGAGTCTATGAGGAACATACATACAAACATCCATTTGAATATAGATTAAACTTCTCCTTTAAGCTAATATCCGAACATCCATATAATTGGGGTCCGCCCTCCTAGTAGGTACTGCTGCGCCACACCGCGCCGTACGGTTGTGGGTTGTCTCTTTTGTTGTGTTGCTTGCTATCATGTTATTTTTATTGTTCGTAGCTAGGTTATTGATGGTCTATATCATATAGATTAAACATTTCAAAAAATAAATACATGTTAAAATTTGTTCCATTTTAGTTACAAGACTTTGTTGCGAGTAGCGATAATAGGCGCTAATTTGGTTCAGCTCTTTAACCTTTTTAGCGACCCGTCGAGCCGCGTCGCGTCGCTCTGTGCCGCAACGTGAAGTTCGCGTATTATTGCAACGCACATATTATATAGTACTAGCTGAGCCCCACGGTTTCACCTGTGTTAATTTTATACAATAAACACAGCAACGGAATTATTGTTCTTGTCGCAAGTACAAATTATTTGAATTTTTTATTATCTTCTAAACTATGTGTCAAAATAACATACTATAATGAGCAAAACTTAACTTTATAAAATTTTCTTCATGACGAAGAAACTTTTATTAGTAAGAATTAATATGCCATGCCTAAAATTAATGTTCATAAATCACTTTTGAATTTTTAACAATTGTTTATTAGAAAATAGCTTTCTGAGACTTATGTGTAGGAGTTGGTAATATGCTATCGCAAACTTTTTTTATATATTAAGGATCAGTATTTTTGTAGCAAATTGTATTTACGTACCATTAACCATTACGACAGCGCAAGCGAATAAAGCAGCTCGGAAGGGCTTCCACCTCCGACTTGACAAAAATTAATATTTAAGCATTGCTGAGAGTTGTAGCCTATTCGTCGTGAGTTTGACTATCTTAAATAAAAAGATTTTTTTAGAATCCGACTGGGGTAGTTCCAGAGATTAGCGTGTTTAAACAAACAAACAAAAACACTCTTCTCTTTATTATATTAGTATAGATAGTATAGAAATACTCGGAACTGATCTCGGAACACGACATACCAAAAGGAAATCATACATGTGTTTATCACTATGTGTATGGTGGTCGCAATCCCTATCACCCCGTTAAATTACTGCATATAAAATGAATGCTCTCGGAAAACGACATACCAAAACAAATTCATACATTTGTTTATCACTCTGTGTATGGTGGTCGCAATCCCTATTACCCCGTTATATTACTGTTTATAAAATGAATGCTCTCGGAAGACGGCATATCAAAACAAAATCATACATTTGTTTATCACTATGTGTATGGTGGTCGCAATCCCTATCACCCCGTTAAATTACTGCATATAAAATGAATGCTCTCGGAAAACGACATACCAAAACAAATTCATACATGTGTTTATCACTATGTGTATGGTGGTCGCAATCCCTATCACCCCGTTAAATTACTGCATATAAAATGAATGCTCTCGGAAAACGACATACCAAAACAAATTCATACATTTGTTTATCACTCTGTGTATGGTGGTCGCAATCCCTATTACCCCGTTATATTACTGTTTATAAAATGAATGCTCTCGGAAGACGGCATATCAAAACAAAATCATACATTTGTTTATCACTATGTGTATGGTGGTCGCAATCCCTATCACCCCGTTAAATTACTGCATATAAAATGAATGCTCTCGGAAAACGACATACCAAAACAAATTCATACATTTGTTTATCACTCTGTGTATGGTGGTCGCAATCCCTATTACCCCGTTATATTACTGTTTATAAAATGAATGCTCTCGGAAGACGGCATATCAAAACAAAATCATACATTTGTTTATCACTATGTGTATGGTGGTCGCAATCCCTATCACCCCGTTAAATTACTGCATATAAAATGAATGCTCTCGGAAAACGACATACCAAAACAAATTCATACATTTGTTTATCACTCTGTGTATGGTGGTCGCAATCCCTATTACCCCGTTATATTACTGTTTATAAAATGAATGCTCTCGGAAGACGGCATATCAAAACAAAATCATACATTTGTTTATCACTATGTGTATGGTGGTCGCAATCCCTATCACCCCGTTAAATTACTGCATATAAAATGAATGCTCTCGGAAAACGACATACCAAAACAAATTCATACATTTGTTTATCACTCTGTGTATGGTGGTCGCAATCCCTATTACCCCGTTATATTACTGTTTATAAAATGAATGCTCTCGGAAGACGGCATATCAAAACAAAATCATACATGTGTTTATCACTATGTGTATGGTGGTCGCAATCCCTATCACCCCGTTAAATTACTGCATATAAAATGAATGCTCTCGGAAAACGACATACCAAAACAAATTCATACATTTGTTTATCACTCTGTGTATGGTGGTCGCAATCCCTATTACCCCGTTATATTACTGTTTATAAAATGAATGCTCTCGGAAGACGGCATATCAAAACAAAATCATACATTTGTTTATCACTATGTGTATGGTAGTCGCAATCCCTACCACCCAGCTATATTATTGCATATACACCGACTGATCTCTGAACACGATGAACCAAAAGAAAATCATAGGTGGATTTATCACTCTATCTGTATGGTATTGTAAATCATCCCTTGCGGATTAATAATTCTAAAACGCGTAACCTTTTTATTTCTTCCTAAAATCATAAATATGAATTTGATGATGATGATGAATTTTCATATACCTAAATTGAGAAATAGTGGGTTCTCCATACAAAATTTAATCCCCTATTTGACCCCTTTTTATTTTATCTTTGCGTATTCATTAAAATTGGTTTGATGGGTTCTTCGTACAAACCTTCATCCCCTATCAAAGTTTTATTTTCACCACATAAGGTAGCCAAAGTCTTTCTCCAAACTCCAACATATCTCTATATTAAAATTCATTAAAATTGGGTTCTTCATACGAACTTTCACACCCCGTATTTCACCCCTTACAATTTTATTTTCAAAAGTAGCCTCCTATGTCCTTTCTCACCAAAAATTCATAAAAATTGGTTCAGCGGTCTAGGCGTGAAAGTGCAATGGATGGGACAGAAAGAATTACTTTCGCATTTATAATATTAGTAGGTATGGATTATTCATTTCATTATGCTGTCATTTTCTATGGTGTCATTTACCAATTAAAATACTAACAGTAAATGATTACCCAATAGCAAAATAACGACAACAGTTTATAATAATACATTTTTAAAATGAATTTCTCTTTCCCTATATACCTGTAATAAATTCTCTCTCTCTGTACCTTTCTATGTTTCTCTATAATAACTGATACTTTAGTAAGGTAAAAATGGCAAAAGATCGATTGTTGTGATGTTATTTTAATTTTCTATTTCAGGGATTTTTATATTGTTAATACAAATCCGAAAGTGAAACGAAAAAAGATCGATTTTTGAGAGATCGATCTTTTAGACCTCGATTTTTTTTTGAATCGATTCATAAGAGATCGATTCGAATCTCGGCGCGGCTGTATTCGACCGACAAAGATCCAGTCTATGCTGACCCGGTTTTAATATGATTTATCACATAGATCTAAGGTCAACTTATATTGGAATTTTAAAATTTTTGAAACTCTCCATTTTTTAACTTTATGAAAAGTTTCATTCATCATCGTTTTACAAACCATAATATACAGATAACTAATTTTCAGTCAATTTAACTGAAGAGCTACTTTATAGCATTTTCATTGAACAAATGTTTGACGTGATTTTTTAAATTGATATAACTTTTTTATTTATGAACTTATTGAAGTAAAACAAACACTAAATATTAAGTGAACCTTACCATAATATATTAGTGAAAACCGTTTCCAAATCGGTTAAGCCGTTTCTGAGATTAGCGCGCACAAACGTTGGCAAACAGACAAACAGACAAACAGATAAACAGACAAAAATTCTAACAATCATTGTTTTGAGTTCTACTGCGTTCATAAAGACCCCCAATAATAGTTTTTCTCATATATCTTCTATGTACAGACATCAATCAGTTACGTTTTTATTATATGTATAGATATAGATAACCCATGCGTATCGCATTGAGCATGCAACGTCGCTCGGTAACAGCGCAGGCGATAATGCGATGTTGCCGCTCTGAGCTCTGACGACATCGGTGTCGCTGCTCTCGACCCACACCCCGCAGTCTCGCTAGAGCGATTTCAATATTACTACGTCAATCTGACAAAATGGATTCCAATTCGTGCGATATTTATTTCCCAAAGATCGAAACTGATTCGGAAAACGAGAAGGATAGCCGACGTGAACCAAGAGTGAACTGGAGTTCTGAAAATACGATGAAGTTGATACAAACGATGGAACGGGATTGTCAGGAGCTTTGGGATTCGAAACATCCGCTAAACAGGGAGCGTACAGCAAGGCAAGCGAAGTTGGAATACTTGGCCGATATATTCGGGACTACTTCCGAGGAGATAAGTAGAAAAATACATAATTTGCGGACGCAGTTCAATAATGAGTTAAGAAAAATTAAACGGAAGATTTCCACATCGCAGGCCGAGGGAAACGGAGCGGCGGCGGGGAGCGGGTGGGAGTACTTCGATGCCCTGTCCTTTCTCAAAGTGCCCCCCGGCGACCCTCTTGATATCATGGACACAGTTAATCTGGAGGTATGTCGAAACGGTCCGTTCGCGTCGTTCTATGTATTTTAGTAATTACGTACTTACGAATCATTAATTGTTTTGATGTGAAACACCAATGACGCGTTTAGACAGGAGTAAGAGCGTTCTTATGGGATGTCGCGACGTGCTATTTCATAGAAATGAAATAATTGAATAACATTATAATATTTTGTAAATATCTGAATATTTGTTTTAGTTTTAGTTTTATTTATTAAAAAATATGATTAAACTTAAATGTTTCCCTTCTGCCAGGTACCCCATGACATCTCATATTTTTTTATTGTTAAAATGAATTAAAGCATTTGACTGTCACACTTGATATTGGCAAAATTGCCTACATAGGCAGAAAGCTAAAATAAAAACATAAATCATTTGACAATTATAATTTTTACAGTTTCCTACTATTGGATGCCTATATAAAATGTTTAAAAGGATAACATATACTTTTCTTTGTATTGATGAAAACAAACTACAACTAATAAATTACTATAGAGATATAACAAAAGAACTCTAGTTATTTTCTATCGATACTAAAAACAATTGTCGTACGAACAATACTTTTTTAGTATGTACGTATTGATTCTCTATTTAGTATAACTTGTTAATCTGCTTTAAATAGTTGGCCGAATTCCAAGCAAAGGAAGAAGAACAATTCGCCGCTGCGACAGTCAAGAACACCTCTCTCAATAGTAGCTTCATAAACCATCTCAAGGCCAAAATGAAGGTAGTCACGGAGGCGCCCTTAACGTTGTCGCCGTGTGCACACACTCTAATGTTGTCTGAAGAACTTGTACCCAAGCTCCAATCTAGCCTGGACAGGGATGAGTGTCAGGTAAATTCTCCTATTTTAATTACTTTAACATAACGCTGACTTTGTTAAATTATTATACAACATCTTATGATATGTGCGGTGTAGTTAAAAATAATGCGGACGGGTCTGTTAGAACACCTACAACTTAATTTTAACAATTAATGTTATGGTTTACTTTGCAGATGATAAGGCGTTATATGTCACCTATGTACCATCTACCGCAGACAAATCATCTATAGTAAGCCCCACTAGAGCCCGATAAGTTTATATCACCGGTTAATCCTACCAACCTTTACTTTATAACCAATCTAGATAGATCGCAAAATGTTGGTAGATTGTTAATGGACACTAAACATTTTGAGATTACGTCTACTAAATAAGGAAATCTCATGATTTCGTCAATACTAGGACTTGAAAAATGTCGATTTTGAACAGCTATTTTGATTGATCCAGTTAGTTTATAGATCTACAAAAATGTTTACGTTAGATTAAAAATTTTAGTGTCCGTTCACAATCTACCGACAGTTTACAATCTCACTAGATTAAGTCAACGGTTCAGAAAGCCAAATATAAAAAAAATCCAACGGTTCGTCCAGTTATCGTGTTTCACGTTATCTGGTGAAATTTACATGCTATTCGTGAGTTCTGCAGACGTTTTGAAACTGTAAATGGCTCAGTGTTGGTGCGTCCGTGTTCTGCGTTGAACGACATGAGTTTAGCGTTATGGCCACAATGTCACCAGATTTTAAGTGACGATGTAGCGAATATGGTAGCATGCTAAGTCTAGTGGAAGACTGGTTCTCAAGTACAGCTACCGGAACACACCTATTGATACTTAGTGACAAATTTTTAACTTGAGAGTGGTAGAGTTAGGCGGCTTTTAGAAAAAACCCTACCACCATGCTATGGTACCATCAGGATGTTATCCTTTACCGTAAGCTCAGGGTCCTTGTTGGGATCCCAACACACATCGATCGATTTTTCATAATTGCTGCAAGTGATTAAAAGAGAGAACTATTTTATTTTATTGTAATTTGTACAATCCTTTTAGATATTTGGAGATTTCGTAGCGTCGGAGCTGCGTATGCTTCGTTCGCCGGACGATCGGAAGCGCTTGAAGCGCATGATCCAAAAGGCCATCCTCGAGGTGGACGAAGACGAGGATACCAATACAAATCGATAGCGTCACTGCCGCCTCTCCCGTGAGTCGCTCGAACTCTCTGATTGAGGCATACGCGTCATCGCACGCATATTACCGTTTCAGTTGGATTGAACAATACTGTAATGGACATTCAAATAACTGTATAGATTATTGCGTTTTTATTTTAGTACTATCATACTGTGTAGGTACAATTATAATTGAGCTAAGCTCTCTATCACCGCATAATTCCTGCTCGGGTTCAAGTTTACAATGTCTGGCGATACACAATAATCTAATTAATATTCAGTTTGGGTAATAGTCGTATATATTATTGTGATGCTACCTTGAGATTGTCATGCTTGTTGGAGATGATAGAATGATGTTGCATAATAGAGATGAGAGTAAAGTTATCACAGATTCATTAAACAATACCACGTTAATAAATTATAATTTAAATAAAATTATACGTTACAATAAAACGTGTTTAAAAAAATTGCGCGTGCAGCACCGTACACGAGATAGAAGTGAAACTTCTTAAAAATAAAGAAGGGGCCGCGGATAACCTGAACTATTGTGTATTAGATGTACAATGTATAGCTTTATACTTCTTCTTTCTTCGTTATAATGTTTTTCTTCTCTCTCGTGTAAGGAAATGTGATTAAACGTGACGCGTCCTTGAAATTTCACTTTCAATTCTAGTCCAATTATCGAATCCGCCGCATAAGGTGTTTAATTTCGAAAATATCGATTGAATTATTAATACACAGCACTCGGCTACTCGGACGCCTGTTTATCACGATTAATTAAGTGTGAAAGCTATCAAGCGGTGACCAGAGTTTTTCGCAGGATCTTGATCTATCACGTGATAGATTTTATTTCGTTTATTAATCTTATGTTATTTGACCATATATTATGTAATTTTTGTGGCATTTTGTACGATTAGGTTTGATTATGTGAAGTGAATTATAAATAAAAAATAGGTTGGTATTACCTCCATAAACTCTCCTTGGACAATTTTAACAATCCGCCATCTTGTCAGAGCTATTTGTAAAAATTACAAGAATAATTAGAAAAATATTCTATTCTCTCGACGTTGGTAGAAATATGAAAAAATATGGTGCGTTATCTTTAAATAACAAGATTAACTTAAAAATCGTAATATCCCCGACATAAATGACTAACTTATTGAGACTATTCCAATGAGCCCAAACATGATACCTCTAATGTGAATTGGTGAGGAGTTAGGTGTTCTGCAGATTCCAGATGATGCTGCAGCATCAGGCCAAGGTTGCTATGTTCTTCTAATATTATTGAAGTAGGTAACAGAATACCAAATTTCGAGTCGATCAGACTTGTAGGAGATTTATTTATTTATTTATTTAACATACATACATTCACATACATTCATCAAATAGAAAACAGCGGATAATATTCTAACGGCTGAACAGATTTCTTGAATCATAGCTAAGAACATTCTCGATTAAGTTACCTTTCAAACAAAAAAATAAATAAACCATAATCAGTTCGTCCGTTTGGAAGTTACGATGCCACATACAGACCTGACTGACAGTCACAAAGATATACCTACCTGTTAAACTTATAACAATCCCATGTTTGCGCCGTGGGTTGAAAAGAAAAGTAAAAGCTGTAGCCAATCAAAATTGAATAATATAATTAATTATAATTATTTAATTGTTCCAATAAGTAATATCTTTCATTATAAAAATATTGTAGTAAATCGTGTTAGCGATAGGTATTCTGTGAATTATTAAAATGATTTATTAGCGTGTAATAATAAACAATTAAAACATTTAATTGCAGTATTTCTAAATAATTCATGAATTAATGTAAAAAAGTAATGATTGAATGATAATGTATTTTATTTAAAAGAAATCGTGATCGGCGCTGATGCATGAAGAGATTACTAGAAACGAAAGATGTTTACAAGGATGGAAGGTAGATAGGACCTTTTTATCTACCTCCCCCTACAGGATATTATGATAAATAGTTAGACTTTTCTATATCTTTCAATGTGTAAAAGTGTTGTATGGAAGCCTTATTATGCTTACAAGGAGAAAAATGTCTCAAATAATTTTGCATGCTGCCGTGAGTTAGGTACTATTAAAATTCTTGCATATCGATAATATTGGGTTAACAGACAAGTAGTTAAATATTTACTAAATTGTTTAATGGAAAATTAAAAATGTGTCAGTAATCGATATCTAAGTGCATACTTAATTAATTTAGTGTAATAACATTTATGTGTGTATTAAATCAATTTCGGTATTTTTCGTATAAATTATTTTAGCGCATTGTTTCTCATTATAGCATTTTTTTTAAATAATTTCAGCGAATGTTGATCGTTCTCCATTTCTGGTCCATTCGTTGTTTCATTGCAATTACATATATTAAGATGTTTGCATAAGTTTAACACTTAAATTCTAGTTTTTCATTTAATTTATCTAATAAGCTAAAATAAATATATGAGGACACAAATTCACACACGGCCATTTAATTACAAACTAAGCAAAGCTTGTACTATGGTAACTAAACAGCTGATATATATGTGTATATATTTATTTAACACCCAGACACACATCTGATAATTATGCTCATCACACAAAAGTCAGTCATAGGCGGGAATCGAACACGCGACCTCTCGGCTCAATAGTAGGATTTTATTACCACTGCGCCACGAGGCTTGTATTTCGAAAAATATTTAAAATTTATTTTAACAACTGTTTTAAAACTTGATAACCCTATAAACTGATTCGCTTAGTTACATAAGACCGCAATAACGTCGTGTTTAAATGGCATGGAAAATGGCATATTTGTAATTTATATGATAATTGCCTACATTTATATATAATTAAACAGTTTTTATGTAATCTTAGAACTGTTAGATATTCAAGCGGCGTATCGATACCAGTTTATTCGTTTGGTATATATTCTGGTATATATGTGTACCTATATATAAACATATAGGTATGTAACTGGTTTCTCGGAAACGGCTGCAATGATTTGGATGAAATTTTGTGTTTAAATAATGTTTTAAATTCCAATTTTACCCACATACGCAGCTCGGTCGCCCAGTTATTTGCTTTTTATATATATACCATATTGAAATATCAAGTTATAGATTCCAGTTTATATTGTAATTAACCAACTTTGGTGGCGTTGTATAAATTATATTAAGCCGTGTAATTTGTCATGTGTGTATTATTTTTTTGACTAGATGTAACACATGTTTGATGATTGGATTATCACCTGCTTAATTACAATTCCCGGGGACTTAGGTATAACAGGGATTTCCCCGGTTTTTAACAGCGGTCTTGGCATCCAGACACGTTTGGTAATTTGTTTCGGTTGTTTTTTTGTCATAGAGGTCGTGACCCACCCTGCCCCAACTAAATATAATTTTCAACAATAGTAGCAAATTCTATATCTTTTTTAAAAAGTGTTCGATGTCGAATCTTCTATAAACTTTAATTTATCACTCCCATCAAATTTAAAATCTAGATTCGCGGCTGCTCAGACTCCTATCTCGGTTTAAAACTGAAGCTTTATTATTATGGTAAACCTAAATGCATATTTTCGAATCTGTTTCTTTATATTTAGGTTTAGTGTTTGACCACAATCTTGCCTTATACTAAGTGACGATATGGTCTAAAATAATTGGTAGTATAGTTGCTGGAACACACCGATAGGTGCACGGCGATAGATTTTCATCTTGAGAGCTTTGTCTTGTCAGGCCGGCCTACTTACTACTATGGTTTCATTATGATGCCTTGTCAAAAAAGCTCAGGTTCAACGTCGATCGACACGATGTCTGAATACGCTATCACTGAACCATCACTGCTTTAAATACATGTTTTTTATACAACTAAGGTGACAAAAAAGGTTTACAGACAGATTTATGGTAAGCGGCTGCCGTAGCCTGTGGATGCTTGTAATCCCATAGATATCACTAGCATGTTGCCAACTTTGAACCCCACTACCCCAAGGAGCTCTGGAAACGCTACTGACCGCAGGAACACAAAAGAACTTTATTTAGCTGCAATTTTCTGTAGGGTATTTCACCAGTCGGACTGCCCCAAATAGAGAAAAATCTTTGCTCTACCTCCCTTAAAATGGAATGAATTCCTCTCTTGGAATGAAAAACGGTGTAAATTATAGCATAGCACCCTTGTACATGTTTAAACATTGTCTGTGGAAATGTATCGTGCTTACGTGCCTCTAGTTCCCACCGCGTCAGAGTGATTGTGATATCGTTAATCACGGCGTGGGTGGCGACTGATGTCACTAACTGCTGGTTTGTAGTCTGGCTTAACTCTGTCGCATTATTTTTAAGAGAACCTACTTATTGTGTAATGTTGTGGATTTTCTTGACACAATGTCTCACGAAGGTCCAAAGTTGCTGACAAGTCTTGAACGCTACTGCAGCCATGATTGCCCCATTTTCTAGGCTTAGCATGTTATAATTTTCATTCCCGTCATTGCTTTAAATCAGCTGAGATTGTAGGCAAGAAAATAACTGACGAAAAAATTGTTATTAACACTTTACAATGGGTAGGTGTGGTCTAACTGGTTATTATAACTAACTGGTTATACACACACTTTTATCGTAAAACTACCTTCTTAATCTTTCCCAACAGGTTAAGTTTTTAATGTCTTGTTTCGCCATTCATAAAAGGTATCTATCGAGCCCAAAATAAATACAAGTGCATCGCCTTGTTTTACAAATAGGGCCGATATAATAAATAAAATGACAAAATATTTGCTATAATTTCGCTATTTTAGGATTCTATTAAATCTATTCTTTTACCCATAACATATAAAAACTTTTCACCAGACTGCGAAAACGGATGGTTATATTTTTCAACCATATGCCAGTATATTTCGATGTAGTAATGTATGATATCTGGGAGTAAAAAAAAAAACAAAAATAAAAAAAAAAATTTAGGCAACTATTTTTTGCAGTCAGGGTTTTGTCCCGTTTTGATAAACTATTCCTTGGCTTCAAAAATGTTTATTGGTGTAAATGTCACATTGTATCATAATTTGATTTTAAGACCGTAAACAGTATGTAACTTGCCTTATAATACAAAGAAGATATTACTTATTAACTGTCAAAAAATATAAAAATTTTAAAGGCCATTGAACTAGCATAATGATAATGATATTTTAAATTCAAAACCTTTGATGGACTACTGTTTTATCTATAACAATTGATGTTTTTAGATGTGTAAAAAAAGTAATCACATATAATTGTGACGTCATTAGCCACGCCACGTAGTCGAATAGTCCAAGTCATTTCCGCCACTCCAAACAACTGTTAGACTAACCAATAATTTATTGTACAAGGTTCAATCAGTGTCAAACGATGTGTCACATGTATCGATCCGACCCCTATAATATTAATGATTTCAATTATTATTTTGACTAGTTTAAGGGGTCGGAGTTCACTTTTTATCAACTGTGTTTTGTTTACCAGAATATTTAAAAATCACTTGTTACCAGCGGCTCCCCGTTTAATTCCGTTATTTCCCCTTTTAAGTATTTATTTTCCGGATTCGGTAAAACACGACTTGCTCATATCCATACTAGCTGTGCCCGCGGCTCCTCTCGCGTGAACTACAAATAATTGTTTGTACCAGGGGAAAAAGTATATCTTATGTGCTAATCCAGTTATAAACTATCTGTATGCCAAATTTAATACAAATCCGTTCAGCCCTTTCCGTGTGATTGTGTAAGAAACATCCAAACATACAAATATTTACATGTATAATATTAATCTATCTATAATCTATACTTATAATATAGTAAAGCGTATTATTTTTTGTTGTTGTTTGTTTGTTTAAATACGTTAATCTCTGGAACTACCAGTCGGATTCGAAATTTTTATTTGTATATGATAGCCAGATTCAGGAGGAAAAGTATAGGATATCTAACATTAGGCTATACTTGTCAGCTAGCATAAAATATTGATTTTTGTTAAGTAAAACGGAAGTGAAAGCCCTCCCGGACGGCTCTTAGCGCATGCGCTGGTGTAATGGTTAAAGGTACGTAAGTAAATAGAATATTCTATAAAAGTATTGGTCCTTAGTATATCTAAAAAAATCCGTAATAGATTATGCCTATCTCTTATACAAAAACAATAAGGTATTTTGTGAATTTCTTTCGTTGAAGATTAAAAATTTATTTATCGGGGTAATTTTTAGGCATAGCATATTAATCTTTAAGAACCAAAGTTTTTCATCATAAAGAAAATTGTATGACGTTGATTATTACCCTGTTATAGTACTTATGTTATTTGCACACATCGTTTAGGAGATAATGAAAAATTAATATAATTTGTACTTGCGGGAAGTGAGAACAAATTATGATAGGCTAGACGGATAAAATTAACACGTGTGCAACCCTACTTAATATATTAAGCAGGCTAGAGATAATATGTTAAAATAAATAATAGACCTTGTATCCTAGGATCTTTAAATCCATTTTATCTTTCAGTTCAGAATTTTTATTAACTCTTTTATTAAAATGTATAGTGAACGCAGATACATAGTGATACATATTACAATATACATATATGTGTATAAGAATTCAGGATTTAATTCCAAAGTGAATTGGCTAAAAATGTGGTTCTTAGGGGTTCAGTGTTTTTTGTATCATAAGTATCATAACAATTAGAGAAATTCTCGTTTCGAACTATGATAGTGTTTGTACTAACTCTTTTCTCACTTGAGTTTCTGTAAGTATTTTAGGATAACTTCTCAAATAACAAAATCCTCAGAGCTAACCCGAATTAAGTACAAAATATGTGTCTCACTTTACGATCGCATTTACCAGTACTTCTCACAATACACATGTCTCATACTTTCTCGTTGATATCTGTATTGCTGTCTCATTCGCACGGCCGTCGACCCGTCCATTAGTACGCTTATAAGTACATACAAATTATACAGAGGTTGGATTTAGTATCGCATTTTGACATGTTTCTTTGATTAAATTATACCGGTAAAGAAATTTTTATTTGTGACGAAATTCCAATTTTTATTATTTTAATTCATTTCTTTGTATGGAAGTTAAGGTATATCAACACACTAGCTATGCCCGCGGCTCCACACGGGTTTATTAAGCAGTACCTAATTAATTGTTTGCATCTCGTAATTGTATTTGTATTATTAATATGTTCCATTATTTTGAGAATTTTTATAACCTATAATTTTGGAATAATTATACTCCAGTATACCTACACAATTTAATTGAAATTAAGGATTCTAAAAGTGTTACTAATATTTTTTATATGCTATCGATTGAGGAACGACATTTAATTCCCATGTACATTATTTAAATGAAATCGGTCAAGCCGTTTTTGAATGAAATCCAAAAATATAAACGGACTGACAGATTGTTAGTTTTTTAAAGTCAGATACGAAAACTATGTGTTTTAAAATGTAATTATGTAATCAAATACATCAAATATGTAAATGTATCAAAGCCAGACGCCATTGTCATAAATACCTATTAAAATAACCACTGTGCCAATACCCTCCCTTTAGTTTATTTGCCTAAAATTTTGAACAAATGTTTCACAAACATTACATCGCCAAAAATAATAGTAATATTAAAGTGCAAATCTTTTTAAAACTAATAATAAAATAATTACTTAATTATGTAAAGAAATTTAATATTAGAGTAAATAAAATAAAACTTTATTCCAGCTAACAAAATATATTCATTATTTATTTATCTTTAATCCTATATTTATAGTACATTAATATTATACTATACTGCATTACTAAAGAATACGTGTCGGACACTAGTAGGAAATGCAGTTTACATTACAAACTTGGTCTTCCTGTGCGAAATGTCCGCGATGACAGATAGTGCGCCCGACACTGGCCACGCGCGCCGTTCCCGGCATAAATATGAAAACTTTAAATTCAGTACTGTAATGTTTAAACATTAATTGCATGTTGTTACCTTAATTACAGATATACATGCTAGTAAAGCAGCACGAAATGATTCTATTATTGAGCAATTGCTACCTAGTGGCATGTATGTCGAAACCATTGCTAGTAACTACTTAGCATTCTTATATAAACAGTTGAAGAACATAAGCATGCTTTTTAATAGCATAAACTGCGGTGTAGTAGCACACAACACCAGTGTCTCGCTAGATCTCTACCACCATATTTACTAGCTGTAACATCCGCCATAGCCAAAAATAAACATAATATTTATTCAATTTAAACCCTAAGAAGGCACTTATGAACGTCAAAACACTACTGCCGGTTCGGAAAATATCCCAGACATCGAGAAGAACCGGCAAGAAACTCAATCGGGTTTATCTTTTTTCTCAACTGTACAAGGATAATATAACAGGTACAATAATAATAATTTAGTGGATGCACAGAGAGGGAGTCACTTCCAGACATCACATCATTCATATAATGATCCACCCCATTGAACATATTTAACCTTTTGACAGTAAAACAGTAATAAATGCAGTAGTGATACGCTTAGATGTGTCATGTTCCGGGTTCTGCTGATGTATAAGTATCCAATTGTCGAAAGGCTTGCAGGCTGGCATGACAGCAACGTCCATCGATGGATTATGGATATTTCTGAGGAGAATTTGTGCTTACCATCAGATAAAAAAAATACCTCATTAGCCTAGTGGTCCTAAGCGTGACTGCTATACTCGAGGTCCTGGATTCGATTCCCAGGTAGAGCAAACTGTTATTGGGTTTTTCTATGAAATTCTCATTAGCAACTCGGAGTTTGACTTTGTGCCCGATTAAGGGGAATAGGCGCGCCCTGTATTACATGGGACCTAAAAACATACCTCTTAAATTGTGAGTGTACATCAATATACCTCTGCCTAACCCTTCGGGGATACAGGCGTGATAGTACATTGAGTTAGCAGATACAGCGCTGTCAATTTTTCCTGTTACGATAAAAAATATTAATAAATGAATAAAGGTTTTATTTAGATACATGTAAAGGAATCTTAATATTATTATGTAACAAAAAATATTGCACTGGTGCACCTATAAAATCAAAATTTAGTTTTACTTGTATTACTGAATAAGAACTACAAGAGATTTATATAATTTAACACAGACTAAAGACATTTGAGGAATATTGCTAAAATTACAATAGAAAATGAAGTAAATGACACATATAAAAACCGCAAAGAAAGCGGGTCGATTATAAAAAATGCGATAACTTTTAAAATATTTAAGCAATCCATTTAAAATAAAAACTAAATTAAAGTTTATTTCATTGCAAATATAGAGAGAAATAAAACCTTTCCATTTCTTGTTGGTGATTGTATTAAAAACCATAAATAAAAATAAAAACTAATTTTTAAATTTTGACTAAAAAACTTTAAAATGTTTGTTTTACTTTTGTTTCTGTTCTATCATATAAATATGGCATTTCTTGTGCAGAAATTCATTATTCTGATGACGTTCAATTAAAATTTGCCACTAACCCCTGAAGAGTGTGCCAGAATACTGACAATGCTTGAAGAGGAGCGCAGTCAGCGTTATACGGCGAGAACTGTTGGTGTGTCGCTATTAAACGTTCAAAAAGTGCTCCATATGCAGAAAAGACAGAAAAGAAAAGAAAGAAAAGACTGGATCTAATATTCGCAGACCAGGAACAGGCCGAACAAGGTGCACGACAGCGCGTGAGGATCGATAAATTGTGTCAACAATGTTGAGAAATCGATTTCAAACGGCTGTTGAAGTTCCAAAGCATCTTCTACGTGCTGGAGGGAGCAATCCAAGCACGTGTACAGTGAGACAGCATCTTACTGAAGCAAACTTGAAGCCATATAGACCCGCAAATGGTCCAAAATTCGTAAAGCAGCAAGGCTGAGATACGCTAGAGAACACATGAATTGGATTCTAGATGACTGGTCAAGAGTAATGTTTCGGACGAGTCGAGGTTCATGCTATGCACGCACGATGGGATGCAAAGAGTCTACAGAAGACCAGGAGAAAAAAAAGAAAAATAAGATAAACCCGATCGAGTTTCTTACCGGTTCTTCTCGATGTCTGGGACAATTTCCTAACCGGCAGTAGTGTTTTGACATTTATAAGTGCCTTCTAACGGCCTAAATTGAATAAAGATGATTTTGATTTAGAGTGCTACAACCAAGCTTGCATTGAAGAGAAAGTGGCATACGTCGGTTGCTCCATATACACATGTGATCTGGAATATCTTCCGAAAGCTGCACCGAGCTAGTGGTGATAGAAAATAGCACTTTAACTGCAGAATGATATGTGAATGAAATCTTAAATGAGTAGGTATGTTGGCCCATATTTTAATAAATATGGACGAGAACGCCATCTTTATGCAAGATAACGCTCGTCCCCATACAGCTAGTATAGTGTTTGACTACTTTGAAGATTTCGCTATAACACGCATGAAGTGGTCAGCACGCAGCCCAGACTTTAACCCCAATGAACATGCCTGGGACGAACTGGGACGGCGTGTACACCAACGAAATTCCCCTCCAATCACGCTTCGTGAACTGAAAGAAGCACTGATAGAGGAATAGGAGAATATTTCTCAGCATCGGCTCAGAAGTCTGGTGGAAAGCATGCTAAACCATATGACAACTGTATTAAGAGCTCGTGGTGGCAAAACAAAGTATTAAAATGTGTAAAATTGTCATATTTGATACCTGTTATATTATTTATCTGGAAGATAATCTTATTTATCTTATTTAATATCTACTTTATATTATTCATCATAAGTTCATTTGATTTACCTTATTATTGTTTTGGTGTACCTATTCTTTTATTTCCAGGATACCAATTAATGATAGGTTTATGTATTGATGCGTTTAGATAATTTATAACTTGATAATTTTGGTTTAATAACAGCTTTGTTAATATTTTAGGTTCGTATTGTTTACATTGCAATATTATGACAATCTCTGTCATTGATAATTCTTTGATAGTAATCTATTTGAATTACCGTTTGAATTCAAAATTTCATCTTACTAGACTTTTCTTATTTTAAACATTTAAAATAAATCTAATCATAGATTTATTTTGCTAAACTAGAACCTGGATAGTATATTTGTCTATACCTGAGAAACTCCTAACTGCGCATGCTCTATTACTATCAAAGAATTATCAATGACAGAGATTGTCATAATATTGCAATGTAAACAATACGAACCTAAAATATTAACAAAGCTGTTATTAAACCAAAATTATCAAGTTATAAATTATCTAAACGCATCAATACATAAACCTATCATTAATTGGTATCCTGGAAATAAAAGAATAGGTACACCAAAACAATAATAAGGTAAATCAAATGAACTTATGATGAATAATATAAAGTAGATATTAAATAAGATAAATGAGATTATCTTCCAGATAAATAATATAACATACCGTACCACATTTTTCGAAATCTACTGAAAAATGGCCATTTTTACTTAACTTACTCTTATTCAAAATAAGCTTCATAATTATGAAATGTTATAAATTTCATTTAATCACTATAAGATTGTCTATAATGCAGTCTTTATTTCATAAAGCTAGCTCCAATAATTTGGAAGTTATTTAAATTTTTGTTACCGACCCACTTTGTTTGCGGCCCAGTTTAGTTTTACTTGTTAATCAAAGTTAGGATACGGTTTAAATTTTTAGAATTTAAATTTAACATAACATTTATTGTAGCTGGTTTATTATTTATTTAGCATGTGTGGTGAAAGTAAAACAATCCATTAATTTTCTAATTCTCTGCACAAATTGGCTACTACCGCGGTCGATAAATATGATGAGCAAGAAGCTAAAAATATTAGGTCATTAGATACACAATTAAATCGGGGATTAGACATACTTAAATATAAAAATGGACAACACTTTGTTATTAGTTATTACCTTCGTAACGCTAAAAGTATAGCTGTTGTTATCTCTGCTATCTTGAAGAAAACTTTTGTTATTCATCATCCATTTTTTTAGCAAGGGATTACTTTATATTATTCTTTGAGTATAGAACGCCGTAAAGACTTATCCATTAAAATTAAATATATTCAAAGCGTCCAGAAGCAGATGGCAATTTCATGACAGGGTATAAGCCAATTTACCTTCATTTTGATATGCTAAGTCGCAAAGAACGGTCGCTTGTATACGAACAATAACTTCGATGTTATGCTGCATTGTAATTTGCTTCTCAATGCATTTTGTTCGGGGCCCGTCAACCGCGACCGGGTTGTTTCATATCCCGACCGTGCATCTCAGTCGCCCCTATAACACAATATGTTTAACTGTCCTTGTCGCGTCGCCGCGTGGTTCCTTTGTACCATCGCAGGTGATTAGGGGAACTTGGCACGTTCCTGAGAAAACGGCAGATGTTAGAAGTTCCCGAATGTTTGTTTGCTCCACCGCGGCGCGGTGGTTACGGAACTTTTGAGTGTCGACAATTCAGGATTAAAGGACTTCTAAAGGACTTAATCCAAGTTACGCAAACATTTTTTTTTTTATCAGAATTAATATTTTCGAAAACAGATTTAATCGGTTTTTTTATTGTCTGACTATACTGTTAGCCTTAGGGGCCTTGGAACTTCTGATAACTTTTACAGCTTCACCATGGCTTGGGGGCGAGTGCTTAAGGCACTCAGCCGCGAAAGCGGGGCAACATGTGCGCAAGAGTACCAAAGTGGCTGGACCTCGGCTTGGGCTGTTGCCGTAGTTGCAATTAAGTCACGAACTGACTAATTTCCTATCCGTAGAATTGAAGCTAAGCTTACATGATCTGTAAATTTTTGTCTAAACTAACTACCTACTTAGTACAAAAAAAAAAAGAAAATATTCCTTACAGAACCTATGTGTCTGTGGATAGCTAGTGATTGCAAGTGTAGTGTCACTTGTATCGCAGCGAGCGGCTGACTAACTTTTAAGTTATATAACATACCATCACGACTTTATTCCCGAAGTGTTAGGCAGAGATGTACACCCACAGTTCGTCGGGTATGTTTTAAGTCCCACGTAATAGGGGGCGAGCCTATTGCCATAAATCAGGCACGAAGTCAAGCTCCGAGCTGCTACTGAGAATTTCATAGAAAACCCCAATAAAACTTTGCTCGACTTGGGAATCAAACCTTCTTGAGCATAGCGGTCACGTTTAGGACCACTAGGCTAATGAGGAAGTTATGAAGTTATAAACTCTAAATCAGGCTTTTTTTAAACATAAAATACACCACTTTGTAAATTAAACTCGTGCGAAGCTGGGGAAGGCCACTAGTTTCTTATATAGTGTAAGCTTATGTCTCAGGGAAACTTTGCTTGCCGAGCATAGCAAGTGGTGAAAGCGGCCTAGGACCATGGCGGCCCTTTTCCGGACTATACGCACATGTGCATTGAAGGAAGTTAAGTCTATTGTCGAGGATGACCCAGGGAATTGGGATACCGTAAACGTGGAGTTCCAATCCTAGGATTGTACGTAATAGGTTTCAAGAGTCTTTCTTAAACGAGAAACACGGCTATATGACGTTCCTTATGGAAGTTACTTACGGGATCACGTTGGGGAGCTAGATCCCGCGCGTTAAAGAAGGATATGTTAAGACCTTTTGGGTTTGACTTGTCCATTGGAGGGCATTGGGTTTAAGACGACGCTGTCAAGACGGTGTAAAGACTCTGCGAGCCTGGGGAATAGCCTGACTGCCCTAGTTAGACTGAAATCTTAGATGCATTCGTCGTATGCAATAACCTCTTGGATGGTGTGCTCGCGTAGGAGCAGGGCGGTGAGGTTTACGTTATTGTCAAAGCCGCGAGGGGCAGGGGCCAGAACAATAAGGGGCTGGGGTTGGAGTTTGGGATGGGGGACGGGGGGCATAGGGCCTGAGGGGGCGCGCGAGGCGCAGGAGCGCAGGGACTTTGTTAAGCCTTAAGAATGTCATTTTATTTCATCCCACGACTTCACACGCAATTTAACAACAATATCAATATGTATTCCTACGTATATTATCATGTTACATTTTTTAGTTAATCTTTAAATCCTAGGAAAGTGAACATCGCTGATAAAGCAAAAATGTTCTAAGTCAGTACCTACACCGTGATATTAGTTATATTTATATGTAGTTAGGTATATCTTAGGAAAGTTTTACCTATAATATAAATCTAACATGTCTATGTGACTTAAAGTGGGGCGAATTATGTAAGCGAAAATATTATTGTGGTGCATAAAACTATTAATTAATTGAAAAAATATTGATAGGTGATACATAGCACTACATAAAGAAATAGTGTAAAGTATTTTCAACATAAATATCATTATCTCACGCAATGTACGCAGCCTGGCAGGTATACATAAACAAAGGTGATTAAAATATATAATTATAACTAAACGTGAATGCCAAAGTAATAAATTAACGCCTCCCATTTACAATAATGGTACCGACGCCCACCCGGAGTGAATCCCCTCTCTGTACAATTTTGCGGGATTCCAAGAACACCACAGTTCACAATAAATGACTAACCTTCTCGTAAGTGCCTACGCACATAAAAGATTTTGGGTGTCCGTTTTCTAAATAAAAACTCCTTGGATTTACTTATTGGAAAAACCACAGATAAGTAACAAAAAAATAATTAAAGCGTATGACGTCAAAGGAATTGATTCGATTTTTTGGCGGGTTCTCAAACTGTCATTTACTTAGTTATTTATGTTTTTTATTCATACATTTGTGTTGTTTGACCCTATATTGTGTAATACGGGTGGCAGTTTGCATAATAAAGTTTGGTTTTTTTACACAAGTGAATTGGAAATAATAACATGCACCATGAATTCTGAGATGCCACAACAACTCCCCGGAAAGTTCTAACAAGGTAGCCACCATCTTGTTACTTGACACTTGACAGGGCATTTTATTCACTCGATAATGGTAGTAATGGTCATCAATAAAGAGGACCAGGGTAGGAAGAAGTATTGATTCGAATTTTAAATTTTCACGTGGAATATCCGCGTCGATTACGAATAAATTATTATAGTAATTAAGAAATAATATTACTTTGCATATTGACGAGTTAAATATTTTAAAATGATTTCAGGGCACGTCATGGATAAATCCTAATAAATAACGGTGAACATGACTACAGGACTATTGAGTTGTTGATACTTATTGCTTTTCTTCAAAAGTTCTTCGGCGTGTATAATTTTACAAATAATTGAATATTATAAAACCAAATAAATAAATTAATAATAATCCAAATGATCGATTCTTTGATTAATCGATTTCAGATCACCATCCCTATCTTGTTAGTTGATGGTATTCGTTGTTCTTAAAATTGCATAAAATCTTAACGCAATCAGCAACTGAATTATAGGCGGAATGGGTAATCCTCTGTTACTGTACATAATTACGCTATTGAACACAAGCGGTAACAACTATTCACAACAGTTTCTTTCCTAAAACGATAGCGTCTTTGGAATTCTACATTGTCGTAGAATTTGATAGGGTTTTCTGCCTCTCGTAAATAACGTCGTTCAGGATAATCGTACGAATTATCGTATAGATAATTTAGAAAACGTTGGATATCCATTAATAACACTATTGGAAAAACAATTGAAATATAATAATTAGCTCTGTTAACAAGCGTGGACGAAAGACTAGACTATAAACAATGTCGTATTGAGTCGTTGAGTATTCCTTAAGGTAGATCGCGATGTACCTTGAGTTTGACAGTTGTTTCCTCGACTCGAGTGAGGATAAATCTTTTTTGAGATTTTTTGCAACTATGAATACCGATTTCCTTGAATGAGGTTGAGTGGAGTCGAGGAAGTTTCGAGGAAACGACTTAGAATATGGGTTTAAGTAATGTTGTTTAAAATGAGCATTAAGTATCGTGCAACAATCACCAGGTCTCTGACTGATGACTGGACAGGCAGTATATGATGGATTCTGTTCATTAGTCGCTATAAAACTTTGATGTAATATGTACGCTAGCAATCGTTTTTTCAGTTGGAACGAATTAATTTGCTATCGTAGAATGTATTGCTTTAACTTTTGTTGTAAATTTGCGTATTTTTTTTGGCTTGTGGTGAATTTTTCGACTTCTATTTTGATGCTTTGTTTATGGGTCTCGCTGAAAGCACTATATTTCGTCACTAATTGATTTCAGGAAGTTTGGATCGTTCCTCGTGGCTATAATGAATTTGTGGAATGATTGAAACGCGTCGATTTTTCGACAATTCCTCGTGGAGAAAGGTTCGGATCGTTTCTCTGCTGATGTTCAAAGCCTTTCCATCATTTTCAGCGAACTATTGCGATTGTTTGCAATAAAATCACGTATTTTTTCGATCATTTTTAGTGTTCAAGCTGAAATTGGCCTTCCTTCTCCACCTTCTAACACCACTTTGCCTTCCAGAAAACGTTTGTCTCAAAAAAAAAACACCAACAATCATCATCGTACACTTGCCGCATCAACCAGAATGCTTCTGATGCATTTTTACCAAGTTTGGCATGATTGGTTTGATTCAACTTTCTTGTTACTATTTCAACATCGACAAGAAAGTTGTCATGTGAGAACTGTCGTAATTTTGCTATTTATCAATCGATTGAAGCGAAATTGATCATACAGATAGATGGCGCTACTAGTTACTTGAGTTTCGAAACTTTTTTATCGCACTAGAAACAAATATGTCTAGGAAATATTTCCGAAACAGGTAACAGAACAATAACACTGTGCTAGGGGATTGGATCATGTAATGGGGAATTAATATAGACTTATGAATATATTGAAAACTTGCTGTGCCCGCGGCTGCGCTCGTGTGGACTACAGAATGCCTTCGATCGGGCACACGCGCAAATCCTACTACCTCTACTCCCGGTTATGTTAAATATAAAAATTCTTATTGTGGGTGTTCCTTAGAAGATAGGTAAGTATATGCTCTTGTTGACTTTTTTGTAGGTCTTTATAATATCTACAATTATGTAGAAGGTACATTAATCTTTTTATATTATGTGAGCAATTATTATATATATTATTATAGATATGTAATTAGTTTCTCGAAATCGGCTCCAGCGATTTCGATGAAACTTTGCATTTAGATAATGTTTTACATTCTAAGTTTTACCTAGATAGATAGGTGTTTTTTTATAAGACACCGAGCAAAGCTCTGTCGCCCAGATATTTTAATATAATATGTCTTACGGCTTACTTAGTGTAAGCCATTTAAGTGCCCGAATTGATTCACAATGACCTGTTTTTTATTTATTTGCACGGAATTCTAATTCTTTTTCTAAAATAAAAGTAGTTTAAATTACTCCTTATAACATCAGCTATCTACCAGTGAAAGTCCCGTCAAAATCGTTCCAACCGTTTCGGAGATTACCCGGAACAAACAAACAGACAGACAATAAATTGCTGTTTTGTTATAAGTACCATATATACTACCCATTTAATAAAAATCTGATATTTTGACGCTACAGACTGATAATTCAATTTTATTAATTGTATACATTACTCGGCGTTCGATATCGCCGATAAATTGCGCTGTTGTGATGATTAATAAATCTGTACCCTCTCTCAAGAGACCTTCAACCAATCGTAGAGTATTCACAGACCGGTATTATTATAAATATTACATATGTAAGGAAAATACAAAATGTTTACTTAAGTAAATATTTTAACCGAATAAAGAAGATTCTTTTATACAGTATATTCTCTATTCTCTTATCTCTAGTAACCAATTGATTTATTTTATTTAATCGAAATACACACAAAGGTACTTTTAATGAAGATAAAAAGTAATCGTCGAGAGACATATTTTCCCGGTTTCCGTCCCCGCTCTCGTCCAATAAACTTTCTCGTCCGTTATGCGGCTCTGGTACTTGTCACCGGTTACGATCGAACGTTGGATATTTGTGTATCTTTCTTTTATCTCTGTCTCTTTTTCTCACATTTGATTTCTAAAGTACGGTACTTCTAAAGGCATATGAAAAAAGGGCAAATAAAAAATTCATTGTATGAAATAAATAAATAAAATTTTAATAGAGTACCTGTAACTTAAAATACTTTTACAAATATAATAATAATAATAATAAATATGGGGACAGAATTTCACACACGGCCATTTAATTCCAAACTAAGCAAAGCTTGTAATATGGTAACTAAACAGCTGATATACATACATATATAGATATTAAACACCCAGACACACACAACTGACATTTATGCTCATCACACAAAGTTAGTCATGGGCGGGGATCGAACCCGCGACCTCTCGGCTCAATAGTAGCGTTTACTACCACTGCGCCACGAGGCCTGTCAATATAAAAATGATATACTTATTTATGTACTTGAATAAAAGTAAATATAAATTTTAGATGTATAAAAATTGAATAAACAAAAACGTATAAAATACGCTAAAAAGTTTAGCCTTTCCGCGTTTTGTAAGTAGGATAATAAATTCCACAGCACTCCATTCAAAACTTCGCAGACGGTAACTTTCTATTGCAATAAGTACTATGGAGTTTCCGCTTTGTTTTGTCGTCAACAATAAAGTTTGGAAAGTTTCCCATCGTCCATTGTGTATCTTTCTTGCAACGACAAATATGATATATTTTCTATTGCATACTCTTTTGTTACAATCTTTACGTGACTTTTTAAATACTGGTTTTGAATGCGCCTTATCGTCCCTAAAATTATAATCACGATATAGGGTAAATTTCAAAGTAGTTACTGATCTATCTCACACTGTTTATTGTAAATTCTTTCCCGATATCAACGACCACAATGACTAAACGACATAAGATATTATGCAACATGGGTTCTCAAGCAACAACTATATACTAGCTTAGCATGCGGCTTCACTCACGTGGACTATAGAATAAGTCCTTATAAAAATCGTATTTTCTTAAAACTTTTATTTATTTAGAATGAATATATTGTGATATTTTTTAATATGGACAGAAGTATCTAAGTAGTAAAACAAAAAAAAAACCTCAACCTTAATCATTTTATATAAATAAACTAAAAAAAAAACAATACTTTACAATAAAATTATTGTTGAGCTGAAATGGTGATATTAAGTTGCTTTAGTTACTGTTATACTTTTTACATAGGTAATGATATGTCTAAAATTAAAGAAAATGTTATATCTATACCAATATTATAAAAAGGAAAGATTTGATTTTTTGTTTGAAATGGATAAACTCAAAAACTACTGGACTGATTTGAAAAATTCTATCAACAATAAAAAACCTCAGTATCAACGAGTAACACAGGCTATATTATAATTTGAAAAATTAATTTATTCCTCATAAAAATGTCGATAGTTTTACACAAAGTATAAAAAATTGCCTACACGGGTGCGTTGGCGATGTTTATCGTATAAAATTAACACTGGTGAAACCGTGGGGCACAGCTAGTGTATAATAAACTGTAATTGTAAATTTAATGTTTAGAACCAGTGGCTAATAGCTAAGTACACACTTATATATCTTGGCAGTATGTTTACAAAGAATAGTAGGGAAATATGAATGCAGTAAAGGTAAACTGTGCTTTGGGGCCATAGTAAAAAACATTATTTAAAATAACACCTGTACTTCTACATACTTTCTTAAAACTCGCAAGTCATAAAAAGTATAAAATTAAAATTAATGTATACAGCCTCCAGTAGTGATCTTTTTGTTCGTCATAATATGAAGATTTAAACTAAGGCCCGTTCCTCAAATTCAGATGAATATCTACGTAAAGCTACATGTGTAGGGTAAGTAACATTCGCAAATTAATATGCAAAGTTTTGACAACATTCTCGCTTTTCCGATTGGATCGGTGATTGGAAATGATTATAGCTGAGTGGTAATGTAGTACATACCGAATCAGTCGCGACCACCGTGCACATGGTTGAAGAGCACTTTATAGTAATCCGCTTAAGAATCAGCCGATGCGTACCCAGTTTCTATTTAGGCAGGTTGCCATTAAAGCGGTGAATGGAGATATGGATTATTTATCTCTTGGTGGTCATCGCTGTTATTGGATAGTACTGTGCTTACAAATAGGAATAGCTCCGTTACTTTGCCGTGATACTGTGAATAATGTCTTCCACACTCTGCCACTAGATCGCACTGCACCGTTTAATTATCGACTCACTGCGGATACGCGACGCACAGTGATGAATGCGAATACGCGACGTACTTTGATGAATGCGTCTGCCTTACCATGAACGTGTTTGCCTTACCAGGGACATGTCTACCTTACCATGGACATGACGTCTGTCTTACCACGAACATAACTGCTTAACTAAGGACATATCTGCCTTACCACGAACGTGTCTGCCTTACCAGGGACAAGTCTGCCTTACAAAGGACATGACATCTGCTTTACCACAGACATGTCTGCTTTATCAAGGACATGTCTGCGTTACCACGGACGCGTCTCTTCTAATGGAGCGCCGATGCATGCTAATCCGCGACAAATAAACATGTACTTTCAATAGTTTTGAATTTTATTATGTTAAGTGTATCTTTTTCATGATTTTTTTTATTATTTATGTATAATTACAATTAAGTAATATAAATTTATGTTCTGTCGTTTAAATGCTTAAGCATTAAAAGTATTCCAATCAGCTGTTAACTCGTAAACTGTGAACAGATAAATACTACTGGAAATAATTGACGTCCGTGCCTCGTAGTTGAGTCTTCTCGACTTCTACTTACAATGGAAAACATTAAAAGAAAATCAACTTTCAAATAAAGTATATAAGTTCGAAAATACTGTGGACGCACCACTTGCGTCATTACGCGCCTCGAAGGTAATTTGAAACCGTATGGCCCGAAACCGACAAACATATGATTTATGTCAGAATGTACTGGTGTGAATGCCTGTAGGCAGACCGCCGTGGCTCGTTCAATAATATGGAGCATGCGCGCTGCCACCTACCGCCATCTGTTGACGGGCACGTGGTTACGAGACGAGTACGCAAGCGCGGATACATCGATCTCATCACCTTGACTGGTTAATAGATTCTTGTGCACGTCTCTCACATAAGAATCATTGGTTTATGTTCTATTAGTATATTTTTTCCCGTTTGTTGTATTGCTATTGTTCATGAATTTTAATGTATTATTATGTTATAATGTGATTGTGTTTTATTCTTTTTATAAGTATATTTTTATATTACCTTAAATGCAAATGTTATGACGTTTTAATAAAAGCGAGTTAACCCTGACAATATAACGTACAAACGACCAATCGTTGCAAACCCTGTATTATGATGAATGTTCTGAAGAGATCATATTATATGATGAATTAAATATTACAATTAAATTAAATTAAAACTACAAGTAGTGGATGTCATTCTCGCGGCCAGAGGGAAAGGTACTACCCAGAAGGCTGGTCGCATTGCTTATTCGTTGCTTATTAGTCAGCCCTTTGGCCGCGAGAAACGTCGACCAGTCGATTCGCAAGTTCTTTGAAAAAGCCGGTCTCAGGGTTACAACTCTAAAAGGTATCTAGTCCCTAGAGAGGAGATGTTTAACCTTATCCCATCATCTCTCATCGACCACAAAATCACGCGGAGTGATTTATGGAGCCATAGCTACACGGTAGCGATTATCAAGGCACGAACAAAGCAAAGAAGTTGGTAAACTCTTACCTTTGCTGTATCCTGCGAATGTTCTTTGTTCATCGGGTCCTTTAAGCGTAACGTGAAGAGATATTTATGCAGGATGGATTTAGATCTCTAGGTGGTAGCCGCTGTGTTTGGACTGTGATGTGTTTTTACCATCAGGGACACTAATGTCAATGTACTGAGCTATTATAAAAAAAACACCTTTCCTTTCTACGATATTGGATCCTTCAAAAGTGGCGTGAAGAGACATTTTAGATAATAGGTATATCATAGAAAACTGCAGATGAAATTTGTGTCACTGACGGTCGTCATTATTTGTGAACTGTTACCATATTTAACATCAGGTGTCGCTCTGTCATTTTGTACAAGTAGTATAAAAAATAGACTTGATTTAAAAAGTCTATGAAATAGAGCAAGATAAAACGTTTGAAATACTTACTTGGTCTCTTTAACTTGGTATGCTAGAGATCTTCATAAAAACATACAGTGTTCAATTCTGTTCAAGCTAGTTAAAATATCGTTATAAAATATGATTATGTCATTTATAATTGATTTAATACACGTCATACGCTCTCTTGTTCTTGTACATAATATGTTAAACATAAAAGATAAGACGTTCAGTCCTTACAAAGGGATTCGATTCTTTATGTTATGGTAGAAACAAACGGACATGAAGTTTACCTGATATCAAAGTATCTACAGGGCATGATTTTCTGTAACGAACTTTATAGAAGTGACGCCAAATCGAAGGTCATTTTCAGATAGTTCCTTACTCCAAGGAACTGTTAGTAAGATAAGTAAGGAAATATTAGTATGCGCTCCTTTAAGGCAGAAATAACTAAAACCAGTGCACGTTTTGTCATCTTCTAAACTGCGTCTTCTGTTAGCTTCATATTGGAAAGAACTGATCTAAAAAGGCAACACAAGTCCAAAATATGTCACATGATGTAAGTGTATATTACCGTAATTAATCCTTACTTGATTTTTTGTAGATTTATAAACTAAATAAACCGTTAAAATAGGTTATACTACGATCATAACGCACAGACGAGCCAAACGAAGAAAGCGAGCGGAACGAGGTATAGTGGCCGCTGTGATCAAGAAATAAATAATTAATTAGTCTTTGAAAATTTAAATTTTTCAAGTAAGTATGGTTATTAAATAAACAATATCTGGGCGATCGAGCTACACTCGGTGTCTTACAAAAAAAGAAGAAAAAACATTGATCTATGTAAACCAGAAATGTAAATCTTTATCTAAATACAAAGTTTTCCAAATCGTTGAAACTTTTTCCAAGAAACAAATTACATAGATCCAAAATACATATTTATATATACATACTAGCTGTGCCCGTGGCTTCGCTCACGTGAACTATGGTTATGGATCATAAGTAATGGGCTTTTTGTTAAAGGTATCGTATATACTTATAAAAACTGTTATTTTGACATTACAAACAGACACCAATTTTATTAATTGTATAGATATACAAGAATAACTCAATACTATTAGATCGAATATATAAACTAAAACTAATTTATTTGGTTATTACTTTTTGATGGGTCCATCTAAGTATATGCTTAATTTTGCATATAAGAACAAAATATACATACATGACTGCATTTTTTATTATTTAGCATTGTGTACACAATCTAACCTGATCTTAAATGACGAAGTGGCCCAAGATCGTTACACGCAAAGCCTAGTGAAAGACTGGCTCTCAAGTGCAGCTGCCGGAAAACACCTATTGGTGTTTGGCGACAGATTTTTCCAACTTGAGGGTGATAGCTAGCCAGGCGGGCATTAGGTAAAGACCTACCACCATGCTATGGTTTTATCAGAATGTTTTCCTTCACCGAAAGCTCAGGCTCATTGCAGGGATTTCGAACTAACGTCGAACGACGCGGAGTCCGTACTCTACCGCCTGAACCATCATTGCTTTGATGCAAATGAATAAATAACCTATAGATTCTATCTGGATTCAAACGCGAACTAGAGAATAATTCCATTACAAATGTATGTTGGTTGTATATTTCTCAGCGAATAACTTAATTGTGCTGTGGTAATACAGCATAGCATAAACAACGGTGACCACAGAGCCGGATTAGCTATAAAGAAGTAATATCAAATGCTACGGGCCCCGCACTTAGCAGAAATCAGATTAGATCTTTTTTATGTTATTTCTAAGTTTGCCCACATCAAATCAAGAAGAGTTTGTGTTTACAAATTGTGTGTTATTTTGTTATCATACAAACCCTAGAATTGTTGTAGGGTTGTAACCCTAGCACTAGTGCCTTCTAGTAAGATTTACTTTAAGCCCAGCGTTGGCTTAATCTGCCACTGAGCGACCTGATGATACCTCACTATATACTTCAAATACCTATAAGTATCTATTCTAGAAGTGGGTATCTGTTTACAATTACCGCTGCCACACCTCCTTGCGCAATCGCAATATGACTAGCACCCTAACTGGACATAGGGGTACCTGATTCTGCATTCATCAAATATATTTTATTTAAGGCCACTAAGTATGATCTATGCTAAGAATAGAAATTAAGTTGGTTTCAGATGAATTTTTCGAAACAATACATAGGTCTAATAGCTTCTGATTATAACTGAGTTAACCAGAATAATATGTTAACAAGAACATTTAGATATATTATATAGGTACAATAAATAATTTCGTTTTAAAAAATTCGTCCATTACCTACATACACCGTCGTTTATAATAATAGTTACCGCAAAATTCTAAACCACTTATTTGGTAGTCAGCATTAAATCGTCTAAAACGAAGCTACAACCGCTAGAAACTAGATAAGTATTTGCTTCAAGACCTATCGATACCTTCCGAGCTTCTCAGTATTTTTTTTCTAGATCTGACTATACTTTAGCCTTAGGGGCCCTGAAGCCGCTGCGGCTTTTACAGCTTCACGGTCTGGCTCGGCTGATTCTATATCGTTGCAGTTCAAGGGGACGGACAAGTAAGACGTAACCGGTATCATATTTCTTAAATCCAAAAATCTAAAGAAGCACTGTCCCCTTATACATAGCAGACCGCGTATGACGGAAGGATCGGTTTGGCAGATAGTGAGTGTAACTTTTGTGTACCTACTTATTGTGTTATTACCCAGTTTGAATATCCCTTGACTTTAAAGCGATTCTTTTGATAGTAGAAGACGCATAGAAAAGGCATAGAGACGGAACTATGTACGATGGTAAGAATTGTTGTACCTACAATTCAAAAACAGCGATGGTCAACGAAAGACTGTCGACCCACGTATTAAATAAAATCTCAATATGCACCGACTCACCCCGAAACACATCGCGCTTAAGCGAATAACTAAAGTGGGCATTTACCATATGTATGGTTGTCATGACCCAGTCGGCCGGCAAAGGCCTACCACTCCGCTACCACATTTTCTTCGCGGATTACTCAGTAAAGCGCATCACGTGCATATTACGTTAGCTCGGGAGTTACAAGTCTTAAGCTGCTATTTGAGCCCCGTAAACCTCAATCGTATGCAAGTTTTATTTCCGCATGATCTCAAACAAACGAAGCTATTACGCATTAAATAAACTTAAGTATTTTATCATTAGGGTATTTCTGGAATAAAAAAGGCACCTACGTATTAGATTTCAAGCAACCCAACGGTAAGAAAGAAACCTATGTAAGGTACAATAAGGTATGTAGGGAATATACACTAAATCTGAAAAGTTTAGTGTAAGCACCTAAAACATATTTTACAAGAAATAGGTTTTGTATCATTTACAAACTTTAACAGCTTCGAACTTGTGAATACTTTTACTAAAGTTAAATTAAGATGAGGTTTTTTACTTAAGTCTCTCCTTAACTCTTTTCATTATTTTTATTTGCACGATAAATCAAGTAAGTGAGAAAGGTCCGCAGGTAAAAGTGACGTCATTGCACCAGGGTAACATAACATAAAGACGGTAGACACAAAAACGTGGCACTACTTACAGCTAATGGAGCGGGAGAGTCACGCCCACATCCTCGTGCGCCCCTCTACCTAGCTTTTGTTACGAGCTTACAGGGAATAATAATATATATAGTAAGGTATTATATTAATTATCGGAAAATAGGTACGTATTTTAACATTCCTATTATTATTTATTGTGAATTATACAAATGTTTATGTATTTTATTTATATATGACTAGCTGTGCCCGTGGCTTTGCTCACGTGGACTAGAGAATGCCCGCGGGAATCTTGATTCCCGATCCTGGCTATTTTAAAGACAAAAATACTTATTGTGGGTGTTCCTTAGAAGATAGATATATATCCTCCCGGACTTTTTTGTAGGTCTTTTTAATGTCTATAATTATGTTGTACATTAATTTGCTATACCTCTTATGATTTACTCAGCATAAGCCATTTAAACGCCCGAATTGATTCACCATGACCAGTTTCTTTTTAATTTGTGCGGAACCCTAATTCTTTTTCAAAAATAAAAGTAGCCTAAGTTACTCCTTATAAACTCAGCTATCTACTAGTGAAAGTCTCGTCAAAATCGGTCCAACTGATTCAGAGATTACCGGGAAAAAACAAGCAGACAGACAAAAATAAATTTTTGTTATAGGTCTCGTATATACTTTCATATGCATTTAGTAAAAATCTATTGTTTTGTCATTACAAACAGACACTTCAATTTTATTAATTGTATAGATATTATGTGAGATTAGGTCATCAAAACAGGTTCACGCGTCCTAAATGAAACTAGAATAATTACCAGCGATAATAAGAAATTGTATGTAGATTATCGATATTGCTTTTAGATGTTCCTTCGAAAAATGTTTTAACAGGTTCTGGAATAAACCTGATGCTTCGTTTCAAGGTCCTCACTCACCTATTAAGCTGACACTCTAACAACAGCACCACATCGCCTCGTGCGGTTGACTTTTCGTTGTATGGAGTTCCCTCACTTGTCAATTCTGTATCGTTACTATATCGACTTGCACGCAGCCAGTCCACATGCGGACGGCGAGTGGTTAATAAAAGGACGATGCGTCCCTGAAAATCGCTCACTATAATAAACTTCTCGTCAATTTGTTGACACGCGATGTTCGCTAGTTGGCCCGCGGCGTTCACCCGTCGACAACGAGTGGACATTGAACGAGGAAGCGGTGCCGATCGGGTGCCGGGTTGATAAGCGAGTGACGGTCTTCAGGAAAACATCTTGATGCAGTAGATACCTACTATAAATAGGCAGATGCTCTGTGGTAAGTAGGACATAACACCATACACCACAGTGGCTCGCTTAGGCGTGTCTGCTGGTGTCACGTTCCGGAATCAGCTGGTGTATATCTATACTTATATAATAAAGCGAAAAAGTTTTTTTATTTATTTGTTTAAACACGTTAATCTCTAGAACTACTACCAGTCGGATTCGTTAAATTCTTTTTGTTTATGGTAGCCAGACTCTCGGAGAGTAGTATAGGCTATTTAAGATTGGGCTACAATTCTGAGATAGCCTTAAATATTGATTTTTGTTACGTAAGTCGGAAGTAGAGGCCCTCGCGAACAGTTTTATCCGTGTGCGCTGGCGTAATCGTTAATGATACGGAAATACAATATTTTATAATAATATTGGTCCTTAGTATATCTTTAAAAAATCAGCAATAGCATATGCCTATCTCTTATAAATAAGCCATAATAAGGTGTTTTGTGACAAAGATTTGATAAAGTGATTTATAAACATTATTTTTAGACATGGCATATTAATCCTTACGAACAAAAGTTTTATGAAACACTACATGGGTGCGTTGGCGGCGCGGTGTTTATTGGATAAAATTAACACGGTTGAAACCGTGAGGCACAGCTAGTCCATTAATAAAACGGGGTGGTGAGGATCTATTCCCGACTGGATTATGGCAATGCAAATGGCGATAAGCCCGTCACATTGGCTCTGTTTTGGTTTGCCACGTTTCAGGACCAGTGAGTGTATATCCAGCTGCCGATCTCTTGATGATCACCGTTGTTTATGTACTGTGCTTACCATCAGGAACAGTGCCTTCACCTTGCCGTGCTACTATAAAAAAAGTTAAACGTGTTATCACTTCATCATCATCTGAATCATTCTGATCATTTCAATCTTAAATCTTATCTTGATATTTAACCTTCATTTAAAATAACTCGAGATTATAGGTCAAATAGATTAAATTAGGTACCTACACGTATTAACAATTCTTAAAATTCCCGTTCTAAAATTTTAAATCACCTAAATCTAGTAACTACTTAGGTAACTACATTATTTTCGAATCAACGTTTTGAGTAACGGCATCACGGGAGCGGCTGATAAACAAACGTTATCATAACACATATATTAGAGTGAGCTGGCAAAGAATTGATCTGCTTCAATGTTTTCCATTGAAAGTACCTATGCTTTTTAGCCAATTATTACTAGTTTCGCTACTAAAAACTGTCGACCGCGACAGACGCGAAACCATAATAACACGGTGAAACGAACGCAAAGATGTGGCCGTCGTCACACCGAAATCATCGCATGAGCTTGGAAAAGAAATAAATTCTTAGTTGTAGTTCACCTTAAAACAGTGTTGGTTCTGTTTCGCATGTACAACGGTAAAGACGTGATTGCGTACTCACAGCGGTTTCGCGGCGGAAATGTGCTAAAGGCCTTAATCTGCCGCATTGCCGCTCTCGTCATGTCACTGACGCTTTGCTCGAAAGTCCACCATTACAGACAGAATCTATGTATATATATCAGCCTTCATCATACTTCAGCCTTAAAATGCAATCAATATAGGTATAACTCGTGCGCGATAAGTTGAGATCCGCGTGGAATGCGACCCCGATGACACCCGCTGTACAGCCCGCAACGCCATGATTTAATATAGTTTTTTTTAGTCTCTCACTATACTAAGCTAGTTGTGTTCTTTTTTTGTTCACTGTACCAGGACCCGACAATGACGTCACCGCGCTCAGGTCTCAACTTATCGCGCACGAGTAGTAAGTAGGTACACATGTACGAAAATTGACGACTGGTCGTAAACTATGAATTTTGCCTTCTATGTCCTGTCTATGAATGTACATAATATTTGAATGCATTTACTTATAAAATCACAAGGTAAATATAAATATGTACACACAATAAAAGTTTATGATCACGAAACACCGAAAACAAAGTTACCATGTAATTGACCCGCTATAATAATGAGATTGATTTCCTACTGATATCACCAACGAGCTGCTTGATAGGTACATTTATAATAAACAATAAACAAGTTTCAAATACCTAGGTAACTACAAGGAAAAACTGTAATTACAATAGCTATATCATTTACTGGTGAAATAAGCTGTGGTTATGCACTGTTAATTAGAGTTATTGACGTACAAAATCAAGTTACTTACATAATTTTTCTTTAGGAGATCTTTTGTTCTGTTTTTATGATAGACTAGCGGTGTGCCCGCGGCTCCGCACGCGTTTATAGTTACGCAGTAGTTATTTACATCCCGTAATTTTATTTTTACCCATTATTGTTGACAATTCATATGCCGTATCAATTGAGGTATTTGCCTTGTAAAATTTTCATCAAATCATTATTTTTATTTGTTTTTTACCAAAAGCATGACTATGAATATCCCTAATTTGAGATATGACGCGTTCTTCATACAAACTTTCACCCAAGTTTTATATTGACCATATGTGGAATAACATAATGAAATAATTCACTTCTAGCAAAACTGTATAATCCAGATAATTAACAATAGGTATATCGCTTAGAATATATAAAATCCCGCGAACCGCGATTTACAAAGCACGTCATATTTCTATCATAAAATAAAACAGTAGATAATTACGCCGTACTGCTTAGTTAAAAGAGTTTAAAAATACTTCAGCCAATCTTAAAAAGAATATTGGACTATCATTTCATAGGTAAGTATTAGAAATACAATACATTTCTTATTAAGTAACTATAACAATTTCAATAAATCAACAAACCAGTTGCCATTGACAACGATATCATTTCATAATTACGTCGGCGTGGTAGCCAACATTACCGCTCATGCGCTTTGGTGTTCCCAGTATTTTGTTCCTACAAACTTTAATCGCCTATTTTCTACCCTAAAATTTTATTTTCGATACAAAAAGTATGTTGTGTGAGAATATACGGTTCTATCATTAAAGTTATTGAGTTGTAGGTACTAATGATACGTACATAGTCAATATAATCAAGATTCATCTGTCCAATATCACACATCCCTTAAAACTACAGAAACATTACCTTAATACCTTAGACCTCGTAAGTCGTATGTATATACGCCTATACCCAGTAATGTATTTTAAGATTTGGAGTACTGAGGCTAAAAAAGATCGTCCACGTGGACGACATACACATATTTTAATTTTCTGCTCTACGTTTCAAAATGCACGATTTGCTTCCCCTTCCAGTTTACCGTTCTGTGCCATCGCCAGCTTGGCTCTAGAATAAATAGGTACCTACACCCCTATCTATAACCATGCAATCTGTCTTTGTTAATATATTAATACCAGCCTGTAAATCTGCTAACTGGACTAAAAAAGCCTCCTAATTAAGGAGCGCGCGCATAGGCCTAATCACCACACGATAACCCACGATGCTATTTATGATTATTTCGTTTAGGTATAACCTATATTTTTACCCGACTTCCAAAAAAGGAGGGTTATGTTTTCAACCGTATGTATTAATCTCTCTATATGTGTATTTCTTTGGCACGCTCTGTAGGCTAAACAGCTTCATGGATTTGGTGTTATAATAATATTCAAGTACAACGTCTGGGAATCAAACAAAAAGCAATAATATAAATTGTTTTTAAAGTGTAACTTTTATTAGATCGTCTCAAACTTTTTGGTCTGTGTGTTGCATGTCGCGTGACGGTTGGCCGCGGAGTAGGGATAAAGTGAAAGGCGCTTGCTATTTCGTTTGTTTTTGTTAATTAATGTGAAAAATGTTTCACTTTTACCGTGGTTTCATAAAACCACACAATCTTTACGGATCCCGATGATAAAATCGAAGAAATATACAAGTACTACTCCACCGTCTCTCAAAACAGAGCGTGCCCGCGCCCGCGGAATCACCGTTCCCTCCGTAGGGGACGGGCGGCTAACTTCGCTCCCCGCATACCCTCTCTCTCTTCCGGCATCGCAAGCCTAGGTCCGTTGCCCGGTATGGAGCCCTTGAGCCATGCAGCCGCTCGTGCGATACGTGTGACTCTGCACTGGCAATCACTAGCTATCAACAGACATCATTACACATAATATGTTCATACATACGTGAACACCACACAGGTAAATGGATTCTGTAAGGGATCTTTTTTTTCTTTTATGAGTTAGTTTCGACCATGTTGACAGATTACTAACTACATACCTATACACATTGCATGTTCCTTCCTTCCTCGCATGGTTTAAGCTCGAATTTCTACGGATTAGGAATTAGTCAGATCGCGACTCCATTGCAATCGCGGCAACAGCTCAAGCCGAGTTTCAGCCACTTTGGCAACCTTGCGCGCATGTTGTCCAAGCTTTGCGGCTGTGTGCCATAAGCCCAAGCCACGGTGAAGCTATAAAAGCAGTTAGCGGCTGTAGTTTTAGGGCCCCCTAAGACTAACAGTATAGTCAGACAGAAATAAATAATTTAGTCAAGTGTTTTTGTTGCAGTCGGGTATTTGTTTCCTTTTTAATAATATAGCTTGTACAATAGTAATTTCATACATAAATAGCTTTTCTAAAAACTACTTTGTTACTCTAAAAGATCCCATCCAGTGATTCTGAGAAATGGTTTTAAGTTACTGATTTCGAATTCCTAAGAAAGGTAAAGAAGCGTCGAGCGTCGAGCGTCGAAGGGCCTCGAAGGGCGGGGCGGTGGGCGGGGCGAAGCGCACTCGTCCGCCCTCGGGAGTGGCACCGAGATGCGCGCACGCCCCGCTCTGTGTGTTCGGACCTTGCCACGACGTTACTTATTTTTCTTTTTTCTTTTATAAAGACCCTTTTACATGCCAGGAATGATCAATTCAGTTTTGTAGTTTCTTGACAATTTTATTGACAACTAGCGGTGCACCGCGGCTCTGCAGGCGTTTGCTACGTAATAATTAGTTTATTCTAGTAATTTTATTTTTACTCATATTATTGGCAATTTTTATAGCGTACCTACCTATAAATTATGGAATTACGTATGCTTGCCGTCTACAAAGTTTCATCAGAAACGGTAGAGAGTTAATTAAAAAAAATATATATATTTTTACTATTTGCAAAAAGTTTTATATAGAAGGTATTATAAAATCTTATAGCCTATCAACTGAGGAATGGTATAAGCTTCCCTTATACAATATTTGATAAGAAATCCAGGCAAAGACAAATTTGTTAATGTCATATTCGTGATCAGTGTCCTATATAAGAAAAAAATACATCTGGATCTACATCTGGTCCATAGGTATGTCGGATACCATATTGTTTTTTAATGTGTAAAATTTAAAATATTGAACTTTTGGTTCAGAATTAGCTAGGTATAGGTAAGTACTTGATTTTTTTACTTATTTAATCTACTTTATGATTCCAAAACGATAAACATGTAATTTAATGAAAATATATTATCTCAAGAAAAGCATATTGCAAAAAACGGACCAAGTCTCTATTGAGCTGGTTTGTCTATAGGTCTCATAAACAGCCAAGTGTAGGAGGTAGATTAAAAAAAAAGTAATTTTTTGGCTAAAATTTGGCCTATCTTTACACATTGATATCTAACAATTCATTCAAACTTCTTTCTTTATACACAACGAAGTTACAGGGAGTCAAAAGTGCCGTGAGTCGCTTCGAGAAAAGGATGTTATAACCGTGACCCCTAATAAGTTTTAGCATGCCATGGCCTGAGGTTTTATTCAACGCATTGCTGATTGTATTAAATATATATGTATTAAGTCTAACGTTCAGTTATTAGTTCGTTATAATGTAATATACAATTGAGTTGACGTAGTACCCTTTCGAGTATATAATCAAAGGTAGTAAGTAGGTACCTAGTTATATACCTATGTACTCCCAGCCCATAGCTGGTACGATTCAGCTGACCCACCGTCGTTCCCACGAAAAGGGCTAGACTTTAGGTCAGCATATTTAGATTAAGTAGAAGTCATTTTAGGTTTAAGGCTGTCTAGAATCGACATCCAAACGGTACGGTTAATAAAATGTTAACCAAATTAATTTTAGTTTTAGTTTAAAAAAAAAGACTGTATCGCTCCCCGAAGTTAACTTATTTATAGTGTTAGGTATTTTGAAAGATATGGTACGCCTGCCATAAAAAATATTTTTACGTGGGCTATTCCAAAAATTATTAGTGAAATGAAAAATAGTTAGAATATGAATAAAGTTTATTTATAGCTTTACAAAATATTCCCCTCCAACCCCATGCACTTATGCATTCGGGTGAACCAGCTATCGGAACATTTTAAAAATGTATGTTGCAGGTGGTTGAAAATAATCGCCAAAATTCTTCGACGGCCTCTTCTGCAGTGTGAAATTTTAGTCCACTAAGCATTTTTTTTACCGTGGGAAATAAAAAAAAACGCATGAAGATAAATCTGGGCTGTACGGAGGATGGGTTAACTATTGTACCCCCGAAGTATTCAAATAGTCCATGGTTCTAGCAGCAGTGTGAGCGGGCGCGTTATCTTGGTGAAACAGAAAGCTACGGACACCGCTCCTTGGTCGCTCACAATTTATCCCCCCAAAAGCTTGAGGCAAACAAACTTTGCAATACCATTCACTAGTAACTGTTCTACGATCTACTAGCAGAATTACTGCTAGTGAGCCACGCCGTCGACAAAAACTGCTATAATTTTCTTATTAACGCTCCAACCGCGAACAACTTTTGTAGAGCAACTCGTCTTCTTCAAACACCCATTGTGTGGATTATTGTTTCGTGACAGGATGGTAACGGTTGATCCAAGTTTCGTCAGTTCTAAGGATGATGAAGAAATATACGTTTTGCGAAGTTCTTCCTTCAAACTTTTCTAGCATAAATTTGCGCCAATCAACACTTAGGAATTTTTGCTCTTCGATGAGACAATGAAGTATTCATCGCGAAACAAGCTTCCTAACTTTAAGGTCATCATGCAGGATGGTGGAAACTGCCTGTAATCCAAACTTCAGTTCAGCCTGAATCTCTTGATTTGTAATGTGTCTATTCTCTCGCAATAGGCACTTTACCCTGATGAAATTTTCATGAGTTACTGCAGTTATAAGTCCGCCGGGTCTGGGGTCATCGTTAAAGTTCTCTCGACCACGTTTGAATTCACGAAACTAATAAGTAACTGTTGCTGACGCTGAAGCTGACTCCCCAAATGCAGCTTCTAAATTTTCGTGGGGTTCCTTGAAGGTTAACACTCGTTTATAATCATAATAAATCATAGCACGAAAAGCTTCCCGTGAGACGTCCATTGTTGCAAACAAAAGAAGAGTTACATTATAATCTTTAAAAATATTTTTTTTAATAACTACACATTAATAGGTAGCCAATGATTTTCATCAAACATATTTGTATTGTTATATCTAACAATTGTCGAAACAACCTAGGTACGTCTAATTTTCAATGACTTTATTAATGCCTGTCGTGTATTAACTTCATATTTAACTGGTATTTGTATATAGGTATTGTTAAATTGTTATATTAGTAACAAGTACTCAGCGCAAACATGAACAGTTAAATACCTGGTCCTTACAATATTTGAATAAACCTATATAGTTATCACAGTATTTTGTTTTTGTATCGGTTAGTAGGTACTATTAATTTTAAAATACCAATTTACAGATTCTTTATCTTATTGAGTGAGTTTTAAATGCCCGTCCATAGCTGATTAGACCGTACGAAATAACAGATTCAACAAGAGCCGTATACTTTTTCAAGAGAATTCTATACGGTGCATTGCGATTTATAATGGAAAATTTGCCGAGTATGACGCGCAACATTCTACCTGACAAATCCAGTTAAAGCGGTCATCCACTATTAGTCCCAGGTAGGTGTGACATGGTACTCGTTCTATTGGGGCGCAGTTATAGTTCGGAACATTTTTATGCAAACAGTCATGATTATGAGGTTTAATTTGAAAGGGATGGAAAATATTTACATGACTTGAGTGAACGTGTACCTATTATTTTTGTTTTTTGTGAGTTCATTACAAGTACCAAACAGGTCATGAGCCCATTTCGTCATAGACGTGAAATCTATCTGCAAAGATTCTACTGCATTTTTAAGGTCTTTGTTGGTGGATGTTTGGAACACCAAACCAGATTAATCATTACCTACACGAGTGACCATCATGAGGGTATGGTAATGGATGTGGTGTTTACAAATATTACATCAACTGGGCCCCTTAGAGGAAATGCGGGGGAACTAAATATGACATTATAATATAAGAAACCAAGCTTGCTAAGTAAGGGATAATATTTATTGTTATTCATTAACATTGCACCTTTCATTGCAGTATATCACTTAACTTTTTTTAAGTATATAAATAATTAACAGCACTCTTCCTAATCGTAGCAACAATACAATCCAATAACACAGTCGGGAAACACGACAAACCAAAAGTAAGACACTATGACCGGCTAATCATTCGGGTAGAGATCCCTACTGATTGATTCATTGGATGATCCAGGAACTCGAAACGCGTATGCTTGCCACTATGATAGATTTTACACCCAGAGATGATCGCGATCTAGTCGAACACATATACCGTGTTCATACCACCTAGTAATACGATGATATTATATATGATGCATTCCTCCCTACCAATTACCCTCATCGACTATAACGTCCCGAAATATATGAAATTTTGATAGAATTCGAATAGGTATTTACAATAAAACATTAGATTTTCTCTATTGAAAATTGTATATACTGCACGTTTTATGAAAGTTATATTTGTACTAAACAAATGACAGAAATGAAACTTTTGCTCGTGTTTGAACACTATCAAAACAATATAAAAAGTTTTTAATTTCTATAAATTAAGAAATAACTGCTAGTAGGTACTTAGATGCGTAGGGTTCCAAACCCCATCAAATCCCTTTCCACAAATCTATATACTAGGTCATTATCTATAATTTTACTATTTTATAATAAAAACTCCTTCTTATCCATCAAGCATATTCTTATCGAATGATATGTGAGTAAAGCCGATATTTGCCGAGAGAGAGAAGGCTACAGCTATATGTTGCATCGGCGAAAGAGATACACTTCGTCTGTCTTATTCGAAATATACCTAATTCAAAATTATTATCTCAAGTTTAGAATTAACTTGTTATTTATATTTTACTAGGTGTGCTCTACGGTTTCATCCGTGTTAAAATTATTCGTCCAAATTTCCATGATTTCTCCATGCAAATTTCAAAGCCATCCGTTCTTAAGGGATGCTTACGTCATAAATCATAATAACTAAGTATCTATGTGCCAAACAGCCCAATCCCTTCAGTGACCTTAACTATATGTTGATAGATCAGTCAATCAGTCACGGTTTTCTATTATTATATTTTTTAGATTCGCCTACCATTAGGTAAATATCCATCCTTTGCCAATGATAACTGATATATATATCTAACACAGTTTTTGATACCTAATAAGTATAGGTATTTATTTACCTGTACCGATTCCAGATAATAATTATAGTCAATTAATCATTATGATATGTGTTGTTTTGATGCCCGTTATTTTCACAAACGAAGTATCCTAGTCGTATTGATGTCGGTAGAAGGGCGGTAGCCGAAGGGTGCGACCGCGGGTGGTGGGTGGCAGCGGGTCGGGTGGCGTCGGGAATGCTCCATGCCGCCCCACGTATCGACCGGTCGGATTATCACTGTCTACTCCACGGGGAATACGCATTAGTTAGTTATGCATTCCCCTTTACACGACACGACACGACAAAATCCTTGAACAAAACAAGAATGATTATTGGCGGTAGATTAAAAAAGTCCCTCAGATAAACTAGGAATAAACGTATTTATTACATAACTAGCTGTGCCCGCAGCTTCGCTCGCGTGTACGACAGAAAAACGCGTAATGCTTATAAAAATTTAATAACTTTTTATTGAATTAAGATATCGTGATATATTTTTGTTTTGTATGGACCAAGTATCTAAGTAGTAAAACAAACAGAATTGATCGAAATCTATTCAGTAGTTTTTCAATCTATAGACAAACTTATTACTTATTACGTATAAAATAAAATAAAGTAGCTCGTGTATCCCCAGATTAAGTCAAAATAAATTTATTAACATTATTAATTTAATAGAATACATTTATTATTTATTAAGAATAAATAATATTGCTAGTCTTGTCGGTCAATTTTAAGAAAGAATAAGTAGGTGTGCCATCAACTGCGTGTTAATAAATTATATTTTTTTTTTTCTATAGACAAAAAGTAGTTAATATAAACACATTCAATTTAATGTAACTGATCTTGAGACAAAAAAATCTGAAAACATCAAAGTTTTTCCATAGGTATTAATTACTTGCTATGCCCCGCGGATTCGCCGACATTAAATTTGAATCTTACATACCTGTTTCAGTATGAATAATAACTACTTGCTTACAGATTGCTTGGTTGACTGACGTTGATGGTCATTGCACTGCAGGGTCCTAAGGGTCATAGCGTTATTAGTTAGCCTTCCTCGATAATAAGAATATAAAATACAAAGAATTTTAAAAAATCTGGTTTAAAGTTCTAGAGATTAGCGCGTTCAAACACACAAACAAACAAAACATATTTTAAGCTTTATTAAGGTATATAAATTATATGAAAAATTCAAATTTATCGGGCGCGGCCTATATATCTACCTATATGGGCCTACTTATATTTTGTTTTCAGCCTCCAAAATATTCAGAGAAATCTTCTTTTTTTGTAGGTAGGTATTTATCCTACTTAATACCTGCTTTACTTACATATAGACCAGAAAAAATATTCTCATTTCAATATACCCATCCGACATTACATAAATAACAAAATAATCGTGTCGTATAATATAAATATGCAGAAAGTACCATGGGAAGGTGTCGGTTGAGTAATAAAATTTTATAATTTTAAATTTTTCTAGTAAAAATAATTACCTATACCTAGGCTACCTATAACTATCTGCATCTAATATTATTATTTATTATAGACTACCTACTTAATAAACTTTGTGGGTATATAATTACGATATTAGAGTTCCTACGTTTATTTCATAAATACCTAAATAGGTATAGCAACCAATCAATCAAAAAGTTCTATGTATTTAAGTTTATTTTGAACTATTTTTTACGAGCATTCAATTAAAACGCTTCCTTCGTTCGGGTCATTTTAATATACGAGAGAATAACATACAAGTTTTAATATCTGTTCATAGTGAGACACAGATAGGTAAGATTATACAGTTAATAACAATTTCTTAACACGATGAAATAACGCTACATTTTGATATTTATTGTTACAACTTACAACGTAAACCTACTAATCGCCTGTCTGAGGGCGTAAATATAACAATTACAAGTAAGTAGGTGTATAAATACTTACGTGCGTAGGTACACACTTTTACAACTTTACAGTCTGAAGATAGTATGTACGTTATGTAAGAATTACGTCCCATGCTTAATTTAAATTCTAGAAATATCAGATCCTAAATCACAATAGCAACTTATTTCACAAGGTGTACAAGACATCTATTTTTGAAACTATTAATCAGATATTTCAACGATCCATAAAGCAATATAGATCCAAGACCGATGAAGTTGTCAAAGTCTCTAATGACTCTAGGTTCCATAGGGTTAGGGATAGAGATATAGACAGTTCGAAAAAAGAAATATTATCTACTTAGATCATGACTTTTAGGAAAGTTCTTCCATAAAGAAGTCTTTAAAGCAGTTAGTACAAAGAAGTTAGACCCTAAAAACATGTTTTTTTTTGCTTCTCCTGTAAAGTCGTGTTTTGTCCTTTATGCCCTTTGTATTCCGAAATGTAATCAATTTACTAAAGAAAATTAAATCACGGACTAAGACTCGCCGTACCTAGTTCAATTGCGAGCTGTGTTCTCGATTATTATCAACTGTAACCTGCTATTAGGGTTGTCACAGTAATTCGAGAGCCCAGGCGGAGTCGCATCTCTAGGGATCGAGTCGCGTTGTGTCGTGTGTCGTGTCTGGACGAAGCGTTTCACGCACAAAGTGCTCGTAAATTGCTAATGATTCTCTTGAACTGTACCTTAGTCGTATTATGAGAAGAAATTTAAAATTGTTTTTTTTTTTTTTTATATTCTTCTTATCGTCATTTAAAACAAGTGTAAGTAGGTTGATACTAAACTTGACATAGCTGTAAACCGTATATTGGTTATATTAAGAAGAAAAATTGTGGTTTCTTTCCGTTTTTCGGAATCAACATGAATAAAAATTATTTATTTGCCGCATATCGGAGTTCTTTTGTAGTCAACCCTACTCGTATCCTTACGGTATACAATATTATAAAACTTCATGTATACAAGTCGAGCGAGTTAGCTTGACGCCTCGCTTGAACAGTCGGTGATAGCTGCGGAACTGGAGTAAGACTATCGCCGTCTCTCCAAGCGAGGTGACAAGTTAACTCGCTCGACTTGTAATTACAATTTTTCTAATAATCACTTTAGACGGAAAGTATCTAATGTTGAAAAAGTAGACACTTAACCCTTAAGTTTTCAATAATCTATCTAACCACTGTTTTTGCTACTGCGTCTGTTGGTAAGCTTTTGTATGAACTAGATATCCGAAGATACGTAAATGATATGTAAAAGCTTAGTGGTTAGATAGATTATTGAAATTGGACGTTAGAGATACCGGTAGATAGATAAACTGCATTGAAACATACCTAATGTTAGAAAAATGAAATATTACTTTTTTATTTCATGGCAACAGTGTTCTTGCCACTCACTCTGCCAAAGTCACGTAGTTATATAGAATATTTTCCGAATTAATTTGTTTTCTTTAAACCTTACAAAATATAGGGTTTAAACAATATAAGTTTGTGAATTTAAAAAGAACTATAGGTATATTACTTTAAGATCCGACCAAAAACTCATAAAAATTATTAGGGCGATTTTTTAATCTGTACCTACGTATCGCAAGTACCGTAATGACTAACCAGGAATCATATTATAATATAATCATAATTAAATTTTTAAATATTAGCCGTCCAACCAATAGGGTTATCCACTGATGACATCCTAGGAACTTCATCAACCTCGTATAAAAACCCCTAAGGGATTAATTTTCCAAATTCTTAGTGCTCATCTATGAACATGCTCAATCTAAAGAACTACTTTGTATAATGTCTTGCTTCTAGACCCGCAGGTTTATGTTCTGCGTAGTACGTAGTCGGGAGGAAATGCGCGCGGTGTCTATCTATAATTACCAATGCTGTGTTCCTATAATTTGATTCTTTCTATACATTAATTATCATCATCATATTAATACGTGAAGCAAAAACTTTGTACCCCTTTTTAAGCGTATTGCGTGCACGGAAGGTTGTGAGATATGACATGGTTAAAATTTATATAGAGAAGGAGTGCAGAAAGCTAAAGTTTCTCTATAATATCTGTTACTAATATTAAATTAAATAAATTAATACTGTGAATCCTAACGCAACTAATGCCATTGAACTTCGACCTCCCAAAATATTGACATTGTCACTCAAAGTGACAGCAAGTGATATAATATTCATTGCTTAGGTTCATATTGCAAATGTAAAAAAGAAAATAGTCTATGCTTAAAAAGTTGCTGGTCAAATTTCGATCATTGGGCGACCGCTAGTTATAATAAATCTATCAGACACCCACCAAAGTAACGAATATTAAAAATAAAAGAAAAAAAAACATATAGATATATACCTATATTATTCTTGAAAACAATATTAAAATCGGTCCAGTTTACGCATTTATGATTTCGTCTATTTTGACATCAATTTTAAATCAATCAGTCCGAGCTTCACTTGTCTCTCTCGCGCTCTATTCAGTTGTTCGGGCACAGTGCGACAGCAATATAGTCCTATTATAAAGTATTTTTCAAATATTATCTAACAGACCGCGTTTCCTCTTAAGCGGTCAAGATCCATATTATGTAGATTCGTTGTTATTAAAATATTTAAGAAAATGTTTGCAAGTCACAGTGACATCAACTATATTTTTTAAATAAACAATGTGTGGTACCAAACTGTGTATAACTGATAACCGTAACAGTAAATTATTTGAGTAAAAATATACCTTTTTATTAATACCGGGTGTAAGCAATTAAAACACGGCGTTTTAATATCTAACGTACCCTCTGAAAAACCCTTACAACAAGCAATAACGAGTAGGGGCGCTTATGCTTGTTAAAATTTCGATTAAAACTGTCACTGACAATAATCTGAGCGACAAATATGAGTTTAAACCCATACTAGATTGTAACTACGGACGGAATCAACTGTGGAACAAATTAATGTCATTATATCATTTTATGATACAGTTGGCAATCGAGGGTTGAATATCTCTAAGCGAAGAGGCCTCGCCTTCATCATGCTAGCAGAAATCGGAAATCCTTCTCTTCATTTTATTTTAACGAACCGACAAACTAATTAAGAATCTTGCAGACAGCAATTCGAGATAGAATTCTAAAATTAAATTTACAAATTAACAAGAAAATACTTGACAGTTTTCGATATAAATCTTTGCCTGTCCGTTTGCTTGTCATATTAACAAGAAAATACTTGACAGTTTTCGATATAAATCTTTGCCTGTCCGTTTGCTTGTCTTTTTGTCTATCCATTTGCCTGTATTTCTGTTAATCCGTTTGCCTATCCGTTTGCCTGTCTTTCTATGTGTCTATCTATCCCTTTGTCAATCTATTTCCTGCCTTTTTCCCTCTGTTTATCTGTCTGTTTGCCTGTCTTTTTGTATATCTGTCTACCAGTACTTTTGTCTCTGTCTCTGACTGTTCCCTTAAAATATATGAAATGGATTTTGAATCTTAAAAAGTTTCACAAATATCAAGAGAAATATTTAGTGTACCTATTAATGTATTCCTACGATATGATCTTTAAAATAAAGTGTGAAGAAACAGTGAGGTCTGCCGGCAAGACTTGCGACGGATGTATCGAAGGAGCATATTCAAAGACCGAGCGGCTTCCACTATACTTACCTTTATATATAATGGAATCATGTTTCAAAATTGGTATTACGTACATAAAAAATAATATAAGTACATAATATATATATAAATTTTTCGTTTATAAATACAATACTCGTGAAGCCGCAGCAATTATTTTACTTAAAAACCATGTAAGTGAAAATTTCCTTATTAATCACTTTTAAGATAGGTAATGTATGGAAAAACAGGTTTAAATAATATTTAAGAAACTGATATTGGATATAATTTAGGGTCATTGTAAGCAATATTGCGAAAAATTTCGTGTAGTGATAAAAGCAATGAAATTTAATTTTGTTCCAAGCATTCGTAAAAATGACAGCAGCACTTCACTTTAATAGTTTAAATTCTGTCTCTTTAATACGTTAATTAATCTATATTTTGATAACATTTGCTCAAAATTATTATCGAATTAAGTCTATTTATTGCATCATCTACCAAAAATTATTAGTTTGTGTTTTAATGCTACTTAATAACAAATAGGTAATAAGGTACCAAATTTATTAACAAAGGATATGAATGCAAGAATCATAAAAAAATATAATTAATAACTATTTTATTTGCCTAATAACTTCAAGACTACTTAAAAGTACCTACTTGATAAAAACTTTTTTTTTTTTACAAAAATATAAATATAATTAGAAAATCTCTTGAAAGTCTAATTTACACTTTCATTTCAACGGAAGATAGCTGTTTGACTTACGGTTTAATGGTCTATCTTATGAAAGAGAGCTTTATTTAATCTTAACATGTAAAGTTTGTGTAAAAATCTAGCGATATACACTGACAATAACTGTAAAATGTTGAGGACAGACTGTGCCGCTGCGCGCTTTCTTTGTACATTTAGGCCTAAACTGAGCGCGGGTTGTGATATTTCATGTGAGCCTAGTACAATGTTTTAAAATTAATACAGTCGTCACTACTACGGGCAATTTTTTCATTTACACACATTCCTCTATAAGTTTGTATTTAGGGACTTCAAATAGTGAAAATATAACAAACAACACATACCTAAACAGAAAACAACTAAAACATAAAGTCGTAGGTAATAAAAAAAATACCTATATATTTATAGGTAATTAATTGGTAATGATATTTTTTAAGACTTGCAGTGTTATAACAATTAGAATTATTATTAAAAAATGTTGCAATATTAAGATAATAATAAGAAATATAAGATAATTAATTGCTTGTATTAAACTTCAATACTTGAATGTAATTGCTATTGCTTTTGCTATTGTATATGATGATAATATGATTTCTTTAGTAAGAGTTTGAACATCAAAAATTTCTAAGCAAAAAGTTATTAATGAAACAAAAATTAATGTTACCTAAACATTTATTAAATAGAAACATATTGATTATAAATTAATGAACACACTTTTTAATCTCATTATTTTTTAAGTAATACATTACAGCTGTTAATTCCATATTATTAAAAATCCATGTTTCAACTCCCTCGTGTAACGACAGTACAAACTCATTCCTTTCTAATTTATTCTCTTTACAAATTCCTACAAGAGTTTGTCTCGAGCGCCCGCTTTCACGCGGGTCACGAGCTGTACACTCCACATCCGTTCTCTTCTGAATGCACAATATGAATATTGTAGTCTCCCTCTTATATATTTAAAAACGCTATACCTTTCTCTATCGTGCTGCACGCGACGTTGTCAGCTCTCCGTGCTTATACCGAGGCGAAGTGACCTTGTTGCCGCGGTTCGCTGGCTTTGTGCGACGCTTCAAAGACTAGGTAGGTATAATCACTAAAGATTTATGAGATGAATTATTGCATAATTAGGCCTTTTTTGAGTGTTTATAATGTTGATAACAGTGATAATAGCTGACGTCAAGAATGTTGGAATGATGACTTTATCTGTCATTGGCGTGTTAATTCAATAAACACAAATGGGTTAAAAAATGTAGGTAGGTTGGTACCTTTTTCCTACATAGTATTTTCTCTTTGAAGTCCTTTCAAAATTTACCGAAGATAGACTTGACTCTTGTGTCAGTTTTAGAACGTCTTTAAAATTACAGTTTACTGAGTTTAAAGTAGTTATTGGTTATACCTAAGTAGAAAGTAGTATACTTATTAGTATTTACCTATAGGTATCTACTACTTATGTGTTGAGATGCCTAAGGTAAAGTGGATCTCAGGATGCCTCTGGGTAGGTAATTCAAAAGATCTCTTGAAATTTAACTTGAGCATGGTTCGAAAATTATTTTTGCTTTCACACAAGTAATTCTGGTTTATGATAACATTATTGGGCCCAGCGTGTATTCTTATTTACCTGAGTGGTTTCAATACAGGCGACAAGCTTGTAGTGCTAAATGCTTTTTATGTAGGTATCTCATAGTTATCTATAAATACGTTATAACGAACTAAACATGACTGCACTAAGAGACTACAGACGACTTACGGACTTACAGATAAGCTACTACAGATAAATTTATGCTTCTAGTTAGTATTTTTTTTTTTTATAATTCACTTTACTTGTGCACAATAATCAAACTGTATCAAGCAATATGTCACCAATATTAATTACATAATGACTGTAGGGCCAAATAACGTGAGTTTATGAGTTAAAGTAAAAATCATAACATGAAAGTTCAAGATCTCGCAAAAACTCTAGTGCGTGTTGTCAGCCTCACGCTGTAGGCTAGAAATGAGTAGTTCCGTATGGAAAAAGTTCTAAAAAGTATGTCATCTACTGGAGCGATGTAAGTTGAACCTGAGATGTCTACAGTAACAAGTCGAGATCGTTTCACTTATTCTCTACGAGATAAAGTGTGCTAACGAATATCTATACCTACGTAGGTATAGGTAAGTAAATAAAATATAGAGTCAATCAATCAATTGACGACTTTGGTCAAACTAAGGGCCGATTTTTCAATAATTTTGACGTTTTGACAGAAGATGTATCTAAAGAAAACTTGTCAAAGAATTATTCAAATAAAGTTATACGTTGATTGAAAAATCGACATTAAAAGTGTTAAATTAAATTTAAAACTGCCTTCCTCGCTGCGCTGTCCAAAAGAACCGAGAAACTTTGAAAATCTGTTTAAAATGATGCACCTGCTCTCATCCCACGAACATAAACTGAAAGATTCATGTGAAATAGCGGAACTAATCAGTTCCGGGAACATGTTTCCTGAACATGTTGCATTATGAAATGGAATCTTTTCATGTCAATCCACTCCCATATATTATGATCTTTTTCATATTGGAACGTAAATGTAGGGGGACATTACTTTTTGAAATGAGAAATATATGTTTAGTAGTAAGCGTTCACAATCTAACTGTGGTCTAAACCATACACCAGTTCCAATACTTCCTAAAGAGAATGTCTTCTATAGTTCTAACTCAAAGTTTGAAACGTTTGAAAGAATAATTGCCTCAGAGGCTCAGATACGTAGATGCTGATATTGTTGATTTTAAATAGAAAACTATGAAACCTTAATAGGTACTATTCTAGATCTAATATAAACTATAGGCATAAGCTTCGAAAAAAAGTATTTTACCTTTAACTAGTTTTTAAATATCAATTTTATACTTATTCTTGAAAAAAAAAACAAGACCGAGAAATAACATTCAGGGTGTTTTAAATCCAACTGATTACAAATATCTACCCTACTTAAGTAGAATTTTTTTTTACAATATTGTTTAGAATATTGTAATTTGTTATTACTTCGTTAAGTACAAAAGATTTTTTTTTATATTCGGACTATAATTATTATGACAACTGTTTTTTAAATAATAGTTTATATATATTTTGATCTGGTGATATTTTTAGCCTGTCATTTGATCAATTGTTGCTATACTTTTTGAATCAACAGTTTTAACATGTAGCCTATATAAAATATACTTAGTCATTTATGTTTAATTTTCAATCGCTCCCTGCTCACTTCTATATGTATAAGGGTAAATGTAGGATAGTTGCCATAGGAGGATAGATGCCCCATTATTGTAAATATAATAGGATCATAATAAATACATAATTATGTTTTCGTCCTGTAAATGTGCATGCACTTACCTCACTGTCTTGGAATATGTTTGTGATTATTAATAAAATTCGATGATTTTGCCTAATAACAATTTGAATTTCGAATGTAGCGGTTTTACGGAAGCATGTAACTTTTCATTTTGTAATGTAAGTTGAATTATTTTATTGTTAATTACAAGAAATACCATAGTTTGTTCAAGCGCTGAACGGGCACTTACTAAATGTCAAAAAAAGTTTTGGGACCAACGAAATATCTAAGTAGATATGAAATTCCATTGAGAACAGAATGTTTTGCATAGTATAGAAATACCAAATCAGCTATACATAGTATTTATATCTATCATACACAAATAATGGCTATATGAGAACTGAAGATACTGTGTAGGGTAGGGTGACTATTGAAACCATAATATTTAATCTATGATTGAAATCAAGAGAGTCCGTAAAAGACGTGCAATTTAATAATATTATAAATAACTTTTTGATTTATTATTAATTCATATGAGAATCCCATTATTACTAAAGTACATGCAATGTGTCCATTTATACAGATTAAAATAACATGTATTGATCATCCATTTTGTTTGATTAGGTAATCCCTAAAGGCAACTACCCTCATAGCGATAAAAGCATCGAGGCATCTAACTCATTTATAAGCATATATCCTCAAAACTAGTACTCGGAATGTTAAATAAATTGTCGTTCTGAAAAGATATTGTTAAAATAATAGTCCAACGTTGAGAAATTTTACTACTACAATGCACTACTTTCACTACCATAGATCAAATCTTATTATGTTCACATAAATAACAAAATTATTTCCAAATGAAATTCAATATTACAACACAAACTTGATACAGTATATCAACTTACATGGCACAAAAAAAAATGTTTTAATTGAAATATTATTCTTGCACAATAGCCGGAAACACGGCGCTAAATCCAGACGTAGCCTCGAGTAACAAAAAAGCCCTTAAAAAGTTATAAAAAATCACGATGCATTCGAGCGACCGCCTACCGCAGCCAAAAATAGACTACGCACGAAAACAACCGTACCATGTCATACTTGTATAACTAAAAATATCTTCAGATGAAAATGTTCGTTATTAATAAACAAATAAAGTATATTTTCTTTTGCTATCGAAAGGCAGTTACGTTTTTTGTATCGTGCAAGCTATGCATCCGTGTTTACATGTTGGCAGAAGAAATTATTCCCTGGATGTTTTCGGTTGAGCCGTAGGTTTTAAATAAAGTAGAAGACGGACGCTTTTTATGGTTACAGTTAATGATACGTTTGAGAGTTTCCACTTGGATCGTCAAGTTATTAAGTCGAAAGTCTTAACGCTCATAATATATTATCATGGCAAAGGAGTGAGATTACTCATCCAATATTCATCGTAGATTTCATTGAACTTTATGTTTCAGCTTTATTTACTACATCTGTTGAAATAAATTTGTTGCTAATATTAAACTTCTGGTATACTAAGTGTAAGGAAATAGTAAGAAGAATTTTAATGAACAATGTTAATGCCTTCTTGGATATAATGGAAATAATAAATGAGATTCAAAATTGCTTTTAGTAGATTTACAGCTTTCACGAATGGTGACGTATTCAAACATATCTACTTAGTTGAAACAAATATAATAACAAACGTATAGACATAAAACAACAGAGATTAGATAAACAAGTTTAAAGTATATTTGAACTCCAACATGTTAACTACATGGTTGTATATTGTTACATTCAAATAAAGATATAATCATCCCAGGCTCCAAACTAAATCACTCCTCAGGGAGTATTATAGAGGACAGAGATAGACGAAAATAAAAGAACAGAGAAACACCAAAAACTCTGGGCTCTAACTAATTACCTATCTAATGGGCATTTGTTGTGAAATATTGTTAAAATTGAGAACCAAAATGATGAATATAAAACGACACTGAGACGCTGGCATTTATTTGCTGCGATTAGATAAATCTCAACATCTTTAGAGACCTTCAATAGCAATCAGGCATTATCTAACATGACTTTAAACGGATCGACTCGAATGTAAAAAAAAAAAAACCGAAATTACGGAATGTCTTGCGATAGACGTATTGCGAAGATATGGGATCGTCTCTTATCTGGCATGTTCCTACATTCTAAAATTTGGTCCTTCAAGCGTAACGTGAAGAGAAGGATCGGTATGATAACGATGTATTTAGATAGATTCTCGATCACTTAGTGTTCTTTTTATATTGAATTGTATCTACTCTCAGGCACACGGACAATGAAGTTATCATGCTGTGCTATTTATATATTATAAAAAAACTTGCCGCGGTTATTAAGGATGAAACAACGAAGAACTTGTATGGAATACTAAAACTAAGTGTCGGCAACTCTACCACTGATGCACAATGCGTATAGAACCCTTGTTTTACTTATCTCTGGGTACAGCTCGATTGATTAAAAAAATAAGAAATGAAGCCACTCTCCGGGGTCACCTCACGCACATGACTTATTAAATTTGTTCTACGTATACGACAGTGATTTCTGAAAATAAACTACCAATTCGTATATTGGAGTCACTATTAGCACTAAGATAATTCTACTATTATAGAGTAATCGAGATAAATGTATCTATTTTTTTAAATCCATAACTTATTTACTTATATTGTCTAAAAGAAATGATTCGTAATAGCTAACTATTTTTTTACAAATTTTATTTATTTTCTATAGTAACGATTTATTAAACTGCTCGAGAGTTGTTTCATATGAAACTTACATTAAATAAATCACATTAATGTGAAGTGCGTTCCGTAACTTTTGTGTACCTACTTAGGTTCGAATGCTTTATTTGAAGGACGTCGTAAATATCGTTTTCCATCAGAACATACCCGGTTTATTTTTGTACCGTCAGAAAAAATGACATCTTTCCATTGTTTGACTGTCCAGTCTTCATACCTTCTTGCAAATGCAAGCCGGGCATGCCTATGGCACAGATTCAACATGGGCACTTTTCTTGCTATCCTTGCAACTTTTCATCTACCAAAAGCCTTCGAATAGTGCGTGCCGAGAATGCAAAGGTCGTTTTCAATAAAATATTTATTTCTCAGTTCATTAGACCCTATAAAAGGATTTTGTTTTGCCAAACGCGAACGCGAACGCTTTCTTTATATTATATTTTATATCTTTATATTTCGATCATCTTGACGAGATGAATTTCTCTGTTTAGTAGGTACACACGAAACATTTGAACTAGTTTGGTATGCGGCAAAATGCTTCATAGCGTGGAAAACCATCGTTTTTGAGCATTTCGTATGGTCGGCTATCTTTTTATACGACCAAGTCTTATCGCAAAGTTTTATTATTACTTTCTTTGTAGATTTATTACAATTTTTATTTTTCCCCATTATTTTCATATGAAGCAATCACCTTTAAGACTTTTACAGCACTAAATAGCGCCAAAATTACACGAATATTGACTTACAACCACAGAGCCGCAAGATTGTTCTCTATCTAAATTTGAATAACAAAATAAAACATTTCAGCGTTCTTAACTATGTGACCAGCCAGTAAGTAAGTAATACTAGGTTCAGATCTCATGTATAAAGTTTATCTATTTATTTTTTAGCCAATCATGTGTGTCAACGAATGTTCCGCTAGTATGGAAAATTTTGCGATACCGAGAGAAATACAAAAAATCCATGCAATTAGTTACAATTGTTATTTTGAAAAAATCTTCCTTATAAGAAAATAGGCGTTCTGAATTATATGACCACGACTTTATATGTTTATTTTAAAGTCTTTTAATCGATGTATTTAAATTATAATCTAAGCATTTCGATTTACACAAATAAATGCTGCTTTATTAACGACCTAGTTTTTTTCAGGTGAGGTAGAGCTGTAGAGTTCTGCCTGTGTAATTATCTGCCTTCAATAAAACCTCCCCCTTCCCCCATCCTTTTGATCTAACAGATACATAATGTATATATTACTGGCTGTGCCCCACGGTTTCACCCGTGTTAATTGTATACGACAAACATTGCCAACGCACCCGTGTAGGCAAATTTTTTATATCTACTTAGTGTAAAACTATCGACATTTTTATGAGGAATAAATATTTTTTTCAAATTATAATATAGCCTATCTTACTTGCTGATACTGTAGCTTTATATTGGTGAAAGAATTTTAAAAATCGGCCCAGTATTTATTGAGTTTATCCATTACAAACTAAAAAAAAAATTAAAAAATCTTTCTTCTTTATAATATTGGTAAAGATAAACACTGAATAGTTTACAAAAAATTCGCATTTTTTTTTGACCAGGGCACATCATAAAAAATAATAATATAATACTAACTTTATTATAACTTTAAATATACTTACTTACTTTAAATATAAAATTCATTTTTTTAATTTTTAATAGTTAGGTAGGTACTTGGTTTTTATTTGTCGAAATAATTGTTCATAGCTTGGATCACATAGGTGGCGCTGTAGTAGTTATTAACAAATTCTATATTTATGTACCAAAATCATTCTATTCACAAACAATATGTTGGTTCGAATAGCAATGTGAGCGAGTTATTAACTAGGTACCGTAAAGGGTAGAATAACGTCTGCCGGGTCAGTTATTCAATTAGATAATTTCGATCAAATCCAGACTATTTTTTTAAAGTTCAAGATAAAATATATAATATACCTATTTGTTTATTCTAAGCTAATTATCATAATATTAAGTTATGTATTTATATAACATTATTTATAGGTATAAATTATAATTCTAGAGAATATAACACGTTTTGTCAGGAGACGCTATGAACATAATCTAGAACAGAGTTTATATTAAGAGTGCAAAACATGTACATAATCAAATCACAAGTTAAAACAACTAACGCCATCTAATGAAATATATGAGAACTTTTAGCTTACGCGTCACGCTTGTGGCTAGTAAGTGACGTAGCTGTCACCTTGACAGATGCGATGAACAGTTGGTTAACGTAGCGAGTGCGAAAGAAACAAAACAATAACAAACGGCGAGTTCCATCGATTGTGAGGTCAGCTAGCGCGCATGTCAAGTGCACTCCGTTAAAAATAAATTGTTTCGTATGGTTGCACCGCGCAGCGTTCTTATTTTCGAATTATTACCTAACAAGCATAGAGAAGAGATGTGCCTCGATGTAAAAAAATATAATGGATTAAATGCAATTTCAAATGTATAAACTAATTGTTATATACAGATTTGATATCCATATTTTGAACTTCAAAAAATATTTTATAATTTTACAAAAAAAAAAAAATATCTTACCAAAGTCAAATCGAAAACTATAATTTACTAAATAAGGGCTATAAAAAAAATGTTGAGGTCATTTAAATTAAATATTGTAATATTATATACCTACTTTAATTAGGTAGGTATAATTGACTAACGTGCATTTGACAAACTTTACATGTTAGTCTTTCTACCGTATGATCGTCGATATACTTTTTAATTTAAATTGTACTTACCCAGATTATAGTATTTATCGTTAGATAAAGTTAAATAAAATATGTAATTATAAATAAAATATCCCATTTATGTTTTCGGATCTCTAGCTATTCGCGAATGAGAGCCATAATAAATAGATAATAATAATTAAATTAAATTAATTTTATTTAATTTAGTTTCCACAACAATTCTTACATAAGTACATAATTATTTTAAATAATTTTTTTACACATTGTTTATATATTTTTAGCTTAATGTATAGATTTTTTGCGGTCTATAAATTGATCGAATATTCCTGTATAATTCATTGTTTTAAAATAAACATATATTTCTAATTAATCTAGCAATCTTGAACATTTACAATTGCAGTCTTGTTTAATATACCTACCTATATTTGTTAATATGACCTTATTGAGTCGTCGCCAGACATTCAAGGCTATAATAGCTATACAATGTACGTAATATGTCAATGCAGTCTCTTAGAGTTTTTTTCATACTCGATGATCAGTAGCTATTGGTTATAATATATATGAAAAATGTATTAGGTATTTTAAAATTATTCCGTAATTCCCTTATTCTTGACCAGGGTTATACATGGGAATAAAGAAAGTTGCAGTTTCACTAACGCAGCCTTCGTAGTTGTAAATCTAATCATAATATATTTATAACGAAATCGTGACTGACTAATGTATCAACGCATAGCTGAAACCATAAGAATATAGATATATAGAATAGCTGAAATCAGCAGAAGACATCTGCTAAAGACGGATTTTTGAAAATTGGTAGGAAATCTAAGGAATGTGTGTAACGGAGTTTCAAAATCTGTATGGAGATTAAAAAACGGCTGAGCGGATTTTGATGAAATTTGGTAGGAAACTAGTTTTAACCTAGATAAACACATAGAATACTTTTTATTCCTGTAAAGACGCAATTTTGAAGTCTACGAAGACTTAGGTCGCGGGCTGAAGCTAGTTTTTAATAAAAAGGGATTTATTATGAGCATTGTAAATAATCTGCGTCGCATGGTACACTAACCAGGGGGTCCAATTACAACTTAAATTGATGAACTATGTAGTCTATTTATGACTTAGCAAAATTTTCTATGTAAAGATGGTTTCCTATACCGACAGCTTAGGCTTATTGAAGGAAGAAAGGACTAAAATAAATTTAAACGCAAATTAGGTACTTCGTTACTTCCTTAATACCTTGCAATTAATCAGCCCCGTGACTAAAAGCACTGAATACCACTAGTACAGTTAAAACTAACGTTATTTACGACTACTCCACACGTATACTTTGATGTCGTGTTCCTTATATCACTATCCTTTTCTTACACATAATGTTCATTATCTTACCACTCTTTCTAAAATTTTAACTTATTTTATCAAGTAGTACGTATGAAGTAAAATATGCGATAATAATTTCTATCCAATTCCAAAAGAGTCGTATTTTCTTTGACAAACGTTTGTTGCAAAAGCAGTACATTGTTTAAACAGTTTCTATGTGTAAGGATTTAATTGACTACTACAGATGTAAAAAGAACTACTATCGTAAAAGTAATTAAATTTTGCTGTATTAATTACGGACACGTTGTTGTTGTCTTTATTTAACTGCCTATATTAGACAGAGTTGAAATATTATAAGCTGAAGTGAAAATCGAGTGAGTTTTCATGATAAGACTCAACCCCTGGAAAGACACGATCGATCTCTCGCAATAAGCTGATACACAAGTGATTACTATCCTAAAATTTCATTAGAATAGGGGTTTTTAGTTAATTAACACAAAAACACCAAGTACTGAAATGCTATGTATCAAGTACGTAATTATTAAATAATATAATAATTATAACGTAGGTATAATAACGTATCGTAACGTACTACTATACTTGTGTGTAAATATACTTGCGCCAAAAGTGATATAGATAAGACGTTCTCAGTTGATTTACTACTCTATGCTTATCTTACGAATATCTATTATACACGAGTATTTATTTTAAAATACTCGCTGATTTTATGAAAGGAGTAAATCGGCTGTTATTTGTAAAAATAAGTAGGTAGATAATTGCAGATGTTTTAATCTCCTTGCAACATTAAAAAACAATATAGATTATAAGTTAATATATTTTTGCAATAAATTCAAAGATGTATAGGGATTTTTTCTTTATACCACAATTTTGGCAAACAAGCATACGGCCCGTCTTATGGTAAGCGGCGTAATACCATAGGTATCACTAGTGCGTTTCTGACCTTGATCCCCTCTACCTCAAAGAGCTCTGGAAACCTTACTGACCGGAGTAGCACAACACAAGGTTATTTGACTGCGAACTTCTGTAGGGTGGAGGCAGTGCCGGCCCAAACTTTCCTGGCACTCTAGGCGAAAGACTTTAATGGAGCTCTTTTAAGAGAATTCTACTAGGATATTTTGACAGATGTAGTTAAACTTCATGTGGCATAGTGTTATCTGATATTCTAATGGCAATATATTGTAATTACCTATATAACTCTTTTGTATCAACATACTTAGAGTCTGCATGACTAAGAGATTCTTCCAACTTTATACAGTCTCCCAGAAAGGATTTGGGAGTTTTATTTCGCATCTCATGAAAGTTATAAAGACATCCTAAAACATAGCTAACCCTTTATTGATTGAATTTTACTGCGGTATCCAACACAGCAAAATGAAAATTTATTTTTACTTGTGTTTCGCAACATGTGTGAGCTCATCTTCCGTTTTATAACTGCCTTTTCTTTTTTCTTGAGCTATTCTGATTTTCTCTTGCCTCTACCAGCAAGTATTCGTAGCACAGAAAACTTCTCCAACTTTGAGAATGGCTTTTGTTTTTAGGAGAGCATTTGTATTATAGCAGCGTTAAGATCCAATTCCTATAATTATAGAAGTTTGCTAGTCAAATTAATTTCGAACAAAATATTTTACCATACAACAAGAAAAGCAATAAAAAATTTGACAATGGACTGAGTCTCAACTCGACTTTGATTTCATGACAAACCCATCGGAGTATGATCTTCGTAAATTTCCATGAGCGCACCATCTACGTCAGCTAATTGTTATTGGATCCTCAGTTGCTCTCATAAGATAATATATTGTTCTATGGTCAGTTGACTGAGATTTAAGGTGGCTTGAACCGAATCCTTAAATCAGATTCAAAATTGACAGTTGCATAGATTTTAACTCAAATAAACAGAACATGGGCTAAAACTTTTTTTTTTTTTGCAAATTGCACTTAAAGTAGATATGATCGCGATTTGTGTAGGTCGTACAGGCGCAGGCGGGTGGATATCGCTATCGAGTAGTGTTGCCAAACCAAAGCATAATATTTTGGTAGAAAAGTAAGTAAAAAATCAGGAGTATTTTCAAGGTGTAGAAAAACTATTATTTTTCAATCTCGATGCTGCCGATTGCTGGCCCCTAATATGGGCGCCCTAGGCTGTCGCCTAGTTCGCCTATATGAACGGGTCGGACCTGGGTGGAGGTGTACCACCAGTTGTACTGCCCCTAGTAGGGAGAAATCTCCTAAGAATTTTCTTTGTGCCCTACATCTTTTATAGTACTTCTCTTTTTATAGTAGCAAGGTAAAGTAACAGCAAAAAATACACGAAAAACAACGGTGATCATCGAAGATCGATAATCCATCACCAGTTGTCGTTGTAATCTGGTCTTTATAAAAATTAAGGACCTATATATCTTTTATTCCTAACATCTAAACATGATTAATTCATTGCCATTCACAAGGTCCTATTTAAGATGTAGTTAAGTCAAATTCCTTAAAATTTTAACATCTTGTTTTTTTATACGTAATCAATGCCTCTGTTTGTTACGAATTTAGGTGTATTTATCTCGAGATATATCAGAGAAATCCTATCTGCTGTACGCCAGTCACTACTCACACATGCGCGAAAGCACCCACAGCGCACACTAATGTATACAAATACATCGTACAATTTCCTTACACACTGAACTTTGCACACAGAGACATTATGATACGCGATTTTGAGCCTTAAATTCATGCTTTGCTCTCAATGCGCCCTACATTTACCGTCCCGAAAAATAACCTCAAATTTTGAGTTTTCGCGACCGTACTGCTTTTCCTGCGGTGTATAATACCAAACATAACTAAAATAATTCCCATTTCCATTCATTTAACGTTTATTTATATTAGTTAAGTACATTTTTAACATATTTTAAGTGCTATCGTTCTGACAGTAATTTGTGATTTTTTTATGTAGGGTTAATGCTCATTGCGCTTCGTTACAGGCATGTTCAGTGTCGTGTTGTCAATTATTTTACGAGTGTCGTGAAAATACGTGAATTGGTGAATGAGTGAGTGTGTCGACGGGTGCAAATGAGCGTAAGTCACTCTTTAATCAACATATTTATATTAGTAACTATATTTTACGGTCAACATTTTGCGTAAAGAAATAAGGAAATAAATGAAATAAGCCTACGTACGACAACCGTAGAAAAAATATTTCATAATGATAAGTACAATTAAAAGCAGTCTCATCGGGTTCCTTCCAGCTAATCTAACAATACCTAATCTAAATCTAAAAAAGCCATCCCTTATCATTATAAAAAGAGTAAATCAGAAAGACTATTACAAGATCCACGATTAAGTATATGCGGCTCTCGCTTAATTTTGTAATGAGTTATTATTATAAAAGATATTTGTAATTATTATTATTTTTAAATTTTGATCCCTGGAATTTTTTTAAACTTACGTAATTTTTGTTAATTATAAATTTCATGGTACCATCTTTTTTATTAGTATCAGTAGACAATCGAATGCATTAAAAGTATTGGTAATAATTTTGTTACTACAAAAACTAGTACAATTATTTTTGAGATTTATTAAGTAGTAGTGGAAATCTAAAGGCCATTGACCTTTATAATTATTTGATAAGAAAACGTCCAAATTATAAGCGCTATTGTACGAGATGAATATAAATAAAATATATAAATACATAGTTATAGTTCTAATGGTCAAGATATTTGACTAACAAAAAGAATATCGCGGGTTCAACTTTATGGCTAATCATTTTACATTTGATCAAAGTTTAGCATAATAAGTATATTATGCAAATTTCCAATAAAAATTGTACTACATATTTATAACACGAGAACTAAAGTCAAGTTGTGGAATGCTAATGATTGCAGGAAACACAAAAAAAAAAAAACCATATTACATAAGGTTGTATTGGAAGATATGGAAAAACTGGAGGATGTTTCGTGTCCTAAGATTACGTAAATTGAAATTTTTTCTTTATTCCCTGTGTAGGTCAAAGGTTTTTTTGTGTGGGCTGTTACATTGTGAATCTAACATTTACGGCTATTGTGTGGGCGAAAACCTATTATGCAACAGGCATGCGAAAGATGGACGAGTATCATAATATCTTTTTATAGAAAGATATAAATTGCTAATCTAGACATACTTTACAGCGTCATTGAATAAGTAGTTCGATACAGAATTTTAGTAATTATTTACACTCCGTAATTTTGTACTTACTCATAAAATTGACAGTTTATATTCCCGTGTACAAAATTTCATAAAAATCGGTTATCAACTAAAGTTTTTTTACAGTTTCTAAATATATTTTAGACGATCTTTGCTTCCCCTGTACAAAAATTGATCAGAAACGTTTAAAAATCGATGAATTTTTTTATTTTTTTTACGATCCCTATTTTATTATTGACAATTCTTATAACCCATCATTCGTGGAATGACTTAACTTCCCAGTACTTTCATCATAATCGATAAAAAATAAATATATTTTTTTGGATTCTTTTTTTACGATTTCTACAAGTAATATTGAAATTTCTTATCATGTCCTTACCTTTCCTTACCCTATCAATTGTCCAATGATATAAGAATCTCGTGTACAAAATTTCATAAGGATCGGTCAAACCGTTTTGAGTTACACCGGACATACAAACAGACAGACAGACAAAACGGCATATTATTCAGACGGAAGTACTGGTTTATTAATATAGATATAGAGGGATAATAAAATTAGGTTTAAACTTTCGATAGTACAAATTTGCAATATCTATTTTAAAAGAATCTTGTAAAAGAGACTGCATTTGAGCGAATCTCCTTTTTTTAATTCGCCAATTAACAGAACACTAATAAAATTGTTACGTGTTCCGACCGAACGACCTTTTTTTAGCTGTCGTCTTCCGGTCGCCGTCGTCTGAATACTAAATAACACTACGGACTGACAGCTTTATTTACAAAACAATTGATAAGAAGTATGGGATTTGCAAACCATTGATGGTTTGTGGACACTACTGAAATGTGATTGATAAAAGGTTTAGTTTTAAGCAAGCGATGTACTCGTCTATAGGTATAGGTACATTTTTGTTCGTCGTACCAATGTTCGTATATAATAATATTCCTAATGATATCCGATATTTTATCTGCTTTACGTAAATACAGTAACTATTGGCGTCTCAGTATCGATGTACTTAATTATGTGGGCGGATTGACTCATACGATGATGTATTGAGTTCAAGGTTGCCAGCCTATCAGCGGTTCGTGGAAATTAATTAAATTCATACGATAACATAGAGCTTTCTATGCGGTTTTATTATCAACTAGTGGAATGGAGTTGACAAATTTTTGCTTTTGATTTTATGTACCGATAAAAGGGTTATTCTCATAGCATTTTAACAGCAGTAGAGAGATGATTGACTTGTTTCTAAGAAAAAAAATTGGCACTAGTGCATTCGTAATTTTTTTAAATAATTCCTATCGATTTAAGTACACGTATATCTTATATATTTATAGAAAATTAGTGGGCCCGAAAGACTTTGTTCTATAAAAATAAATATAACCTGTAAATATGTGCTCAATCACTCACAAAATTTTCATTTATAAAATTTTTAGAAATTAATATGATTATTATAAATTTGATGGCTTATTCAAATATCGAGATATCTTTGAAAAAAATTAAAATTTGTCAGGTTTCTTTTTTCAAATTTTATTATATATTTTTATGAACCTTGTCAAATTTAAATAAATGAACTTTAGAATATTGCTTCGAATTATGAGAATAGAGAAAATAAAATAAAATTTTTGATCAATAAGCAAATCGCAATTAATAGGTCCTTACTTAAGAAATTAAAGTTTTATATGGAAAAAGTAAAACGTAAATAATATTATGAAATTATACATTTAATCAATCGAAGTATGTACCATTAGTACCTATCTATGCACTTTCGCCATTTTGTAGGTAGTTCATTGATTCCATTGCTGAAAAAACTGTGGGAGCGAGAATAGGTAAAATCTTTGAAGGCGTTCACACCCATATCGGAATTAAAGTTTTTTCCTTGCAAAATTCTCTTGTTATTGTGATGGTTGAGTAATGTAACGCAGCAGTCAATCCGTGTTTGTTGGTGTGCTTCAGTCAATTCATGCGGTATCAATTGTTCGAGCATTTTCCTTTTTGCAATTAGTTTCAAGTAAATTAAAATTGTTATATCACTCACACCGAAGCCTGCCGGTAACTCTAGCGTGGTTTGTTTCGTAGGTCAAAATCTCCAGAACAAAAACCTTGGAAGTAAAAACGTACAGTGTGCTTTCTTTTACAGTAGCTTCTTCATACAAATCATTAATCCGTCGAGATGTTTCTGCAGCACTGAGTCCACAGTGGAACTCAGATTCGATAATAACGCGATATTTAAAATTTTGCAGTTTGTGAAAAGAACGATGTAAAAGAAAAATCAAATGGTGCGAAAATAAATGAATCACTAAATTCGGAACACAAATACACAAGCTTATATTTGAATTTGGAATTCCAACCAAACGCCAGATATTTGAAATCAATGTGCCCAGTTAAACAAAACGCCATAATTAAGGAGCTAATATTTTAGAAATTACTAGCCTTGTGTCCGATGAGATTTTTTATCGATATTTTAGGAATCATCCTAGTTTTCTTTTAACCTATTTAACCGTTTAGTGGACAAACTTACAGAAATCCTTTTTTAATGATCAATTGTATTGTAATTTGGTGCTGTTCGAGTTATCCACGACCACAACCGCTAATTAATTGGTGCTGGGCTCTTAAAAAATTACATATTCTTGAGTTTTAGCTACCTCTAATGGAAACTGTGACACACAGCACACTTATAAAAATCAAAAATAGCTTACCTCAGGTCTCAGCGTTTTCCATACCGCAATTCCCGTAGACAAGGGATGCACAGACATATTGGAAGTAGGAGCCACTTGTCCAGCCTATGAGCTAAAGGCGGGCCGCTCCAAATATAATCTATTGAATAAAAGTTTTTAATGACAATTATTTATAATTCAAAAGTTTCAAAGCCTTTTTTTTATGTTCTGGATATTTATTAGCATACACAAATTTTATCCAAAACTCTTTGCAAGAAATTTCCGTATTTTGTGTTTCAAAACAGTATTTTCTTGAAAATCGATAATTTTTGTCTGGAGAGCATCTTTATTACTACCGAAAACATTTGCAGCCTTGTTGCTCCATTCGCCTTCAGGACGCAGAGAGTTTTAGATTTAAGCAGGTTACTTACCAATAGAAAAAAATTCATCAAATGATTTGTTCTTGGTTTCATAATTTCCTCTTATATTTGACCTTTTAATTAACGCCACTGTTTGTTGACAAATCAAGCAGTATTGGTACTGATCCAGCATGATTTGGCAGTGTAAAGTAATATGAGCCGGTCCATTCGGGGAAAAACTGTCTATTTTCAACTTCCACCTTTTTTCCGGTTCCTTTGTAACAAAGAACTTGCACCTATAGGCAAGTACTTAAGGTCGTAAGGTAAGTAAGTAAAACGAACGAGGCGTTGGCATCCGCCGCGACGCCTGTGTATCTCATTCCGGCTACTCCATGAACTGCGACTTGTTGTGTCGCTCGTCCGTTGTGGAGTCAACGCAACGTGACAGCAGCAACACAAAAGCGCGGGATAAAATATATTACGTACTCAAGTAATACAAGTTAATTGATGATAACATTAAAATCTAAGAAGAAAATAGGTCGGCGGCCCGGACCCGGACCGCGGTCCGCCATTTGAAGACCCCTAAACTATAAAAGTCCAGTCTAAAAAGATGTATCTGCATATGACCACCCGGCATAAACGCCGGCCGCGCAAAAAAATTTTATTTACTCGTATGTATAATGAACTCTATCGATTCGTCTCTCCAAACAGAGCGTGACAGCGCCCACGCCCGCGTAACCACCGTTCTCTCCGCAGAAGGCAGGCGGTCAAATTCGCTCCCGCACACTCCATACGTTCACCCTCTTCAGCGGGTGACCCAAGCCTAGGTCCGTTTCCTCGGCGTGAAGCCCTTGGGTCAGGCAACCGCCCGCGCGATACAAGTGACACTATACGTGCATCACTTAGTTACCTACATACAACATTACACACGTATGAATATACACACGTGCACACCACATAGGTACATAGGTTCTGTGAGGGACCTTTTTTTTTTCTTTTTTTTGCGCTAGTTAGTTAGCGTTAGTTAGTGTAGAAAACATTTCCGTTCACTAAATACACATACGCATGTTTCCTTCCTTCCTCCCAGGAGGAAGGGAACGTGCCTATGAGTATAATTTAGTTAGCTCGAATCGTAGGTGTAGGGATTCAGTTCGCGACTTATTTGCGTACGCGACGACCTCCCGAGCCGAGGTCCGGCCACTTTGGCACCCTCGTGCGAGTCGTCCTTATAACTTTCGCAGCTGAGTGCCCTCTGCGCTCGCCCACAAGTCCGGTGAAGCTGTAAAAGCCGCAGCGGCTTTAGGGCTCCTAAGGCTAACAGTGTAGTCAGAAAAAAAAACAAAAAAAAATGTATTTCAGATAGTTGTTACTTTTTATTAGAGGAATCGAATGGCGTAAAAAGTTTTGTAAACTTACGACTTTAAGATTTTTAATGCTCTACGTCCGACCTATTGTATGAATACAAACCACTGTGCACTGCGGCGACACCGCTCGCCCGATTTCTCCCGACCTCGAACCGAATAGTTTCGAGTGCGAGTGGCGTGCGAGATCTAAAGGTTCAAAGCACGACCTATGGTCTAAACAGAATAATTAGTGACCATTATTGATTTAATGTTGATGTCTTTTTCGATATTTCTTTGAACTCTTTGACGGGCCGTACGCACACCATCAATGGGCCGCTGTTTGTGCATCCCTGCCGAAGACCATGTACAGTTGTGTATTTGTAGTGAATTTTGTATGTAAAATGGCTGTGTAAGGTCTAACTAACAATACACTTCGTTCGTCACTTTCTCGTTCCGTCAACATCATCATTATCATCTATATCAATAATATACTAATTGAACTCCACATTTTCACACCTTCTCACAGTAATAACAAACACATGTCGCAGTAAAATTCATGACTGGCTTGACAAAACTATATCGACCGAACGTCGGTACCTACATTATTTTTACATGTAGGTAAAATGTAATGAACAAATTTAATAGCGAGTAGAAATCAACGCAAGCGCATGACTTCACCTGTTTGGATTGTATAATTTAATTTCCAATAGGTGCTTTTGAACCAAACGATTTTTTTCTGACTCTCAGTTTTAATAATTTTAATTGGTAAATTGTTTTTTTTTGTTGTATTGTTTATCTTAATAGGGAAACAGCGTGACGGTTTTGTGTTTATTTTTAACAAATAATGTAGATAAAACACAAACAAAACCAACGGCGGATGTTTGAAGATAAAGTTTAATCAAATGCTTGTGTCATTTTAATGGTGTTCGTTTGTATGTAAGGGTTACAGGGATCGACCTCGAATCAAATGTCCGTCAAAATTGTAAAATAATTTAATCGATGTTATAAGTGGTATTTTTATTGTAGTTCGTCTTTTTTTTAATACAACTATAAGGTGGCAAACAAACGTGCTGCCCGCACGATGGTAAGCGACTACTGTAGCCTGTGGACGCGTGTAATACCATAGGTATCAGTAACATGTTGGCGACTTTGAACCTCCGTACCCCAAGGAGCTATGGAATCCTTATATATTCACCGCAGGAACACACCACAAGGTTATTTGGCTGCGATCTCCTGTAGGTAAGGTATTCCACCAGTCGCACTGCCCCAAGTAGAGAGAGAGAGATTTTCAAAGCAATTTAGCTGTGTCCTATCTCTTTTTGCACCCCCCCTACTTAGTACTACTCGGAAGTATTGCACATTATCTGATGGAAAGTACGTTGTAGTCCAGTAACAATGGCAACCTTTGTTTACATATTCCATCAGCAGCGGTCGCCTTTATGCCGACCTGCAGAAATGCCCCTTAAGGCGTCATTTGAAAAAGCGATATCGTAGGAGGGTGGAAACACGTTGGCCTGCAGGCGAATCCACATCTTCACAGTATGGGAAACATAAGAATTTGCAATTTTTTTTGTTTTTGCCGTGATGGATACTACAGAATAGCTTGTGGCTTCAATTACCAGCCCTCGTGGTTTTGTAGTGGGAGTGAGATGATGGAATTGTGTTTAAAAATTATGTTTAATTATATGTGACGTCATTTACTTTTGATGTACCACGGAACTAGGTAAAAATTAATTAATTGAACTAATTAAAACTCAGACCGCCTTTTATTTTTTTTTATTGTGATATTTTATGACTACCTAGCTTCTATAGAAAAGTGTTATGATAATATTCAGCCTAGATATTATTTTGAGTTATATTCTGAAAGTTACATTCAAAAAATTGATAAATATATAAAACAATTAATTTGTTAAAATGACTTGCGTTTTACGTTGATGATATTATGACATTCCATTAGTTTCCATGTCAGAAACTTTTATGTAAGTGCCAATAAATAATATGCAGTAATTTAAAGTAATAGTGTAACTAAAAATTAACATAGATAAGAAATAGTATATTCAGATTTGCTTTTATTAATGTGTGCAAAATATTGGAAAGTGAATGTAAAAGGTGTGTTCACTTCAGAAAACAGAAATCGTATTCGATAAGGCGTAAATGAGCCCAATTAAATTGACGGTGACAAGGGGGCGAACAAGACGTGAATTAGGGGCGAGGGGCGTAGGCGAGAGAGACCGTTCTCGAACGTGGTAACATTGACCCAGTTTCTCCATCCAATACAAGGGGGCAATTTGCCCTCCGGTTAAAAATAAAATTGTATGTAAATTACATTACGAATCACTTTATATGCTTATTCGTCGGGTAATAGATTTACCCTTCATTTTCCATTATAGTTCCAAGTACGGCTTTTAAAAGATGAGCGATTGAAATATATTTGTAACTATAACTAAATAAGAAGAAACTAAATTATAATTTATACATTTATTAAATTATTGAAAGGATAAAAATGTTTATTGTCGAGTTTTAAATGACTACGTATACTTTGGTATACGATTTTTTGTAATATTCTACTAGAGAAAATAATTAAATAAAACAGTTACTAGCAACATAATTAAGTTTTAATTATTATTATCCTTTATCATTAATCATTAATCAATCATGACACTTGTGTTTATTTTGTGAACATTGTATATAATTAAAATCTATAGTTATTTATTTATTCGGCCTAATTAAAAAAATATTTTTAAATCGATAATTAATATTTAACGTCAAACGGAACAATTTTTTTTAAATCACGGATTTATAATAAACAAAAATTTATTTTAAACTGACATTGAATAAATATAATTTCATAAACCGACATCTTTGATAGAAGCGATGAAGTAATGTTACACTGAAAATATACTTCCATACACCACGCTCAAAACAGAATTTCAGGATTCTGCCACCCGTGATAAAACCTGAAAGCTTTCATTTCGGGAGTTTATCTCGTAATTCTGCGGAGATACGGTAGATGGCGTAACATGAAGGTAATGAAATGGTCTCAATAACTTGGTAAATAGTTAGTTTGAGATATAGGGACATAAAAAAATAAATTTTCTTTTTTAAATATTTGTTTTACTGAAACAATACAGTTGAGAATATAAATTAGGTACTTGTTGCGCGTGGTTGTTAATTGTTATATGAAAGCAGTTTGAGGCTGAGATTAATCATTAGGTTTTGTCGGTTTTTACTGTCACGGTTTCTATTATAGCTTAAACTTAGAAAAACTTCGCTCCCTACTCGCAACCGTTACAATAATTCTCAATCCTATCCATATATTTGGATATATCCAGAATGGATTTTTGGGATAGTAAGGATAGGTACCTTAATCATTGTAGCTACAAGAAAACTTTCTGAGAAGACTGTCCTTAACTTTATGAGACATTTTGACCATCATTTACAGTTTAAAAAAAATGCACAGTTATCAAGAAAATGGGCACTTAGCAGAAAAACTTTTTTCATGCCAATCGATCCTGTTTCTTAAAAGCATCAATACACTCTATCGCCCGGTTTCTGAAAGGTTGATCAATGCAAAAATTAACTAACAAACTGTCAAATCTCTTGATAAGTGCTCATCGAGTATCTCAAAGCATGGTCAACTACTTTATTTGATCATCAAATCAGTTAACAGAGATGTCCAAAATTAATTCAAAATCGTTTATTAAACGCAAATTCAATTTCGCAATATCGAATTACTGTTCATTTATGTTTATTTACATCACCAGCATAATGTATTTAATAAGTTTCTACAACTAAAATTTTGTTGTAAATACTCACATCTCTCTTGGAAACCAGCTTGAGCATTTCTGGTAATGAAGATTGGAATTATTAGTAAGTTTATCGAACTATTCGAAAATATACAAATAATTTAAATTTTGGAATTATTAGATAAATATACTAATAATTCGAAGGTTTTGTATTATTATTAGCGACTGCTATACTAGAGGTCCTAGGTTCGACTCCCTGTTCGAGCAAAGTGTTATTGGGTGTTTCTATGAAATTCTCAGAAGCAGCTCGAAGTTTGGTTTTATACCCGATTAATGGCAAATAGGTTTGGCCCCCTATTATATGGAACCTAAAAACAGACCCGGCGAACTGTATGTGTACATTAGTACACCTTTGTCTAACCATTCGGGGTTACAGGTGTGATGGTAAGTTATGTTTTTTTAAATTAGGTATTCGAATAATTAGAAGCTTTTTAATTATTAGAAAAATTCACGACTATTCGCTTCACGACTAATATTCGCCTCACGCCTCTATTTCTGACCATTTAGCTAAATCTATTCACAATAAATCTTTATTTATTTATACATAAAAAAAATAAAAATCTTGGTAGCCTATACATATAAAGAACACTGATCACGAATACACTCTTAAAACTTTTTGTATTTCCTCATTTAACTGAAAAACGGCATGAAAATATGAATACGGGAAACGTATATCATTTATCTATTGATAGACTACAAGAATTGCCAGTAAATATTTTTAGAACTACTTTTACTTTTTTGATTATATTTGTACACGGGAATTACATGTAATTTCTTAATTGATAAGCAGATATGCTATATGAATTGTCAATAATTTGAGTAAAAATATAAATACGGGACGGAACTAATTACTACGTAATAAACGCGTTGGGAGCCACGGGACACAGCTGGTATATACATAAGTCTAAAGCTTGTAGAATAATATACAAGTATCTGTAGTCCACAGATACTGATCTGTGCTGCAGTCGATGTCGTTTTCGGTCTCAGGCCTCAGTTTAAATCAATGCCCAGTACAGAACAAGATGGCTCTACGGTAAAAAAATGCATTTTTTTATTAAACGCCTATTGCCAAATATGAATCATGTAAATCACAGTACCTAATTAAATACTTGGTAATCATACTTAACAACAGATTTAACAATTGAAAATGAGATAATGAATTATAATCTAATAACAATAAATGCAATATGGCCATACTTTCAAAATAATATCAATAACAAATCAAAATGGTCATAGATTAGAATATTTAACACTAATGAATGTTTCAGAAACTCGAACTAATTTGACAACGATGTTAAGTTGACAGTTTTGTCAGTTGACCGATAGAAGCACTACAATTTTTAGCAATCGCAAAAAAATATTATCCCATATAGTTCGTAGGTAATTATCGTGGCATCGAAAACATTGTTTTATCCTTAATTAAACTTATTATCATGGGTAGCATGGGCGCTATAAAGAAGACTGGACAAAAAAAAAAAAACAAAACACGGCACTACTCGCATTGAGTCTTTGATCCTACACCAATCGAAAGCAGATAACGTGTTTTTAATACCTGCAGGAGTAACAAGATCATCTTTATTAGACAAAAAAGCAACTATTTAGATAACCTAATAAATCATACACAATAGTCAGTTTTTCGAGTTAACTAAAAATTCAATGTAGTTGAGACAGACGAGACGGGAAACCAGCCGACCGACCCAACAGCGCCCTGCCTTAAAGCCGCTACTGTCATTAACATAGTACAATAGATACAGTTATTGTGTACCTACCTGAAATAACGAAAGAAAAGGAATTGTAACAAGAAGAATAAAGAAAATCAAACCTAACGATTCAACCGACCTGAAGCTGTAACAAATTACAATAAATTTTGTTAGTAACTATTCGCTTGGAATAATTAAATTTGGTAAATCAGATAGAATTGTTAGAAATAAAACTGAGTTGGGAATAAGATAAGTTAAAATTTAATAATAATGGGAATGGTCTTATATTACGTATTAAAGCGATAATGGCTCAGTGGTAGCATGTACGAACATCGTGTCGATTGACGTGAGTTCGAATCGATAAGCCTGAGCTTTCGGTGAAGGAAAACATCATGATGAAGCCAAAGCTTGGATGTAGGGGGTTTTCTAATGACCGCCTAGCTAGCTGCTATCCTTAAGTAAAAAAATTGCCGCCAAGGTGTTTTCCGGCAGCTGCACTTGAGAAATAGTCCCATTAGGACTAACATCTGCTGATATATTGGCCGCTAAACCTATAAATAATAATAAAAAAATGGATCAAACTGTGAAGAGTATAATTATAATATTAACGTAACTCGAATTTCTATAGCCCATCACTGATAAGAACTAGTACCTATTTTTATACTATGTTGTAACAAACATGCATGCAGTCCAACTGTGGTCATACAACTTGTTATAACTATTTATATTATACTAGCTGTGCCCATGGCTGCGCTCGCATGAATTACAGAATGCCATCGTTCGGGCACACGCGTGAATCGTGCTACCGCCGCTCTCGATTATTGTAAAGACAAAAATGCTTATTGTCGGTGATTCTCAGAAGATAGAATACTCTTCCCTATTTTTTTGTAGGTCTTTTTAAGGTCTAGAATAATTTAGTACACTAACTTGATAAATCTCTTATGGTTTACTTAGTGTAAGCCATTTAAGCACGTCCATCCTCTCTAGCTGCAGCTCAAGCCTAGGACCGTTCCTCGGTGTGAAGCCCTTGAGTCTGGCAGCCGCCCGCGCGATACAATTGAAACTGCACGTGCATCACTTAGTTAACCATATACAACATTACACACATTCAGAACATACATACGTGCACACCATATAGGTACATAGGTTCCGTAAGGAACTTTTTTTCTTTATTTACGCTAGATAGTGTAGAAATACTTTTGAGATCACTTAATACACATACACATGCTCCCTCCCTTCCTCCTAGGAGGCGGGGTACATGTATATAGTTTAGCTCGAATTTTACGGATAGGGAATTAGTAAGATCGCGACTTAGTTGCAATCCTGGCAACAGCCCGAGCCGAGGTCCGGCCACTTTGGCAACCTTGCGCGCATGTGGCCCACGCTTTCGCGGCTGAGTGCATTAAGCGCCCGCCCCCAAGCCCGGTAAAGCTGTAAAAGCTATCAGCGGCTCTGTTTTTGGATAGGGCCCCTAAGGCTAACAGTAAGGTCAGTTTAAAAAAAAGACAATAAAGCCTGAATATATTCAACAACTTAATTATTAAAAAAAAAGTGGCTTAAGTTACTCCATATCACAACAGCCATATGCTAGTGAAAATCCCGTCAAAATAGGTAAATGACAATTCATTTTTATTAATTATATAGATTACATCTGATAATAATCAAGATTCTTGTTTTATAATTTACAGAGTAGGTATGTAGGTGTATAGAGAGAGGCGTTGATTCGTTTTTACTCAATAAAAAACCTTTTGTGAAAGAACAGCGGGGTGTACATTCCGCAGCTAATAAAATTTATGAAGGTGGAAAGCCCTTTGTTGACGCGACGCGACGTAAGTACTTTTACCTACGTTTAAATTACAGAAAAGATTATATTACCTCAAATAGCTTTATGAGCTCTCTATGTCATAACGTATGACGTCATAATGTATGACGAATAATATTTATATTCACTTTATTCTCAAAAAAAAAAAAAAAAAATAGAATTTTTCTTAAGCGGTTTTAACTTAATATAATATTCGTTTGAATTCGTTCGGTTGAATTTCGTTGGATCATTGTATTAAGGTGTTTTATTTGTGTATAATCCGCGAGTTGCCTCCATGTTTAAAAAATTAAAATAAATTATTGAATAATATTGGTCTATAGATAAAAAGCCTAAAACAATACAAATCTGGAAAAGTAATTGTTTATTTATTCAATTTTCCCTTTGTAAATTCAATATTTTTGTCTGTGAGTCACGTGATTTGAAACGCCGCCGATTAGAAAACGTGACGTCATCATTCAGGAAATATGAACTCTCGACTCTTACGTAAATTGTCAATGTTATCATATAAAATAACATATAACATGAATGTTGACGTCACGGGACCATAATGCATCGTTTTTGTTTCGTACTTTTATTTAGATTAAAAACATATTTAAATCACTTTTTATGCTGTACTTTTCAAATCACTTTTCCAAAAGTTGTCAATACAATACAATATTTTTAGCATTGGCCCCTACTTTGCAAAATGAGCTGGTACTAGTGTAAATACACGATTTGAGCACACCACCTCATACGTACAATTCATCCCTCAGTCATAAATAAAAGCATTATCGGATAGCGCGTTCAATGGACCAAAACTTGGTAAGTGTCCCGTTGAACTTTGTAGGGGAAAATAGCGCTGACTTATCTTATGTCCGGTTAGTACGGTTGTGCACGGATTGAAATAAAACAGGCTACGTTTGCGAGCGTAAGCGAGATTCCCTTAGAAATTGGTGATGTCGTGTCCTTATCATGACGTATGTCGTAAATTTAACGCTATGACGTCATATGAATAAGTATAGTATTGAGCAAGTATTTTATTTTATTTATTATAATATAAATTATAACAATAATTGTTATATGATTCTTTGTTATTGTTTGTGTGTATAAATAAAATTACCTTGTTTCTTAATGGAATCAGAGCATTTATTAAAAAAAATCAAAGATTATGAGTAAATATCACTCTTTGTCCTCATGAAACCGGTTTCATCCTCTCGAAGGTATTCTGTAAAAGTATAATAACATCTTAGATTTTTACTCACGTATTTTACACGGGAATAATAATAATTAAGCAAAATATTATAGATTATTATTATTATATATTATTACACTTTTTATGATTTTGGAATTTGTAAAAAATCACTCGAGTATTGCCTCACAGACTTTAGTATTTCATATTATAGTAAATACAATGGTTTTTAGTAAATCATCAAACAATAAATATATTGTTTGAAATTGAATCGGCAATAGCAGTAGGAACCAATCGAAGTTCGTTCACAAAATGTTACAATAATAATTTTAATTTGCCTTTTATATAAAAAATAAAATAAATGTTGAAATCTTATATATTTAGAGTATAGGATTACCGAGTGGTGGCGCGATTTACCGTACCGTTTCTCGTGATCTCCGTATACAGCACCAGTTATGACATGCTGCACGTATTGGCGTAGATTTCCAGGTCCATGTACTGATGATGATGGGTTATTTCGCGGCGTTAAGTATTATTTCTAAATTGTACTCCGATCAGGTGTAGTGCAGTTATTTTGACTAGCTATTATATAGTTATGGATGGACACCGCCAACAGGCAAACATATTCAGTAAAAATATATTTTGTAAATACGGTGTATCTTTACTTGTGTAAAAGTTAAAGTGAGTATGTTTGTTACTCAATCACGTAAAAACGGCTAAACGGATTTGGATGAAAGTTGGCAAATAGATAGCTTATAACCCGTATTAAGACATAGGATCCTTATTATTCCGGTCAAAATAATTTGTTTGGTTCAAGCGAGCGGAGCCGCGAGCACAGCTAGTTATAATATAACGCCATTTTGTTAGTTAATTTACGGAAAACTTATGTTTAGTTCATAATGCATAATTTAACACTGCTAATTAACTACCCATATTAGTATTCCCAGTTTCGTGCGTAGAATTATTAACTTTTTGTGTTTAAATAGAAAAGAAACTTCGCTATAAATAAAGATATACCATACAAAGAAATTCAAAAGTAATTATAGTTTGTAAAAAAAGGTTATTGTGTTATGAAACACGGCTGCACGACTCAGTAATTGTAACACCAAATAGGGACAACACCATACGAGTACGGGGCTTTGTGCAAAATTAATATCCCCAGAACAGATAGATGCGCCATATATAGATAATAGATATATCCGTTGTACATTGTTTGCGTGGAGCTCGATAATTGATCAATATGAAGCTGTCCGCTACACGGATTCTAAAGGCAGGAACAAATCTAGTCAGCTTAGAGCCTTTATTTATTCGTCATCCATAAACTAAAATGTTTTAATAGTTAAACACGTTTAAATATTTTTTTCTGTATCTCTAAATTAGGTAATTCGACTTCTTCAATTAAAAGAGCCATCTCTCATTTGTGTGTTTTGTTTATTTATGAACTTACGTTCTATTAAGCGTGACGTATCTATATTTACAAATATTTTATGCGCATAGTTGTTGATCAATGCGATTTATCAGTAGGTATATGAAAATCCTTTATTCGCAAGTTTATAGAAATTGATTATTCATCAGCCAAGTATATTTAACAGAATCTCTATATATTATTTCTCAAATAGTTCAAAATTAATTTTGTTGTTAAATAAACTGTTAGAGATGTTGTTTACTTTCTTCTATAATGTACAAAATATTTGCACGGGTTAGCTAGTGAATTAACATTGTGTTGAATACATAAGAATGAAAATGTTTCAATAATATTATACATAAATTCAATTATATCATCATATTCTCAATAAATAAATAAATAAAACATTAATGTTTTAAATTGAAAAAAGTTCGGGAAACGTTAAACGAACAAAAATCATAAGTTTTCGCACGCATGAGTCTTGATTTTAGTTTTCATTAAAATAAAACGCTTCACACTTTACGAATGAAGTTCAAAGTACGGACCTGTATAGATTTTGTATTGCGTTATTATTGTCCGGGATTCCGAGCTCGGTAGTCCGGACAGTCCGGAGTGACGCTCTCCCTGCTGCATGCCGCAGGATACGCCTTTGATGTCGTGTTACAGTAATTCAGTTCACATGGGACGACGCGACGCACGTACGGCCGCGGCGAGGGTGGCGTGTGGCGTGACGCTGCGCTTTGTTCACGCTTAAGCTGATTGCTGCACAATAGCACTGATTATTATTATGTATGCAGAATGGTACCTGCATTTTAATAGGTTCTCCATATTAATTCCTCATTATTGGTTTCAATAGGTATAAATTATATTTGTAAGAAAATACGAAAAAAAAACTAGTTAATTACCTAAAACAAAACTTAATTTAGGTAGGTATAGTTAGTGTATTATAAAGTGTATTTTTAGGATATTTTGTTTGTTTGTTTAAACACTCTAATCTGTGAAAAAATCAGTCGGATTCGAAAAATTTTTTTATATGATAGTCTGATTCACGAGGAATAGTATAGGTCATATATCATCAATCTACGCCTGTCAGCTAGCCTTTAACCTTGATTTTTATTAAGTAAATAAGGCGGAACACAAAGCGCTCCCGAACTGCTTTATCGGTGTGCGTTGCCGTAATAGTTAGTGATACGTAAATACAATGTTCTACAAAAATATTGGTCCTTTGTATATCTAAAAAAACAATGCGATACCATATTCGTATCTCATAAACATAAGCTACAATAAGATATTTTGTGCCAAAGATTTGTTGAAAACTAAAAAGTGATTTTACCTATTTCATTATTTTCAGGCATGGCATATTAATCCTTACGTACTAAAGTTACTTTGAACGCATAATTTGAGATAAAATGAAAATAATTCAACGCTCGGCGTGCGTTGTGAGATGTGAAGTATTATAAATCATCAATCAGTTATTTCTTTTAAATTATATGCGGGTGAAACCGCAGGGTACAGCTAGTTTATTATATAGATAAAGATTTCCGCCTGCGGCTTCACTCGCGTTGATTATAAGATTTATACTGTTCTTTACACTTTTTATTTTTATCGGATTCATAAACTATTTTGTTTATTTTATATTATTATTTATATAAATCAACAAAATTGTAGTACCTGTGTAGGTGTATTGTTTATGTGAACAAAACTGTCGACAGAAAGTTAAAATTCAACAAAGCACATTTTTTTTTTTGTGTCGCATTGGTGTCTATCTGGTGCTAAAATTACCAGGCATCTATCTATTCGAATTGACTCAGAAACATTTAGCACAGAATACGTAGAGGTAGGTGATTATAAATAATTTACATAATCCAGACATTTACGTATTACTTTGAGATGGGTGATTATGAATGATGACTTAAATTAGATATATGTTCTTATTACAGTTATAACAACTAATATAAAAAAGCTCTTTCAGCGGTAAACTAAGTTCAAGAACATGTACAACGGAGAGCTAAAAAATCTCGTTTGCTTGTAATATTATATTTACAAATCCAATCAAATTAGTACCTAACTCTTCATACTAGCGAACCTAATTCGACCAGCGACTTTTTAATCATAGACTATTTTCTGTTTGACATTTGAAGTATGAACCTAAACAATGAATATTATATCACTTGCTGTCACTTTTCATTGAGTGACAATGTCAATACTTTGGAGGGTCTAAGTTCAATGGCACTGGACGTGTTAGGATTCGCAGTATTAATTTATTTAATTTAATATATTAGTAAGATATATTATAGATAAATTTTAGGTTTCTGCACTCCTTCTCCATATAAACTTTAACCATGCCAAATCTCACAGACTTCCATGCATGCAAAATTCTTAAAAAGGAGTCCGAAGTTATCTTCTCACGTATTAATATAATGATTAGTAACTTAACATTAGTAATAATTAGTACTAATATTAGTGACTGTTAATATTAGTAATCACTAATGATTATAATCGAGATATCTAAAGGTACATTTACAATCAAATTATTAAATTAGTATATCTCATAATCGCCCACCGCCAATCCAAAGCCTGAAAGAACCTAAGAAATATATAATAGAATATAAGAATAAGCCTGACCCGTAAAATATCATTTCTCATACAAACTTTGATACCCCCTTTATACACTTAGAGGTTGAAATTTGAAATAACAAATCGACCGAAATACGTGTCTCATTAATTTTATTGTATCGACGAGTTACTAAGTTTACAAATAAATGCGACGCGACGAATATTTTCAAAAATTTTGGAATCAACATTCACACACATTTTAGGGGTCGAATTTCGAGAAATCTCTTCGTACCTACAATACAATACAAAATATACAGTATCAACACCTCCCCCTAAACACATTTCTTTCCTTAAGAGTTGTTGAACGTTGTTGAGTCTCAATCGGGTCACAGCCTTATTATACTCGTACGTCACCGTCACCATATACCAATTGTATAAATCAGTAGTTTATAAACAATTTAGTTAGATTTTTAACTGTGGGTAGATTCAGAACGGATACTAAACTTTACAAACTTGCGCTGACATTTTCGTAGGGTTATAAGCTAGGTTGGTTAGTTTAGGTAGAAACTGCAATCGTAATGAACTCGCACAAACAAACGATGATCGCATCGCAATGATGGCTCAGTTGGTAGCGTGTGCGGATTCCACGTCGATCGACGTGAGTTCGAATCCCTGAAATGAGCCCAAGCTTTCGGCGGCTCTACCAGCCTCAAGTTGAAAATCTGTCGCCAAACACCAACGGATGTATTTCGGAATCTGCATTTGAGTGCTAGTCTTCAACTAGCCTTCTACTACCATCTTGGGCCACATCGTTACTTAAGATGAGGTCGGATTATGGCCACAACGATTAAAAAATGTTCGCACGAACTCCCGTACTTCAATTAGGACAACCAATAAAGATATGTACATAGTTTGATCGCTAGTTCGTAGGAACGCGCGAACGCGAACGTTGCGATGCGATTATCGTTTGTTTGTGCGAGCGATGGACAATTAGAACGCCGCCTTAGCGTCTCTTCACAATTTATCAGTTTACAATCTCCATTGATTCGTTATGAACTAACAGTTCGTATAATAATTATTAATTTTAACAAGTATAAAGTAGTTGTTGGTTTATCGTAGCACATGTTATATTTGTATGGTTTCAAATAGCCGTGTTTTATTGACTCTTAAGTAAAAACTCTACCAAAACATTATGACCTTATGCTTAGAAATGTCAGCGGAAAGTTTAACTTTTTTAGTTTTGAAAAAGAAGTGGTTTTTAACAATTTTACGGTAACATGACCGGCCGAGTTTCTTGTCGACATTGTTATAGGAATTGTCTTTAGAAATGGTTTGATAGTCCTATTATATGTGCTACAAGCTGTGCCACACGGTTTCACTCGTGTTTAATTTATTCGAACAATTCTCTATCACTCTTTGCCACCGCCAAGCCATCCATATAGCCTATCGTTGTCCTGACTCACCAGACTCGCTGACAGCTTGCCATATTACTTGACGTGTATAATTACTGCTCTGCTCCTTCGGGTCGTAGTGTGAAGTTATATAGCCTATAACTTTCCTCTATAATTAGAATATAGAATGCAAAAAGATTGTTCAAAAGTGACTGGGAGTTTAAAGAAATTAAGCGCTTTCAAACAAATAAACCAAAAAACGATTTCTCGAGTTTTATAATATTACTAGCTTTGCCCGCGACTTCGACCGCGTGGTATATTTCGTGAACGAAAAGCAGATACTAAATAAAAACCTCACCTCACACTCACACTAGGGTATTTAACTCGTATAAGCTTTGATAATACACAACAAAAATCATTTGAAATGTTTAATGATATCACAATTTAACAATCATGGCGACAATATCATTATCATATCATATATCATATCATATCGTGCCAACATTATCTAAAAGAGTTTATAGTAAAAGTCTGTTTGTGTAATTTAACAAAAATCTTTATTGCTCAAAAACACCAAACAACGACATGTATCGTAGAATTAATGTAGATAGAATAGGCACTTATTTTCACTTATTTAAACATTTGAAAATAACAATAATATCTATCCAAAATATTTAAAAATAACAATAAAAGACTAACCTTAAATTATTAATATACCTATGTGTTTACAGAAATTATAGGTATTTAAATCCATTCGTACTAAATACCAAACTAAACCAATTTCATGATAATTTAAACCAAGCCGAACATACTATTACATTTATTGATTTTATTAAAAACTAGCTGTGCCCGTGGCTTCGCTCACGTGGACTACAGAATGCCCGCGCGAATTTTACTCCCCCGCTCCCGGCTATTTTAAAGACAAAAAAGTGCTTATTGTAGGTGTTCCTTAAAAGATAGTGTGTGTGACATTTTTGTAGAGCTTTTTAAATGTCTACAATTATGTAGTACATTAATTTGCTATATCTCTTATAGTTTGCTCAGCGTAAGCCATTTAAGCGCCCGAATTGATTCACCATGACCAGTTTTTTTTTATTTGTGCGGAATCCTAATCCTTTTCCTAAAATAAAAGTATCCTAAGTTACTCCCTATAACATGAGCTATTTATCAGTGACAGTCCTATCAAAATCTGACCAACCGTTTCGGAGATTACCCGGAACAAACAGACAAAAATTTTAAAATTGTTTTTTTTTTGTTTAAGTATATAGTTTCAAATGCATATACTAAAAAACTGTTATTTTGACATTACAAATAGACACTTCAATTTTATTTAATTGTATAGATCACTTGATATATCAATAAATCAAATATTTTCATGGTTACTTTTTGTATTGTTAAGAGGTGGCTCTGTCACGATTTTGTACTGGGTATCGTCTGATTTTTTACATAGTGTTTAAGGGTTTATTTTTATAAAAGAATTGCAATTTTATTTATTTGTATAGATATAGATTATGTAAAGATAAAATAATATGGATTAATTTTGATATCTTTTCACTATATTTAAGTAAATATTTTAAATATATTACAGAGTTACATACACATACATTCCTTTTTACATAACCTTAACTCAATTTATAAACTATACGTGTAAAAATGCATCGTAAAGAACTACGATCATACCTAATTACATTATATTCAATACAGTAGTTTTTGCGTGATTGGCGCTAAAACATCCAGGCAGCAGACAGACAAAAATTTCAAAACTATCGAAATGTGTTCTGTCCATAATTCTAAAGTAGCCCATAGTAATTTTTCTTAAATATCTTCTATGTACAGATTTTGACTCTTTACTGTTTTATTAAAAAGCATAAATAGATAACATATAGGAGATATAGTCTCTACTACAGACACATATCTAGATACATAAAGTCTATATATAGTAGACTATCGCTAAATATTATTTTCAATAGATGATAATCATTATTTTATAACATAGGTACTAACTAGCTCATTTTGAATCTATCATGTGTAATAATTTCCCTTATACATTACACGAACGTATTTTCTTTCAATGTTTTCCTTCCTAAAACATGATATTTATTTTCTTACGTTTACACAAGAAACCTTTGAAGCTGATATCTTAACTTAATTCCTTGTTTGCTCTCGAAGAATTCATCGAAAATTTCTCGAAAATTATTAAAATATAATAATACTTTTCATCGACATTGCTCAAAGGTAATGGAGGGGAATTTGTGCCAAAAGGTTTTTGATTATAAATATTTTGTAGTGTATTAATTCGCTTTGATGTAGTAATATTGCCCCGTTGGAAAGTGTTATTAAATAAAAATATAACTATTTGTCGTAAAGAGTAACATACATACATAAGAGATACATTGATCAAATTCTTTGAAATTTAATTTATTGAATTAATGTCAAAAAGCCTTTGATGATACGTTCGTATCGGGATAAATTTTAATAGTAGTTATAACGCAGTAATATGAAAATCTAGCCTAGACTAGTCACTTTTGATTATTTTCCTTTTGCGCTTCAAACAAGTTTTAAAGTCGTTTTCACAATAATTAAATCCAAGAAAAACTGTAACACGTACGAAATAATGTTGTTCTTATATTTATTTATATTAAAAGGAATACAAATACATTGTTTTTTTATTAAACAGTAAATAAATACTTCAAATATAATGTTAATACAAAATATTGATTTGGGAAATTCAAGAGTAAGGATAAGTTCTTTATATACCTGGATATTATCTGAAACAAAAAGATATTTAGTAGTTATATATACTATAATTAGCATTTTCCTGCGACTTGGTTTTGGTGTTTTCGTAATATTAGGACCTTACATATGAAATTAGCGTTTTATATGGTAAAAGTAAAATGAAAAAATATTATGAAATTATACATTTAATCAATTGAAGTATGTACCATTATTATATATGCACTTTCGCCATTTTAAAGGTAGTTCATTGATTCCATTGCTGAGAAAATAGTAGGAGCAAGAATCAATAAAATATTTGACAGCCTCATCGGAATTGAATTTATTTTCCTTGCAAGAAATTGACCATATTTCGAATAAAGTGGTAATCTGTTGGAGCAATGTCCGGGGAATATGGTGGGTTTCGGAGACATTCCAACCACAGTTCCTCTAATTTAGCGACCGTCGGTCGTAAGGTATGGAGTCTAGCGTTGTTCTGAAGTAGCAGTGGGCTTGAGATATTGACCAGTGTCAGTTGCTTAACGACTAGCTTTTCTATCATGGTTTGTAATTGTTGACAATACAGATCTGCCGTTATCGTCTGGACAGATGTTACGAAGCTGTAGTGTATAACACCAGCACTGGTCCACCAAACACTCACCAGTACCTTTTTCTGAGATGACTTTCTTGGGATAGGATTTGGCCGGTTCTCCTGGGCTCAACCACTGTGATGAGCGTTTCCGATTGTCGTAAAGGATCCAGTTTTCATCATAAGTAACAATACGATTCAAAATTCCCTCGTTATTGTGGCGGTTGAGTAATGTAATGCAGAACTCAATACGTGTTTGATGGCGTGCTTCAGTCAATTCATGCGGAACCATTTCTCGAGGTTTTCCACTTTTCCTGTTTGTTTCAAGTGAATAATTTTTTTTTATCACTCACATCGAAGCCTGCCCCTAACTCTGATGTGGGTTACGAATGATTCGCTTCAACAATCACCTTTGATTCTTCATTTTCAACTAGGGTCTCCGGCCGTCCACGGGGTTTTATTCGTAGGTCAAAATTTCCAGAACGAAAACGTCGAAACCAAAAACGTACCGTGTTTTCTTTTACAGTAGCTTTCCTATACACATCATTAATCCTTCGAGCTGATTCTCCAGCGCTGATGCCATAATGGAACTTATATTCGTAAATAAGGCGATATTTTAAAATTTCTATTTTGTGAAAAGGACGATGTCAAAGAAAAATAAAATGGTACGAAAACAAATGAATCACTAAATTCGAAACACAAATCCGCAAGCCTAAATTTGGAATAAATTTGAATTTGGAATTTTTAACCAGACGCCAGATATTTGAGATCAAAATGACCAGTTCAACAAATCGCCGATTTCATATGTAAGAACTTAATATGTCTCCAGGTCCCAGGCTACGTCTATGCCAAATTCCATTGCGGTCGTTTCATAGACTTAGCCATGAAAATGTTTAGACAGACCGAGTTACTTTGGCATTTATAATATTTGTGTGAATACTTTAGAAAATATTTTATCTGACAATGCATGTAATTATGTTTTAACTTTGAATATTAAATTGTTATCTAAAGTAATTCTGAAACTTAACCACTGTCAAAATATCTTTAGAACGTATAATAAAACTTTAATTAGTGTAATAACAAACTTAAGCTAATCTTTCGAGTACGAGTGAGTTTAATTTGTATAAAAATTTGTTTAGCCGTATTCTTCTATCTAACGGCTACGTATGTACCATTTCATACACAGATAAAGGTGTGTTTTTACTATTCTGGCCAACTTTAGTAAAGGGCTTATTTCTTTTCTAACATCCTATAGAGTATAGAACAATTATTTAAAATCTAACCTGATATTAGCATTTGAAAACTTATAACAAAACAAAAAGACATACCTATTTCAACATAGACTCAACTTAATCCGATCTTTAGTTAAGAGATCAAAAGTCATTGGTAATTGCTAAATTTAATTTTTCATTCGCAGCAAATGGTAACTGACGACAGCATGAGTGATGACGTATTTGAAGAGGACACTCTTCGAGCTCCGGTACAGAGAAGTACACCCTCACCGACCGGCTATAGAGACTACTTTCCTCCCGCGGAGACCTCAGCGCGTCCCCCGATAGATGACGATATACCTATACATAAGGTACGTTTTTAATTAATTCCTGTAATTAATTTTCAAACAATATTGGAATTAATCGAATGTAAATAACTGTTACGTGCCTGGGTAACTAAAAATGCCTTGTGTTGGAAAAGGACAGGCCTCGTGGTGCAGTAGTAAGAAATTCTTCTATTGAGCCGAGAGGCGCAGGTTCGATCCCTTCGCATAACTGATTTTTGTGTGATGAGCATATTTATTTTTAAAAACGAAACATTATATACTATACATGTATTACCTACAATCCACTAATCCGTATATAGATTATAGACACACTTGTTTAACACCTGCAATTAAATACTTGTTCAGAAATCATACTATAAACTCAGTTGCAGTAGTATACCAGATGGTTTCCAGTCGTTGCTTCGTATAAATTTGCTGCGATTAGAACTCCACTGTCAGTGGCCAATCTGTAATCCGTTATAAATATTTATCGGTAATATTATATAACAATATAATATTACAGATAGCTAACTCCGATAGAGTTATAATTAGATGTAAAATTTACCACACGACCGCGTTGTGAGCGTATAACGGATCCATAATTCCCGGTTATTTTGAGTTCAGATACGTTCAAGTCTCCCTCTAATGTTGATCCCTGTAAATCGTTTGAAACTTAATGATAACATATTTAAACTAATATTCCTGAATTTTATTCTTATATTCCTTTCTCTATATTTATAATATTGTAGATTTTGGTTCCGATTTTATTCTGAATGTTTGGTTACATAGGTAATATATTCTGTCTAATATATTTTTGTTGGAACAAAATTAATATGAGTATACTAATTCTATATTTTATACCTTGTTCATCGTTCGAATTCTTGCATGACGTATCAACAGAACGGAAATTGTTACGTCGTGCAAATTATGACACGACCTAAAAACATGCATTTCAACTATGAATTATCATTAAACATTTTGTCATTGATATTCTTTATAAAAACATTTTGCACAAGAAAATCCTAAATATCTTCCTCTCTTTACAAAGATTTTTTTGAGTTTACTTTTTTTTTCTTACTACTTGCAGCATTACTTTCTATGTTACTTAAAACTACAGTAAACCAATACAGTAATACCCCGCTTAACGCGACCCCGTTACGCGCGGTTTCACTATAACGCGAATTTGAAATTTCGCGCTCAAATGCCTCGTATTACGCGAAAGAGTGCGTATAAACATAATGTAGTCATTAACTTCTCTATGGTCGCGGGATCCCCGCTTTCTCTGAATATTCTCTTTGAAGAATTGGGAATTCCCTGTCCTTCGACTTTGTTCTATGGGGATTTCCTCGTTCGTTTCGTGTGTTCATTTGTTCCGTAATGTTAGTTCAGTCGACTGGCAGTTTTGTTTTACATTTATTGGAGATACATACATAATTTAACCCTACGTTAAAAATGCCGCCTGTAAAGAAAAAAGAGCGTAAAAGCGTCACTTTGGAATTGAAGATGAAAGTGTTAAGAAGAATGAAAAATGGAGGCAAAGCAACAATTGTTGGGAGAGATTTTGGAGTCTCAGAATCGACTGTGAGAACGATTTATAAAAATCGGGAAAAAATTAAAATCTCCAGCGAAAGTTCAACACCTATAAGTGCAACAAAACTTTCTCGTTCGAGATCATCTATCTTAGAAAGAATGGAGAAATTACTGTCAGTCTGGATCGAAGATTTGAATAAGAAGAACACACACCACTAAGTCAAGATCTCATATGCACAAAATCAAAATCTTTGTATGAGATGCTGAAAACAAAAGAAGGAGAAGGGAGTGCCACTCCAACTTTTGCTGCCAGCAGAGACTGGTTCAATCGGTTCAAGCAGCGTTCTAATCTTCACAATATCCACATAACAGGCGAGGCGGCCAGCGCGGACATTCAAGCTGCAGCTGAGTTTCCAGACAAGTTTCAAGAGTTCGTTAGACTAGAGAAAATTCCTGCTTATATCATCTTCAATGTTGGTGAGACTGCACTTTACTGGAAAAAAATGCCATCTCAAACATTCATTTCTAAGGAAAAACGTCAAGCCAGTGGTTTCAAAGCTGCGAAAGATCGACTAACACTTCTGCTGGGTGGTAATGCCACTGGTGATTTCAAACTGAAACCTTTACTAGTGTACCATTCAGAAACACCCCGTGCAATGCGAGGCACAGACAAGACAAGTCTATCAGTTGTGTGGCGATCAAACAGAAAGGCGTGGGTTACACGGGAAATTTTTCAAGAATGGTATTCTAATAGTTTTTGCCCATCGGTCAAATCATACTGTGACAGAAATGGGCTTGAACCTAAAGTTGTATTACACTTAGACAATGCCCCAGGACATACAACCTCACTTGATACGCCCAGAGACTTAAAAGTGTACGCAAAGTTCCTTCCACCAAACACTACGTCAATATTACAACCTATGGACCAGGGAGCAATAACAAACTTCTAAGCTTATTACCATCGCCGCACTTTTAGCCAACTAATTCATGAAACTGACGGGGAAGGAAGACAGTCTATGCGAGAGTGGTGGAAGTCATACAAATTATGAAGTCTATTCACAACATAGAAGAGGCTTGGAAGGAAGTTAAAATGAGTTGTATGAAAGCACCTAGAAGAATTGTCCAGATGCAGAGAAAAGTGCTTGAAGACATTGCTGCAATGATTGAGGGGTCTGAACTTGAAGATGTCACGGTAGAAGATCTCGTAGAACTTGTAGCAACGCACGACGATCCTATCAGCAATGAAGATCTGATCGAGTTACAGAATAATCCTATCTACGATGAGGAAGAACAAGTAGAAGAGAAAGTTTTGTCTTCAGGGGAAATACAAAATGCACTTTCAAAAATTTATTCAGGTTTGGACATATTGCAGAGTATAGACAATAATGATGACCGTGTCTTGACCGTGTGTAAAACAATTAAAAACAGTGTTGGGTGTTATGAACGTATTTTACAAGAACGTAAACGAAACGCTACCCAAAAGACAATAGATGTATTTTTCCGTAAAAAATAAGAGTATGTATTGCATAAGGTGTTCTTAGAATTAAGGTGATTGATTAAAATTATTTGTATTTTTTTGTATTAAATTTTGACTATGTTTAATCATAAACCTCGATATAAGCGAATTTCAGTTAACGCGATTTTTTTCGGAACGTATCCCTCGCGTAAAGCGGGGTATTACTGTATAACAAACCAAATAAATCGTAAATGAATCGTAGGAATCGAATATTAATCGAATGGATTGAAGGCAGTGGTACATTTAATTTTATTAGTCTCTTTTTTTAATTTCGAACAAAAATATATATTTACGTAATTCTTACATTTTACTGAAACAACACGCATTCAGTTGAATTCATCTTGTTCTTTGGTGATCCAGTATAATTGTTTGCTTTTAACATAATATTTGTACCAATCGTAACTCAATTACCAATATCTTCAACAAATATCTAATTAATACTCTGTAACTTTTTACTTTATGATACAAAAAAATTAGAATATATTACTTTATTTAATTTATCAGTCAGGATATATTTTCATGTATTTTACAGGCATTTACATTTGCAACCTTTTTCATTTTGTTTTGATCTTTATGAATCTTAGTATTTGGTATAAGATCTTATAACAAACGTTATAATCACAATATTTTAGTTTGTAATCTAATAAGATTTCCTTAAATTTTACAATGAAACTTTAAGTCTTGGAATTAACACTTAACAGTTTTATTTATACTGTAAATAAGTAATTGTTTTTCCTGTCCTAAATTACATTTTCTTATTAAAATTTCCTGTTATAACAAATTAATATTTACGTACGAGAATATTTAAAAAATAATCATTTAGGTTATATTTAAACATTTATGAATGATTATTTAGAAAAATACTACATTTTAGCTTTTTATACGTAATAAAAGTTATTTTGTAATGACATATTATTTTGTTTGAAAGGTGAGTAGTTTACGTAATTTGCAACATAAATCTCTGTATAATGTACATACGCAAGTAACGTCAAAATCTGCACGTAGGAGAGAGTGGGGGCATTGGAGCTATGTAAGGAAAAGTTAAAAAATACAAGTTGATTTTGTAATTATTTATTTTCTAACACAATAATCAGTTTTTTAGATATCTCTATTTCAGTAATTGGTAAGAAAATTTCAAAAAACTTAAATCTCTTTATCCCATACATCGGATTAATTATAGGAGTGACATAGTCGATATTATAATATTTAAGTGCAATGTCTGGAAATCAAATAAAAAGAAAAAAAAAACTTTTTAGTTGTGTTGTTGTTGTTACAGTTAGGTTTTTTGTTTCCTTTTTAATATTTTTTTATATAACATATTAAATACTCTCTAAATGAAAATCATGATGCAGACACATCATAAAACAAAAATCAATAGCAGATGAAATCGAGTTCAATTTAAGCGGATTAATCAATAAAAAATACGAACAACAAAATATCGCTGCAGCAGAGATTCGACCACAAATCGCGATTCGTCGAAAATCAGTGGATACAGCGACGTCCCTTGTTAAAGTTCATAAATCCAATTTTCACATTAAATATTTGTAGGGTGTATCTCGGCTTTAAATATATGAAATTTTATTATTTTTATCAATGATTTTTGAGACGTTCGTCGTATGTTGGCAAGTTGTCCATAGTGTAGCTCTACGCTCAGATACATGCCGTTCAACTATCAACCTTTATATATGGAGGGATGAAAGATCTCTCGATGGTGGCCGTTGTTTTTGGGTGATACCGTGTTTACCGTCAGGTATATTGCCGTCATTTTCACGTGCTGTATTAAAAAAAAACAGAGCTGTAGTACAATTTTAATAACGCTAAAGTAAATCGTAATAAAAGTTTAGTTTACTAAATAAAGTTAAAAACTCGTTTACGCCGAACATAATTATTAAAAAAAGAAATGAAATAATTTAAATTCCGTTTTTCAATCTTTTTCTTTTGGGAAACAGTCAGTAATTAAAACAATCTTCAGTTAATTAAAATGTTGCGATTGATTAGCATTCCTTCATTTTCTATTTTTATTATACAGTGAAAACAATTAGAATTTATCGGATAAACTTGAAATCTTTCCGTTTGGTTTGAAGGTAATCGTTTAGGATCTTCTTTTATATTTAAAGATTAACGTTTTTTAACCCCCGACACAAAAAGGGGGGTATTATAAGTTTAACGTGTGTGTATGTCTGTGTGTAGCATAGTAGCTCATAAGCGGCTGAACCTATTTTGATCTAGTTTTTCTTTTTGTTTTAAAGGTGGTTCTATCCTGAATGTTCTTCGCTATGATTCAAGAAAATCTATTCAGCCTTTTGAAGATTATCAGCTCTTTTCTAGTTGGTTAATAGTTGTGAGCATCTTCCACAGGTCGGGCTGAGTCGAGACTTGGTATTCTGTTACTTTAATGATATTAGTAAAACCTTGACCTGATGCTGCAGTATTATTTGGAATATGTTGAATACTTTTAACTCTTGACCAACTTACAACAGATATATCGTATTTAGGCTCGTTGAAAGAGTCTCAATGAATAGGTTATTTATATCGGGGTATTATTAACTTTTTATATAGTAGCTCAGTTAATTAATAACTATTCTCTCGAGGATAGCATGATACCTATTTTACGTACATTTTTGTGACGTAAGAGAGTCAAAGGATTCCCTAATTGCAATCACAGTACAATCCAAAATCAAAGGCCACCACCGACTAGAGCTGCTACCCTACTATATAATATAGTATCCTACTATATTAGACGTCTCAATTCTATGTTTCTCAAAAAAATATAGTAGGCGAATCGACTATATTTTTGTTGGATAAAAAAAAATTGCCAAAATTATTAATTCCAAAATGTTTAAGTGAAAACCGGAACGCAAACCGCAGCCTTTAATTCTTTCTGAACGAGACTTGGTATGGTATTGTTGATTTGATTTGTATGTGTCATTATCATCATCATCTGTTTATCAAGCAGTAAAAAATATTCCACATAAAAAACAAATATTTATTTGAAACCTACTACATTCTTTATATTTTGCCATCTACTATATTTTGTTATGTATATAGCGTTGAAAATATTATATTTCATATAAAAAAAGGTGGCAACCCTACCACCGAGAGATCGGCAATCCATCAGAGATCGCAGCAGTGCCCACCTGTATAAATATCTCTTCACGTTATGCTCGAAGGACCCTATATCATGACAAGGAGGGAACACATTGGCCAGGGGATGGTTCCACAGTTTCACGGTACGGCAATGATAAGAGAACTTTATAGTTTGTATCGAGATGGAGGTTACCGTAAAACTGTGGATCCGAAGATAATCTTTGTGGGTATATTGATTAGTAACCTAAAGAAACTAAACGTTTTGATAGGATATTCCCAGATGTAAGTTCAAGAGTGAACATTTTCATGTAACTCCTTTACATATTATTTCATACCACATTTTTTCAATTATTATAAAGGATATAGGACCAATATAGGTCTATTATTTATTATTATAATGAAATATGTAGGCTATTCTTTGTTATTAAGTTTTATAAAACCTGAAATTAAACATATAATTTAATATGATTTTCAAAAAGTTTTTTTTTGTTTTAGAACGCGGACACAAGTTCACATAATATTATGACCCTTTAATTGCAAACTAGGCAAACTTGTATTATGGTAACTAAACAGCTGTTAAACTATATAGTATACGTATATAGATATTAATTTGTGGCGATATCTACATAGTGACACATAGCGACATCTATCGAGCCACATAAGACGCATCCTACTATCCTACATTGCGCTATAGAAATTAACTCAATCGTTGAGTATATATACAAGAACCCTACAACCGTTGGGCCCAAGTCCGGTGAAGCTGTAAAAGCCGCAGCGGCTCTGTTTTTGGATAGGGCCACTAAGGCTAACAGTGTAGTCAGTTCAAAAAAAAAAACAACCGTTGGGCAGCTGCCCGCCAGACATAACACCCTTCTGGTCGGAGGATCCTCCCTTTGCAATGGTTCTTCTACACTGGTGACCCCGACGTGACTTAACACCGGGTGGGTGTCACACATTAGCAATTAATTTGCAAAGACCAAACCCGCAACCTCTCGGCTCAACATTAGGTCTTAATACCACTGGGTACTAGTTAAAAAGTACGAAAACAAATATTCGTTCCTTCAGTTTCTCTCCTAAATTTATTGAAAGAATTCTCTTGAAATAATTTGTCTATTTTAAATAAATATTATAGTCAAAATTCAATTGAAAATAACTGTACACGGCAGCATTTGTAATTAGGTTTAGTAATTTATTCTATCTTCAGACTATACTACTCGGTGACAGCGGTGTTGGAAAAACATCTCTGCTGGTGCAATTTGAGACAGGGAAGTTTCAAGCGGGCAGTTTCTCCGCTACGGTCGGGATCGGCTTCACGGTGAGTTGACGTTTTAATTATTTGTTATCACTATCAGACATAAAAAAATATTTTTTTATGATGAATTATTTTCTTTGACTTTATAATTCTTTTACTAGGGTACTCTATAGTTTTGGAATGATTTTAATATATAAGATTTTAAGGTACCAACGTTATGTACAGACTTATTGATACTATTGTATAATATTTGTGTCTTTTTTTATCTTTATCGTACACCGTTAATTATTTTTAAATAAACACAAATGAAAGTTGTACACATAAAAATAATTAAAATAACTATAGTACCTACTTCTTGATATTAAGTTTACGTATCACTTTACTTTCATTACTAACTGTTATTTTAGTAAGAATAATACTTATCTGTGGAAATGATAAATGTGATATTATTTATTAATATTTTAATGGGAATCATTACTGTTTATATAAAGAAATATAGAAGGAAAAAAGAAATACTGTCTTGGATGTAAAAGACATTCTTGAGGAGACAAATATGTAATGACCAGGCATACGTTAATTGTTATTCCGTATCGAACTGTCATACAGAGATCGGAAGTTTTATCCATTGGATGTGATCTTTTATCCACATCATTTGGATACCAGTTACAACAGTTAAAAAAACAGCATAACTGAGCAGAAAAATATAGACAATATAAAAACGCTTTTTTTTTTAAATTAACTTTTCATCTATTTTTGTTTATTTTCCCATTCAGGAATATTTTCTTAAACAAGTTCAAATACTTTAATAAACCAAAGTTATTAGAACATTTCATCAGTCCCTGAGAAAAGGACGGATTTTTTTTAATAATAAATATGCCATTACGTAACCTAACTGTCGATAAGAAATATTAATTTGAGAAAATCAAAAAAGTTCCTTAATTTAAAAAGTTGTTCTTGAAACACGCTTGTAAATTTTCTCCGTGTATTTTTAATGTAAGAACGTTGACGACTAATATTACGTAAACAAGTTGTTTTGTATAATGAACGGTACATTCTAAGAAAACACAAATAATAATTATTTCAGTAGGTATAATTATGCAACGCTAGCTTTTGGCGGCTGATCTACTCGTATTTTGAACTATATTTAAACTACTTTGCAAAATTTTGTTTATGTGCCTTATATACATTTTGTTTCAATTTTACCGTGGATTTTTGATTTTCAGTTACGGAGAGAATATTTCAATGTTTAATTAGTTAGCTATAATAATTCATTATTTTTACTTTCAGAATGGAACTAATTTTTTGGATCAAACGTTATATGATTTTTTCAGAATCAATTAATTAAATCTTGATTAGCTTTTACTTTTGTTCGGTTTTGTTGGAGAGTGACAATAACATTTTTAAGAACAGTTATTAAAAACAATAGTTCATATTAAAACTCAATTTCCAATGTATCAGTAATATTCCTTTTCAATATTTTTATTCTATTGGATGTGCTAATACATATCTTTAGGAATTTTATTTTTGTAGCACGGCAAAGTGGTGGCAAGCAACGTACAATCCAAAAATAATGGCGACCATAGAGAGATAAGCAGTCTATCGCCATTCACTAATATTTATTTATTTATTTATTTTATATATTTAGCATGCCAACAGAGCAATTACAAAAAAGGAAAAATTACATGTTATCATTTCCACATAATAAAAACAATGCAATCGCTCAGATAATAGGCCATGCCTGACATTTAAACACATAAATAATAAGGATAACTACTATGTTATGAAACATTACAAATTAAAATTAATATTAAATTATATTTTAATTATTAAACAAGGAGTGCTTGTATGAACCGATTGACTGAGAAAAGATATCTATTGAGTTATTCATCATGCTTGATCTCTCGTTGTATATATAACCTTGCCATACGCACAAAAGGGCTATTAAAAGCAGTATTCAGTGTTGTAGTCGGAATGAAAAATATATATGGGTTGCGCACCGCACGGGTATACGATCTAAAATACAAGTAATTAATAAGGAACGCATCTATTGAACCATTTACAATTTTGTAAAGGATGAGTAAGTCAGCTATATTTCGCCTCTCTTTTAGGCTTATCATGTTAAAATATTTTAGTCTATTAACATAATTAGGGATTAATTAATATCGTGCTGATCTGCTCGTCAGGTAGCTGGATGGCTATACATTGGTAGTGACTGGCTGATCCCGGAACGTAAAAAACCACGGAGAGTTGCTGTCACGGGTTTAACACCCCAGTCATCTATAAGTAGATCTCTACCTCCCCGCTTCGCACGGGTGCAATGTACAATGTGATTATTGTTATTGTAAGGACCGCGGGCACGTAATATATTATAATAGGTCCTTACATATGAAATTAGTGTTATATATGGAAAAAGTAAAACGAATAAAATCTTATGAAATTATACATTTAACCAGAGACTAGAGTAAAACAAAATTTAACCAATCGAAGTAGTACCACTATTATCTACGCGCTTTCGCCATTTTATAGGAAGTTACATTCCTGAATAAATTGTGGGAGCGAGAAACAATAAAAACTTTGAAGGCGGTTTGGACAGCTTCATCAGAGTTGAATTTTTTTTCCTTGCAAGAAATTGTCCAAATTCCGAAAAAAGTGGTAATCTGTTAGAACAAGGTCCGGGGAGTATGGTGGGTATCGGAGTCATTCCAACCGCAGTTCCTCTAATTTAACGACCGTCTGTCGTGAAGTATGGGGTCTAGCGTCGTCCTTAAGCAGCAGTGGGCTAGAGAGATTGACCAGTCTCGGTTGTTTAAAGGCTAGCTTTTCCATCACGGTTTGCAATTATTTACAATACAGATCTGCCGTTATCGTCTGGCTAGATCTTAAGAAGCTGTAGTGTACGACACCAGTACTGGTGCACCAAACACTCATCAGTACCTTTTTCTGTGTCAACTTTTGCTTGGGACAGGATTTGGCTGGTTCTCCTGGGTTCAACCACTGTGATCAGCGCTTCCGATTGTCATAAAGGATCCATTTTTCGTCACAAGTAACAATACGATTCAAAATTTCCTCGTTATTGAGACGGCTGAGTAATTTAATGCAGCACTTAGTGTGTGTTTATTTGTGTCAGTCAATTCATGCGGTACCCATTTCTTGAGCTTTTTCGCTTTTCCAATTTGATTCAAGTGAATTAAAATTGTTATATCACTCACACCGAAGCCTGCCGCTAACTTTGACGTAGTTTGCGATGGAGCCGCTTCCACGATCACCTTTAATTCTTCATTATCAACTAGGGTTTACGGTCGTCCACGGGGATTATTTCTTACGTCAAAATGTCCAGAACGAAAACTTTGAAATGAAAAACGTACCGTGCTTTCTTTTACAATAGCTTCCCCCTACACATCACTAATCCTTCGAACTGTTTCTGCAGCTCTGATGCCACAGTGGAACTCATATTCGTAAATATCGCGATATTTTAAGTTTTCCATTTTGGAAAACCACTACGCCAAAGAAAAAACAAATGGTGCGAAAACAGATGACGCAGTAAATTGGAAACACAAATACACAAGCCTAAATTTGAAATAAATTCGAATATGGAATTCGTAATCAAACGCCAGATATTTGAGATCAAAGTGGCCAGTTCAACATAACACCAATTTCATATGTAAAGACCTAATATAACATCCTCATGAATCACTCACTGAGGAACAAGTTTCAAAAATTTGGTATCTTTACGTTACTCTCCCGATAAATCTTGAAATATTTAATCAAAATTCGGAAAAAACTTAGATAGTTTTGAATTTGTAAATCAAGTAGGTGCAACTTTAATACTAAAAATAAAAATAAAAGTAATCCAATCTTTTAACCTTAGTGAGACAAATAAAAGTCACAATAAAATTACTAAGCGCATTTCCGATTTGCACGATAATAAATTCTAGAATCATGTTATGTAAGTTTTATTGACCAAATGTTATTCATTATAAGCCTTATAGTGTGAATTATGTGTAGATATGACGGCAATGTATGGAAGTGACTTGTTATGTGTAGGTACATCCACTAAAAATGATAATAACACTATACGTAGGTACTGTAAAAAATTCAATTAAGAACATAAGTTAAACCGCTTGAGTTTCTTGGCAACAATTCTCGATGACTGGAATGTTTTCCGAACCGTTGGTAGTGTGTCGATATTCATAAGTGCCTTTTCAGGGCTTAAATTGAATGAAGTGTTGTTAATATTGATTATTACATAACATCTGAAATTAATACAAGAATTATTCTTAATATACCTTATATTAAATCAATTCGTTATGAGTCGCAAGTCAATAGTTATCGCAGACGTGGAAGACCGACAGATCTTTCGTAATAGATTTATATCGGTAAATACCGCATAGCCGGTATCTACATTAACCTTGGCTGTCCTGCGGTCATATTTATTACACGAGTTACCGAATCCTGCCGAAGTTTCAATAGTCCCTAATTTGTATGATCAACAGGTTCACGGTCTACTGTTACGTGATCAAAGTAAGTAAATATCGGACCGCGTGTAGCTTGGTGTTTTGAACAAAAAATAATCTATTCCTAATATCGTAGTAAATTGAATAGCAAATATTTATGGTAAACTTTCAACGCCGTTTTGTTAAATTGGCATTCATTTATAATGACAATAAATTACTAGAAATGTACGTATGGTAAAATGATAACATATTACTAGACACAGTTTTGTATAATTTTTTTTTTTTATAAATAAGACTTCTGTTCTTTAGTCTGTGTTGAATTTAATTATTTCATTGTTGACTGTACAATTCATAGGGAGTACAAGTGTATAAACAAAGAGTACAGATTTGAAGTTCATAGCTTTCCAAAAAAACGCATAACTTATAACTGTGCTAAAATTTTTCATTGGCTTCAAGGCGCACAAGGCGCAAGACGCAAGGTGGCACAGGGATGATTCTTGTGTGATATACATTGCCATAACTTCGGTTTCTTGATAGTTATTTTCTACATATAATATACCATATTTTAAGTTACGTATAATTATAATGAAATAAAAAATGACATACGAAATTATCACTATTTACACAAAGTTATCAAAATGTACACGTATTTTGCGTTAAGATTATCCGTTTAAAAATAAATCACGCATAAAAATCAGCCGAGTGTTAGTAATAATTCGCAGTCGATAGGGGGAATTAAAACGGCACCACCCCCTCCCTAGCATTATACTTAAACGATCATGCATGTTGCGTGTAACACACACCCCCCCCCCATCCTCCCCGCTGAGCCGCCATTTCCTAGTATCCGCAATTATCCAATAAGAATTTTACAACTTTGTCCAATATCAAGATTTTACTAGTGATAGTAATTATAAACGTGCTCTATAACATAGCCCTTTTCTAAAACGCATACACAAACTTCCATGGGTACACGAAAACGGTCACCATCAAGGTAGAACTGAGTATGCTCGGTACACTCATGTCAGTTTCTCCAGATTCCAACTTCATTGACTTATCAACATTATCACCACGACTTGATGATATGAAATAAGAATAATATCAGTCCTCTACATAAAAAAGTTTAATACAACATTATTTCTTAAATTGTAAATTTTTATATGTTGTTTAATTAACTTTTTGTCATCAATAATTAACTTGCTCTCTTATAGATTATATAACTGTTTTAATAGATGTTTTTCTAATAATAAATATTATTATGTGAGCAAGTCTTATATATACATATAAGAAATTGGTTTCTCGGAAACGGCTACAAGGATTTGATGAAACTTTGTAAAATTATTTTTAATTTGTATAATTAATTTGTTAATTTATGATACAAGTATTTAACAATTGTATATATACATTTGTATTGATACAAGTAAAAACACAAAACAGTAATTTCCAAAGCTACACGTATAAATATTTTCCCGTAAATGTCAAATTTTCATGACAACTTGTGTCTTCGTGAAAATTGATTTCATTTAAAAGTCGACCCTTTTAACGTATCACAGGAAGTAAATCAAATTTATCAAAACGACATTTAATTTACTGGAGAGTTTTAATGGAATTTAGCAAAATATTTTTTTTATTTAGGTATATAATTTAAGCGAAGATAAATAAAGTTTGTTTGTATGTACTTATGTACTCCCTACCTGAAAAAACTGGCAAAAAAGCATTGTTTATAAAAAGAAGTTTAATTACTTTTTACTAAGTTTGTGTCTAGATATTGAGGCTATGTCCATAAGCTTATGTCATTAGCTGGCGTAGTATGTTTAAACGTTCAAAGTAAGAAGCTCGGTCAGCGAAAATCATAACATATCGTGCCGCTGTTTGTCACGTTCCGGTCATTTACCCGGACCCTAGATTTAATATCATTTTACATTAAAAGTACTTACACCTTGAAATAACACACAACAATAGTATTATTATCTACGGGGACAACAACGTATTTGAAGATCGACGAATTTTTTAAGATAACTAAATTGTATCTTCCAACTGAAAAAAACCTTTGTTTGTGTATCCTCAAATAAATATGAGAGTGTATAAAATACGAATATTGTTTGAATATTTGATTCTATGTTAACAAAAACTCTGAATGCTTTAAGATAATAAAGAAAATTTTCAAAGAAATTCATTAATATGTACAATAAATAAATTAATGTAAAAATATGAATATAATGTTTTAATGAACAAACGAAAACCTGTATTTTTTTATGTTTCTAAAACAACTATGTTTAGCGTATTGACCACAATCTCACATGATCTTAAGTGACGATGTACGATGTGATCCAAGATGGTCGCACGCTAAGCCTAATGGAAAACTGGCTCTCAAGTGCAGCTGCCGGAACACACCTATTGGTGTTTGGCGACAGACTTTCAACTTCAGAGCGGGCGCTAGCCAGGCGTGCATTAGAAAAAGCCCTACCACCATGCTATGTTTTCATCACGATGTTTTCTTCACTGGGTGCTCCGGCTCATTGCAGGGATTCGAAATCACGTCAATAGACGCGGAGTCCGTACACACTACTAACTGGAGCTACGTGGCTATAGTTTTTTGGGAAATTGTTTGTCAATATCTGAAAAATATTCGATTATTTACAGGTTACGTCTTAAGAATTATTTGGCAGATTATTAACAATACCAAAAACGTGCGTTTTTCCTCGCGTTAATCTATACCAATGTTATGAAGAGGAAAGGTTTGATTTTGTGTTTGTAATGGATAAACTCAAAAACTACCGGACCGATTTTAAAAATTCTCTCACCAATATAAAGCTACAGTATCAGCGAAAGTAACATAGGCTAAATTATAATTTTAAAAATTAATTTATTCCTCATAAAAATGTCGATAGTTTTACACAAAGTATAAAAAATTATCTACAGCGTTGGCAATGTTTGTCGTATAAAATTAACACGGGTGAAACCGTGGGGCACGGCTAGTGACAATATAAAATTGAACAAGTATAAAAATATATGGGAAAGATCTGTCACTCAGGGAGAGAGTAGCTTTACTACATAAGTGACTACACTTATGTAGTACACTAGATAAGTGAAACAAGTTTTTTAGAATCGGATCAGTAGTTCTGGAGATTACCTGCAACAAACATACAAACTATACCTCTTCATAATACTTATATATATAAAGAAATAAAACAAATCTATATCATAGCCAATATTATAAAACTCAAGAGATTGGTTGTTTGTTTAAATACGCTAATCTTTTGAACTATCGGTCACATTTGAAAAATTATTATTTGTATTTTATAGCCTATATATTAAGGAAGGTTATAGGCTATATAACTTCACGCAACGACCGTAAAGAGCGGAGTAGTAACCGTGAACATCAAGCATTCTGACAAGCTGTAGGCAAGTACAGGAAGTGAAAACAACGATAGGCTACACGGCGCATTAGAGAATTGGTCGATTAAAATAAGCATGGGTGAAACCGTCGGGCACAGCTAGTTAGATATAGAAATATGAATATTTTAAAATGTTACATGTCGGTGGTCTGAAAGTATTCACACTAAACGAACGCATACGGTGTTAGACTGTTAGTTATCAATTCGTTGTTTTTTTTTTTTAAATAATAGTCTGGTACATTTAGGGCATGGTTCCTGATGGTAAGCATAGCACAATTCAAACACAATGCAACCACCGAGAGATCCAAATCCATCGGTAGTCGCGGCTGTCGTGTCATTCAATTATATATATTAGTAGTTTTAATGATAAATACTAATATGCTGGAGAAGAGATATCGATATAAAATAATTAATTTCATTTTCTAATTATCTCGTCTTCGATCATTTGGACAAGGCCGCCTCCAATCTTCGTAGCTTTGTACTTCATTCAATGCCGTATCCACAGAGACGACATAAGCGGGGCGGGGGAGGCAGGGGGCGGCGTTCCCGGATTCGGGAGTGATCTAGGAATAAAGGGCAGTCTGAGCAGGACGCTAGGCCGCGCTGACGGTTCGTGTCGAAAGCCTCGCTATCCAATACCGCGTTAAGTTTCCGAGCCATTAAACATTTAAAAACTTATCGTTCTAATTTCGAATTTTCAGTGTTGCCCGCCACAATAACGGTTTGTGATAATAAATTGTTATGACGTATAAACTTGGTATCGGAAATTTGTGTGAAGCTTTTATGTAGGAAATAAAAAGAAAACTAAAGATTCATGTAATTTTATATACGTTTAGCTCAAGGCGATATTTTTTTTCGATAGCTATTAACGCTATCCATTAGGTATCCATCCATATATTTTACGGTTTGTTTTATTCTGATGGCTTTACCAACTTTTTCAAGGTAGATATAGGAAGTAGTTTTTTTACATTCGTATTATTTAATAGTTAATTTGATATTATAATTGATTATAAAATTATCTATAAAAACCAACTTCGTACACTTTTTATAATTAACAACTTAAATTACCTAAATATTTTAATTAAAAAACTTGTGCGTGCAGCTTTGTACACATGATAGAATTTAAACTTCTTAAAAAGGGAGATGCGGATAGCCTAAACTATGTGTTAGATATACAATGTATAGTTTTTATTCTCTTTCTCTCTAAGTTATATCTTTCTTCTCTCACATGTAACGAAATGTGACTAAACTTAACGCCTCCTCTCGATTCTCGTCCATTTATCGAATCGCCGCTTAAGAAATTTCACTTCAGTATGATTTATAAATGTAAAATTATATCACAGTAAATCTAAAAGTTACATTTCTCAGCAAGTCTTGTACGAAAAGTGAAAAGTATGAAAACTATAATTATATTATATGCCAGACGGCCACGACAGCATATTGATAGATCAGCAATTTATATTGTTCGAAATGTAGAACATGCGAAAAATCACAGTAGGTGCAAACAACGCACAATAACTTGGTTTAAAAGACGCAATTTTTTTTTACCTAACATTTATTTATCTTTGAATATATAATATTAAAGTGCTCTGTTTTTCTATTTTATTTTCTTAGATATAATCTTTTTTACACATTTACAATTAAGTTTCAAATTTTATTTATTAGATTATTATTAGATTAGATTACTTATGTGATTTTATTTCTAAGATAGCTGTGCCCGTTATTCTGCACGCGTTTATTAGGCAGCCTCTTAGTTTTATTTTATAGTTTTTTGAGGTTATATTGATAATGTGTAGAGCCTGTCAATTATTCAGGAATAACTTAAAATTCTCGTGTACGTATTTTTTATTAAAATCGTTCAAGCCGTTAAATCCAGAGAGAAATGAAATTTAATAATATATAAAATTCAAGCTAAGTGGCCTATACAACAGCTATCTATCACAAAATTGTTTTAAAAATATGTACACAGACAGAACTACAAATGTATTAACATATATAAATTAAAAACCCAACTCGCTATTACATCCATAACTATTATTAAAAAGCTAGCTGTTCCCCACGGTTTCACTCGTGTTAAATTTATTTGACCAACTCTCCACCGCACCGCAGCCAACCCATTTACATATATAGCCTTACTTTTCTATAGTTTACCATATTGGTTAACATTCATGATTACTGCAGACTGCTTCGCTCCTTAGGGTTGCGTATGTAATAAATATATATAGCTAAAAAAAATTTTTCAAATCTGATTGGTAGTTTTAGATATTAACGCGTGCTAAAAAAAACAAACAATCTCTTGAGCTCTGTAATATTAGTATAGATAAGTGAGGCAAGGGCGGTGATGCATACAGCCATTCTTTAAAAGCAGCGATGCGCGTAAATCGGACGACGCGAGGCGACGCGACGTAGCGCACGCGTATATTTATTAGTTTTATTACATAGACTGGCTTATCTGACCCAAACACTTCACCGAACGAACCAACGGGTAAATGGAACACGAAAATAGCTACAAATTGCTGTGAAATTTTCGACGAAGTACAACCGTTAACTCGTCGAAAATCGTTTTCCTTTTAGTACCTATCTTTAAATTTTTTATTGTACTACCTGTGCCTGTCCTTCTTGAGTGCTTCTAATAATTGTCTAGAGGTGTATTTTGTTTTAAAATTAGTTGAACACAACATTTTAAAATATAGATTTTCGTTATTGGTGCGGAGTGCCAGGCAACTGTTTCGATGCAAGTGATTTTTTTGATTGCGCGTATATTTGAATGAACTATATCTTTTATGATATATATTTAAATGATATAATTTAAAAGACAATTTTAATCTACATTAAATGCCCTAGTTAACTGACATATTTATCTGGATAAGAATTAATACTGAATTGGAGAAAATAGCTTCTCAAATAACCCTAATATTTTAAATTATTATGTTCAAGATAAAAATGGTTACTGTGTGTCAGTAAACCTTAGGAGATAGATATATGGCATCGCGGAGTTTTTTTTCTTTTGTTTTTGAAGAACTATAATACAATTCTTTAGAAAATTATTTTGATGCATCTTGTAAGTCACATATGCGCCCGAAAATTGATTTATTGACGACTTGATTACAAAACATTGGATTTTCTCTACTATATAAAATCTTATTTGAAATGTATTGTTTGTACAAACATTCCGTAAAAAATTCTCTAAATGAAAGCGAAAACCGTATAAAATCCTGTTGTGCGGTTTAGAAGAAGTAAGCCGACAAACAGACAAACGCGGATAGCGACTTTATTTTACACTATGTATTGATATGTAGTGCGTTCTGAATTAAATTATTCTCCGACCGTTTTTGACTGAAACTTGCATAAACCATTTTGTTTATACTAAAAAGAAACAACTCAATAGTTATTGTATGTAAGAGATTAGTTCGCAGAATGCAGTAAGAAGAAATCTAACCAAAAATACTTCTTTTTATCTAGGCCCTAAGAAGGCACCTATGAACGTTAAAACACTACCACTGTCTCGGAAAACATCCCAGTCATCAAAACGTTTCGTCAATTGATACTAGATCGGATTTATAATTTATTTTAACTGCTTTAATAATAATTACAGTTAACAGCTGTATTATTTGATAGATGTACAGAGATGAAGTAATAAGTTAACCGCTGTCAAGTATCAATACAATTATTAAAATTGAAGTGTCTGTTTGTAATGTCAAAATAACAGCTTTTTACTAAATACATTCATGAAAGTATGTACGGTACGTACTTATAAAAAAAAACCGGTTTTTAAAACTGTTGTCTGCCTGTCTGTCTGTTTGTTCCGGGTAATTTCCGAAACGGTTAGATCGATTTTGACGGGGTTTTTACTGGTAGATAACTGATGTTATAAGGTACTCTTTAGGCTACTTTATTTTAGAAAGATATATAGGTTTCTGTGCAAATAAAAAGAACTGGTCATAGTGAATCAATTCGGGCGCTTAAATCGCTAACGCTGAGTAAACCTTATCAGATATGTGAAATTAATGTACTACATAATTCTAGACATTAAAAATACCTACAAAAAGTCAGCAAGAATCGCATAATATGTGTATCTTCTAAGAATCACCCAAAGTAAGCATTTTTATCTTTAAAATAACCGGGAGCAGGGCTAGTAGTAGAACGACTCGCGCGTGTACTCGATCGACGGCATTTTGAATTTCTTTAGTCCACGCGAGCGCAGCCGCGGGTTCAGCTAGTCTTGTATAAATATGTTTAAAAACATTGAACAGTTTTATTTGAGTTGTATAATAAAATATGTTATTTCTTTTCATTATTACATACTAACTCTAACCAAGTAAATCGAAAACGTACGTACAGCAGTAGACGGACCATGACTGCTGAACGTTGACCCTGCTGGCTACTAGAAAAGTTTACCTTTCAACTGGTTCATTTGTATTTTCAATTAACGAGGTAAAAATGAATACGGGTCTGCAACAGTCAGTTCGGAGGCAACTTTTATTAAACCGTCATGAATTTTCGAAAAATGAATTCGTTTTTGACACGTGTTATAAAGTAATTTTCTGTTGATGTTGACGGTGAATATAGAAAAATGCGTGCTACGTTTATTTAAGTTTTTTATTCAACAGGCTTACGACATAGAGATGTTGAGGCTAATGAAATTACTCGTTTGCCCGATATGTACTTATTGATTGTATATTTCTTTAAATTATAAACTGTATCTAATAAGAAATAATGTATTTTTATATTTTTCTTCTTTTTCTGGCTAACTTGGTAACTAGTCTTCTTTATTGAAGACCATTACAGACATAATCCAATAAATATGGAGTGTTCTATATCTAATGATTTCCGTATTCTAATAAGATGGTGGCTACCTTGTTAAACCTTTCTAGGGAGTTTTTGTGACATATCAGAATTATTTCCAATCTGCTTTACTTGTGCACAATAAAAAAGCTTTATTATGCAAAATGTCACCTATATTACACAATATAGTGCCAAACAACGCAAATTTTTGAATAAAAAACTGAAACCACTACATGGCAATTAGGCCCCGTAAAAAATCCTATTTTTACGAGCTTTTATTTAACTTGCCATTTTTGTATGTATGTTAGTATCAAATCATTGTTATCTTTTCATGATAAAATAATAACTAACAAAACAATCCTAACGTGAATTAAAAAAAATTAAAGCTTGGTCTTAAAAATATTTTTGTTTTACCATTAATTTTTTATTCCAAAATTCGTAATGGACGTCTATTATTAAGAAAATTGGTCACGAACGACTTTATTTTTCTGTTACGTAGGGATAAACTCAAAAACGTTTTTAACCGTTCTATATTTAAAAAAATTAAACGGGAAGCTTATGACATTCCTCAGTTGATAGACTATAAGAATGGTCAATAATGTGACTAAAAATAAAATTACGATAAGAAATTAATCACTGCGTTGTTAACACGTGCGGAACCGCGGGTCACCTAGTACTACAAATGGTTTTTAAAATATATTAGTGACCTGCTGGCGATGATGTGGAGTTCGTAAAATTTAGGGCTGGATTGTTAGTACCTATCTAACTCAGTGCCGGTTGGCGTTCATTCCTTCACTGTATAAAACTGTTTTAGCATAAAATCCATGCGTAAAAAACAATCATAAATGAAGTTACCGTTCCACAAAATTTCGGTAAGTGATCAAAACTTAATCAATTCGATTTCAAAGTTCACGAAGTACATCACGTTGTTTAGATGAAAACAGAACAAGTACTCTTGAAAGTTGTTCCAAGTGTTTCACGTCAAAGTATTGCGTGTACAACACCGGCTCGAATGGAACTTTAAATTAATAAACCAGGTGTTCGATATTATTCTTTATTTTCCGGAAGTATGGAAACACTAATTATCGAATATACCTATTATTTAGATATGTATAATAAATTAGCTGTTCCCGCGGCTGCGCTCGCGTGAACTACAGAATGTCGTTGATCGGGAACACGCGCGACTCGTACTACCCCCCCGTTCCTCGTTATTTTAAAGATAAAAATGCTTATTGTGGGTGATACCTACTTAGAAGGTAGACATATGCCATCGCTGACATTTTGTAGGCCTTTTTAATACCTACAACTATGTGATAAATTAATTTTATAAATCTCTTATGGTTTACTCCGTGTAGCGACATCTCTCGCCACAACTGACGCATCAACGCATCGACACAACTACGTAGCGACACATAGCGACATCTATCGAGCCACATAGGACGCATCCTACTATCCTACATTGCGTTATAGAAATTCACTCTATCGTTGAGTATATAAACAAGAACCCGACTATAACAGTCGGGGCAGCTGCCCGCCAGACATAGCACCCGTCTGGCCGGAGGATCCTCCCTTTTCTATGGCAGATGAGGAACTTTACTCTCTGTTCCTCACCTCCGCTAAACTCAGCATAAGCCATTTTAGCGCCCAAATTAATTTACCATGACCAGTTTTTTATTTACGCGGAACCCTAATTCTTTTCCAATCTTCCACTGGGTTTAGCTATCTTGGGCCACAAAGTCCCTTAAGATCAGATGAGTTTGTGGCCATAACGCTAAACCTTTTTTTAACATGGAGAAACCCGACACAGGTACACACTCGCCCGGGGGGACGAGTGGTTATGTGAGACTCCTACTCACTAAAACTCCACGGTGTACCAACGGCTGAAATAGTGGGGCGACACGGGTCCGCGGTTGCATTCTTCGCGGCGCCCTGGCGGTCGGCCCCAGTCGGGCCTCCGGCGCTGAAGGAAGACAGTCTGGTACAACCCCGACTGTCTCCCAGACAGCTAAACCAGTGCAATGGGAAGACGGGCCCCCCGACCCATCTCCCCTTAGTTCAGCAAGGGCAGAGGAAGGAGGCGAAAAAGCGTTCCCTTCTAATACCCATCGTCTGCGCTGATGTCTTCCGTAGGTATAGGCGCTGGAGCTGGAGCAACTCTCCCTTTAACAGAAGGTTGCCGGTAGCTGGCAGCCTCTATGTAGTGGCCTGCTGGCCTTCCGGCTTCATCGCAATAGGCGCAGTGCAGTGCCTCAGCCTCGCACTCCAGTGCCCCGAGGTTGGGCTTCCCACACCGGAATCACAACGCCCTCCTGTCGGCTGTCGACGGGTATACCGGCCGAGTATGGTCCAGACACATGTACTTAAAACAGCGCATGGGCTTACGTTCCAAAAGGTGGATTCGGGCCGCACTCCAACCTGCTAAGAGGCGTTTTGCCTCAATTAAATTCTTGGCGGCGGCAATGGGCACAGACAGATGAATAGCACCCAACCCTCCTTTGGGTGCGAGAATTTCACTAGCCCTAATTTGGGAAGGCTCTCATCCTCCCACAACACTAAACCCTAAGTTACTCCTTATAACGTCAGCTATCTGCAAGTGAAAGTCCCGTCAAAATCGGTCTAGCCGTTTCAGAGATTACCTGGAACAAACAGACAGACAGAAACTTGAAAAATTGGTATTTTGTTATAAGTATCGTACATATTTTCATATGCATTTTATTTGCGTTCAATTTTTTTTTTCTAATACCAAAATTTTTATTTTTTTATTTTTTCTCACATGTATTTATGCTCTACCTTTGACACTATATGCATTCTGAAATTTTAAATTTGATATTACGTTTAATAGAGGTAGCTCAAGATTTTTTCATTATTAAATTAGGCGTACTTTTGATGTTTTCAAACTACCTGAAATTTTTTTTGAATATTTCCTGCGATTTTAGAAGTTTTACTACAGGTTATGTTATATTTTATTAAATAAATATACAGGTAGTTCGTATATTATTGCATTATAAATTTCTCATATTTTGTTAAACCAGACGTTTTTAGATAATTTTATGTATCTAAAATTTGATTTGTTTAAAATAATATATTTTTATATATATATTACTAGTGCTTTTCAATTGCTCAATACTAAATTTCATAAAAATGTTCATCCTCCTTTTCACCACCTTAGGGGTTGAATTTCCAAAAATCCATTTTTGGTGCTCATCTACTGTATAAAAGAAAGCCGCATGAAAGATAGATAGAAAGAAATAATACACACAAAAGTACAAATAAAAAGCAAAAACAAAAAAAAAACATAATTTTAAAAACAAAACCGGAAAAAAAGAAACGATGTGATTACAAGATTTGGCTTCAGCATTAGTCTCTTGTCATGATTGTAAAATATTTAAATTTAATAGCAAACTATTGATTATTAGATCCGATGAGTTAAGCTAAAGAAGAGAAAAGAAAAGACAGGCGTGAACTAAACAATAACTGAACGTGACTAAACAATAATTATAATATTTTATATTGTACAAACTTCTGCCATGATCAATAAGTTTTAGTAGAATTCTCAACTAGTTTTCATGAGATAATATTTACAAAATACGTAAAATTTATTTAAAATTAAAACTATATTTTTCGTCAAGCTAACACGATAATCATCAGACGTTTTGCAGCCAAACTATTTGGATTTAGCCGGCAACTATTACAGACATTTAAAATAAGCAAATGTAGTTTTTTTAATGTGATATGTTAATTTTCACGGTCCTAGCCCCTGTAGTTTGAGGGGTGCGTTGATTAGTCAGCCATTTATCCTTTTATATATATACAGAAATATTTAAGAGTAGGTACCTCTTCCGTGTTTTAAATCGCAAGATATTATTTTACAAATATTTTAATTACCGACATAAATTTTGAAAAAGTACTTCCATGTAATACTTATTACCTAAGTAAATTTACATTTTAATCAATATTACATCAGAACTTCAGTAGAGCATCGGACCCTTAATTCGATCAGGTCCTTTGAGAAGCAAAGTTATAGGAATATAATTTCCGGCATCCGATCAATCAACTGTCGTGAAAGAACAAGACATAATCAATTTTGCGGCGATCCTTACAGTACCTACAGTTGATACTTCACAATAATACGCGGTATCAATATCCAAATATTCTAAACGTCTTTTAACTATGGATCAAGATAGAGGGATTTACGAAACGGGGCGGAAGTATTTACGAAAGTACAGCGAAAATCTATGTACAATTACAATTGTGATATACACAGCAATAGTATAGCACAGTGGTTCCTAAACATTTAAGGCTTTTACACTCAACAAGTCTGTTTTATTTTATGATAATCTTTACATAATGATATTAAAATCAAATTGACACTTTAATCATTTCATAGAGAAAATAATTCAACGATTCTAATATTACTGTTGTCGCGGAATATTGCCGACTTTTTCAGCGAGACTAGTTTAGATATCGTCTTCTTTTTACCTGACTGCGAAAAAGGAAGGTTATATTTTTCGAGCATATGTATGTACGTCTATTTCTTTGGCACGCTTTGTAGCCTAAATGGGCTTTGGATGTAATGGATTTTAGCATACGAGGTGTCGTTAGATTCTCCTTAATTGTGGGAGTGACATAGGCTATGTATTATTTAAGTACGACGTCTGGGAATCAAATAACAAGCAAAAATAGTAAAATATTTTTAAGTGTTTTTGTTGGAGTCGGGTTTTTGTTTTCTCATTAATAATTTAGCTCGTTAAATAGAACACATTAATGTATCGCCGTCGCTTATCTTTTAAAATAATTTACACAACTCTATTAATTAATGATATATCATTTAACAAGAGTTTATTTCGTTCGTACGTACAGGTAAAGAGGTAGGTGACGTTGATAAAGACGTGGGTGAGCACTTGAAGTACTTCGTAGAACTACCCTCATTACGCAGGGTTGAACACAAAGGCTGCAAGCGAACATCCGAGTGCCGGATATTAAATCTTCACGTTCAGGCGCACGTCACTAGACTAGCGAACAGACGGAGTCAAATAAAAAAAAAGTAATATCTACAGGTAAGGCAAGGTTGTAAGGTGATGAAATTCGTACTCGTGTTAAATTAGATATACTTTGTAGTAAACGTTTTACCTTTGAAAAAATATGTGCTTTGATATAAGTGTACTTGAGATATCTTTGATAAAGCATAGAGAAATGTGACAAAATTTAAATACCAATAATGTAGAGATCCTCAAGCTAGAGTTAGTCGCTCTTCCGCGATATTTCAGATATTTCGAAAGCGCGAAACTTTAAACCTTGTATTTCCCGTGTAGTCTATCGTTCATGTCACTCGCCTATAGCTTTCCAGATTGCTTTAAGTTAATGGTTATTGCTCCAGTCCACAAGGGCATAGCGTGAATTTATATAACATATATTTATAACCTTCTTTAATAAATAAGCTATAAAATGTAAAATTAATTTTGCACATCTGAATGCTACTTCCAGAGATTATCGAGCTCTTGTTTTTTTTTCATAATAGGTTTACCGTTGTGGCCACAATCTCACCTGATCTTAAGTGACGATGTGGTCTAAATTGGTAGTACGCTAAGCCTAGTCGAAGGCTGGCTCTCAAGTGCAGCTGTCTGAAGACACCTACAGATTTTCAACTTGAGGATGGTAGCTAGCTAGGCGAGCATTGGAGCATCACCATGCTATGGTTTCATCATGATGTTTTCTTTCACCGAAAGGTCAGGCTCATTACAAGGAATTCAAACTCACTTCTGATCGACGCGGAGTCCGTACACGCTACCAACTGAGTCATCATTGCTTCAAGGCAACAAAAGCTTCAAAGTTGTCTTTATCGGTTTTCCAGGATGCGCTTGGTGTCATATTGCTTAATGACATATTTGATTTGAGAAATTTCTTTAGAAATATCTCTCTACTTGAAGCAGTTCGACTGGCGGAATACCTTTACCCTACAGTAGAGTGCAGCCAAATAACCTTGTGTTGTGTTCCTGCGATAAGTAGGGTTTCTAGAGCTCATTGTGATAGGGGGTTCAAGGTAGGCAACGGCTAGTGAAACCTGTGGTATTTATTACAAGCGTCCATAGGGTACGGTAGTCGCTTACCTTCAGGCGGTTCGTATGTTTGTTTGCCACTTTTGTAGTATAAAAGCTCTTGCTTGTACGATTTTGTGTGAAGAAAAGTTTTTGGTTTGGATGTTATATGTATAACAAACTTTACTATTACTAACGCCTAAAATATGTTTTAAATTGTATTTTATTTTTGGTAGAAAAAGCATAATTTCTTAATTCACTTAATGAAATTGTAGAAAATACTGTGATTGTTCCATTCAACACGTATAATATTTTTTGTTTCTAAATTTACTAATACAGTTGTAAGAAAAGTAATCTTTTGAAAATCTTAACTGAAGACAGGTACTAAGATTGATCTATTTGTAATTATAAAAGACGTCTCAATTAGGTATTTTAGAACTAGATAAAAACTTTATAATTGTCAAAGCTACATAGCTTTAATAATTTGTTGTTATAATGGCACAATTTGTTGCTTGTTATCGCGACACGTTTATATCAGAAGCGAACTAATTTGCCAACTTTCTTCAACTTGTATGTTAAGGGTTCTCAGTCTCTTATTAAATAAGAGAGCCAAAGAGTTAAACAGTTTGATTATATCACAGTAATCAGGTTAATGAATTGTAGATGTCTTAGAATTGGAAATATTAATCGAATTTAATTGTTCATACTTAATACAATCATATTATCTGATCCGTGCGATTATTCGCACATTATAGAATATAACAAACTGGCAGCTGTCATGCTTTTGTAGAGATTGGTGATAGATGGCGCCTTGAATATATTTTCATGAGCATTTTATTATAGGGTGGATCATTATGTGAATGATAGTGATGTTTAGAAGTTACTCCATCTCTGTGCATCCACTAAATTATTATTATTGTACCTGTTATATTAACACTTGTACAGTTGAAAAGTCGTATCGCATCGTTACAGGGGTACATATAGGCACAAATAATGTAAAACTTTGGAAAAACCCCTTTTCTAATCCTTAAATCCATAAGTAAATATTTTTTGTTGATTTATGGATAACTGTTAAGCTACAGTTTGTTAGATAGTAAATTTATTGGGAAAGGCTTAATAAAACTTTGACTACTAAAGTGAAATCGCGGAGCACACCTAATGTATATATTAATACGTGAAGCAAAAGCTTTCAGTCCTTTTTTAAGCGTATTGCGTGTACGGAAGACTGTGAGATTTGGTATTGTTAAAGTTTATATGGAGGAGGAGTGCAGAAAGCTAACCGTTTTTCTATAATATCTTTTACTAACATATTAAAGTAAATAAATTAATAGGTACTGCGAATCTTTGAGTCTATGATCAAAAAGTCGCTGGTCGATTTTCGTCGACCTTAGGGCGATCGCTAGTATTTATAAATTTGCAACTAAGCTAGCAACTTGCAAGGTTCGCAAGGTTCGCAGTGTTGCAGCGTTGAGGTATAACTTTATTTTCGTGAAGGTAATTAAACAACTTACTAACAACTGTCCTATTGTTATTAGTTCGCAGAAAGTTTGCTGTTGATTTGTACATGAAATGTTTTGTATGTTCCTATTTCACAAATTGAAATGGAATTTGAAATCGTACTCCTAATTATAATGTTTTAAGTTTAACATGGGTTATTATAATTTGTAAAGACCGTAGAATTATGATCTTGACATGATCGATAAAATACAAATCTATACTAATATTATAAAGCTGAAGAGTTTGTTTGTTTGTTTGGTTGAGCGCGCTAATCTCAGGAACTACTGGTTGGAATGGAATATTTCCATTTCAGTATATTTTAGTGTTGGATAGCCCATTTATAAAGCCTATGCTTATATAACATCTCGCTACGACTAATAGGAGTGGAGCGTCAATGAAAAATGTTGCATAAACGGGGTGCCTCACTCTCTCTTAAGTGAGGCACGATGTAGTTGCGCGGGTCAGCTAGTATTATATAACCAGGTTATTGCTTCACACTTTGCATAATGATCATACATAATAATACTTAAAAACACGGCCGGCCGAGTAACTTCACAATATGTACTGTAACACTAGATGTGAAATGCCCCCTGTCGTTTTATTTTTTCTAACTGACTGGCCCTAAAAAAGTAGAGCCTCTATCGGTTTTTACAGCTTTACCGTGGCTTGGGTGCGAGCGCTTAAGGCACTCAGCCACAAAAACTTGGGCAAGATGCGCGCAAGGGTGCCAAAGTGGCCGAACCTCTGCTTGGGCTGTTGCCTCGATTGCAATGAAGTCGCAATGAAAACTAATTTCCTATCCATAAAAAAAATCGAGTTAAACTAACACATACATATATACATGTCCCTGGGAAGAAGGAAGGAAAATGTGTATATGTGTTTAGTAATCTGCAATATAATCGAAACTAACTATGGTAAAAAGAGAACAAAAAAGGCCCCTTACAGAACCCATGCACCTGTGTGGTGTGCACGTATGTATGAACATATTGTGTGTAATTAATAATTATGTGTGTGGGTAGCTAAGTGATTGCAAGTGCAGTGTCACGTGTATCGTGCGAGCGGCTGCCAGAATCAATCAATTATACAAAATAACACATTGACTTTGCAAAATGGAAATTAAATACAACATATGTATTATAATATTAATCCTATTACGAGATGAGAGTATCAACATTACATTGTAACAATCTAACATTCTATCAAAACATCAATTATATTGAACATCTCTAAATCAACATGTTAATTAGTCACGCACAGTAACTAAATACCTTTGTTAATTTTACAGCAACCGTTAAGCGTTGATTTCTAATAGACTTAGCTGGATTACGTACCTACCCTTTAGCATTACTTCACTGAACCGTATTACAATCTATTGAATTTGAAATTATATATACACAGAGCCAACATTTGAAAAGGTCTCTTATTGTTTGACGAACTATAATAATATAGACATTTCAGAAATGTTGTATATTATGTAGGTACATAGTGTAAGGTACAATAATATTTGAAAAGAAGATCCTTAACGTGGCTTGCTGTAGGAGTTGACTTGTAGAAAAAAACAGGATAAAGCGTTATGCCGCATGCCGCATCCATGAGACTTTCTCTCTATCTCTTTCTTTTATGTATGCGAGTGGTTCCTTGCGTAGGAGTATCGAGATTCAAGCAGAAGAACCTTGTGTGCGGTTGGTTATATATCCCTTTTTGAGGTAGCCACCAAACTGCAATGCATTGTACTTAAGGCGGGGCCCCTCAAGGTGGTCTTGTGAAATAAGCGCGCGTTCAGTTTATCTGTTATTTTGTAAGGTATAACTTAGATCGATGTGTTTTTTATGAATTCGACTGCAATAATTGTAAAATAATATTTTACTCATTTTTATTTTTAGTAACTTCGTTCCGTAAGGGGTTTCCCCGATCGCACAACTTTTTTGTTTTATTAATTTACAGTAATGGATATGGTTGAAACCAGTCACATGAACTAAGGTTAGCCTGTATCTCAGATGCCAGTCTATTCACAGATTTTATAATTAGATCTCTCTTGATACTTAAATTAAAATAAAGAAAATGGATTAATAATGTTGCGTATTTAGATTGTAGAACTTGTATGGTGTGGGAGTCTGTATGATATTTGTATTATAAGTGTCTGGTGCTCTTATTTCATCGAATTGGTAAGGAAATCATGATTGACAGGGCATAAAAATCATTACATCAGATGATAAGCCTCTCATGGTGGCCCGCTTCGGCGAGGTTACGAAATCAACCCGTGTAACCTAGTCATTTCCACAGTGGTAATATGCAAACATGTTTACAAATTGATATATTCGTAACAAATATAACCAAAATTAATATTAAAATCGCCTTGCGCTTGCAAAATTCGAACGTGCAAATAATATTTTAAGGAGAGTTCACAAAAACTTTTTATATCATATGAAATAACCATGTTGTAAAACCTCTTAATATATCCAACTCTTTAACATTTTACTATTTATTAAGAATTTATCTTTATTATGTTATGATGATAGATAACAATTCTTTTATATTTATGTAAACGTTGTAGGCACTTATCATAGTATAGCACATCTGAGTTAGTACTCGTACTAAAATAAATAATGCCGGCGCGCTGTTGGCGCAGTCTTTACTAAATAAATATACTTTTTTATTTTATTTTTTTATTTGACTCATTATGTTAGTATGAAGAACCTTTACAGCTTTTCCTGGCTTTGTGACGAGCGCAGAAGGCACTCAACTGAAAAGGTAACAAGAACTTCGGCTTGAGATGTTGCCGTGTATTTGATCCTGCAATTTGAATTTAACTATCTATTCGACCTCACTAACTACATATACATAATGCATATACATTAATATAATGCGCGTATGTCCTTAGTTTATTTGACAATTTATTATTTTCTATTTAAAAAGATAAAGGTTCCTTACAGAAACAGTGCTTTTTTACCTATAATGATTTTTTTAAATATGTAAGTTTTTGTTCTAGTATAATTCCAAGGAGATTGAAACCTTTGAAAGCAATTATTTATATTGCAATTATCTTCGATTTCCCTCCTCCGAGAGTTCTTATTAGCTCAAGGATTTTCCATCCCGTAACGTCTGCGCAGTATACACCATTAGTTAGTAGAACCATTCAAGCGGATAAATGTTTATTTGATCTTCTACTAACTGTATTACTGAATCCATTGAATTAATTTGTTTCAAACAAATTGAATGAACCTTAGATATTGTAGTGTTTTTAATATTATTGGTTTTTGTTCTGAAACGTTCTCATTGAATTTGTAACGAATTCATATTATATTAATGACTAGCTGTGCTCAGCGGTTTCACCTGCGTATAATTTTTTTTTTTTCGATTAATCTTTTTACTTCAGTAGGTATAGACAACATTTTTATCGGGAATGCCAGGGTTTAATGATCACACTCATACTGCTCGTTCGTGCCACTTACTATACTTAGACCTGAACCCAGTGTTAAATTATTTTAGTTTTTATTATCTCCCAAACTATGCGTTCAGATAACATGTTATAAAGGGCAATATCTTCATAAAATAGTTTTAATGATGAAATAAGTTTCATTCATTGGGATAATATGCCATGCCTGAAAATAATGCTCATAAATCTGAATGCGCTGATGTAATGGTTAACGATACGTAAATACAATGTTCTACAAAAATATTGACCATTAGTATATATAAAAAAAAGTTTGCGATAACATATGTCTAATAAGCCACAATAAGATATTTTGCAAATATTTTCTGTTGAAGATTAAAAATTTATTTATGAGCATTATTTTTAAGCATGGCATATTAATCCGTACCTACAAAAATTACTTTATCATAAAAACAATTTAATAAAGATACATTTCGTCTTTTACAGCATGTTATTTGAACGCATAGTTTGAGAGATAATGCAAAATTAAAATAATTCAACATTCGGCTCGGGTCTTTGTCTACAGTAGTGGCGCGAACGAGCCGTGCAATGCCGCAATGTTACCATCTGGTCGCCCAATAAATATATTGTCTAAACTGAAGTGTTATAAATCATCAATCAGTGAATTCTTCTAAATTATATGCGGGTTAAACCGTGGGATACAGTTAGTTAATAATATAGTTATCTAAATCCACAACAAAACAACTAAACTATCCATAACAAAATAAATCCTGATGAATACAACAGTATTTTAAATAATGTTTAATTTTATGTATCAATATAAGTATAAAGATAAATCGGCATACGTATATGCCAACCCCGAGAGCAAAGTTATTAAACTGAAGGAGATAAAATTAATAGTCAAATATTCTTTCACTGATAAATTATTTGTGGAAGAAGAAAAAATGCAGTTCTCAATTTTTTTTTAATGATATTTCATGTGCATTTATGCCAATTTAACTATATGTATTCAGATAATTTATTTTTAACATAAAATTAAACATTATCTAAAATACTGTGTTCTTCAGAATTTATTTTGTTATAGGTATTTAAATTACGAATAAAAAATACAATTTATTTATAATGAGTTGGTTGTTTTTCATTGGGGCATACAATACGTTTAATTAATTACTACGGATTTCAGTGTTGTTACAAGAAATTGAAATTAATTAATTTTTATGTCAGGAAGGGATTTTCCATTTAACCGAGGAATAATATTGAAAGGATTATGTTTTTTCAAATAAAATAACGCGATATTTTAAGCCTAAATTTGAAATATATTTGAATTTGGAATTCCTCACAAAACGCCAGATATTTGAGATCAAAGTGGCCAGTTCAACAAAACTCAGTTTCATATTAAGTAAGGACTTAATATTACACTTGTGTTAGAACGAGATAGGAATACGTATGTGTAATCGGCCTACGTAAATCGTTATCTAAACAAATCTCACATATTTTTTGCAAAATCTAAAGTTTTAAATTGTAACTTAATGTTTAATAAACGTATTAATTATTGTGGTTACATGTACTGTACCTGGATGTAACACGTATAATAAAGAAATCAACAAAATAATACTCATACTAGTGTATTCCGTTTTTGGTCACGTCTTATTTAACCTATTGCCGATCTACTATACGTATATTTCCATAAATTAAAATGCATATTAGAAGTTGCAGTACGCAATACATAATAATTTCAAATTAAAGTTAGTATAAAATTTCTTACCATTAATAATTTAATTGCAATATCAATTATATAATTGCAACGTAATTCATCAACGTTCACAAAATTGGTCGGACAAGACTGTCAGCGAAATATGAATACAAAAAATACGTAGTAATTGAATATTACGATAAAAATTATAGTAAAGTGATTTATGTCGAGCCTGTCAAATTCTTTGCAGGAAAATCCGTTCAATAAATTTAGGAGTGAAACTCAAGAAACGAATATTTATTTTCGCATTTCTCAACTGCTACCAGAGCAATGGTAGACACGATTGAGCTAAGAGTTCGCGGGATTGATCCTTGCACATTACTTACTGACTTTTGTGTGTTGAGCATAATTGTCAGTTGTGTGTCTGGGTGTTTAATATCTATATAATATGCATAGCTGTATATTGTATAGTATATCAGCTGTTTAGTTACCATAGTACAAACTTTGTTTAGTTCGGAATAAAACGGTCGTGTGTGGAACTGGTCTCCATAAATATTTATTAGTTAATAATATTATTACGTAGTTTCTTCGTTCTATTTTACATTATTTAATTTTAATTTTAACATTGCCGCTTGGTCTCTATGGAAAGGCGATGGAATGCAATATTATGTAGCCTAGATAGTTCATCGAGTTAAGTCCTTTGAAAGCTACATTCATATTGGTGTAGTTTTCAAGTGAAGCGCTTTCTAACACACGGACACGAAAATTATTTTATTCTTATATTATGTATAGATTACCTTCGCTATAATTCTTTAAATTTATTTATTTGATTTTAGAATTGGCGAATATGTGAAGAACAATAATATTCGAGTAACATGATAAATAATCAAATTAAGTTAGATACGGGTGAAGAAGCTTTAATTAATATTTCGGACATTATAGAATGTAGACAATCTAACCAACAGCTCTCATATTATTTAAACAGACTATGAATAGACAGTGCCTTGGATATATTGGCATCAATAGATAGCTTTCCTAATGACAATTTTAATCGTTAATAAAAAAATTTTTAATCATTTTGTTAACGAAGTCATTAATTTTATACTTTTTGTCTGTCTGTGGCGGGGAAAATAAGCTTTAAAATGATGTTTGAATCTAGTGAACATATTAAAAGCAAGAATATTCGAGTAGTATATTAAAAAAATCAAATTAATTTAATTAGATATGGGTGGAAAATGCTTAAATAAAAGTACGAAATTGTTATCTGAAATGAGTAAATAGTAAATTGATGAAATATGATACCTATAACGAAAGATTTAATGTTAATATTATAACATTTATAAATGGCATCAATTTTTCCTGGCGATCTTTTCCAGGCTTTCATTTCAACATTTTCTCAAACAGGTAAAAAAAAAAACAAATCTCTATTTTACTGGAAAAGCGTTATACAATAGCTTCTATTATGACGGGTCTAATTTACATATCTCTGAAAGTTCTTAGGGTCATCTCGTCAAAACTTTTATACGAGGTTTTATAAAAACTTAGCAGTTGTTCGGTTGTTATAAACTTTGTACGTTTGATTTCTCTGAAAGTCTAATATTTGTAAATTGGTGTATGTTTATATGAATTTCAAATGAAGCCCAGCGGGGTATCTGAAGCACACGATCAAAGCAAATTAAAGCGTGTATGTGACAAGTCTTGTGATACAAACTGTTTCACGTGGGTTCTCTGTAATAATAAACACACTTATATAAACCAAATTAGAAAACGTACTTTTATTCCAGTTATGTTGATTATATGTACTAGATAATTAGATATAAAAAAAATAATTACATGCTGTTCTTTGATATGTGTACCACTGGAGAGCGGCTGGACCGATTACAATTTTTTTTTTCAGGTTTGCAAAATTTGAAAATTATCCGGAAAGTTGAAAGTTTTTAGAAAAATTTAAATTGATTTTATTATTAGATTTTTCGATGAACTCAATATTACTAACGATTTTAAGTGCAAGTAGTCACGGCGTTTAAAATGCAGTAAGGCATAATACGTAAACAAGGAAAAAAATTCTCAAATAAAAATCATTTCAACCACAGAGATATATTTCAAGTCTTGCATCAAAGCATAGAAAATTCAATGAAGTTCTAATTTTATTTAACGAAAAATTTATAAATATCGTTGTAATTTGAATTGAACGAAAATTAGTGTTGTAATTACTATGTAAAGGTCTATTTGTGCCAAAATGATAAAAAAGGAAGTTTATCCATAGCTTTTTTTATTGTTAGTTATATAATGTTTGACCATGATTTCATCTGACGTTAAACGACATTGTGGCCGAAGATGTTAACACAGTAAGCCTTGAGAGGGATTGGAAATTAAGTGCATCGGCCGGAACACACTTATAGGTGCTTGACGACAACAATAGCTAACCAAGCGGGCATTAAAAATGCTCTATCACCATAACATTAGCTACACTTATTTTATGATAGATACATAAACGATATTTTTAACCCCTGACACAAAAATAAGGATGTTATAAGTTTTAACGTGTGTATCTGTTTGTAACAAACCGATTTTGATTTAGTTTTTGTCAAGAAAATTTGTTCAGACGCTTGAAGATTATCAGCTTTTTAAAGTTGATAAATAGATGTGAGCATCTTCCACAGGTCTGTTTGAGTCGAGATTTGGTACTCTGTTACTTTAATTATATTAGAAAAACCCTGACCCGATGTTGCAGCGTCATCTGGATCCATGGGATCTTATTAATACCTGGGATTAGGACTGGGATACCAGCTTACAGCAGAGATATCGAATTTGGGCTTATTGGAATGATCTCAATGAATAAGCTTACTTGTATCGGGGGCTTTTACTTCTGTACAGAGCTTAATTTATTATATGTGTACTTCTTTATTTACATAGATAACCATCGAAAGGTTTTTTATTATAATCGATTTCTTTATCAAACACAAGGAAATACAAAAGATTTTCGTATACTCGATAGAAAATGTCGCTGGTAAATTTTTATTATGCTCCAACAAAATTGTATAATTATAGCTTACTTATTTTTTCTTCGTCAGCTTAACAGAGCAGGTATTCCACTTAATGATTCTTAAAGGTTATTGTCGACATAAAATCCGTACATTTCAATGAAATCTAGTGAATTGTACATTTCTTTTTATTCCTTAAATTTCTTGCTTAACTATATTTTGAATATTCACTTCTTGTAGCTAGGGACTAAAGAGAAAAGCTTGCTACACAAGGAATTTTTATAAATACTTGCCTTTTCATACAACTTAGGTGGCAAAGAAGCTTATGTATGACCCACCAGAGGTATCACTAGCGCGTCTCCAACCTTCTTCTCACTTTCCTCAAGGATCTTTGGAAACCCTACTCACCTCAGAAACACAAGGTTATTTGGCTGAGATCTTCTGTAGGGTGGAGGCATTTCACCAGTCAGGCTGCTCCAAGTAAATCCATAGAGATTTCTTTGTGCCCTACCTCTCATATAATTAACTTTTTTCCATTAAAACCCGACTGTGGAAAAGGAGGGTTATGTTTTTCGAGTGTATGTATTTTATGCATGAATGTCTATTTCTTCGGCATGCTCTCTAGTCTAAACGGTTTGATGGATTTTAGCATACGTTATATTCGTCTTAATTGTGGGAGTGACATAGGCTATATAATATGTATATATAAGTACGACTTCTGGGAATCAAATAAAAAGCAAATATAGAAAAAGAAAAAAAAATTGTCTGATGTTTTTGTTGTAGTCGGGTATTTATTTTCTTTTTAATAATTCAGCTTGTTAAATACTTTCTATTTAAAATAACGAAACAATGTTATATAAAAATAAATCCGAATCGGTACACGCGAATAGGACGAAGACGTAGGTAGCCCTACAATCGCAGCCGTGATTGCGGTCGTAATGGGGTTCGGATCCCTAAGGATTTTAGATTATCCGATAGAACCCGTGTAAATGAGAACAAATTAATGGTATTTAGATTCATAGTTTAATCTTTAAATCTGGAAAATCTATAGTTTACGAATTTGTTTTGTAAAATGAATTTAACAATATTTATAATATTATTGTTTTGTCAAGTGTTTTATGGGAGTTTTCAGCGATGTTTGTTTGAAACGATATTTGCTTAATAAGTTCGAACCTCACAATAAGCCTAAGCGTTTGGCGAAGAATAACATTGCAATGAAATCATACTATGGCGGCTTACTACCGCCCTCAAATTGAAAATCTTTTGTCAAAATCTTATTTTTACGGCGTCAGCTACATTTGAGAGCCAGTCAGTCTCTAGTCTTTACATGTGACCACACAGACACGGTGTTGTCAGCACGTTACGAGTGAAGCCCAACGATCCCTTATAATGACGTTGCGACGTTTAAGCGGCGACGCTGCGTCGATTTACATAAGTTGAAGCCACTCCAGCGATTACTTCACGGCTGAATGACTTAAGCGCTCGCTCCCAAGTCACGGTGAAGCTGTAAAAGCCGTCAGAGGCTTTAGAGCCCTTAAAAGCTAACAGTATAGTCAGTCAGAAACAAAAAACCGGCGTTGACAGTGCGCTGCGTCAACGCAAATCTACGATTCCAACGCATTGAGTGCCACACGAGCAATGCGCTGTCGCAATGTATCCGAGACAGGGAAAGTTGGAAAGGGTTGGAGGAGGCTTTTACCCATGGAAAAAGGGGATACATAATAGTGAAATAACGAAATAAACAATATAGAAAGATATAGTGGTCGTTCGGAGGACGAAATTCGACCGTCATTCATAAATTTATAAGTATCTGAAGGTTAACTACTTCTTTTGTCAAAATGTATACCAACACTAAAATCACACAACATTCACAGCTCATTCAGTATACTCTGTGCGACTTTTTTATTAATACTATCTGTTTGATATTTGCAGTATGAACGCGACGTAAACAATGAATATTATATCACTTCTTGTCACTTTTCACTCAACAAAACATAACAGTGTTTTAGAGTTCTAAGTTGAATGGTATTGGTTTGGGTAGTATTATTATTTAATTTAATATATTTGTATCACATACATATTTTATATAAATATTAGCTGTCTGCACTCTATCTCCGTATAATCTAGAACTATAACCATATAACTTAGAAATAAAAACGAACACTTTTGCTAAAATTGAACTGAAGCTAAAATTAATAATGAGATTTGACTTGGCACTGCTGTGTAAACAAAAATATTTGAACCAATAGCTATTAAAATGTATTGCTAATTCCACTCTTGTCTGTACACGAAGGGTGCGAGAGTACTTAAACTGGGGATCGTCCCCTTATAGGGTTGTTACAGTGTCCATATACCGGGAAATCCAAACCGTAAGCACCTATGTATCTATTGGTCGTAATAGGTAATGGTTATTGGAAAGGCCCGAGGTGGTTAGGATGTATTTTTTATAAATAATATATCTATATTTTGTTGTACCATAGGCATATTATCAAGGTGTAATATATACTAGCTTCTGCCAACAGATTCGCCCGCTTTTCAAAAACCAGTGCAAGGTTCGACAGTGCTCAACAAGTGCTCAAGAACAAATAATGTAATGCATTATTCCTACGCAACGAATAACAAATTATTGAGAATATAATTATTGTGTTGTCGATAATATCAGTTTTCGTAATCCTTTACAATTACAATGGTCACCCAGTGTTATCGCAACGTGTGAACAAGTAAGCATTATTCAGCCATCAATAGGTGTGTAAGAGAGAGAGAACTTCCCGTTGCCCACCAAGTTACGATACCAATAATAAATTTTCCGAATTTACGATTATAATCCTTGAGTGCATGGTATAAAGTTCACTTTTATTGGTTGTGTCATAGTTAAAAATTATAATACCACACATAACAGCAAATTGCCGAACAGCAGAAAAACGATAACAGTTTATTATAATGATTGTTGAAAAATAACACAACAGCGTGAATACATTACTGAAAAACAACCGTCATTGCCACCTTTAGCTTTATGGAATACGGACAAAAACAAACAACAAGCGAAATAAATTTTGATATAGATTTTATAAAATAACATTAAAGTTATATTTCAAACTAAAACGTTAAATTTAATAAATATAATTTAAGAAAATCAGGGTAATAAAGATTTATTATTTTTTGACTTAAAAAATGCGGGAAACACTGTTCGCCGAGATTAGTCTTAGATATAAAAAATAATAAAATTACATTGTAAAATAACAAATGTAACCGCGCATCCCTAAATGAGTTATAGTAGGACATTCTTATTAAAATAAATTACTATTCTTGTTATAAAAATGTATGACAAAATGAAATTTGCAAAACAAAAACCTCCACGAGCCTTATCCAAATGAAAGCACGGCCTAAGCAAACATTAGCGAAAGTGTCGAAATGAACTCGATCATTTCATCAGATGACCGCAACATGCGGTAGCCCTTTCTTCAAGTTAGGGATGGACAATATTTATAACTTCGAGCTTAATTATATATCGATAATAAATTAAAAATAAAGTCATTTTCCTAGCAATGTTAGTTTTTTGGTGATACGTCGTTACTGATAATAAAAAACGAAAAAAGCAACGTAATCAATACCTACTAATAATAATATATAAAGTTCAAGAGATTGTTTGAACGCACTTCTCTCGGGAACTACCAGGCGAATTTGAAAAATGTTTTTTGCATTTCATGGCCTATTTATTGAGGAAAGTTATAACTCCACGCTATGACCTTAAGGAGTAGAGGGGTAAACACGAACGCCAAGCATTCTGGAAAGCTGTAGGCAAGTATGAGAAGTGAGAACGACGATAGGCTACACGGATGTATTAGCGGCGACACGGCGCAGAGGAGAATTGGGCGAATAAATTAAACACGGGTGAAACCGTGGGGTACAGCTAGTGTATCGATATTCGACTAACGTAGCGAGAAATCAATAAAAAGCTACAAATATAAATTTGTGCAGTAAGTTTGTTTTATGACCTAGGTGCCTCATGAGTTTCTTTTACAAATAAACTTTTAAATTGGTTCTGGATAGATGAAAAGTATTGGAGTACAGTCAGTTTTGAAATTAAATACATTACAACAGATTTATAAAAGGTTACCAATAAAGAAATTTTACTATTTCGGGGAGATTAACTTGGAAAGGGGTGCCAAAATAAATGATAATTTCATGCAAGGTTACCTGTTGATGCAAGCACGTATCCTATTATATCGACAATAATAAGTTTTATAAGCTAATAAGTATCGATGTTTCTTCACTACCGCTTATCGCTACTATTAAAAGCCGTCGACCTACAGAAATAGCAACGTCGCGTATTCACTGGAACAATTCATGTGGACTTAATTCATGAAGTGTCCGCACCGCACCCTTTAATCATGGCCCCGTGTAATGGAACTGATATTTATAGACTACCAGACAAAACGAATGGATTATTTCTTACTACAATATATTTAACTAGCAGTGCTTGCGACTTCGCTCGCGTGGTATATTTCGTAACTAACTAAATAAAAACCTTGCAACTCAATCTCACCTTACGGTATTTGACCGGTATAAACTTTGAGAATACCCAACTAAAATAATTATAAATGTTTACCGATATTATCTAAAATAGGTACATATAGGCAGTTTAATTTATAACTTTATTTTTATAAATAGTTAATACCCAGCGAATCATAACGCTTTAAATTATGTCTGTTTAGTGAATTTATAAATCTTAATAGCGTATAAACACTTAACAACGAAATCTGTTTTATAAATTTAGATTTACTAGATATTCTTAATTATTTTAAACATTTAATAGACTGTCTAAAAACATTTTAAAATAATAATAAAAGCTCAACCTTAGTTTTTAATATAAGTGCTTACAGAAAATATACTTATGTGCGACAATAAATATCAAACCACTTTTATGATAATTTAAACCAAGCCGTATAGCGTCATCTGTGAATCCTCCTGGAAAATAAAAATACATACATATAATTTTATTGATAATTATGTAAAGGTAAAATAATTTGGATTAATTTGCTATCTATTCACTTTATTTCACTAAATATTTTTAATATATTACAAAATTACTTCTACATACATTCCTTTTTTATGCAAATAACCTAAAACGCTATTTATAGACAATACAAATGTCTACATGTGTATAAATACATCCTAAATTTACTTAAAGACTATAAACTACAATCATACCAAATTTCATTAAATTCAGTCCAGTAGTTTTTGTGTGATAGGCGTTCAAACATACCGATAGACAAAAATTTCAATAACCATCGAAATATGTTCTGTCCACGATTCGAAATCCTCGGTAATCATTTTTTTCAAATATCTTCAATGTACAGACTCGACTCTTTACTCTTTTGTTAAAAGTATAGGTAACGACTGATTCATTAAATAAAAAAACTTTTTTATGAAATCAATTTGAAGGTAAAGCTTGAGCTATTAAATAACTAGTTACGACTAAAAATTAAACCATTTTAAGTACATCTTATTAACCCTGGTAATCAATAACAGATAAAATAAGGACACAAAAATAGAATGAGAAATCACCATGAATAGTTAATTGTTATCAATATATAAAAATGACATTATAGGCTTTATGGGCTTTAATTTTATTTTCATTAAAAAAAAGTTGCGAAGCGATGACTAAATCATATGATTTACATATGCATGGGAATAATGTTCCAAATGTCTTAAATTTGGATTATAAATTAGTTTTATTTCTAAATTCCAAACCAATTGTGAGTTAGTAAGAAAGGAATGTACATTTTTATTAAAGAAAAATATCTTTTATTGCTTACAGTTTAATAAATCAAAAACAATTTTAAATTCTAGGAAGTAGGTAATATGATATTCGTTATTAGTTATATAATACGCGTACACGCGACTATTGTGTTCTGAAGTTTAGATTTTGTTTCGGCTGTTTGTATGAATACGTAATACTGTTTACTTTAGTGTAGGTACTACGGCTGCGCGCCTACGTCATGCTATTGCACGCGTTTCCCTTCCTCGCTACTTTAACCGCCCCTGCCAACGTTTGTCGGAAACATAGAACGGTCGCGCATGAACTTGTATGATTACAATGTTCAGCCAGTTCATTATTGAAATTGTTATAACCAATATTGAAAATTAGAGGAAAACATACATTTTTCAACATTTTTTTCTACTCTTTTACGTTCGTTCATTCGTTATGTATAAAATACAAAAAAAATGTTTTCAAATTTTTTTTCTAGATAATAATAAAACTCGTTAATAGCTACTAAACAAAAAAATGAAGTGAATCTATTAACAAACCAAGGGAAAAAGGTGCTGTTTTGTCTTTGCCTATTTACATATAGATAAGTCTAGGTTTATAACAAAACGTTACGAAGAATAATGTTCAAAGGATTTGCAACATAAACACTAAGGAATTGAGCAATATTACAATATTGATTTAGGTAGAATGAGGTCACAGTAGAATATCCCTTACTTTAGCTTTGGTGTCACGTAGTCAGTTTAGCAGATCGTATTACTTGTAGTGTGGGTTGAAAATATTCTTATCTCGACGAGACAGCGTCATCCTCTTCATATATTATGAATCAACAGTAACACCCGGTTTCTGAAAGGTTGATCAAACTATCGTTCAACTGACACAGCTGTCAACTTAACATCGTTGTCAAATTAGTTCGAGTTTCTGAAACGTTGATTAGTGTTAAATTTACTAATCTATGATCATTTTGATTTGACATTGATATTATTTTTTTATTATGGTCACATTGCGGATACCGTTCAACTTTACATTCAATAGCTCATTCGTAACTGTTAAATCTGTTGTTAAACGAACAGCTGTTTATGAGTTGTGCGTCTAGAAGAGTACGATTACCGCTTTTATTACACGATAGGAGTATTACATACCTACTATTCTTTGTTTATATTATTGCGATTTTACTACAAAAATTATAAAATGAGTTCACGGGGAAAAAATTTCACCGAAAAAGAAAAGTGTAAGCTTTTGGAACTAATTCAAAGGTAAGTTCCTACATATGGAATAACTCTACAAAGGTTTGACGGCTTGATAATTGAAAATATTTCTTTTGTTTATGTAGATACAGTATATTGTGAGTTTATATTACAATAGACTTTGTTTGCAGGTACAAAGATGTTATAGAAAATAAGAGCACTAATGCAGTTTTTACAACAAAAAAAAAACGAAACTTGGGAGGTCATTGCGTTAGAGTTTAATAGTATCGCTTAAGTGCCAAGAACTATGAAACAGTTAAATACCTTCACTGCTAGAAATGCTCAAGCTGGCAACCGTGAGAGACATGATCATTTTATAACAAAATTTTAGTTTTAAATCAACTTAAATCAATAGTTAACTCGTCAAGGAGCACTGATTACTTGACAACGCGTTTGACAGTACATTAATCTATGATCATGACTTAACTAGCTTTCGAGAAACCCAAAATGGCGTTTGACAAGCGATTTTAGTCTACATTTTGACATATCTGTCAACTGAACTGTTGTCAAATTAAAGTAGTTAACCATGCTTTTAGCAACTCAATATACACTTAACAAGAGATTTGACAGTTGATTAGTTAATTTTTGTGATGATCAACCTTTCGGAAACCGGGCGTAAGTCTATTAACTGACAGACGACCAAATCATTTCCTAGTATTTTATTCTATGAACGCTATTTTATACTATATCTACAAGATCACGGATATACTTACATGCAAACTTGGAAGTATATCGTCTGTGTACAAATATTGGCTTCAGCTAGACGATAGATCAGCGGTTCCTAACCTTTCAATCTTGTTAGGAAAACTCATTTTACCACCCTCCACCCTCGCTTTTAATTTTTTTATCATAGAGAAAACAACACTTGAGAATACAGTCTTAATAAATCGTAATAAATTGCACAAAGATATGAACTTTAGTCATTTAAATGGAAAGTTCCCTGAGGACGGAATTCGATGAACTCTTTAAAGGTTGTTTCACCGCCTCATTGGATTTCCAATTTTTCCTTTACAAAAAGCTTTCTTACCTTCGCAGTATAGCGATTTTCACCTCCACGTTCAGAACCTAGGGTGTGAGATATTCGCACTACAAACACATTTTTACTATTACGTCGACATTTACGTTGTAATAACGTCAACAAGCAGTCTGATCTTCGCGATGTAAAATACTTTTAAAACTTTTATTAAAACAAGTGCAAATTTTCAGACGGTCTCTATATAGTTGTCGCCGTGACAGAATTAAATAACTGAGTCAACCTTTATTAAAAAGTAACTGTGCTAACATAATAAAGGTCGCTGGGAGCCGTTGGGTGCAGGCCGCACAAGATCGGTCGCTCTGGAGATCTATGGGGGAGGCCTATGTTCAGCAGTGGATGTCCTGCGGCTGAAATGATGATGATGACTGTGCTCCGAGATTTCAGTATAATTTTTTAATTGTCGTTGGCCACCGCACTGCACCACTGGGCTCGCCCGACACGCATCCTTACTTCGCCCTCGCTACTTTCTAACCTAATTATGTATTGTAATTGTTCAGCTCCTAATGATGTTAGCATTATGTTAATTAAAACCTTTTGCAATAAATAGGCTATTCAATGCAAAAATATTTTTTCAAATATGACTGGTACTTCCAGAGATTAACAACGCCTTCAAACAAACAAAAAAAAACACAATCTATTGAGCTTTGTAATAAGTACAGATTATCTTAGTAGTTAAGTTTTTACTTTTACTAAATAATTTAAAATGTAATATAACGTCCAAAATATACAAGCCTCTTACAGTTACAAATATAATTTTGATAAAAAAGCGAGTAATTGTAAAATAGAATCATAAGTCATGTAGCCATTTCAGGTATGTGATGAACATTATAATAAAAACTGCATACCAGCGTACCTAATTACCCCTTAGTGGTTAAGTAAAGTGTGTTTGCAAAGGTGCAAATAGTTGATTTTATGAGATCCACCTCACTCAGAGTTACTCAGTATATAGCACATAAAACTATTACAGATTACATTAATTTTTTCAGTTTCGTATGGAAACATAATAATAGAAATTTCCTGGTGACCGGGCTTTACTCGGTTTCAAAAAAATAAACACCTATTTAGGTAAACTTTGAATATAAAACATTATCTCAATACAAAATTTCATTCAAATCGATCGAACCGTTTCCGAGAAACCAATTACACACATATATATACTTTATATATATAAAAACATAACTAAGACAGCTATATCGGTAAGCATTTTATTGTTGTCTGTCTAGCAAATCATCATGTCCCGTTCATGTTCTTACGGAAACAAAAATAAAAACCACGAGCAATTTGCTAATACGCAATTAATTTTAACTTCAAAGTTTCAATGTTCCTTTGTAAACTTTTCACACAGTTCTAAAGAACAAAACAAATACACAAGAATGTTACAAAGAACTTCCTCATTTTGTACCACTAGGAGGTTCCTATATAGTTCCGATTTCCTTCTGTTGCCTTGACTATTGATTTTCGTTTTTCCCGGTACCACTGCAACTTGTGTAGCGAAATCATTGTTTTGATTATAAATTAAATAAATATGATTCCGCACCACTTGTATTTTATAACATAATATATAATGTTGCCTAAAAAAACTATATAACTAATAATATATTTATTTATATTAACTAATAATTTTATGAATTTGCAAATTACATGATTTTCATCTAGCATTGATATTTAGATAAATATCTTCTTCAAAGACTTCTTTTAATTAAATTAACGTTTTATGCAAAGAAATACAATTTCATCTGCACTTTAGCAAACGCAATTTTACTTAATTATTAGTTACGTAAAAAAATATTATTGAGTTATCAAAGTTTAACTCGCGTTTATGGGTCCCCTACTCAGGTAGGCGAGTAATTCAATCATAGGTTGGAAAACAGGTCTTGCCCTTTAGCTCCGAGCTACACATTTATTTAACAAATCTAATTATGATTTAAGCTTTCGTTTAAGTTAGATTTTTTAAGTTTTGTTTTATTCTGAACCAGTAAAATATCTACACTGCACCTCTTAGTAAACACAATCAACTTCAGAGGCAGTAGTGACGTTCAAGTACGTGAATAAATAAGTATTCGAAACGACATTTTGTCTTTGGATTTGGATATACTTAGATTTATCTTAAACCGTGATAGCTACAGGGATCAGCCTAAGTTATTTGCACTTTTGCAGTAATGCTCTACATCCAGTTAATAAAATATAAATTGTGGAATCATTAAAAAGTGTAAATATTAGGACAGCCAAAAAAGGTAAATAGAATTGTTCAATTTGTAAAATAAACGTTGTAAGTCATAATTAGAGTTCTTACTTTGCAAGTAATTTTAGGAGATACTTAGTTACTGGAGACTATTCTATAATAAATAAATGTTCATGCTATCCAATTAGCTCTTCAAGTGAACCGCCAGTAATCGTCTACCGACTACTACTTCTATTTAAACAGACGTCTGCCAATTCAAAGCGCTTTTAATAAAGTTTCTCTCGCAAAAGTCACTCTCGTTGTTAATATTCCGATATCGGAATTCGCAAGCATATTTTGTGCAGATTTTTCATTATTTGTGAAGACAAGTTATGAGATATTAGGTCTTTTGAAAGTGAGAAATCGATAATAATGTATAAAGGTTGCTTCTCTTATTCCGATTAACGACTTATATAATAGCTAAGTTTTTCATATATTTTTTTTTTACATAAGGTTTATTTATTATATTCTGAACTCAAAGTAAGCCACTTAAAAGTTTAAAAACGGTTAATAAATTTAAATCTGAATACAAAATTTATATAAATTCTATGCTGCTGTTTCAAAGCGCTTCGCCACGAAGAAAGAACGGTTTTCATCCAGTTTTTTCCATGAACGAAATTCGCGAGAAAAATCACTTTAACATACATTTATTTACGTAATTTGATATTCAGCGTCGCATAAATATGGGTGAATAAATCTGAACATTTTATACGGTAAATATTAGTTCAAATATTTCAAGCTTTTTAAATTTTATTTATGACCATATGATATTAGGTAGGTATGAATGAATAACTCACTAGGTGGGCAAGCGTTAGACCAGATCGAAACTTTAGTAGATCAGTATGAAGAAATAAAATTATGATGTAGTTCTGCGTTTCGAGTTATACCTATAATTAGTTTATAATTAATCTATTGAGATTGTTAACGAACACTAAAATTTTCAATCTATCGGTTACATTTTCGGAGGTTTGTAAACTAACTGGATTGGTTAGGTTAAGTTTGGCCACCTGTCGCTCCCGGCTGTTGCCGCCAAGGCGTTACTGGAAGCAGAGCGACCCCTTGTGGGTTGGAGTGCGGCTCGCGTCCGTTTATTTTTGGAGGTAGCCTACTGTTATAAAAGCCGGCTTCCTCTACCAACACGTCATATTAAATTACAAACTATTTAATATGATATGTCTGAGTATCGCAGATATGACTATGGCATCCGTATTAATGACTTAGTATCCGTACTAATGACTGGGCGCGATAGGAACAGATGTGCTTTTTGACCGCACGCACCTTGTGCAACCAATGACTGGGTTTAAAGACATTGCCCAAGTCAAGGTGAAGCTGTAAAAGCCGTCTGAGACTCCAGGGCCCCTATGGCTAACAGTATAGTCAGTCAGAAAAAAAGGTTTAAAAACATTGTCGCTCGAGCTATCGGATCGTGAAGATCTCAGTTAATAAGTAGACTACATACAGTGAACAGTGTTCCTGGTAGCCATCTAAAACTGGGTTACTATCATTCTCACTTTCCGTACTGGCCAGATTGCTTGAAGTTCACAGTAATTGCTCTGTTCATTAGAACCGTAAAACAGTAAATCTAACTACACAATTGTAGAAGAACTATTGCAAAGGGAGGATCCTCCGACCAGACGGGTGTTATGTCTGGCGGGCAGCTGCCCTCTTACGTGGCTCGATAGATGTCGCTATGTAGATGTCGCCACACAATTAATAAAATTAAAGTCTGTTTGTAGTGTCACAGCTTTTTACTAAATTGTCTTTAGGTTCAGGGTAATCTCCGAAACAGTTGGACCGATTTTGGCGAAACTTTCACTGGCAGATAGCTAATCTTATAAGGAGTTTTGAGTATTTAGGCTACTTTTATTTTGAAAAAGAATTAGGGATATGCGCAAATAAAAAAAATGGTCATCATGAATCAATTCGGCCACTTAAATGGCTTACATGAAGTAAACAATAAGAGATATATCAAATTAATGTACTACATAGTTGTAGACGTTAAAAAGACCTAATCTTCTAAGGAAAACTAACAATAAGCATTTTTATCTTTAAAATAACCGGGAGCGTGGAAGCAAGATTCGCGCGTATGCCCAATCGATGGTATTCATTAGTCCACGTTAGCGAAGCCGCGGGCACAGCTAGTAGGCAATAAAATTCAAAAATAATTTTTCAAATCTGAATGTATTTCCAGAGATTATCTCGCTCTAACAAACAAAGCTTTATTATTACTAGTATAGCTAGATTAAATAAGATTATAAACGTTAAACTTGATAATATATTAAACAACTTTAACGTCGTCTACTAAAACAAAATAAAACTTGTTCAACGAGATTTCATAGCGCTCGTTAAATCCTCTGCAAATGAACAACAACGTCAACAAAATTCATTTTAGCATTTTCACCGACATAAAAGATGTTCACAGGAGTAAATCACTTCTCCATACTTCTAACCTTACATAATTTGGATGGAAAATCACATAAATTTGTTCGAACGAAACTTTTAATGTCACAAGGAAATATTACATTAGGTTTCCAAAGTAGCTACAATCACAGCTCTTTGATTGAGTTTAGAAGAAACGTCCAAATGCTAATCAAATAATTCTGTTTTTTTTTTCTACGTAATATATATCCTTGCTATATTTAGAAAACGGCTACTAATCATTGAGAAAGTTGTAATATATTTTGGTAAATTATTTATTTGTTTGTTAACGCTTATGGAGTTTTTAGTTATATACTACATTATATTTGGGGTGCGCCTAAGAAGCCTTTGTTATGAAAAGAGTACAATTCGGTATATTACATACTGAATATGAATACGAGACTAGACAAAAACAACTTAGCATTCTATGAATTCACCGTGCGGGTGCCGTGTCCATCTTTTGGCAGAGAGAATAAACACGAGCAACCCCCGGGACTTCCAACCCAGGTGTAGGGTTAGGGGCCTTTATGATGTACATCAGCGCTCACCTTGACTGCTCGTGATGCCCTCCCTGCCGCCTGCCAAGCCAGTTAACACTGCTTTAGATACCCGTTCTAAAATAGAACTTACTGCCGTTCTCGACACGCCAAGGTCTTTTAGCAAGTTATAGAGAGATTTCGCTGGTGTACCTCTCGCTTCCACTTCGACTACATATAAATTCTTCGCATAGCCGTTTTTGGTTAGATCATTACTTAGATCGTTGTTTATTCTTACCCGTCAGAAGTAAGTCTAGAAAATTCGTAGGAAGAATATACATAATAAAATATAGATATAATAAGATAATAAAAATATTGAATAGGAGAATAGATATTATGATAAAACCATAAGAGATATATTCTATTAATGTACTCATTAATCACCCGAGTAAGCATTAATAATATAATCGTTAGTGGAAGTATTACGATTCGCGCGTATACCCGATCAACGACGGCATTCTTTAGTCCACGTGACTGAAGCCGCGGGCACAGCTTGTAACTAATAAAGTTGAAGTATCTGTTTGCAATGTCAAAATAACGTTTTTTTTTCTACATGCATATGGAAGTATATACGGTAGATATAACAAAACAACAATTTGTTTTTTATTTGTCTTTCTGTCTGTCTGTTTGTTTGTTCCAAGTAATCTCCGATAACGGTTGAACAATTTTGATGAGACCTTTACTGGAAGATAGCTGATGTTATAGGGAGTAACTTAGGCTCTTTTATTTTATTTTATTTTATTTTTTGTATGCCAGCGCAGTGCCCGCGTCGCCCCAGTATGGCGGCGGATGTTACACCGTGGAGTTTTAGTGAGTAGGAGTCCCACATAACCATTCGTCCCCCGGGCGGGTGTGTACCCATGATGGGTTTCTCCACGTTAAAAAAAAAGGCTCTTTTATTTTAGAAAAAAAAATTTGGGTTCCGCGCTAATGAAAAAAAAACGGTCTCAGTGAATCAATGAGAGCGCTTAAATTTGCTTACGCTGATTAAACTATAATAAATACTTATATATGAAATGAATTTACTACATAATTGTAGATATTAAAAGAGACCTACAAAAAAGTCAGCATAAGCAATATCTATCTTCTAAGGATCACATAACCGGGAGCGGGGATAGCATGATTCTCGCGTGTTCACGATTTCGGTCGAACGACGTCGCGAGAACAGCTACTAATAAATAAAACCTTATTTTTAAGATCTTGGGTTCTATTGCATTATCTAATACTATTAAGTGGGCAATTCTTGTATTATATGTACAAAATATAAATGTAATGTAATTTGTTTCTCGGAAATAGCTACTATGGTTTGGATGAAACTTTGTGTTTAGATAATGTTTATATTTCTTTTATTAGAGGCAGCGAGCACAGCTCGTTCGCCCTTATATTGTAGGTTTATTTTACTTTTTTTTTTATTTAACGTCGCAAGTCTGTTCAATTTGATCACATTCTATTTTCTTAGGAGGTTGAAAGCTACATTCCAATTTGCAGACGTCGGAAAAGACGTTGCCTCGAGGGGTTTTTACTAATGTACCTACATATTATTATATTTTATTTGAACGAAAACTATTCATACCATATTTATTTAGAAGTATATTTGTAAGATTTTTTTCGTCTCTTAATTTTATATTGTAAAATAAAAAGACTTGGTTGACACCATATTCGTTTTTATTCTCTTTCCCTCTTACACTAATTACAATATATATAAACTATCTCACTTACACACTTCCTGTCATTCTCTTCATTCGTTTACTCTTTCATACTTGCAAAACTTAAATAAACTATCCTTTTCTTAAATAAATACGTTCCATTTCTTTGTACCTTACAATATTTTGCTCATATTATTATGGATTCATATAGACTAACATTCGGGGAATCATATATAATAGTTTATATTATTACTACCGTCAACATAATTATTTCTTATTATTATATTACTAGGACATTTATAATGCGCACCGCTAAAGAGTGGAACGCTTTACTGTATTTCGTATTTCCCGATAATTATAACCTGGATATCTTCAAGTCTCGAGGGAATAGGTATCTTCTAGACAAGCGTGCTCCATCGTAGACCACATCATCACTCACAATCAGATGAGATAATGGTCAAACGCAAGCCTATCCATTGTAAAAAAAAATCTTCATTACACAAAAAAAGTACAATTGGAGGACTTATTGCTAAAAAGCATTCCCTATACCTATATTAAAGCATTAATGTGTTAATTAATCTTTAAAATAAATAAATATTGTATTCTATTCCAATGATATATACTTATCGTGTACAAAATTTCATCAAAATCGGTAAACAGTTAATATACATTTAATTTTATGTATTTTTTCCCCTAAAAGTACTATAGACATTTTTGTAGCCTATCAATTAAGATAAGATTAAGAATTAATTTTTTTGTGCGAAGTTTAAACGCATTATTGATCAATTATAACCTATCAATTGAGGAATTTAGTACAGTAAAGTTTTTTATTAATGCACGAGTTAAAGCCGGATATACAAATGGGCAGCCATATAAATAACATCTACCAGGAAATTTGAAGAAACAAAATACATTTTCAAACAGAACTACAGATTTCATTAATATAGGTTACGTTTAAGCTATCTGCATTTTTAATAAATAAATTCCATATTTATGATTTTTAGTACGTGTTCGTGAAAATTATAAATCCTACCTATGAGAAGAATTAAAAAAAAAATATCTGCATAGGACAAAAGTACAAGTAATTTTTGAGTTTTTATAGAAAATCTTTAGCTTTTAAGTACTTTAAGAAAAGCTGATTAACTTTTAGCATTTTTGAATCGGATCCGTAATTCCAATGAACATGCAAATTAGATGACTTATTTCTTGTAATGAAAAAAGTTTTTCGATCAGAAATGTCCAGTGAATACAGAAAATCGAATAAGCTATGTACCTACTTACTACTAATGTGAAAATGTACTATTAATAGACTCTTTATTGCTGTCGTGTTTAGAATTTATATTCTAAATACGTTTTCACTTTTTCTTCTCAGTCATTTTTGTATCAATTTCTACAAAGAAGAACGGATTCATAATACACTTTCGTCGCGAAGCAGAAGAATAATTACAAAATAAAAACAAGCACTTAGTAGATTACATTATGTATAAATTTAGTTTGTTCGGTAGTAAATTAACTCGAAGACTCCAGGATTTCTCTAAGATCAAGCAGAAAAACGTAGGTGGTATTATTTAAAGACATTTTTAATGTGTCCTCTTATTTTTAATCAAAATGGTAATAAGGTTCTAAATCTATTGCCTATGGGTTAAAAAAAAAAGATATCTGTTTTCTTTGTGCTCTGGTAAAGCTGGTCTGCATTTACGACGTAAGAAAAACATGTGTACAGTTCACACGCGGTAGACGTGAAATCTTCAGCAACCATAAAATTTTTCTCATAAATCATACACGTGAACAATACACCACGCTGGCTATAAAGACTTTTCCCAAGGCTTCGTAATACGCTGGTATACTTACACACACGTACAAATTAATAGGAGACCAAGATAATAGGGAAAACTGTACAATTTACTCTATCTCATTCTTTCTCAGGCTAAATGCTATAGAAGTATAGATGTACGTATTTATCTCTTGTTAGTGTCCCTTTTGCATTCATCGAGTTTCAAATCATAACGGTGCTAAAGAAGTTATCACTTCAAAAACATTTATTAATTTTACTACTCGTTCTGCCTATAACCAAACTCTTCACAGTTCGAGAACAAGGCAGCCCAGTAGAAAAAAATCGGGCAAGAAGCGAGTAGAACTCGCACCCCTAGGATTCTAAACTGATTCCATTACTTACCGTACATTGTTTTATCGTCTCTTACATAAATATTGTTTATATATTATCCTTACATTCTTTAATGTACCTCGGTTTGTTCGTCATCTGTCTGTTTATATCATGATAAAAATATACACGTGACACAACAATAAATGAATTTTATGCTCAAAAAGTTGCCATCATCACCATTGTTAACTATTAGGTATATGGGTATCATTACATGCATGACTTGAAGAGCTTTCAAAATTGTATGTAGATTGAAACTACCCTGTAGGTTTTGATAATCGGTCACCGAGTGCAATTTTTATTATGAAGAGCTGTATTTTTTTTCTGTATTAACCTAGAAACTTCCTTTCAGTTTGAGGTCTAAGGGTATTCGATATTAATTCCAACTGTATACCTTAAGCACCTTTCGAGAAAAAATAAATAAAACTTTATATAATTTCAGTCTGGATTACAAATAGAAAATGTTTACAAATTTTCGGATGTTTCCCTTCAGTTTTATTAAAAGACCTCCCTTCGTGTCAAATTTGAAATCTGTAGGCCTACAAGAAGTACTCTTATAGGTTTTCACAATGGGTCCCCGAGTGCGAATTTTAAACTTTTATTATGAAGGCCTGTATCTCTTTATTGTTGAAACTTGTAAACTTGTTTTTTTATAGCATTTTGAGGTCATAGATCTTAGTATTTGGTATAAATTTCAGGAATATACCTCAAGTCATTTTCGAGAAAAAAAATAAACCTTATTATATTTTTGTTAACTTCAAACGGGATTAGAAATCCCTTAATTTTTCATTTATTCGTAAATGATAGTTAAAAGACCATCATTAGTGCGAATTTTCAAAACTATAGGTCTGCAAAAAGTACCCTATTTGTAGGTTTTGATAAATAATCGGTTCGTGAGCGTTATGTTAACTATGAAGTGCCGTATCTCTTTAATACGCAAGCCTAAAAAAATTATTTGTTTACTGCAGCATGAGGTCCTATGCCCTAGTATATGATATTAATTTCAAATGTATACTTCAAATCGTTTTCGAGAAAAAGTGTCTTGACACACGGACAAACAGTCAACCAGACAAACAGACAGACGAACAACAAAGTGATCCTATCGGTTCAGTTTTTTTTCATTATTAAACCCTAAAAAAACAATAAATAGTGCTGAAATAACTCGACTAGTATAAATTTGAAAAAGTACTTTAGATTTTATAAACTAAAAATAATAATATCATATAGTTTTTTATTATATTTTGAAAATTATTTTTTAACAAAACTGCAATCACGACACAATATGCAACGGAATGGTATAATAAAGAAGTCTCACAATCATTTTACAATATAAAATTCGACAGATCAGTTACGAAATGTCGAAAAAGGTATAGATATTATAAAGATTTACATTTAGAGTACTTATACCGTAAACTAGTTAGAAATTAAGTTTCAATAATGTATTTTACATCTTCTTTTTCAGTAAATACCCCTTTAAATTATTTCTCAAAGGTGTTTTTGTGGCAAATCCATACTCATTTGATTCTTCATAAAATTATTGATTCAAACATCATTTTAAAGCGTAAAATCCCCACTTTTGACAAAAAATTAAATAGTTTAACCCGTCAAGGATCAAATTGTAGGAGGCGCCATCTTGTACTTATAACTAACATGACAGCCATTATGTAGATTGTTTATGAAAGCGAAATATTCGCACGGTTATTTCTCAAAGGTATTTTTTTCTGGCAACGCCACATCTCCTTTATTTCTACATCAAAATGAATGATTCAAACATAATCAAACATCAAAGATTTTATAATAAATTTTTTCGTTAAGTAAATTGATTAAAAATTTTCTATTGAATTACATTCCTATATATCTAGGTATACATTATTATTACAAAAATATGTTAAAATTATGATTAAAAGATGGTATTCTTAGTGAAAATATGTTCGACTAACATGTAGGAGGCACCATTTATTTTTATTATCTACTAACATGTTATACCATTTCCATTTCTTTATTTTCTCGATGACAGCTCCTGTGAAAACTTGAACGAGCGTCTTTTTTACATTATGTATGCATTTTTTTATAAAAAATATGACGTTTTCACACCTACAAGATTATACCAGAGTCGGAGAAACTGATAGTGATGGAGCTATATCGATAAACGTAACACGATAACAGATCCGATATTTTTTTACAAAATGTATGAAACTAAACTACTGCCGGATACTTTTGTACAAATTTATTAACTAATATTAAATTTCATTACAAGATGTTACACGTATTAATTCTTGATTGATAATGCCAACTTCTTCAAAATTTTCGAAGGTGTTGTAAAATAAGTACCTAGGTATAAGTAGGTACTCGACAATGAAACGAAATAATTATAACGACAGGTAATCTTTATTTATTTATTTTAATCAAAATCTGATGAATCGTCACTATTATTTCATATCGATATCATTACTTATTTGGTTACAACACTACACCTATCAAATTAGAACTGTCATCGAGAAAATAAAGAAATGGAAATAGTATAGTTTAACAACAGACTGACAGCTGTTAAATTATTTACATTCTATAATGTACGAAGTATTTATTTTACTAGTATTATAAATGTTATTTGATTTATTACTTTGATAACTTATTTGTAAGAAATATAATAAATTCACTCCTTTGTATTTTTGACCATTGTAATATCAAGTTAAGGCGACCAAAAACAATTTGTTTTGTTAAAAATATAAACCCTGACTTTTTCTTTCAAATGTTAATGCGGTTTTTTATTGTTATTTTTAGGTAAGTTTTTTACACATTTCAGACATGAGAGATGACTACTTACTGATAACATGGATAACGCGTCGAACGACATGATATCGAATCTTTTAGTGAGACTGAGTTTACAATTAAAAAAAAAAAACCGTAATAAAACTATAGTATAGTGGTAAAGCATGCATAACCATTAAACTAAAAATCTTTCGCCAGAAACTTTACATATTACACATGTCTATTATGTTTATTCCAAATATAGTCAATGAAAAAAAATATAAACAAAATTAAATACAATTGGTAACATTTATTAAAATACTGTTCAATACAAAGAAAGTCATTAGTTAAAATTTATTTAGTAAAAAATATTTTTAGCAAGTAAAATAACAGAAAAATTCAGCTTCGAACGATAAAAAGTAATTGTACCTAAATGTAGTAGGTATTTGTGTATTTCTGCCAAAATCGCTGGGACAAAAGCAAAATTAAGTATGCAAATTGGGAATGCGAATTCAATACCGTATGTTAATTCTACAGGATTATCGCATTCCAACCAGAAATATAGGCGATGAATATCTATACCAACTATTAATACATCTATACAAATACACTCATCAAAAAAGTCTAAGCAACATGCACTAATTTAAATTTTAGGATGATTCTTCACATTATAACGTTGTATTTTATTTTTAAAATAACATCTTTAGGGTTCTATGATGTAAAAATAACAGATGTTGTCTTTATAAGTTCTTTTAATAACAGAAATGAACAATATTAGAATATACTGTAGAAACTAAGATACATAATAAACTAAACTTTTTTCTTACAAAATGAAATTTCTAAAGAAAATGTATTTATTGTGAAAGAATAGAGCAATTTAATACAAAGTATGGGCTCCTCTGCTATTCAGAACTTGTCGGCAACGATTATTCATTGAATTAATGAGACTGTTTATGTCATCTTGCGGTATTCGCTCCCAATGAAATTGTAGCAAATCCTTCAGCTGTTGGGTTGTTGTCGCTCCGTCCAAGTCCTTCAAAACACGTCTCTGGAGCATGTCCCATGCGTGCTCGATGGGGTTGAGATCTGGCGATTGTGCAGGCCAGGGCAATACCCGGATATTCTCCGTTGCAAAGTATTCACTGGTTTGCCGAGCTGTATGTGAACGCGCATTGTCATGCATTAACGTAAAATTGGAGCCAAAGGTTTGTGCAAATGGGTAGACATAAGGTCTGAGAATATCCTCAATGTAATTTTCAGCATTCATGTTTCCATTTACAAAAACGAGCTCAGTTCGCCTGTTCTTCATAATACCCGCCCTTAACATAACTATTGAGCCGCTGTATGGATGAACTTCCTGAACGCACCTGAGCCTTTCAGTATTTCCGGGCCGACGATACGCTCGCACCCTTCTTGTATCAGGCTTAAACCCGAATCGCGACTCATCGGAAAACATAATTTTATCCCATTGTTCCTGGGTCCATGTTATGCGTTCTCTACAACATTCATATCGACGAGCGCGATTCCCGTGACGTATCGGTGGGCACCTGATTGGGCGTCGAGCTCGTAGGCCGTACTCATGCAGTCGATTTCGCACAGTTTGAGGACTTACATCAACACCACTTGAAATTTGTAGCCTCAAACTTATCTCTCGAGCGGTTAACATCGGCTGGCGTCTTGCAGTCCGTTGTATGTACCGGTCTTACCGAGTGGTTGTACTCCTTTTACGGCCTGGATGCTGTTCAGCGGGTTCTCCTGTATTATTGTAGCGCTGCCAAAGACGACAAATAACACTTCTATGAATGCCAAAATGTCGAGATACCTGAGATTGATTACTTCCCGCTTGCAACATCCCTACAGCTCTTTGCATTTCATCTGTCATCAAATGACGTCGCTTCATGACGTAAAGAATATCTAACAATTCAATTTTGTCGCTAACTTTATTTAAATGGTTGATAAAATTATAAAATCAACGTAGCAATTAAAACGCACTTAAATTCAAACAAATTCGCAGTCATTTGAATTTTATGAAAAAACAAAACATAATCAAATTTTTTTTTTTACAACCAGCCAGTATGTCATCAATAACAAAAAAGTTTGCTTACCTACGCACTTTGTTTGAGTAAATATTTAGAAATTAATTAATATAAATGGAAAAATTTGTAATATCACGCATGTTGCTTAGACTTTTTTGATGTGTGTATATAAAATTAAAGTGTCGGTTTCTAATTTCAAAATAACACTTTTTGCTAAATGCAAATGAAAGTATATAGGTATGGTACTTATAACAAAACAACAATGTTTAAATGTTTGCCTGTCTCTCTGTCTGTTAGTTCTAGTTAATCTCCGAAACTGTTAGACCGATTATGACGGGACTTTTTCTGGCAGATAGCTGATGCTATAAGGAGTAATGTAGGCCACTTATTTTAGGAAAAGAAATAAGGGTTCCGCGCAAAGGATAAGTTCACTCTCAATAATTATTAATTGTTGGGTTGTAGGGCACAACAATTGCTTTCGTCTAGATCGCGACCACCATACCCGTCATAGTAGCATGCTTAAGCGTGTCGCGTCCTGGGTGCAGCTGATTTATACCCAGTAATTAAGCGGGATTGTACGAATCTGTATCCGACTGAGTCGCGACCACCAATCAGTGAATAAAAAACTCCCGACTCCTTTTTAAGGATATTGCGCGCGCGGAGGTTTGTGATATTTTGCAAGGTTAAATTTTCTATGGAGAAGAAGTGCAGAAAGTTAAAATTGATATATAATATTATGTGTTACTAATACATTAAATAAATTAAATAATACTCTGGGTACTACCCTGAACAGTACCATTGAACTTAGAACCCCCAAAACATTTACACTGACATTGAGTGAAAAGTGACATCAACAATATTCATTGTTTACGTTACGTACGTACGGATATACCTGAAATATAAAAAAAATTACACCCGGTGATCCCGAAACACGACAAACCAAAAGAAAGTAACTGTGAAGATCTTTATTTTATTACTATGTGTATGGTGGTTACGATGCCTACCAACCGCTTTTAATCTATCCGTGTTTTTTACATGAAATTTTGAAATGATCTAGTCTGCTTATTAAAAATCAAACTCGGCTCCACACCACCAACGTTGGAACCAAAGAGTCGCCACGCCAACGGCCGCCAACGTTGGCACCAAACCGGTCTAACCCAACGTATTAAACGTTTCACATCAAAAATCGCTGGTCGAATTTCGACCACTGGGCGACCACTAGTAGTAAGAAATGTTTGAAAATATCTCACTATTGGGTAATGAATTTTCCCGAAGTATGGTACGGGCCTAACCACCAAGATGGTTATACTATATTAGCGATTACAAAAACCTTAATGTTTGTAGTTCTGTATTTTCCTATTACAGTCGCGTTAAAAGAATATTTCTCAAGCGCTTACATTTTCTCATGAAGATTAGTACTACGTTAATTCCGCAAAAAAAAAATTAATATATGCACTGGAATATTGGAAAGATTTTGCATTGGTCTTAACCATACAAGCGAACCTCATCACTCGTTCAATCAACCAACTTCATGACAATTTTAACATCTGTGAAGTAATTAAAGGGGAAATTTCTAAATGAAAGTAAGACACATAATCCTGAGAGTTTTATTACTTATATACCTATATATTAAAAAACTAATCTATACAAGTTTTCACAAAGACCACTTAATAAAACGGGTAACCCAAAACCGCAAGAGAGGAAATGGATGAACTTCAAACTTTACTAATTTCGACTTTCTAAATGACCTCCACCACCCAGTACCGTTTAACTTAAATGCGCTCTTTGGTGAGGATATATTGGTTTTAATAAATCAGACTGCAGATAATTTATAAACCTACAAAGTGATAAATTACTATTCTTGATATTAAATTTTTCTGGACGATAAAATGGAGCTAGTAGGAACGTTATAGTTATTACATTAAAGTAATAACTGATATCCAAAAACTACTTTGGTTCTTCCGGTAAAATTAAATCTGAACATACACGGTTTTAAGTAGAGATGCGACAAGTACAAATTTTGTCGAGTAACTGAGTACCGAGTATTATTCGGTATTATATTTATCAAACCGAATACTCTGCCGAATAACTCGGTTTAATTTACGCAGGTATTAAGCGCGTAAAACAGGCTTATACATGGTACCGACGCGACACAGCGACATGCGGCTGGTTAGCGAGCAATACCTCACCTCTCTACTTTTTGAAGCATGTTGAAGAAATTACGATGCTTAATTCAAACAGTAGCGAATGTGATGAAAAAGAACGTGCTTTTACTAGGACAATAATTTTACAAAACGCTTCAAATATTATGGAAGAATGTCATGTAAGTTATTGGAATTGCTACGAGGAACTAGTATCTACAGCGTCGCAACAGTGTGAAGATCCTAAAAGTGCTATTGCTATAAAATTGGAAATTTATTAGCACGAGATGAAAGTCCGTTCAGTTGGAGGGCAAAAAATAAAACAAGATTCACCGGTTAACGAATACTAAAAAATTCCCGAGTATGCCGAGTACTCGACGCATCTCTACTTTTAAGACTCGAAAAAGAAAGAGCATAGCATACGCTTGTGTAAGAACGAGATAGGGATACGACACCATTTTCTTATGTGCTATAGGACTACGTAAATGGTGACCAAAATAAATCTCGCTTATTTTTGTAAAATCGAAGGTTTAAAAGTGTAATTGAATATTTAATAGACATGTTTAATTGTGGCTGCGTGTACTGTACTTGGATGAAACTTACAACAAAGAAAATCAACAAAGTAATACACTGACTATTGTATTCCATTTTTGATCTCGTGACTTATTCAACATTTAACCGATCTATACTATACTAAATATGTAGTTCTATCGATGTCTTTTGGTTATCCATAAAAAAATCAATAACGTTTTGTTCAAAATTATATCGAAAATTTTGTACAGAGTGACAAAAACAAATAATTACTGTAAAAGTTTAACCTCTTAAAACTAAGTAAGATTAAGCGGTGCATCAACGCAATTTTTTTTCCTATTTAAATGAAATGGAATTTATTTTTAAGTTTGGAATTTTAAGGCTCATCCACAAATCATTTCACAAAAAAATTTATACGTAATCGTTTAGATAATTGAACGCTCAAAAATTATGCATAGAGTTTCGATGAAAAAGCGATTCTTCAATACTCTGAGGAGTACTAACTAAGCGACATCTCATAGACAAAGGTTTGACTTTTTCTCGTATCAACATTCTACTAAAGAATAAAATTAAGTAGACTGCTATTTAACTAAATTTGTCCTTCTATTAAGGAAAGTTTTTTCCCTCTTTGATCCACTCATATTATCAACTGGTATTTCCTCCCTGATTGTTTCGTGAATCAGAGGAGAAGGATGTAGTACAATACATTTCTGAACGCATCATAGATCGCGTGATATCCCGAGTAGCCAATTAGCGACGATCGTGACCACTCGCGGTTCTCAGAACGACGTTGTATTCTGTGATCACTCGTCCTTGACACAGTAGGTACAGTAAATAAGTTAAGTATTATAATTTCTCTGATCGTTACTCATTGAACTCAATCGGGTTTATCTTTTGTTTATTCTTTTTTCTACAGTTAATAATCAAATTAATAATTTACTGAATGCACAGAGAGGGAGTCACTTACAAACATGACTATCTTTATAAAATTGAAGTGTCTGTAATGTAAAATATAACAGCATTTTACACATGCATATAAAAGTATGTATATACAATACCTTTAACGAAAATCCCATTTTTTAATTTTTGACTGTCTATTTGTTTGTTTCGGGTAATCTGCTAAACGATTGGACTGATTTTGATGGGTCTTTCACTGGTAGATAGATAATATTGTAAGCAGTAACTTAGGCTACTTCTATTTTAGAAAATGAATAAGGATTCTGCGCAAATAAAGAAACTGGTTATGGTAGATTAATTCGGGTTCTTAAATGGTTTATGCTGAGTAAATCATAACAGATATGTCAAATAATTATATAACTACTCAAATAAAAAGTTCCCTACAATAATGTTAGCGAGAGTATATGTTTATCTTCTAAGGATCACCCACAATAAGCATTCTTGTTTTTAAAATAACCGGGAGCGGGTATAGCAAGATACACGCATGTGTCCAATCGACGGCATCCTGTAGTCCACGTGAGCGAAGCCGCGGGCACTGCTAGTCATTCATATATTGATTTACCCTTTAATAACCCTTTGACAGTAAAACGTGTTTGAAATGCCCTTGAAACTGATTGTCCGGCGAATCACTAAGTAATGTGCATCGGACTCTTATTATAAAACCTAAAATTACCTAAAAACTTTTATTGGTCTTACTAGTCTACGGCTAATTTATGTCCATTTCTAGTATTAAAACTGAGCACAGTTTTGATACACATAAGCAGGTTTTTGACAAAATGTAACTTGTCAATTTTTTTACGAACATACATTAAGTTATCAAGGATATATATATTGGGATTTGGGAGGGCAAAGTTAATATATTAAATTATTGGAACTTGGTTTTAAGTTATTCGCGAGGTCTCATGTTGTAGATTAGCTCCAATTTCTCGCTTTTGTAATATAAATATGGTATCTACCTCAGCTGCTGAACCCCACAGCAAAATACTGTAAGACATTAAGAAGTAAGCGAAATATACTACTAACCTAGCAAAAGCAATATCTGTTAATTTGGCACATCTTACTGTGACTGTAGGAGAGCTTACCTCCCGCCAAAGTTTATGTGCATCTCCTTTGAACACTTTAATGTCATTTTAATAAGCAAAAACAAAAGAAAAAAAAAAGATATATATCTGGTGTACTCTTCTTTGTTACATTATATCAAACCGTATTTCTTTTTAAACATTATGTTGTAAGGTGATCTTACAAAATAGTGTAGAAAAAGTCCTTCGATCCACAGGCAGTACGTAGGTATTTATTTACGCAGACAGTAAAATGTACGTTTACTCGGCCAATTTTACTTAGGCTCTTAAAATAAGTTGTCCGTAATCACACCTAAGTGCTGTTGCAAGTTTTTATGTACGTAGCTTTTCCGTGATACGTTTAGGTTCTTTTTCATAGCCTCGTATAATGGTCTGTTCGTGCTTAGACGTAGTTTACACGTTCTTTTTCAAAATCAGACATAGGTACTTTATTCAATTTAGGTCCTAAAAGGGTACTTATGAATGTGAACATGTTATTATCGGGTTGGAACACATTCCTCCACTCATCGAGAATAACTGACTAGAAACTCGATCGGACATATCAATTATTTTATATAAAATTTATAATTAGATATACTTAGATGTAATATTTCATTACATAATTATATTCGATTCATACTAAATACTTAATTATATTTGTGAATGTTCAGAAAAAAATAGCTTTTGTCGCAAATTCATTCCCATGATCTTGGAAATGAAACGACTCACGCGCCACCTGATGTAAATTAGTTGTACCAACAAAGAAGCATCGTCTCGAGTTTGATTCAACTTTATGCAGTAGACAAGCAACATATGAATCGTTACTGTTTCATTATTATCACAAAAATCTAAATAAAACTCGGGATAGTTGTAGTTTTTACGATTTATGTAGTACCTAGTTTTGTCACAAATACGGGGTCGTTAGCAAAATTTACTTTAAGGCCATCCATAAATTACGTCACACGTTTAGGGGGTGGGAGGGGGTCGATGAAGTCTCACATTGTGTGACAAGGGCGGGGAGGGTCCCAAATTTTGTGACATCACATTTTTTCAAAATATAATATTTTATATCTAAGTATATTAGAACTTCTTTAAGTCGAAAACCTCCCAAACTCGAAAGAATGTGTTCCCTTCCATTCAAGCCCCAAAACCTCCGTTGCACTAAATCTCAACCCTCTAGTCAAAATAATCAGAGAAAAAATTAAATTGGACTTCTGTATCTCGAACATAGCAATGTTTTATTTAACAACTTTTACAACTCGATTATTTGAAACTTGTTACCTTTATACCTTTGTTTGATTTGATGTCGATTTTATTAAAAAATAATTTAAATGGAAATTTAAATAATTTCCAAACACTGCTGTTTTAATTTCATCAATTTCTAATTATAAAATTGCAAAATATGTGACATCACACTAGGTAGGGGGGGAGGCTCCCAATTTTGACCAGCTGTGACAAGGACGGGGGAGCGGTCAAAAAATCATGAAATTCGTGTGACGTAATTTATGGATGGCCCCTTTGGTATATGTAGCAGTTAAATATTTATTACATTTTATGTAAATAAATATACATTACAAACAGACCAATTATATTTACAGACATTTAACCATTACTTACCACTATTAGTTTCTATTTTCTCAAATCAAATCTATTCTATACTCAATTTACGATTTATTCTATAACAATCAGTATTCGAAGCAAAATAAAAGACACATCCCTTCTGTACATCTTAACAATTAGAAAGTTATGTGTGTTAGGTATACATTACGCATAATTATGTCGAATTACCTTTCATCCTTTGTTGAACTAAGTACCTATTCTTAAGTTACAGACAAACACATAAATCCTTCCTAAATCAACACTTTGAAAGTCAATATCGTATGAAACTTTACAGTAATTATCATTGAGTTTCTAAATGTTAATTAACATTAATAACCCCATTTAATTAGAACCTCATATACCTACCTACTCAAACCTGTTATCTAAGTATGGATGGATTCCTTTCAAACAGTATAATTAGATTACAACACAACTAAAGGCTTTCATTGGAATGTAATTTGATATTCTGAATTAGGTAGCGTAGCGTATCTTAAGGTAAAGTTCAAAAGTAATAAAAAGTAAAACGTTAAAAAATACTATTAAGTAAGCAATTCTTGTGTATGTATGTATATACTAGCGGTGTGCCCGCGGCTCCGCACGCGTTTGTTACTACGCAGGAATTATTTATATCCCGTAATTTCATTTTTACTCATATTGTTGACAATTCATATGCTGTACAATTGAGGAGTGGCATGTATTTCCCGCGTACAATTTTCATTAAAATTGGTTGAAAATGATTATTCTGTTCTAACTTACAGCCTCTCAATTTTGGTATTATGATGTATGTTTCCCGTCTACAAAACTAGATCAGAATCGGTTGAGAATTGATGAGAATTCAAATTTTTGAACTTCTTTTTTTTTTGTATTTCTAGAATATTTTTATAGGACATCAATTATATAATTACATACTTTCCGTGTAGAATGTTTCATCAAAATCGGTTTACAATGAATGAAATTTAAAATTCTTTTTTTTACGATTCCTAAAAGTTTTATCAATAATTCTCATGAGCAATACTTTCCGTGTACACGATTTTTTTTTTAAATCGGTCAAGAATTTACAAAAATAGATTTTTTTGGAAATTATTACGTTTTAATTATACGTTTTCTAAAAGTAATATTGAAATCTTTTTTCAATTTCAATTGATCAATGACATAAGCATTCCCATTTACAAAATTTCATGAGAATCGTTCGAGCTGTTTTTGAATAAAACCCAGACATACCTATAGACAAAAATTATTTAAGGGCATAAGTATTTGTGATCAGTGGCGTTCATATAGTACGTAAGATATCGAAAAATTTTGGAAAAATATCAAATGTACAGACAGAATTACAGATAATAGATAAATAATAAGTCTATGTAATTGATTTGGATGAAACTTTGTATTTAGATAATGTTTTACATTCAAAGTTTACCTAGATAGGTGTTTTTCTTTTTTTCTGAGACACCGAGCACCGATTCCGTTTTTAATAAGCGTTAAATGCGCGAATAGTTTTCGAATCAAATCGAACAACAATAGGTAGGTATTGTAACAATTCAAATAATTATGTTCCAGTATTCGACTCGACTTTCGAATCAAATCATTGGATTCATTTCGCCGAAGAATAGGTAATTCGAATATTCACATGGCCCTAATAAACATACAAGATATTTTCAAAGGCATACTTTGGATTTCATAGACGATAATTAGGTACCAACATTTGGCCATGCGACAGCCTATCAAAACCTAAAATTTAAGCACAATCAAAATTGAGGCTCTAAGTACTAGATTCCTGAAAATCGTATTTTACTTGTGTGTTAGAATATAGATTATGTATATATAATATAAAATATGTAGGTAGTACTCAATAAATAAAAATACAGAGACTAAAGTGGAGTGATCATAAATATAAAAATTAGGTAAAGAAGAATGCTTCATAATACTTATCGTAAATAGTGATACAACTTTTTAAATAAAGACCTATTGTAAACGTGAGATAAAGCAATAAGAATGTGGAACCAAAGCTCTTTAGAGAACAGGCAAATGGAGAAGAGAGTAGTTGTCGGTAGAGTTAGACCGACTTGGGCGAGAAATCTTCCAGAAGCGAGAGAAGATGACGATAAAAATGAACAAGAAGGAGTGATGCCGCACAGTGAACCACCTTCACCTACTGAACATTGGGAACAAAACGTCAAACAAGAGGACAAATATGATGTCTTTGGAAAAGTAAGTACCCACTGATGATCTTTTTCATAATTTTAATTCATAATGAAGCCTCAGATTATAATGTTAATATACTTACCGGACTTATAGTTTGAAAGATCAATCTGAATTCCCAATAATCAAAAAAAAAATCATAACATATTATTAATCACACTTACCTTAAATACTGTAAGAGACTTTTGAATATTTTTTAATAGGTAGGTACAAAGAACTACTGTTTGCTTTTGTACCTTCATTAATGTATAACAGGACATCTGTGAGAGTTTTGCGTCTACATGATATAAAGGGTTTCAAAGTCTGTTTAATTATTATTTGTGCATCGACGTACAAAAAAATCTTCTTTTAATATTAAATAACCTTTTACATAATGTGTAACATTATATTTTGCTGAAGTACCTTAGTATAAATTATAGAAAATAGTTCAGTTAATTAAGTTTTATTTATGTATAAAAATGTAGACATAAATTATGAATTTTTTCAGGTAATGCTTCTTGGCGACAGTGGCGTCGGCAAGACATGTATGTTAGTCCGCTTCCGGGATGGTACATTTCTCGCAGGGAACTACATATCCACCGTCGGGATTGATTTCCGGGTATATCTATATTACCCAATTTCCAAACCATCATTTAAATAAGTTCCTAAATACCTAACATTATTTCTTTTACAACCAAAATCATTTTATTGTTTACTAGCTGGTACCCGCGACTTCGTCTGCGTATTATTGGATATACACAGACTGATCTCGGAACACGACAAACCAAAAAAATCGTCGTTTTTGCGTGATTGAGTAACAAACATAGAAACTTTCCATTTATTATATTTGTAGGATAACACTGGTTAAACTATGGCCTCTACCGGGATAAAAAGTACCCTATGTGTTATTACAGGTCATAGACTATCTGTGTGCCAAATTTCATTGAGATCTGTTCAGCCGTTTTAGCGTGATTGAGTAACAAACATCCAAATATCTAAACATCCAAACATACACAATTACAAACATATTAGTAGGATAAAAATACAATAAAATGGTTTTCTTATCAACGAACCAAACATTTTATAATATCAATATAATTTAATTCCTGGCATAAAAAGTAATTAATAATTATGAAGTATGAAGGGTTCTAAGTTCAAATGGGCCATTCAGGGGCATCATACGGTCTCTACGCCGCGACGCTATTGGTGTTTGAAGTTTGGCGCGCTTTTTCGTTCCCGCCCCTCGCCCGTGACAGCTGTGATTGAATCGACTGCTCGCTTGAGTGATTTATAGTTGCGAAGGTCTTTGATTTTTTGTTTGTACAATTTGTGCGGTTTGATTTATTGCATCTGCTTCATATATGGTGTTTATGAAAGTAGAAAAAATAATCTATTGAAGATTTATGTATAGAATTAAAGTAATTGTTAATAATATTTGTTTTGATATGTAATTTAACCTAAATTAAACAGGTATATTTAATTATCAACTTTTTATATAATTATAAACTAAGAAACGTGACAATTTAACGTTTGTTTCACAAAAAAATGTTCAAATGTTCAAAAAATAATATGTTTTCGTTTAAAATCAATATAAAAGTTTATAAAGATGATTGTAAAATACGTGTACAAATTTCACATTGTTAATGTTATAATCACTAAATAATCCATGAACAAGTGTTATGGATAAACGACAATAAAATATATTATGTGCTTAAAATATAAATGTTACGTAATGGCATTTTTATATACTAATTAATAAGTATGTAAATGTATGTCTAAATATTTACATCTTTTTTTGTGGTACAACTACCGCCATCTGCTTACAGAACAAGGTAGTGACAGTGGACGGCATCAAGGTAAAGTTGCAGATATGGGACACCGCCGGGCAGGAGCGCTTTCGCAGCGTTACACACGCATATTACAGGGATGCTCATGGTAAAATTTTATAATTTTTATTAATCAACATATTCATAAAATGGGAAAAAATACACCATAATTTAATATATTTTCATACGCCAATACGGAATAGAATATCTATTTGATCTGCTACGCTAGTAGGTATTTATTTTCATTCAATAAAGAAAGAAATATTGGAATCGTTTCATAATTTGGTTTTGTTATCAGTGAAAGTAATTAATTTTGATATTTTACCAACTTTATCTGGAATTCATTTTGTAAAAACTTGTAACGAGTTGGCTTTTTATTTTTTGTTCACTAGCATTGCTACGCCATCTATGACTCCTCTTAAGCAATGTAAATAAAAATTGTTATACAAATATTAATATTGATGATAGATATTAGGTACTTATCACAAAGCATGATACGGCTAAAAACGATATTGTTTTTAATTTCAAATAGCGATATCAAATACTCATAAACAAATTAAGACGGTTGCAGTTTTGTCGTTGGTAAATCTAAATAACTAATCGAGCATTAAAAAGATGAATAAAGGTGGGATAAATAAATGTACTTACTTCATTAATTGATTGATTTCTTTGAAAGTCCAAACAGTACATGATTATCAGATCCCTAATAATTTTCAATAACAACAACGATATTTATTGTAAAGTTGTTCACAAGATGACAGCATAGTTGTCATAGTGGTTGCGGTTTCAAACATGATAGGAGTGAAAGTTCAACTTCGTATTGTATGTTTACTAACACAATAATTAAGAGTGCCTACTTTTTTAGTTTTACCTACTTTTTTAGACGCGTTATGAACAAAGATGATTGAATTAACTATTGTAACTAACTACCTATAATAATGACAACTGAACTGTAGATGGTTGTTTTGACACATTAGAATAGCGACGTGAATGTACGTGTACGTGTATTTATATGTGACGATCGTATCAGATTTCATTTTTTTTTAATTATGTATATATATATATCGGCGGAACTACAATAATTAGTCGATTACCAGAATAATTTGATTATTTTATAATGAGTTCATAAGCAATTACTTCACAATAATTGCATGATTACATTTCAATACTTAGGTAGTATAAAACTTATATACGCGCGCACATACGTCGCACCCTATAAATACGGCCGCACAGAGCGCGCTCGTGAGAGGGGATTCCGATTTCGACCGCTGACGTGAACGGACGTGTCCGCTCGCGCTCTCGATCGCTCTCTGAATTTCGCGCTCTGCTTAAACTAGTGTACAAACTTGTTTACCCTGATCCACGGACCCGGTCCTAGGCCTGCCGGTTCAGAGTACACAGTTCTAAGCTAGTTTTTTAAGCTTTTCATACCGCGTCTTATAGCGAGGTCGGTGTATTGTTGTGTAGCGAGTATCTAGGTACTCGTTGCGCGCATAGCGCCGTCTCGCTCGCACATTTCGTGTAGCACTTCGGTGCACACGAAAAAACCGTACTTTTCAGTACGATAATAAACGCGCTTTTCAGCGCGAAATCCTGTTTCAAAAGACACGCAAATCCACGGTTTAGTGGTCGTTCGTCGGATACCTAACGGTGCTAACGAAGACGAACGGGGCGTGACCCGAGCGCTCTCCGGTTACTTCCTTCTGAGGTAAACGATAACTCGGACGGGCCTGGGAATCTTAGCCTTTGCCTTTTTGCATAGTTAAGCCCCAGGTGTCTCCTACCCAACCCTTCCTATCCTTACCATCCATCCTTGTGGTTGTTTGGGCGGAGCCACGGTATATACCGGCCTGCGTCCTCTGCCACAAGACTGCTAGGGACTCCCCTAGGGAAACGATAGGTCCTTTCCTGTGTTTCATTACACCGTGACACACAGGTCTCATTGCTCCGGGCTCGGATAGCCCGTTAAATTCATTCGGCGTACCCCCCTGCCCTCCAGGCAGGGAGGTGAATAAAATTCACTCCCCCGACCTCCAAACCGCCACCGCGATGGCCGAATTAAAATACGCCGAGTTAGAAGCGCGTTTTAGGCAGCTGGAAGCCGAAAACCAGCGCCTAGTTAATTTTATGTCCCTCCACATGCCCGAGCTCAGCAATGAGTATAGAAGTAGGTCACAGATGGCGGACTCGCTACGTCCGCCGTCAGCCAACCAGAGCGCCGTTACCGCGCACGCCATCCCCTCCACCTCCGCCGCGATCTCACCCGCCGCCACGCCACCCGGCTTCACGCGACCCGCCTCGGTCCCTGCGACCGAGTACCCCCACCCCACTAACCTCGCAAGCGCGAGCCACGTCCCTAAGTCCCGAGCAAAATCGCAACAGCGATCTTTTACCCCCGGTCCCTATGGCCGCCCCGCTAAACCCGTTGCCCCCGCGGCAACAAAATCAACACCGGTGTCCAACTCTTTTTCGGCCCTTCCAGCCGAAACAGATATGGATGCCCCATTAAGTCCAACCCCCTCCTCGGAAATGGAACTCTCGCTCCACTTCCAAGAACCGGTCCTAATCCCGACCGAACCTACCGCGGAAAATGACGAATTCACGGTCGTCAAATCCCGCAAACGCGCGCCCCGTGATAGCCCCGTTGAGGAAAACGCGGCTAAAACAACCAAAACGACGAACGGCTCCGCCGCCCCCGCACCCTCCTCCAATACCGACGAACCGATCGTCGGGAAAAAGCAAAAACCCCCTCCGATAATTATCCACGACAAAACTGTCTGGACAAAGCTCACCAATGAGCTCAAAACACTAAAAATAGGCTACACCAAAGCCCGTAATACCGCGACAGGTATCTCCCTGACGATGAGCACGTCAAACTGCCATCGCAGATTGACCACCCTCCTCCGTAGTAGGAACATTCCCTACTACACTTACGCCCTCGAAGAGGAGCGTGTCTTACGGGTTGTGCTTCGGCGTATCCCCGTCGAGATATCACCAGAGGAAGTCTTTGCCTCCATAGAAGCCCAAAAATTCCCCATCCGAGAGGTACATCGGATGTACAATAAAGAGAAACGAGACCTTCCAATGCTCGTGTTAATTTTAGATAAAACGCCTGAGGGCAAAAAAATATTCAATTTGGAAATTGTATGCGAGCTCTCCGGAATAACCGTAGAGCCTCCATACAAAAATTCGAAGCCCTCCCAATGCCACAACTGCCAGTTGTACGGACACTCTGCCCGCAACTGCTTCCTTCGTCCGAGGTGCGTTAAGTGCCTCGAAGACCACCCAACCAGGGAGTGCACGCGTCAGCGTGACTCTAACACCCCCCCGAGCTGCGTACTATGCAGGGAGGAGGGACATCCTGCGAACTATCGCGGATGCCCCAAGGCCCCGCACACCATGCACCCCCGCCGCCCTGGGCAGGCTGCCCCTCAGCGGGCACCCCCCGCCTCAGGGTCCCGGGCGCAGCAACCTCTGCTCAATCCAGAGGTCTTTCCGTCCCTCCCTGCCCCCCGCCGCACTCAGGCGACCGTAGGCCCCCCCGCACCCCAGGTGCAGCCCAAACCCGTGCGTTCGACTCAGAACGCATGGGCCCCCAAACCACAGCCCCTTATGGCTATGGACATCCCCGCGCCCCGCGCTCCAGCGCCCCGCGCCCCAGCACCACGCGCTCCAGCGTCCCGCGCCACCACAATGGATGACCTTATGTTATCGCTCACTCGTGAGCATGAGATACGCGAAATCCTCGCATACAAGGCTCATATGGAGCAGTACGGTTTCGTTGAAACCATAGCTGCCTTTCCCCGGCTCGTAGAGACGTTACAGCGTCTCGATCGCGAAGCCGCTAACCTCAGGCCTCTCAATGGCTAAACTCAAGCCGAGAGGTTTAAACATCTCTTTCTTTAATGCGCGGAACTTATATCCGCAGCGTGATCTCGTCGCGACTTATCTTAAAGATCACCAAATAGACATTCTCTTAGTACAGGAAACGCTCTTAAAGCGTGGTAAACGCAATCCGAGTATCGCAAACTATAACATCGTTAGAAATGACCGCGACGGCCGAGGGGGCGGCACTCTCATTTACTACAAGCGCTCGTTGTATTGCATGCCGATAGATCCTCCGATACTTACCAATATGGAAGTATCCGTGTGTAGACTAGGAATGACCGATCATCCGTCCATAACGATCGTATCTGTGTACCTCTCACCGACGAAAGTACCTCTCAGGTCTGACCTAGAGAAGCTACTCTCGCTCGGCACATCGGTCATTATCGCAGGTGACCTCAACAGTGGACACACGTCCTTCAACAATTGGAGAGACACCAGCAATGGGGTTATTCTCAAAGGGTTGTCGGACGAGTTAAACTTTGACGTCATAGCGCCTCCCACTCCCACCCACTTTCAAGATCACTGTACACCGACAGTGCTTGACATAGCCCTCCTGAAAAATATCGCGCTTCAGGTACGACTCATTCGGGTTGTACACGAACTCGACTCCGACCATCGCCCGGTCATCCTACAGCTAGGACAACTAGATGACTCCAGCCCTCCTACAGTCACAATGGTTGACTATGCAAAATTAAAACACTACCTCGCGGATAGGCAGTCCTCGCCCAGTCTCGTTAGGGTCCCGGACGTGTTGGAGTCAGTTGCGCACGTAGATCTCGCAATCGACTCCCTAGTTGACCACCTCCAAGTCGGCATCGGAGAGGCCTCGAGAGAGGTCGAAGCGGCGAACGATCGCCGCTTTGTACTCCCTGCCGACGTGCGAGCGTTGTTGACGGAGAAGAACGCTGCGACTCGTGCGCATGACTCTTATCCGACCGATGCAAACCGCGCACGATTACGCGCACTTCAGAGAGCGGTTAAAGCCCGTATAACCGAGCTCAAAAGTCACAGATGGGACACCTTAGTCGAAGGGCTAAGGCCGTCACATCTGACTTATTGGAAAGTAGCCCACGCCCTTAAAATAGACACCCAACCTCGCATGCCCCCCCTCGAAAGGGGTCCCGGCACTACACCCGCTTTCGATACCATCGACAAGGCGGAGTGCCTTGCCGCTTGTTTGGAGAGCCAGTGCTCCCCGAACAGCGTCAAGAACACCGACCGAGTCAGAGACATCGAAGCCCGCGTGGAGGAGCTGAATAAGCCCCCGGCATCAGAATCCCTGTCCCCAGTCACTTCTGAGGAAATCTCTGCCATTCTCAAAAGCCTTAAGCTCAGAAAGTCACCAGGTCCCGACGGTATCAGGAACGAAGTACTCAAACTTCTTCCCGATCACCTCATAGCTCTATTGGTCTGCATATTCAATGTAGCCATAGCCAACTGCCATTTTCCAGCCGTCTGGAAAACGGCCATTGTCATAGGTATTCACAAGCCCGGCAAGAGCACGTCGCTTCCCGACAGCTACCGCCCTATCAGTCTCCTCAATACCCTAGGTAAAATCTATGAGCGGATCCTCCTGAACCGTCTCAAATCCGTAATAGAGGAGAAAAACCTCTACCCGCCTGAGCAATTCGGTTTTCGTGCTAGACATTCTTGCACTCATCAAGTGCACCGCCTCACGGAGCACATTCTGTTTAACTTTTCCGAGTTATCCAAACCCCGTCGCACGCTGGCAGTCTTTTTCGACGTAGCCAAGGCCTTTGATAAGGTCTGGCACGAAGGATTAGTCTATAAGCTGTACTCCCACGAAGTCCCCGATAGATTAGTTAAAATCATCCGCGATTACCTCAAAGACCGCACCTTTCGCTACAGAGTGGAAGGTGAACTATCCACACCCCATCCCATACGCTCAGGCGTCCCCCAAGGTTCCATCCTGGCACCTAGCCTCTTCAATCTGTACGTCAGTGACCTACCAAAACTTCAAGAGAAAGTTGAAGTAGGTCTATACGCTGACGATACAGTCATATACTCCTCTCAAAGGCAAACGAGAAACCTCAAATGTAGGATCCAAAGAGCCGTGACCACTCTCGGGAAGTGGTTTAACGACTGGCGAATAGCCATAAACCCCACGAAGAGCGCAGCGGTGCTCTTCGACCAAACCGCCACAAAGATACCGCAAAAACTCAAGGACAATCCCCTTGAACTCTTCGGTAATCCGATCCCCTGGGAAAAGGCGACCAAATATCTAGGTGTAACCCTAGACAGTAGACTCTCCTTTATACGCCACATCAATCTGGTTAGGAAAAGGGCCTCCTGGACCCTCGCCCGACTACATCCTCTGTTATGTGCTGCAAGCAAAATGTCCACGAGACACAAGCTTACGCTCTACAAGATGTGTATCCGTCCGATCATGACATATAGCTGCGTTGCGTTCGCACATATGCCAAGTTATAACTGGGAACGCTTACAAGCCATCCAGAACAAGTTTCTTCACCGCCTTACCGGTGCCCCCTGGTTTGTTCGTATGGAGGATCTCCATAGAGATATGGACCTTCCCTCGATACATGCATACGCCAAACACCTTTCTCGCTCGTATTTCGACACCGCGTCGAACCACGCGAACCCCTTCATAAAAGCGGCAGCTTCTTATGTTCCCGACCCCAACGCCTGCCGGAGAAAACGCCGGCCGCGTAATATATTCACTGACCCGCCCGACCAAACCGAAAAAGCTAACGCGTTCTACGCCGACACCGTCTCTCCAAACAGAGCGTGCCACCGCCCACGCCCGCGTAACCACCGTTCTCTCCGCAGAGGACGGGCGGTCAACTTCGCTCCCGCACACCCGTCACGTCCACCCTCTCTAGCGGCAACCCAAGCCTAGGTCCGTTCCTCGGTGTGAAACCCTTGGGTCAGGCAGCCGCCCGCGCGATACAAAGTGACACTATACGTGCAACACTTAGTTACCCACACACAACATTACACACGTATGAACACACACACGTGCACACCACACAGGTACATAGGTTCTGTAAGGGACCTTTTTTTTTTTCTTTTTTTGCGCTAGTTAGACTATTGCGCTAGTTAGTGTAGAAAAACCATTCCGATTATTAAATACACATACGCATGGTCCACTCCTTCCTCCCAGGAGGAGGGGAATGTGCATATGAGTATATATTAGTTAGCTCGAATTCTCATAAGATTAGGGAATTAGTGAGATCGCGACTTTTTCGCATTCGCGACGACAGCCCGAGCCGAGGTTCGGCCACTCTGGCACCCTCGTGCGGGTCGTCACAAACTTTCGCGGCTGAGTGCCCTAAGCGCTCGCCCCCAAGTCCGGTGTAGCTGTAAAAGCCGCAGCGGCTCTGTTTGACGATAGGGCCCCTAAGGCTAACAGTGTAGTCAGTTCTAAAAAAAAAAAAAAAAAAAAAAAGCGCGCTCGTGAGGAGAAATTCCGATTTCGACCGCTGACGTGAACGGACGTGTCCGCTTGCGCTCTCGATCGCTGTCTGAATATCGCTCTGCTTAAACTGGTTTACAACTTGTTTACTCTGATCCACGGACCCGGTCCTAGGCCTATCGGTTCAGAGTACACAGTCTAAAGCTAGTTTTTTAAGCTTTCTCATACCGCGTTTTATAGTGAAGACGGTGTTATTGTTGTGTAGCGAGTATCTAGGTACTCGTTGCGCACATAGCGCCGTCTCGCTCACACATTTCGTGTAGCACTTCGGTGCACACGAAAAACCGTACTTCTCAGTACGACAACAAACGCGCTTTTCAGCGCGAATCTTGTTTCTAAGACGCGCAAATCCACGTTTTAGTGGTCGTTCGTCGGATACCTAGCGGTGTTAACGAAGACGAACGGGGCGTGACCCGAGCGCTGTCCGGTTACCTCCTTCTGAGGTAAACGATAACTCGGACGGGCCTGGGAATCTTAGCCTTTGCCTTTTTGCATAGTTAAGCCCCAGGTGTCTCCTACCCAACCCTTCCTATCCTTACCATCCATCCTTGTGGTTGTTTGGGCGGAGCCAAGGTTTATAACGGCCTTCGTCCTCTGCTACGAGACTGCTAGAGACTCCCCTAGGGAAACGTTAGGTCCTTTTCCTGTGCGTCATTACACCGTGACACACAGGTCTCATTGCTCTGGGCTCGGATAGCCCGTTAAACTTATTCGGCGTACCCCCCTGCCCTCCAGGCAGGGAGGTGAATAAATTCACTCCCGCGTCCTCCAAACCGCCACCGCGATGGCCGAATCAAAACTCGCGGAATTAGAAGTACGTTTTAGGCAGCTGGAAGCCGAAAACCAGCGACTAGTAAATTTTATGTCTCTTCATATGCCCGAGCTCAGTAATGAGTACATTAGCAGGGCACAGATGGCGGACTCGCTACGTTCGCCATCGGCCAATCAGAGCGCGGATGCCGCGCACGCCATCCCCTCCACCTCCGCCACGATCTCACCTACCGCCGCGCCACCCGGTTTCGCACGGCCCGCCTCGGTACCCGCGACCGAGTACCCCCACCCCTCTAGCCTCGCAAGTGCGAGTCACACCCCAATTAAGTCCCGAGGGAAATCGCAACAGCGATCTTTTACCCCCGGCCCCTATGGCCGCCCCGCTAAACCCGTTGCCCCCGCGGCAACAACATCCCTATCCAACTCTTTTTCGGCCCTTCCAGTCGAAACAGACATGGACGCCCCCGTCAGCCCAACCCCTTCCTCGGAAATGGAGTTTTCGCTCCACTTCCGAGAACCGGTGATCATACCGACCGAAGCTGCCGCGAACAGTGACGACTTCACGGTCGTCAAGTCTCGTAAACGCGCGCCCCGTGACAGCCCCGTTGAACAAAACGCGGCAAAAACAACCAAGACTGCAAACGGCTTCGCCGCCCCCGCACCCTCCTTGAATACCGACGAACCGGTCGTCGGTAAAAAGCAAAAACCCCCTTCAATTATTATCCACGACAAAACTGTCTGGACAAAGCTGACCAATGAGCTTAAATCGCTCAAAATAGGATACAACAAGTCGCGTAATATCGCGACCGGTATCTCCCTGACGATGAGCACGCCAAACTGCCATCGTAAATTGACTACCCTCCTCCGTAGTAGGAATATTCCCTACTACACTTACGCCCTCGAAGAGGAGCGAGTTTTACAGGTTGTGCTTCGACGTATCCCCGTCGAAATCACACCCGAGGAAGTCTTCGCCTCCCTCGAAGAACAAAAATTTCCCATCCGAGAGGTACATCGGATGTACAATAAAGACAAACGAGCCCTTCCAATGCTCGTATTAATTCTAGACAAAACGCCTGAGGGCAAAAAAATCTTCAATTTAGAAATTGTATGCGAGCTCTCCGGCATATCCGTAGAGCCTCCATATAAAAACTCGAAGCCCTCCCAATGCCACAACTGTCAGTTGTACGGGCACTCTGCTCGCATCTGCTTTCTGCGTCCAAGGTGCGTTAAGTGCCTCGAGGACCACCCAACCAGGGAGTGCACGCGTCAGCGTGACTCTACCACCCCCCCGAGCTGCGTACTATGCAGGGAGGAGGGACATCCCGCGAACTATCGCGGATGCCCCAAGGCCCCGCGCACCACGCACCCTCGCCGCCCTTGGCAAGCTGCCCCTCAGAGGGCACCCCCCGCCTCAGGGTTCCGGGCACAACCTCTGCTCAATCCAGAGGTGTTTCCGTCCCTCCCTGCCCCCGCCGCACTCAGGTGACCGTAGGCCCCCCCGCACCCCAGGTGCAGCCCAAACCCGTGCGTTCGACTCAGAACGCATTGGCCCCCAAACAGCAGCCCCTCATGGCTATGGACATCCCCGCGTCCCGCGCTCCAGCGCCCCACGCTCCAGCGTCCCGCGCCACCACAATGGATGACCTCATGTTATCGCTCATTCGTGAGCATGAGATACGCGAGGTCCTCGCATACAAGGCCCATATGGAGCAGTACGGTTTCGTCGAAACCATAGCTGCCTTTCCCCGGCTCGTAGAGACGCTACAGCGTCTCGATCGCGAAGCCGCCAACCTCAGGCCTTTCAATGGCTAGGCTCAAGCCGAGAGGTTTAAACATCTCTTTTTTTAATGCGCGGAACTTATATCCGCAGCGTGATCTCGTCGCGACTTATCTTAAAGATCACCAAATAGACGTTCTCTTAGTACAGGAAACGCTCTTAAAGCGTGGTAAACGCAATCCGAGTATCGCAAACTACAACATTGTTAGAAATGACCGTGACGGCCGAGGGGGCGGCACTCTCATTTACTACAAGCGCTCGTTGTAATGCATGCCGGTAGATCCTCCGATACTTACCAATATGGAAGTATCCGTGTGTAGACTAGGAATGACCGATCATCCGTCCATAACGATCGTATCCGTGTACCTCTCACCGACGAAAGTACCTCTCAGGTCTGACCGAGAGAAGCTACTCTCGCTCGGCACATCGGTCATTATCGCAGGTGACCTCAACAGTGGACACACGTCCTTCAACAATTGGAGAGACTCCAGCAATGGGGTTATTCTCGAAGGGTTGTCGGACGAGTTAAACTTTGACGTCATAGCACCTCCCACTCCCACCCACTTTCAAGATCACTGTACACCGACAGTGCTTGACGTAGCCCTCCTGAAAAATATCGCGCTTCAGGTACGACTCATTCGGGTCGTACACGAACTCGATTCCGACCATCGCCCGGTCATCCTACAGCTAGGACAACTAGATGACTCCATCCCTCCTTCAGCCACAACGGTTGACTATGCCAAATTAAAACACTACCTTGCGGATAGGCAGTCCTCGCCCAGTCTCGTTAGGGTCCCGGACGTATTGGAGTCATTGCGCACGTAGATCTCGCGATCGACTCCCTTAGTCGACCACCTCCAAGTCGGCATCGGAGAGGCCTCGAGAGAGGTCGAAGTGGCGAACGATCGCCGCTTTGTACTCTCTGCTGACGTGCGAGCGTTGATGACGGAGAAGAACGCTGCGACTCGTGCACATGACTCTTATCCGACCGAGGCAAACCGCGCACGGTTACGCGCACTCCAGAGAGCGGTTAAAGCCCGTATAACCGAGTTCAAAAGTCACAGATGGGACACCTTAGTCGAAGGGCTAAGGCCGTCACATCTGACTTACTGGAAAGTAGCCCACGCTCTTAAAATAGAACCCCAACCTCGTATACCCCCCCTCGAAAGGGGTCCCGGCACTACACCCGCGTTCGATACCATCGACAAGGCGGAGTGCCTTGCCGCTTGTTTGGAGAGCCAGTGCTCCCCGAACAGCGTCAACGCAAACACCGACCGAGTCAGAGATATCGAAGCCCGCGTGGGGGAGCTGAATAAGCTCCCCGTATCAGAATCCCTGTCCCCAGTCACTTCTGAGGAAATCTTTGCCATAATCAAAAGCCTTAACCTCAAAAAGTCACCAGGTCCCGACGGGATCAGGAACGAAGTACTCAAACTTCTTCCCGATCACCTCATAGCTCTATTGGTCTGCATCTTCAATGTAGCCATAGCCAACTGCCATTTTCCAGCCGTCTGGAATACGGCCATTGTCATAGGTATCCACAAGCCCGGCAAGAGCAAGTCGCTTCCCGACAGCTACCGCCCCCCTATCAGTCTTCTAAATACCCTAGGTAAAATCTATGAGCGGATCCTTCTGAACCGTCTCAAATCCGTAATAGAGGAGAAAAACCTCTATCCGCCTGAGCAATTCGGTTTTCGTGCTAGATATTCTTGCACTCATCAAGTGCACCGCCTCACGGAGCACATTTTGTTTAACTTTTCCGAGTTATATAAACCCCGTCGTACACTGGCAGTCTTTTTCGACGTAGCCAAGGCCTTTGATAAGGTCTGGCACGAAGGATTAGTCTATAAGCTGTACTCCCGCAAAGTCTCCGATAGATTAGTTAAAATCATCCGCGACTACCTCAAAGACCGCACCTTCCGCTACAGAGTGGAAGGTGAACTATCGACACCCAAGGTTCCATCCTGGCTCCTAGCCTCTTCAATCTGTACGTCAGTGACCTACCAAAACTTCAACCGAAAGTTGAGGTAGGCTTATACGCTGACGATACAGTCATATACTCCTCTCAAAGGCAAACGAGAAACCTCAAATGTAGAATCCAAAGAGCCGTGACCACTCTCGGGAAGTGGTTTAACGACTGGCGAATAGCCATAAACCCCACGAAGAGCACAGCGGTGCTCTACGACCAAACCGCCTCACAGATACCGAAAAAACCCAAGGATCATCCCCTTGAACTCTTCGGTAATCCGATCCCCTGGGTAAAGGAGACCAAATATCTAGGTGTAACCCTAAATAGTAGACTCTCCTTTATACGCCACATCACTCTGGTTAGGAAAAGGGCCTCCTGGACCCTCGCCCGATTGCATCCTCTGTTATGTGCTGCAATCAAAATGTCCACGAGACACAAGCTTACGCTCTACAAGATGTGTATCCGACCGATTATGACATATAGCTGCGTTGTGTTCGCACATATGTCAAGATATAATTGGAAACGCTTACAAGCCATCCAGAATAGGTTTCTTCACCGCCTTACCGGCGCTCCTAGGTATGTTCGTATGGAGGATCTCCATAGAGATATGGACCTTCCTTCGATACATGCCTATGTCAAACACCTTTCTCGCTCTTATTTCGACACCGCATCGAACCACGCGAATCCCCTAATAAAAGCGGCAGCTTCATATGTTCCCGACCCCAACGCCTGCCGGAGAAAACGCCGGCCGCGTAATATATTCACTGACCCGCCCGACCAAACCGAAACAGCTAACGCGTTCTACGCCACCGTCTCTCCAAACAGAGCGTGCCACCGCCCACGCCCGCGTAACCATCGTTCTCTCCGCAGAGGACGGGCGGTTAACTTCGCTCCCGCACACCCGTCACGTCCACCCTCTCTAGCGGCAACCCAAGCCTAGGTCCGTTCCTCGGTGTGAAACCCTTGGGTCAGGCAGCCGCCCGCGCGATACAAAGTGACACTATACGTCTATACGTGCAACACTTAGTTACCCACACACAACATTATTTATTTATTTACACACTATGCGTTAAATACGTAATGGCGGACTTAATGCCTAAGGCATTCTCTGCCAGTCAACCATTAGGTAATGCAGAGATAAATATTGGCAGGTGTAAAAGGTAAGGGGGTTTATTGAAATTATGTTTAACCAATTTAAAATCACAATATATAAATAAAATATCAACACCAAAACATAATATATATAAGACATATATAATACATATATACTACACATATATAATACATATATACTACACATATACAATACATACACATAACAACATCATACATAAATATCAATACAATAAATAAAAATATAATTAGTCAACATTAAGTACTAAATACAGCATTAACCAGATAATTCTGCTAAATGACACTGGTAAAGCCGACGTACCTTGACTTTAAAACTGAAACGATTAGATGACATCTTGATTTCATAAGGAAGCGCATTCCATAGGAGAATAGATTGGATATAGAAAGATGAATGTACTAGACCGGAAGTATGGACAGGACAGCAAAGAATAAGATTATTAGAAGAGCGAAGGTTAAACATTACACACGTATGAACACACACACGTGCACACCACACAGGTACATAGGTTCTGTAAGGGACCTTTTTTTTTCTTTTTTTGCGCTAGTTAGACTAATGCGCTAGTTAGTGTAGAAAAACCATTCCGATTATTAAATACACATACGCATGGTCCACTCCTTCCTCCTCGGAGGAGGGGAACGTGCATATGAGTATATGTTAGTTAGTTCGAATTCTCGTAGGATCAGGGAATTAGTTAGATCGCGACCTTTTCGCATTCGCGACGACCGCCCGAGCCGAGGTTCGGCCACTCTGGCACCCTCGTGCGGGTCGTCACAAACTTTCGCGGCTGAGTGCCCTAAGCGATCGCCCCCAAGTCCGGTGAAGCTGTAAAAGCCGCAGCGGCTCTGTTTTAGGATAGGGCCCCTAAGTTCTTAAAAAAAAAAAAAGCGCGCTCGTGACATTTACTATCGAGCGTCCGAACAGTACGGATCTCTGTGTGACGTCACTACACTGTAAAAAATGAGTAATCACCATGATCATAACACTAGTGACGTTAGCTTTGCTGACGTCACGCTTTTAAAAAATACTATTGAGGGTCATCCTCTGTCAATAGAAGTGGGATTCGAAGAAGCTCCTACCCAAACTGCCTCCTCAATAGCTCGTTCACCACCTGATCAACCGACTCGGAACAACACGCAGCAGGGGCCTGGATTGCTTTGACTTCAAACTTGTGACATTTTGGTGGGTATGAACTTGATTCATGGTACTAACCTAAGTATGATAATCACGTCTAATGGGACGAAACTGATTCATAAACCACTAATCAATCGTGTGACTACGAGTTCTCCTCTCTTCAACAACATGGACCGTGGCCTTAACAAAGATGAAGTAATGCAGCTACATCGACTTCTGAATAAATACGAACAGCTATTTATTCGTGGATATCGAAAGACTCGAGTCAACACTGGCGAGTTAGTAGTCAGACTGAAAAATCCCGGTAAATTCGTGGAAAGGAGGCCATATCGTCTGTCTAGTGGAACGAGAAAAGGTGCGCTCCAGAATTCAAGAACTGCTGAAAAACATTATCCGTGAGAGCAAATCTCCATACTCTAGCCCCATCATTCTAGTCGAGAAAAAGAATGGCGACGAACTACTTTGCGTAGACTTTCACGAGCTTAACTCGAATATGCTACGTGACCATTATCCGCTTCCATTAATCTCGGATCAAATTGACCAGTTGGCTAAGGGTCATTTCTACACAAGCCTCGATATAGCAGCGGGCTTCCACAAGATTACTATCAGTGAGACTTCTATAGAGGAGACCGCCTTCGTTACACCGATAGTTTATATGAATATCTCGCCATGCCATTTGGTTTGAGCAATGCTTGCTCGGTTTACCAGCGATGCATCAACAGAGCTCTCACGTCATTACTGGGAACAGCTGCGCAGTTCTACGTGGATGATGTTTTGAGTAAATATGCAGAATTTTCGGAAGGAATATCAAACCTGGAACGAATTTCATGGCACTACAAGACTCCGGATTCTCTATAAACATTGACAAGTGCAGCTTCTTCAAACGATCGATTGAATATCTCGGGAACATAGTTTCTGATGGACAGGTGCAACCTAGCCCACGAAAGGTGGAGGCTCTCGCCAAAGCTCCAGTACCTAAAACTGTCAAGCAGGTCAGACAGTACAATGGTCTGGCAGGATACTTCAGGAAATATATTCCTGACTTTTCGCGAATAATGGTTACCTTTGTACGACTTAACGAAACAAGGTGCGAAATGGTTATGGACAGACAAACACAATAAAGCGCGTAACATAATTATTGAATGCCTGACGTCTGCCCCCGCACTTACATTGTTCCAAGAAGAAGCACCCATACTCTTATTCACGGATGCAATTATTCACGGATGCAAATTGGTTCAACAAAATGAGTTCTACTGTTCGACGATTTGTGGATAATTGTGTGATATGCCAAACTTCTAATGGAAGATTTGGTGCTATTCAAGCCCGATTACATTCGATACAATAACCGACAGCTGCCTTCCAATTTATTCATATGGACATAACAGGGAAGCTGGGCACAACAGGGAAGCTGGGCACTTCAGATGATCAGCAGTATGTCATAGTCACAATTGACTCCTTCTCGAAGTATGTTTTGTTGTATTTCTCCAGCAACAAAAACCCACATAGTACATTGGCTGCTCTGAAACGTACTGTGCATCTATTTGGCACACCGGTCCAGATCATAGTCGATGGCGGAAGAGAATTTCTTGGTGAGTTCAAAGAGTACTGTGTCCAGGTCGGGATAAATATTCACGCTATTGTTCCAGGAGTCAGCCGAGCGAATGGCCAAGTCGAAAGGGTCGTTGCTACCCTCAAGAATGTATTGGTGATGATCAAAAACTACGAAGCAGAGTAGTGGCATACAGTACTTAGGAACTTCAATTGGCAATGAACTGTACAACTCGTCGTGTCACTGGGGTTGCTCCACTGACACTTATTACACAACGGAAGCACTGCGTACCTCCGGAGCTTTTCTCGCCCTGATAGATATTGACAATCAAACTGTTGATATCGAAACACTTACTCAACAGGCACAACAGAAAATGCTTCATTCCAGTGAACAAGACGGGCAACGCTTCAACCTAAGTAAAGCCAAAATCCATAATTTCCAAAGAGGAGACTACGTCCTGATTAAGAGTAATCCTCGCAACCAAACCTCGCCAGACCTCAAACAATCAGCCGCGACGCCCCGGCGGCCGACCCTCGTCGGGCCCCGGCACTAAAGAAAGACAGTCTGGTACAACCCCAACTGTCTCCCAGACGGCTGAACCAGTGCAATGGGAAGACGGGCCCCCCGACCCGTCTCCCCTTGGTCCAGCAAGGGCAGAGGAAAGAGGCGGTTAAGCACCCCCTCCTACTGCCCATCGTCTACGCTCGATCTCTATAAGGGTCTTGGCGCTGGTGGCTGTGCCCTTTCCTTCTTTTCAGGATGCCTGCTTTTTTTACCCCCCATGTAGTGCTCAGCCGGCCTCCCAGCGTCGGCACACAAGGCGCAGTGCAGCTTTTCAGCTGAGCACTCTTGCGTTTTGGGGCCGAGCTGCCCGCATCTAAAGCATAATGCTCCTCTCTCTGTAGTTGAAGTGCAGACTGGCCGCGTATGCCCCACATCCAGGCACTTATAACATCGCAGAGGCCCTCCATCTAGAAGCCGGACGCGTGCCGAACTCCACCCAACAAGAAATCGCTTGGCTTCCACTAGCGGCAGCGGCGACAGGGAGCGACAGGGGGATCGCTCCACTGCCCCTTCCATAGAGGCTTATATCCCCTGCCCTGATAAGGACTGGATCACAGCCGCCCTTTTGCCGCCGCTGCCACGACGACTTCCTGCTTCGAAACTGAATCGTCCAACCCAACGATCCGGACGTCAGCTCTATTCATTGGCCTTATTACAGTGGCCATGTCTCCTAAAACCTGATGGATCTTCTAAGCCAATCCGTCCGCCTGCTCCGAGCCCCTGGCACCTGGGATCTCTACGATTCACCCGCAGTGTGCCGGAGCGACATGAGTCAAGCCCTTATATATTTTTGACGCACAGCACTGACTGCTGCAGCCCCAGCCAGACCAGAATCCATAGGAACACCTGTCAGTCGCTAGAGGGGGGCGAACCACCTTGGCAGGCAGAAGACGATCTTCCAAGGCCTCAATACGGAAGAAACGACATTTTTTGGCAACCTTAAGGATCTCATCCATCTGCTCTTTGGCGAGGGCTCTCAGACTGTCCGGGTCGAGAAGATCGATCCCATCGAGAACCCCACATCTGCGACACCAATCGCCTCTTCGGTGCAGGCCGGTTCAGAAGCAAGACAATTGGCCCCGCCTGCCTCACTTACTACTGTCGTACGTGGCACCCCAGCAGAGGAGCCCAGGTTGCGGGCTTTACCCCTCTGGGCCGTCGTTACCTTGCTAGGGGCCACCCCGTCCGCGCCGGCTTTGTCGCCATGCGACCGTTTCTTGCCTACACCAGCAGACACCGTCAGAGATCTATTAGAGCCGTCACCCCAATGCTGGAACGAAAATTGGTCAAGCATAGGATCGCACTCCAAGACCACAACAGCTCCATCACTCGTCCGTTTATCCATAGCCGAAGTCATCGTATGTGCAGAATCAGTTGTCCTATCACTAGCCAAAGTCGTTTTTATATTTTTTCGATCACACAAAATTTTGTGCTTCCGGTTGTTACAGAATCGTAAATGAGTACACGGTTAGTTAGGTTTCTTTCAGTGATCTCGTGTGGCACCCAAATATCGATACCCTTTTTGTTATAGCCAGCTTTCTTCAAACGGGTTAACTGTTTTGTGGTCAGTTTCCAGTTCTTCAGCTACATCGCAACTACTGATATGCCGATTTTGCTTAGGGGCCCTATCCAAAAACAGAGCCGCTGCGGCTTTTACAACTTTACCGGGCTTGAGGGCTAGCGCTTAAGGCACTCAGCCGCGAAAGCGTGGGCAACCAGCCCGCAAGGGTGCCAAAGTGGTCGGACCTCGGCTTGGGCTGTTGCCGCGATTGCAATGACAACTTTTTAAGAAATGGCGTCTATTTTATTCGTAACAAAGCGACCAGTACGAGGTGCATCTTTAACATCAAAATTTCCGGAATGAAAACGTTTGAACCAACTTTGTGTTACTCTTACTGACACTGCATTAGGTCCATAAACATCACAAATTTTTTGGTGCCCGAGTTGCATTTTTGCCTTTTATGTGTAATAAATAATATTTTAAAATGTATGGAATTTCTTCATTAGATTCACTCAATTTTACACAAAGAAAAACGGATGAAAAATAGCGGGAAACAACTTTTTTTTTATGTAACCTTTATAATGTTACCAAAACCAGTCAGATACAAATAGTACAGCCTAAGAAATTTTATAACAAGTTTACCTACGTTATGCGAATATAATTATTTTTTAAATATTCAATTAATAATATTGAAGTGTCTGTTTGTAATATCTAAATAACTGCTTTTTACTAAATGCATTTGAAAGTATATACGATACCTATAACAAAACAGCAATTAATAAAAAGTTGTCTGTCTGTATGGTTGGTCCAAGAATTTTTCGTAGAGGTTGGACCAATTTTGACGCACTTTCACTGGCAGATAGCTGATGTTATAAGGCGTAACTTAGGCTACATTTATTTTAGAAAAAGAATTAGGATTCTGTAGAAATTAAGTAATAATAAAGTAGTCGCTCCTTAAACGTTACGTAACACTCCAGTCCGCAAGTCGGCATGAGAGCTTTTATAGTCCAAGCATAACAGCTGATGATGCAAATCTCCCTGTTTTGAGGACACATTATGAACTCACTTTAACAACACTGACTACAGCCATATAATCGAGGGACTCCCAGTAAAACATAAACGAAAAGAGATTGCGATTTTGGGAAATTTAAATTGCCTAGTTTTTTATTTAAATTTAAAGAAAAACAATGTTACTTAACGCGTTGTTCAAGCCCCCTTCCGCCCTTGTAACGCATCGTAACGTTTTACAAGACCCTCCCCTCCCCCAAATTGTTGCGTTACGTAATACTTGAACGCTCCCTAAGATAGTAAATGTTAAAAAATGCATTTCGGTTCAACGTTCTTAGCGTGTGTTCGACATTGCGTAATCCTTGGGACAAGACAACGCCTACAATGTACTGGAACTGGAACTCTGTGTAACAATGATACTTTATAAGCAGATACGGCATTGACGCTCTTTACGTGACATCATAAATGAAAGGCAATTGCCCAAAGTTAACTTTCGGCTTAATACCGGCGTGAGCGAGAACAAACTTGTGTTTTGTGTAAAGAGGAAAAGAATTTTACGTTATTATTCCCTCTATCCCTTTTGTTACAACATGCTGATAAACAACATTTGTACCGTTTTCAAACTGCTTTTAGTGAGAGTATAACGCGTCAGTTTTATAAACCGTTATTGGTGTGTAATGTAATCAATCGTATGACATAAGACATCGACGCGACGCTCGACAATCGGCACGGAATGGACGGCCGGATGTGCCGCAACGTGACGAATTGACGAGTGTCTTTGTTTACGTAAATAACAGACTGTGTATATGGATGGCGTAATGGCACTAAAACAAAAATAATGTACGTTTAATGAAACTTTTTTGAAGTTATGCCTGTATTATTTTGACGCGTTTAGTAGTGAGTAAAAAACCTGTAGTAAAACTAATCTGCGCGCGCATCATGTGACGGAAGTGCGACATGATGAATGTAGCCATCAATGATAATAATGTGAATTCATTTTACTGACTTTTATTTATTTTTCATTTGTTTAGCTAAGGTATCCCCGAAGTGTTAGGCAGAGGTGTACTACACCCATAGTTCACCGGGTAAGTTTTAGGTTTCATGTAATAGAGGTCGAGCCTACTGCCATTAATCGGGCACAAAGCCAAACTCCGGGCTGCTACTGAGCATTTCATAGAAAAACCCATTAACACTCTGTTAGACCTGGGAATCGAACCGAGGACCTCGAGCATAGCAGTCGCGTTTAGGTCCACTAGGCTAATGAGACACTTATGTAAGCTGGGGCGGGTCGCTAGTTGTTAAATATATCAAAAATGTCGAATCTTAAAAGTTATCGTGCTTGTTTCGTACCGTCGTGAACGAATACTACAAAACAACTCTGGTACAATGCTTTCAAATTTTTCACAAGAATCGTCGAAATAAATGGTTATTTATTAATGCCAATGTCAATTATTGCCATTTATAAAAACGTTACTGTATCAGGAAAATTACATGTAACTATAATATTTTACGTGAAATAAATTGAAAATAAAGATTATGCCCGCTATATGGTCGAAAAAGTGGACGCCTGTGTTATTTCTAGAAATTCTATTCTATCAATCTTCAAGTTATCAAATTACATATTGTCTAGTAATTAGTAGTTATAATATTCAATGTAGACGCTATTCGTACGTACCTATTCGGTATGTATATACAGTCGACTCTGTTTCAAATTTATCGACGAAATTTAAAACATAGATAAGACATTGCGCTGAAATTAATTGAATACCTACTGCGCAAACTATAATATTATTACAATATCAAATTACTGCCTTCACTGGTCTTCGACATCACTGTTCTGTCCCTGTTTCACTACTGAGAACTTAGTACATAAGTACTTAGTAGCTTAGTAGGTATAAGTAGCACACCGTAAGTGTATGTTATCCATGGCAGTATTCCACAATAAGGCGCGGCGCGATCATGTTGTACACATCTCTGTTGTTACCAGGTGCGACAATTTTTCTAAAGTGTCTAGGTTTCCACGTCGAGTGTATGCAGAATACGCTCGCAAGTATACAATTCGAAGTTTAAAATTTCTCAAATGATTCGGATGTGATTTAAATTAAGATTAACAAAAATGTAAACCTATTAATCCGTAGTGTGTAATGATTTGGCAGAAGTACTCAAGTTAAAAATAATATATTTTTGTGTAATTTTATACTTTTTATTATCACATGAATGTTATTTGCGTACTGGTAAACGGTTAGGATGCAAACGATACATCGATGTTTTAGCCTGTAACTGTCATTTTGTGAAAACTGTGTATAGTTAGTTTATTTTTAACACACACTTTATAATAAAATAAAAACATATATGTATTTTGATATTTTTTCTCGCGTGAACATTGGACTTTAACATTTCGATACATCGATGGTTTCTTACCGATGTTTTTTTCTCAGAACATCTTTCTATTGTTACATCGATGTTTGCGATTGTATGAATAGTGTTTTTTTAGTCAGGCACACATTTGCGTAAAGTATTTACATTTGTCGAATCCTAATCAAACCTAACCAAATAAATGTCTATATTTTTTTAGATGAAAATAGTTTTCCATTTACTGATAAAATTATATCGTAAAAACAACATGGCAACCCTACAAACCGCCATCTACCCACGTAATGAACTCGATCTCGATTTGACCACATTGTACCGATTGTGGACACATGCTTGGTGTCGTTGGCATGGGCTTAACTGGCCCACACCCCATGCTAAAAAAATTCTCTAGCTACGCCAATAGTCGTTGATACTGTCAGCGCTTGTCATGAAAATTTGTAACTATTTACAATTTATATCGTTTTATTCATACATGAATTATTTTCTACGTGATGATATTAAAGGTAAAACTTTTCATCAAAATCATTACTAATAAAATAATAAGTAATTTTGAACCTTAACATTATAAATAATAGGTATCTAAAAGTAAAATAACCAAGAGGCTCACTCCGAAGCAGTTTTTTTACTATTTAAGTAAGTAATCCTTATCAGTACACATTCTTATTATTTGAAGTAAACGCTTTATTCCATAGACCAAGGAAGCAGAAGTTATATTTTGCAGATTCTGTTTAAATAAAAACCGTGTAGTTTTTAAATTTGTTTACACAGTCAGTAGTACATGATAACTATTCTGCCATGTCTACAAAAACGTCGTTTTTCATTCTTTTTTAATTATTTATTGCCTGTCTCCAGACTTTTTCACAATAAATAAATAATATATTCGACATTTAAAATACGTAACAAAAGTTAATACTGAGTTCCCAAAAGAACAAACATCTTTTCGGTAATCGGGCGTTATGAATTAATTGTTGTGTAAAATTTTATTTAAAACAAAACTTACCTTATTTACTGTGTTATTAGGTACCTATTAAAAAAGCATGTTGTTTTTGCTTTCATTTACAAGTCCGAACATACTACTCCTAAGTTACACCGTCGTCTCCTTCTGCTTAGATATAATATAGGTCATTAATTGTAATCATTATTGAGTGTCAGTAGGTATTCTATACTCAAGACCTCAAGTTTAAAATTTTAAGTAGGTACTCAATAGTTTTGTTGGCGGGTAGTGTAAACCATAAGGTAGATAAAACTATCTATAATCAATTAGATTGCTAAAAAACCTAGAGAGGTGTCGTAGGGCGTCCAGTAGGAACGAAGTTTCTTTCGCATTTTATATTTATTTTTTTAACATATTGCTTCACAGCACATTTAACACAAAATATACATTTGATAGGTTTTGCAATCATGTGGTGCCAATTACGAAATAATTATTATTAAATTTTGTTTGTTATGCAGCGGTTAAATATTTATATACATAAAAAATATCATTATGAGGTATTATGTGTTTCTATATCTCAATGTGAGTGGGAGTGTGAGTCTGCGTATAGTGTGCGTGTGCGTGAGAGTGTATAGGTGTGGTGGGATCATATGCTCCTGAGTGAAAGCATATGTGAATTGTATATGTATGACAAATTGCGCCCGAGACTTTGTTCGCGTGGATTACAAATTGCCGTCAATCGGGCTACCCCCGCTCCCGGTTAAATGCTTATTATGGCTGATACTTAGAAGATAATATGCTCTCGCTGACTTTATTGTAAGCCTTTTTAATATCTACAATTATGTAGTACATTAATTTAATATATCTCGTAAAGTTTATTCGCGTAAGCCATTTAAGCCCGAATTGATTCACCATGACCAGTTTTTTTTTCATTTGCACGGAACCCTAATTCTTTTTCTAAAATAAATGTAGTCAAACTTACTTCTTATAATATCCGCTATCTGCCAGTGAAAGTCTCGTCAAAATCGGTCCAACCGTTTCGGGTATTACCTGGAACAAGCAGACAGACAGACAGACAAAAATTTAAAAAATTGGTGTTTTGATAAAGGTATCGTATATACTTTTAGTAAAAACCTGACTGAAACTTGACAATTTTATTATTTGTATATATACACATATGTATATAGATAGGTAAAAGATGAACGCCAACTGTCGACCACTCGTACTGCACACAAAAGTGCGTACAAATCTGATCCTTTTTTTTTTTTTTTTTGAAAATCCTAATGTATATGTTAGTCTCCTTTTAGAGTCGATCGGGTCATGTTCCCATCCCACGATAAGGACCTTCGTTCCAAAACATTTTTTTCCGGTGGCATATGCTAAGAAAACTTGCAATTCTTTTAAGTCATAATTTATCATTTTCTCTACATTGTATATTATACTACATTAGCAACATTTCATATTTTCCCACAGTTTTATGTCACCGATTAATCAACTTAAATTGTAATGTTTCTTTTTACCAGCACTGCTCCTGTTATATGATGTCACGAATAAAACCAGCTTCGATAACATCCGGGCGTGGCTCGGCGAAATACGGGAGTACGCACAGGATGACGTCGTTATCATGCTGTTAGGTAAGGTTTTTTTTATATTGATAAGGTAATCGTTTATATACCACTAAAATGTCCTGTCATTTAACGGCCGTGAAATTAGCTACGATACACGTTGTATAACGTGTTCAGATATTTTATACAAATATACTTAATAGTTTTCGATTGGTGTCAACGATTTCCTTTAACAATCTCGATTTATTGTTCCTCGAAGATGTTTTTTTGATTCAATACCATATCTTCCATAATTCTTTATAACAATTAGTGATTGAAATATTATGTTACAGCTTATATTTCTTGCTATTGGCGAAACATCGACATAATATGGATTAATGCAGACGTTTCCTTTAAAAAAAATCATTAGGATATCCACCTATTGATGGCATTACTTATGAAAATATATGTAATTAACATGTAGAAGGTTCCATCTACAGCTGTTAGATTATTTACATTAGTAATGAGTAGACTTATTTCTAGTACCTATATAATATAAGTAACCTATGTAACTGGTAGCGTGTCCACTGAAGCGAAGCATGTACTTACCCTTTCTCAATGTTCGAAGCCATTTTAAGGGTTAGATATGCAGTACGTGTGATTTTTGTTATATGACGTTTTGGTTTTATTGCCGTATTTTGTTTCACATACGAGCCTGTGAGAAGAAGACTATCAAATAATCAGTGCCATTGCCGAGGAATTATACTTTCATAAAATAGAGCAGGCGTATAAAGTATTTAATAAGTTATCATCGAATGAGTTTAAATGCAACTAACTGTCATGGAAACTAACAGCTTAAGTTCGAACAAAAACACCTTTTCGTCTTTCAGGTAACAAATCCGATAGTGGCCTGGAGAGAGCGGTAAGGCGGGAGGAGGGGCAGCGCTTGGCGAGAGAATACCAAGTCTCGTTTATGGAGACATCAGCTAAAACGGGACTGAACGTCGAAGCCGCCTTCGCTCACGTGGCGCGCTCGCTTGTTGCGAAAGCGAACCCCGTCGACCCATCGAGGCTCGCGGTGCACGCGCAGCCATCTCAGGAACAAAGGTCGTCGTGTCCGCCATGCTCGTAAATTGAATTTCGAAATTCGCGCCAAATCTGGAAGACTGGTCGTGATTGGAATTTGAAAATGGACCAATATTGAACATTCGTGGATGCTAATGGTCAGTGTCAACAGAGGATCGTGCAATTCGGAAACTATGTCGTGTAATGATTATTTATGTTCACAGAGCAAAACTTTGATTATTTTGCACAAAATTTTGTACGTAGCTAAGATTTTAATAAAAAGGGTAATGTAATGTCTTGTATGGGTTGGTTGGTGGATGGTTGTATGAATTTTATTTGCATACCCAAATAAAGAATTATGAAGATACTTTCGTGCTTATTTTAACTTTATGTGGGTGATAGATATCATAATTTTATTAATTTAATTGTATATTATAGAGTAATAATTCTTCAGTATTGTTAAAAGCCTAAAAATACTTTCGATATGCGTCAATACGAGACAAATTTACTTTCTAATGGTAAGTACTGTAATGTGTATTGGAAAAATATTATATTGTTAAGAAATTGAAATAAAAAAAATCATATAATTATATCAACTTATCCCTGTGATAACTTAGTAATCTTAGATAATTCGTTAATTTTAGTATCAGTTAGACTATAATAATTATAACTTAAAGAGGAATTTTTATTTATGAACCTAACTCAAACAAAATAGTTTTATCTTGACCTTATGATGCTACTGGCTGTTTCACTTTCTATCGACTTAAGAGTTTTAAGGGTATGATTTTATCGTACCTTTTTTTATTCTAATTTACAGTAATTTATTTAAAGACTATCCTAATGATGTCGATACAAACTGTCATATTTATGAATTATTTTGATATCATTTTATAATTAATTGTATATGCCTTACCTACCGTTTAAAATTGATATATTATACTTAATTACTACAACTATTTCTACAATGTACGCACAAAATATGTATCAACAAAATCAAAATTACACTACTTTTTTTTTTTTGTAATGAAATAACTACGTCTGTGATGGACGCTTATAAGATAGCTCTTGACCATTTTAATACGTTTCACTTGATTTAATTTCATTTTTAATTATTATTAATTAACCATTTAATTAACTAATTAATTTAAATTAGTTTCTCTTATTTTCATATACCTAACTAATTAAAAAATAAATGGAAATCCTTTGTGTGATTTATTCTCGCTTTGCGGATAAAGTTACAGGTAGATACAGCTAGTATTAATTAAATCAATCAATATAAAATAAATTATGTGAAATGTATATTATTCTGTAATGTTAATGTTATGTAACTAAATCGGATCGTATTTAGTTTTGTTTTTAAATTACTGCGTAGCGTTGAGTGTCGCTTGTGAATTTTATTAATAAACAATTGACTATGAAATGTGTTAATTATTTAATCTCCTTTACCCATGATATTCTTATCATTTGTGTCGTGGCCCTCATAAAACCTTCATGACTCATGACACGGTAGCAGTAGTACTAGGTATTATAATTCCGCTGTTGAAAAGAGAGTTTGATCCCCGTACAAAAAGCACTTTTATGATGATGTGGATTTATGAGTTGAGTCTGATCTGAATCAAAGTCCAAATTTCGTTTGCTGTGATTTTTTAATCGTTTAAAGGTATTGCGTTATGTCCTCAATCTTACTGATTTTAAATGAAGATGTGGTAAAAGCCAAAGTAGCACGCTAAGCCTAGAGGAAGACCTGCAGCTGCCGGAACACACATTGCTTGGTGATAGATTACCTACCTAACCACCATGCTATGATTTTATCACGATGTTTTCCTTCACTGAAAGCTCAGGCTCAAGTCAGGGGTTCGAACCCACGTCCATTGATGCGATGTCCGTACATGCTACCGCTGAGCCATCATTGCATCATTGTTTGTAATCAAATGATCTTGTTTCCTACAAGGCAATTTTTAACAAAAAAGTAAACCAACTTCGGTGCTTTTGAAGAGTTTCCTTGTGTATCTTCGAAGTTACAGGTCCAATATTCTAATGAAAATAAAATGGGACCACCCTTGAGGTGAACCACCATATCCAACAAAAAAATAATGATCCAAATCGGTTCATTAAAAGTTATGGCGGAACTTCCATAAAAATATATATAATAAAACATATTTATATAATATATACGTTCGAATTGTTGATGACGGTTAAAAAAGTTTAGTAGGTACTCATTCGTAAATACAATAGTAGAAACAATACCATTTATTTTTGGTTCTTGTTTTACGCCACAGAAATATTTTCCTGCCCTTACTATTTACTTATATTTATGTCACATAAAATAAAAACGTTTTATTTTATTTTACGATACCATTTGTATTTTGATAATTTAACACATGTACTTAAAACTATTCATTGATTTGCCTGAATTTAATAAAAAATATTTTGTTATAATTTTATACCAATGTTAGAAGTTTCAAAATATTACGAGACTACCAGATTTGAAAAAAATATTTTTGTATTTTATAGCTGGTTTAAATATGAACGTATAGTAAGTAATCTGGCTAGTACCTATGGGAAGTAACGCGGTGGAGAGTTGGTCGAATAAATTTAACACGGGTGAAGCCGCGGGGTGCTATTAGTAATTATGTATTATAAAATATTTTTTCAATTACTAGTTAAGTATAATAGTAATGTTGGTACAATAATTGAATGTTGTGGCTAGATAAGTCTTGGATTGATAAAATTAGTTAATAACTTATCTCAATAAAGCTACATGAGCATTATCTAAACATTTGTAGATTATTTTTTTTATTATATTTTGAGAGTAACGGCTGATGCTTCTTTAAGTGTTTCACCAATAGGTACAGAAACAAAAATATTGACTGCGAGTAATTTTTATCCGCCATGAGTAAAATCTATTAAATTTAATGTATGTGCTTTAAAAAAATAAAGAACTAATCTACGTCTACGTAATAAATAATAAGTTACTCAATCCAAATAACTAATATGCGTTTATTATACTTTATTATCATTATTATAGTGTAACATTCATCGATATTCATCAGGTTTTCTTCTTCGTCTTCTTGTTTTGTTGCAGCAAAAAGCATTTGCCAGTGTCAATGTTCTTAAGCCTTCGTAAAATTTTCCTAATTACAAAATGGGGTCTTCTGACAAGAGAGCTACCATCTCCACCATATCCACCATATCTTGGGAGTTTTTATGACATCCTAAAATGCATGTTTTCCGCTTTATATTACATAATATATAATAGGGGCAGTTAGTGAATTATAAATAAAAACCTCAACATGTCACTTTAAAATCCCGCTAAAAACTCTATTAGCTTTTGTACATTGAATTACATTTAACATAAACACATGGAATAAAGAGTAAGGTAAACAATTTTAAAACAAGATTGCAACCAAAAAAACATACGAAAAAGAAATATAATTTGTTTAGGTACAGTATATTTTATTATCTGTGTTTTTGTTAGAGCAATCGAGGGTAAACCAGCTTTAAATAAAGGAGCCAGACGCTTTTATTTTAATTGATAAATTATGTATGCATATTTTATTATAATATTTAAATACACATTGTTTCAAATTACAATTAATTACTTAAAAGTAATACCAATGTTAGTTTAACTGTGTTACCGTCGTAATTGCAGATCTGTATGATGAGGATAAATATTGACCTCTTTTTCATCATAATTGTATATTTAACATACAAAACATCTGAAAAGACGAAAAAAATATCATGGACTTTTGAAATGTCCCGCCACTATACAATTGGTGCGAAGTTTACCGAAGTTTGAATTTAGCGCTGTCACTGGACCGGTTTAGAAAGAGACAGAAATATTACTGATAGTTACATCAGGGGTCACAAACACTTTTAAAATTAACTGATATAATATGCAGAAAGTATAAAATAAATAATTATGAATTAAAAATGATTATGAAGATTTTATTTCTATTTATTTGTTTTAAAGGCAAAAATGGGTAACAAATTATAACAATATAAATATGAATTTATAATTTGTTGTTTTAATGTGGATATTAAAAATTAAAGTATAGCTGAGAACTGTGAATTTGGGTTCCAAATGACGTCAAATAAAATCTAGTAAGTGATCGTATTACTGTAAAATCACGTAATTATTAAAAATATATAAATAACTAGAGGTGGCCATTATTACAACAGCGATTAAAGACGAAGACATTATTATTCTGCTGCGATTATCCGTTGTCCGTTATTATTACAGACAATGACAATAATAGACTGGTATTGGTAATATCGTAATTTGTGAAAAAACAAGCTTTACATTGTTGGGTTAAGTTAGGTTGGACTTGAGAACAAGCACTAGCGAGCCAGCCACGGTAGTGCCCAGTGAGCGCCACGGTCTCAAGATAGCTACTCCGAAATTACTTGAGGGACCGAGTCGGACGAGAACGATCACCTTATCAGGACCTTTTTCCATGCTTTGCATAAATATAATTTGGCATTTTGACATAAAAACCAAACTATATCATATAAAATACCGTCAATATTACATATTATAGGGTCATACTATCACATAAATTAATCAATTTAAAATAAAAACCATCACATGACACTTTGAGGTCCCGCCAAAAACTCCTACTTTATAGTCGAAATGAATCGGAGAATTATTTCATAGTTTACCTAAATAGCGTTTGGCATAGAATGCCAGCATGTAATACACCGCCTATAACATATATGTATATGGAAATAAGATTATTGTCACAAATGTTGTAATAATACTAGCGACCCGCGCCAGCTTTGTAATGGTATAATTTACAAAGTGGCATCTGTTATGTTTAATGTTATATATGTATGACACTTAAATGTATGTTGCGTGCCGTGCCTTACCGCACGGTAACGGCTATGCATTAAAACAGTGTGTAACTAGCCGCGTTGTGTTTCACTGGTCTCGCTCCCCGATATAACATTTAAGAAAGCATGGTTTATTGCTAAGTTCATAACTTCACAGTTACGAAAAGTGTGCTTAGCTCGCGACGCACAATTCTTAGCCCATAGGTATTCTACGGCGCGGAGTGGGTAGCAGCAACAGTGCGGAGTGCCAGCCACTGTTTCGCTTCGAGTAATTTCTTTAGTTGCGCGTAATTTTGTATTCGTGCTGTCTTCTACAGTATTTATTTAAATTATATAAGATTAAGGACGATTTTAATATAAATTAAATGCTCAAGATAGCTAACATATTTATATAGATAAGAATGAATACTGAATTGGAGAAAATAGCTTTGCAAATAACCTAATATTTTTAATTATTATTTTGAAGACAAAAATGGTTACTGTGAGCCAACCTTGTGAGATAGACATATGCTATCGTGGATTTTTCTCTAGGATTTTTGAATAATTACAATTCTTTAGTCTAATATTATTTTGATGTATCTCTTAAGGTTTCGTCAGCGTAAGTTATGTAAACGCCTGAAAATCGATTTATTCATGACTTGATTACAAAACGTTAAATTTTCTCTAGTATACACAAATTTCTTTAAAATGTACTGTACATTGTAATCTTCCGTAAAAAAACTCTCTAAATTAAGTGAAAACTGTATAAAAGTAAGCAAACAATAAGGTAGACGCAGATAGCGACTTTTTTATTCATTGATACATAATATACAAAATTACCCAACTAACAGCTAAATAACGAGAACAGTTTATAATAATTATTGTTGTTGAAAAATTACACACCAGCGTAATTCATTATTTGCTTACAGTGCCGTTATTTTCAACATTTTTATAAAAATAACTTTTGAAGTTATTGAAGTGAAACTTCTTTATCGACGTATGGGAGAAATTTTTGTAGCAATCGTCACGTTTTTCGGTTACGCGCCATGTTGCTTTTTTTATCAAAGTTTAGTATAGTGACGTAAAGCATATAATGTAATATATTATAATAATAACAACAATATATTAGTTTTTTAGTTTGGTTTGAAATAAGAATAACAATATATTAATTTGAAAGTGATAAAATAAAAAGACTTATTCAAATTTAAGTGAATTTACAAGAAAAGTGAGAGTGATTATATATTTCGTTATATAAATTCAATACGTATGAGCATGATTTTAATATTTATTTGAGGTTAACCTCACTTTTTATTGTAAGTATCAGTGAATGTATATAAATCTGTTAAAATTAGCAAGTATTAATAAATATGACTGTAAATCTAGTGAACATTATTAATTCTAAAAACAATAAAAAATATAAATTAAATAATAATTTAAAAATAAAACAAAACACGATTAGAAAATAAAAATATGTATACGTACATCTTTTTTAATTTTTCGTTTTTAATGATTTATTTATTCATTTTTAATTTTATAAAATCGTTGCATTTCTACAAGATTAACTGTCATCATATAATTGTATTACTTTGAAAAGATAATTCCAATTATTTATTCATAACTTGTAAATATAATACAATAAATAAATAGCAATGATATTATAATAAGAAAAATGATAAAATAAATTACTCGTTTATTGTATACATGTCTATAATAATAAAATAGCTTTAATTTAATACGGAAAAAATTGTTTTTCTTAAGGCTTAAGCCTTATCTACCCCATTTTCGTGAAGTTGCAAATAGTAGAAAAAATGACATGTCGTAAAGAAGTTTCACTTCTTACCTGTGTACTCTGGTACACACACACATTTTTTTTTTATTTGATCTGATGCATTCATATCATAATTCAACTGTTTGTTGCAATAATATTATTAATAGTAAATTACGGCCCGGCCGGACGTTACTTGGAATAGTATTTTTAAAACAATAAGAGTTGGTTTGTTACCCCTGAAAAGTAGCACATTTTGTTTTTGTTATGTTGGTCACACTGGCGCTGTTTTACGCGCACATGCGCAGAACGACAGGTGGTCGACCACTCGACCCAGACGTCCCAACTGAACCTATCGACTTCTCATCCTCATCATCAGCCGCTTTCGTGCTCAAGCAAGAACGATGTGCAGTGCTTTGTGTTGAAGTGCTCGTGGTGACATGGCGTCCCTTTTTTAAGTGTCATAGAAGGTGTATTTCTTTCAAAATATTGTGTATTTACAATGAATGTGAACTATGAACGTGTTTGTAGACTTTGCTTGTCATCTCGAAGTGAATTACTGCCGATTTTTCCTACCACCAGTTCGGGTGACACGGAACCTCCCGTCCTCGCTTCGAAAATTAAGGATTGCGTGTCGATACAGGTAAGTAATGCGTACGTGAAGTAAAACAATGATGTTTTGAGTGAAAGTAGATCCTGAACATACGTGAGAACTCGTCATCCGCCTCGTTTGAACGATGACGGGCAGCGCTGCGTTTAGGTGGAGATGTCGTAAGATCGTCCACCATTTTGTAATGTTCCACGGCTATCGCTCGGCTCGTGGCCGCAAAGCGACGCATTCCGTTCAGCCGGCTAGGCATGGCGCATATCATGAGGATTGGGGTTTCGCATTATTCCCGGGGGTCAGGTTGGGAGGGGGCTACGTATCGTTAGGTATGCCGTTGGACATCGGGCGTATTGATTTATCGTGCGAGACCAGCTTGCTGGCCGTCCATCGAACGAGTCGAGCGTCATAGTCTGCGTGTTCTGTAGGTGTGTGCGTGTATCGAGCGCTAACCCTCGAGGGGCTCGCTGGCTGCCACTCGACTCGCTTCTACTTATTCGGTCGAGGAGCAGCCGCTCGCGGCGCGTTTATACCTACGCGTTGCTACTTAGTTTCTCCTCGAATATCTATAGACTGACGACTGTACGTGAGTTGTGAGGCGCAGTTTCGCCGCGCTTGTTCTCATGATACGCGTCGTGGAGTGCGCCCATTCGTCGTCCACATAATTATTGCGTATGATTTGCATTTCAGATAACCGAAAATGACGACTTGCCGACAAATGTCTGCAGAAAATGTATGGATAATGTCAACAACTGGCATATATTCAAGAGTGTTTGTGAAAGGACACAAAACAAACTACAGTCTCTGATTAATAAAGATGGCAGCCAACTAGAAGAGGTGGGATTGTTATTTCTAGATATTTGAGCATGGAATGTCAGTTATCAATGTGTGACTTTTTGTTTACCTAATTTAACATGTTTTTTCAGGTGAAAATTAAAAGTGAACCATTGTCTGATGAGGCTTATGATGATGGAGTGGTTATTGATGGCTCATACCCTGATAGTGAGGTATGTATGATTCAGAAATATTTTTCTGTTTATATGATAGTAGTGCAGTTTTATTGGCAGTCAATACTTGCATGGTAAGACTACCTCTAAGCAGTATTTGATGTCAAGGACATGTGAACAGTTGTTGAGTCACACAAGTGTAAGGACTCATGTTGAAATGATAATTTATTGAGTTTTAATATTACCTATAGCATATTTATAAAATCTGTAGATCTATAAATATTCTTTTTAAAAATTTTAATTAAGTATAACATTTTATTTAAAACACTATATTTAACTTTGGTTAAGTTACTGCTATCTTCAAAGATTTCATATTTGATAAATTGACATAATTAACATATTTCTTATTTTTAAAACAATATTTAGAGCCCTTACCCATTCTGGCAATAAATTTCAGATAATTGACTATTATATTAATAAAGTTTCAATATGTAAAAATTTCTAAATAGGTACTATAAAGTTATTTTATGAAATGTTGTTTAATGAATTCTATAGTCATTAATTGAACAGTTTAGATTGGGATTGAATATATAGGTACATAATACCTGTACATAACAAATTGAAATTGTTATTTTGTATTTTATAGTTTCTAATAATGGTTTTCTAACATTAACATACCACCGTGCCTGTATCCCTGAAGGGTTAGGCAGAGGTTTACTCATGTACACCAACAGTTCACCGGTTATGTTTTTAGGTGCCATGTAATAAATAGGAGGTGAGCCTATTGTCATTAATTGGGCACAAAGCCAAACTCTGAGCTTCTACTGAGAATTTCATAGAAATCCCCAATAACACTTTGCTCAACCTGGGAATCAAACCCAAGAGCATAGTAGTCGTATTTATGACCACTAGGCTAATGAGGCAGTTGGTTATATTTCCTATTAGAATTCAAGGTATTTAAAAAACAAATATAATTTCAGAATGTCACCTCAAGTAAAATTCAACCAGAAGGCCCTCCAATATTGGCATCACTGGGACTTACACCAAGAAGTGATAAGGTAAAGATTACCAAGTATAACACACTTTATCTTTAATGAAAACAAGTCTGCCATTGCACATTGCAGATATATTGCTTTACTGTTATTTAATATGACACTTTACTACTTAGTATATTTTTTTCACATTTTAATTTACTCCTATTACTAAATAAATTTTTAATAACCACCGGTGTATCTGTTTGTTTGGTTAAGTGTAAGAATAGTTCAATTGACTTAATTTCATCCGCAGAATTATGTAGACCCCCGAATGGATTGGCAACGGGTCCATGCAATATTGAACATAGTACAAGATGATGATATAATTGACTCCCTTCAGTCTACTGAAGAGTGTGACATTCTTCAACACTCTGATCATGATTCTGAATCAGACTCGGAACTACAACCTGATATTAATGATATTTTTATTGATAGCAAAAATGGATATCTCTGTAAAAATAACAAACTACTGTCAAAATCTCCAAAAATGTCATCATCCTTTAATTACACTAAAGTGAGAGAAGCTGCTAAATTGAGGAAACGCAAAATCAATTTATCTAAACATTGTGTGGGACCCAAAATGGCTTGGCAACTATTATTCACAGATGACTTACTGGAGCAAATTGTGTCTTCTACTAATGATAATTTAACAAAAATGGGTAATACAATAATGGCCCCAACTTCAATTAGTGAAATAAAAATGTTTATTGGCGTGCTATATTTGCATGGTATAATGAGGCCAACACATCAGAAATGCAGTGACCTTTGGAACAATGAGCTTGGAGCCACATGTGTTAGAAACTCCATGAACTATGAGCGCTTTAAATTCCTCCTCCAGAATATATGTTTCGAGAAAGATGACTATAGTATTATGAAGTTGGACATAATGAAACGCATGCGTAAAGTTTTTGAAATATTTGCTATAAATTGCAGAGCAGCGTTTGACATCCAGAATGTAGTAGTTGTTGATGAGATCATTGTTCCAGTTTTTGGTCCATGTCCATTTCGCTACAAAATCAGTAAAAAACCATTGAAGCAGGGTATAAAAATGGTTTTACTCATAGATTCTTGTAACTTTTATATAAGTAATTTAGATGTTATAACAGATCACTATTTCAGTGCAGATGAGATTCTCAAAAAGTCAGTGCAACATTTGATAGGTTCTGGCAAAACAATTATCATGGATAGTTGGTACACGTCATTAGATTTGGTTAAGAATTTAAAGAAAGAATATCAATTATTCAGTATTGCAGCTTTAAGCCCCAAAGATGAGAACATACCACCACTATTTCTTTCGCAGTACAGAAAAACCAGGTCATTTATATCTGGCTTTCTTGATAATGATCTTTGCCTCACTTCTTATGTAAACACCCAATCAAAAGCAGTAAATGTCTTAACAAATGAACCAAGATTTTATAAGAGAGGCCATGTTAACCGCACCACGGTTGTTTCTATGTATAAGAAGAATCAGTCTGCAATTGAAGTAATTGATGTTTTGATGCACTATTATACAACCATGCAACACACAAATGACTGGACGTTGTCACTATTTTTCACACTACTCAACATTGCTTCTGTGAATGCTCAAGTCATATGGTGTTCTCAGAACTCTCAAAATATTGTACAGCGCAGGTTATTCATTAAAAGCTTAGCTTTAAGTTTACTAGAAAATGAAGAACCAATATCACTGTGTTCCTTAAGTGATGTTCAGGAAAGAAAAATGAAATTGAATATATCACAGGAAGTGGTACCATATTATAAAAAAAGGAAAAGATGCAGAATATGTACAAAAACTTTAAAACGTGACAGAAGAACGAAACAATGCTGTGTCAAATGTGGGCAGAGTATTTGTAGAGAACATTGTATCAATATTTGTACAATGTGTGTTGTTTAATATATGTAGATTTACATGGCGAGCTCGTTGAAGCTGTAAAAGCCGTTTGAAGCTTCGGGGTCCTTATGGCTAACAGTATAGTCAGATCGAAAAAAAGATTTATGTTTTATATTATTCATATTCTTTGTTTTATTGGTATTATAAGTTTTTATTTTAAAGATAACTATGATACAATTGTTTACTAATTTGAGAATTTTATAATTTCCAATTTATTTATTATATAGTTTTTAATTTATACATTATTGTTATGTCTCATACTCACAGCAAATGTGTTTGTCATACACACAAAGTTATTGAATATGAAGTGTGGTGCTACTATAATTAATTATATTGTAGAAGTGTCATGTTAAAGCAGTTATACAATTAAACAATTTTAAAAGATGTAGGTTTAACATATGTGTATGTATAGGTAAAAAATTGAGAAATACTATATAACATATATTAGTTAAATCACTTTTTTATTTATATATTGACTAATCATTTCAGGGTATTGAGAGCGAAAAAGATGAAGAAGAAGATGAGGAGGATATAAATGATAGTTCCAACGCATTTACCAAAGTACCTAACATGCCAGAAGTTTCTATCACGGTCATGTGTCCTACAGGAGAGACCTTACATGCGCGCCAAGGCATTCAACAACTCGCTTCAAAAGACTGTCTCGTTTGTGGGCGAACATATAGATATTCACATAATGCTAGACGCCACGAACTTACGGCTCACAGTTTTGATAGATATACAAATAAAATAAAGAAATCGCATTTGCGTATGCAACCTAAACTAAGACCAAATCCTTTTAATCCGAAAGCTCGTTTGATGCCTAATCCAATTAATCATAAAATGCAATTCATGCCTAAAAATGTCCTTCCAGCTAAAATTATTTCACAAAAAATTATAACCCCGCCAAAACCTATACCAATAAAAACTGTTAAAACCCAACAAAATAACTTGCCTTATCCACTACGAATTAAAGCACTTAAAGATTTACAAATAAAAAAGAAAGAACCACAAATTTTGAAGACATTATTAACCGCAAAGCCTGAAGTTTTAGTTTCTGAGCCTGAAATCTTAAATTCTGGACCAGAAAGTCCAGAAACATTAATATCAGAACCAGAGATAGCATCTTTTCAAGTAGAGGCTATCTTATCTGAACCCGATCCAGATGCGTATGATCACCATCAAGGCGATGATGAACAAGATGGTGACATGGATATTAATCAAAGTCAACACTATGATACTATTGACATGGAATCCGATAATGAAATAGAAATAGCTAGACAACAAGAAAATGCATCGGAAGGTGAGGGCCAAAATGAAAGAGAAGACAATGTTCACCATGATGATAACATGGAAGAAGCGCATAGTGATAATGATAAAGAACCCAATGACGAAAATGGAGACAGCCAAGACAATATTGTTAACGATGGTGCAGAAATCAAAGTAGAAGATGAAGCTAAAGAACAAGGACAAGTTAATGAGGAGAAAGAACATGAAAATGAAGATCATGAGGCGAATCATGATGAAAATGAAGATGATGACGAAGAGCTCCCACCAATGGAGTTGGCACCGGTAGTTGAAATTAACGAAGACGTACAAACAAACTCATATATTAACGAGCTCAATGAAGAAGAACAGGAGGAAGAAGAATTGGATGAAGCAGCAGATCCTAATGAAACAATAGACGAAGAGTCTCCGGACAAGGATCTTGATCCTGATAAACTGTATGTAACCAAAACGCAAAGAGATTTTATCGCAAAATACCGTGATATAATAGAGCAAATAAACACAAAACGATGTTTATGTTGTGACAGAGAACACCCTCGCAGAAAGGCTGTAATACAGCATTTACAAAAAAATGGACATAAAGTTCCTAAACATACCTGTTATAACTGTGTAGTTACATTCGGGCACATAGGAGCTCTGCTTAGCCATATGAGGTCAAATTCTTGTACTGACCTTTGGAAAATAATCTACAATGAGAATGGTATCACTGAAGACTTAGTACTTCGACATGAAGTTAAAAACAAGGTTCACTACAAAGATATTTTCAATGCTAGGTCTTACGCTTGTAAATTATGCCCAGCGAAGTTTCAATTGAAACAGTTTATAATGAAGCATGTGTTAGATGTACATGAGGATGGACAATCCAGAGTGCCATTGGGATGTGTGCATTGTCGTGCTAGATTCAAGGATAAGAGTTTACTAAAGAGACATATTCGTAATGGAGAATGTACAGTTTATATTTCCTGCGATTTATGTTCAGAAAAGTTTACCAATATTCAAGATTTTAATGATCATGCTGTAGCTGTACATGCCGGTAATTTTGACCAGTCGGATAATGCTAACAAATGTGTCGATGGACGCCCAACAGACTGTCCTTTATGTGGAAAGAAAAACAGTAACTATCCCAATTTGGTTAAACATTTGAAAATGGTTCATAATGAGGAAAAACCACACTACTGTCAACATTGTGATTCTAAATATGAACAAGCTGCTGATCTCAACAAGCACATTTATACAGAACATTCAGATAGATCTCTTGGCATGCAAAGAAGCGATCCTGATATGTCGCTCGTCAAGGAAGAAGCGGAGGAATATCATTATTCGTGCACAGAGTGCAACGCCATATTTGAGACTGTTGATGCTTGGACTGATCATCAAGTGGCTGAACATAACCAAGTCGCGCATCACTGTGACCAATGTGATAAAAAATTCTTGCGACCATCGGAGCTGGCTGAACATAAAAATACCCATTTGCGAGTCAAATTTTATCCATGTAGTGTTTGTGCTAATTCATACAGCACTCCGCAGAAATTGTCTGAGCATGTTCAGCAGTCTCATCCTGGTGCAGGCATGCAATCCGCTGCAGAGTCAGAATTTTATTGTGACATATGTATTAGATCCTTCAAAAGCCGTCAGGCTTACTCTAATCATATGCGTATTCACGCCAAGGTTCCGACCACGAATAGAAAACCCGGAGATCCTAAAGGGTTTGCTCCACAAATCATCGGAAAACCAATTAAACAGTTTTCTATGGTACAACCTGGTTTCGTTGCATTTAAACCAAGTTATAACGTTCCTAATGCTCCATACTCATGTGATATTTGCGGTAAAGGGTTTATGCATAAAAAGAACATTTGGAAGCACAAAAAAGTTTTACATGCTGATCTCATCGGTGACCGAAATGATAGTGAAGAGAATACTATGCATGCTTCTACTGAAGAGGAGGAATTTAATATTGATGAAAACGGAGGATTATCAACACCTCAATTTAATAGTTTCAACTTTACTAATTTTGTTAATAGCACACCACAACCGCAAACGGAAACAATGCCATACTCTTGTGAACTATGCTTCCAAAGGTTTCCATTACGAACTAGTCTGTGGAAACACAAGCGTAATAAGCACGGCATCGTAACCCCGAATGCAGGGGGTAGTTCAGATTTCCAAATGCAGGGTAGCTTTGGTGACAACAGCAGTAGATCAAGTTGTACCATATGCAAAATTTCATTTAGTGACAAAAAATCCTATTACCGTCACAGGAAGAATGTACACAAATCTTCTGTACAAATGTGTAAGATATGTGGTAAACCGCTTAGTTCTACGCTTGAGCTATACGAGCATTTAAAGGCTGCTCACGCACGCGAACTGCTAGGTTATAATGCTAACCAAGGTTCAAGTAAATCGCAAGATGCACCGCAAGACATGGAAAATGAGTACGAGAACGAACAAGATGCTGTCGATCCTAGCGTAGAGTATCAAGCCAGATATCCGTGTGACACATGTGGGAAACAATTCGTCGGATTGTTGGCATTACAGAACCATCAATGTATAAACCAGCAGCCCTCACAACCGCAAACCTTTGACTGTGAGATTTGTCACAAGAGTTACACGTCAATAGCAGCACTGAAAAGTCACCGTGGTTGGCATCTGCGTTCGCCGGACGGTAAAGCCGCCGCTAATAATTCTGGACTTTGGATGCCTCAGCACAAAGTTACGACTAAAGTAAGTAAATATGAGGTCACCGAGAGTCCGTCACCTCAACGAGTTCCACAAACCTCTTCAGCTTCCGTAGCTAAAAGAAGATTACCACCCGAAGTGGAAGTAACAGTTGTGAACCCAAACAAAAAATTACGATCTGACGATTCTGTTGAGCTTGATCAACAAAATATTGGTGCATTGGAAGATAGATACTGCACTATTTGCGACAAAGAGTTTACGAAACGCGCCGCTTACCAGCGACACATGGACGAAGTACACCAGCCTAATTCTGTTTTTTGTCCTGTATGCGACAAGAGTTTCACACGCAAGTCGACATTGCTCGTTCACATGAAGAAACATTACGAGAGTGGGGAGGGTAGTTCCAGTGCAATAGCGCAGATGGAAGACGAAATACACGCCTGCGATTTATGCGGAGCCCAATACGACAATGCTAAAGCGTTGAGATCACACAGGGCTAGGCATCACGGTGAAGAGTCTGGGGAATCTGAGGATGACGGAAACGTACCGATACAAGCTCCTGGAGAATTCACTTGTGCGCAGTGCGGCGATGGTGTAGCGACGCCCCGAGACCTGATCGCTCACCGTAGTATGCACGCCACACCTACTAAATTCTTTTGTAACATTTGCAAAGTATATTTCGCGAGAGCTTTGGATCTATCGTCGCACACGCGAGCGAGACATGCCGATAATGAGAAAGTGTTTTTCCCGTGTGCCATGTGCGACCGATTCTACATGAATAAAAAGAGTTTGCAGAGACACATAGAAATGTCCCACTGATTCTCGCTAATGCTACAACAGCAGACGCGGTATTAGTGTTTGCAAAATATAAAAAAGGTCTATTCTCATCTTAATGTTTGCAGTGGTTCCTTATGAAGTTTAAAACCGATAAAAGGAGATTTAAATAGTGTATATACATAATTATGTGCCTCCTCGCAGGCTTCCATAATTACACCAATATTTTATCGCACCTTATTAGAAGTTTATATTATAATTATTATTATTAATACAATTGCGTTGTCATTCCTTGACTTGGATTTTTGTTTTTTGTTTTATAAGAAAATAATTTAATTTCTTATATCCATACAGACTTTGCTCACGTGTTTTATTTATTTTTATTATGTTCGGGATGATTTGGAGATTTTGTATAATCGGAATGATTTTGACACTTCAAACCCTCGGAGCACTTAAGTCTATACATTTATAAGTACTTATTACTGTTCATTATTTACTATTTTATATCATAATTTAAGTTAAAGTAATATTAAGTTTTATGTTTTGAAATATCGAAATTACGGCCAAAAGTTTTAAATATAGTCAAAATCAGTCATAACCAGTGATAAGTGCATGAATATTGTTTCTTCGAATTGCAATGATCAAGTTTTTATCAAATTATTTTCTAGATCAATATGATATTGATCGTTTTACTTCTTATTTTAAAATTATATTATAATATTACTTATACTGTGTAAATATTATTAATGTAATTTGGGGTTTAAATGTGTTTTAACTGATTTGGAATTGAATATGGAAATGTCGTTTGATTAAAATGTACTGATTATTTTTAATACTTCCTGGTATATATTTTATAGTATAATGTGATCATTATGGACATATCTCCTCACCTATATTTATAAATAATTTGAAACTAACAAGTATAACTGGCCTAGATTTACATTTAAAATTACATACCTAAATATACGTAAAATGATTCTATGAAACTGAATTTAGTGTTAGACCGTCGTTTACTGTCTTTTCTATAGTCGTGAATTTATATGGGCTGATGAATTGACGTAGGTATTTACAAAATGATGACGATCATAGGTGATTTATATGGTGATAGTGATGAGTAGGGTGATGACGTCGCATCTGTCGGCTGACGGCTAAACATTTTTCAACGTATTTGAATATGTACTATGTTCGAAATTCAATTTGCAAGTATCGGTTCGCAATAAGTTGACGAGAATATAAAAGTGGGGAGTGATTTATGTTTTATATATTTGGTACTTACGTCATTTTCTCAGTGAAATACTAAATTACTTGATGGACTAAAGGCCCAGTCAGTAAAACGGTCAACGCTGGCCCGTTAGCGTTTCACTAAATTCAGCCTATGAATTTAGAACATGTTTTTGTTTAATAAATCAAAAAGTGCCAAAATGTAAATCAACTGATTTACATGTTATAGACACATGTAGCAAATACCCGGTACTAACTTGTTCCTGTAACAAATATGAGTGTAAATTCTCTGAAATACCATAAAAAGAGAAGCATGCTTTATTATTATTAATGAATGCTTTGCAATAATCGAAAGTATACATTTCAATAATATACGAGAAATGGTCCTTTTCTATGATAGAAGTTTTTAATTGAGATGGGATGTACCTACGTGCGACTGATAAAAATAGTCTATAGGTAAAATATGAAGTTTCTCCTTTTATATTGTAAAATATAATGCAATTGGTTTCGATGTTACATAAGGTTTATTACCTATTCTTTGTTTAAAATCAATGATTGTTGCCGGCTCGATTTATTTTCCTCACTTTTCAACACCTTGACTGCCTTTTATTTATAGTATTAAGCGTTGATACCACGTAGGTACCGAGAAAATCAATTGAAACTATAAAAATTTATGAAAGCAAAGATTAATTCCCGTTCATTTAATTGTTCACGAATTGAAGGTGATTGTTTATTGGAACATGGAAATGATGAAACTGACTGTTTCAAATGATCGTCTCGAGGATCCGTTAAGATTCTACATTCTTTAAAAAAATATAATATGTATTTTATTAGATATTTAAAAAAAAACAAGCACAAATTGTTGTTTGAAAATTTTAAAAAGAAATTGGGAAGTCAAGGTGTTTAAAAATTAAATTGGTCAGTCCATTTTTTATAAAATATGATAAATTTGTTGCAAATACAATAAGAAATAAAATTTTATACTGTAGATTGTACAATATGAATGGTGTCAACCTATAATAATGTTAATTAAAAAATGGCGCTGTATTTTTGCTTACTTTATGTACAAATTGGATTTTCACTTCGTATGTAAAATCTTGATTAGGCCACTAAATCATACATTGCAATTCAAAATGTATATTATTAAATAAAATTTTCTGATTTAATCGCAGTTTTAATAAAAAAATTATCCAATTCAACTAATTCTCAACATCGCTACTTATGTTAAATCTTGGATATGATATGACGCTTGTTACAATAAAGGTATCAAAACTACTATGCACACTCTACAGTCAGGCGGGAATGAAGACGATTTATAATCCTTGTCCAGATGCCAACTGTCGAATGCCTGTACAGAGCATATTAAGGTGAAAAGCATTTGTTAGTTTATTTAATAATTAATATTAAAGTGTTTGCTAATAATCATTAAGATTTCGACTACCTACCGTAATAAGATAGATCTCGGTAGAAAAAAAAAAATAAAAAGCGGGGACAAAAAGACATTATTTTTAATTTGGTTATTTTCTATTATAATTTCTACGCTATAATGTAAGATTTACGTTTTGTATGAAAATGTCGGCATGGTAAAAAGTATGGTTGGCGCTTTGTAGAAAGTGTTTTTTTTTACTCATTAGATAACATATAAATAACCAATCACAAGATGCATTTCCAATAAAATTACTTAATATCGTTTGTTACTACGCAGGAGTTATTTATATCCCGTAATTTAATTTCTACTCATAGTGTTGACAATTCATATGCCGCATAAATTAAGGAGTGGCATATATTTCCCGTGTACGATTTTCATCGAAATCGGTTAAAAATGATTATTCTATCCCACGGGTTGCCTCCATGCCTGTTGGAAATTAAAAAAATATTTAAATGTACAGTCAGAACCACAGATTTATTAATTAGAGAAACAGGAAAAGTTTTTTGTTTGTTTTGCTTGTTTAAACACGCTAATCTCTGGAACTACCGGTCGGATTCGAAAAATTCTTTTTGTGTATGATAACCAGATTCACGAGGAGTAAATAGTATCGACTATCTAACTTTGGCTGCACCTCTCAGCCAGCCTTAAATATTGATTTTTAAGTAAATTGGAAGTAGAAGCTTTACCGAATTGCTTTATTAGCGTGATACGTAAATACAATGTTCTATAAAAAACATTGTTCCTTAGTATATCTTTAAAAAAGTCCGCGATAGCATGTCTATCTCTAATGCATAAGCGACAATAAGGTATTTGTGATAAACATTTGTTAAAATCGAAAAGTAACTTATGAGCATTATTTTTAGGCATAGCATATTAATCCTTACGAACGAAAGTTACTTAATCATCAAGACAATTATATGAAGATTAAGTTTGCCTTTTAGAGCATGTTATTTGGATGCATAATTTGAGAGATAATAGAAAATAAAAATTATTCATGTAGCAGCGTGTGCGCTCCGGTAAAGATTGCAAACTTAGCAAAACGATATATCGTGGTTGAGAGCGCACACGGGCTTCAGTCGTCGTCCCTCCGCGGTTATTAATGTACTACTATATCGGAGTAAAGGAATACGCACATTAAATAGAACTATATTATTTATCTCTATAGAAACCTCGTAAGGAAACTAGGGGTAAATTAACAATAAATATCTTTAGAGCATCAATAAGGTAAATTCAACAGTCAGCTCGGGTCTATGTCTATAGTAGTAGCGGCGCGAACGACCGCGCGATGAGACTCATCTCGCCACCCGACAAAAATATATGTCGTCTATTCTATAGTTTTATAAATCATCAATGGTTTATTTTAAATTATATGGGGGTTAAACCGCGGGGCACAGCTAGTATATGATATTATAGATTCAAAATATCTTTTATGCTTTTCGGTTGTGATCCATGAACCATAAAGGTTACAAAAATGAAAGAATTGTTTATGTTATAATATATATATCTTTATGCATAGCAAGTAAGTATATTTATGACTTCATTACGATCTTTATTTACTTATCGTAATTTCATTTATCTAGCAGTTTCAATGAAAACATACCTAATATTTAAAGAACGTAGATTTTATTTTATCTTTAGGTATAGGTTAGTGTTTGGTTAATACTTATTTCATCAGATCTGGCCGAAGATGGTAATATAAAATTGAATTGTCACTAGTGCAAACCAGAACACACCAATAGGTACCTACCTACTTGGCGACAGATTTTCATCTTGGTGGTACTTAACTAGATCTAGGCCAGCAATAAGAACAGCCCTAGGTACCATATTTAGCAAAGAATACAACACTATAATGTTTGTTTGTACAAATTATTATATTTATTGAGAATATTGTAGAAATAAATGAACACAATTTAGATTGCACAAAACATTTTAATATAAACTTAAAAAGTCGTACAACAATATGAAAAATTATTATTAACTAATTATATTAGTCGGCGTCGAGGGCCGCTTTCACTATATACCTATTATGCAAATATTATATTATCTTTAACACTTCCATCGAATATATCTTACAAAAGAAAAGAAAAATAAAAAGTATCTTTATAATAAAAAATCTCATTACACTAAGTTTATTATTATTATTATTAAACTTACATTATAGATTTTATCTACAAAATACTGCAGCGTATCGGTCAGTTTTTCAATCGACAATCGTCGATATTCATTACACATTACGAATAATTTAACAATAGGGTTTCAATAAAGTACACGTTAACTGTATTTTAAATAATACAACTAGACTTAATTCTAAATCAAAATATAAAAATAGTAAAAAATACATTGTACATTTTCACTTAGGTACAAACTTGTCAATGTTGTACATAGTTTAGATAGATGCGTGATGGTGACGTCCGCGTCAGACGAGTGGCTAAGCCACGACTGGCCGCGACTCTATTCGCAACACGACAAGCTGCTCCAACTACCCGCATACCGCAGCACCTACGTACTATTGACCTCCATTGAAAAACTGCACCGTTCGCCAAGTGAAATATAAAAAAGATAAATAAACACATAGTTTATATATTCATGAATTTTTGCATGCACCCGTTATTTTATGAATTGAGAATTTTTTTCTATCAGTTATTCATAATATTCATGTCTTTTATATTAACAATAAGTATACAATATACGCTAGGGAGGCCGCCATGTTGCGGTCGGCCGGTAATGTACACAAGGACTAATATCTTCTTAAAAAAATACTGTTAGATTGAAACGTAGCTAAACCTATATTATGTATATTATTATTATAAGGGTACAATCGTACGAGCGATGATTACACTATGTGAGATCTCCGACGCCTTCGGGCGGGTCCACGCGTCGCGTCCGACCGCGTCCCACCGGATATGCAAACATTTATTATATTACCTGAGTACAATACATAGGTACCAGTACACTATATTAATAGTATGAATTATCAATTTCAATATTAAAAATACGTAATTTCTCTATTGGCCTTTCGTTTCCACGTGAAAAATTAGACGATTATCGCGTAGGTACGTATATATATATATATATATATATATAATGTATACATTTTTATAATATATAAATATCTTAGATCGGAGGACGTATGTATACAGGCTCGCTCTAGAAGGTACGTCGTCGTAAGCGCACGCGCACGCAGCCGTGCGGCCTCTCGCTCCCTTACACTCTACGAATATAATAATTATCGATATCGAACGAAGACATCAAAAACTCGACACTGCATTAAATATTACGAAAATAAATAGCCGGCGAGTCTCGCGGCTCATTATTGCTCCTATCGATTAATTTACACATCGACGTAACCAACGAGAATACAAAAAGTTATGGAAAATCGTACGGATATCACAAGCGGCGGGCGGCGCGGGACGCCCCCGCGGAAAATAAAAAAATAAATCGCGGCGCGCGTCTCTCTCGTAAAAAAGTAAAGACTCTATGAGCGGGTCGCGCGAGGCGCCTAGCGTGCGTGCGCGACTCAGTTAGCGAGCAACAGATGTGCCGGCGCGGGAGGGTATGGCGGTGCACTGGCGGGCGCCGGATCGCGTCGACCCACGAAGTATGCCGCCGGGTCCGCGGCCGGCGACAGCGACCGTGCTGCCATCTGCTGCTGCATCGCACGCTGCTTTATGTAGTTGCTGAACTCGGTGGGTGACATACGATTCGCACGTTTGCTGCTCGTCTTCAGTTTGGTGCTGCCAAACTTGGTTTGCGCGAATGTCGCCGTTGTAAACGTGAGAGGTTGTGCGCGGAACGGTGGCGCGGGAGAGAAGGCGGCAGGCGCAGGCGGCGATGGCGCCGCTGCCGGTTCTACTGGCCTGAAACACTGCGCTTCAGGGTTGAATGCACGAGTCACCTGAAACAAAATTTAATGTAATTTAAATATATTGACTTGACGAACAACTAATATAACCATATCTATATAACTAACAGTAGATATCTGATAGAAAACCTGACTGTGTGTCTCATACTGGCCAATTTCGGCAATAGCGAATGATATTTTTCCTAAACTGGCATAAAATGTTATTAATTGGGGCATTTTTATGTTATATCAGTGGATAATAGAAACTAGAGCCTGATTAAGGGACTGTCTTTGCATATCTTTTGGTGCCATAAAATTCGTAAAGTAAATCTATAGTGACTTTAATAAATAAGATTTATTGAAAAAAATCATATAATGAATAATATGTACCTCTCTGTCGGTTCTCTCGTCAACAGCTCGTTCATCGTTGCTGAAAAGAACTTTCACAGCACCTTTTTCTCCGATACGATATGATACTTCACCTGAAAATGAGAATGATACTTGTTTAAAAGTTTAATTTTTTAAGGCAACATGTTGAAATTACATAACAACTTGATATAATATGTATCTTATTATATTAAGTGAGCAATTCTTGTATTTAAATTATAGGTTTTTCGGATACGCCTCCAACGATCTTTTTTTTTATAAGACACCGAGCACAGCTCGGTCGCCTAAATATTGCACATTATAGAAACAATAAAGAAATAAAAATAATTATTGGATTACTAATTTAACATTGTGTCTTAGACATTAAGTTTTATTTATTGAAATAACCCAGCAATCAATGGCATCAACGATGGTTACATCACGAAACGTTTTAAGTGTAAGTAAGTAACTAGTTTTTCTTTTCTTTATAGTAGCATGGAAAAGTGACGGCGGCCATTGAGAGAGCAGCAATACAACGGTAGTAGTCGTCTTTCCAGCCTATAAAGTCTTTCGACAGCTTGATATATATATCTAGGTTGAGCCCGGTTTTTTATTTAAATAAAAGTTCGTGTTAAGTGTAATTACAAATTACACAAACTATTAAATATCAAACATTCCTTCATACGTCTATAACTGGACTGTCTTACGTTATTGTGGAACGAGAAAACGATGAGTGACACTTGACAAATACCCATCCATAACGTGCACTTTATAGAAGAGCATGTGGGTGTAACTACACATATAATGGTTGATAGATGAGTATGTTTGTGTCCCTACACATACATTGGTTGAACCAAAAGATAGACACTGTGACGGATTTTTCACCATGTGCATGATGTTTGCAATCAAATCGGGTACAGATCACTACCACCCAGTAATCCGGATATACACCGGCCGATCCCAGAACGTGATATCTACGTCCAAGCGTGCCAAATATATACCATACACCATACATGGTGTATGGTGGTCGCGATCCAGTCGGACACGATTGTCGTGTCCTGTGAATCCACTGAACATAGTCGGTATCGTTGGTACCATAAAGTATTTTTCACAGCTCAATGTTTTCCTTCATCTAAAGCTCAGGTTTATTGTACATACTTACCTACAATTCATTCTGTGACGCCGAAGCGCTTCAACACTATGCCACAATGGTTTCTAATATTTGAGTGTTGTTATCACGGACATACTAATTTGTTACATTTAAAATACATTGTCGCTGTTTAGCGGCAAAACAAAGCCTCAACTCAATTTGCAAGTAGGTACCCATCTCTCATATCTGACTCTCTAGGTTATGTGGTTTATTAAATATTACGTTACAAGATTACATCGAGTTGCAACAGAAGTCGCAATACGATAATAATCACAGATGTATTGTCCTCGGGGACATTGTTTCTCGACCTCGTACATTTAGCGGGTTATGCAATGCACCGTACTTACATATTAAGCGGTCAATTGTTATTGGTACGTGTAATTTTTCTGTTAGCGCCCATCTAATGGCAAAAAATACGGGATCGGGAAAAATTCTATCTTTGTAAATAAAGTTATTTACAATCTATCAACATTATATATATAGTTTTAGTGAGTAATATACTAAGAAGTAACGAGTTATATTTGAAAATTTTAAAATCTATTTATATAGTTCAATATTTCTATTATTACTTATTGTATTGTTCCATGTTACCAGTCTATTTAAAATGTAATAAGTACGTGACATTTTTGAATTTATACGTTGAGTTTTTACATACTCGAATGAATTTACTTGATTACATCTAATTTTAAACAAGTCTTCTGTTATACCTAAAGTTTAATGTAGAGTTTTTTTAATGTATAACTAAGGTGGAAAACAAGCATGCGGCCCACCTGATGGTGGACTATGGACGCTTTTAATAACATAGGTATAAACTAGTGCGTTGCCGACCGTGAACCCCCCTATCCCAAGTAGGTAGTTCTGGACACTATCTCATAGTAGGAACGAACGCAACACAAGGCTTGGCAAGTTGGCTGCGATCTTCTGTAGGGTGGAGGGGTATTCCACATGTCGATATCGGACTGGTCCAAGTAGAGAAAAATCTCCACAGCAATTTTTCCGTACACTACATTTCTTTGGAATTTAAATCTATATTTATTATTTTTTCATATTATTTGAATATTAAAAATATTTTCCAGATTTACGTGCTCAACAATAAGAAAATTAAAGGTGAGCGAGTAATTATTTGTTATCGTAATATCATGAAAGAAAATTTACTACTGGTTTAACATTGTAGAGATCATGTTTAATCTAACAAGTGATAGGTATAGTAAAACGGAATGGATCGTAAATACACATCTGAGGAAAACGAATTAAAATGGAGTTCGATAGAGGGTTTTTATATTTTCTTATAATTTATTTATACAAGGTGTCCAGAAAGGGTATCGGGTATTTGTAAGTTAAATGAAACAAAAATTATTTGTATGCAATAAAAAAGTTTATTGTTTATTATTAGCATATGAATTGGAGAATTATTTGGAAAAGATGATGTTATCCAAATGATGACCGTTACGTTGCTGGCACTCTTCTAAACGGAAACGAAGATTGGCGATAACACGTTGACACATAGCTATCGATATTGCTGCCATTTCTGACCTGATGTTTTGCTTTAACTGGGTTAGATTCGTCGGATTGTTTTGATAAACCTTACTTTTAAGGTATCCCCATGCAAAATAGTCAAGCGGGCTAAGGTCGGGGCTTCTGGGAGGCCAGTTGATGTTACCCCTTCGCGAAATGACTTTATTAGGGAATAATTCGTTAACAACTTCCATTGAGTCATTTGAGGTATGGCAAGTGGCCCCATCTTGCTGGAACCACGTTCTTGAGTTGAAACCTGCAAACTCCTGCAACTCTGGGACCAAAAAATTTCGCAACATATCGCAATAACGGTCACTATTCACATTAATTGCTCGGCCTCGTTGATCTTCATGAAAATAAGGACCAATTATGCCTTTAGCAGACATAGCGGCCCAAACAACGACCTTTGGGCTATGCAGGGGTCGTTCATGCTTTCGTCTCGGATTCTCCACTGCCCAGTACCGACAATTCTGCTTATTAACATGACCATTCAGGTGAAAATTTGCTTCGTCACTGAACAGTATGTTGTTAAAGTTGTTAAATCGCTGCAGCATTTCGTTCGCAAAATTCAGTCGATTAGCATAGTTCGTATCCTTCAATTCTTGAACCAATTGAATTTTATAGGCTTTTAGATGTAAGTCTTTCTTTAAAATCGAATGTAAAGACGATTTTTTGATGTTCAACGCTTGGCTTCGCTTTCGGATGGATAAAGACGGATTTTGACGAACCGACGCCTCAACTTCTTCAATTGTTTCTTCATCGCGAACTGAACGAGGACGACCAGAGTTTTGAATTTTAACTGTCGCACCTGTATTCTCGAACATCCTGATCCATTTCCTAATGCTATCGTCACTTGGCGCGTGGCGTGTACGATATTCCGCACGATAGAGACGTTGAGCAGTCACTATTGAATCACCATTACGATAATACGCTCGTACGCAACATGCGCGATGCGTCCCCGAGTACTGTTCCATCGTGACTAAAACTCCACAAAATGGCGGACGCCACGAACCCCTCCCCGCACCCTTTAGACGCCCCGTTTCGAATATGGCGCGAAAACAAATACCCGATACCCTTTCTGGACACCTTGTACAATACTAGTATAACGTTCATGAATTTGTATTAAATAGGTTATTTATATTCATAAGCTAAATTATGATAAATTTATAGGTGGCCGGGGTATATGTAATAAATAAATCCAGTAGGGTTAAATGAATTATTTAAGTAAGCAACAACTATACAAAATAGACTATACTTTACTACTTCTAATAAATATAGTTACTGATAGTTATTATATATTATATCTTCTATATAAATGAAAATTAAATGCTGGTCGTTGGTAAGCGTATCGTTCGAAAGTGGCTGGGCCGATTTGGCTAAATCTTTTTTTTAAATGTAACATATTGAATAGTTATGCGGAAAATAGAATTTTTTTTTGATAAATTTAAATAGCTTTTTCTCTATTACATTTTGTATGAACTCAGATCATAAGTCATGGTTCAAACAATGGGTGTAACCTATGTGTAATCGTTATTTTGTTTTGTTCGTATCAGTATTGGACAAGTTTTTAGAAGAAAAAAAACTTGAATATGGTGGTGGTCTATGGTGTGTACTCTATGGTTGAGTTATTGACTATTGAAAAACGCAGAACAACTTCTGGCGGGCTAGCTAGTTCTAAATAAACTTAATGATGTTATTTATTAAACTAAATATATACTTATATATTAGTATATGTTTGCAGTAATACTACCTAATTATTAAGGCAATAATTAAAATGGTCAGTTTTGTCATTTCCATAAATGCGTATAATAACGTAATTATTAACAAAAAGTAATCACAACTAATGAAATTAAGAAATTGTCTGGTTTATCTTCGTAGTCGAAGGTGCAATATGAAAATGAAATTAAAATGGGGCCACACTTCAGGTAGCCCCTTGCTAATGAAAAACGAATCGTCTAAATCGGTTCATAGACAAAGAAGTTATGTCTGAACATTCACAATAAAAATATACAATCGGATTGAGGGCCTCCTTCTATTGTTTATTTTAGGTATAATTTAAGTAGGATATTCACCTGGATCGACCCAGACGGCGAGATCTCTCGGAAGATGCTCGAGTACATCCCGGACTGGTACTCCTGATTCTCTTGCAGCACGTTCAAGAACTGGGTCCAAAGGGCCTCCGGTCTTTAGGCAACGGAATGCGGAGCCTCTGCATGGTCTATCTGGGTACCAGTGACCCCTGAATTTGTCTTTGAGCGCTTTCTCTAGTTCCTCACCGAAGATATTGACTCGCCGCCTCGGCAGCTTGTTGTATAGGTAAGATATGACGAAATTCAGGGCGACTTGCACTTCAATATGCATATTTGGTCTCTCTGTAAACAAAAGAAATTGCATTATAACATATGGTACTACTAAACAACGAAGTAAGCTTAAAAATATGTGTATGGTTTATTATTATACACTTATGGTGCAGTGTTGTAAGACCTACTATTAAGTTAAAAGGTCGCGGTTTCGATCCCTGCATATGTTTGCATTTATTTTATGAGCATATTTGTCAGTTTTAACTCGTATGTGCAATCCATGTTGTTTGTGCATATGAAATTCTAACTTATTAATATTAAATTATACATATGAAATTAGCGTTTTGTTGAACTGGCCACTTTGGGTTTGGTTAGAAATTCTAAATTCAAATTTATTTCAAATTTAGGCTTGTGTATTTATGTTTCGAATTTAGTGATTCATTTGTTTTCGTACCATTTGATTTTTCTTTCACATCGTTCTTTTCATAAATTGGAAAACTTAAAATGTAGCGTTATTTACAAATATGATTTCCACCATGGCATCGGCGCTGCAGAAACAGCTCGAAGCTCGAATACATGATATGTATGGGGCAGTTACTGTAAAAGAAAGCACGGTACGTTTTTGGTCCCAACGTTTTTGTTCTGGAAATTTTCACCTACGAAACAAACACCGTAGACACAATCATGAAACAACGCAGCAGCTTGTCTGTTTGCCCGATTAATGACAATAGGCTATCCCCTATTACATGGGATCTAAATACCCGGCGAATTGTTGTATGTTATGTTATTCTTTTTATCCTAGTAAAAACATTTTTTTTGTCCACGCGAGCCTAGCCGCGGCCACGTCTTGTAGCCTATAAATATATGTATAGTATATCAGTTGTTTAGTTACCATAATTCAAGCTTTGCTTAGTTTGGAATTAAATGGCTGTGTATGAAATTGTGTCCCCGTACTTATGTATTATTATTAACAGCATTCTATTTTTTGTTATCCTTACAGATTTACAGCCGGAGCCATTTTAATTACTGACAGTAATTGTAAGTGAATTAAAAATAGCAGATAATTGGAATTAAACCACTCTCTGCTTTACCTAGGGTATCCTAGCTATTTTTAAACTGTACTTACTGCTTACCATCATTCGATCAGTAGCAATTTCACTGAGCTCGTTTAAAAAGACAACGTTTCAGTGAGTTCCATTCCTGAGAAAGAGTATGTTATTACAGCGTATATTGAAAGTTATTGACACGCCAAAGGTTTTATGATATCCGGTCGTCGACCTCGGGAGTGTGGTGACTAATAATCATATAATAATATTATTTTGATAGAGAAAATAAGTATAAACTTCTGGTTGATTATTAAAAATAGATAATAGGCGATACATTTTATTATTTTTAACATACACGAGGGGTCTGACGTAAGTGTTCGTAACATAAAGTTAAAAGGCATCGGTGCGTAGGTACTGTTTACATCTGTTTATTAATTTTAATAACTGATTTTGACGAACCGATACACGTACAGAAAAAAGAGTATAGTTCCGTGGATCCACGAATCCGAGCATATTATTAATACTTCTTTGCATATGAGATGAGCGTAGACTCTAGGTGAACTGAATACTTTATTAACAATAAAGTTTGGCAAACAAATGTCATTATATTACATTTTTCAAAATGTATTAGCTGCACAGAGCTGCCCACATTGGTTCACCTTTCAACCATGTTAAATTAATTCGAGTAACTCTCAACCGCGCCGCGCCGCCGCTAAAGCACCCGTGTATTGTTGGCCAAGCCGAGGTCCGGCCACTGTGGCATTCTTGAGCAAGTTGTCTTTACTTTCGCGGCTGAGTGCCTTAAGCGCTCACTCCCAAGTCGCGGTGAAGCTGTAAAAGCCGTCTGAGGCTTCAGGGCCCTTATGGCTAACATTGTTGTAGTCCAGTTGTTTATCAGTCAGTTAAAAATGTATTGTTCCTCTCACATCCCGTACTTGCTTAGAGCTTTCCAGATTGTTTGACGTTCATGGGCAATGTTCTGCTCCTTAGAGTTTTAGCGTGAAGATTTATAGTTACAAAAATAACTTTTAATATCTGACCAGTTGTCTCAGAGTTTAGCAAGTTCAAACAAATAAACAATCTCTTGAGATTTATACCTAATACATATTAATAAAATAAACATACCGAGTAAATAAAAGGAGGACTCAAATAAAATTCATAATAATAAATTATACTATAGAAGAATTGCAACAATTTATTGGTGTATATATTAACCGCTTGAAAGTTTGTAAACTAAGTCTTTATAGTAAATAAATGTAAAAGGTGTTATTGTTTTAATATCACGTCTACTATAGATCAACCTCGTATGTGACGTTGTCCCTGTTTACATAGTGTTTTCGAGTCACGTTCAAGCTAGAGTCTCGCTACCGGTATTTCAGTATAAGACGATATTTACACAATTCTCTCGATATATAATATACACGATAGGTATATTCTCTGCAGCACTTGAAGCGTTTACAAAAATGGTAAAATAGGTAGTTGTTTATTAGTAACAGAGAACATACATATTGAGCAGTTTTTAGGTACGTATGTTTCCAATTTCGGGCCCCAGCCAAGTTACCTTTTTACACACAGATTTTTTTGGGTTTTTCTTAAACGTTGACAGAAAAGAAAAAAAATTGTATTGAATTGACATATTATCTCATCGTTAAAATCACGTGATCAGATATTCGGTTTTCATACGAGTTAACAATTGTAGAAAGGCAATTTCGCTAGGCTCCCAGACGTATGGAAGATACAGACTTTCATATTCTTCCTCCTTCATTATTTTAATAACCAATGCTCCTTTTTACCTACTACCATTATCAAGTGGCTTATTGTCTGGTTCAGGTGTTTTAATGACTTCTGTGTTCTACTAAAATGGTGGCACACATTTTGTGATGTCCCAAAATTCATAATCGATGTTATTATTTCTAATCCAATGCAATTGTGCACAATTAACAAACTATATTACGTAAACTGCCACCAATATGTTACACAATATATGGTCAAATGACGCAAGCTTATGAAGAACAAAAAACACTAAATGGCAGACTCGCCGAAAACATCTTTCATATCCCTTTTCACTATTTTAACAGACTTAAAAAAAAGGAAGAGGTTTCCAATTCGATTGTATATATTTTTTTATGGATGTTCACGCCTAACTTCTTTGTGTATGATCCGATTTAGATGATGCTTTTTTATTTGAAAGGATGGCCCCATTTTAATTTCATTGGTATTTGACCTTCGACTACGAAGATACACAGGGAACTAATCGAAATCATTGAGTTGATTTTCTTTTTTCTTTCAGTACTATTTTATAACGTTTTTATTTTATGAACATCATATTTAATTTGTCATTAACATCTGTAGTACCTAAATACGTTTCTATGCTAAAAGTTATACATGTATTCTTGTTGACATGTAGTGATTGAATGAAATAATTATTTGTAGCAGTCGAATCTTTCACATTTTAATGGACAGAAGTTTTTTTGTTATTTCTACTACATCTTCAAACCTTCTAGTGTGTTTACTTTAAGTCAAAGTAATATTTATTTAGGTACGTCCTAACACGACTTTGCAGTATACTTGAGCTCTGGAAAATTCAAGTATTATCTTCTTCACAGTCGCAAGTGGAGTTGCGAGTTATTTTTCTTGTACGTGAGACGTGTTCCTATTAGATAGTAAGTGCCATAGCGATATCTAACAATTTTAAAGATAACATTTTTGTAACTTACTAGTTGACAAAGTATCGGTCACTATACATAATATGTATATTTAAAAAGGTCATTGTACCTATTAAAAAAATAAATAATATTCGTATTATGTTTCCAAAACATTTTATTTTAATAAGTATAAATATAAAAATATTTATTTATCTATAAATATTTTATTGTACTTATAAATAACATTTTATTTATAAGTAGGCAAATTAGTCTTGAATTCAGTTAATATTACAAAATATGTTATATATAGAGTAAATATTTTTTATTATTTATTTAAAATTTAGATAACACTATATAACCATGTAAGTTAAAATTCTTGTTGTTAAATATACTTATGAAATACTTTGTTCAGGTTTACTTCGTACAACTTTTACAGGATTAGTGTATGTTAAAAGTAAGAATTATAGTTAACTTTAATTAAAAGCTGTAATCAAAATAAATATATCGAGTAAAAGTATATTAAATAATGTCATACAAACATAGGCTTTTTAATAAATTAATATGAGTATGATTTTTACTTATTACGCGTTATTCCTACTAATAAGAAATTCATTAAGTATATTGTAATTTATAAACCAAAAAAAAAACTTGCTCTATTAACCATGGTCTATAGGAAAGTTTATGTATTCACCAGTGTTAGGTTAGTTTTATTTTGAAAGCAACGTTGATGGACTTTATTCATTGCATGATAGTTTAAAAACAAGTTGACGAACACAAAATCAATTCTTGTTTATATCAGATAATGTTTTCTTACGTAGGCTGACATGAATCTATCAGGATCATAATAAATATAGAGCAACAAGACAATTTGTAACAAAAAAGAAGACCAACTCCAATGATTTCCAAGGGTTCCCTAGTGTGTCTTAGAAGTTGAAGGTCCAATGCCAATTAATTTTAAATGGGATCACCCTTGACGTATCCCCTATCATACAAAAAAAAAAAACAACCAAATCGGTTTATAAACAAAGAAGTTAAGGCTGAATATTCATTTAAAAAAAAACATTCGAATTGAGTATATAACCTCCGTTTTTTTTTTAAGCCGGTTATAAATAGCACTTTGTTTATTAATCTTAGTGTGTCCTGAAAATTGAGTAAATATGGATATGGAAATAAAGATTTTTCATTCATATTTTATATGTATGTAACTAGTCTTCGAGATTAATACAATTTCCCCGGCTTGCTTCCATTTTCTCAGATATGCGCCCGATAAGGCGAGAGTTTTGCCCCAGAAACAAATGGAAGAGACCTAGAAACCCTTTGAGAGCATTCAAAAGGTCCCGGGAGATAACTCTGTTTGGAATGAATATTTGTCGACAGAGCACAAACTGTGCGAAATTAACCTATTTTACGAGAAATGGTTTATTTAGACACGACTGAGTGTATTTGAACTGTATATTTTTGAACGTTTTTCCATCTTAATGTACGTAATTCCCCAAAGGCTTTCTTCGTTCCCATTTATGATTATTAAAAATTATTTGTTCTCGGCTAACTCGTTTGTTTTTTTTGTCAAGGCTAATTTTTTTTTTATTAAACAGTGTACTGGTGAAATATTAGTAAAATAATTATACAACAATGATAGTAATATTTATAATATTTAATTACTATACTTCTAATATTATATTATAAATGTCAAGAAATTGATTGTTTATTTTTTGTTTGAAATCGCTAATATCTGGAAGTGAAGATCACATTTAAAAAATTCTTTTTGTATTTTATAGCCTATTTTTAGAGGAAGGACCTTAAGGAGCAGTAGCGGATTAGTAACCATGAACATCAAGCAATATACCAAGCAGGATGGTGACACCGCTGGCAACAACAAGGGGAACAAAGACAAACAGCATAGCATAGGTGCATTGGGGAAGGCGCACGGCGCGTTTCAAATTTGGTCGAATAAATTTGTAGAAGAACTATTGCAAATGGAGGATCCTCCGACCAGACGGGTGCTATGTCTGGCGGGCAGCTGCCCAACGGTTGTAGTCGGGTTCTTGTATATACACTCAATTGAAGAGTTAATTTCTATAGCGCGATGTAGGATACGTCGTATGTGGCTCGATAGATGTCGCTATGTGGATGTCGCTACAAATTTAACACGAGTGAAATTTTCTAAACTAAATTTATGAAAATATAGAATATGATTTTGACTAAAACACAGAATTAAACAAAACGATGTCACGTAGAGGAAGGAAATAACCCACGTATATTTTCCAGGTAAACGGTTCCCACCATTATATCTCGAACAAAGCTACCCTTGTCACGAGTGAGGTCGTGATGAGAAATGACAGCATGAGGTAGAGCTCACAGTAATAGCCGAATAGCGTTTTAACATATGGTTTTAACTTTTGTTTGAAGATTCAAAACTTTTATGAATGAATTTTAAAATTCTATCATGAGTATAATATCTAACATCATCACACTAAGAAATATTTTGTTTCGCTTAGAAAATTAATTTAAAGACTCGGTTTAAAGTTAAAAACTGGTTCAGCTTAATCATTTCATATTGGTTAAATATTGTTTACAAATAAATTTATTATATTTTAATACAAATCAGCCACAACCATGACCGTTTCAAAGAACTTCTAACAAAAAGTAAAAATCATACAAAATAAATAAAAATATAAAGATCAGTATCTACTGGCTAAATAACGTCCTTTCTAGGTTGTTCTAAAACTAATAAAAGGATACGTTATTACCATCAGTCGATCGGCATACATGAAATATCATCCAAGTTGTACATATAATCGCAAACTGTTTAGTAATAAAGTCATACCCGATAGCGATTTCCCAGGCCACAGCATTTTGCCTAAACATGTGAGCCGTGAGCTATGAAGGTCGGTAATTAATTTGCCTAAGATTAATCACGTAGCTTCGAGAACAATATTTGCTGTCATCGTAATGGCTACGACAAAAGCTTTTAGGGCGATTTATTGACGTTACGGAGATCGAGACTGCGACCTCCTTTAAAGGACTTATTTGTTAAACGTGTGCGATCGACTGGAGAATTAAGATTATTATTCGAATTATAATACGTCAGCATACGTCTTCAGAAATCGATTGCGAAATATAATCACTTCTAAGTGATGTTGGTTTTGTATGTGTATAAAAGTTACACTTACCACCAATAGGGTTTTGTGTGGTAGGTCAGTACAATTATGTAGTACATTAATTTGGTATACCTCTTATGCTCGCTGAGTACAGCGTATGCCATTTAAGCGCTCAAATTGATTCACAATTACCACTTTTATTTTATTTACGCGGTACCCTAACTGTTTTTGTAAAATAAAAGTAACCTAAGTTACTCCTTATAACACCAGCCTTTGAAAGTCCCATCAAAATCAGGCCAACTGTTTCGCAGATTACTCGGAACAAACAGACATATATATATATATATGTCTGTTTTCTAATGATCACCCACAATAAGCATTTTTATCTTTTAAATATCCACCTGGGTGCGGAAGTAGTACGCTTCGCGCGTGTGTCCAAACGACGGTATTGTTTAGTCAACACGAGCGTAGCTGCAAGTAGAACCACATTTTTAATCGTTTTTTTACCCGTTATATTATGTTAATCGTATTAACCATGGTTAAGTTTATAAAATTCATTAGAAATTGTATTTATCTAATTCATTGTGAGGTGAATAAGTAATATTCAATTAATAAATTTGATTTGAAGTCGAATATGGTTACATCAACCATCGACCCTGAATATTGAAGAATAACCATTTCTGAGTGCTTTCCTAATGACTGTAATTACTGATATAATAGTAATGTTTTATACTTGCATGTTATATATCTTTTTCATATGTATAATTTATTTAATATACTCGTAACATAAAAAGGAAATCTTGGAGTTTTTGGCGGCAATTAAGTCTAAACCAATTGGTGATTTTTGAAGTGAAAATGTCTATAGGCATGTTGTGAGATTTTTGTATGGGGTAAATCTTATGAGTTCACGTCACCGACACCGACATGTAACGGTATACCTGTACTGTACAGCTATAAGTATGACATGTTGAATTGATTTTATTAATTTATACAATTCCTTTTTACTTGGAAGTTCTAAAGTTAATTCTTTTGAAAACGAGCAATGTACGATGAAAATTAATGGACTTATTCTTGGACGATTGCGATCGTAACAGGAAACAAATAGTGTTCTAAAGAATGAAAAAGATCTTTATTTCATTATTTGTATACCAGAGTGTATAGCATATCGCATGCGTGGACTACTCAACTGATCTATGTTAGTTGTTACCTGGCGTGCCAATAGATGTGAAAAACAAGATCATTCAATAATTTCAATTTACAAATTATGTTTTTTTAATTTTTTACCTAATCACAAGTTCATGGATCCGAAGCGGTTTTTAATAGACACTGTATATATATATATATATATATATATCTATCACGTCGATCTAGTAATGAATAGAGTAGCGATGTAATAGAATTAGAATATAATGCAAAATATTTATTTAAGTTAATGCAGTCTACAGGAAAGTTCATAAAGTTCTAAATTGGTTAAGAATATTATATTTTTTTATTGTTAGATTTATCAATAGATACATAAGCATATGTACTTGTAATATGCGTATGCATAATAATATAATTAAATTACTATTTACTAAAACGACATTAGTTATAAATCAATATATAACTCAATGAAACATAACAATTTTGTTTTACAAGTAACAAAGCGTGATAATAAGTAATCACATTATAAAACTTTGGTTGGAACGAATTGACAAAAATAACATGTTATTTCTAATGTTTTACGACCTGTGATAATTTCGTTAGTTTCTTTTAATCAATATTTAGTTATTATTGATTGCTGCTTTTGTTTTTGTATAAATGTTTTTACTGACTTCAAAAAAGGAGGAGGTTTTTTATGGATGTTCAGCTATATCTTCTTTGTTTTCAACCCATTTGGAAAATTTGTTTTTCGTTAGAAAGGGGATACCTCAAGGGTGGACTGGACTCATTTTAATTTACTTGGCATTGGAACTTCGACTTCGAATATACACCAGGGAAATCAACAAAAACATTGAAGTTCGTTTTCTTTTTTTTTTTTTAATTATCTTGAATGTTCAATAGTTATTGATCGACACATTCAATCCATCTATCTAACTTTAGAAGTTATATGTATATTTTTTTCTTACTAATTCTTTTTTTTATGTGTTGGATTTGTAAATCATTAATATTGTAAGTCACGGATATAGTTAATTTATCTACAAAAAATTCAATCTTACTACAAAATTTCATTATGGTGAGAAACAAAAAAAAAGTCAAACCAAATAATAAGATATTTCTTTGTCGATACCGAAAATATTACTGGTTAAGGAAAAAAAACTAATACTAACGGTTATAAATTGTATGAAATAAATGATGTTTGATTCCCGTTTCCGTCACGATCCTATCGAAAATCCACAGGATGAAATCGATTTGTGAATGAAACCAAGCGTTGTGAGAGGCAAAGCCTTAAGTTAGCCTGTCCTATATATATGATCTGTAACGCAGTATCGATCGGGTGCCCCACTGCCCAATACTCCCTTATATACGCACATTCTATTATATAATTTAATATGATAGCGACAAAGTTCACATTCCTATGTTAGTACGTGACAGCCGTCAGGCTTTAAATAGTCGGGGTGAACCGATTTCTGTGGCTATATTCGTCGTGAGAATTTTATTTCTATGCGTTTTACGTGTAAGTTAGTTTATTCAAGCGGGTGTTTTGTTATAAGGTTTATAGGTTTCAAGAGAGGTAGCACAGAGAAATTTTTATGGATATTTCTCTGTCCTTAGGGGGTCTGATTAGTGGAATTCTTCCTATACCCTAGAGAAGATAAACCTTGTGTTATGTTTCTGCATTGAGCAGAAGTTTCCAGAGCTACAAGATTTTTTTTAACTAGTCATTTCTATGGTATTTATTACAAGCATCCATAGACTACGGAAGACATTAAAAAAAAACATAATGAAACATTGAATAATTGTAAAATAAGAATTTTGTTGGCATTCACGAAATAAATAGGTACGCTATGAGGGCAAATTATACATAGAAGCGCATTTGGGAGCTGGATTATGTTACGCACACATAGAAGGCGGAAGAGGAGGAGACAATAGAGACAGTAATGTTATGTTAAGTGCTTCGTATTTTAAACATTATGCGATAAGTTCAAATTAATCAAACTACTGTTGTTACATGACGATGCGCCCAAAGATGTTAATCCATTAATATGAGAAAAAGGACTCGAATCCAATGCAGCTACTAGACCACATCGATTGGTGCTTGGTCGTTTGGCTAACCCAGTTGAGCAAAGGTAGGGCAATTTCTATAATAAGTCTAGAACCTAACTAGTAGCTACGGCTTACTCACCATGTTATTTTCAACGAAATGTTAACCTTTCAGTGATGACAGACATCACTTTGTAGTTTTAAGCATTCCTATTTTCATTTTGTAGATTTCCAAAAAAAAAGACATCTACTTATCAACGTAAACTTGGAAATTAAAATAATAATATCCACTTAAATACAAAATTTTAAGCAAAACGTGAGAGTTGTTTTTGAGAAACCATTCACATCTTAAATAATATGTACAAAAAATGCTTACTTAATAGTATAAAGCCGGCTCCATAAGTTGGCGCCAATGTTGGCGTAACCCCCATTTTCAACGCATAAAATCGTCCACACGTTGGTTTTAACTTTGGTACCAATGATGATGCCAACTTGTGGATTCTTCATGCGCTTAAAAATAGGCTTTACCCCGACGTTGGCGCCAACGTATGGAGCCGGGATTAGGTATTATCAATGTCTCTGTATCAGTGTTATATTTTGCGAATTTTCATCAGATTCAAAAAAACAAATGAAAAGATTTAGGTAATATCACTGAAAGCGTGATTGTCTACAGACGTCAGAAAACAAACTATAAAATTCAGTTAATGATTCTACGTGGAAGTTAAATGGCGTCTGTAGTAGAAATATTTGCGAAACGATGTTACAATTGTCTTCAGAAATGAACAACACTATACAGATATGTTAAACAGTTCGCTGTGCCTGCTTCAGACAAACGAAAGTGCTAATTCATAATAATTAATATTTTTTATGAAACTGTCTTTTGTTTTTGCACTTTATTTATTGAAGCTACTAATTATTGACGATACTAAAAATCACCTTAACCTTAACTCTGTTTTTAATGATTCAAATTCAAAATAGATTTTCAATTAGTACTATATACATAAGATGAAAGTCAAGCCTGATAATAAGAGCTACTAAGAAACTAATTATAATCTATACTAATAAAAGAGCTTAAACATTTTTTTGTTTGTGCCTTTGAACGCACTAATCTTTGGAACTACCATTCAGATTTTTAAAAATAATTTTCATAACAGCCTGCTAGGTAAGCTTCCGGCTCCGCTCGCGTGATCAATTCAGTTGATTTTACCGAGATAAAAAAGTATCCTATGTCTAAATCCGGTTTATAAGCTATCTGTGTTCCAAATTTTATCCAAATACGTACAAACAAATAACCTCACTGTCACATTTATAATATCAATCGTGTGAGTCGCTGATACATAGCTAGTGTATATACATATACTACATTAAAAAAAATTGATCGTCACGGGCCTGACAGATGCGAAACATCTTAGTAAATATTAAAAAAAAAGTTTCTGTGTGTGACTGACTGACTGACTGTATCAGTACCAGTACTGGTACCCAAAATGAAGTCACTGTGAAGATGAAAACATTTTATTACTATTTGTACGGTGGTCGCGATCCCAATCAACCGCTTTTAATCTATCTATGTTTTAAGAAGAAACTTTGAAATGATTCAGTCTGTATATAAAAAAAAATTACTCGGCTCCACACAGTCAACGTTGGTCAAAACGTCGCCACGCCAACTTTGGGTCCAACAATCGGTTTGCAATACACAGGAGTTCATCTTCACTAGGGTATTTAATTGTATAACTTTCATAACATTGTATTCAATTGTATAACATAACCAAAGGACAGAGTTGCTGAGACTGCTTTTATTTTGTCCGTGTTGAGTCTACGCTATATATAAACTTTGTTACTGCCGCTTCATTCTTATACCGTATGCGTCTTATTGTTACAAATGTGTTGCATTCGTCTGTGTTACATGGTTCTCACCATCTAATGGTCTGATGTATTGTTATAGCTTAATAATGTCTTTCACCTTCTTCAAGGCATCTAGAAACTTTATATATATTACAAGGGTATCTTTCAAGATAAAGTAAGTTTAATGATGTCTCCGCTCGCCGATTGCGGTCAATTTTCTAAGACATTCCTTTGGCTTTCAGAGGGCTCTTAAATATTTCACGCTCGAACGATGAGATAAATTGGTGTGAAATGTTAATGGTAGGGTTATGCCACTATTGTCCATAGAAACACATTTTTATAGGCATTTATCCAGTTTCAGTTAAACTAATTTATGATTTGTTAATATGAAATGGATTTTATGTAGTGTAAATAGATAGTTCATTTAGAACATTTAATACTCTCAAGAGATATGATTTATATAAAATATAATATATTGTGAAATACATGACAATTTTAACAAAAAAGAAAACCAACTTAAATGATTTTGAAGAGTTCTCTGGTGTATCTTCAAAATTGAAGGTCCAAAAAAAGATTCATCCAAATTGGTTCGTAAACAAAGAAAATATGGCGGAAAGTCCATTAAAAAAATATATACCTACATTCGAATTGATTATTTCCTTTTTTGAAATCGGTTAAAAATGATAAAATACACATACATTTTCACATATTTTGAGTTTATAAGTATCAAAGAACCGTCATAATACAATCAAAAATCATTGACGACCACCGAACGATTAAAAATTAATCGCCAATCACCGCTCCCAAGCCGGCCTGCGTACACGGAAACTGGATTCGCATAGGGTGATCCCGGAACGCCAACGAGCTTAAGAGAACTGCTATGTCGGGCTTTTCACTTTATGTATCAGTGGTTATGGTCAATACGCGAATATTAAAAAAAAAAGACACGAAAGATCACTATAACTGGTATGTGTGAATGCCCTTGTATTATAATTATTTCTAAAAGCTTCCCTTGTGGGAACTCTGCGCGTGTTCCTTCTTTATAAGTAATCAGATCATCCTATTTTCTCAATTTACATGTCAGTGAGTTCTCCGGTAGATTACACGCATCAGTAATTATAATGCTGAGTGTAGACAAGGTTACGGACGTGAGTTTTCTTTGTTCACCGTTTTATTCAGGCATCACGTACGCGACATAAACAAGTAAGGTCATGATAGAATGTACCGATCAGTCATGGACAAATTCAGTTTATATGGCTCGGTTTACCAGGTATATTATCTCGTTTATTGTTTGATTTTATTCGTTCAGACGTTCTCAAGGCCCAAAAGATCAAAAATAATTTCAAGTTCGAAAAAGAACGGTTTACTCAGATATTTAAATTATTCGGTGAAATTTAATGAAATAAAGCCGATGAAAGTTTCTAAAGAAATTACAGTACTTGCCCACCCTCTTTGACAGACCGTTAAAATAAACAAAAGCAAAAAAAAATGTCTATAATAATGAAATAAGTTACGAAGAAAAATTTAATCTACCTACTACCTACGGAGCTTAATGAAATATTCATTTCAATTTTTACTAAACTCAGTGGCCTTGAGGTAGATATTTATATAAAAGAGTATATAAATATTAAATAGCGGCTATTCAGGTATCATGTGCGCCGGGCCGGTATCTGTTAACTTCCGGTGAGTGGGCTGCTCCAGAACATTCCAAAACCAATTTACAGTACACCGACACCACTAAACAGTTCATTCGCTATACAATTTATTAATATACATATACAGCCAGCTGTCCACATGAGCTCCGAGCCTGACTTTATAGTAATTTCCATTTTGGACTTTCGTAGGCATAAGATGAATTATTATTTGGTACACAGAGTCTTGAGTATACATAATAATACATTTATTTATAAGGCAACAAGGGCCAATTAAATAAAAGTAACGTAATGCAGAAATGGTTACATTAAATAATAATAAAATGAATTAAAATTCCACCTGTTTCAGTCTAAATACGGGCTTTGGTCATAAATTAAAAAAAAAAATGTCTTCCGAGTACCCTAATGGCACTACGCTATTATAAATTAGTTTTATTATACAGTTAGTACTTAGGGCAGAAACAATTTCGTGGAATAGACAAAATATGCATATGGCACCTAAATAGGTACATAAAAACTTATTCGATTTTTAGTTGAGTAGTAAATATTGTAAAGGACAAAAACAAATAAGTAACTATACAATTATAAATGTACCATAAAATTCTGTTCGCTCGAAGCCTGTTATCAACATAATTCTCAACCTTTTACTTATCAGTCACTGAATTTAATAAGCTTTTATTTTTTATTTAAACTGTTGAATTTTCACTATGAACGGATACAAATAAAATATGCTTCTAGATGGTACATTCAATTTTTTGTTTATTACATTAGCCTCTAGATTATTATTATATAATTAAAACATGATATTTTTCAAGAATGTAAATTGACCACTCTAACGCTTTTTGGGCCAGGCGTTATGAGTACGGTAAGCAATACATATCTTGTTTATGTAGATACTCAATGGGGAAATTGTTTTATTCATATACGACGCCTTATACTATCATAACATAACATACCATCACGCCTTTTTCCCGAAGGGTTAGGCAGAGGTGTACTAATGTACGTACACCCACAGTTCGCCGAGTATGTTTTTAAGGTCCCATGTAATAGGGGGCGAGCCTATTGCCATTAATCGGGCTCGAAACCAAACTCCGAGCTGCTACTGAGAATTTCATAGGAAAAACCAATAACACTTTGCTCGACCTAGGATTGAATCCAGATCTCGCTCATAGCAGTCGCGCTTACGACCACTAGGCTAACGAGGCAGTCACTAACTAATATAATATCACATATATTTAGATAATTTTTAAATACTTTTTATTGATGGATTAAAAACGACGATTAATTTCGTTCATAGTACAGGTATATTAAACAGTAGACCAATTTTTTTCTTAACCATGTCGAGCATAAATACTAATAAAAACTTAATAGATTCTTGCACGCATAACGGCTAAAGATTCTCAATACAACCATTTATTATTGTACAAACACGTATGTAAGGAATGTTTTTATCATCGTGTTCCACATACGAACCGTTGTGAGGTTATCGGCTATGCAAATTGTACATAGTCAAACACGAGTACTTTCACACGTTGCGGGATAACCACGATAGCTATGTGGGTTATCAAACTATTGTAACGTATTCGTTAGCATAGAATTAGGTGTATTTTTGCAAATATACAGCAGTTTGTATAGAAAACACATCGTGATGAAACCATAGCATAGTTGTACCCACCCTCAAGTTGCAATACCAAGCACCAATAGGTGTGTTCCGGCAGCTGCACTTGAGAGTCAGTTAAACGAGAGTAAGATTGTTGTTCTTGTAATAATTGTCATTGCTATAAAATAATTAAAAAAAAAATGGAAATTATGTGAACGACCTCAGTAAGACTATCGTCTTTACCGCCTCCATAAAAGTGTCGCCCCTTGTGGTACTTGCCCTGTACGCACCCTTCCAGTCGGCCAGAATTACTGTAAGTATACAAGAGATACACACAGTAAATTTCTGAATTCTATGTTGGTTCCGTGAGCAAGCAATGATGGTTCAACGGTTGCGTGTACGGACCCGCGTCGATCAGCGTGAGTTCAAACCTCTATAATGAGGTTGAGCTTTCCGTGAAGGGAAGATTCGTGATGAAACTATAACATGGTGGTAGGATATTTTCTAAAAAATCTGCCTGGGAAAGTACCATTATTAAATTGAAAATCTGGCGCCATGCATCCATAAGTGTGTCCTGGCCATTTGAGAGTCACTTCTCTCAATAGGCTTAGCGAGGGCATAACGCTATCACATATAAAGAAGAAAAAACTGCTCTGACTAATCAAGAAAAAGATCACATACTGCTAACTAAATCAACAAACCGTAATATGCTAACGAAACACGAAAAAAAAAACAAAAATCCCTTATACCGTATTCACCTCTAACAGTAGGAGAATTGTAATGCTTACAAGCAAAACATTTCGGAAAAACTACATTTGTTATACAGATACAGGAATTAATCTTATCTTATTAGATAGCTTATACTTATCTGGGAACGACGAGAAAATATTGTTTTCTTTATTAACCTAAAAAAAAACAAAACTCATAATATTCGAAACTAAATAGGGTCGAGAAACAAAAGATCAGCATTAATAACCAATCTTATCGCATAAGTATTTATAAATAAAATTACTAACTTTTATATATATAAATCTTTAATTTCTGAAAGATTTATTGGTTCAATTCAGAGATTAAATTTATAGGGATACTAATTACTAAACTACGTTCTGAAAATTGAGTCTCAAAAACAATTTACTTTAATTGGAAATGGAATGTTACGTAAAATTAAGAAATCTACGTAAAACTTTGGCGGAGCCATTACAATATTTTAGATGATTAGTTGGTTTAGTATCTTAATATGCTGTTCTATTTAGAGGATAATTTAGTTATGATATTTGTTTTATGTAAGTAAAATTCAATTGTGCTCAAACCTAGTTTTAAATAATACATTTAGGTTATTGTAATATATATTTATCCAATATCCAATACCTATGTGAAATAAAGTACAAACATATTTATTGATAAACCAATTAGGACCAAATATTTCATAATATAAGAATATGTAGGTAAATTCCCAATCATCACCTGACGTCATACAGCTAAAAGCAAAGCTAATTTGAACAAGGTTGGTAATATCTTATTGTTTTATGTTTTGTAATATTATAATACATTTATATATAAAAAATACGTCCTCGTCTATACAAAACCTGTATCATGTATTGGTTAAGGCATCGCTACATACATAGAGTTCGCGTCTCAATAATTCTCTCTAGATTAATAAAATACTGAGAAACCCTTAATTACACTTTTATAACAGATAATACAATATTACATTTTCTGCTAAACGCTTAACGAATAAGAACAAAGGTTTGAATTAGCAATGGCTGTAATTTTAGGAATTCACAAAAAAAGAACATCGGTTCCAATTTCGTTAAAAGAATGAAAAAAATTTATAAGGACAGTTTATTTATAAGACAATTTTTTGTTTTTCAAAGTTTTGTGGTGCTCAATTTTCAAGTTCAAGGTCCAATTCCAATACGGAATCGAACCAAATCATTTTAAGTAATAAAAGTATGTCACTTTATTACGATAATTATTCATAGTGTAGGGGTTCTATCATGTTGATAGGAAAACCTGTGACTATAATTACTAAACTATGTCAAAACTAAATAACTGAATTCAGCATTTTTTTTTCAATTGTAGACATAGGGTTTCCTAGCAATATTTATTCCTTACAACCTACACTGTCAATTGGCGTAATAAAATTGTTTTTTTTTTAAATGATTAGGTTCGATTCCCGACTCGTATATATTTTTTTTTAAATCGAAGAATGCTCTTTTTAAACTTTAAAATAGATGTCATGGTTCTTTAGAACATACTTTTATATCTCTTATAGTATCAGAATTCTCCTCACTGACCCATTTAAATGCTAACATTTAATTTTAGAAAAAAATCATTTTCATATAGCTCTATGTATACAGTATGTACTTAGGTACAATTTTTTTAATTAATACATTGGTAATATATGTGGAGACGGCTTAATTTTTCTTACATTTGTAAAGATATTATAAATATTTAAGATTTAGACAACATAAATCATAATTAGATTTACTAGTTATTACTAAAGAAAAATAATGAGTTTTAATCAACTTTATTACAATCAACGATTATAAATAATTACATAAATAGGACAAAAAATACAGACACGAAAATAGATGATAACAAATTTAGTTTTTTGTCCAAACTTTCAGTAGAGTTCTCTATAATCTTAAACATATTGAATGACACGTAATCAAAATAAAATTGGTTTGTAAAATAACTATAAACGAAACTTTCTCTTAAAAAAACAAACATTCACTTTATCCGACTAACAAATTCAACATATACTACTACTATGTTATTCAATACCAGTGATACATTACGGTAATTCAAATATGTTAGTGGGCGTTCGTTGACGGAAAATATTATATATTGTGTGTAGTAAATAGTTACTATCATAGTAACGGTCTTTTACAATCTAATTAAATGATAAATGCGTCAGTGTTTCATTTATGGGTTTTACCCGTGAAAATGTCCAACATTGTGTACATTGTGAACACATGAGAGAAGTATTTTATTTAGGTAAATATATATCACTAAGATAGTTCATATTTTAATAGTTATAGTTTAAATTTTTATCAATGTTTATTGATCGTGATAAACTCATTGGGGGAATAGGTAGCTTAGGTAGATTGAAGCAATTAGACTAACAGCCGTTTTCAATATCCTATCTATCTGTTGTTTCAGTTACTAAAGATAAACAAATATAACCTTTTGTCCTTCCTTTTTTTAAATAACCTATTAATGGATAGATTTTCGTCTCTACATAATATATATTCATATCCTATAGATTGAATAGATAAGAGCGTAGCCGAAATTTGCTTTAATTTAAAGATAGTAGATATTTATTACAAATACGTATAAACTCAGATATGTTATTGAAAACGGCCGTTAGTGGTAGCGTGTACGGACTACGGTCACCTCGTCATTCGACGTGAGTTCGAATGGCTGTAGTGACCTCAGGATGTAATAAAGGAAAACATCGTGATGAAACCTAATACAGTCGTAAGGCGTTTTCTACTTCACGCCTGGCTAGCTACCAAACTCAAGCAATTTGTTGGCAAGCAACTATAGGTGTACTCTGGCAGCTGCACTTGAGAACCAGTCTCCCCATTAGCCATCACATCGTCACTTAACCTCAGGTGAAATTATGGCCAAACGCTAAACCAATGAACCAATGAATGAATGAATTTTATCAAATAGGTAAAAAAATTACTTTTCAAATATTAGATATGTTTCTAAATGAAACTTTTTTTTTCTTTTTATCGTAATACGGCAAAGTGACTCTTACTGGACATGAAGGTGACTACAGTGCAATCCAATAATGTAGACGACTACCGTGGGATCTACAATCCACCACCAATCTTCGCTTCGGCGTCACGTCGCCGTTGTCATGTCGACCTGCTCAAATATCTCTTCGCGTGATTTTTGCAGGATTCCATGTTGTAAGAAGGATTGAACACACTGACTGGGAAACAGTTCCACATCTTCACAGTACGACAAAGATAAAACGTAGCAAATTTCTTTGTTCGTACCGACATTATTTAGTTCGTTAATTTGTCACAAAACAAATAAATTACACTATAATTATACTATATTTGTTTTACGACAAAAAGAATGATCAGCGTAAATTAAGGAAAAAATTCGAAAATTAAAATGATCTGAAACTACACATATCAATTTCCCAGTTATTATAAGCTTATCGTAGTTGGAAAACCTAATATCGTCGAAATGATTGTAAAATTCAATTATTACAGTTGTAAAATTTTACATCGTAAAATTTCTTTAGGAAATGTTCTTTCTCGTATTGTAATTTTATTATATAAGTACGTTGCGGTAAATAACTCACTGAAAAGTGACCACCCAACAAAGTTTATCCACACACATAAATATAATCTACATGGTATAACCAGATAGGTATACATTGACAAAATTGAGATGGCATCACATTGTGAAGATCTGTTAGAATACAATACGATAAGAGACACGTCGAGAGCACATCGCTCGTGTGATAACGAGTGACACACGTTTTTGTCATAACAACACAGGTAGGTATACACCCTATACAAAAGCGATTTGTGTGATTATGCACTACATGTAGTTATGTCGCTGTCGATGTGGATAGTTCGTTATTTTACAAGCAACCCGTGGATGTGGGGTATTTATTTTTACTCAAGATGTGGTGAAGTAATTATAATATAGCAATATCATACATTATTTGAATATGTTAAACAGGAGATTAATCGGAAGAAAACATCGTACTGTGTTAAACATGCTTTCGTAATTTTAACTGAAATTATTTAATTACGTTTGCAAATTGCTAAGGCTATTTTATTAAATTCGCCTTCACTGTAATTTACATAGATTAAATAAATTTAAAAAACATTGAGGCATGATTGACACCGACTTCATATATAACTATAATTTTATATGATTTGTTTAATTGTTTAAATGTTTATTACGCATTCAAACATTTGTTAAAAGATTCCAGTAATAATTAATACGCAGGTCGGAAACAATACAATTAAAGTAGTTAAAAACATTGTATTTTTGCAAGGTTATCTTAGGTTTACTATCATCAATTTAACTATAATAATAATAATATATGTTTGTATGTTTGTCACTCAAACACGCAAAAACAGCTGAACGGATTTGAATGAAATTTGCCACACATATAGTTTATAATACAATTTTATCCTGGTAAAAGATATATCTTTCATAGCTCTCTGGACTCAATTCTAAAATGCACGGGGACGAAGCTTCGGACAGAAGCTAGAGTTATACATATAAAACAGAAACATTTGCAGAAACAACCTCTATTGTTATTGACTACAACGTGTTATTCAAATATAAATAACAAGTAGTAGGTACATGTATACACGTAACCATATAGAAGTCGTAGTATCTGTAATAGAGGTAATGCCTTTCAAGGTCACAACAATAACGCTGAATCAACATACCGTTTGTGAGAGCACTGAAACTTTTTGCGTCATATATAAATATAAGTAATTATTATGTTGCCCGTTTTAAATGAAATGGGATATTAAAACTTTTGATTATCCTGCATTGTTTTATAATGAAGGCTGTTTTTGAGTTTAAACTTCTTTGGACGCAATTTGTGAGTATTTCAGATCTTTTTTTCGGACACAAAAATGTGTACACCTTTTTTTCTATTTATTTGTATATAAGTCAATACAGTAAATTATAATGATTTTGTTAATAGTATGAAATATTATTTATAAGTATAAAATTCTAAAATTACGTGTTTAGATTTAGTATAAATATTAAATCTGCTAGAAGATTAAAGAAGTTCACACGCACTTTTTTTGAAGTGAAACATCTTAGGCGGCGATTCAATAATTGGACGAGAATTCAGAGTGAAGTTTCGAGGCCGCGCCAAGTTTAGGCACATTTAGTGACATGAGATACAAGAAAAATATAACATAGAGAGAATGAGAAAGTAGTACACAGGTTTAGGTTATCCACATCTCCCTTTTTAAAAAGTTTCACTTCTATGAAGTGTACTACTGTACACGCGCATTTTTTTTTGTACTAAATGTTACAGGCTACCTACTAAAACGTCATCGACTTACCTTCTGTCATAAAACAACAAGTCACGAGTTATATATAGTTAGCATCATGAACTGACACAAAAGCCGTTCCAACATACCCCAAAGAAATAGGAGTGACTTATCTACAATTGACATAGGATAAGAATGCAGTCCTGTTTATTCTAAATATTTTATGTCAGATGGTTGCGTTTGCCAGTTACATGTTTTAAGATTATCTGTATGACTAATGACTGAAAAAAGAATCCGCAATTTTAGTGCGCGAACTGGTATTTATAATAAACTTAAGTACAATTAATTTTAATATGGAATTAAAAGCTGTCATTGAATATTGGTAAGATTTGATGTAAATACAATTCATTTTAATATCAAATTACAATTTATCACTAATAATTGCAAAGATATGACGTAAATACAATTAATTTTAATAAAGAATTAAAACCTGTCACTGATTATTGGAAAGTTATGATGTATTTTGTGCAATGTTGTTCTAAAAAATAGTTAGTGCTTGATATTAAAATTATATTGTCATGTCAGAGAGATAAATATGATTTCGTAAGCGTGTCTGCAGGGAAATTAGAAGATAGGTATTACACCTACAAATAACGTAGGTATGACGCATGAGCGCAATATTTACATATTTATATAAGGTTACAGATTTTTACGTTTATTTTCAAAATAGCTATGCCACACGTTTTCATCCGTGTTAAATTAAATTGACCCATTCCCCATCGCGTAGTCGACAAAGCACTCGTGTAGCCTATCGTTGTCTTCACTTCCCTTAGCTTGCCAGATTGCTTGACGTTAATGGTTCCTGCTCTGCTCTTTAGTATCGCTGCGTGAAGTTATATAGTATTTAACCTTCTTCAATGAATAGGCTATAAAACGCAAAAATAATTTTTCAAATCTGTCTGATAGTTCCAGAGTTTCTAACGCTCTAGCGTTCAAACAAAAACACAACAAATCCCTTGAGATTTAAAAGATTACGAGTAGGTAGTAGTCGTTGATTAAGGTATTTTCATCAAGAAAAACGTTTTTGACAAAATATGTTTAAAAGTACTTAAAATTTTATAGTATACGTGAAATATCATTGTTAATATTGTTGTTATACATAAATTATTTTCCAAAACCACGCGTCAAAACTGAGCGAACAGACATTCTACAATGCCAGACTTAAATGTTCACACGGCATACTGGCATACATGATCGATTACATTTTATCGGAAAGTTTTACACTTAGGTAGGTACAGCGAGACGAGCTGGACATTTTAATGTCTTACGTAAATAAGTTTTTGTTTTTGAAATACACTTTGATTGATTGTGATAAAACTCTAGACGATGTTACACGAGTTGTATTTTAGTTGAAATATTGTGCTGATGCTTGATCTCGGCTCGCCTTTCAAACTACTTAGTATGTTTTATTTATTGTAGTTATTTTAATTTATTTATCTTTATTACTTACTTATCATCTATGAAGAGAGCTGAAGAAATGTACTTTGTATAAAATAAAGTCATCTATACAATTAATAAAATTGAAGTGTCTGTTTGTAATGTCAAAATAACAGCTTTTTACTATATGCATATAAAAGTATATGCGATACCTATAACAAAAAGCCTATTTCTAAAATTTTTGTCTGTCTGTCTGTTTGTTCCAGGAAATCTCCGAAATGGTAGGACCAATTTTGACGAGACTTTCACTGGTATATAGTTGATTTTATAGGGAGTAACTTAGGCTACTTTTATATTAGAAAAAGAATTAGGGTTCTGCATAAATGAAAAAAAAAAACTGGTCGTGATGAATCAATTCGGGTGCTTAAATGGCTTACGATGAGTAAACCATACGAGATATAGCAAATTAATGTACTAAATAATTTTAGACATTAATAAGATATACAAAAAATTCAGCAAGAGTATATCCCTATCTTCTAAGGAACACCCACAATAAGCATTTTAGTCTTTAAAATAGCCGGGAGCGGTGGTGCAAGATTCGCGGGGGCATTTTGTAGTACACGTGAGCGAAGGCGCGGGCACAGCTAGTAATTGTGAAAATATTAAAAACTTATAATAAAACTGATTTAAAAAAATACATTTCATTAAATATGCTATGATTTGAAGTATACTCGACGATATTTATCAGTTTTTTTTTGCATATTTTGATAAGTTTACTATTTTTATGGCTTACAAACAATAATATAACTTACGAGCAATATTTTGCTAATTCGTACGTGTTAATCACAATATCCATACTTAATAACAATAATACATAGCCTGAGTCAAATGTAATAATTCAAATTATGAACAGTGTTTATTAAGTTTTTGCTTGTAAGTACGAAGCGCAAGATTTTTTATGTAATGTGTGGTACATTTTTTTACTGCATTACATGTTATGGAAATTTTTGAAAGTCGATTGTGAGCAGGGTTGTCTTGTGCATGCTCGGCGGAATCTACTAGAACGGACGGTAGAATAAAAATCTCTGGTTAAGTCAATCAACGATCTTTTCATTCATTTGGAATGCTTTGAAGATATAATAAGTAACAAATTATATTCGGAAATATTAGCTTTTGCTTTTTCTAAATTTAGTACTACTGTGGTTATAATTCTAAGTTGTAACTTAAGTTTTAGAGACCTTGTTCTTGTATTCACAAAGAGAAACATTTAGAGAGCCCTTGTATTTAAATTTTTTAAATATAGTACAGAAGCCTTGTGGAATGGATTATAACGAGTGTATACAGTCGCAATTTACGTCATAATCCGCTATTATGTACACACCCAAGGAAGGTTAATTTAACGGTAGTTCAAACATAACTAGTGCATAATATTTTACTTCAAGGAGTTTTCAATCTTATCTAGAACAACGTAATAGTCATTTTCCCATATACATGTTCACCCCACGACCGAGACCTAGTAGCTCCCTAATGCGAAAACTTTGACGTCAGTGCCCCACATTTATAGTCGTTCGACTAATCTTTGAATTTTCAGTTAAATGTAACATGTGTTCTCTTTAATAGTTAGAACATTTCATGGTGATCGAAGTATACATAGATTTGTTTCAGTAAATCAGTTTAATATAGAATGAGAGAACATATATGGTTTATGATACGTCGTTTATTACATGCAGATCATCGATATATAGTTTGTATTCCCGTGCATTTTTAGTAATAACACAGCCTGCGGTAAAATTTCCATGAGTTTTGTCATTCTTCTCCTGTATTCTCGTCCCCGCCAACGTCCGTCACCTCATAGGACGGTCGCGCACGAAATTGATGGACTATATAGAATAATACATTCTTATTACAATTCAACTCAACGAACGATTCAAAAGTATGTTGTAAGTTTAAAAAAATGTAAACAACTTTTTGAAATTGTTTTTACTGCATAATAACTTTGTAAATATTTAGAGATTGAGCTGAGCATGATAGTTATAATGAAACAGAATAATTAAAAACAAAATTATTTTAATGTTAGCCATCGCATTTGAATTACAAAACATGTAGGTAAATATAAGCGTTACTCATAAAAATTCCTATTAAAGTTATGAAAAGTTATTTCGGACGATAAAGTAAGCAAGATACTTATTCAAATACTCGACATTTTTAAATTAACAAACTCCAGTGAATATTTCCTCTGGAATGGTTTGTAATTTATTCAGAAAGTCGACGGTATCTCCCTGAGAAAATTCTCGTTTATACGAAAGCGTCGGGGGCGTTACTACCCGGATTATGCTGATGCCTTTAATGGGATCCACGCTTACGTTATTGATTGAATAAAACGATGTTTTTTATATATAGACGACAAAATCTTCAAGAAAATGAATAAACAATTTTTGTGTAGTATTTTCATATAAAGTGATTTACTTATATATCTTCGAGATTATTAAAGAAGCTTTTAATATAATACTAGATATTTATTTGTTATTGAGACCATATTATTAATTATAACATGATTTCTTTTTTGTGTCCCTAACACAATTTTGTATTAATGCACTTTTAAGTTTGTTCTATATATTTGAATTATTGTTATATTTATTTTAACAACTTACGTTCGTTACCATGTAATGTAAGTGTAAATGTAGAAAAAATGCTTTGAGAACCTTAAGGAAAGTTGCACTGTTTTGTTCGGAGTTAAAAGATAAGTTTTATAGTAAATCCTATTATTTTTAACATTAAAATATATAATGATTGCTTTAACCGTCAATCGTAACAGTGCTTGGCGACAGATTTTCAACTTGAAAGAAGTACATAGCCAAGCGGCAATTAGAAAATACTCTACCACCATGTTGTGGTTTCATCATGTTTTCCTTCACCGAAAGTTCTAGCTCATTGCCTGGATTTAAACACTCTACCATTCAGCCTTTAATGCTTTAAACCAAAAAAAAAGAAATAGACTCGTTCGAGTTTCTTAAACTGTTTCTTACCGGCTTTTCTGGACAACTGGGATATTGTACCGGTATTAATGTCGGAACGTTCATAAACTCCTTCTTAGGGTCTACATTGGAAAAAATATTTTTGCTTTTGATAATGTCCACTTATTCTAATCATGGTCTCTGCTTACTTCATCGGGAGAGAGGCGTGATGTATGTATATATGTATGTGTAAATTTCTTTGAAGATTTATTACATTACAGAAGATCGCAGCCAATTAACCTAGTGCCGAGTTCGGGTTTTCAAAGCTCCTTACGAACTTCTATAGGCTACGGTAGCTGTTTGTCATCAGGGCCGTATGCTTGTTTGATACCTTTGTAGTATTTAAAAAAAAAGTCTGGTTACAGGCAGTTTATCGACATCGATAGAAGCCACGGGATACGCACTACTAGCTTTGCGTGATGCGCCAGTACCGCTACGAGAGCGGGCACGCTCAGCCCTACATTGGTTAGGTGAGCGGCGTAGCGCCACCGGCGGATTCGTTTCAACGCAGGTATTAATTACGTCACAACCTGATTATGTAACTTCTCAGCACCGTGTTCGAACTCCGAGTCTAATTTTTTTATATAGTTTCAGGGAAACACGGCATCACTGTAGTTGATAGTAATTATAGTAAAATCCAAAATCAAAGTCGATCAACTACACTTTAGTTGCAAAGGGCTATTTATAAAATACGTTCGCTGTTATATGGGAATTATATTATTATTATTATATTATTACAATTTAAAATTGCTATTACATGAATACTAGCTGACCCTGTACGAATATTTTGCACATTGTATAATGTAAACAATCTGACTATAAAATAACAACTGTCATGTTAATTTTAGGTGTTTTACATTTAGTTAATAGGTGGCGCTTTGAATATATTTTCATTAGCATCAACAGATGGCATTCCTAATGAAAAAGTTTATTAACGAAATCATAAATTTGATCTATTTGTCTGTTTTGACAATAGCGGGCATAGATATAATTTAACCAAATTAAACCAGAGATATGGCGTTATCATTAATAAAACACATTTGAGAAATATTAGGTCCTTATATATGAAATTGGCGTTTTGTTGAACTGACCACTTTGCTCTCAAATATCTGGCGCTTGATTAGGAATTCCAAATTGAAATTTATTTCAAATTTAGGTTTATTTATTTGTGTTTCGAATTTAGTGATTCATTTGTTTTCGCACCATTTGATTTTTCTTTGACATTGTTCCTTCCACAAAATGGACAACTTAAAACATCGCGTTAATAACGAATATGAGTTCTACCGTGTCATCAGCGATGCAGAAACAGCTCGAAGGATTAATGATATGTATGGGGAAGCTACTGTAAAAGAATGCACAGAATTTTTTGGTTCCAACGTTTTCGTTGTGGAAATTTTGACCTACGAAACAAACTCCGTGGACGGACGTATACCCTACTTGATAATGAAGAATTAAAGGTGATCGTGGAAGCGGATCCATCGCAAACCACGTCAGAGTTACTGGCAAGCTCGGTGTGAGTGATAAAATAATTTTAATTTACTTGAAACAAATTGGAAACGTCAAAAGCTCGATAAATGGGTACCGCATGAATTGACTGAAGCACACCAACAAAAACGCATCGAGTAGTGCGTTACATTACTCAGTTGTTGCAATAAAAAGATAATTTTGAATCGTATTGTTAGATGTGACGAAAAATGGATCCTTTACGATAATCGGAATCGCTCATGACAGTGGTTGAACCCAGGATAACCGGCCAAATTCTGTCCCAAGCGAAAGTTGACTGAGAAAAGGGTACTGGTGAGTATTTCATGGATCAGTACTAGTGTCATACATTACAGCTTCCTAAGATCTAGCCAGACGATAGCGGCAGATCTGTATTATTAACAATTGCAAACCATGACTGGAAGCTAGCTGTTAAACAACCGTGAATGATCAATCTCTCTAACCCACTGCTGCTTCAGGACAACGTCAGACCCCATACATACTTCACGACAGACTGACGCTAAATTAGAGGAACTGCGGTTGGAATATCTCCGACACCCACCATACTCCCCGGACCTTGCTCCAATAGATTAACGCTTTTTTTTAGAAAGTTGGACAATTTCTTGCAAGGAAAAAATTGAATTCCGATGAGGCTGTCCAAACCGCCTTCAAATATTTTATTGGTTCTCGCTCCCACAATTTATACAGCAATGGAATCTATTAACTACCTTTAAAATAGTAAAAGTTCATAGATAATTATAGTATATACTTAGATTTATTAAATGTGTAATTTTATAATATTTTTTTCGTTCTAATTTTTCCATAAAAAAACGCCAATTTCATATTACTATTACTATAATTATTATATTCTTTATTGCACAAAAAAAAAAAAGTACAAATGGAGGACTTAATGCTAAAAAGCATTCTCTGCCAGTCTTCCAAGGGAGCAAGGGAAAGGTATATGCAAGGTGTGCATAATGTTAAGTAAAAAAAAAAGAAGTTTATAACGATTATTAAGATTATATATTATTAAGAAGTATTCAATTGCTCCAAGTAAAACCTACGTAGCGAATACTTGAAGGAATTTCGAGAGTTAATGATATAGTAATACAGTAATGATTATTTTGATAAAATAAAATCAAATAGAATTTTTCATCAAAATATCTTACCCATTGCTTCCTAGTAGCCTGTTGGAATAAATATCGAATATATATCAGATAAGACTTTCAGCTTCGGGAACTAGGCTGTAGCGCGTCCAATAATGATTAATGTTACCCATTTACGTCTTACGAGCCGGAGGCAGCCGAAAGAAACTTGATTGATGGTGGATAGAGGGTGAAAGTGGGTAATATTTTCTGTCATTTCCCATAGTCGCGAATGGTCGATGCATGTAGATTACAGCGAATTTACTTGTTACCTCAGAATGAACTTTGTCTTTCAATCATAATAGACAAAATATTCTCACGGTAAAACAGAGATACCTAAGAAATCAGATATTGATAATTAAATAAATTTAATATCTCTGTGCTACTTCCACTTGGAACTTATTGGTAGCTGTTATTTATATCTTTCTGTTAAGACGTAGAATAGAAATATTATTATTATTACGAAGGATTTTCGCAAAGTAACACATTTGTAAATCATTTACTTGGTGTCTGTGTTACAAAGAACTCGAATATTATTTAGTTGAATAATAAATTAATGTGTGACCTAAGGGACCATTTTATATTATTATTTGGCTTGTTCTATTTAAAATCTTCCATCTAACAAACATCCGGTGTGCGAGCAGGTACACTTAATAACTAGCCACATTTCAAGGTTTAGTCTGTAACATGTATCGGCATATAACACAAGCTGAGAAATACAAGTAAGTACACATAAAATAAGAAGTTAAAAAATAAGCAAAACGATTTCGTTAAAGATCTCAAATAAACACATTAAGTATTTCATGTATGTACATAATCATAGCACCTTAATATTTTATATACTAAAAATCTCAGTAAAAGAACAGAGTGTGTACTGTGTTTCTGGGAAAATCGAGTACATTCAAAGGTAAGAAACAAAGAAATAGTTTTAAATTTAGTTAAAAAATTCTATTATATAGCGTATTTTGATTATGAGCTTATTATATTTTAATATGATTAGGTAATAATAAATAAAACCAATATTGTCATAATACTTGAGTAGTAATGTAAAAAAAAAACACGTGTGTAGTTTAGGTATACGTGGTAGAAGTGAAACTTTCAGAAACATAAAAATATGTTCAAAGTCTCTTTTTAAATATCTTAAAACATCGGGACTCGAACTATCGAGCATTCTTACTGTACCTATAAAAGTGCGTACAAGTTTGGTCGTCACACCCCTAGACCAATTCGACGACGATCATAGTCGTGAAAATCAATTTGCAAATCGAATCGCATTAGCCGTGTATAATGCATTTTATCTCACTCTCTCGCACTAAATCCTATAGATGTATACATATGTTTGTCTCTTTTTAGTGCCGTTTTTTCGTTTCATCGCGTTTCGAATCACATCGGTACTAAAGGAGTTTTCACTTCAAAACTAAGTATATTAAAATCATAGTACAGTTTGAAGATTGAATTAGAAAATTCTGAAGGCCTAAATATCATACTTTTCATGATGTAGGATCACCTTTTCGTACAAATACAATTAAAAAAAGAAATGTGCCTGACTAAAACTTGTCCTTCGTTTTAATTTGTTATTTAAATAACCTTGCTTCGTAGACTAACCAACCTTTACGCCGCGCCGTAGCTTTAGACAAAATTATTTTTTACATTTCTAAAAAGTTTTTACTCCCGAAACGTCGGCTCGTAATTATAATTAAATTCAGGACATAGCATAAATTTGAGAAAACTCAAATCTGTGTCTATATTAATAAATCTTTAGTTATGTCTGTCTGTACATGCACTTTTTTCCAAATTTCCTGTATAGAGATATGTTATATCAATACTTATCATGAATATATTTTTTTTGTCTGGGATGTCATTAGATTTAACTCAAAAACTGCTTGACCGATTTTGATGAAATTTTAGACATGACAAGTATAATGCCATGTCAATAATAACAGCAGAAATAAAACTACTAGATGAAAATATTTACTGCTTAAAAAACGCGTTTGGAGCTGCGGAGCAGCGCTAGTGAATACATAAATTCCGAAGCGTGTTGTATAATTTGTTTCTAACAGACAGTTCAAAAAAAAACCAAATTCAATGATTTTGGGGAGTTCTATGGTGTATCTTCGAAGTTAAAGATCCAATGCTAATGAAATTAAAATGGGATCACCCTTAAGGTAACCCCTTTTCAACGAAAAAAGAATGATCTAAATCGGTCCATATACAAAGAAGTTATAGCTGAACATACATTAAAAAAATACACTCGAATTGAGAACCTCCTCCTTTTTTGAAGTCTATTAAATGTAGAACAACTAACAACCTTTATCGACGAGATGATACAACACAGAGACAAGGTTAATCCCTAATACCGCGACGGGGTTATAGATTAAAACCTAGGTCGTAGCGTCGCGTGTGTACCAAACTTTATATAGCCGCTAACTCAATTTACTAAGAGCTTTAAACCACTCTGTAACCGCCTATGTAAAGTGTTTGGTGAAAACTTTAGAAAACTAGTAAATTGTTGAGATTGCTAAATTAATTGCTATTTCTATGAAGTTGATAATATATTCGCTACTTTAGCTAAGTCCATAGTAAATATAACTACAAAATGCTATTTTTTAAATTATTTATTTAAGTCTTTATATAAGTATATTCTGTAACGTGCATACAATTTAAAATATATAAAAAATAGTAAATTTATACTTAAATATTGTTTACGGAACAAGTTTATTTAGGTACATTTATATAGGTAGGTAGGTATTCTTCTATAAACTTTCATTACGTAAATTAAAACATTGTGAACAACATAAATCAAAGTGACTAGAGTTATTAATTTCATTCTTTCAAGATTCAAGGTATATCGTTAATTATTTGAAATGTAACAAATTTTTTAAACATAATATTGTATTGCATATTGAATAGTCGTTCAGTACTATAATTTTATTTACAAACCCAGATTTATTCAGTCTCCACAATATTATTTTATAATACTACCTTACGATCACTTAATCGCAACAAATACAAGCAGCCAAGAATAATGTGATAAGGCGCGTTAATTAGACACGAATTTCTTCGCGCGGTAGTCAACGCGGACGCCGCTCGGCCGCTATGCGGACACCGTAGGGCGACCGCTTGTACGTACGTCTCTAGGGATCGCGCTGTTGTAGCAAAATAGGCTCTATGTATTTAGTAACTACATTTTAAATTAAACGAGCCAAGAAACATTTTTACTTGGACTGGAACGGGCCGGAAGGGGAACGGAGTGCGCGAACAAGGCGGCTCGGGGTCACGCGACGACCGCGCGTTACCCGCGCGGTTTGTTTGTTCTTAGGATTTTAAATGTTGTTCCCTAGGAAATAGAGTTCACATTGGCCATTAATAAACATGAGAGCGCGGCGATCGAAGAAAGTGTTCGCGTCTTATAACTAGGCCCTTGCTGTCTCTACATATTATGCCAGCAACTTATTAGACTAAAATATTATAATTTTGGTACATTATGAAATTCAAAATAGCTAGGTGATCAACAGTAAAAAAAAAACAAAACCAATCATGGAACAACGATTACGATAAGCTTCATTTCACACGAGCACACAATGGTCACCGGCCGTGACATTGACGAGGTCGGGGCAGCATTGTAATACAAATAAGATAGATGGCTCGTTCCAAAAACGTGTCATGAGTAAGATCATTTGCGATGACACGCAACGATCATGACTTCGAAAGTTATGGAAATTTTTATAGCTTATTCATTAATTTAAATACTTCTATCTCAAACTAACGGGACTCCTTATTAGAACTCATTCATAAATTTTCGTATTTTTTTCTTTCCCTTTAAATTACCGATCCATATATCCTTCTATATAACGTCCATTACGATACGGCCTACGGTTACAGTCCAAATCCAAGATTCAAGGTTCAAAGATCTCTTGACAATTAGGATTTATTCTATTATATATTGAAATACATCAAAGAACAAATCATACACTTACTACGTTGATATTTTATACATTATCAAAGCTCATCTGAGCTTCCCATTTTAAATATGGTTAAAATAATGCGTCGATAGTAATACCAAAATACAAATAGCTCCGAGGAATAATTTCCAGATATGTATCACTATTATTCACATTGTTATTTGTGGTTTTAAAGAAATCATAAAGAGTGACGTCACAACTCCACGTGCATAGTCAATGTCATGGGATCCGTTCGCAGCGCTTAGCGCTCTCCACACGCTTCAGTGGTGCGTGACAGTTTCATTTTTTAAATATTATTTTACTCAAACTGCGACACTAATGTTACCGGTATACCGGAAAGATTTAAAAGAAAAAAAAATAACCTTCATGCTGTCATTCGTTTGGAGACCTTTACAGATATTCTGACGTATATTTTTTTTCGTACAATCTATAATAAATCAAAATTGAATGCTGTTCTTTGTTAAGCGCACCATTTGAAAACGGTTGGATCGATTTCTGTAACTATTATTTTAAAATGTTCTTAATAAACCAAATTAAAGTTTTAAGGCAAGAGAAATTGGAAAAGCTTCCCGTTTAAATTTCATATTCGGCAAAAACTGACCGTCATTTTTTCTCAACGCTGTTAATTTAAGTGTATACATGCAAGTAGTATGGTACTTGCAGTCTTCCCCCTTGTCCCCCTAGCAAGGTGTTAGTAAGTGCCAGTCAAAGTGCCTCCGAAGGAAGAGTAGGTAAATAATTTTGTCAAGAAAATATAACATTAGGTTTCCCTTGCTTGTCCCTCTCGAAATCCGTACTACGCCCATGACAGGCTGACTCCTGTGGCCCTGCAAAAGCCGACTGAGGATTCAGGGCCCTCATGGCTAACAGTACCTATAGTCATTTAGAAAAAAAAGAGACTTCTGTAGCTGACTCATATTATTTATTCACGAATTCACTAAAACACTTTGTAGAGTACCTATCTAATCTTATCAACTAAATCTATTTATATCTAGTTATCGAATTCTAACCAGAGAAAAATATGAACAATTCTATACAGAATTTCCCATTTAAATCGGTACCTAATACCAGCAGGCAATTCATTGATAATGGAAACTCTAAATTACGGCCCATCTCTTCCTTATCATAAGTTTTTTAATGAAGGGCAACTTTTGATTAATTATTGAAGTCGCCGTCTTGTTAACTAAGTCAGAGATAAATTTATGATCAAGTCGTAAAAGCGAGCTTTATCTGTAACGAAAATAATTGAACGTATTTTTGTGAATTCTACAATGTAGGTACATTTAATGTTCTTATTTGTTGAGAAATAGTTATAAGGATTTTTCCAGCATTGTCTTTGTATTTGATTTTTTTTTTAAATATATATTTTAGATCAGATAAATTACATTTCTTAAACATTATAAATTTTGGCTTCTGTCGAAGATCAAGGGCGACAAACGACATATGCATAAAATAATGCGTATGCATAAAAACCTACCTATAAATAAATGTATTTTAAGTACAATACAAATGCAATAAAACCATTTTATAAAAGCTTTCACTCGTGTTAAATTTATTAGTTCAATTAGTTCAGTCGCGCCACCAACGTGGGTACAATATAACCTATCGTTGTTTTTTCACTTCCCGTACCTACTTGCCTACAACTTGCTAGATTGCTTTTCGTTCATAGTTATTGCTCCGTTCCTTAGGGTTGTAGCGTGAAGTTATTTAATGTATAACTTTTCTCAATAAATAATAGTCTACAAAATGAAAACAATAAAATTTTAAAATCTGACTGATAGTTTCAGAGATTAGAACGTTTAAAGAAACAAAGAGAAAAATAATACATAAAATGTACAATAGCACTTTAAATGGTTTGTACAGTACTTACGCGTATACATAGTAAGTATATGAATATTTAAATAGAATGAATTGGTGTAGCGGATGCATTAAGGCCGGTCGTACTCGACCTCATCATTCAATATCCTTGTTCGTGTCACCGACTGGATAAATCTATCTGCGACTGGCCACAGTCGGTTTTACACATAATATACTGTAACAAGTTCCTTGCACCCAAAACGATTTTACCTGCGCCATTATTTTTTATGAACGTGTGGGTGGGCGACCGTTGTGTATTGCGAGATATTTATTAGCTATTAGCTTTTACGTGATGAGTGATTACTATTTGAGTTGAAAAATATTTGTTTGTATTTTCATTTAAACGAAGTATAACAAAATGTTAATATTTATAAAAATAAAGAGATTGTTTGTTCAATCTCTGAAACTATTAGTTACTTACTGAAAAACGTTAAAAATTATGGTTAAAATATAAATTCATTTCGGTTTAATGTGGTATTTATACAAGCAAAACAATGTCGATAATTTATTCATGGTCAATTCAGAATCTTGTGTGACATATAAAACAATAATTACGTATATCGGCAAAACACTCCCAACTGGCTTCAACCGACTTGATACGAGATCCTAGTACGTAAACGTTTATGTGTGCGTGCGCCATTATTGGTCATTTTATTGAGCTGTTTTTCCTTATCTATCTATTTTATGGCGGGCGGTATTACAAGAACATAATATAGCTTAAAATTTTCTTCACGATTTTTCCTTTACAGCCAACAATATTGGTGATATACTAATTTAATTCATTAACAAAAATTAAAGTTGGTACATGCCGGGGCCACACGTCATCGAACCTGCGTTATCGTTTTTATATCCCAGTAATGCCGTGTCTGTAGGCGAGGCGGTCGCTCTCAAATCGGTTTGAATCGTGTTTTGTAGACGTAAAAGCTACTGATGATTTCATTAACCATACAATCTTATTATTTCTTACGAAATACAAATATACCATATAAATATATACAAATTTTTATTTCGCACTATCCGGCATCGACCCGTTCGTGCAATTGGGTTCGATATTGAAATGGAATTCAAATATGTACATATGTATGCAGTGTGGGCAGAAAAACTAATTGTCTGGGGTATTGTATCCGCTAGTCCAATACATACATTCTAGGTAGGCACGTATATCCATTGTTAATATTAACAACACGTAAATTATACTATGTATTGTAATAATAAGTTATAATATATTACCTAATCATAGTATGAAGGTAATGTAGGGCGCGTCAATTGTGTTCCAATATATGAAAGATAATATTAAAATAATAATAATAATACGAAATTATAATAATAATGTTCAATAATAAGTACTACCTCACGTTACCCCATTTAAAGCTTACTCTTGAAGTCCTAAACTCGTTAAGATTATTCACTCACAAAGTAATTCTTTAGTTTTAATTTCAATTCATTTTACGGTAACATTCATTTCAAGATAATGCTTTGAAATTTATTTTATTTGATAAGCTGTCGAAAGTATCCCTCTATCTATTAATATAAAAACTTTAATGAAAACTCATTAAAATAATACTATCAATATCACTCAACTGTAATTGTTACAAAGTAGCTAAAAGCTATTTTCATTTCGAACTAGAATGGTTTTCAAAAATGACTTTCGTTGTTTGTTTATCTAACAAAATATTTGCGTAGCGCGTCTAGGAAACCAGCTGTGGCTTAAATAAAAGACCTTTAGCGTTGAGGAAAAATAAATTAAACTCGGTAATATTTAATGCAGATCAAGCTACTCAGTTGTTGAAAATAGAGTAAATTATTTATCTACTGAAGATCAATTATAATCATTTTTTACAATTATTTTAATTTTTAATAAATATTATTGTTATTTGGATAAACTGATGTGGACAGTATTTTTTAAATCTCGAAGAATTTCTATATCATGTTTATATTACAAAACTTTTATTATATTGTAGAAAAATTTACATTTAATAAAACTTGCTATATTTTGAACAAAATAGGAAAATAGCATTACCTACTTATGGAAATTGGTACGATCATTAAGATATTACATAACATACCATCACGCCTGTATTCCCCGAAGGGTTAGGCAGAGATGTGCATTTGTACACCCACATTTCGCCGAATATGTTTTAGGTCCCATGTAACAGGGGGCGAGCCTATTGCCATTAATCGGGCACGAAACCAAACTCCGAGCTGCTACTGAGAATATCATAGGGAACACCCAATAACATTTTGCTCGACCTGGGATTCGAACCCAGGATCTCGCTCATAGCAGTCGCGCTTTCGACCACTAGGCTAACGAGGCAGTTTATATTTTAAGATTTTTTAAGATATTATATGCTTTATACTTTTCCTGGACTTATCAATGGATGTATAAAACTACATCCAAATCAAAATATTCTGTTTGTTATCAACCGAAGATTTCAAGGAATGTTTGTATAAATTATGATTTTGTAATCTAATTATTTTTCTTAAATTAAATTCTCAAGAATTACTTAAGGTACTATTATTCAGTTGAATTTAAGCAATTTAAGTAGGCATCAACAGCACCACGTTCAGATGAAAAGTAAATCGTACTGATAGTGTTGTCATGAAGTAGGTGTACTTCAATATTCATAATCAGTTATGTATATGTATAATAAGTTATGTCTGTAAGTGTAATACTTTTTCTAAATTTCCCGATGGACATAAGGGGCACTGGCCACGAAAATGACCTTAATTTTTTGATTTGATTGATTGATTTTTTTGTTCGTCTGGCTGTTTATATGTCCAGATTTCCTTATGAAGTTTTCAATTGATTAGGCTATAAGAATTTTCAATTTTTTTTTAAGAAATTGTATAAATCGTTGATTTTCATGAAATTTTCTACACGGGAACTATAAATTATCCTATAATGGATGTGCTATAACAATTTTCAGTATTAATTTTAGTAATCCCAAAAATATATTATTAAAAAAATTATGTGTGCAATTCACACGTGGTAGAAGTGAAGCTTTAACATCTGTCTTTTTATTCATTTAGAAAATTATCAAATACACATTAATTTAAAGTTTATGAAAATGTACATACAAGTACTCACAATCATTATTCACAATATCATTTTCAATTAAGGCATTACCTTGCACATTTGAAATATCCATGGGAATATCATCTAAAAAAAGTACAAATGTATAATAGATAAACGTATACAAAACACTACGGTTTTTGTGATGCCTTTTTCCAAGCTTTGTACTATGCATGCGTGCACAAACACGCATATAATACACGTACAATGCTGAGGTCCAAGCAAACTCCCACTATGTCTAAACGAATATAAGAAACACTGTATAATGCTTGCTATCTCATTTTCTCCCACGTTAAATGTTATGAATTTATGTGTCTGTCTCTTTTTACTGTCGCTTTTTCGTTTCATCAACTTTCAAATCACAACGATGCTAAAGAAGTTTTAACTTCAAAATATATTTTCATCAATTCTCAAGCGCTACTGATTTTTGTAGACAGGAAACATACATTATTCCACTATTTATAAGCTATATGAATCGTCAACAATATTGTTAATAAGGCATCGTCTCAATCGATTAAAATAAAATTTTGTATACAGGAAGTATAAGTCATTTCTCAATTGAAAGACTATATTAATTGACAATAATATAAGTAAAACTAAAATTATGGCATGAAAAAATTACTGTGTACCAAACTCGTGCGAAGCTGCGGCACACTGTTAGTATTAAAATATGCTGTAAGCTAATCAATAAACCACTGAAAGTTAACTACTTGGGCCATACGTTAAAGTAAACTTAGCGAGCCCCGACTGGTTGGTGTTTGCAATGGAACCATCTGTCTCAACAGTCGTTAGGAATCGGCTTTATAGAGCAAATTAACTGGAAAGCTAACTCTTTGATAAATGTGATTCGCCTCGTAAAGATTTGAAATGAACAATTATTCATTAAAAAAAAAATCATAGGATCTTTGATCAGTAGAGAGAATGTAAAGTCGTTTTATGTATAATTTTTTCATAATATACCTTATTCTTGTTTATAAATTTGAAAAATATCTTACCAAGGCTACTCCATAAATCCGCTTTATGTTAGTTTTTTTACTCCAATCAGTGTTGTCATGTTTGTTCCAAATTGTATACAACTAACGTGGCGAAAAGCGTACATGAAACCCCCCTCCATCATAGGAACTCTAGAAAACCTTACTTATCGCAAGAAAATATCATAGTTTGGCTGCAACTTTCTGTAAGGTGGATGTATTTCACTAGTTTTACTTTTGTTTAAATGATTTTAGATTCAACCATTGTTCTGAAAGATTCGTTTTGCTGGGAGTAATGCTTAATGTTCAGAGTAGGCGTAATTATTTACTCTTAAGAAATATTCAAATCCTTCGAGATTAAAAGAGGTGAAAGAATATAATGATCACTTTCGAAAGGAATAAAATATAGATGTTATTATAACTCAAGAATTAACGGAAGTACTAACACAAACGAAATTTGGTCCGAAATCTTGAATGGGTGCCAGCTAACGTAAGAAAATACAACCTAGTTGAGCAGTTTTGGCATATAGGTCGCATTGTGTCCTAAATATAAACAGCTCCTTACTTTCCCTGTGAAGTTATTTATAAAATTGTTAAAAAATACTGTTAGTTATTTTGATATTTACCAGTGGCAATTAAGGACGCTTTCATGATCCCAAGCCAATAACTGTATTTAACATACCATCACGCCTGTATCCCAAGAGATAGGCAGAGGTGTACTAATGTACATCCACCCACAGTTCGCCGGGTATGTTTTTAGGTCCTATGTAATAGGGGGCGAGGCGAAACTATTGCTATGAATCGCGGTACTAAGCTAAACTCCGAGCTGCTACTGAGAATTTCATAGAAAAGTCCAATAACACTGTGCTCGACCTGAGAATCGAACGCAAGACCTCGAGCTTAGCAGTCGCGCTTAAGACTACTAGGCTAATGAGGCAATATATTTGCTGCACAATATTGAACTTTTAGCGAGTCGCTGGAAATAAATTCAAAATCTTATTTATAACGTAGTAGGTATATTAGCGGTGGTATATGTACACTTAGGTATTCAAATCTTGGAACATTTTTTTTTAATTTAACTCTATTACATAAAGTTCTATTTAAATATCACTCTTGATATACTATATTACATTATATTATATACTCTCTTTAAAGTTAAATTAATTAACATAGTAATTTTGTAAGCTTTGTTCCTATTCTGTTATTACAGTTTCTCCTAAATATTTTCTCTTGTTTCTGCAGCGATAACCTAAATATGACCGATTACTATCTATTTGCTAATTATAAAGTAGGTAATCACGAGATAAATGCAAATATTTGCTAACTATACATGTGTGTGCAAACGAGTTAGTAGTAAGGTCGTTTAGTTTAGTTAACATGCTATTAGTGTAAATCTGATAGTCATATTTTTAAAGTATCAGGTACAAGTTGTCCGTATAATATTACCACGATCTATTAATTGCATTGACGGTGTTTGGGATGTATGAATGAAATTGTTTTCTTTATATGTTGGCACTGCATCTCTGACAAACGAACGCAATGTTAAGTACAATCAGAATGCAGCGTCGACGGTCGAGAGGCAACGTCTGTCAATATTGGACATCTGACATCTTCTTGCAGAATAAAAAGGCCACTTTGAATTGTACTGTTTTTTTTTTAATTCATGCAGTATCATTCTGAAGTATCGCTATAAAATTTGTATGTTTTGTAATAGGTGTATGATTTGCAAGAAATGAAACATTCAAGAATTCTATTATGTAATTGAAACATTTGATGATAAAGGTACTGTGAAACTGTAAGGTAACAAAGCGTATAATTTAGGCACAGTGTCTGTAAAATTAAAATAAGAAAGTTACCTAAGGCTTACTGTATGAAATATGTAACGCATTACCAGGCTTAGTAAAGCGTGAATATTTTCGTCTCCAACTAAGTCGCTATCTAATCACGTATGTTCAAAGACATTTTTTTTTGCAAAAGTACGAATTCAAACCTTAGATATAGATACAAATTGTACTTTTGTATAAAGAAAAATGTATAACATTCTAATTTCAACTTCAGTAATACATTTAAATACCTAATGTAGTTCTCTTAACGTATCTTTCGGTCTTTTGTTGTTTTTGATTATATTTCAAATCAATCTTTATTATATAAGGTGTTAAATGCCACTTAGGTACTATTCCTGTACCAAAAACCCAATAATAATTATAGAAAAAATGTGATTATTGTACTAAATCATTTCTGTAGCTTGATTTTTAATATATGAATAAAATTATTCCCCACTTAAAGACAACAGTAGTAAACCTCAACAAAGCCAAATTCAAAAAAATGAGATGACCAAGAATTGTGTATTATGTACGTAATTCAATTAAATACTACACAAAATGATGTAAGAAATGAAATAATCATTACAATAAATAAATACCTTTTACCTTTTTAGTAATCTATCATACGCAATAAATGAGTATATAATATAAGATCAAATAGGCAGGTCACGTTGTACATAAATTCTCTCTTAAGGCTCTATGTTGATTTACGACACACTTTGGAGGCTCTAAGGTTACTGAATAATTGTCGAGACGCTGACGTTATTTGTTTCAATACCATGAATAGTATTCATTGAATAATATATACTAAAGAAGTAATTAAATATGGTAATGAAACTGAAACAAATATTTCAGTGTGGAATAGTTTCATGTAGCGTGATGTATAGAGTGGTGGTTAGTGAAAGAGACGGATGAAAGAAGACTACATATTTCAGAGATGCCAATGTTAAGATCGACGTGTAGTGTTGCTAAAATGGATAAGATTAGGAATGAGTATATCAGAGGAAGTATGAAAATATCACCAGTGACAGAAGTTGAGGAGTAATAGGTTGGTACGGTATAGACATACCATGAGGAGAGATGAGAGTCAAATAAAAAGAAGAATGTGAAGAGAGTAAACAGTAGAGTTAGACCGAATGTGGTGTGGATGGATTGTGTGAGAAACGATATGCGTATAAAGGTTGTGAATACTGAACTGATAGTGGATAGACTAGAGTGAAGAAGAAAACGTGTTGTGGGTCGGCTTAGGTGGGATAAGGGCTAAAAAGAAGAAGATTTATCTTCCGTAAGTTTTTTGTATTATTACTCGAATGGTTTTTTGTATTAATACTCAGATATTAAGATGACTAGCTGACCCCTGTGAATGTTTCGCACATTATGGAATATAAACAATCTAGTTAACAGCTGTCATGTTACTTAACCAGACTGTTAAAAGATGGTGCCAAAAATATATTATATTCATTAGTATCGACAGATCCAAATGAAAAAGTTTTTTTAAACGAAACTGTTTAAATATAAGCATTAAAATATGAAGAATTAACGGAGATTAAGAAATTTGTTTTAGAAATAATATATATGATTATTGTAATGCCCAGATTTATAACGTAAATACCGTCATGCCACTACTACGTAGGTATTCGACCGCTACGCACCACGTTCGGTCTACCACTGACTTGTCGACGTCGTAGGTGATTAAGACGAAGTCAATACATTACCTCGTAATGTCAATATACTACAATTATAATTAATAATAATTACCTTTTCCAGTAATAAAGACTCAATTAAACTGATAAAGCATAAGATGTAAATGTAAAGTTACCGTCTCATATCCATCTATCTATAAATATAAATTGTATCTATAAAGTTTGGCATTCATTCTCATGTCTCTACAAAATTACGTCAGACTTGGCTCACTTTACAAATTTTAATTCATAACGAATTAATTATATTTAAGATTTAATGAATATTAAAAATGCATAAATATGATTTTTTTATTGTCATAATATTTGGTTTGGTACTAAATTTATCTCAATATTTATAATAGTAGTAGAAAATTTGTATATTTCTATTGTATTGACTTTAAAGGACATTATCTTGAGTTCAAATTTTGCAATATAAATAACTATAACATGCCAGTCCTTTATAAAGCACCTAATTGTTTTGAGACTCCAATAAAAATAGAAACCAAGTCATAATTCCATTCAGTAAATAGTCGTATCGCGTGCTTATCGTTTCATCAATAACGTGTTCTTTTTTTACTTTAATAATACTGAATACCTACTCTTTTCATGTAATAATTTTGTTATAATCAAAAAACAATTTCTTTTAACCATCAACGAAAACGTTAGTAATTTTCTTAAAAGGTTACTTTTCAAATCCGATTTGACGTATTCGATTCAATTATAGTAATTTTTTAACCTGCCCACTAGCAATATTATCCTAAACAAAACGTACACACAACGAAGCGTTTCTTTAACAAGGAAAATAGGTACACTGTGGGTACACCTATGTATTGTTATGTGTAAGGAAAAGGCCTCTATTAACGTGATTGCGTGACGAAGCAAGGTAAAAGCGAAGGTGGTATAAATTAGGCCAGCTTTAGACTAAACTATCATCGTAATAGAAGGTAACCAACGTGTCATCGCAATGGTTTCAAGGCCTTATATAAGGAAGTTTATCTTTTTAATATGTAAAAAGCATTAATAAAAAATAACATCATACTATATTTTTTCCGTGTAAATAGATTCTAATTATAAACAAGTAAAGAATCGACCTTGTTTACTTGTGGGAAATAGATGACTGAAGATCACTGGATTTAGGTTAATAGGTTGAATAAGTTTTTCAGTCCGTGACTTGTACAGAAGTGAAATGGCCTTTAACTGGGTGGCAGGACATGACAATTGCGTTCGACTGGATTCCGACCACCATATACAAGCTGTAACACCCTCTATTGTGGCACGCTTGTATATGTTGCGTTCCACGACTTTTTTTTCAGTCTAACTATACCGTTGCTGTTCGCCTAAAAAAACCGAAAAGCAAAGAAAATTCGGATATTTTTTTTTAATGAGGCCTTCTTATTCGCTTTAGCTTTATTGTGAAGGTCAGGTCATATCTTCAATTAAAATGAGGCAAGCGAAGTAAATTATGCTCGATATGTATACATATCAAGCTATTATTACCGCAACACAATAGCCCCAGGGTAACGTATCAGGGTGGCTTTCAAATATTTCTGTACGCTGTTTGCCCTAACGACATCGTTATGTAGATTTCGGTCTACATTTTCATCTTCGGTAATGTCAAACGCAGGATTCGTGGTTGATATTCAAGAGACGTCGTAAATCTACGGCGGAGCTACTTAGTTGTCATTATTATTAAAAGTCAGTTCGTACGAAATCCAGAAAACAATTGTGTATGCTTCTAAGATTGAGATAAATAAATTTATCTTTCTTTCTATAAGTAACATATTAAACAGAGGTTTACCTTTTTTCTACTATCATAAATATGTAAAGTTTATATGTTTGCAGTAGATAATCTCTGAAACTACTGATCCGATTATAAAATTATTTCATAAATAGAATGCTGTATTATTCCTGAGTGGTATAGGCTATTTTAAATCTTATTTAAATTATATATTCCAGTTAAAGCGATTGAATTCGAAGGTAAAGTTGCGAGTGAGTTGTAAAATTATAATGTGTAAGTTATTATCTATCTATTTATATAAAATAATTAAGGTTTGCCGTTGTGTGCGCGCATAGTACAAAAACTACGGATAGATTTTGATCAAATTTTTTTTTACTCTTTTGATATTATTATCCTTATTTAAAAATAAAATATCAAGATATCTTCATTCAATGAAAAGTTAATAAAGTTTAAGTAACTACGGTTTTTACATACACTACGCGTTCAGCGGTGTTTTCTTACCGTGGTGTTAATAATAATATGATAAACACCGTTGACGAAGTCGCGCGGCGGGTATCAGCTAATAACACATAATTAAGTTATAAAAAAAGATAAACAAATAGGGTATATTTTGATACGCAGATTTTTGCTCTTATATCTCATGACCGAACTTTATCAAATGATCAATGAGAATTATATAACGAGCTACAACTTTAAGTAGCCGAGCAGTACCCATGAACATCAAGCAATTCTGGCAAGCTGTAGACAAGTTCGAGATATGAGAACCCTGCGATTGTGGCGCGGGCGCTGAGTACTATAGTGAGTTATGTATCTATATATTAATACGTGAAGCAAAAGCTTTCGATACCTTTTTAAGCGTATTGCGTGCACGGAAGACTGTGAGATTTAGCATGGTTAAAGTTTATACGGAGAAGGAGTGCAGAAAGCTAAAATTTATTTATAAAATCTGTTACCAATATTTTCAAATTAAACAAATTAATACTGCAAATCCTAACCCGACAAGTGCCATTGAACTTAGACCCCCCAAAATATTGACATTGTCACTCAACGAGAAGTGACAGCAAGTGATGTAGATAATACTCATTGTTTATGAACACTGTAAATGTCAAACGAGCTTAGGGCGATCGCTAGTATGTAAATACGGTACGTGTTATAGGGATCAATTACACTCAATAAATAAAATAATTTATTAACAATGAACACACTAAAACTATAAATACTACGATAGTAAGAAGCTAAGTTATTAAAAAGGAAACAAAAAACCCGACTGCGGCATAAAAAACTTTTTGTTTGTTTTCCAGACGTCATACTTAATTATTATTTAGCTTATGCCACTAACACAATTGAGAGGAATGTAAAGATACCTCATATTGTAAAATCCATCAAGCCGTTTAGGCTACAGAGCGTTCCAAAGAAGTAAACATAAGCCTGTTTTTTTGCAGACGGGTAAAATCTATGGGGTAAAAATAATATATATTAAGCGGAGCGAGAGAAACATCTAGCCTCGTGAATGGCTGGCAGATAATATTGGGAAAGAAAGGCTGCCTGTTAACGTTCCACTAGCGCATTGAAGAGTTGATCGAATAAATTTAACGCGAATGAAACCGTGGGGCATAGCTCGCTAGTATTTTATAATATAAAGTGCGTGTATCAGTGTACTTTATCAACATGCCTTTATAAACATTAGAAGATGGCATATTCATAAATAATAAAATTTTCGTAGCAAATTTATTTGTTAACAAACTTTCGAGTAAAGTTACACATTACCACAAACGAATTCATGTTTCACGCCAGACCAGTTGAGGCATACTGACAGAATTGACTAACTTTTAAAATTTTATTATTCCCTAGGCTATGTTACAATTCATAAATATATAAAGTAGTCTGCTTGTGGATTATGGAATCTTCGAGCAATGGATAACACCGTTAGGCGGCTGTTGGGCTTTACCAAGGACAACATGAAAACCGACAACACTTATAATTAACTGTAGACGTTTTAGTTAGTCAGGTCTAGAAAATTTATTATCAGGTAGTATATATACTATTTTGTGCAACAACAATGATATGTTTAGCTCAACGTATTAGTAGCGTAAAGCGTTTATATGTACGCGTAGGTACTTAGTTAATAAGAAAATATAGTTTTACATGATACCGAAAATCGATAAGGATTAAAATAGTTAGACATGTTCTTTACAAACTATTTATAGATAATTATATTTTTTTCACTATATAAGTTAACTAATTCAAAAACTATATAGGTATTCCAAGGCCTGTAGTTTATTTTGATCCAATATGTTAAGTCAACATGTAATTAAAGAATACTTCAACTATACTTCGTGAGTTAAAAAAAACACGCACACACACAGTCAAAAACCAAGCTCCATAATCTACAAAAGAAATGTAGAGTGGAACATAGATTTTTTCTTTGATAAGCATAAAACAAATAATAAAAAATATAATATATAACGTATCGCAGGTTGGGACAGTTTTCTGAGCACCCTCGCGACGTATTACCAGACCGCTCAAATCTTCTAAGCATAAATAATAATAAAAAAACACACAAATCAAAGAGGTACCTACTCAAAATGTATACAATCTTACCGTTTTTTTTTTAATAAACTTTATGTCGCTAATTAGTAATGTTATAAAAGTTTAGTTTTTGATTAGTCTCGCGACGCAGTTTTCAGAAATCACTGTAAAAAAAAACGAGTAAAAGTTGTGTCGTCAAGAGTTTTCTAAATTAATCTCTAATCTTCTTTTTTAACAGCACGTAGGTTGTAATTTCTAATTTAGACATAAACATTGATTTTATAAAACGAATTTTCGTAAATTACACTTTTTTAAAGGCGCAGTATAAAATTTTCATAGAATTGTGATTTCATTGTTAGAGAAGAGAAAGACATACGCCCATAAAAGCATCAAGGTTCAATCTAGTTATAGAGGCAAGTTTAAGGAATTTACATATAAATTTTCTTATTTGTCAAAACGTAGCCACCTGATCAAAGCCAAAATTATAGAAGTTTACATAATAATTCTTGGGATTTGGCCAACCATGTTATTGTTAGTCATGTTATTATTACTTACAACAGGTGAATACCCACGTAATTGCCTGAACCTGGTCAAATGCTCGGCCTGCTGTGTTATCAAACAAAAGCATGTGATTGAATGTTATGTAATGTTTCCATATAAGATTTTTTGAAATTTATGACTGATAGTATGAAAATGTTATTGCTGAATTTCATTTACATGTTAGGTGTTTAACACATACATAGGTGGAAAGTTTGAATAACGTGTATGCATGGTGGCATTCAAATGCATGGTAGTCAAATAGAATTTATTGAAATACTAACTGAACCGAGTGAATATTACGCACAATATAGAATGTTGCACATAATATAACAAACAGCTGTCATGTTAGTAAAACAGATTTTATATGGCGCCTTGAATATATTGACATTAGCACATAGATATAGCATTAGCATTAACAGATGGCATTCCTAAAAAAATCTTTAATCATTTTTTAACGAAAACATTCATTTTAAAGTATTAAATTAAATTATACATAACCTATAACACAATGTTCGATTAATTAATTTAGATGAAAAATTAATGTTAGAAAAAAATTATTTTGTGAAATAACATCATCTAAGAGTTGTAAGTAAAATATGTAAGATTATTGGCACCGTGTTATTACATTTATTAGCCTTTTAATCTGTAATCAAAATTATCTATCAGGAATAAAAAATACAAGTAACGAAAATTTTTAAATTCCCTATAATAATAAGGATTGCTTAAAAACTTTTCTTTACAAAAATCATAAAATATTTGTTAGGAATTCCTTTTTACCAACATCTCTATAATATAATTAAGTGGTTAAAAACAATTTCTATAGAATAATTATATAATAGTTTTGTAGATAAATTCAAAAATTTGTAACAAGGTATATAAATGTTTTGTAATTTACAATGTCATTTTTTGTTAAATCTGATAAAGTCGAATACTTCCACTCAATCTCGTATGTATCGATTTAACAGAAATCGTTATTGGATTCTTATCTCTGTTATTTCACGATGCAATCGAAACGTGATGCCGTCATATGAAAATTTACTATTTAATGGAAAATATTTTACGACAATAACATAACATTGTCGACACGTCGAAGATTTTTATTGTTAACGTGTTAAAGTTTTAATACTAATATACAAAAAAGTTATATATAAAGCAGTATATAAATGATAACTAATTGACTGACTGACAGACATATCAATGCACAGCCCATTCTACTACTGAAAATTTACATGCGGGTACCTTTTCACCTGTAGGTGAGTAGTAAAAAAGGATTTATGAAAATTTAACCTCTAATGTTTTGAAAAGGGGGATGAAAGTTTGTATGAAAATCCGAAGTTCGTCATTTTGAAAGATATATCTATGAAAATTAGTATTTAGCAATTCAGTTAGAAAGTAAAAAAGATGGGAAATAACTATGAAGCTAGTATATTTATAATCAGCCATAAATAAGTTCATATCAGGACAAAGGGCTCCCCAAAAGATCGCGCTGCTCGCATCCAACGGGTTTCTTCAGCTTTGATCATATTTAATTAATTATTTTACATATATGTACGTACAAACTTTTTCGTCTGTTTTATTGTTTTATTAGTCTTTATCGGAATATTAATTTTTTTTTTAACCCGACTACACTAGATAAATTCCTAAAGCGTGTAAAGTTTTCTATTTAAATTGTTTATATGTATTATAAATGATATAACATAAAAGTAATGATAATATATTATATAATATTATGTTTCTTTAACGATGCAACTAATTATGGAAAATCATCACAATGATAGTCCGAAGACTAATCTATTTATAATTATTTAATCTGTAGATCTGTGTATACATGTCGTTTTTTTACAGATTTTGTGATAGACATATTATATTACAAATACCACTGATTACAAATATGACATTTATTTGTGTGCCTAGATTTAACTTAACAATGGCTTGACCAATTTTATTGTTTATTGAGAGTGTATACCAATGTTCAGTTAATAGGTTATCTATATATTCATATGTGAAGCAAAAGCTTTCTACCCTTTTTTAAGCGTATTGAGTGCACAGAAGACTGTGAGATTTGGCATGGTTAAGGTTTATATGGAGAAGGAGTGCAGAAAAATAAAATTTATTTATAAAATCTCTTACTAAAATATTAAATTAAATAAATTAATATGTACTGCGAATTCTAACAAGACCAGTGCCATTGAACTTAGACCTCCCAAAATATTGACATTGTTACTCAACGAAAAGTGAAAGCAAGTGATGTATCTACTCATTGTTTAGGTTCATGAATACTACAAATGTCAAACAGAAAATAGTCTATGATCAAAAAGTCGATGGTCGAATTTCAAGCTTAGGGCGATCGCTAGTAAGAATGCAATTGTCAATAACACCGTTGGAAATCATATCATTTGAGTAAAAATAAAAATACGAGAAGAAACGAAATTAATAAACGGTTAAGTTATTAATAAATTACCAATAAATCGAACTGATTTAGATTTTGGTTAATTACACTTATATTACTAATTCGGCATAATTATGGCATGTAGGTTAAAATCTAATATTTACTTGCTACGCTGATCACAGATACAGGAATATCTATCAACAGTCTTATCGGCTAAGTGTCACGACAAAATCCCCTCCACGGCATATATAAGGAATACGACATCGAAACAAGTAACCAATGTCACTATGCCAGTGACAGACTGACAGACGTTAGTCAAAAGTGCTCTATTCTGCTGCTCAAAAAATATATTTATATGTATTGACGTGTAATCGCTGACGGCGAGGTTGTTGCGTATTTTTTATATTATCCCTTTTTTTCATAAAACTGGTTAGAATTGTTCATACTAATATGATAAAAATTTTCCTTATAAGTGTAACCTACATGGTGTGAAACTAACATACCCCCTATATAATATGCGAGAGTTACACATCGTTGGTGATACTGCAATATTATGTTCAATGTCAAAAGATTATGTCTCAATTATTCATTGGAGAATGTTATATGTATTATTTAATATTAAATACAAATTAAGTTTAGACCAGTGAAGAAGAAAAAAAGACAAAGAATTTTACTTATGAACGATATGCATATGATAATCCTAGCGAATCGTTAAAAAACAGGTTTCTGTAAAATCAGTTCATAGTGACAGAGGCCATTTTGCTAGATCACCGACGACATTATAAAAAACTAATAATAATAACAAAATCTAAATTGAATTTTGAATACATAATTACATACATATACGTACCTACAATTTTTGCAGTTGAGATTTTACACAAAATTATTATTATTTGAATAAGTAATAACGTTCTCTAAATAAATCTTATTTTGCACTCGTATGTTTTTCTCACTATAAATTCTATTCATAACAACCGTTGCATTTTTGTACGTGCCATATTATGTATATTTAATACAAACGGATACTATATTTTTATTACTTACTACTACTATATGTTGATATTTTTGTATCGATATTGACTACAAAAACAAATAATTAAGTTTTTTTAAATTGCAACATCTCCTATATTAACTACCGCATAAGCTACGGCTTTCGAGAATTTTATCTTTCTGTATGTGACGTCATTAATTAAAACGATAGAAACCGACGAAGCATTAATTATGATTGAGGGTTGTTGAATATTCATTTTAACTCATTATAATCTGTTCATTGTCATTGGATAATTTTCAGTCTAAGACGACTTTGTAAATTAGAATTTCATTTTATACATAATTTACTTGACCAGTTATAAATTATTTATTGCATCTAACAACATGCAAAATATCGGCTAAGTGTAAAATCTGTGATATACTTTGGAAGCAATAACAATTCGTGGATAATACAATCGTAAACAATTGACTATCGAATCAGTTGGTCGCAAAAATTATTATATTAACTCGCAACTTTTTATAGCTATTACAATATGTTAAATTAAATGACATCAACAATTTCAAATGATCATCTCGGTGATCAACTATACAATTGATGTTTGTAAAGTATTATATTATAGTATAGTATGTGACATATTGTATGCCAATGTAATGGAAAACAACACGCAGATCTTGAATGAATCCCTGTCTGAAATGCTGCCAGAACGCATATCATACGCAGTTTGATTTAGTACCGCTCTGTAGGTCATGAACGTCCACATCATGACCATATTATAAACACCTGGGCCAAATAACATATTTTTATCTGGACGTATTGTTACAATTCAAAAAGTCACCTTCACCATAATGCATTGTAAATACTTGTGACTACAAAAACAATAACTACATACAACCTTGCATAAAACAACGTTAGGTATTACATTACATATTCCGTACACGCGTAAAAGATCGCCGAGCCGTGAAAATGATTAGTTTTCCTCCCGTTTAACACGTGACATAATAAATAATATCGCTGTAACGATATATGAAAATTAAAAACATAAACGTAAATCGTATAGTAAAGAACGCAAACAAACGCGGCCTTGAACGCTAAACAGATCGCCTGAAAATACACCGGCGCGTGGAAATAGCCGCGATGAAAATACTAGCACGTGATTACGTACCTCGCGTAAAGTGTATGGAGAAAATCGATGGTGCTTGCCACTCGGCGAACTTCGGTTGACTGAGCCAGTGTGTCAGTGGAACTCGCCCCACCCGAGCCTTCGCCGGCCTGACTTTTATCACAGTATATTTAATAAAAAAAATAGTTTTCACAGTTTCAGCACGTTAAAAAAATATTAAAAAAAATCACTAAGATTTATATTAATCAGGCGGCGTCTGTTATGTTTGAATCGCGATCGTATGCGATTTATTCGCGAGTGGCGCGTCGTTACAAGTCAGAGTGGGGCGGTGGACTGGTCGGAGCGAGGCAGCCGGCGAGCCGACGTTGCCTTGCCTCCCTACCCCCGCCGTGACGTAGCCTGCCAGCGATGGTGGAAATTAGCAGCTTCCCGAGCGAGGGCCGGCGGATCTAGGTCACGGGGACTGGGCTTGCACTTGCCCACTCTACCGTTCTGATACACTTGACAAGTTTAAGGACATAACTAGTTCTGGTTAGTTGCATAAAGCGTTATCCAAGGAACATAATCTTAGGTAGAATTGATTAACTAACTACGTACATTTCGTAGCAGCTGGCGTAGCGATATACGAGAGTTTGAAATAATATTAATTGTTATTTTTATTATAGCAAAGTCGTGTGTGTACCTACTCTAGAATACTAAATTAGAAGAGTAACAAGGAAAAGTTGCTCTAGTCTATCAATAACTTGACCACAGCGCCATCTATTCCGTTTGTTCCCCTAAAAACTTCTTGAGAGCAATATCGGACAAAATAAAAGAGAATTAATTACGCGTTTCTATTGTTTGAATCGCGAGTTATGGTAATGATTTCAAGGAAAATAGAAAAAAGCTATTTCAGTTTTTCCAGAATTTTCCAATTTTCTGTGCAAATTAAAAAAATTTTTTAGTTAACAACTTTATTCTTTATTTTAACTATTACCAACATTTCAAAAATAGCCTAATCAGTCCAGCCGTTCTCAAGTTATGCTCTTACAAACGAACAAGCATTTAATTTTTATGTATGAACTAGAAACCACTTCCGATTTCGTTTGCGTTAATCTATACTAATATTATTATAATCCCCACAACAAGAAAATACATCACAGAATGCGTAGTGCTTACAAAAATCGTAGTTTATTAAAACTTTAATAACGTTTTTATTGAATAAAGATATTCATATTTTTTTTTAGATTATGATTGCTAACGATTGAACTATCTAAATCTATCCAAGTTTTGCTTGATCCACGCAGAACGGCAAACCTCACGTCATATATATATTAATCTCATAAAGAGTAGAATTCGGAACACACAACTTCAACGGCTTCAACTTCAGCGATGCAATATCATCACGTGAATATAACTTATCACTGATCTCGTATAATTTCCAGTATATTTAAATAATATCATCGTTGTATGGACACGATAGCGGAGTCACTGTAGCTATATAAACTCTTTTCTAGAAACTGTACTATTTACCAAATAATTTCGAATTCCTTATAAAACCAAGAGGTCAATTGACCTTCGTAACTGTTATTTTATAAAGGTTCCTTTTATTTTGAAGTACTTACATTAAAATGAAAAATAAGTAAGTGGGTTTATAGTATTTTAGTCTATATTTATAATTTTCTTTTTTTCAATTTACTCTAAAAGAAGGTCTAAAAAAGAATCTTGTTTCCCTTACTAGTACAATAAAATATTCAAGAGTTGTAATTTTAAATGTAATACACGTTTTTCCAGTGAAACTTTATTGTGAATAGTGATAAGGCTTATTCTCAGAGTGAGGAAAAGGGTTGGGTTTATTGTTTGATGCTATAGTTTCCAAAAAAAAAAATTGTTTACTCAAGTCATGTTAATTAAAACGCACCAAAATCGGTCTTGTAGTTTCTGAGAAAATCGCACACATGCAAATATATTGGAGAAAACTAGAACATTCCTTTTTATTGGTTAAAAAATAGAATAAACTTATTCCAGAATGGTTACTATAATCAAATATAATATATATGTATATAACAATGTAGTTAAAGCATATATATTACGATCGTCTTATATACGTTTACATAGCAACTTTAGCGCGCAATAGCACGTTCTTCCGTAAAGCTACGCGAGGTACGGCGTGTTAATTAAATTAAAGAGTTGCCTGGCACGGCGCGGCGGCGTCGTGATTATTGTTTAAGTGAATAACATTCGATAACCAAATATCAGTCACGACTCACGTTGAGATAGCTTCCACTGTGCGTACTCAAAAATTGGGACGCGAAATATTTCATAATTACGCGATCATGTTTTTCGTTTTATTAAGCACAAGCTGGCCTTTCGCTCGCTTTTTCTCTCAACACATTGAGTTAATTCCCATCATTTTGACTTTGTAACTGAATTTCTATATAAAAATTTTCATAGATTTATCTTCAAAATGGCGGATTTTTATACAAACTTTCATCCCTTTTTACCCTTTTTTTGTGTTTCTTAAACCATGCAAATTTTCACGGCCTTAGCCAAAGTAGTTTGGGCTGTGCTTATATATAAGTCAGTTATCCTTTTATATATTACAAGATTAATCCACGGCTTCGCTCACGTCAAGTTTGAAAAATATCATTTTTATATGATTTCTCTATACAAATTTTGAACCTACATTGCACCCCTTTAGGGGTTGAATTTTTTAAAATCCCTTCTTAGCGGATGTCTTTATTATTTTAACTAGATGTCTGCGAAATTTCAGCCCAATCCGTTCAGTAGATTGAGATATGTGTTGATAGATCAGTTAATCAGTCACGGTTTCATTTTATATATTGTATTATATTTAGATTAGATTATATATAGATAGATAACTTGATATTATGTTTACTTTCTATAGTACACTTAAAGATATATTAAAGTATTTAGTCTCACCCTGGGTACAAATTGTGCCTCCTATTTTGTACATTGTCATTTGCAAAGATTTATGTACCTTATAAAGAGATATCCTTTACGTGTCAGTGTAATATGTTCCAAAAAGTAATGTAAATTTTTCAATAGCGAAAGATAATTTACGAGTATTATATAGAAATCTTGAAATTATCCTTATAATATATATTTTTTAATACTACCTCGGTAAAGAATATGTTCACAAACAATGGCTACCGTCGATGACAAATTACATCGGCAGTCGTCGCCGTATAAATCATGCCGGTCTACTAAAATGCCTCTTCAGTCTTTGTTTGAAGGAATGTATATATATTGTTTGATATAGGAAGTAGGGAACACATTGGCTGGGAGATTAAACAACATCCACACGGTACGGTAAAGAATTTGTAAACTTTTTATTCATGCCTTGATGGATACTACCTCTTAGCTGTCGTTTAGTAGTGGAAAGGAGATGATAGGATAAAGTCAAACAACAAAACTTTTGGATACACGACATGGATTTTCTTTATGGTACTCAAAAAATATGTTTCATCCGTGTCCAGCCATAAGACCAGACATATAGAAGATCCCATCCAGTGTTGTGTTCCTGCGGTGAGCAGGGGTCAAAGAGAGGTAGGGCAACGATAAATTTATTTTGACCAACAATGACTTGCAAATTTATCTATAGGTTAATCCACTACTGAAGATTGGATAATGATAGCATAATGATTGTTATATTATTATCACATTAAAAAAAAGTATTATATGATAGTATTATTTTTGTATCATCTCCTATATTATGTAAGAGGTCAGATTTAACGTTAATACTTAGGAATGATGTTTTTTGCCCAAGGTTACTACCGGCACTTAACATCGTTCTTACCCTCGTCATTCATTTATACTGGTGTAATGTTTTATTCACGATGTTTTTCCTTTAACGAAGGACACGAAGTAGGTCTAAAGTAAAATACAAAATCAGTGCCGATTGGTCAACAAGCTACATTGTTTTATGAGTCTGAAACCTTTATTTCTCCGCACCAAAGTTTACATTGGAGAACATAAAAGTGTTTCACTTAAATAGCAGTCTCTTGTCTTGTCTTGTACTTGTAAATGAATTGCAAATCTCAACAGTTTTTGAGCAAAACTAAATCTGCAGTCAGACATTTTTCATTTAGCAAATTTGACATGTACTGTTAGAAGTTTTGTATGCTCGGATTGTACATTTGTGTTTGGATGAACTTAGCGTTGCATTACGGTTATATGAAGGCGTGTGTAGAGTTTAATTTAAAAGTTTCGGTTGCAGATACGGGTTCGCTAACCGAAATTCCTCGTTAACTGTCATTTCTCTCACTGGAATTTCGAATGAGTTTCATTTGACGCAATGTTAAAGTTTTTTTTTATAAAGTTGGCTATGGTGATTATAATCAGTGGGCATAATCAATACTTCAAGATACTCACACTTAAGGCACTTGTAAGAATCTCCTATATATCTAAACAAAGGGGATCCATATATATGTTTTATAATAGCACTGCAAAATGGCAGGTACATTGACTTTTGGTAAACAGAGTACATTCTAAAAACAATGGAGGTATCAGTAATCCGTCGCGGTTATACCCTGGCTGATCCCGAGAGGCATTATTATCTACACCCGTATCTGTAGAAGTCTCATGATGGCCGAAAAATAATATATAACCTATGTATTGCGTAGGTAAGGTATACTTTATTACCACAAGCCATGTTTCTTACCTGCTAAAATTAATCTTGTAACTCGAAAGGTTTTTGTCTAATCTATTCGATAAATCATTTGGACCTGAATTTTATGTAACTACAATTATAAAGGGTAATTAATATTAATATAATAAAAAAGTACTTCGTTTTTCGTGTGTGTGTTAAAAGTATTGTAGTGGAGAGTTTTTGGTGGATTCTCAAACTGTCAAGTGGTGTTTGTTTTTTATTCATAAAGTGTTGTTCTACCTTATGTTGTGTAATACAGGTGGTATTTTGCGTAATAAACCTTGGTTATTGTGCATAAGTGATGTGGACTGGAAATAATAAAATGTACTATGAAATCTGAAATGCCATAAATACACCGTGGAAAGTTCTAACAGTGGAGCAACCATCCTGTTAAAACACTGAAATCAACATAGGACAGGACACTCTATATTCACTCGATAATGGCAATAATGGTCTTCAATAAAGAGAACTAGTTGCCAAGTTAGTAAGAAGAAGCAGGAGTATTGTAGTGGCTGAAAATTGACCACTAAAATATATTAAAAATATCATAGTCAGCAACAGAGTTTACAGTTATTTTATTCTTGTAATGTATGTTCAAAAAAATGTTACATTACACAGGATAATTTAAATATTAATTACTTGAACGTGACAAATATACTCTTAAAGTATGAAGATAATTCTAGTGTTCAGCTATTTATTATATGATAGACGGAGCTATGTTTTATAAAAATGAATTCTTACACAGAATAATCAATTTTGATGAAATACTTACAAAATTAAAGTAATTATAATTATTCTCGTCGCGTACATTGTGATAAGGAAACTCAAATATAATAAATACCATTTAATATTTTGAAATATACAAATTAATGTTTGTGGTATTAATACTGCTTTTACATTTATATTAGACAATTTCATTATCATATTTTTAAGTATGTATTAAGTTATTACTAATCCATAGATTCCTCGAAATTATACATTACTTTTTACAAAATGACGTAACTGCAACTTAAGGTATCATTTATTACTGTACTTTATCGATTAAAGGCATTATAGGACATTAAATTATCTTTCCTGATTTAGGGCAGTGAAACGTGGGACATGACCCCAAAGAACTTCCCTACTATCTAAGTTAACGAAATGAAGATTCTGAGGTGGATGTGTGGCGTAATTAGGGTCGATAAAATCCGCAAGGAGTGCCTGCAAGGAAGTTTGGGGGTGAGCGATATCGCAAACAAGATGTAAGAGAGTATAGAGGAAGCCAGCAGATTAAGCACTACAACTTTCCTTTTCAGAGGCAGGTACAAAACAAAGGTTATGAAAGAGTTTAATAAGATGATGTCAAGGAGACACATATCCAGGAAGAGAAATAGAGAGAGAGTTTCTTTGGTCTTTGGTCTTTGGTCTTTGGTTAAGGAAAAATAGATTTGGCTGATGTATATCTGGATATATATATGTAAACTATATTGTTGGTAGAAGATCTATTAACTATCGATCACTTGGTAGTCAAAAGCAGACTATCGTACGATTGATTTTTGAATTGTTGATATAAAATACTTAATACGGTGTATTTCTGTGATTACAATGATGATTTACGCGAAGTACTTATTTTTTTATCCTCAAGTTACTAAAGTATGCACTTTTCGGAAAAGAGGAATTATTTTCACAGTGATAATTCGACGATAGGCTGACATAATATGTTCCGTACTAAAAATAAACAATAATAAATCGATTGTTTTCAGAAAAAACCTCGATTCCAATCGATTGTCCAAAAATACATTCCAACTAGCATATTTATACTTGAATGTAATATGCTATATCTATAGAACGATTATTTAAACTCGCATCATTTTCTTCAGCTCAAAACTATTTTGTTTTTGTCTGAAGGGTTTGGTTAACAGTATAACTCCGGAATACGAGGTACCTATTGACCTTGGTTCCCAAGAATAGTCTATTTGTAAACTTCGTATGTATGGCCATTGATACCCATAGGCTATGTTTTACACCAAATATCAGATGGGTTTGATTTCTGTGTATTATTTTCGTTATATAAAAATATACCCTCGATGCGTATAAGTGTAAAAGACTCACAACTTTCGCAATAAATAAAGAAGAGCTAAGCTCAGCATTGGAATATAAATGAAAGATATGAGAGAATATAATATATCTTGTTAGTAAACTTTGAGTTATGGTAATGACAGCTTGCGGTAATATTATTAAATTACGTGTAATTTAACAATTGTACCGTCTTGTAAAATGCATTCGTGTTCTTGTGATATTTTCACGGTCTTTAACTTATACAAGTATTCAGACACAATCAAAAGCAAATTGTCTACTTTGTTTTATACCTACTTAAGTTAATAACAGATGCTCACTGGAACATATCATGCATAAAGAATAATAGAAAATGAAACGTGTATAGAATTTTACAAATTTATTGTATAAACATTATACAAAGTTTTTAAAAGCTTATAACTTAAAAAATGCTCTCAAAAGATAGACAACTTCTATTTGGCCTCATATTTTTCGATTCCCATCTATAAGCTATAAAAAGTACAAATAAAGGTTCTTAGTTTTTATAATTATAATGGTGCTTTTGAATAGATAAAACTTGTGTCAAAAGCATTTGCGTCAGAGCGAGCCCTTGGCTATATAATAATAGAGTTTTGATAAATGACAGCTGTTTTGTAAAGACAGTTTAAATAAGCTTAGTTTTTATTTTTTGTTCCGTATTTTTCTTATTAATTTTTATATCAAACTTATTTCTATTTGTTTGTACCTGTCATATCGGTATTCCAAGTGTTTGATTCATTCATGTGTAGCTAAATACTGAATTAATTTCACCTTAAATAGCTTCATGATAATCAGGGATGTGCTGGATGTGTGAAAAATATGTATCCGCGGATATGGATACGGATACGGAACATTGCTATCTTGATCTGCGGATATGCAACTTTTGTATTTCGTTTGTTCGCAGTAGGCGTGTGTGATATTGGACCGATAGTTAGCAAAACCTTTGCGTAAGTGAAATAATGAGACATGTTCTGTGTCCGCGATCTGTCTATATTTTGATGCGACAGTTTCATTTCATTCATCTAAATACGAGTATGATATTTTAATTTTTTGCGTGTCATAGGCATGTTTTAGTATAATTTTAATATTTTTGTGTTATATACCTAGTCTAAATTAGTAATAAGTACAATCAATTTAAAGAGCTCAAAGTTTTTCATTGTTACCTTTCAAATTTTATATGAGGGATGAATATAAGAAAATCCGTTTAAGATTCGCAACAGCCTCTTTCGTTCACTGGTTAGAAATATTAACACCGAACTACAAGGATAACGTTAAAAACGGATTTCATCAAATATATCTTTCATTTTGTATATTATATACATTATCTATTTTCTTCAGATCAAAATTTACGAGACTTATTAATATATGCACCGTTAGCCTAGTGGTCGTTAGCGCGACTGCTATGAGCGAAGTCCTGGGTTCGAATCCCAAATCGAGCAAAGTGTTATTGGGTTTTTCCTATGAAATTCTCAGTAGCAGCTCGGAGTTTGGTTTCGTGCCCGATTAATGGCAATAGGTTTGCCCCCTATTACATGGGACCTGAAAACATACTCGGCGAATTGTGGATGTACATTAGTACACCTCTGCCTAACCCTTCGGGGAATACAGGCGTGATGGTATGTATTAATAATATATCCATGTATATGCAAATAACGTAAAACAAAAAGGTTGTCCGTTGGGGATATCTGTTATTATAACCTCACGGATCTCACATCAATCCCCATTTTCATTCGTAATACTCAAACACGCTATTATTATTTTATGTGGTATGGGTTGGATTGTAAATTAGTTTTTAATATGGTCTTCCAAGTCAGCGTTTCAATCCGGGAGCTGACAACTTTTGGAAAAATGTTTTAAACACTTTATATGTTAAAAATAATACATATGAATAATATTTTCATCATTAATACAGCATAAAAAGAGATTTAAAAATGTCCTTTTTTTAACTAAATAAAAAGTACTTAATTATAACGATGCATTATGGTCCCGTGACGTCATCACTCATGTTATATGTCATTTAGTATGATAACATTGACAAGTTTGATAACTAACGCAAGAGTCTAACGTTCATATTTCGTGAATGGTGACTTCACGTTTTCTAATCGGTGTTTCAAATCACGCAACTCACAGACAAAAAATATTTAGTTTCCAAAGGGAAAATAAAATAAATATACAGTTACTTTTTCCAGATTTGTATTGTTTTAGGTTTTTATTTATTTATATACCAATATTACTCAATAATTTACTTTAATTTTTAAACATGCAGTCTACTCGCGGATTAAGAGAATGTAAAGATGCATAATTTTGCCGATACGATACCAATATCGGTAAAGGTAAAGGTAAAGTATGTAAGCTCCTACACATTATTACCCGACTGGCGGAGGGTATGAATCCAAAAAACTTGTAAAATAATACAAAGGGTCCAAAATGCATGTATCAAATTCTGCTACAATATAACCAAATGGTCGCATATCTCACCGTTTATCAATAGCAAAAATATGTTGAATATGTGTTCAAGAAGATTCTTACATTAAGCATGTTTTACACGTCATATTATTTTGAGCAAAAAACCTGAATACCTTTATAATAAAGGAGACGGGGATCTCTGCGCCCAATTGTAATGTTTCGGTATGGTATTAAAAAAGAGGTATTTTTTTCTGTTTCCAAATATAAAAAAATAGCTCAATTCACAATCTGGGAGACGAGAAATCTTAAAAATAAGTTTAATATTTTCCACTTATGATTATTTAGTAGCAGTTGTATTCGAATCTGTAATATAGAAAGAAAGTGGTAAGACTAAGTGAATTTAGTAAACAAACGCATTTTATTTGGCTCCTCAATCCAGACGTGCATATAAATATTTGACTGTACCTACCTGATCACAACGCAATCAAGATCAAAAGGGTGCGAGTTTCCTTTTAAAATCTGGAGTAGTTTCTCAATCCATATGCACGTTTTTTTTGTTGTTGCTACCATAAGAAAGCACATGTTAATTAAAATTGAGCGCTAAATCTCTATGAGATTTTTCAAATTATTGCCAGTTAAATCTAAAGGTTTGGCTGAAAAACAGCGTCGTCTGGTGATTTTCCTCACGAGCGATAAACAGCTGATGCCAAATCTTTTTGTCGCGTCGTTTATTTTTCTTGATTTTGTTTTTAATATTTTATGTTTTATTTGTTTTTTTTTCATGTTTTTGTTTGTGAATCTTGTGACAATTAATAATTTTTGTTTCTTTCTTTCTAAACTTATTTGGACGATTGTATGTATCTCTATCATGCAAAAAACTGGCGCTAATCTTTCTTAGTCGCAAATAAATATTTGATATTTATTTTAAAAATTAATACTATTAATAGGAGCGAAACAATACAACGCTTAACAAAGACAACAATTTTGCCGCTAGTATCACCAGCGGCTTTCTCGCCTGCGACGAAAGGGCAAAATCGTTGCTTCTCGCGCTTTTCAAATAGTTAGATATCGGTTGATAAACAATCGGCGATACCGATATGTTGATTATATCGTCCAATATATCGTATCAGTATCGTTACATCCCTAGTTTTAAACAGTAGTTTTTTCTCCGCTTGACCTCCGTCCCGTTGCACCTGATGGAAAACTATAATGGGCTCGATGGAGCGCATTCAACTGGTAAATATCAATTCATTCTTATAATCAAGAGAATCGGAATAAATAACTCTTTATTTACTAACTACCCTACATGTAACATACACAACTATGCAAATAAATAAAATTGAAGCGTCTGTATGTAATATCAAAATAACAGCTTATTACTAAATACGTATGAGTATATACGACATTTATAAAATAAAAAAAATATTTTTTTGCCTATCTGACTGTTTGTTCCGGTTAATCTCTAAAAAAATGGTTGGAAAGATTTTAACAGGACTTTCACTGACAGATAGCTGTTGTTATTTATTCAGGATTGACAACAGTCATTCATTAAAAATACATAAATAATAACAAATACAGGTAAGAAGATTAATGAACAACTAATTATATCCAGTCGCAGCATGTATAAAATTAAATAAAATAATGGTTAAAATTAAAAATATACTTAAAATATCATATCAAAACACCATTAAACACATAATTTCGAATGAATGTCAATATTATCAGTACATAATATAAAGTAAAGCCGCTCTCCGCGTTTTTACTAAACTACGCAACGGATATTTATACGGTTTTATTTGTTTTTATAAAGACTAACGTAGGCTACTTTTATTTTATTTTAGAAAAACAATTAGGTTTCTGCTCAGATAAAATAAAGTAAAGTAGCAGTGCTCAGTAGGTACTGAGCTCGCCCCACGCGCAAGTTCCCCTTCGCCGCCGTAGCCGCACACGGAATTCAACCCTGATGAAGTCGCAGGCACAGCTAGTGTTAAATAAAACTGTCTTTACTGGAAATATATTAATGCGATAAGTACCATCAAAACTAATAGACAGTAATGTAATCCTACCATATAAATCCTAATGTGAAAATTTGTTACTCAATAACGCAAAAACGGCTGAACGGATTTGGATGAAATTCGGCACACAGATAGCATATAACCTGGATTAATACTTAGAATACTTTTTATCAACTTATCATGTTATATGATATATTTTTCATTCAAAATTCCACACGGACGAAGTCGCTCAGAGAAGCTAGTATAATACATGTTAATAAGAAGAACCTCCCCTCCACAAGGAAAGACACAGCCTGTATATTCGCTGCACTCCAGGAAGTTATTTCCGATATCAACTTTACAGATCGGTCAATATCTTTTCATAAGTACATGAGCTATTTCTTAGTTAAAAATATACTTTGAAGTAATAACTTCTTATAGGAGGGTAAACCGCTTCGTAACGTAACGTGTTACGGCGCCACTCTGTCTGGCTTCCCTTTCTCTCACGCATACGACAGCAGTAGGAATGGCTCCTCCTCTCTCAATTTAAACCAAAACCACCTTTTTTGGATTTTTTAAATTTTTTATTTAAGTTATCACTTCTGTCGAGCGTCCCGAGACGCACACGTTCTTTTTTTATCGTTATAGGTTTAGCGTTATGGCCAAAATCTTACCTGGTCTGAATTGACAATGTGGCCCAAGATGGTAACATGCTAAGCCTAGTGAAAGACTGTTTCTCAAGTGCAGTTGTCGGAACACATCTATTGACTTGTAGCTAGCCAGGGTGGTATTATAAAAAGCCCTTACACCATGGTGTGGTTTCATCACGATGTTTTCCATCACCGAAAGCTCAGACTCATTGCAGGGATTCGAACTCATGTTGATGGACGCGGATTGTGTACAGGCTACCAACTGCGCCATCATTGCTTGCAACTAGGTCTTCTTTATCTGTAATTTAACTAGGTGTTCGACGCAGTTCCAAACTTGTTGAATATCTACTCCGATCCTTAGGTCTGTAATGTGAAGCTATAGTAAAATATTTCCTCATTTTTTAACCGACTTCCAGAAAAGACGGGAATTCGTATGTAACTTTTTTTTAATCTATGTTCAGCTATAACTTCTTTGTTTATGAACCGATTTGGATGATTCTTTGTTTTGTTGGATTGGGCCTCAAGGGTAATTTTAATTTTATTGGCATTGGAACTTCAACTTCGAAGATACGCAAGGGAACTCTTCGAAATCATTGAATTGGGTTTTCTTTTTTGTTAAAAATTGTCTTGTTATAATATGATTATAGTAGTATACATTTGTCTGTTCTCATGGCGCAGTGGTAATAAGCCCTACTTTTGAGCTCAGAGGTGACGGATTCGATCCTCATACATGACAGAATGTGTATGACGAGCATATTTTTTTGAAGATAGATCTATGAAAATAGATATTTAGTAATTCAATTAGAATGGGATATAAATACATTTATTGAAACACAACTGAACTATGGGAAAAGCACTAGACTATATATACGTATGTGATATTAATATCAGCTTTTTGATAATAAAAGTAGAAGCTATACTTAGTTTGAAATCATATTACCGTTTGTGAGATTGTTTAACCATATTAAAATCCTATTACGTATTATGTAATATACATTTTGCCGACACGAGATAAAAGTTACCCACAAGAAAATAAAATTTAACAATGTTAACGTTTTTAGCTGTTGGGTGCAGAAGCTCTCCGCCTTTTACGTCGAAAATTCGTGCTCCGGATTTGGCTGTTTTGTTTTTTCAGTTTTTCGTGTGCGGGTACGATTACGGGTTTGTTGTCAGAAATATAAATATTAATTACTATACTGCGTTTTTTAATCCCACGGAGTAAATTGACACTAATGTCAAAATGAAAATAATGTTGCCTCATTTATTGTTGTAGTGTTGTGCTACCGTATATTTTATGGTACAGTTATTTCATTCGTAATAATATAATTAATCTAGGTATGTTTTCTCGTACGGTTTTACGATTAGTTTCAATTGGTGACATCACTATTTTAAAAATGCTATAAACTGGCAACACAGGATATGTCATTTTACTCTGTGGGAATAAAAAAAACGCACTATAGACCCTTGAATATTTACTGATTTTACGTCAGCTACACATTTTATAATCATGGTAAGCAATTGCATATTCGACAGATGGTTTGAATAGCATAGCGTAGACACTTGCGTTCGTAACTAAATAGGATCCTTCGGCCATGCTTACGACAATTGTAGGGTGCACTACCAGGTGGACGAGGGTCTGAGGCGTTGTTCCTTTAATAAAATCGGAACCACACGTCGATATGCTTTAATTACATTTGTAAAAAAAGCTAAGTCACTTAGCACGACCCTTGACCAGCTCCTCATATTGGCTGTTTGGGATATCAAACAAAACCATTTCACGCTTGGCGCAATCTTTAAAATTCAGTATGGGCCACCCAACAGACCTAAAAAATAATCTATTTACCTAAATTACATTAAAAACTATTTGCTGTTTGCTTTTACCTGGATATCTGAAACAATAGAAATAGAGTACCTACTAGTTGTACCTAAAGAAAACAACATAAAAACTATGATTACTGCTGTATTTCATTCAATTTAAGTACACAAAAAAAAAATGTTTAAAAAAAGAAAATTATCTCTCCTCCTTTATTTTTTTTCCTTAAGATATCCCCTACATGTAAAAAAGTATAATATTTATATTTACGTCGCTCGAAAACAAAATTATTAAGTACGCGTTACTTAATAATGAATAAAATCGTGAGCGACCTCTATAAAATTAAATATGAACTTTAGACCTTTATTACACGACGAAAATAAACAATTTGGTACTTTTTTATTTTGAGCTTTTTAATAAAAAATTTTATCGAATTCATTTTTATTGGGAACGCGTTAATTTAATATATTTTTATACGAGAAAAAAAAACAATAGTTTTTTGTATAGTGTATGTAATAGTTACAGAACGTTGTTAAAGAAAAATACAAAAACGCCGAAATGTCAAATTACAAGAAGCATTCTTAAATTATAGGTGCTTTTACTGCCGTCCTAATGTAATCAGTTTTATCATGATCTAATTTACTGTGCCACCGAAAACACTTATGCAACAGACCCTGAACACAGTATCCCTTTCAGAAAGTTACGTCGCAGAGCAAACCGATCGAGTAAAAATAACATCACTCCGAAATACGAAGGCCGTACGTACGCTCGGGTGCAAAATATTGATTTACCATTGTTAGGGCACGGGGCAAGGGTGCTTTCAGGTTCTGTGATGAATTGCTCCGTCGTGACGCGTCGAAATCACCGCACGAGTTACCCTACCGCACCGTAATTGTACTTTTGCTTGTTATGAAATATAGTGATTTAGGTAAGTGATGGTTTGAGCGTAGGTGTTATGATTTATTTTATATATACCTGCCAATTTTTGAGGTAAAAGTTATTTAAGCGATTTAAGATCAACTGAAATATTTTTTCGGATGGAAACAACATAAGTAAAATGTATAGTGATTTTTTTTTGGATTTTTATACCAATCAAAAATTCAATATATTAAATTTTTTAACAAATACAATATTTTTATAAATAATTAATGAGAAAAACAAATATTGTACGTTTGTAACCTTTACGCACGTTTGAAGTTGTAGGTAGGTGTACATACAAGTTAACGTGTTTCTTGTACGGCCGTTTTCAACAATATTTCTGAGATCACTAACTATCTTTAACTTGAAAGAGGTATCGGCTTCCTTCTTATCTATCCAAGCTATAGGATATGGATATATGCAGATACGAAATACAATCCATAAATAGGTTATTTTTAGGGTATTTTGTTTATTATATAAAAATTTAAAGCTTTCCGTTTTATGTTAAGCGAGAATGATTGTTTTTAAGTAGGTATTCAATATGATTTAATTTAATTTTTAATTATTTATTGATTCAAATATTCATGTTATCATAATTTACTAAATTTATTACCTCTGTATGTAATTTGAGATTTTTAAATAATAATGCATGCCAGTTTAAATGCTTATGTATTGTTTGCTAAAACCCATATTAAACTGTATTTTGATTCAGATTGTTTGCAAATACTACGACCATGGTATTGAAATGAAAGTAAGTACAAAAGGATATGTTTAGTAACTGAGACAACGGATACTTACATAGGTTATTCAAAACGGCCGGTAGTAGATAAAAAGTTGACATTAAAAATTTCATCTCAATCGGTGAGAACAGCTGCTTCAAAATTCAGTTACATACATACTTACATACATCCATATAAACATTGCAATGAGCCATGTTAAAATTTAGAGCTATTTATTGATAATATAATTTGCAACCACTTTTACACTATTAATTAAAAATCTCTTATTTTTTTTTAAATACACAATTGTTTTTAACTAATGACACTATGCTAGACCTAGGCCTTCTTTATTGTTGAGTGTTGGTTGTAGACGGGTAGAATATCTTATACAGATTATCTCATCTATCATTGATTCTATTCGAGTAATGAAATTCAAACTTGATAAATTACAAAATTTTGTTGCATCGTCTATTTTTTTACAACGGTTTGATGCAGATATCTATTTAATCTCTTTGTCTACGTCTAATATACAATACGAAATAAATAGTAAAAGTTTATCAATAAAATTCTAGTATTGGAACGTCAGCATTTATTTTCTAGTAACCTATAGTATTGTATAAAGGTAAAGTTTCTATGTCTGTAGGAGGTAATTTACTGATGTGATTCTAAAAATTATCTCACTGATACAAAGCCAAACCATCTTTGAGTGATAAAGGCTATTTTTATTGTTTTTAAATTTAACATTGTAATTAATAGGAATGAAGATTCAGTCATAAAACTTCGTTTAACATCTTTTATTGGTGAATAATCGATTATTTGTAATTGTCTATTCCAATATAATTTTTTTATTTGTTGAAGTAATATTTTAGCAATATGAACAAAATACATTACTAAACTAGATGTATTCGCGGCTCCGCTCGCGTGGACTACAGAATGCTCGATGCAAGGCGGTCGCCCGCTGGTTGTTTAAAGAAAAATGTTTATTATATTACTTACGCGGAATCTTAATTCTTTTTCTATAGTAAAAGTAGCCTAAGTTGCTCCTTATAACCAGTTATCTACCAGAGAAGGTCCTGTCAAAATAGGGTCAACTGTTTTTTTCGGAGATTAACCGTAACCAACAGACAGACAAAATTAAAAAAAAAAAGTTTTGTTATAGGTACCGTATATACTTTCATATGCATTTAGTAAAAAGTTGCTATTTTGACGTTATAAACAGACACTTCAATTTTATTTATTTGTATAGTTAAACAAAATAATAAAAATTAATGTAAAGCAAATGACGTTCCGAATTCAAAATCAAAAATACTTTACCCATTTAGGCACTGAGATGACACTTATGACAGTTACAACAATACTTGCGTTCGGTTCTGAAAACATTCCAGACATTGAGAAGGCTCCGTTAATAATTATATTACTCTATCGGATGTACAGAGAGGGAGTCATTGATTTTCAAATATCACTATCATTCACTTAATAATACAACCCATAATAATATCCTTTTGACAGTAAAACCTCCTTGACATGGCCTTTGAACTGAGTTACTATTATATTTATATATGTATAGATTATTTGTGTGTAATAGTGATGTGACTAGAACGAGATGAATAATTGTTTCGGCATTAACCTGTACTGGTTTTTCATGACATCACAATAAAATTATATTTTATTTTATGATAAATTAAACTTATAATTTATTTTAATTGGTTGTTACTTCAATTAAAATGTGTTAATTCGACTATGCCGACGTCAATATAAAGGTTCAAGGCCGTAAAACAAAGAAAAAAAAATCAATGCTTTTTCCCTATATTACTTTATATAATAAAATATGTTCTGTAATCTGGGCAGATAACATAGGTATGAATTAAAATATAAACGAACAGACAGACAGAAAGACGTTAAGTTTTATAATTTGTATAGCTATAGATTATATTTGCAACTAGCTGTGCCTGCGACTCCTTTCCCGTGGACTATAGAATTATTGTTTATGAAGTTATCGTGATAATTTTTCTTTTTGATAAAGACCAAGTATCTAATGTGTAACAAAAAAAATTGATCGAAATCGATCCAGTAGGTAGTTTTTGCGCGATGCGCACACAACGGCAAACCTCTATAATTTTGTTTATAAAGATAAAATAAAAAAACACCTATCTAGGTAAACTTGGAATGTAAAACATTATCTAAATGCAATGTTTCATAGAAATCGTTGAAGCCGTTTGCGAGAAACCAATTACATATAATAAAGAATTACATAATACATAATAATAATTATATATAAGAATTGCTTACTTAATATAATAAGATTCTTGTAATATGCTTTTTATATCTTACTATAAAAGGCTGTGATAGATATGAAATCGATATATAATAATGAAATAGGTTGTAAATATTCCTTTGTAATATATTAAAATAGCCAAAAAAAGAACATTAGCCTTTGTGCGTTCACCTTTCCACTTTGGTATTCTCAACGATGAGATTAAACCTATCGTGCAAAAGGCTGATACGCCGCTTCATATATTATTCAAAGGTACAAGAATATCTTTTGTTTTTTTCTCTACCGTATGTTTTCTAAGAAAACTACCTTCCAAATGAAACACAAATACGTGCGATGAATCTTAGTTGACGTTTCGAAATATTTATACATTAACCAGATCCGATTTGAAATATTTACGCTTCAGCAATCGCAATCTACATTATCCCATCATACTAGGATGCGAAAAGTTTTTGAAGTAAAAAACGAAAGGGTAAATGGAAAACACACAGAGTGACGTCATAGTGAAGAAAGCGTAACTCTATAAGACCGTTTATGCCATTTCTGCTTTGATACATTTGTAATACACATTTCAAAACTATGGTCCTTAATGTATAAATTTGTAATTTAACTAGCTGTGCCCCACAGTTTCACCCTTATTAAATTTAATTCAAAAGTCACTCCAACGCGTCGCCGCCAACGCAATCGTTTGCAGATTGTTCCGTTCCTTAGAGTTGTAATGTGTATGTAACCTACCTTAATAAATAGGTTATAAAGTGGAAATAGTAGATTACACAAAAATGAAAAAAAAGGGGGAATTTAAATCGAGGGACTGAGTTGGATCCCGAGAGCAGTGAAGGGTTCTAGTGTAGAATCATGAGCGGAGCGAGGGATACAAGGACCGATATTAATTTTTTTTCATGAGTTATGTACTCTACTTTTTACCATCGCAGGAAGCCAGAAAGAAAGAAATAAGGAAGAAAAAAAATTAATTGCCTTGAAAATACGAGCACCCTACAAAGAAAATTAACATGCCATTGAACACTCAAATTAAAGAAAAAAAAGTTAAGATAAAGATGATAAAGACCATATACATATTAATAAACCCATCTATGATTTTTATTTGAAGAAGTTTCACTTTTATCACGTATACGTGCAATTTTTTTAAACATAATTTATACAATTCGTGCTTGTTCTAAATTCAAATTGTTTTTATTCTCTTGTGAGTAAAGAAGTGTTTTATTCACTGTTATCGATGAATAAAATGCCCTTTTTCAAGTAAAAATGGTATAAAATATATTTTTTAAACTGACTGGTACTTTTTGTTTACAGCCAGACACATATCTGACAATTATCCTCATCACACAAATGTCAGTCATGGACGGGGATCGGACCCGCAACCTTTCGGCTCAACAGTGAGGCTTACCTACTATAGTACCACTGCGCGACGAGGTCCAGAGATAAGTGCGTTCCTAGAAACAAAAACAAATTCATGAAAGGCAAGCGTTAGGGCTACAAGCACAGTTTTTTTACAATGTCCGTAAGTATTTTAACCTTTGCCAATGTTATAAAATTATACTAAAAAAAGTGGCAAGTACCGTAATCTAAACACGTAATGTTAAACGTCGTGTCTTTTAAATTCCGCTGGATTATAGTATCCTAACCTCTATTGATCACATTCGAGTTGTGCCATGTTGAATCTTTCCAAATAATTACGTCTTCTCCTTATTAAATTTGTTGTTTATGTTAGGTTTCTAGATATTGGTATTTTATAAAAGTTGTTTTGATGAATAAACCGGGTCTAAGAAACCAAATCTTTATCGCCGAAGAACAAACTTGCAAAGAAGTCTGCGCTGTATGCCGTGAACAAGGAAATGGTTTTAATTTTTTTAAATCTATAGCAACCCGTTCTAGCTTTGCTCGGCAAAGTGATGTATGTGTTTAAAAAGCCTGATTTAGAGTTAATCGCTTTGATATTGATAGTACATAACTACATAACTGCCTCATTAGCCTAGTAGTCTTAAACTCGACTGCTATGCTCGATGCTAAGTTCGATTATAAGATCGAACAAAGTGTTACTGGATTTTTCTAACAAATTCTCAATAGCAGCCCGGAGTTTGGCTTTGTGTCCGACTAATGGCAATAGTCTCGCCCCCTATTACATTGGACCTAAAATATACCCGGCGATCTGTGGGTGTACACCTCTACTAAACACTTCGGGGATACAGGTGTGTGGTTATGTTACGTTATGTAACTTCATATTTACGAATAGTTCGCTAAGCTCGCGACGCGCAATTTATAATAGGTTTTTTTTAATGTAGGATATCTTTGTCCATGAATAATTTTGAATTCGTGATATCCTTTACGGTATTAATTTAAATGGAAAACTGTAAAGGATAATACTAATTTACATTAAATGTCCAAGTTAACTAGTGAACTTATTTGGATAAAGATTAGTACTGAATTGGAGAAAATAGCTTCGCAAATAACGTAATATTTTAAATTATTATGTTAAAGATAAAAATGGTACTGTGAGTCAACCTTAGGAAATAAACATATGGCATCAAGGAATCTTCTCTAGGATTTCTGAAGAACTATAATTCTTTAGTACATTATTTTGATGTATCTTATAAAGTTTAGCCAGCGTAAGCTATGTAAGCGCCTGAAAATCATTTTTTGACTACTTGATTACAAATAATTGAATTTTCTCTACTATATAAATTTTTTATTTAAATGTATTATATAAATAAACTTTCAGTAAAAAATTATCTAAATGTTAGTGAAAACCGGCATTATAATCCGTTGCGTAGCTTAAAAAACAGAACGCGGGATGCTACTTCATTTTATACTATGTATAAATAGGTTCCAAGTTTACCTAGATAAGGTGTTTTTTCTCCTGCAAGACACCGAGTACAGCTCGTTCGCTCAGATACTTATACTAATACACTTACCAATTGTTTTTTTTTTTTAATAATATCTCGGCACATTGACGATACAGTTACTGATGGGTAAGCACAGCATAATCTAAACACAACGGTGACCACCGAGAGATCTAAATCCATCGGCGGTTGCCGCTGTCATGCTGGCCTGCATAAACATCTCTTTACGTTACGCTTAAAGGACCCAATGTCTTAATAAGGAGTCAACACACTGATTGATAATAAATATCATATCTATTTACCTAAAAATGATGTCATTGTTTCATTAAAATATTATCGTGTTAATATGTTAATCCGATCACACAGGTATATATAGGTAAATGACCTAATTTTTTATGATGACGGAAATATAAAGAAATAGCTTGAAGCGCATGTGTTTGTTGTCCAAAGATTTGATTTTAAATGCATAATATTAAAATGCTCACTCGGACGTTAGACTTATTGTACTAGAATAAACCAACGAGCCATAACGGAATTAGTGCATTCGAAGGTTGAAGCGAAATGCATTTCCTATTTAGGAAAATAAGCTTCCTTACAGAAAAACGATAATGACGAAAACACACGAAAAACACGAAGGGCCTCGAAGGCACCGAGGCGGTTAATAAAGCGGTAAGAAATCTTTTCCGCATGTAAGGGCGGAATTTATTTGTTCCTGTTTTTTGTGTAATGAAGTAAACAGTCTTGTTAGAAAAAAACATTATTTTGTATCAGTAGTGGAATTCTGAATAAATACAAGGATGATGAGTTTAAAAGATTATTTAGCTAAATATTACGTACAGATGTAGAAATAATTAGTAAAATTTAATAAGTAGGTGTAATAATATTTGTAGAAAAGACTTGTAGGTTATTATTCATATCAAATATTAATAAAACTTTATTCAAGTTTGGTCCAAATAAGGCGATTCAATTTAAAATCATATATTAACTAATTCTCCCTTCATATAAAAATTGCAACATAATGTACGTGTACGTACATGTATGTATCTACAAGAAGCCGGATAATAAGTTCAAGAATCATAATAAGCAAGTTTTATTTTGATGAAAGGGTATTTATAGGGTAACTGATTACGTGAATGATGGTGGTGTGTGGATATGGTTCCCTCTCTGTACATCTACAGAAAAGGATAATGATAACTGTACATAATTGAATACTGTAAAAACGAATTTAAAAAAGAAAATAAGATGTTGATTTCCCATTGAGTTTCTTACCAGTTCTTCTCGATGACTGGGATGTTTTCCGAACCGGTGGTACTGTTTTGACATTCATAACTGCCTTCTTAGAGCCTAAGTTGAAAAAAAAAAAATGGATTTTGATTTTGTACACAATTCCGGCAGAGTAAAGCAGTTAAAGTTTAAGCGGAGGAGGTTGACCGTTGGAAAACACCCAAATACGTTTTGGTGATTTCTAATGCCGAGAAATCCATAGTTCTCTATTTTGCCAACATAAAGATGTACTTCAAGAACATTTCTTCTTCTTTCCTTACCGTGACCCGATACTGTTACCAAATTAAAATTAATAAATCAAAATACGAAAATGTTCCCAACATTTTTTTTGGACATGCCAGGCAACCTGTAACTTTATAATGTTGGCTAAAAAATTAGTAGAACAAAAACTGAGCAATTGTTCTGCGAAGAATAGGATAAATGCTGAGTGATGAAAATGGCGACAGGTCTTGGGGATAAGATGTGATCCTCGAATGTCCCTGAAGCTTAACGGAAAAGTGTATAAAACCATTAGAAGACCTGCCTTGAATATGGATCTGACTGCTAGTCAACGAAAGAAGATTACATTAGAGTAACTAGAATGCATAAGATCAGGAATGAGTTTATTAGAGAAAGTTTTAAAATAGCACCAATCACAGTGAAGTTGAGGATTTATAGGCTAGCTCGGTATTGGCATGTCCATGAGGAGGGATGACAGTAATATAACTAGAAGAATGATAAGTATGAAGGTGAATTGATATAACAGTAGAGGAAGACCGAAGAAGGTATGGATAGATTCTATGAAGGTTTGATTTACGTACAAAGGTGTGAATACTGAGATGATAATTGTAGAGTAGAGTGAAAGAAGAAAACATGTTGTGCCGACTTTAATTAAGTACCTATATGATCAAAATATTAAAAAACAGCGGTATATCATCCGATATCAATCCAATGCAAAGTAGTTCTAAGTAATAAATAATCATGTAACGAAATTACTACAACTCCGGCTACGTTATCACTACCATCTTAATGGTGTAATTAAAACTCCAATCAAGTTATTTGATTTACATTCTATGCATGTAAGTAACGCAAAATTTATTAGAATTTACGCACAAATTATAGGTCGTTAGTTGTTATACGATTGCGAAATGTTCCTTAATACATTATATATTACAAGGCCTATCACGATCATCGAATATTTCAATTTACGGGTAAACCGCAGTTAAATGTATTACATTTTATCGTTACAAACGTCTGATAAGGCTAATCTCTGTTATTGATAGTCGGAGATGACAATATAAAAAGAAAAACAGAAAACAGCGTTGCATTTCGGATTGTAATTATTATGAAATTTATTTATTACAGTAATCTTTTGTCATTAATTGTAATTAAAACAATTATAGCTCAATATTAGCGTGTACGGCCAGCGCGTCGACCAACATAGATTCGAATCCTACAATGAGTTTGAACTTTCGGTGAAATAAAACATATTGTAAATTCCGTGGAATTATGATCTTGATTTGGTCTATAAGTTATTATATCTACAGATCATGCAAACAGTTTATTGCTTCACACTTTACATAATAACCGCATATAATAATAATTAAGCACCCGGCTGGTAGAGTAACGTTACAATATAACACTAAAAGTAGAATCCCCCACATCGCTTTTTTTTTTTTTTTTTTTTTTTTTTTTTTTTTTTTTTTTTTTTTTTTTTTTTTTTTTTTTTTTTTTAGAACTGACTACACTGTTAGCCTTAGGGGCCCTAAAGCCGCTGCGGCTTTTACAGCTTCACCGGACTTGGGGGCGAGCGCAGAGGGCACTCAGCCGCGAAAGTTTTGTGGACGACTCGCACGAGGGTGCCAAAGTGGCCGGACCTCGGCTCGGGCGGTCGTCGCGTTCGCAAATAGGTCGCGATCTATTCGAATCCCTACACCTACGATTCGAGCTAACTAAATATACACATAGGCACGTTCCCTTCCTCCTGGGAGGAAGGAAGGAACCGTGCGTATGTGTATTCAATAATCGGAATGTTTCTACACTAACTAGCGCTAACTAACTAGCGTAAAAAAAAGAAAAAAAAAGGTTCCTCACAGAACCTATGTACCTGTGTGGTGTGCACGTGTGTATGTTCATACGTGTGTAGTGTTTTATGTAGGTAGCTAAGTGATGCACGTACAGTGTCACTTGTATCGCGCGGGCGGTTGCCTGACCCAAGGGTTTCACACCGAGGAACGGACCTAGGCTTGGGTTACCGCTAGAGAGGGTGGACGTGACGGGTGTGCTGGAGCGAAATTGACCGCCCGCCCTCTGCGGAGAGAACGGTGGTTACGCGGGCGTGGGCGCTGGCACGCTCTGTTTGGAGAGACGGATGTGTAATATTTATTCGAATTTTCGATGTGATCGTCGGGATCAATAAAAATATTGCGCGGCCGGCGTTTGCACCGGATGTCCGTGGGTGCCGGAACATAAGTGGCGGCTGTTTTTATTAACGGATTCGCGTGGTTCGACGCGGTGTCGAAATACGAACGGGAGAGCTGTTTAACGTAGGCATGTATCGAAGGAAGCTCCATATCTCTATGGAGATCTACGCTTCGAACATACCACGGGGCCCCGGTGAGACGATAGAGGAACCTATTCTGTATCGATTGTAACCGTTTGAAACTCGACTCGGACATATGTGCGAACACGGCGCAACTGTATGTCAAAATTGGTCGAATACACGTCTTGTAGAGCGTGAGCTTATGTCGCGTGGACATTTTACTCACCGAACACAACAGAGGATGCAACCGGCCCAGGACCCACGCGGCCCTGTTCCTAACCTTACGGATGTGGGGTCTAAAAGAGAGCCTACTATCTAGGGTTACCCCTAGATATTTGGTCTCTCTTACATACGGAATCGGATTATCGTAGAGCTTAACAGGTTTAAGCTTCCACGGTATCTGTGACGAATCCGCATCGAAGAGCATCGCGGCGCTCTTCGAGGGATTAACGGCTATACGCCACTCGTTAAACCACTTCCCGAGAGTGGTCACGGAGCGTTGGACTTTGTGTCTGAGGTGGGATCTATTCCTATCTGAGGCATATAAGACTGTATCGTCAGCGTATAGCCCTACCTCGACCTCCGGGAGTCGAGGTAGGTCACTGACGTACAGGTTAAATAGGCTAGGAGCCAGGATCGAACCTTGGGGAACGCCTGAGCGTATTGGACGGGGCGTGGACAATTCACCTTCCACTCTATAGCGAAATGTGCGATCTGTTAGATAGTCGCGAATTATTTTAATTAGCCTATCGGGGACTTCAAAGTGATACAACTTGTAGATCAATCCCTCGTGCCAGACCTTATCGAAGGCCTTGGCAACGTCGAAAAAGACCGCAAGTGTACGACGGGGCCCCACATCGCTTAATTCCCTGCGCTTTATAGGAGTACTGCAACCGAACTGCCACTGCGCCGTGCACGACGTGCTATGCCACGTAATATATGAAAGTGGCGTCACCGTCTCGAGAGCTAGTAGAGAGTCTTCTAATATGTGGTGTTACAATCATGACGAAACCATAGCATGGTGGAAGGGTATTTTCTAATGGCCGCCTGGCTATGTTTAGCGTTTGAGCTGAAACTCGCCTGATGGGTAACATTTAAACTTACTGTAAGACTAACTCTGAAGTGTAGCTGCTAAAACACACCTATAGGTGTTTGGAGACAGATTTTCCTGGTGGTGATGGTGGTACCTAGCCAGGCGGGTATTAGTAAAATACTGTACCACTTTGTTGTGGTTTCATCACGATGTTTTACTTCACCGAAAGCTCGAGTACATCAGTCAGTACATGCTACCACGCATCATTGATTCAAAGACGCCATCTATTAACAGTCTGGTTAACTAACATGATAGCTGTTAGATTGTTTAAATTGTATAATGTGTGAAATATTTGCACGAGTCAGTAACTAACTAAGTGACATACTTGGAAATGGTGTATAGTTTTTCTCAGCGAGGTAAGTTAAGTTTCAATTATATCAGGAGACCGTTAAAGAAATAATTAATTTATTTATTTCGCATCTTAAATTCAAACTGATAGCAAAAACCCACAAACGAAATAATCAGTGTAGAACGTGCCTTATAAATAATTTACGCGACCGCGACCTAAGTTCAAGCAAAGAGAAGGGCAAAACAATTATGCCAGTGATTAATAATTCTGGGAGATTGGGATGAACCTTTGTACATATTTGGACTTTAATTAAGTAGGATATAACGACATATAGCAATACTAGTAAATACGTTGTTAAAGCTTACTAATGGGTGAGATTAGTGATCTGAAATCAAATTAGTGGATCGAAGTATAATTGGTTGACTAGCCTCGTTTCGTAATGAACAGATCTCTGAGGCGTTTGTTCTATTGCCCAATTGCAAGTTAACTATCTACCCAATTTTGCTTCATGTTGATAGGTGAGATTTGTTTTTATTAAGTTGGGCTCTCTCTCGAGGATTCGAGGTTTTATTTTGTTTTAGAAAAGGCATATTTAGTAGTGAATAATACTTACACACGTTAAACTAAGAAAATAATAAGAACAAAATATCGTAGAGTTGTATTTGGATCGTAAAGTATACTCGACGTGTTATTTTTTATACAACTGAGGTGGTCAACAAGTATACGTCCCACCTGATGGTAAGAGGCTACTGTAACCTACGTGGCCGACCTTGAACCTCCCATCCCAAAGAACTCTGGAAAACCTACACACCGCAGAAACAACATAAGTTTATGGAGTGTTGCGAGTTTATGGAAGCAATTATGGTTCAATTGGTATCGTGTACTGACTTTGTGTTGATTGTCGTGAGTTCGAATCCCTGCAATGATCCCGAGCTTTCGGTGCAGGAAACCATAATCTGTTGGTAGAGCTTTTTCTAATGCCCGCCTGGCTAGCTACCACCCTTAAATTGAAAATCAGTCGCCGAACACCAACAGTGTATTGCGGTAGCTGCACTTGAGAGCCAGTCTTCCTCTAGGCTTAGCGTGCTACCATCTTGGACCACATCATCACATAAGGTCAGATGAGATTGTGGCTACAACGCCAAACCCATAAAAATATTTTAAAAAGAAAAAGGATCTGTAGGGTGGAGGTATTCCACTAATCGGACTTACTCATAAATTTAATAATGTATATAGATAAGCAATTCGAAAGAGAAAGAGTTTTAGTATTCGCTTTTGTTACAACGAGATAGGGATACGAGCCCATTTTCGTATGTGTTATCGACCTGCACGTAAATCGGTATAAAATAAACTTGCTTATTTTCGTAAAATGTTAAGGTTTTAAAGTATAATTTAATGTTTAATAGATGTATTAATTATTGTGGTTTCGTGTAGGTACTGTACGTGGATGTAACTCGTCTAATAAATAAATCAACAAAATAATACGCACACTATTTTATTCCGTTTTCGGTCTCGTCTTATTAATAATATTACCGATCTATACTATACTAAATCTATGGACGTACCTGTTATATAGGCCGAGAGAGACAAAATTAATCTTCTAAAATTAAACATTTCGACTGTTGTTTTTTTTTTCTTCAGCTCATTATGAATTAAAGATTTCATCAAATTGCACGTCACGCAACACAATAATGTTATCTTTTACGGAAATATTTTGGAAATTCTAACTATATACATAAGTACTTGGATTATAATATATTTTTTATAATTAACCATTTTTAGGGTTCCGAAGCCAACCCTTATAGTTTCGTTATGCGCGTCTGTCATTCCGCGGCTTAGCTCAGAGGTTCTTAGTATTAGAATGTTGTAATTTGGTATGGTATACTTACATATTAATCAAGCCGATAAAGTGATAAAATAAAATCTTGAAAAAAAAATGTTTAGGGTGTAGGGTAGGGTAAATTGGGAATGATTTTTTTCCTCTATCTCATCGTGTGGGACTTCGCTGGAGAGGTCCTTTAAAAATATTTCTTGTAGGTGAAACCATTTTTCGATTCATGGATCCGTTTGCGAAATATTAATCCTTTAAAATGGTAATTTTTGTTAGAGTCAAGTGTACCGTCATTCCCCTGCCAGCTAAATGATTGTTTTTGGATATGTGAAAAAATTCATGGTAGTAGTATATATAATGAAGAGAGGTAAGTAGCCTTTACAAATTAACGAGTAATATTCAATAAACTTATGTACTTAGAGAAAGTAACAAATGTACTTGGAGAAGTAATTTCGAATCAATAATTATTTAAAGCCCCCTCTCTAAGTCTGCATATTATGACGGGCAACTATGAAACTCTACACTGAGTGTGCACCGACACGTACTTGGCTTTTTTTATCTATTGTTATTGACAAAAATCGACATATTACTTTGATTCATGGTTAGATAATATATAATCTACGTGTTTTCAATTGTTAGATTCTGAACTGATCGAAAAGATATTAATCTAAATATACATGACTATAACGTTAAGGATGATAGATAGACCTATACAGTTAGAGTGATGTAAAAATTATTTCCCGTAAAAGACTTTGGTAATATAAACACCACGCTTTATCATGACAAGATAATTTCTAACAAAGAAAGAAGATTTTGAAGGATTCCTTGGCGTATCTTCAAAGATGAAACTCCAATGCCAATGAAATTGAAATAGGACCACTCTTTAGGTATTCCCTTTCCAACAAAGAAATAATCATCCAAATCAAATCATAAACAAAGAAGTTATGGCTAAACATCCAGAAAAAAGTGTACACTCGAATTGAGTACTTAACCCCTCCGCCTTTTTTGAAACGATTACAAAAGAGTAACGCTTTGTAATTATTGACGCTGTATTAATTGATTATGTATTATGTGATATGTTGCAAATCCAATTAAACGTTTTGTTTTGTTTTTTGTGAATAGCGCATGTAGTTGCCAGGAGAGAAACAAAACCTTTTATTGCATTTGAAAGTCGTCAAAACTAATTCTTAACCCTCTGCTCGACTATACTCTTGAAGACTTCGGAGTATGAGATAAAAATATTACTGTTTAGAACTGATGAAATTTGCAATCTAAAACTACCGTGAACTGAACTCAAACATTGTATACTTTATATATTTTATAGATCGGATGCTACTAAGAGAATGAATATAGTATACGCTTGTTAGAGCAAGATAGGGATATGAGACCATTTTCGTATGTCTAATGAGCCTGTATCGGTCTACGTAAATCATAGTCAAAACTAATTCCGCTTAGTTTTTCAAAATCTAAGGTTTTAAAATATAATTTATCGTGTTTAGTCGTGGTTACGTATACTGTAACTCGTATAACAAATACGCAAACTATTGTATTATATTTTTGTTCTCGTCTGATTCAACTTATTGCCGATCTATGCTGTACACACGGGTTTTGACTAAGAAATATATCAGGAGTCAGGATATCAAGATTAAGATTTGTTCACAAACTTTCAACATCCGTGAAAAGTAAAGCGGTACTCAAACAATGTATTAAAAAAAACGTTTGTTTTACAGTTAAAGCTGTGGTTGTGTTTGCTCTTATTCGGCTGGCGACGTTATCGCATCGTTATTCATACTTGTGTAACTATGCCCGTGGAAATGTTATCGTTTTAACAGCCTTTACGTAATTCACCTCTTACTGTTACCAACATCATGAATTGTTTCGAAAACATTTTTTTTGCGTACAAAAATGAGTAGAGGTTTTAAATAAATAAATATTCAAGAATAAATATTCTTAACTAGCTGACCCGCGTAACTTCGTCTGCGTCATATAATAGAGAGAGAGAAAGAGTTACAGGTACTGTATTATAGGTATCGCCCGCCTCCCACATTATTCTGCATAATAAAAATGCCCAACATTTTTCATTGATGCTCTGCTACTATTGGTCGTAGCGTGATGTTATATAGGCTATGGCCTTGACCTTGACTATACCCTAGAGAACACGTGTACAAGATTTCAGGATGATCGGTCGAATAGTTTACGCGTGGAACCATAACAAACAAAAAAAAACTCACTTTCACATTTATAATATTAGTTAGGATAAGTTTTAGGTAGGTGACGATGTGTCTCAAGATAGTAACAAGCTAAGTCTAGTGGAGGAAATGATTCTCAAGTGCAGTTGCCAGAACACACCAATATTTGATTTTAACTTGAGGGAGTTTTGAATAATTTAAAGTTTTAAATTGAGGTTTTAGTTAAACAGACGCGCATAAGGAAAAGTTCTATCACCATGCTACAGTTTCATCACGATTTCTTTTTTATTCTTTAAAGGTTTTAGCGTTTACCAGTAATTTTACTGAAGTTAGATGACGATTCGACCCAAGATGGTAATACGCTAAGCCCAGATGAGGAACTGGTTGTCAAGTGCAGTTGTCGGATTACGCTTAAACGTGCTTTCAACTTGAAACTACCTAACCAAGCATGCATTAGGAAATGGCCTACCCATACTATGGCTTTATCGTTATGTTTTCCTTCACCGAAAGCTCAGGCTTATGGATTCGAACTCACGTCGATCGACGCGATGTTCGTACACGCTATCAACTTAGCCATCATTGCTTCAAATTCACTACTTGAGCAGTAGCAATTCTTTGCTTCACTTACTAGTGAAATATATAGTATTACACGCGTCCATTGGATACGGTAACCGCTTAACCATTAGGCAGGGCGTATGCTTGTTTTTTACCATTGTAGTATTAAAAAAAACCCTTTTTTGAACTAAATCTATTACTGGTGTTATCGTCCATTACAACATCACCGGTCGAATAAAAACTTACACTAACGCAGGCCACACACGCTACGGTCTACCGGAGAGTTTTACCTATGCAAATTTATATGAACAGGTCGACCGCATGTCGTAGGATGTATCACAAAGTATCACCGTGCGGATTCATGCAAAAAAAAAGATTTTGAAGCGGTCACCTCATTATCATTACTTTCAGCCAAAAGACCTCCCCTAAAGGTCGCCACAAGGACCGGTTCTGTGCTGCCTGCATCCAACGACTTCCCGCAACCAGTACGTACCAGGTCGTTGGCCATCTAGTGGTGGGTTTGCCCACGCTGCGTCTTTCAGTACGTAGCCGCCACTCGAGAACTCTTCGGACCCATTGCTCATCCGTTCTTCGAGCTACGTGGCCTGCCCACTACTACTGAAGTCTAGCTATTCTTAGGGTCGGTGACTTTAGTTCTCCTGCGGATCTCCTCATTTCTGATTCGATCACGCAGAGAAATTCCGATCATAATCCTCTCCATTGCCCATTCAGTAACCTTAAGCTTTTTTATAAGGCCCATAGTTAGCGACCATGTCTCAGTACCATACGTAATCACTGGCATCACACACTTGTTTAAAAAAACTGCACAGGACTATTCCAAAATACATTCCGGTCTATCTGCACAGGCATACCTTCACAGGTGGTCTTGTCCGGTAGACCGAAGAATGTGTGGTCGGCGTTAGATTTCCACCGTCTCATAGCAATAGCTAATAAAGAATACAATGTATAAATAATTGCAACAACTTTTTCTAATTACAGAGTAAGTTATACAAACTGTCAAAAGTAACTCAAGACGTTGATATCTGGGATTCAAAGGTTTCCACCTAAATTGTAACTTTAGAATTAATTTAAATATTTACTGCCCAATTAGTACAACTTGTAAGTAACGGGTTAATTCTCGGGACAGTTATATAAATTTGGACGTTCGACTAATGAAAGATCCTGTCATAATAATGGAGGTGCCGAGAATATATGAGTATTAGCTTTAGTTACGATATTTCATAAATTAAATTATATTCACTAGCAATGCCCGTGGATTCACCCGCATTATATTTGTACATGCCTGTTTCATAAATATGATGACTACTTGCCTGCAGATTGCCAGATTGGTTGACGTTTATAGTCACTGCTCTGCTCCTAACTCTCGTAGCGTGATATTAGATAGCCTATAACTCTTATGGATAAATAGGCTATAAAATACAACTAAGATATTTTTTGAAATCTGATTTGTAGTTCTAGGCATTAGGACGCTCAAACACAAACAAAAAAATATTTTTTTAAATCTTTATTACTTCTTAGTATAAATTATTATTAGTATAATGGCTTTATTATCTTTAGTACCTGCTTTAAGAATTCTTGCAGGAAAAAACTTATTGTTTTAACTACGATAACAATTTTATATTCTGAATTTATATGACCAGAAAACTTTTTGACAATTTCAATAAAAATTATACGAAACGCCCGGTAGGTATCATTAAAAAAAACTGAATTTTGAATGTCACAGGCTTAACAATGAATATTTTAACAGTATCCCTCTCAAAGGAACGCTATTTCTCATTCGCATTGAGTTTAGAAATTAATACCTCCAGTCGTTTGTTTTAATTAACTCATGAATATGAATGGAACACGCAGATGACATAGGTAAGGTCCCTTATTTCAGTTTATTACTATAAATTTGATTGTCATAACATTAGCATTGGAAAATGATTTTATCAGCTTGTCTTGTTATGCGAGTAATTGTGATAGCCGAATGACAATTTCAGATTCATTGTTACTACGATCAGTCTTTTTGACATGTTCGATTGTTTGATTGATTGTGTTGTTTCTATATTAGTATCGTTATGTAACTGTTACTCGATTTGCTACATCGCCTTTGTGACGTTGTGTTATTTCCGTGTGGGATTTAGGTCGCTGTTTTTTTTAGGAAATTCCGATAGGAATGAAATTTTGCAAACTCACTTTGAAATCATTAGAAGGTGACGTGATATAAATTCTATAATAATAATTTTTATATAGGTATAATAATATATGTGTATAGTAAAATCCATTTTTTTTGTGTTAGAACGCGTATAAATTGAAACGAACAGTTTCAATATAGTTTTTAATATAGGACTGAATCGTAGGATGTGGTTCTGCCCTTTCCAATAGTCAATAACTTGCCCACAGTGTCACTTATTCCGTTTTTCCAGGATCATAAGAAACAAAACAAAATAAGATTTATAGTTCGAATGGTGAGTTGTAGTCTTGAGTTCTTAAAAAACCGATGTCAAAACAGTCTCAATTTTTTATATACATATATAACATCACGCCTGTGTCCCCGATAGTTTAGGTAGAGGTGTACTAATGTAGACCCACAGTTCGCCGTGCATGTTTTTATGTCCCATGTAATAGGGGGCGAGCCTATTGTCATTAACCGGGCACAAGCCAAACTCCGAGCTGCTACTGAGAATTTCATAGAACAACCCAATAACACTTTGCTCGAACTGGGATTCGAACCCAGGGCCTCGATCATAGCAGTCGCGCTTAGGATAACGTGACCATTAATTATTTTTGCTCAAAAAGGGACATTGGTTTAAAAACGTCAGACGGTAAAAAAACGTGTTTGGACGGGGGACCGCCGCGCCGTCAGGAACAAAGTTACTAATATAAATTACTGAGTAACTAAAAAAAAGTAGAATATTATTTAAAAATCAGTCCAATTCATAATAAAGAAATCAATGTAAGTTTTATTAATTTTTGTACTATACAAAATACCTTTAACTATTAAACTAATGAAAGCGCCTGTTTCGCGAGACCTCCTTGAGGGGTCCTGCCTAAAGTATAATATTTCGCAATTTGGCGGTTGCCTGAGAAAGGGTTGTACAACCGGCCGAGCACGATGCACGCACGCACACACTCGTACTCATTACTTTTAATAGTATCAAGTAATATTGTTTGTATACGTACGATTATTTTTTATATATACTAAACTTATTAACCTGAGGTTCTTTTGATATTTCAGGAATTTCCCAAAAATTTATAGGTAACTTTTGTCGTAATATAAGTACCTAAATAGAGACTTTTCTATGTTTTAAACCACTTGACGTATTCGTCTCGACAAAATGTCTATTTTCAGCAACGTTATTTAGATAAGTGGAACCAAATATCGGAATTTTCTTTGTGGTTTCTTTTTTTATAAAAAACTGTATTTTTATTGTATATTTCAGTATTTATCCGAGGTGGCTTCGGAATTTTCGTAAAATTTTATTTGGTCTCTCTCTCTCTTTTCTGGCCTCACGAACAACAAAAGTAACAAGGGAGGTGTAAATAGATAAATCTAAACCATGCAGTGTCACTGCAAGCAACAAGTTTATTTGTAATTTGTAAACCTTGTCTGTGTTATTTAATTGTGATCTTGTTTAACTGAGCCGAGTGGTAAACAAAACTAGGTGAATAAATAGGTACTGAGTGTAGACAAAGTAACTGACATTAATAGTTTTGTTAATTTTGTTCAATATCACAATATGTAAGGAAGTGCTGGTAAGTACTCATTTGAAGCATAAAAAGGATAAAATGGGGTTTTTCGACAATAATTATGAAAATGCTATTGCGATTATTGCGATTACTATTGTGATCAAAATGTTAGTTTTTGTGCAGTCATTGTCACTTTGTGTTTGTCTTTATCACTTTGTGCTATCGGACACTGGCAACACTGGGTCCTGCACTGCTTGGCGCGGTTTCGGAAAACGGAACAATTTTGCGTCCCGGGAGCATTTTTGGGGACAACGGGACAGATAATCGTAAAAAGGGACGGTCCCGTTCAAAACGGGACGTATGGTCACTTTAGCTTACGACCACTAGGCTAGTGATTTTTTTTTAAATTCCAATTATCCGGATATCTTTCAAATTTTTCTTCCCATAAAAATATAATCCACACTATTACGAACGTTTTAAAACAAACTAGGTAAATCGGTCCAGCCGTTCTCAATTGATGCGCTTACCAGTGAACTGTATTTCATTTTTATTTATATAGATAGATAGGTTTGTATGTAATGTCGGCCACAAGGTAGAGCGACCACCTGGTGAACGTTACGGGAACCCGCTAGGTGCAAGCAGCACAGGAAGGGTCATTGTGGCGATCTTTGGGCGAGGTCTATGCCCAGTAGTAGATGTGCTTCGGCTTAAATGATGCTGACAAAATACTTTGGCAAAAACGAAATGTAATTTATTTTTTTGACTAGCAGAATGTTTAAACACACTTTTGAAATGTGATTACGATAGTAAATTATGGTTTAAATAAAAATAATATTTTATTGTTCTCTATCCTCTTCCTTTTTTTTGACCTCTTGATATGACACGACTCCCACTTTATCTTTCACTTGTTGGAAAAAGCTTCGTCTAGGCTTTCCTCTTTCTCGCTTTATTAGCTTTTAAATTGGTTATTCAGGTTTTCGAAAATCAAACTCAATTTATTTCTTATTGAAAAGGTATATATTTACATCTAATTTATTTCTCTAAATATAGTGTAAGTGGGTGTCTTATTAAATGACCTTTAATCTTCACTAAAGAAACTAGACGGAGAATTCTGATTGCGTAAGTTTAATTAATATTCCTAATGGTTTTCCTTAGAAACGGTTTCGGTAATTGAAAAAACGATAGTACCAATTTACACAAAAATAATTATTAACCATTTTACTTTGGAATAGAGTTGATATTAGCGAATAAGTGGTTGCCGTTTAGGTTTCTATAGGAACTTCAGACCAGTTTACTTCAAGTTTGAGTTCGGTCCAGTGATTCCCAAATCTTGTTTGTCAGTTTAGGACTTAAGATATTGGTTTAAAGTTGCTTGTACGCGACATAGTTCGGTTGAATACACGTTTATTAACGGCGAACAATGAAGTCTCAGTTTTCGATTCAATACTTTTTTGTGTGGAGAAGTTCATTTGTTTTAACGAAGAAACTATCAACCTAGAAAATTTAAGTGATAAATTCAGTTTAACTGTGCTTCTGAATTGACGATAAATGGAATACTTCCTTTCACTTTGTATTAACTTAGATAAATCTTTTAAACTAAATAAAAAGTTGCTCATCATGTTTTGATTTATAATAAAATTTGATAAATTAGAGTTCATTAATTTCATTTCATACTTAATTAACAAAAAACGGGCGAGTAAAGAAAGATAAATTCGGGAGAATGTTTTAAGTTACTTTTTTATATTTTTATATCTCTAGCTATGCCCGACGGTTTCACCGGTACAAAATTTAATCGACCAATTACCCAATAGAGTTACCTCTTTATCACAAACTTTCACACAACACCGTTAGTCCTATAATAATATTTATTAATATATAATTAAACTGAACACACTCTGTTCCTTTTTCTACACTGGCGGTTGGAGTCGGATATATCTTTTAGAATTTCATCGTAAACGGTTCCCTGTAAGTAAATATCAGAAAATAAATATATTAAATAATAATTTGAAAATTGTTAGCTACAGAATAAATACAATCTCTTTTTTCTTGATACTATTTTGAATTGATAGCTAATTTCAATATAAATCTCTTTGGTGAAAATCATTGACCAATGTACAATTATTTTTTCGCAACAATGGACGTCTGGCGGGAAGCTTTTCGTGCTATGATTTTTTGTGATTATAAACGAGGGTTACACTTCAAGAAATGTCACGAAAATTTACAAGCTGCTGTTTAACCCTTGTGGGTCTTATGGAATAACCAGTCCAATAGCTTAACATTCGTTTTCTATTCAGACAGCATAACGTTGTACAAGAGATTATTTTAAACGAATGATGCAATCATGGCTCGTCCTACCCGCTTTATACCAAATTAATCGTAAGTCAAATTATGAACTAATAAGATTAAATTATTGTTTACAACATTAATTTATATGATGATTTACTAAATTATTAATTATTTGAATAATAATAAGGTGTAGGTAAATCATTAGGATAACGTTGGGAGTAATTATTATACGTCACAACGTCTGGCCGCTTATGTGTTACTTGCTAACACTACATTTGGGGAGTCTGCTCCTGTGTTAGCAACAGTTACTTATTTGTTTCGAGAATATAAACGTGATCGAGAGAAGCTTAACGATGACCCCAGACCCGGCCGACCTACTGTAGCAGATTATGAGCCGGTAGCGCAGTGGAAGTTATTTGTAGTAATAAATAAAACCAGCATATAAAAGTAAAGAACAGGAAAAACATATATATAAGGTAGCAAAGATCTTTACACAACAAAAGAGAACTATGTGACACATACCAAATTTAAAATATGGAAGGTACAAGTTTATTATAAAAGAGTATCTACTCAACACGCTCCCTTAAATTGTACCTTCCAAAACATAGTATAACTACCTACTATATACTTAGAGAAACAAACAAGGTATATAAACATAACAGCACATTAAAAATTTAAGAAACTAAGTAACGCCTAAACCTTCCATACAAAAATAATGTTTCTGCTTAGGCAGTGGTTTCGTTAATATATCACCAAGCATCAGTTATGTTGGAATATATTTCACCACAATATCTTTGTTAGTTTTTAACGTATCTCTCAAGAAATGATACTTGATACTAATGTGCTTACTGCGGGAATGGAATAAGGTATCTTTCGATAACGCTATTGCTCCCTGATTGTCCGCATGTAATTGTACCCTGCTCACAGTCGCTAACCCGATTTCAGTCAACAAACTATTTAAGTAGATAGCCTCTTTCATAGCTACCGATAAACTTACATATTCTGCCTCACAAGTAGAAGTCGCGACAGACCTCTGTTTTTGTGACTTCCAGGATATTGCTGCACCAGCTAAGGTAAAAACATAACCTGAATAACTACGTCTATCTATAATACAATTGCCCCAATCACTATCAGAATATCCCTTAATAGACTTACCAGTTTTCTTATAAACAAGACCATAATCACGCGTCCTTTTTAAGTAACGCAGGATCCTCATTGCCGCTTTCCAACAATTTTTATCTGCTTTATCGACAAACTGACCCATTTTTGCCACTGCATTTGCAATATCTGGCCTGGTACCTACGGATAAATATATCAAACATCCTATTAATCCCTACACGGAAAAATAGAACCACTATCAGTATCAATATTCTGTAGTTTTAAATTAACCTCCATTGGTGTGGCATTTGTATCCTTACAATCTTGGAGTCCAAAACGTTGTACTATTTTATTTATGTATTGAGATTGTGTCAACTTTATGACGTTGTCACTTCTATCAATATCTATTCCCAATATAAATTTTGCAATTCCATAGTCTTTCAATTCGAACTCTTTTCCTAATTCCTTTTTAAAATCCAGAATACAATCTTTTTTCTGACTTGCAATCAACATATCGTCCGTATATACACAGACAAAGAGTTTTGATCCGCAGTCGTCAACCTCTTTAAAATACAAACACGGCTCATTTAATGACTGCTTAAAGTTCATATTCTTCAATTTTTCGTCAAGTCTTATGTTCCACTGGCGTCCAGATTGCTTTAAGCCATACAAAGACTTGCGTAAACGGCAAACATTGCCACCCGCTCGTATGTCTGCTAACATTTGCTGCGCCTGTTTCTTGACTAAAAAATCTTCCGTTTGTAACAATTTAACGAGACTTTCTTTTAAAAATTCCGGTATTTTCATGTATACCTCTTCGTCTAGATATCCATTCAGATAGGCTGTGTTGATATCTATCTGATGTATTTCCATATCTAACTCAACAGCTAAAGCGGATAACAATCTGACAGTATCAAGCCTCATCACTGGCGCAAAAGTATCACGATAATCAATACCGTATCGCTGACTGTAACCTTTGGCAACCAATCTGGCTTTTTTCTTTTCAGATTTGTCCACATTTATCTTTGTAGTTAGAACGAATCGACATCCTACTACATCACGATTTGAGGGCTTCTTGACGATTTTCCACGTCCGGTTTTTAACGAGACTTCGTATCTCTGAAGTAATCGCTTCTTTCCAAAGCTTTTCTTCACTACTCGATAACGCCTCTTTTAACGAAATTTCCATTGCATTGCCCACGAAATCTTCACAATCAGTAAATTCATCTAAACTTACAGCTGTTTCTTCATTGCTGGCATTATTTCCACCTACTTCACTCCACTCATCTTCGTCTTGCTCTCGTTCGCTTCTCGTTGCACTGACAGTTCGGTACACCTTCTTCGGCCTACCTACTTGGCCTCTTTGAATTCTAGGTCTGCCTGGACCTCTTCGAACTTCTTCTTCTCGTACTTCTTCTAGGACAATACTATCACTCAAAAGAGGCTCATGTTGAGCTGACCCTTCAATATGAGTCTTTGAAGTCGATGGTTTAATTTCTAAGTCCACATACTTGACTGGCCTCCCTTCTTGTGATTCAGTCACAACCTGTAGTGGGTCTATGTTGTTCTCGTTTTCAGATGTGTTCACGTCTAAAAACCTTACATCTCTTGCAACAATCAGTTTACGATCATTCGGCAACCATACTCTATATCCTTTTTGGTCTCTAGGATATCCGACAAAAATTCCTTCTACACTACGAGCTGTAAATTTATCCTTATTTATATCCTTATCTAAAATAAAAATTTTATTTCCAAAAGGTCTTAAATAATTTATATTTACACGTCTATCAAAGAATTTCTCATATGGTATTACGCCATTAATCGCGGTAGATGGGCACCTATTTCTAACATAACATGCCGTCACTACAGCATCCGCCCAAAACCCGCCTGAAAGTTTAGATGATAACAACATGCATCTTGCCATCTCAACCAGTGTTCTATTCATCCTCTCAGCTACACCGTTTTGCTGTGGAGTATGAGGAATCGTTTTTCTTCTAGAAATTCCTTCTTTACTCAAGAAGTCATCAAACTCTTTATTACAATACTCACCGCCATTATCAGTTTGTAAGTATTTTATTTTCTTGCCAGTCATATTTTCTACATATTGCTTGTATATTTTAAACACAGTAAAAACCGAACTCTTCTTACTTAATAAATATACCTCGCACCATCTTGTAGAATCGTCGATAAACGTCACAAAATATTTCGCGCCTCCTAAGGCTGCATTTTTCATAGGACCACATACATTGGAATAAACTATTTTTAGTTTTTCATTACACGGTCCGCTCGAGTAAGAAAAAGGAAGAGAACTCATTTTACCACGTATGCATATTTCGCAATTACGCAACCTATTGACGGTACTCGTATTAGTTCCGACACGTAAATTGCAATGGTCTAAGAGTTTTGTTAGATCGTTTGCATTTAAGTGACCCAAACGCTCATGCCATTTTAAAATATCGCTTTCATTAGAAACCGATGAAGCTTGAGCACACTGTTCCTTTACATAATAAAGATTATCTTTTCGAAATGCGATTAACTTCACATTACCATCAGTATCAGTCACTAGAGCCCTATCATCCCTAAACGTAACATGAAACCCCTTATCGGTAATTTTTGCAACTGAAAACAAGTTAGTTCGCAAATCAGGAACATATAACGTGTTAGGTAGTTCAACTACACTTTTGAAGTTAGTATTATATGCAGACAATCTTACTGTACCTTTACCTTGTACTAGAGCACTCTGATTAGTAGCCAGAGTCATACCGTCAGAAGGCTGTAAAGTTTTTCCAAAATAGGTTTTATCGTTACATAAATGACTCGTACAACCGCTATCGATAATCCAGTTTCCATTCTCGCAGTTTCCAAAGTGACAATCACCTGAAATACAATTAAATGTTACAAAACTAGTATCGACCTTTTCTGTTGTTAATTTATTTTCTGATACATATTTTACCAAATCCTTCTGTTTTAATTTATTACATTCCGAAGCTTTGTGTCCTTTTTTATGACATTTAAAACATTTGTAAACAAACTTAGACATTTTATCGACAGACTGTACAGAGTTTGATCCAAATTTCTTCTTATTTCTCTTCAAAACATTGAAAGTATTATCGCTACTCGATCTCCTAGCATTGCTTTCTTCAAGAATTTTAATTTTTAATATCTCCGGGTCCGGAAATGAATCTCTAGACTCAATTGCACACCTGAAATTCTCGAAACTTGATGGCAAGCTAAACAATGGCATTATTGATGCTAAATCATTGTGAATTTCTACATCCATCTCGTGTAACTTGCATTTAGCGTCAGAGAACTTGGCCAAGTGTTCGTGAATATCATCACCTTCGCTCATTTTACATAATATGAGCTGCTTCAGTAAGCTAGCCTTCCTAGCTGGTCCTTTCGAAGCATATACCGACTCAAGTTTCAACCAAACATCGTTTGATGTCTTACACTCTCTTATATGACGTAACTCGCTCGGGCTCATCGCTAAAATTAGCTCTGCCTTCGCTTTTGAGTCTTGTGACTCCCATAAAGCCGCCTCTGGTAATTCGACTGGCTTTGGTTTACTACCATCTACGTATTCCCATAAATCGTTCTTTATTAAAATCGCCTGTGCGTGTACCTTCCAGGAATCATAGTTATTCCTACCAAGAACCTCGATCTTCATTGTAGTCATGGTGCCGCCCTTTTCGCTGCTCCACTTACAATTATCTCTTTGCACTTTTATTCGACGATCATATATGATAACTCTTCTTTCGTTATCCACCGATTTTATTTATATACTATTATCGGCAACTGGGCCCATAACCATTGTAGCAGATTATGAGATTTATATACTATTTATCAGCTCCTGGGCCCATAACCATTGTAGCAGATTATGAGCCGGTAGCGCAGTGGAAGTTATTTGTAGTAATAAATAAAACCAGCATATAAAAGTAAAGAACAGGAAAAACATATATATAAGGTAGCAAAGATCTTTACACAACAAAAGAGAACTATGTGACACATACCAAATTTAAAATATGGAAGGTACAAGTTTATTATAAAAGAGTATCTACTCAACACCTACAACTGCAGTAACTTATTAAAATGTAATCAGGGTAGAGTGGCTATTGCGGGAGAATATACACATTACACATCGAGAGATTCAGGCCGAACTGAAAATTGGATCACGGGCAGTTTCCATTATCCTGCATTAACACCTTAAAATTAGGAAGCTTGTTTCATGATGGATAAAATCATTGATAATTGATTTACCTTATTCTCTCACCGAAGAGCAAAAATCCCGTCGTGTTGATTGGTGCAAATTTGTGCTAGAAAAGTTTGAAGGAGGAACTTTGCAAAACGTGTAGGATACACAACAAATATTACAGACATTACAACTGACGAAATTTGGATCTAAGCTACGATTCTCCCACGAAGTAACAATCCACGCAAAGGGTGTTTGTAGAAGACGAGTTGCTAACAAAAGTTGTTCGCGGTCGGAGCGTTTTTTTCGACGCAGTGGACCAGTAGCAGTAGTTCCGCTAGAAGGTCGTAGAGCACTTACTAGTGAATAATATTGTGAAGCTTGTCAGCCTCAAGTTTTTGGAGAGTTGAATAGCGAGCGACCAATTCGCTGTGTCCGTAGCATTATTTTCCACCAAGATAACGCGCCCGCTCATACAGCTGCTAGAACCATGGACTATTTGAATACTTCAGGGGTGCAAATTTTACCCTATCCTCCATACAGCCCATATTTATGTCCACGCGAGTTTTTTATTATTTACCACGGTTAAAAAAAATGTTTCGTGGACGAAAATTTAACACTTTAGAAGAGGCCGTCGAAGAATTTCGGCGGTTATTTTTCGACCACTCGCACGCAACATACATTTTTTAAATGTTTCGAAAGCTGGTTCACCCCTATACATAAGTGCTTTGGGTTTGGAGGGGAATATTTTGAAAAGCTATGAATAAACTTCATTCTTATTATATTTTTCAATTCACTAATAATTTTTGAAATAACCCACGTATTTAGAGATACGTTTCAATTACAACAATGTTTATAACCGTTGGATAAATAACCTCACGATCAAGTAAACTTGACAGCAATCGAAATGCCGCGTTCTTCCTAGAAAGGTACAAACTTACCCAATTTAAAACAGTATTAACGTTAATATAAATAAAGTAAATTAGGTACTTGGTTTGAGCGGTAAACTTATTTACAAAGAACACAACCACATGCAAAAGTTTCTGACGGTAAATAATTTAAATTTTACTTACTAATTATTTACGAAATTTCACTGGATTATTAAAGGGTTGTTGGCTTCATCAATATTTCTATTATACAAGACGATTTTTAGACAATAAATAAACTCTTTATCACAAAGCTTTACATAACACTATTCACTCCTTTAATACTATTTGTTAGTATAAAATTTAATTGAACATACTCCGATTTTTTTCTTTCCTTTTCTACACTGACGGTTGGAGCCTGATATGTTTTAGAATTTCATCGTAAACTATTTTTTGTAAATAAATATCAGTTGAGGTTTAACCTCTAAAAATTAGAAAGCCTATCCCAAGTTATTTCACTATATTTGTACGATATAGTGATTTAAACTTTTTTTAAACAGACTTTAAAAAAATACTGAATTTACTGAATTCCATTTTTTTTATGGATGTTCAGAAATAAGTTGTTTGTTTATGAAGCGATTTTGGATGATCCTTTTTTTGTTGGATAGCGAATATCTCAAGGCTGGTCTCATTTTAATTTTATTGGTATTGGACCTTCAACTTTGAATATATACGAGGAAACTCTTCAAAATCATTGAAGTTCGTTTTATTTTTTGTTAAAAATTGTCTTGTCAAATGTAATAAACATAATCGATTATAAAATAGCAATGTTTCTGTTTAGCTATTTCATACTTTATATAATCAATGGCGCAGAATAATCAAAACGTTTTTGTACTTGGCTAAGGGCCCATAAAATTATGAAGTGTGCGATAGTTAACCTAAAAATCATGTGTCTATGTCATACATACAATATTTCTATTAAAAATCTTCGTTAACTAGGGTTACCACACATATCATACAACTAGCTGACCCGCGTAACTTCGTCTGCGTCACGTAAGAGAGAGAGGGTTAGAGAGAGTAGGACGTAGACAAAGACAACAATTGTCGTAGGCACCTACAATACAATTTATAGGTGTCGCCCGCCTGCCACATCTTTCCGCTAATATGCACGCGCGGTACTTGATTATTATTTTGCTGCGGAGGTATTTAAAAACTGTGATATCTCCTAAGATATTCATTGCAATCAAATGATGTAAAGGGCAATTTTGTCCAAATTTATATACTTGTGATGAATAACATATTTATTTCAATAAGGATTAATACCATATGTATAAAAACAACTTCGCAAATAATCCATTATTTTAGAACAAATTTTATTACCATAAAAAAGGTTATATTGCGTCATTTTAAAAGATAGACATACGTTATCGCGGAAATGATTCTCTGACACATTATTGTTGCGTAACTTTAACCATTTACGCAGTACACGCCATGGAAGCTCTCAAAAGGAATACATTTTTCCCGTTTCTGCAACATTTTTTATTGATGCCCCGCTCCTATTAATTAGTTGTAGCGTAATATTGTATAGCCTATAGTCTTCCTCGATAAATGTGCTATCCAACACTAAAATAATTTTTCCATTCAAACCAGTAGTTCCTGAGATTAGCGCGTTCAACTAAACAAACAAACAAACTTTTCAGCTTTATAATATTAGTATATATAATAATATTATAAATGTGAATGTTTGTATGTTTGGATGTTTGTTACTCAATCACGCAAAAACAGCTGAAAATTTCGATACAGATTGTTATAACCTGGATCGACACTTGGATAAATTTTATAGCGGTAAAGATCCAATTCTGAAGTCCACGCAAACGAAGCCACGGGCAGTAGTTTGTTTATAATGGATTATTGTACGCTATTTCAAGCAAATGTAAGTACTTAGTAGTTTTATAAAATCTGTTTTGCGTACATCATTAAAAGACCAAAAATATTCGATCGTTATTTACAAGAGCTATTAGAGCTGTCTCGACTGATATCTTGAAACATAGTATATTTTGATATAATGTTCCTATTGTCTTCAGCCAATACTCTGTATGTGCTCAAATAAAAAGTGGTAACCCTTACTAAGACTACTATTTAGCATATTTCTAATACTCAAATCAAAATAAACTTAATACTTACAATACAGAATTTTATATTTTTGATGATATAGGATTATCCATTTTATAAAACTGTTTTGTATTATTTTGAAATAACTTACAGAGAGGTTTTTACTTAACTTTGAGTTTATAATCATTAAGTCTGAAAGCGACTTAGGATTATAATAACAAATTCTAAAATAATTCGCTCTTTAAAATGTTTATGGATCTCAGAATTAAGTCTCAGGCTCGACATAGATTCAATTTACTAGATTTATTTATTAACGTTAAAAGGAGTAACAATGTTACAAAAAAGGTACATACAGTAATCGAAACCCAATAGATTATAAGCGAAGAACACACGATCACTATCTAACACTAGTCTTATTAGTCTGACGGATTGTTAATAGATGGCGCCTTCTACAGATTAGTTGAGAGTATTGCCATTAGTAATGATGAGCAAAGAACAGATGACATATTTTGTAATGAAAATATTAATTTTTTAAACAAAAAATTAAGAATGTTAACTACATATTTGTCTATTTTTGTTAACATTCAATTGATTAATTAATTTAAATGAAGAATTAAAGGAGATGTGGTGTTGCCACATAAACATCTTTGATATAGGTATAAAGATTTTCGAAATACGTAGGTAGAAATAAATGTACTAAAGGACAAATAAAAAGATAAAATTTTGAATGAAAAAAGCCATTTACCATGTAATCTTAAAGGTATTCAATACAATTATATATTCCCTCAATTTAGTATTACTAAACTTATGGTAGTTAGTATAAACTTAAGAGATTCGAGTTCAAATAATTAATAGAACTGATTTGAAGTACCTGCAGAGGTCAGATGAAGTCACCGAAGTTCTGTACATCCAAGTTTCACAAGATAAACTCCTGTCAGATCACTCCCGTTGGTTTGTTAACAAAGTCTTGGAGATTTTATCTCAACGCGTAATTACCAAGTCTCCTTTGACTTGTCCTCAGGTGTGTGCAAGTTTGCGGTGACATTTCTTGTCTCTAAGTTTTATATTTGTTATGGGCCATTGTTCATTTCAGATTGCGTTTGCTACATTCTATGAAATTCTAATAATTTTACAGGATTAATATAGAAGGAATTAAGTTTTACTTTATGTAATTTATTTTTTATTCTCTTGATAAAACCGTGTCCTTTGGTTCCAAGGAATAATAAAATAACTTGTATAGTGGTCGACATAAGAATGCTATTTTAAGGTAACTAGATATTATTTTGTTATTGCTCATTTAAACGTACATTTGTTTTATTTTCTTACATTAAAACGGACTCTTAAAACTCTCAAAAGCAAAAATATTTTTTTAAGGATACACCCTCATGATAAAAAATTATTTATTTTAAATACTTTTAAATGAAAATAATTTCTTGTAGTAGTAGTATTATGGTTCATTAGTGAAGTATTTAGTTAGGGCGTCGAACAACGTGGGTTGACGGTTGGGTAAGGAAACCATCGTGGTAATCAATATATCGTGATATCGTCTGGTGATTGGGCATTTACTATCACCCACCTGGCTAGCTACCACCCTCAAGTTAAAATATGACACCAAGGCATAGACCTATTGGCGTCTTGCGGCAGCTGCACTTGAATGCCAGTTCATCTAGCCTTAAGGCTACCTTGTCACCATTTTTGGCTACATAGTCGCTTAACATCTGGTGATGTTGTGTACCAATAAACAAGTTATTTTTCTTATATGCTGCTAAGACTCTTGCCGTCCACTGTAGTTTTGTTTGCCGTAATATCTGGGCGACCGAGCTGTGCTTGGTGTCTTATACACAAAATAAGAAAAACACCTATTTATGTAAACTTATCTAAATGCAAAGTTTCATCGAAATCATTTGAGCCGTTTCCAAGAAACCAATTACATATATATATATATATATATATGAACTATATATATATATATATATATTGAACTGCTCACTTAATATAATTATAATAAGATATAGGTATATAAAAATCCAAACCGTAAAATAATATATCCCATACAGCCTTTTTCAACTCCTTTCACACCTAAGTGTTGATATAAAAATATGTAAAATATGAAATGAATGAATATGAAAAAGGCTAAAATATGTGTTTCATTAATTGTGTTGAGAATGATTGAATACCAAGTTTAAAATACAGCAGATTGGAATAATATTAATGGGGTTGCATTTTCCGAACTTACTTCTTAAACAATATCAAATTTAAAATTCTATCCTTATTATTTTAGGCTGGGTGATGATGATTTAAAAATAGTACCTTTTAAATATGTAAGTACATACATTAGCAGTCTCGCGGTCAGTTCTTTGGCTGGTTGAGAAGACAAAGCTCATTGTTGTATCAAACTGTGGATTTGCACAAAACTCGCAGCGTGTTCTTGAATTTAAGTGGATTAAACCGAGCTACAGGTCTGAGTTTCAAAGGCTGTTCGCAACTTCAAACAGTCTGGAAATTTATCAAGACGTTAAGTACTCAGTAAAGAAACTTACTATCTTAGTAATGTTATTAACTTTAGCACTAATCTTTTATTTATGAGTAACAGGGTAGGTATAAACCGTAACACAATGTTATTATTTAATTATTAGTGTTTTGTAAAATTATTTTATAACTTTGTATTTTGTTTTAACTATACATGTGGCTGACGATGAAGGAAAATATTGTAAGGAAATATGAATGTTCGAGAGATTTTTTGTAGTATCACGGTTTATGGGGAAAATATAAAAATGTTTATTTCTCGGTATTTGAAATTGCCGGTATGTGGACTGGCCCGAGCGTAGTGATTAAGGAAGAGTTATTTGCCCAGCAGTGGGACACTTTCAGGCTGATATTGTTTATGCATGTGAGTTTTCCTTTTTTTTCCTAGCATGGGAAAGTGAAGGCACTGTCTCTGATAGGGAGCACAGTACCTACAATCCAAAACAATTACATACATTCGTTTATTAGTACAGTTGCTATAAATAATTAAAATACCCCACCCCAACACTTAAACCAACTTCTATTTTTCGTTCATTTCCCAGTAAATAATAAAATAATATATGATATTTTATTATAAAATTCTCCATATTTCTCTAAGTCACGTACATATGTTCGTTAGTAAAAAATTTAAATTGAAAACATGAACCCACTTCATTTATAGTTTGTTAGAAAAACAGGTAAAAGGGTTTACTTGACCCGATTCTTGACCAGATTTGTTACGCCGACCCTCGTAACAAAATGACAATGCGAATTTAATGTAGCTACTCGTACCTTTAGCGAAATGCTTTTGAAGACTTGCTGTAGGTATATCTGTAAGTATGCAGGGTAAATCTATATTATATATTTTAGCTTTTACATGCATTTTTCGTAATAAACATGTATTATATAAAGGAAAGACGAATATGACAGTAAAACAAATGTTGACTATGTCAATCCGTCTGTTTTTATATCTGGATAACTCAAAAACGGTTCGACGGATTTTTATTAATTCTCCACAAGTATTAAAAAATTTAGGACACGGGAAGTTTATGTCATTCCTCAATTGATAGGATAAAGAAAATACTGCTTAATAAATGTATGGAAAGCCGCGGACACCGCTTTTTAAAGACGGATACAAATGTACCCACAGTAAATAACAATATTAATGCCATAGAAAGGTCACATCAAATATCTAGAGAGTTGAATAAAATAAAGCATCGCGCTGAATTGCTTTTATTAAAACAAAACAATCACATGTCCAAGTTGTCGACGATTCGATTCGATTGGCGTCCATTGGAAAACACATTCACGTGTTTTTAATCAAGTTTAAATCAATTAATCTCGGGACCCGCTGAGTACAGTGAAATTGTTCCTTATCACTGCGGATTCACAAGGCCAGCGCAATATCCGACACACCGCGACAATGATAGATGGACGGGCGTTGATGAATTACTACTGAGCTATTTGTACAAACGATACGATAATACGTTTTAAATATTATTATTTTTTGTATCACAAAATCTTAACAAGCCCCAGTTCGCGAATGGAGAAAAAGTTCATGGTGATAGGTTTTCTAATGTTTGCTGGCTAGCTACAATGCTCAAGTTGAAAATGTTTCACCAAGCACCTATAGGTACCTACCTATGTTCCAGTAAAAGCACTTGAGAGCCAGCTCCCTTACAGGACTCAGCGTGTTCCTTGGGCCAAATCATCAGTTAACTTGAGTTGAAATTGAGGCCAAATCTTTTAACCTGTAAAGAATATAAAAATAGAAAAAAATTTAGTTATTAAATACACACAAATTTGCAGCACAAATAACTCTCGCTATTTCAATGAGCCCAGACAATGAGCTATTGTTAAAGTTGGTATGAAGTTAGGCAGATTTCACAGAACACAAAGAAAAAAAAAACTAAACCAAAATCGGTTCAGCCGTTAGGAGCTACGATGCCACAGACAGACACACATATACACATTTTAAACTTATAATGCTTCTCTGTTTATGTTGAGGGTAAAAAAATACAAGAGTTATCTTCCGTTGAATTGGCTTCTAAACCCCAATCAATATAATGATATGTAGATTCACATAATTGGTCATAGTTTAAATAAATATTTTATTTTTTACTTGCCATTGTCCTCATCATATTATTTAATTAATTATGGATAATTTCCTAGTTAAAAGCTACTAGTAAAACAGAAAAAAAAAAAATTATTTATCGTTCCTCGTAATATGGACATTGTTAGTTTGCATAAATTGTCCAATGACGAAATACATTTTATAAAACATAATATAAGAACTCTCATAGAAAAATAGATCGAAGTGTATAATTTTTAGTATCGTCTACAAAATAAAACGAAAATTTTTTGTTCAGCAATATTTCATGACCATTTTAATTTTTGAGAATTTCCTTTCTGATTTAGACATTTTATAAATGTTAACTTCAGTAGAGTTTTATGTTCATAAAACGAAATTTATAACTAATTTGATTAATTTAAAAAAAATCTTTTTTATTTTACATTACCTACTTGTGGTGGAAGGAATATAATTATTGTAATATGTACCTCTAATATTTTTATGATCATTATAAAATTATAACAACACTCCTTCAAAACAGTTAGATGAGATTTAATTTAAATATATTATAAAAATTATTGTTACCATAAAAAAATATATCAAGAACGAAATAGACAATAAGTCTCACATATCGCAGTGGTATAAAGTCCTACTATTGGGTCGAGAGGTTGCAGGTACGATCCTCGCTTTTGACTGATTTTTGTGATCACATATGTTTATAATTGACATTTGCGTGCCTGGGTGTTACATATCATCAACTGTATAGTAAATCAGCTAATTTTATCATTATACAAGCTTTGCTTAGATTGGTAATGATTGGCCGTGTAGGAAATTGTGTCAAAAAAGAGGTTGTATTCGATCAATACCAAATACGCAGAAGGCGTGAGTTTAAATTGTCGTCCAGTCGAATCTTTCAGATTTATATTATTTATATACATACGGACATCTAATTAAAAGACAGTGAAGGAGTTACCAGATATAAAATACTGACGTCATAAGTAATAATAGGCGGTCAGAAAAGCAAAGTTTTGTGCACAAACAACTAGGTATTAAAGTGGATTCCCACTAAAGTATCACAGTTTCCTTTAAAAGATATATAGAGTGGTGGTGTTTTATTTCTTTAAAACTTTAAATCATCTGCTGGTTGAAATAAGGCAGTTCATTTCGAGCATTAAGTACTCAAAATGGTCAGAGTCTACGGTCTTTAAAATCTTACAAGTATTATCTACATTTACACTTTATTATATGGAGGAAAGATTTGTTTTTTTGTTTTTTGGTCGTAATGGACAAACTCAAAAACTATCGGACCGATTTAAAAAATTCTTTCAGAAATATCAAGCTATGGTATCAGCGAGTAACATAGGCTATATTATAATTTGAAAAAAAATAAGTTATTCCTCATAAAAATGTCGCTAGTTTTACACAAAGTATGAAAAATTACCTACACTGGTGCGTTGGCGATGTTTGTCGTATAAAATGAAGACGGGTGAATCCGTGAGGCACAGCTAGTTAATATAAAGAGACAAATTCGTTATTTCCATGAAATATTATATTCCATTTCTTACAGGGGTGTTAAAGAAAATTATTTTCCATCTCAACTCACCTCATCCGAATACTAACAATCTACATAAATTATGAAACTGTTCAACACCTAAACTGGTATTCAGATAGCGTCGAGTAAAGTTAAATTTATTAAATTTTCTCAGAATTATTACGTTGATTTTCGGTTATACAGCGGTTGGTTTGAAAGTTTAAATTATAAATACGAGCCACAAGACCGAATTCACCTTTCTACCAGTTTAATAATTATAATTAGAAATGTGTTATTTTGAAGTTAATTTGTTCTTCAGTGCTGTTAATTTATATCTTTAATATTAAATATAATTCCTCTTTTGTATAGATCGCAGTATTTATATACTTTGTACTAGCTGTGTCCGCGGCTCCTCATTTTAATTACACAGTTCGTATATTTATTATTACTTATATTTTATTACTAGCTGTGCCCCACGGTTTCACCCTTGTTTTTTTATCTGATGGTAAGCACAGTACAATCCTAACACAACGACGACTACCGAGAGATTTTAATCCATCAACGGTCGCTACTGTCATAAAACGCAGGCCTGCATAAATTTAACTGGTTATGCATTGGCTGATCCCGAAACGCGACACGCAAAAGTGAGTCAGTCGATGGACTTTTCACCACATGCATGGTGGTCAGGACTCAGTTGGGTTATTAGCCCTACCACCCCGCTATCGCCATGTTCTCGTTCGTTACTCAGTAGGCTTGCCACGTGCATGTGAGGTTTTCTTGAAAATGTTGTTAGCGACGCATAGGCCTAAGCGTAATGATACGAAAATAGCAATTGTAAATATAAGTTGTAGGGATGAATAATTTATACAAACAATCATAGATCTAGTGTTTCTAATGTTTCGAATATAATAACTATAACGTGTAGGTATATAAGAACAGTACATAAGTTATGAAAATGTTTGTAATTTAATAGAAATAATCACTTAAAGTATTAAACTCATATATCATCGATAATTCATATTATATAGAATTCGTATGTAATATTTTGTGTTATATAGGTAAATTAGCCTTTCTCTATATGTTTTATAATGTTTGTAACATCAAATAGTATGTATATAATGAGTTTCAAAACGTTTTAAAGTTGCAATGTTTAACGCTTTGTATCTACCACGTTTATTAACCTATAATGTTAAAGTTAGTGTTTTTGGATAGGTATTTGTGTATACATTAATGTGAAATAGTTTTTATAGTAATTGAATAATTGTAATTAGAGATATTAACGATTTATTGTACTTTGCATACAAGTAATAATAATAACATAGATAGAGATAGCAATAGTGCAACCACGAAGCACACCCGTGGTTAGCGGGCATGCCCATATTTGGTAAAGAGCAGTACGGATAGAGACGCCATCGTCCGTCTCGTTCTCCGGCAAATGGTATAAAAGGCGCGCTACCGGGGCCAACCGGCGCTCCCGCACACCCGTCACGTCCACCCTCTCTAGCGGCAACCCAAGCCTAGGTCCGTTCCTCGGTGTGAAGCCCTTGGGTCAGGCAGCCGCCCGCGCGATACAAAGTGACACTATACGTGCAACACTTAGTTACCCACACACAACATTACACACGTATGAACACACACACGTGCACACCACACAGGTACATAGGTTCTGTAAGGGACCTTTTTTCTTTTTGCGCTAGTTAGACTATTGCGCTAGTTAGTGTAGAAAAACCATTCCGATTATTAAATACACATACGCATGGTCCACTCCTTCCTCCCAGGAGGAGGGGAACGTGCATATGAGTATATATTAGTTAGCTCGAATTCTCCTAAGATTAGGAATTAGTTAGATCGCGACTTTTTCGCATTCGCGACGACCGCCCGAGCCGAGGTTCGGCCACTCTGGCACCCTCGTGCGGGTCGTCACAAACTTTCGCGGCTGAGTGCCCTAAAGCGCTCGCCCCCAAGTCCGGTGAAGCTGTAAAAGCCGCAGCGGCTCTGTTTGACGATAGGGCCCCTAAGGCTAACAGTGTAGTCAGTTCCCAAAAAAAAAAAAAAAAAAAAAAAAAAAAAAAAAAAAAAAAAAAACAACCGGAAAGGGTGCGGGTTCAAGACTTCAAGGTTTCAAAAACCCGGAAGCGACCCAGAAATTCCCTTGTAGTTCCCGGGTACCAGCGGAATATTGGGTGTTGTTTAATTTTGCCCTCTTCACCCTAGTGTTTCCCGGGGGAACCCAGGGTTTCCGCCCGTGTAAGGGCTCGCCGCCGTTTCCAGCAGGGACCTAGCGTGTTGCCGTTCGCCCTTTAAAAAAAAAAATTTTTTTTTTTTTTTACAGAGTACGAGGGAATCGTTTCCCTCGCGTTCGCGCCCTCGGTGCGCGGTCCCGCTCTGTATAGGTTGACGTAGCACATTTGTTGTGGGCAGACGCACGCGCCCATTTTAAATGTAATTCGCCATACCTTGCGAGGTATTGGATCAAATACTCCACGCATAACAACGCATCCGTGTAGCCTATCGTCGTTCTCACTTCACTTACTTGCCTAAAGCGCCGCCCTATTGCCTAAAGTTCATAAATAATAAATAACTTAGAATATAATCTTCACAGAATACATATATTAACCTTCTTCAAACAATGGGCTATAAAATGAAAATATAATTTTACAAATCGGACTTAGTTCCAGGGATTAGAGAGTTCAAACAAAAACAAAAAACTTTTAAGCTTGATAATATTAGTATAGTAGCAAATTTGACAAATTTCAACAATCTCTATCATATTTGATCACACTTAGACTGGCCATCAAAAGATAATTTTTGGTTTAATTTGATTTTGAAGTCAGAAATTGATTCTTAAAAGTCTAGCTAGATGTTCCGTCATAGATATAGCTAGACACAACATGAAAAATATTCTACCAGGAGGTCATAGATACTGGCAAACATTTTTATTCAATGAATGCTAGGTTTTATGTGGAAATTCGAATCCATGTTCCTCTACAAGACGTCGAATTACTCAGTTGATAATAATGTTATTATTATGTATGTCTTCTGTCAAACATACCAAAAAAATCTGAGTTACACTTATTGACATTTCTTATTACACAAGATATGTGAGAAAATGTGTACCAAATTATGAAGTATCACATATTTATTCACAATATATATCAGATGTCACCATCCGCATTTCCATATTGTATCATTTGATATAAGCGTTTGGAATATCAAATTAGAATGAAAAAACGATAGATATTTATATTTTCGTACTTTTAAATTATTATGTATAAAAGAAAACGTCTAAATATACTATTTGCTAGCTAATGTATATTCATTTTAATTAAAGCTCTTTTTTATGGTGTTTTATGGTTTTTTATGGTTGATATCACTTAAGAGATTTTTTTTTGTTTGACAGGATAACAATTATTGACCAATTTCAAATTTTAAGTAATAGCTTCAATGATATTTGTTTAATAAATAAGATATTCGTTTATACGTCTTTATGAATTCCAACTTCTACCGCAATGATGAAACCCGCGCCTTCCCGATATGACAGTTCATGCAGCACTACCAGTTACCATAGAATCAAGAGACAGAAAGAAGTAGACACTGAAAAATTCGTAAAGGGGATGAGAATGTGAGGAATACTACGTATGGATGAGGAGCATGTCTGTATGTATGTATATTCATTTTAATTAAAGCTCTTTTTTCACATCTCTAACAGCACTTCCTACTATGTTTTTTTTCACACAGCTGTAATAGCTGGAAGAGAAAATCTTCTGGTATTAAGATCACCAGTGTACAAAATGCTAAAGTGCAAAATTACAATATACAGGGTATTAGTAGACCGCTCCCGAAAATGGAGACAGACGATAGTACTAATGACACATTTGATGATGGGATGGAAAAAAAATTGATCCTGATAAAAAAAAATCATATTATTTAAACTTTTTATTAGCATTATTTACGCTCCATCGTGTTAGTACAGCTAAATGAAACGATAATTTCATAAAAAATACATTACTTTACTTAAAAAAAAAACCAGCAATGAAACACAAAATCAAAAACAGCTGATGCTCGGATCAACGAACGCCCGGGCGCAGCGTCAATCTTGCGCTGCACGTAACTAACAATCAAATAAATACTTATTTACAAAATTTGTCTAAATAACTAACTTATCTACCTTGCCACTGTGCTAGTCTTTACCTAGTCACTTTCTTTCGAATTCACCGGTTGAATAAGCTAAGTACCGGGTTCGATTCCCCGCTTATGAAAAAAATAATTGAATGAAATTTTAAAAAGAATAGATTCATGCTTTTTAATCCGTCGTGTAATTATGTTTATTACTCTGATGTATTCAGTTATGTACGATCTACTCAGATCAGTTCAAAAATAAGTTATAAAAAAAAATTGGTATGAAACAGCTTACCGATCTAAATCCTCCGTGGCCTTATGAGATGCGGCTCAAATTGTGCCCCATTCATTTCGAGGCAGATTTGAGCTCGGCGTTGCGTCTCCTTATGCAGTCGGGGCATCATCGTGGGGTCTTCGACACAGTCCGCACGTAGTTTGTCGAAAACATTCACGATCCTTTGGCGCATTTCGTTAGCACTATCACACTCACGATTAAAAACCCTTTCTTTCACATACCCCCACAGAAAGAAGTCTAACGGGGTCAGATCGGGTGACCGAGGTGGCCAAGCGTGTGGTCCTAGTCTGCCGATCCAGCGATCATCAAACAGCTCGGTGAGGCGCTCACGGACGAACCTTGCCACATGTGGAAGTGCACCATCATGCTGAAACCATGTGCGGCGATATTCAGTCAATGATAGGTCGTCTAAAATGTCCACTATTTGTTCATTTATAATGTTTAAATATCGCTGTCCGTCAAGTCGCTGTGGCAGAAATACTGGCCCTAGTATGCGATCCTTAAATAAACCTGCCCATACATTAACCGACCATCAGGTTTGGTGCCCGGTTTGTAGAACTGCGTGCGGGTTCACCTCGGAATACACGTGTGTATTTCTTCGGTTCCACAACCCGTTTCTGGTAAATGTTGTCTCGTCCGTCCAGATGACGTGTTCAATGAAATCAGGGACACGTTGTTGCTGGTATAATAATCAACGGCAGAAAACTCGCCGGCGGTCGTGATCGCCGGGTACCAAAGCTTGCACTTTGTGTACTTTGTATGGCCGCATTCGGTTACGCTTTAACACCTTATGAACTGTCCAGTACGACACACTTGTTCCATTCCGACACCTTAACAATTTAGCAATACTTCGTGTACCTAAGTTCGGATACCGGCGAACGACATCTAAAATGCGCTCCTTGTCCTGAACTGCCACTTGACTTCCACCTCCTGCCGCTACTGGAGCAATGGGTCGATTTTCCAACACTCGCTGAAATGCTGCTGTTATCAGACGAGAGTCAGCCGGATGTCGAGCTGTCGGGAATCTCTCTCGGTAAATTCGCAATGCACGCGAAGCATTCCCGCGAGCTTCTCCAAGGCACATTAACATGTTACCGTATTCACGAGCACTATAAACGTACGCGTTAGGCATTATTAAAACAGAACAATAATAAAAACAACACAAACTTAACAAGATACAGAAAATGTAACAATAAAATATTAACAAGAATTTAAATATCAATACGATTGAACGAATATCTGTCACTCATGCGCGCATGAAAGTCTAAATGAAACTGTCTCAAAAACTAAAAATACTAAATTTAATAATCAATCCCGCCAAAACAAACCGCTCCTTTGGCGGTGAGCCGCGGCCGCCGTTGACGGCACTTTGTACATTTCCACAGATCGATAAAGCGTTAGACATTCCCAACTTTTATTTTATAAGCTTAGTTGTTATTTATAAAAACTATTTAATCTTTTTATCTTTGATTTTATACAAGAAAATAAAAATGAAATGGTACAGAATAATTTAAAAGTTGAAATTAATTGCAATTACGATAGTCAATTAATCTATCAGAATTAATTTAAAATAGAATTCTTATACTTTATGTTAACACACTTCCGTTTTTAGTCCGGCCAATACTTTAATTTGAAAACAGGTAGGTACTTACAAAAATTACTTGCAAGTTTTATCGTGAACGCCGGCGCCGCCTCTAATTCTTTTATGTCGCTTGCAAATTTATTACCTACACCAGCAGGCCGCGGCCGCGGCCGCGTGGCAGTGCTGTGTTGGCGCGCTGGCACGGGGAGAGCGCGGTGACGCGGTGTCACCGCCGGTGTGTGTGTAAAATGAACGACTAAAATGAGCGAAAGTACGAAAAACCTAAAGTGTAGTGCTGTAATAATTCATAATGCATTGTTTTGTACAGAGTTAGATAGAAAAAATGAGGAAAATTTTACGGTGTGTATTTCTGAATATTACAAAACAAAACACAGTAGTGACAATAATTAATTTAGTATGTTCAGATTCTACGTCACAAGGTTCCTTTAGAATTGACATTCCAACTTCGTCATTGCGTACTTTGGAGGAGAATCGAACCCGGCACTTAGCTATCTCAACGCCTGGCCCAAATCAGTACTGAACTGATCTGATACATAACTGAATACATCAGAATACTACTAAACATAGACGATGGATTAAAAATCTTGACTCTACCCTTGCTAAAATTTAATTGAAGTATTTTTTTAATTAGTGGGATATCGAACCCGGTACTTTGATCGGATTGAAAGCGGCTAGGTAGAGACTAGCATAGTGGCAAAGTAGGTATTTAGACAAATGTTGTAAATAAGTACTTGTGCGATCACCAGCTGCTGGCCGTAATTTTCGATAGATGTGACGTACCTACCTGTTTTCAAATTAAAGTATTGGCCGGACTAAAAACAGAAAGTCTGTTAACATAAAGTACAAGAATTCTATTTTAAATTCATTCTGATAGATTAATTAATTGTCGATCATAATTGCAAATAGTTTCTTCAACTATTACATTATTCTGTACCATTTCATTTTTAATTTCTTGTACAAAATTGTAAATTTTTTAATTGTGTACGTGATAATCCAATTAGGTTAATTTAATATTCTAATATCATTTTTGTAGTAGCGAGCTTCTTGTTACGTCAGGGTACAATTGATTGAATAAATGTATAAAAAAAAAATTGAATTATAACTTCTAAATTCCATATGAAGACTAGTCAGTAGGGATAACTAAACTTATGAAATAATAGTCGTAAATGTAGGTATAACGGTTTATCGATCTGCGGAAAAGATCAAAGTGCCGCTTTCGACGCTAACGAGGGGCTACTGCAAGGAGGCGGCCCGCGGCGCTTTATTTCTTTTGGCGGGGTTGATTATTAAGTTTAGTATTTTTAGTTCTTGAGACAGTTACACTTTGACTTTCATTTCATGTGCGCGTGCGTGGGCGACAGATATTCGTTCAATCGTAATGTTAACTAAGTTGTTGTCATTATTTTATTGTTACGTTTTTTGTTTCTTTTTAAGATTGTGTTGATTTTATGAGAGTTTTGTTTTAATAATGCCTAACGCATACGTTTATAGTGTTCGTGAATACGGTAGCATGTTAATGAATAATGTGCCTTGGAGAAGCTCGCGGGAATGCTTCGCGTGCATTACGAATTTACCGAGAGAGATTCCCGACAGCTGGACATCCGACTGACTCTCGCCTGATAACAACAGCTATTCAGCGAGTGTTGGAAAATCGGCCCACTGCCCCAGTAGAGACAGGAGGTGGAAGTCAAGGCTATTCAGTTCGAGGAGAGCATTTTTGATGTCGTTCGCTGAAATCCGAACTTAGTTAAACGAGGTATTGCTAAATTGTTAAGGCTTCGAGATGTAACAAGTGTGTTATACTGGACAGTTTCCAAGGTGTTAAAGCGTAAACGAATGTACCCATAAAAAGTGCACAAAGTGCAAGCTTGGTATCCGGTGAGAACGATCACTGGCGAGTTTTTTTACCATTGGATAAGACCCGCAACAACGTGTGCCTGGTTTCATTGAACACGTGATCTGGACGGACGAGTAGACATTTACAGGAAACGGGCTGTGGAACCGAAGAAATACACACGTTTATTCCAAGGTGAATCCGCACGCTGTTCTACAAACCAGGCACCAAACCCGATGGTCGGTTAACGTTTATTTAAGGATCGCATACTAGAACCAATGATTCTGCCACAGCAACTTGACGGACAGCGATATTTAAACCTCATAAATGAACAGTCGGGGGACATTTTAGACGATTTATCATTAGCTGAATATCGCCGAAAATGGTTTCAGCATGATGGTGCACCCCCACATCCTCAGATTCGTCCGTGAGCGCCTCACTGAGCTATTTGATGATCGCTGGATCGGCAGACTAGGACCATACTCTTGGCCACCTCTGTCACCCGATCTGACCCCGTTAGTCTTCTTTCTGTAGGGGTATGTGAGAGAATGTGCTTTTAATCGTAAATGTGTTAGTGCCAACGAAATGCACCAAAAGACCGTGGATGTTTTCGAAAAACTACGTGCGGACTGGGTCGAGGACTCCACGATGATGCCTGCATGAGGATATGCAACGCCGAGCCCAAATCTGCCTCGAAATGAATGGGGCACAATTTGAGCCGCATCTCATAAGACCACGGAAGCTTTAGATCGGTAAGCTGTTTCATACCTAATTTTTTTGTAAATAACTTAGTACTGAACTGATATGAATAGGTACATAACTGAATACATCAGAATAATAAACATTCTTACACGATGGATTAAAAAACATGGCTCAATGCTTGTTAAAATTTTATTTAAGTATTTTTTCATTCGCGGGGAATCGAACCCGTTACTTTTTTAATTCAACCGGAGAATTCGAATGAAAGTGGCCAGGTAGACACTAGCACAGTGGCAAAGTAGATAAGTTAGGTATTTAGACAATATTGTAAATAAGTATTTGTGCGATCGCCAGCTGCGGGCCGCGCGAGAATGGCACCGCGCCGCGCTCGCGCTGGACTGGCGCCGTGACGCACCACGCCTGCGCGTTATTTGACCCGAGCAATCAGCTGTATTTAATTTGGTGTTCATTGCTGTTTTTTTTTTAGTAAAGTATTGTATTTTTTTGTAAAATTCTCGTTTCATTAAGTTGTACTAACATGATGGAGCGTAAATAATGCTAATAAAAAGTTTAAATAATATGATTTTTTTTAAATCAGGATCAATTTTTTTTCCGTCCCATCATCAAAGGTGTCATTAGTACTATCGTCTGTCTTCATTTTCGGGAGCGGTCTACTAATACCCTGCATATTGTGTGATACAGTAAATTATCATCTAAAATCTTTGTTGTAAAATTTCAGTTCATATGGAGAATGCATACCTTTGTGTGGTCTTCATTATCGACGCAGCAGCCTGGCTTGTTCGAGTGTTTAAAATTTTATTCAAACTCCTTTGACCGCAATTTACGAATGAAAATTATTTATTCAAAACAAAACAAACAATAGATACTGAATTTAACGATAGGTACGTTACGGTTGTTCGTGTATTCGGCAAAGTAAACTCGCTTGAATTAAATAATCATCAGTTGTATTTGTCTGAGGGCGTAGAACTACCTGCTGTCTGCTTGCCGCTTGAAGCTAACAACTTGCAGTTAAGAAAAATGGATACGTCATTATAATGAAATTTATAAATTTTCAATATTTTAATACCGAAGTTGTTTACTGATGCGCAATAGAATGACACATTATATGTTTCTTAATTAAACTTTTAAGCTACTATAACTTGCCGGCGATCTTAACCACGAGAAAATGTTTTTGTTCCACGGGAATTATAGCAATTTCTATTGTAGGCATTTTAACACAATTTAGTCTTTACAGAACATCGTAATGGCGTGTAAACTAAATCTTACCGAATTTAAGTGTTTATAACTACATTTAAACACCGAAAACGGAATTACATAATGTTTTTAAACGAGTCGCGCGCCACCTATTGTTCATTCATGGTACTATCTCAGTAACATTTACACAAGGGCCAACAACAACTGTACAAAGTTTCCACTCAATCAGGTGAACGATACGCGGATGTATAGAACCTACACGTCCCTATGAACCTATGGTCTGTAATACAGACCAATACAGATACTAATTTACACAGACTCTGTATAAACATTGTTTATAGTCTTTCGACAGTGTTCGTCGTTACAGAAATTACAAAATAACTAAATTATTAAAATGGAAACAAAAAAGTCGACTGCAACACAAGAACGCTTGTGTAAAAAGATATTTTTATATTTCTGTTTTTTATTTGATTCCCAGGTGTCGTACTTAAATGTTATATAGTTCACTCCCACAATTAAGACGAATCTAATGACACCTCGTATGCTAAAATCCAGAGCTTATTGTTACACAATATTAGGTGTTGACATTTAAAACTCCAGTAATTATACTTAAACGTATAAATTACTGCTCTTGTTCATAGTACTGATAACCCATGTCAACTAACACTTATACACTTTCAATATAAGTTACTTGTACTGATAACCTATATCATCTAAGACCTAAACTGCAATACAGTACGCAAAAGATATACATACATAGGTATGGTCGAAAAACATAATCCTCCTTTTTCGTAGTTGGGTAATGTCGACGTCAAGTGATTACAAGCACAATAATTATACAGTTGAAATTATTATGCCAATTACGATAAGTATAAACACAGAATAGAAAGATAAATTTCTTAGGAGATGTTTCTCTACTTGGGACAGTCTGACTGGTGGAATACCTCCACCCTACAGGAGATCGTAGCCAAATAACCTGTTGTGTTGCTGCGGTGAGTAGGGTTTCTAGAGCTACTTAGGCAGGGAAGTTCAAGGTTGGTAACGAACTAGTGATACCTATGGTATTTATAAGCGTCCATAAGTTACAGCGGCTGCTTACTATCAGGCCGGTTGTGTGCTTGTTTGCCACCTTAGTTGTATAAAAAAAGTTAAACCATTGAAAGCCCCAATCAAGAATCAACCAATAGTAATAATACTCATTTCACGTATCTATGCGAGATTTTTCCACATTTGTTAAAATGTTTTAGCGCCTAACAAAAATTATGTACATATATAGGTATACTATCTGGTACCCGCGACTTCGTCTGCGTAGAAAAATTATTTTGTGTACCCTAATTGTTTCTTTAAGGTTTCGTCTAATTTCGTGATATTTTTTTTTAGATAAGGGGGCCAAGAACCTAAGGAATAAACCAAATAAAATAATAATCAAAATCTATTCGGTAGTTTTTGCGTGATGCGTGCAAAACGGATAACCTCTATTATTTTATTTATATAGAAGAAATACATCGACCGATTCCAGAATGCGATAAACCAAAAGAAAATCAGTGATGAGTTTATCACTATATGTATGGTATTTACCAAGAAGAATATATATGAATTTTCATATCCGTAATTTGAGAAATTATGGGTACTTCATACAAAATTTTATGCCCTATTTCACCCCTTCAAGTTTTATTTTCACGACAAAAGGTAGCTTATGTCCTTCTCCAAGATACAATCTATCTCTATACCAAAATTCATATAAATTTGTTTAGCGGTTTTAGCGTAAAAATGTAAGAGAGACCGACAGAAAAACATGTATTATTAATATCATAAATCCAGATATAGCTCTGTCGTATAATAGTATGGATAACAGCAGTTACATACTATACAAGTATTATAAAAAACTTTTGAAATGAATCATCTTTTGGGACGGTGTGAATTGGATTTTATGAATCGAAAATGTGTAACGAAAAAGAGATAGCTATAAATATAATATATAGGTTTTAGGCTGTGAGAGCATGAGATAGAATACGTTTCTATGTAGTTCCGCTATCCTTCGTCTATTCATAATGTACTCAAAATATATACAAAGAGAGGGAGGGAGAGAGAAGTTTCATTTTTGCCGCGTGTGTTTGTGTGTGTGTGATAAAGTATCAGCGCTTTTTTTGCCCTTCCTCGGTTGTTTTTTTCTAATTGACTATACTTTTAATCATTAAGGGCTCTGAGGCTATTAGAGGCGTTGATAGCTTCACCAGGCTTGGAGGCGAGCAAGGAAGGCACTTAGCCGCGAAAGCAAGACAACAAACTCAAGGGTGCCAAAGAGGCCGACCTTCAGCTTGGGATGTTACCGTACATGCAAATAAGTCGCGGTCTAACTAATTCCCTATCAGTATAATTCGATCTAACTTAACTATATATTTATAAGTGTTTCTGCCTCCTGGGAGAATAAGTCTAATTAGCCAAAAAATAAAAAAAAGATCCTATACAGAACCTATTTACCTGTGTGGTGTGCACGTATATGGTGGTGCAGTGTAATGATGTCTATTGGTGGCCAGTGGTTGCAAGTGCAGTGGAACTGTATCGTGCGAATGGTTGCTTGGCTCAAGGGTTCCATGCCGGAGGAACGGATCTAGGTTCGGGTTGCCGCTGGAGAGGGTGATCGTGGCGGGTATACAACAGCGAAGTTAACCGGTCGTCTCCCGGTCTTCGATATCATACCGACTTGCAAGACTATCGGAATTTGGATATAAGTTGAGGGATCCCAAAAATGCGACATTTCAAAAGAAAGACTCTGTGACGGGTTTCATAATTCAGTGATGAACGATATTGAGAGTCAAAAAATAGTTGTTTCAACGATACAAAATATGCAATAATAATACTAATGATGAATTTTTAATTGAGCACTAAAATTTTCAAACAGAGTTTCGGTAATTAATATCGACTTAAAGATAATACAAATTTTCGTACAAAAATAACTACGATAATTTTAAACAATAGAACTCTACTTGGTGCCTATTGTTTCTAAGATCCTTGGAATCTTGGATTAATATTTTAAGCGCGTACCTTGATTCAGTACAGGCGTCTGCACAAAGAGAAACCTTCCAAATATTAAGCCTATATAAATTCGAAGATTGTGTAGTTATATTTATATAAACTCAATTCTGTCAGCGATACCATTTGAGTTTTGCAGTACTTTTTTAAATACTTGTTGTCTATTTTTATTATTGATTTCTTCTTAAAAGCAAAGGCGTAAATAAGAATATACCAACTTTTGATTTTTGATTATTATTTACAACCAGCATTATGCTTAGTTGGGGCCGTTTTGTAGCAACTAGCATTTGATTTTTTTAATGTAAGTAGTTCTAAAAAATGTTTAAATTGTCTGTAGTTTCAAATTTCTTTTCTATAAATAAATCTTTTCGGTTATTTACAATCTCAATTCTCTGGCAGATAAAAGTAACAAGACAATTGAAACCGGGTATATGACAATTATGGTGAAAATCCCGCCAACGTCATAGTAATTCGCATAAACGCGTCGCGATTGGGTATGTGCATGTCCAGTTTCTATTTATATATGTCGGCATGATAGCAGTGACTGGAGATGGATTGTTGATCTCTCGCTGGTCGCCACCGTTTTTTGATCCTATTGTGATTACCGTCACTTTGTGGTGATTAAATAAAAAAAGCTATTTTAAAGCTTGTACCGTATCAACTGTCAAAATTATGTACGATAAGTGTCGGTTTAAAAAAAAAAAAAATTACAGTTTTAATTTTTTTAATATTTACCAAATTTTTGAAGACTATATAAAATTAATCTTTACATCATTCATTCTTATTTACTATGAGGGATTCTACCCTCTTAGTTTTCTGAAGAATTATGTATGAGGTATATTAATATTTATTGTTTTGAATAGAAAAGTAATATTACTTAAAACTTTTATCAATAGATGGAATTGGACAGAAATAAGTATATACAGAAAAACTTCTCACTTTAGTTACATATGTGTCCATTTGTAACATGCTTTATGCCGACTTAGAGCACAAAGAAATTTCTTTGGGGATTTCTGTGTACTTGGGGCAGTCTGGCTGCTGAAATACTCCACTCTACAAAAGATCTCAGCCAAATAGCCTTGATGTTCATGACTAGTAATCAACTTTAAGCTGGCTTTTTCGAAGCACCAATATTGATGATCACACCCCTTACAGTGTTCAGTTTACCACAGTTAGCAGAAGTTAGCAAAAGGTCTGCAACTATAAAAGCAAATCCACTTACCGTTCTTCTAGAACGTCCAGCTTCTCGTTGGTGATATGGATGAAGATTGTGGAACGATTAAGCATAATCCAAAGCACTTCAGTTGGTTAGTTAGCACGTACGGAGTAAAGACTTCCTTTTTTTGCTCTTAGCGGTCGAACACTCGCGAGCGTAATCAAATTAACAATGGCCATTACGACTATACGGCCGGTTTTAGAAGTGGGGATGTGCCGGATCGCGACAGTTCCGTCGGTTCAGTAGTGGATTTACGCGATCAGTCGCAAACCTTGCCCAACCAAGAAGTGCACTGAACACTGAACACTTGTGTTGCGGCCCTACTGTGAGTAGGGTTTCCAGAGCTCCTTGGGTACAATGTGGGCAATGCGTTAGTGATATATATAGTATTACAAGTATCTATAGGCTATAATCGCCGTGGGTATAATCAGGCAGGCAGTAATTTTGTTTGTAACTTTATTTGTATAAAAAATAGCCTATAGCATTCCTATATCTATTTACAAAAACCTCAGAAGACCGTATTGCTGAGGCCAGTTATAATATTGTTACACCCGTGGGTATTAAAAATGCCGTTGATCGACGTGAAGAAGTTTTATTCGAATTCCACACAGTTACTAATTACACGAACTCATAACACTGTTATTTATTACACTGTGGTTTCGCTTCCTTTTTATCGATCGTTGTTATCGCTTTATAATTCAAAACTGAACTGCCTCAGCGCCGCGCCTGAGTCGCTTATATACTACACTAAACGACCGCAGAAACATCGTGAAGCGTGGCGACTTTTCTTGATGTTTACTTTCAATGCCTACTCGATGACGTAATCGAGGCTATAAGCCCTATACATGTGTGTGTAAACTGCGATGTTTACATAAACATGCGCCGCGGTTGTTTACGACGCGAAAATAATTTCGATATCCTGAGAAATTTCGAGCTGCTTCGAGATATTTCGGGAACAGGATTTTCTCTATCTTTTTAATCGGGTTGTAACAGGTCGTAACAATATGTTGCTATACCTGAGAACCAATGTGTGTTAAAATCGAATAAGAACAAAAACACAGCAGCTTTGCGGCAAAGAGATGTTGCGGTAATTGCGGCATAATTGATTGCTCACTTTAAGCTTTATATTATTATCCTTATCTAGAGTACGCTTTAAAATACATCAAAGCGACAAAATGCCGTAATGATCCCAACCAGTACTTTATACGAACAATCGAGAACAAAAGGCCGCCCAGTCACCGCCTTCTAAGCCTATTGTACTTCAACGGATAAGCTGATCAATAATCTTATCCCGACAACCCTGCGTCAGTTTATCGCCTCATAAAAAATCCGACGACTCAAAAAATCCAACATAAAACTTCTCTATTGAGGCAGCGCGACGTTCCAACTGAATACAGAATAATCTAGAATCGGATACAACCCTAATGCGTACTATAAATCAGACGGATATCGCGGGTGTGACAAAAGTTATGGCACCACTATAAATTGAGTATCGGATGTTATAGCCTCCGTTGCCTTTAGTGACCCATATCTGATCAGCAAATCGGAATTTGCTTAGGTGTGTGAACGAGCCCGAATAACGTTTAAGGGTCAATATCCCGAAATACTCACAAAGGGTTAAGTCGATTATGTTTTTAGGTATATTTGCGTTATATTACTTTTCTAGATAATTAGCAATTATAATAAATTATGTAGATCATATTCTTTTTACAATCGTTTATTTCTTTCACATCAAATCTTAAAAAACCTTATTTATCCTAGGGAGTGCAAATTTTACACGTTAATTCAGTTCCGATTACAATAGATTTTTATGGTAAGCGTGAACTAATTGCACACCCAGGAATGGCTCCAGACGAAAGAACTCTTTAACGGTCAATAGCTTAAACACGAAGTTTTGTATATACATTGAATTTTGTTTGCCCGTTTTAAATTACACCATAACCTGGCTGCTGCACCCAGGGTTGGCTTTCGACAGGGGAACTCCTCAACGGTCAGCAGTACAGACACGAAATTTAGCATTGATTATGGAATGATGAATGATTGATGAATTATAAATAGAGTCATTTTTCAAATTTGAAGTCTTTTCTAGTAATTATGTATCTTTAGTAGTATTATGGTTAATTAAACAACACAAAATTAAATTCCCTCAGCTCTCTCTGTTGCTGGCTATGTACTACAAGTGGTGGGTTAAGCATTTCGTACTTTTCGCCTCTACTTTTTTTATATAACTAAAGTGACAAACAAGTGTATGGCCCGCATGATGGTAATGGATCAACGCCTTTAACATCAGAGGTGCCACTAGCGCGTTGCTGCGTTGGACTCCTTCCCCATGAAGCTCTGGAAATCCTATTCAACGCAAAAACATAAAACAAGGTTATTTGGCTGTGATCTTCTGTAGGATGGAGGTATTCCACCAGTTAGGAGGAAATTAGTAATATTAGGAATTAGGAGAAAATTTTCCAAAGCGATTCCAAACCTTCGCTCCGTCCATGACACTACCATCAGAATAATTATATATTAAGATGTAAGTCAATAAATCCAATAAGTATAAGATAAGATCATAATAAAAACTCAAAGTCATTTAACTATACAATACAGTTACATAATGCACAGCACAATATTATACATAATCGTAATTGACACACATTTGTCAATAATAATAATAATCATTTATAGCCAAAAAAAAAGTTTATAAATTAAGAAGATTAGGCATACACATACAATTTGCTAATGGAATAGACTCAGCTGATGCTATATGGCGTGGTTTAACCTCACCACACAGCGCTGGTTTTCACTCTGCCCCACATTCACAAATAGTCCATATTACGCGTAATCGGCAGCTCGGCGCGGCTCCTCACATTATATTACAATTAATTTAAAGATAAGTCAGTCAGTCAGATAGTTAAAAAAGTAAAATAAGAAAATGTTCTTAATCCTTTTGTTTGCGCCAAAGCGAACATTGACTTATTTGTTGACTAAAGAAAGCATTATAACTACGAAGAATATCCCAACTTGCAAAATAAACTACTTAAAGAATATTTCTGTATAGAAATGCTATTAATAATTTTTTCTTGTTAAAACATCAACCGTCTTGTTATAATATTATACCAATAAATACTCAACATCCTTTATTCTATTACGAATATTGAGTAAACAAAAAAAATATTGACACTAATTAAAAGGTTAAATCAAATAAACGTAATATTAACGTTCAGTTATGATAGAATTAGTATTATTGAAATACTTTGAATAAATTATCAAGTTTATAAATGAATAAAAATATTTTAAGAAATACAAAGACCGCAAACCGTACTACATTCTTGAATGGCATATTCATTTTTGTAAAAAAATCCCTATATCGCCTTACTTTCTTTATATTTATAGCCCACGTACCCGCGTTATCTGAAAAGAAAGATTATTGAATTTCCCGCCCAGAAAATTCGCTATTCATTGCCTACCATTTTTATATATAAGGAAAACACGGTCACAGCCGATTGTACTTACGCTCGTGTAGAGAAAAGAAAATAACTTTCTTACGTTTAATATTAGGGCCATTGAACTCTAGAAGAAAAGAAAATTCATATCGTGAACCATTCGCATGAGCCTTAATAATTTCCGACGGTTACGTACACGAAAGGTTCAAAATTTCCGATGACAGCTTTATTACTTAGCCATTAATTTTCTAAATCTTATACGATTAAATCTATAATGCTACTAGCGGTGTACCCACGGCTCTGCACGCGTTTGTTATTACACAGTAGTTATTTCTGTCCCGTAATTTTATTTATACTTATATAATATTATTTATGATTTATTTAGTCTATCAATTGAGAAATGACATGTATTTCCAGTGTAAAATTTAAATCAAAATCGATTGAGAATTAATACGATTTCTAACAGTAATATTGAGATGTCTTATATCCTATCAATCGACCACTGACATAAGCTTCCCCTGGTCACAGTCTCAGATCCCGCCCAAAACTATTGTTTTATTGTTATTAATTTATAAACTATAATTAACGTTTGTCAAGTCACAGGTGGTTGCTAGTATAATGATTTTACAAAAATATTAGATAACTAGCGGTGTGCCCGCGGCTCCGCACGCGGTTTTTACTCTGTAATTATTGTCACTCCGTACTTCTACTGTTACTCATATTATTGACAATTCTTAAGCTATCAATCATGGAATGAATTATACTTCCCGTGTACAACAATCGTTGAGAATAATTGTTATTTTCTACGATTTCCAATAGGAATATTGACAATAATTATTATATCCTATCATTTATAAAATGACTTATGCTCCCCATCTACAAAATTTTATCCCAGTCGGTTAAGAATGAATAAAAATGTAAAATTTTCAATTACTTTTTTTTTACAATTCCTAAAACTGTTATTGAAAATTCTCATAGCTCATCATTAATAGAATGACTAATAATACTTCTCGAGTAAAAAAAAAAAATCAAAATCAGTCCCGAAATAACGATATTTTTTTTACAATATCTAAAAAAAAAATATTCAAAATTCTTATGTACCCACACAATTCATCAATTATATAAGCATTCCGAGTACAAAGTTTTATAAGAGTCGGTCAAGTCATTTTTGAGTTAAATCCGGACATATTATAAACAGACAAAAAAAATTAATGGCAAATTTGTAATCAGTCTCATTCTCAAAATTTGAAATAATAACTTTACAGACAGAACTACAGATTTATTAACATAGATATTTAAAAGAAAGAGTAACAACGTAGTGCTTATTAAACTTAGTAAACTTTGAATATAGATATCGTGAGATAAATCGTATCTTGTATATTACATTTTACTTTTATTTTTGTAATATGTGACACGACATATCCACGAAAGACGCTAGTTTTTATGTTGGCAATAAATGTATATAAGCAATAAGTTGTCTTATACTATTTACTGAACGTTTTGCTTACTGTCTGTTATAAAATACTTGTGTCATGCCGTTTTTGATTAATATACTATTACATGACTAGCTGTGCGCCACTGTTTCATCCGTTCAATGTTCATTTCTCCATTGTGCGGCTACCAGCCTAAATTAAAAGAACTAAAAAATCTCAATGTTTAATCTTCGTTGTACTGTGAATTATTTTTTCTGACTGACTGTACTGTTTGTTAGCCTTAGGAGCTCTGGAGAGTGACGGCTTTTACAGATTCACCGTGGCTTGGGGAACGTATCGTGAAACTGCGGAACCAATCCCGGCCAGCGTGTTCCCTCTTCCTTACGATATCAAAAACCAACGCACCCGTGTAGCCTAACGTTGTTCTCACTTCCCGTAATCAGGGAGTTGACAACTTTTGGAAAATTGTTTTAAACACTTTGTATGTTGAAAATAATATCTATCAATAATTTTTTCTTTCATTAATACAACATAAAAAGTGATTTAAAAATGTTGTTTAATCTAAATAAAAATAACGCCACAAAAACGATGCTTTATGTCCCGTGACGTCATCATTCATTTTATATGTCTTTTTTATGATAACAGTAACAAGTTCAACAACTAACTCAAGAGTCGACGTTCATATTTCCTGTACGGTGACGTCATGTTTTCCAATCAGCGTTTCCGAAGGGAAAATTAAATAAATAAACAATTGCTTTTTCAACATTTGTATTGTTTTAGGCTTTTTATAGTATAGGCGAATATTACTCAATAATTTACTTTAATTTATTCATACAGTCAACTCGCGGATTGCCTTCAGCTTGCCAATTGCTTAACGTTCATGGTTACTACTCTTTGGAGTCTTAGATTGAAGTTATATAAGCCTTACTTAATAAATAGGTGATAAAATGCAAAATTGTTTTATTAACCTGATATTTAGTTCCAGTGACTAGCACGGTCGAACAAGAAAATATCTTAGTCTTTAAAATATTAGTATAGATTGCAATTATTCATTATGATATCATGTCGTTACTGGGTAGTAAATTACACTGTGGATGTGCTAATACAATACGCCTTGTGAACACAATCTTGCCTCAATGTAAGCCCCTTAATGAACAACAAGTTGAAACACCGTGTCTATTATCAGCGGTTGCTGTAGAAACTGTAATTGATTAACAGCGTAGTATAGACGATAATTAAATTGCTGGAAAATTATTTTCTGTTCTGTGAGACTCGACTCATCTAATTATAGTTATTTAATATACAATTTTCTTAACAACTTTAATAATTGTTTGACACTACTTTGAGAATTAATTGATGTTGGTATATATATGAGACCATCTTTGTGCGCGTCTCCGATCGAATGGGCGTAGTTTTTTTTTGCGGTCTACAATTATTTAGTACATTAATTTGATATATCTACCTAGTAGATATGGTTTACTCAATGCAAGCCATTTATTTAACTTTAAAATCATCTTTTTTCCGAATTATCCCTTATCGTTACTGCGTATTTTGTCTGTTACTTTTTATGTAACGAAATATATTCTGTAACCTTGCCAGGTAATATAGCTACAAGTATGAATTAAAAAAAAACATGTAAATCAGGTAAGTGGTTCTCGCGTGAAAAGGACATTAACGGACAGACTTTTTTTTTTTTTTTTTTTTTTTTTTTTTAACTGACTACACTGTTAGCCTTAGGGGCCCTAAAGCCGCTGCGGCTTTTACAGCTTCACCGGACTTGGGGGCGAGCGCAGAGGGCACTCAGCCGCCGAACGGACAGACAGAGAGACGTTGAGTTTTATAACCGCTATATTCATTCATTCATAGATCTATGTGTTTTTTTATGGAGAAAGTTTTTGCGCTATCCCTGAACGCGACATGTGGCGCTGTGTTCGAGTTATTGACCACTGGAAAGACAGAACAACATCTACGGAGTCGTCAAAATTACGTACAATAAATATATTTGATGAATATTATTTACTTTATGTATGACTAGATGTAGCAACTTACCATAATTTAAACGCAATCGGTATAATATTATGTAATATTCTAAGTGTTTATGTTAGTCTACTGATTTCATTGAAATAGAAGAAAGATCATTTAATGATGTATTGTTTCATATGTATATATAAGTATAGATATAAGGTTTATGAATAAACTTTTTCTCATTCATTTAAATCTAAATCCATGCATATAAATGCATGTAAACAACCTACAACTAAAGTACCTACTTTAGTTGTAATATATAAAAAAAAGACTTTGATAGTATAAATGTAAATTACTGATACTTTATACTGCGTAAATTGAAAACAAGATGTGAAATAACATTCGATAACAGTATTATAATACGAAAGCAGTAACATTATAGATTATTGCTACATAATGGGAGAAAGGATATTATTAATAAATGAATTCAATATAGCATAGATTGCCTGGTAAATTGTATCATAAATGTTTAGCACTTAAATGAAATCTTTGTGATGTGTATAAAGATATTACCTTGAAGGTGCAGACTTATTTTCTTCTAATATTATGAAAGGTTTGATGCTATGTTTTGCGAGATAGAAAATGCGATAAATATCAAGCAACTTATACTAAAATTTGTAAATATATTACAGATATTTTTAAATTTATGACTCCGCCCTCGTTGTTACTGAAATAAAACTAATTTAACTATGTTCTTTATGTAAAATAAATGTTTATCTCAGAAGTGTCTCGTTCTGTGCGCGAATTTTTTTTGTGTAATTTGTGCTCTTTAATATCTTACACATGAGTCTTAAAGAAGCAAAACAAACCACATAATTTTTTTCATTGTTTTTAACACTTCCATTTTTATGAATATCCAAGATTTAATCATAAATTCTATTCTACAATATGTCGCAATAACGTTATTATTTATCTATATTTGTAAGTTATTTACTATAACTTGCAATATATACAATAACTTTACAATCATTGTTGCATAAATATATTGTAATTAAAAATGATATCTACACCTTTTTCACTTTCATTGTATGACTCGTACAGTTAAAGATATTTAGTTAGGTCAATTCTCTGTCGCGAGATGGACCGGGAGCATCACGAGGCTCAGCATTGAGTTTTCGACTGGAGGAGAAGGAGGATTCCCTCAGTGTATGAGCTCTCCAGCTCGTGTCATAAGTGATTTAAACGGAAATCGTAAATTAATCGCAAAATAATACAAATATTTCAGATATGGCACCGTAGATTTCTGCTTCTACTGTATGTTAGGTCAATTAGTAGGTAATATTACTATATCTAGGACAAATTTCAAATTCGTGTAGTTAATATATTAGGTCCTTACATATGAAATTGGCGTTTTGTTGAACTGATCACTTTGATCTCAAATATCTGGCGTCTGGTTAGAAATTCCAAATTCAAATTTATTCCAAATTTAGGCTTGTGTATTTGTGTTTCGAATTTAGCGATTCATTTGTTTTCGCACTATTTTATTTTTCTTTGACATCGTTTTTTTCCCAAAATAGAAAATTTAAAATATCGCCTTATTTACGAATATAAGTTCCATCAGCGCTGCATAATCAGCTCGAAGGATTAATGATGTGTATGGGAAAGCTACTCTAAAAGAAAACACGGTACATTTTTGGTTCCAACGTTTTCGTTCTGCAAATTTTGACCTACGAAACAAACCCCGTAGACGGCCGGAGACCCTAGTTGAAAATGAAGAATCAAAGGTGATCGTTGAAGTGGATCATTCGCAAACCACATCAGAGTTAGCGAAAGGCTTCGGTGTGAGTGATAAGAAAAAAAATATTCACTTGAAACAAACAGGAAAAGTGAAAAAGCTCGAGAAATTGGTACCGCATGACTTGATTGAAGCACGCCAAGAAACACCTATTGAGTTCTGCATTACTCTCAACCGCCACAATAACGAGGGAATTTTGAATCGTATTATTACTTGCGACGAAAAATGGATCCTTTACGACAATCAGAAATGCTCATCACAGTGGTTGAACCCAGGAGAATCGTCCAAATCCTGTCCCAAACGAAAGTCGTCTCAGAAAAAGGTACTGGTGAGTATTTGGTGGACCAGTGCTGGTGTCATACACTACAGCTTCGTAAGATTTGTCCAGATGATAACGGCAGATCTGTATTGTCAACAATTGCATACCATGATGGAAAAGATAGTCGTTAAACAACCGAGACTGGTCAATATCTCAAGCCCACTGCTGCTTCAGAACAACGGTAGACCCCATACATTACGACCGACGGTCGCTAAATTAGAGAAACTGTGGTTGGAATGTCTCCGAAACCAACCATATTCCCCGGGCATTGCTCCAACAGATTACCACTTTATTCGGAATTTGGACAATTTCTTGCAAGGAAAATAAATTCAATTCCGATGAGGCTGTCCAAACTGCCTTCAAAGATTTTATTGATTTTTGCTCCCACAATTTTTTCAGCAATGGAATTAATGAACTACCTTTAAAATGGCGAAAGTGAATAGATAATAATGGTACATAATTCGATTGATGAAATGTATAATTTCTAATTTTTTTTATTTTACTTTCATCATATAAAACGCTAATTTCATTAATAGTTACAATTCCTATATTCCATTCTTGTTCTTGCTATTTCAAAAGGACAAAATTAGAGAAACCTATAATAATATAAGTAATTATAAAACTGTACAGACGCCGAGTTTCTCAGACTAATTACATCGTCAGTTAGTCTAACCACGTGGTTTTCTAATTTAAAAACTAAGGTCTCAACGTCTTTAACTAGCACTAGGTTATATTTATGTCTTGTTATTTTCGTCGTGTACGTTTTTAGTTCTGATTACTCCTATTATGTTCTAATAATAGCTTTAGTTTCTATTTTATGTTTTTGGTAGAGACCTTGATCATTTACCTAGATAGACTATGGATTAAAATCCCCACGTTAAGAGTAAATGTCTAATCTTATCTTGCAGCGACTTGCAGCATTGATAATATACCGACAACCGATTGATTTTGAGTAAATGCTCTCAGTCCCACTAATGGGTTAAATGAAATTTTTTTTTACGATTTTGTTCTAGCACGGGAAGTGAAGGCACTGTGAAACTGCACGCCACGCCATTGTTTTGTCAACCTGCAAGTCTTTAGGCAGCTTAATATGTACTGGCTGATTCCGAAACGGACAAACTAAAGAAAAGTCACTGTGGCGGGTTTAACATTAGAGGTGGGCGATTATGAATGATCATTCAATATCGAGCCATTTACGTATACTCAGAGGTGGGCGATTATAAATGATGACTGAATTAGATATGTCTGTCGATACATAGAAATGTAGAGTGGAAAGCTAAAAAAGAGGTCGTTCAGTCGTAAACAAAGTTCTTTAGAAGAACATAAATGTTCATAATATACATTATGTATTAAAACCCCGTCGGATTCGTGGATGTGTTATTACTTATCGAGAGTATATTCTGTTTATAATATCTATCTCAGCTTATATGAAAAAAAAAGTAAAATGAGGAAACTTACATGGCAATACATGCGGCGTGGCACAGGGTATCGCCATACGATCAAACGTACCACTGTGCCGCGCTGGGACAGGCGACGGTGTTATCACGTTTTAAAAATTTGCTAAATATTAGGGAAACAAAAACTAAATATGTTAATTTTAAATCGCAATAACATTTTTATTTTCATAAATAAATATAATTTTGATATTTTTTTTGGTGATGTCATTGGGGTACCTATGTAGCTTTTGGAATTCGATGGGGTTTTTAATACATACTTTATATACCAATTAGCTAAAAAAAATCGGTCGTAATAATTACTAATCCTAACAAATTAGTAATTACTAATGGCTATAATCGAGATATCTTCATAATAGAATGATTTAATTATTATATCTCATAATCAATCATAATAATTCTTTTGATTTTATAATAACTTTGTCTACAAAGTGTGTTAAGTAACTTTAATTATGATTATTAAGTTTGTAGATAGCAAAGTTCGAATTAATTGTGCTAATGTGGAACGAAAAGTTATTAGAACTTATTTTAATCTGTTAGATAATACGATTTATAGAATAATATTTGTTATTACTAGCCGTTAGTTATATCCCACGACCGGGGAGATGCCTATTTTTCTGATAAAAATTAGAGATATATTCGCTAAGCTAGCCTAAAAATAAAAACATATCTTATTAAATTTTCGAACTAAGAAGTTACCGGCGTTAACTCTGGACTTCTCACAGGCCACGGAATGGGTCCTCTTCGCCCTGTCCAACGATTAGGATTTTCCTATCGAGCCATCGGCCAAAGAAAAACACGATATACCAGCAAGACGGAGGTTCTGCACATTTTGGTATCAATGTTAGGCGATAGCTCGATCGCCATTTTCTTACCGTTGGATAGGGCGAGTAGGACCCATTCCGTGGAATGCGAGAAATCCGGACTTCACGCCCGTAGATTTCTGTCTGGGGTCATATGAAATCATTAGTTTACGACGTCTCGCCTGTGTCACCCGCAGAGGAACTCAAAACAAGAATTATAAACGCAGCAAATGCCACGGGGAATAATTTAACTACTTCGCTAGTTCAGCCACAACTCAGAAAAATAATGCGACTTTGCGTACTCAATAGGGGAAGTCACTTCGAGCAAGAACTTTAATTAGGCTAAATTACAAAATGTCTTATTTGTTACTTATTATTTATTGTTAATTGTTATTACTACTAAACTGTTACTGGATTCTAAATTTTATTTTATATTTGTATTTTTGTTTAATTTACATTAATTCATTTATTAATTAATTTTATGGAAATGTTAAAGAACGACCTTGAGTTTAGTTCAAATATGAATTTCCGCCTACTTCCTTTGTGATCATTTTTTTGTCAGTTTCTTTGAAATAAGTTCCTAGATGTTGTGCATTTTTGGAGAGCTAAGAATACGATTATGTTTTTAAAATAATATGCAAGCCAAGTTTCATAACGTTTTTTTTTGTTTTTAAGGCATTTTAGTGAAAAAGAAATCTCAATATAATATTGAAATAATATCATTTTCGTCTCGCATTATTAATTTTGGACTGATGATTGTTGTTTTAATATTAATAAATATAACCAGTGTTTAAACGTTTTTGTAAATCAAATAGAAAATGAGATTTAAATTGATACTTGTTTTTATTACTTTTTTTGTTGCATTTTTGACTTATTTTGAAAAAAGCTAGAAAACATGATTACTCAAAAATGTTTTACTTTTTCATAATACATATGGGGGTTAAAATTATTGCAAATAGCCACCCCTATCACCTCCTAACTAGAATTTGTTGAATTACCAATAATCCTGTATAATATATTTATCATCATCTATTCGCTCTCCGTTACAGCGATCGCAAGCAATCTCTATTCTGACAGCCAGTTAGATTCTCAGAGCTCTGCCTGTCGTGTTTATGTTAATGGCTAACATAAACGTGCGATAACACTTGGGGCAGATAAGAAATGTACATCATATAATTATGTATGTATTGTAAACCCGCAGATGGTATATTTCTATAATAATAAAATAAAGCAGAAGAGTTTTTTTGTTTGTTTAAACACGCTAATTTCTGGAACTACCTGTCTGATTCAAATAACTACTTTTGTATATGATAGTCAAATTCACGAGAAATAGTATAGACTTTGTAACATTAAGCTACCTTCTCAGTTAGTCCTTAGTATTAATTTTTGTTTAGTAAGTCAGAACAAAAAGCGCTCCCGAACTGCTTTATCCCAGTGCGCTAGCGTAATGGTTAGTGATGCGTAAATACAATGTTCTAAAAAAATATTAGCCTTTAGTACATCAAAAAATCCGCAATACCATATGCCTATCATGAGATAGGACATAGGATAGGTGCTACATAAGCCACAATCAGGCATTTAGTCACAATTTTTTTTGGTAAAATTAAAAAGTGATTTCAACTTTAAGAAAATTGTATGAAGATATATTTTGCTCTTTATATCATGTTATTTGGACGCATAGTTCAGTTAGGAAAATAATTTGGAAAATTAAATTAATTTTACACTTGGCTCGGTAGAACAAGATGCGATGAAAACCAATATATTCTAATACTACAAGAAAATGTTACTAAAAACATAGACTATAAATATATAATTATAGCGAAGTTGTACAATTTGATGTGAATAAATAACTAAACAAAATGATATGATATAGGCAACGATTGAATAAATGATAAACAAGCTAAATTAAAAATGAGTTATTAAAAGGGAAACAAAAATTCCGACTGCAACAAAAACTAATTTTTTTTTCTAGTTTTGCTTTTTGTTTGATTACCAGATGTCGCATTTAGATACTTTACAGCCTATTATAATACTCCCACAATTAAGACGAATGTAATGATACCTCGTATACTAAAAACCATCAGGCCGTTTAGGCTACAGTGTGCCAAAGAAATAGACATACATGCGCTCGAAAAATATAACCCTCTTTTTTCGCAGTCGAGTAAAAACGTTCTGATGAGTTCTTTATCCCCAGCCGATTTCGACTACAGCGACTTCTTTGTTCCTGAACGGATACAAAGTAATATTAATAAGGGCGCTGTTTTTCTGCCCTTTGATGCACTTATGGTGAGTATTGTACTTTATACATTATTTCTCAAAAGGGTTTTTGTGGCATTGCCATATATTATCTCTCTTAATTATTCATCAAAATTAATTATATAAACATTATTTTAAAGTTTATTCTCCTCGCTTCTGTCGACAAATTGTTGAACACAACAAAAAAAAATATTGAAAGGACTATGCAACTAACATGTAAAAGACGCCATCTATAATATGTCAACTAACATGAGAGCTGTTTGGTTGCTTACAATCTATAATGTGAGAAGTATATTTACTCTATATACCTAGTACTTTAACTTTAGTTAATTAAATAATTATTAATAATTTATAAATTGGAGGAAAAATTAACAATGTTGTTTTCATTTTCTATTTATCTTTCCCCAGAAACGCTTTTACGTTTCAATTAAGAGTAAACAAACAAATTTGCCTATTGTTGTTTGTATTTTCAGTTATATCTCGTGCGTATTTATCTAGAAAGATAATCACGTAAGCAACCGCGTCTCGTGCAACTTAACGCCAATTAACTAGGTAAATTATGTTTACTGATAACAGGTATGTATTTGTAAGTGAAGTCCTTTAAGTAATTGGCACACCAAATACATTAAGATTTAAATAAGGACAATTACCACCGACATCTATCTTTGTCAAAGGTGTTTTTTTTTGTGGAAAATGCTACAGCCATATCTTTAATTCTTCATCACAAATAATGATTTATACATTATTTTAAATCTTATGATCCTTGCTATTGATGAAATTAAGTCTAAATTAATATTAACGCTTTCGTTGAAAAAAATGATTAGAATAACTTTTTATAAAAAACCGTAATTTTCATTAAAAATGCCATCAACAGGATATGTCATTCACTAAAATATAGGAGGCGCCATCTATTAACAATCTATTTAACTAACATGATAGACTGTAAGACTATTTACATAAATGAAAATTTTATAATTTTGCGTTTGAAATGCGAAATATTTGCACGAGTCAGGTAGTTTTTGTACAATGTAAATCTGCCAATGTCTTTGGTGGTCCTCGGTGAACACTGAAGCAAGTGAAACTTTAAAATTATACCTCACATCGTTGTTGAACGTAATGTACGGTAGGGTGGTTGCTCGGATTACTGCATCATAAAACGTTCAGTGTAACTTTTATGTCTGACATTTTACCCAGTTCCAAGCTATGATATAGAATGTACCTATACTCGTCCACATTACCTTTATAATAATCCAGATGTTTACCTGTACAAAAATATCCATAATCTAAATGATGTTGCATTTATACATAAGATCATCGATGACCGTATTGATTATCCCACTATTCTAGCAGAAGTACATTTTAATGTTCAATGTTTAATTTCAATTTCAATTTTAATGTTTAATGTCGTGAGAAAGTGCATAATATAATGAGATTAATAGAGAATTTTGACATATTTGCACAGACATTACCGAACATTATTACCTAGATAAAAAGTTATTTCACTTCAGACACTTAGTTTAATTTACATTAATCGATATTCATAATAACTGGTCGCTCTGTTTTATTTTTCTTTCCCATTATTAATTAAAACATAGTGGTTCTTTCAATGAATTATTTTAATATTACAATGTTAATTACATTAATTTTCTGTTATTTATATTAGTATTAATTGATATTATTATTTTTTATTATTAGTAGCTTTCATACGTTGTCATAACCTACTTGTATTTAACTTTATTTTATTTTATTTTTAAAATTACATTTGCGTTATTTTATGTTATCAATGTGGTGGGCGCCTATAATAGGTTCGCATATCAGTATTAGACTTAGAATTAATTGTAAAAATAGCTCAAGTATAATATGCGCACTGTTGGCGCTTCTTTAATAAATAAACCTATTATATATTTGCCCCAAAAGATATCCAAAAGGACCGATCTTGCGCTGCTGCATCCAGTGGCTTTCCGCAACTTTAATCTGGTCGTTGGTCCTTCCTATGGCAGACTCGGCCCATCGGTCATCCGTTCTCCGTGCGACGCCCACAGCCACTTCAATTAAGCAATTCTTAGTGCTATGTCACTGTCGGTGACTTTGGTAGAAATTATCTTTTCAAAATTCTTGACTATCAATATTGTAAGCCACCTTCGATCTGACTCACATATGTTTTATATTTATGCTGATTCCGGTATGCTATTCACCGTAGGGTTCAAATGAAAAACTATTTATTTTAGATGCGGAGAGTACCTGCTGCGTGTGTCTTGGTCGATTTCTTAGACAGAACTGATTTTGCCACCCCCGCTTCCGATCTATCCGCCCACGCTGCCCTCAACAGTGTGTACCGTTACCCCGCATAGTGACTAAGCGAGACTCACTACTATCAGAGCGGGATGGCGATAATATAGTGTGCGCGTACTCTCCGCTTTCTCTTTATTATTAAGATATTTACAACTTATTTTCTAGTACACTTGTTACTATTTTATAATGTCGCGAACAAATATAAACGGTGAGTTTTCCGACTATATAGTAGTAAGTATTTGCTGATAATATGGAGGAACATGTAATGCTCGATGACCTCAGTAAATCATACGAAGGATTTGATTTTAGGAATAGATAATAATATTTACTTAGTAATTAACAATAATTAATATTGAATAAAGCTTATTAATAGTTAGAATTAGTATTGTTAAAATTAAAAATGCCTAAAATGTGACCCACGATGAAATACATCAAGCCGATTCAGCTGCGCAGGAACATTGTCTCGCTGAGCGTGTTCTATCGTCTATATCATGGTGAGTGCTTTGAAGAGACGTTCAATCTGATTCCATCCACTCCTTTCCACAACAGAACTACACGCGATGAGTTTCGGAGTCACAGTTTTACTACTACAGTTTTACAGCTACTATAAAAACATGAATCTAAAATAAGCACACATCAACGAAACGTTATACAAATCTAATAGTTATCATTAATTTACGTTTTCTGTCCATCTCGGTTCAGTGTGCTGAGTTACAGCCCCACAGGGATCAAATCTACTTCGCAACTCGTATATTATTCAATCTTTCCTCAGGTATGAATGTTCATTAGTCCGAAAAAAAATTCGCCAGCTCTTTTCATGTTCACCGACCTTTCAGGAGTTGGTTGAGGCTAACGTCGACTTAAGTTTATTTATAAAACTTTTCATGCCCACCGGACCTCACTCGTCGTTACCGCAAACTCGTTATACGAAATTAAACTAGTTTTTCCTGCGAATATTAACATTACTTCTTTTTGTACGTACAATATTCGAGTAACAGGTTATTTTATGTTTGAAATTAAAAAAAATGTAATATTTAAACTATAGCTTGCTACGTAATAATTCAACTCTTTTCGCTACGAAGGGCATACATTTTTTATTTGTATGGTAACTTTGTTTGCTCAAGTATATAATAAACTAGGTATGTACTTTATACTTCCTATGTACAAGCTTGCTCTCGTAATGTAAAATAATAATATTTTATAACCTGATTATGAAGTAAAGTGATGTTTAGCATTAAGAAAAGTTAGAGTAATAATAATATTTTTTTATTGTAGAGTAATTTTAAAATTACAGAGCAAAATAGCGTGAAAAACTAAGAAAAGGTGATAATAAAGATTTTGGAACGGAAGTTTTTATATTGACATTTTCATTCAATGGTTAAGAATCTTATTCATTATTTATATCATATCGTTTAATAAATCTGTCACCAAACACCAATAAGTGTGTTCCGGTAGCCGCACTTGAAAGCCAGCCTTCCACTTGGCTTAACGTGCTACCATCTTAGGCCACATCGTCACTAAAGATCGGATGGGATTGTGGCCATAATGCTAAACCTATAATCATACAAAAATCTTTTCTGATATAATATCAGATTTTCTGATTATAAAGCTCAAGAGATTTTTTATTTATTTGAATACGCTAATATCTAGAACTACCAGACAGATTTGAAACACTCATTTTAAATGCAAAAATAACATGTATTATAATTTTAGAATCTGACGTAGACTGAACTTTGTGATCGCTGAAGTAGATAACAAACAGTACTTTAATATAACATAAATAATAACAATTAATTGTGTATTGGTTTTCTATTTAAATATATTTAATTTTACTGTGACAATTAATTTGATCTCAATTCATTTCATTATTATATAATAAACTATGCAGTAGTTTATACTACACCTGCTGTTAATATTCTATCTGAATTAATACGAGCTAGATTATTCTGATAGTCATAGTCAAATACGGGTTAAATTAAACTGCAACGGAGATGTAACGTTGATCAACCCTCATATCACAGAACATGTTAGTACAGAACTCGTAAAAATTTCAAAAAGGTTGTTTTATTTATCTTCGTACTTATACTAGCTGTGCCCACGACTTCGTCCAAGTGGTATATTTAATGAATGAAAAACAGCGACTAAATAAAAACCTCGCCTCACCTCAATCTCACCCTACTGTATTTGACCCGTAAGCTTTTATAATACTCAACTAAAATCATTTTAAATGTTAACCGTTATGTTACTTTCAACTTGATACCGGCGTGACCGAGAAGAAACTCGTATTTTGTGTAAAGAAGAAAATAATAAGATAGCAGCGGCTTACACGCCAATATCACAGAGCAAATTTTAGCAGGTATTTTTATCCTTTTTTGACAACAGAGTTTTTGCTTTACACTCTGATTTCCTATCCCTTTTGTTACAACATGCTGATAACAACGTTTGTGCCGTTTTGAAATTGCTTTTAGTGAGTGTATAACGCGTCTATTTATAAAACGTCATTGTCTTTTATACAATTGTTCACACAATCCATCGCTTCATACGTAACACTCTTGTACTTATATGACTTTCATCCCTTTTCAAGATACCTACCACCTACCACGATAACCTGTTATTTTGCAAATTCTCTATCACTGGTGCGTCACATTTTGACTGATGGGACCGAAAAATTTTCGAGTAGCGGCTATGTACTCGAAAACGCAACGTGAGCAGACCAGTTACAAGGTGGACCGATGAACTGTTGAATATATTTTTTGAGTCGTTTATAGGCTTAGCGTTGTGGCCACAATCTCACCTTAAGAGACAATGTGGCCCTTGATGGTACCACGCTAAGCTTAGTGAAAGACTGACTCTCAAGTGCAGTTGCCGGAACACATTTATTGGTTTTTGGCGACAGATTTTCAACTTGATTTCTAACTAGCTATGGTTTCATCACAATGTTTTCCTTCACTGAAAGCTAAGGCTAATTGCAGGGATTGCTAGATGCAAGCAGCGTAAGACAAGTTATTGTGTCTGTTTTCGACTGAGACGATGATGATAATGATTATTTTGTATTACATACTATATTCTGTATGTACTATACGATCAATTTATTACGTTACTTCGCGTTACAAATATATTATTTTCTATAATTTCAGGTGTAATTACAATAGTTAACGGAATACTTAAGTTTTCTCTCATACATAAAGGTACCTCTATAAGTGTTCTCGAATAAACTGTTACGTGTACGAGTCACTTCAAGTTAAATGTTTAATGTGAGCTTTCTGTGCATATTTATTTTATGTAGCAGCAGTCTACAAACGGTTTTATAGTTGAATGCACTCGCAATCTCATAATAAGAGATACACCGAGCTAGAAGTTGCATCGAGGAGTCGTTGGCCCTGAACTTGTTACGTCACTGCTTCTAAACTCTTCGTAGGTAAGTAATATTTGTTGCCGGTCGTAAACTAAGCACGTTTGTTGAGAAAAGCACTTTGTTTTCAAATGTATGTACATATAAAGAACTCTGGTTTATATAGTCCTATGTAAGCTTCTGGTAGCGGCTCTCTTCCTTTAAAACTCGTCTATCTATTTATTTTGTTCCCAGAGGAAAATACCATAATGGGATTTAAGGCATGTCTCCTTATAGACCTTTAGAAATAATACAATGATATACCGCTAAAATTAACAACGTACTAATGATCTATTATACAATTTCGTACAACTAGTAATGATTTACGAAGTTCTCATAACGAAACCCAATGTAAATACAATCATAATAGGCAACTTCTCAGCCACGTGTATTAGAACAAAACATAATTTATTTATGTGTGGATAAAATTTTACTCTAAAAGTTTTCCCTTGAAATCAGTATATCAATTTAAAAAAATATGTGTGCAATTCACACGTGGTAGAAGTGAAAACCTTCACATCTATGTTTTTTTTTTAAATTAGAAAATGATCAAATACACACTAATTTAAAGTTTATGAAAATGTAGATGCAAGTACTCACAATATCATTTTCAATTAATGCACATTTGAAATATACATGGTAACCTAACACAATATCTATCAACCAGTAACAGAATATCATAAGTGTTGTCTAAAAAGTTTTTGTTTTGTGCCTTTTTAGCGAGGTAATAAAATTCAATTTGAAATATCCATGGTAACCTAATACAATATCAATCAGTAACAGAATGTCATAAGTGTTGTTTAAAAAGCTTATGTTTCGTGCCTTTTTGGTGATATAATAAAATTAATTATTGCGTGGCAACAACAAACTTTCGTTTTTTCGTTTCGTTTTTTCAAATTTCAATTCAAATTGGTTTAATGCTCATGTATGATAATCATAATACATAATTTTAATAAGAAAATTAACATTTTCGATTCCATTATACCGTCATTTGCCGTTAAAAAGAGACCGCATTTGTCGTAAAGGTTGGAAAAGTGCGAGCAATTATTATTCCGGGATTAAGGGTATTTATAATGTTATGGTCTCTTGTAATATTCGTTTACCTTTTTCCTTTATTTAATGTGGTTATTTTAAGGACGCTGTTATGTTATATAATATATTATAACTATACAGCAAATATACAAATATAATTATTCTATAAACATTTTCTTTTCCCCTTCGAGTTAAGTTAATGGGAAGATAATGTTCAGATTGTGGAAATTGTGCCTAATAATTATGGTCAATACTTTCGTTGGTATTGTAGGCTTCTATTTTGCTTCTATCGCCAAAAAAGTATACTTTTTATGTAGCGTATTCTTTATTGAATGTACCTACTACATTAATGACAATATAATCATGTGCTTTTTTATTTTTTGGGGCTAGTGATAAATGTACACGCAGTCTATCTGATTTTACTCGTCATTATAGGCCACAACGACTTATATGTGTCTATGTGGTCTTTTCATTGCCGGTGTTTGCGATGATGCCGGCTGGCAAGCCTCTTGGCAGACGGGTATACACTGGCTGATTCCGAAACGCGACAAACTATAAGAAAGTCACTGTTACGGGTTTATCGCCATGCGTATGGTGGTCGCGAACCAGTCTGTTACAGATGCCAACCACCCAACTTGGTTATTGGATACACCGGTTGATCCCACAACGCGATACGCCTAATAGTGCCACTGTTGCTGGTGTTTCACTTGGTGTATGGAGGCCGCGATCCAGTCAAAGTCTACCTAGTAACAAACCTATCCCAAACACTATTTACTGTATTAACTATATTTAATTATATCCGTGGGCTTATTCTCTTTCCGATGACTAAATTTTAATGACTCATGTACTTGTATATTATGATGTCATATGTAACTTTAAATACCAAAATATACTACATATAAAATATTGCCACAGCAGAATCTCTGTATGTATAATAGTTATAGTATTTGTGATGCAATAGCGTTGTCTTCATAAAATACGAACCAACATTTTTCTACTATCAAGCTTTATTTCATACAAAATATAATTTCATACTCCACGATTCAGTGAGACAAGAAAATTGTTTTCCAGAATTCAATTTCTTCCAATACACGTTGTCGCATAATATTAAGTAACGTTGCATAGAGCGATTTTTTTTTTTTTTTTTTTTTAGAACTGACTACACTGTTAGCCTTAGGGGCCCTAAAGCCGCTGCGGCTTTTACAGCTTCACCGGACTTGGGGCTATAGAGCGATCGCCTCAGTGGCTGTTTTTAATACAGCGAGGTCGCTGACCCTTCGATTTCTTTAAAGTATAACTTTTTAATACGTTTTCAAGATTTTTCAATACTGTTCTGATAGTATTTACGTAAGCTTAGGTGCAAGATCATGCCACAAAATAATTAAAAAAAAATACTTTACAAAAAGTTTAACTTCAGTGTTTTTAGCTGACTCTCAGGACATTTTCTTGTTTCAGCGCCGCAAAAGTACTTGCCAGTGTCAATGTTTTAAGCTTCTGTAGTATTTTGTAATCTTCAAAGTAGGGTTTAATAATATGGTGGCTCCTCTTGTTACGAGAGTTTTTGTAACAACTCAAAAAGCATGTTTCCAGTTTATATTTATAATACATTTCACGCACGCACGATAACGAAATTATAACACACCAAATGCCACCAATATTACATAATATAGAGTTAAAGAACTAAGTTAATCAATTAAAATAAAAACCACAACAAGGCAGCTCAAGACCCCGCAAAAATTGTCCCTTACAGGACTTACACATTTTTCTTCACAACTTATAAATTAAACTTACCCAATGCCTATAATAATATTCTTTCAGATATAAAGTGATGTCAGAAATGAAAATTTGTAAAGCTAATCATTCCAATATAACTATTTATAATTATGTTATTATAAATATGTAAAATATTTGTACCTGTGTAATGTAAAGAATAAAAATGAATGTCAATTTATACATCTGAGAGATAGAAAAACATCAAAACCGTTAGACCGATCACCATGAAAGTTAGTAGATCTAAGTTTTTTTTACATTGAGGATGTTTTTATGCTATCGCTGTACGTGTAATTTGCGCTGTTGTCGATTTATTGACTACTGTAAAGGGAAGTCTATACAAAAATATTGCGTTGAAGTAAAATTTGTGAATAGGCTTTGGGAGGAAGTCTCTGAGATTACATAATGCAATTCTGAAACTTATTTCGCTACTAGGAAGCTACATTAGCCTTGAGTGATATAGATGTTGGGTATGCATAATTATTATTACTTGTTATATCATCATCATCATCATTATATTAATATTTCAAGCAAAAGCTTTCCACCCCTTTTTAAGAGTATTGCGTGAACGAAAGAAAGTGAAATTTGGCATTATTAAAGTTTATATGGAGAAGGAGTGCAGAAAGCTAAAATTTATCTCGAATATCTGTTACTAATATATTAAATAAATAAATGAATACTGCGAATATTAAACCGACCAGTTCCATTGAACTTAGACCCCTCAAAATATTGACATTGTCACTCAATGAGAAGTGACAGCAAGTGATATAATATTCATTGTTTAGGTTCATACTGCAAATGTCAAACAGAAAATAGTCTATTATGAAGAGTCGCTAGTCGAATTTCGATCATTAGGCGATCGCTAGTTGTAATTAATACGTACGAAGTGGGCGGGTGGTTGCCAGGTGATTTATAAAACAAGAAAAATATTTTGCCCGTTAGTAAGGGACCGTAAACAGCTATTTATTTTAAAATGCTGCGTTATTATATCCAAATTACTATATTTAAAGGGACGTTTTACAGTACACAATGAGCTCAGTTAGGTGTTTTGAATCGCTCCAAAATGATAATTTATTAAAATGTGGTAATTACATGTTCAACGGTGCGTAGGTATAATTAAATTTGCAAGTATTTTGGGGTTGCGCAAAATTGCTCAAATGCTTTTCAGTTTTTTCTGTATATTGTTATATACTTTTTATGTACGCAACTAGCTGTTCCTCGTGGCTTCACCCATCTAATACTATTAAGTGTTCAATTCTTGTTTATATCTAACTGGTTTCTCGGAAATGCCTCCAACGATTTGGGTGAAATTTTGTTTTTTAATCAAAATTCTATGATCTATAAATCTTTATATCTAAATATACCAATAACTGGGTGACCGAATTGCGCTCGGTGTCTTAAGACAAAAAGAGAAACATCTATTTAGTTAAAATAGGAATATGTAACATTATCAAAATCATCATAATAATTATCATAATATTATTATCAATATGTAGATATTGTTATATTTATTCGACCAACTATCGCGCCGCCGGCAACGCACTCGTATCGTTGATCTCAGTTCCCGTACTTGCATATAGCTTGCCAGATTGCTTGATGTTTACCCTTATAGGTTCACTCCTTATGGTCAAAACATTTAAATATTTAGTCATAATGGATAAATAGGCTATAAAATGCAAAAATAATTTTTCAATCCTGAATAGTAGTAGTTCCAGAGATAAGCGCGTTTAAAAACAAACAAAAAATCGCTTGAGTTTTGTAATATACTTTAAATAGATGTACAAAATCATTTTTTTCTTATTTACTCGGAACAAATACAACTTGCCCGATTGAATAGCTTATTACGTCAGGACACCCGTATATCGTTGCATGTTTTGTATACCTACTTGTATCGTAAAATTGTATCTTTACGTACAAAATATGCAGTTTAATCAAAGTGCATAGAAGCTCTGAACGGATATTAATTTAAAAATGAAACAAAATTTAAACAATAAAACCTTTTTATATTTAAATACGGTATACTTCATACGTGTTGGTATTTTGTTTGCATACACATAAATTATTTACATTAAGAAAAATCAGGGTTATTTTCTGTGTTATTATGATATTGTTACCATAAAATAAAATAATAAAAAATAAAGTAGGTACATTAATGTAAAAACAAAACAATGACGGTACTTGGGAGATTTGAGAGCCACCATTCTTATGCGTTTTTTATCTTTCGTTTTGATTACTTCATGAAAGTTATCAAAGCGGGAACAGTTAAGGATTGTCATACAGTAATTAAATGAGACAACAAACAAGCTATTGTAATTTTAATTAAGATTGTAATTAGACAAAAAATTTGGTTCTAATAGGAACGAATTGGAAGCGACAACTGAAAATCTACTGCAACCGAGTACATAGTGTGATATCTGAACATTATTGTAGTGTTAAACAACTTAGTGCTGGTACACTGTGGTCTTGTCTTAGAATGAATTATTTATGCGTAACACGCGGCATTTTTTACACCTTACAATATTTAGTACCGACTACGAATCACGACTAGAAATCATAACTACGATCCACGTTCCTACTACCAATAACGTACTAGACGATATGAACGGTCGGACTGTCTAAGCCAGAATACCTCCACTCCTTTTATTTCAGTCTGGCTATACTATTAGCCTTAGGAGCCTCTGACGGCCTTTACAGCTTCACCGTGGCTCGGGGGCGAGCGGTTATGGAACTGAGCAGCAAAAGCGAGACAACATGCTCAATGGCTGTTGCAGCGTAGTTGTAATAAGTCGCGAACTGACTAATTCCCTATCCGTAGAATTCTGGAAGGAAGGAAGGAACATGTGTTTATGTTTAGAGTGATCTGTCAGCCTCCGCTGCTTGTGCGCTACGCCTTTTATACTCTTGCACTCGGCTCGAATAGTAAGGTAGTTATGAATATTCACCTATCCCACCCCACTTCTCACTTCACTTCCAACAATATATTACTAACTGGTGCTTATTAATAAATATAAAGCCATTATGGTCATTAAAGTAATGGTGTTGTATATCGTTTAAGATACAGTTGTGCTAAATGTTTATGTCTAGAATATATACTAATGGGGATTACGATTGGCTCTCAAGTGCTGCTGTCGGAACACACAGAATGTTTGACGCCAGATCTTTAACTTGATGGTATTCAGGCAGGTGAATATAAGAAAATATCATAACACCATATTAGGACATATTTTTCATTAGTTAGTGACGTCAATAATAACTAAAATGAACTTCCGTGAGAGTATCCACTTTTCCCAGTAGGTACGCGAAAAACAAATTTGGACTCGTAAGTGATATTCTATGTTATTTATTCTCTTATTGTTCAACTTTAGTACTTTTCTTGTGAAGATAGAAGAAACTTCGGCTTCCTTAACAATTCTTAACAATTTGGAAACTATAATTAGTTTACGAAGAATATCTTCCTACATACTGTCTTATCAGACCAAGTCATCACATTGTAAAACATTTCTTTTTTAGAGTTCCGTACCATAAAACGAAAGAGGAACTCTTAATAGGAATTGGATGACCTGGTTGTTCGTCTGGATGTGAATACCCTTTTTTTAGAAGCTCGTGGAGATATCAAGTTGAAATTTATATCAAATACTCAAGTCTACAATCCCTTGGAGCTGTGAAAAAATAAAACTTCTAAGTAAACGCAATCAAAAGATAGGGCGATTTACCAACACACACACACACACTTAAATTTGAAAACACATATTTTGAAATGAAAAAATCTATACAAATAAATAAAATTGAAGTGTCTGTTTGTAATATCAAAATAACAGCTTATTAGTATTTACTAATATACATTTATTTATGATGCATATGACAGAATATATGGTACCTATAACAAAAATCAATAATTTTTTTCTGTCTTTCTGTTAGTTCCGGGTAATCACCAAAACGCTTGGACCGATTTTGACGGGACTTTCACTGGCAAATAGCTGATGTTATAAGAATTGACTTAGACTACTTTATTTTATTTAAAAAAAACACAGTTCCGTGCAAATAAAATAAACTAATACGAAAATAGTAGTTGGTGAATCATTACGGGCGCTCCAATGGCTTATGCTGAGTAAACCACAAGAGATATATCAAATACATATAATACATAATTGTAAATCTTATACAGCATATGCCTATCTTCTAAGGATCACCCACAATAAGCATTTTTGCATTTAAAATAACTAGCAGCGGAGGTAGCATGATTCGCGCGTGTGCTTGATCTACGACATTCTGTAGTCGAAGCGAACGCAGCCGCGGGCACAGCTACTGTATCATATAAATAATTAGTCATCGTTAATATACGTGATTATTTTTGGATGAAGACACACACGTTCCATCGTTAAATTATTTGACATGTAAATACTAGTTAAATGTTTCGTATGTGTACTAGGTAAATGTTTTTGCTCATACTGAATGACATTATAAAATTTGAGCTATGTAAGTACTTATTGTTTCATTGGGTTCGAAATAAATCTTTGTAAAAATTCTGAAATCTAAAACAATGCGTTTGTAGTTATACACGTATTTTAACATGAATTAAGAGCAGGTGCTTTCTTAAATAAATAAATAATATAAATTACTTTGACCCATATACACAAAATCACAGTAGTAAAGTTAGAAAGAAATTCGCAAAGTCTCATTAACAGTAATGTCTCTTCTCCATATTCCTTCAGTATAACTGATTAAGCTCAAAGTACTCAAGTTTCTATTTAGCGAGACAGACAAGTTCCCAAGTAAGATAAATTTCATGCTCGGAAAAACACAATACTGCTTAATGTTTGGGACAATAGGTACCCGTCCGTCCTCATGTTTTCTAAATTAACTACAAAAAAACATCAAAGTTCGACTCCCTGAATCCCACTATCGGTCAAATCTGTCCCACCATGTACCACTTGTGGGGTGAACATTCGTTTAACTGACCTATAAGGGAGCGAGCGTCGTTGACGTAGAACCATACTATCGCTCGAATCTACGATATAGTGAGTGCAACTCGAACATCAATGCTTTATGCTTTATTTTTGTTATAGAGTTCGTCGTGCTTGGAACGATCCGTCGCTTTGATGAATTTGCTTTAAGAATAATAAGAATATGTATGTATTTTAAATAAATTGCGTTTTTATTACACCATGTAAGTATTATCTTTTTTGTTTTAATTTTAGTGAATTTATTATACTTTGTAAAATGTAGCTTGGGTCCTATTACAGACAAGAGATTTCAGGACGACATAACATTGTATCGGGGTCTTTTTCGATTGCTGTTTTCAAAGACATTTAATTCTGTAGATCCAAATATTACTTACATTCATAATCTATACTTATAATAAAATTTTTGGGTGCGTTGGGTGCAGGCCGCACAAGATCGGTCGCTCTGGAGATCTATGGGGGAGGCCTATGTTCAGCAGTGGACGTCCTGCGGCTGAAATGATGATGATGATGATGATAATAAAATAGTAAAGTCGAAATTTGTACATTAATATAATACTGTTGCGTCCGTGAGTACAGAAAATTCCGTTATGGTTCCCGTAAATATTTATTCGTACTCATTGAAAAAAAAAAAACAAACTTACTATATCGATCCTCACTATACTTCAGATGACAAGTCCGGTGAAGCTGTAAAAGCCGCAGCGGCTCTGTTTTTCGATAGGGCCCCTAAGGCAAACAGTGTAGCCAGATCGAAAAAAAAAAAACTTCAGTTGTACTTATAAATCTTTCTATATGGTCATCTCGCAAAAAGAGGTTCGAAATCACTAGAAATACCTCGAACTTTTTACATCATTGTTAGAACGGAAAATAGTTTATTTTTAGTCTATTGTTTGTTTGATGTTGCAATTGGAGCTTTAACTTTTGTATGTGTAGGTATATAGTAGACATTTTTATTGAGTACTAGCTGTGACAGCGGCTTCGCTCACGTGTACTACAGAATGCCCGCGCGAATCTTGTTTCCACGCTCCCGGCTATTTTAAAGACAAAAAAGCTTGTTTTAGGTGTTTCTTAAAAGATAGATATATACTCTCGCTAACTTTTTTGTAGGTATTTTTAATGTCTACAATTATTTAGTACATTAATTTGCTATATATCGTATGGTTTACTCTGCGTAAGCCATTTAAGCGACCGGATTGATTCACCATGACCATTATTTTATTTGTGCGGAACTCTTAATTCTTTTTCTAAAATAAAAGTAGCGTATGTTACTCCCTATAAAATCAGCTATCTACCAACGAAAGTCCCGTCAAAATCGGTCCAACCGTTTCGGAGATTACCCGGAACAAACAGACCGACAGACAAAAAATTTAAAAATGGGTTTTTTGTTATAGGTATCGTATATGTATACTTCCATATGTATTTAGTAAAAAGCTATTATTTTGACATTACAAACAGGCACTTTACCGACAATCATTAATTTTATAGATAGATAAGTTTTATTTGAATGTGTTCTGTGGAGTAATTATAACATTACATTACAATTAATTAAATAAATAAACATCACAAAAACATGTATTACAGTAATTTGTATTGTTTTTGTCATTAATTAGGTAACTGATTCACAATATACTCTTTACACTAGCATATCCCTAGAGTAGTCATAGTGATAGCTGTCATACGACCGAGCTACATTTTACAAAGTGTAATAATACAATGACGGAAAAGCTTAAACTGAATGTGATATTAAAAAATAATAGGTAATTGTTTTCGGTAACGTGAAAACTTAAACTGAAGAAACGATGATGATGATTCGAATCCCTGCAATAATCCTGAGCTTCCGGTGAACAAAACCATCGCGATGAAGTAATAGCATATTTTCTGCTGACCGCCTGCTAGGTACCACCGTCAAGTTGAAAATCTGTCACCGAGCTCCTACGGGTATGTTCCTGCAGCTGCTGCTTTTTAGAGCCAGTTTTCCCACCAGGCTAATTAGTCACCATCTTGAGTTACATCGTCACTTAATATCAGGTGAGTTTGTGGCCATAACCATAAACTTATAAACGATTTAAAAAATCTGGCTCGTCTGATTTCGGTGTTTAGTTCATTTTTACCAAAAACCAAGTTAAAACAACATTAAGAAAGTCGCCTTGTGTACCGGGTATTATTACTTCGATAATCCTCTTTGTTAAAGTGAGAACTTGATTTTTTCGATTTTTGGATAATATGTAAAAGTACTTCGATATTTTCTTTTGCAATATGCTCTTTGATAGTATTCAGAAATAATTTTATTTTCCAATTCGTCGCAAAATAAAAGTGGTATGTTAACGGCGTATATGAAAAAAAAACAATTGTACGTGTGTAACGTTTACGCTCGTTTGATGTATATCTTCTTTGATTTTGTAGCAGACATTTCGATTATAAATATTAAAACAAACTACATAAGTCATAATAGTATTTAGAGATATTTATTTATAATATAATTTACAACAATATTTATACCAATTTATTAAATGTTATCATTATCTTTGATTTATTAAATATAATTAATTTACTGCTATTATTAATTATATTTAATTATATAAATAGCGAGACAAATTTTAACAGAAAGAAAACCAACTTCAATTATTTTGAAGAGTTCCCTTGTATATCTTCGAAGTTGAAGGTACGATGCCAATGAAATTAAACGCCCTTGAGGTATCCCCTATCCAACAAAAAGGATCATCAAAATCGGTTTAAACAAAGAAATTATGGCTGTACATCCATAAAAAAATAGAATATACATTCAAATTGAGTCTTGGGTCTTAATTCCGTCTTTTGTTGAACTCGGTTAAAAACGTATTTGACTATAGATTTTACTGAACTTTATTTCCGTCCGAATAAATATCTAGGTTAAATACTGTCAAGACGCGCCTAAAGAAGTATGAGTTATAAAAAGTCTGCATGAGTTGTGGTTAATAAAGGGTATACATATATATATATATATATATATATATATATATATATATATATATATATATATATATAATCTTTTATCTTTGTTGTATATTTTAATGATTAATTTAAGATATTAATAGAATTGTTATTATAAATAAATTCACTTAATATAATAAAATAGAGTCTGTTTGTAAAGTCAAAATAACAACTTTTTACTAAATGCGTATTATGAAAGTATATAATATACCTATAACAAAACACCAATTTTTTTTTGTCTGTCTGTTTGTTGCGGGTAATCCCTACGAAAAATTCATCAAAAGTATATTTTATGTCTATCTTCTAAGGATCTCCTACAATAAGTATTTTTATCTTTAAAATGTGCATAAGTGCTCCATTTACGGCATTCTGTAGTCCACGCGAGTGCAGCCGCGGGCACACAGCTAGTACTGAATAAAATATAACGTTTCGTTCTAGTTCGAGTTTGAAGTTATCTTTGTTGACTTATTATTTTATATGTGTTTCTTAGATACATAACGTTTACTATGTAGCTCTATAACAAATATTTACTCTCTAGTAGGATAAGAAAATTATGTCGGACTGGTTCGCGACCACCGTACTCGTGGTTATAAATCCCTCACAGTGATTTTCTTTTGGTTTTCACGTTTCGGTATTTGCCAGTGGTAGAAGCTTTCAGGCCAGCGGCATAACGGTGACTACCGTAGTTAGACAGCAAATTTCTCGAGGGTCTTCGATGTTTTTAAAATTAGCTTAGCCGTGCTAATTTAGAATAATAGTAATAATAACGACATAAGTTCAATTATACATTTTTATTCATTCTTTAATTCTTTGGCGCTGTTGTTTGTATTTACTGCATCACCTTTTAGTTTAAACAAATACAAATAAAATTATAAAATTATAAACCAATTAATAGACTTATGATGTTGTGTGGGCATCACACAAAAACTACTGGATAGATTTTGATCAATACTTTTTTCAACCCTTTCGATACTATCTAAAACACTACTATTATTATCTTGAAAGTTATAACGATATCATTATACACATTAATTCTGTAATTAATGCGTGCGGAGTCGGAAGGACATCTAGTCTTATAATAAAATTGCAAAAACAGATTTAATTTTTTTACAGAAAGTCAGGCAGTATAACCAGTAATACGTCAAATACAGATGAATGTTTCTGACGTCAACTGAGATCAAAATCAAATTTTCCTTTCAACGATCCCTTGGAATTTTCTTTACCGTTTTACTAATAAATTAAAGTAAAATGGGTGACTCGGAACCGAAGAAAAGTAAAGTTTCAATGATGGTGGTTAAAAGCCAGTCGCGTACTCGTTCGATGGCTAATTTAGGACAAAAATCTTTGAGCAGGATGAAGATTAGAAGGCAATCGTATGGATTTTCCGGCGTTCCTGGCATACGACCAGTGGAAAGAACCTCTCAGGTAACTGAATACTAAGCCTTCTTGTATTTAAATGTGTTAACTTATTTGAGTCTTTATGTTTATATATCACTCCTTACTCTACTACTTGGAACAACCCGAGAGGTGAAATACCTCCACTCTACAGAATATCTCACCCAAATAGCCTTGTATTGCGTTCCTGCGGTGAGTAAGGTATCCAGAGCTCCTTCAGGAACCTGGAAGGGGGCTCCAAGATCGACGGATGCGCTAGTGTTACCTTGATAGCGGACAATATGGTTGTTTGCTACCGTAGATCTATAAAAATACACACGTATTATGTATTGTTGTAATGCCTCAGCAATTTCCGGTTTATGATCATAAAGTAAAAGTGATATACGTTTTTATACGTAGATAATGTTAGGATCATCCAATCTAATTTCATAGAAAATTAAGTAAAACTGAAAATGCTATGTTGACGCTTGAACAGCTGATTGGTTCTCTCGAAAATATATGTGGTACATGTTATGTTTGTAATAAGAAAAGTAATATAAACAGTTTTAATAATTTTTGAGGAGTTTAAATAATTATAATATTACCTACTCCCCAAAATAAAGATTTAACAGATAAAACTAGTATTTGACTTTGCAAAGACACGTAAAAATTACTAATCAATTCATATTTAAATCAAAGTATTTATATAGCCGTTCTAACTACAAATTAACATAATTGTTATGTAGATATCTATATAAAGTGTGCACCGTGGCATCTTGTGGTATCGTAAACAGTAAGCAGGAGCGCTGTAAGATTATAATACTGTTTCCTCTAGATATTCCAATAGGAGTTGATACAAACAAAAAATTCTAATACGTCATTTATAAGTTAAACTGAAAAGTTTTTCTTATATATATAATTAAACTTGTAAGAAATAATAAACATGTTGAGTTTAAAACTAAAAAAAGTTACTGTTTGCATATAATACGTAAGTATATCTAATAATTTGTCGAATGTTTTAATATTCATCCGAAGATTATCAGAAAATTACACTCATCTTTTCGTAGATATTTATAAAGTGTGTGGAATCCACCATGTTGATTTCTTTGCATCAAAAGGGGATGAACCCATGCGTCTATTTGACTTCTTGCCATTTGTTTACATACAGTATGCAAACACTACATTCTTTTTTAAGTTAAATTCATCATATTCATTATGCCTACACGAGTAATGTTCGTGGCTAGTAATGTATTACTAAAAATGTACAGTGATATGACAAATCAAGCGGCGGCGGCGCGTATACACAGCGTAGAGGCGCGAAAGCGCGGCGAAGGCGCGGCGGTTGCGTCCGCTGTGCCGCCTATATAAGCCCTAATGTTTTATGCTTAAGATATATGGGCACATTTTTTAATAAAACTTAATTTATATTGTAATTAAAGCGATAACAGTTGCGGACGGTAGCTACTATTATGTTTATATTTACATGTAAATAATGCACTACAGTTAACTCTTCAGTATTTTTGGTTAAAAAAAAATAATTCACTTGATTAAGTTTAACAAATAAGTAAAATGTAAGATTTTATATATTTTCAGCTTGCCATAGAGTTCAAACGTCCTGCGTTGTTATATTTGAACACTTACCAATTGGATCCGCACCCAGAGCTCGTATTCCATGTACCGAAAGTCAAGGCAGCCACGGAGGCGTCTCTCGATGAACATTTCACTGGTCATAAATACAACGTTCAGGTAATTTGCTCAAATCAAATTACCTCGGGTTTACATTAATTAGTAAATCATTTTAGAAGTGAAGAAGTGGTAGTGATAATACAATAACCCCCTAGATATTTCAAACGAGGGAACTATAATTTTTTGAACTCGCTTTGAAAATTAGAAAAGGCGTCGAAGGCTCAAACTATTTTGACACTGGAAAGAAAAACAAGAAGAAGAATATACGAGGACATGGCTCTAGCCTTTATGTAAATGACATGAATTATTATAAACACGTCTGACTTGGCTACATGGTCTTAGATACATTTGCCTTTTCCTTTCACGAAGAGAAGAAAGATACCAAAAAAAAAACGTACTGATGATTATAATAGAACGAGATGGCAGATCAGTTCTTAGTTTAATATTATTTCTGTAGTTGTTACTGTTGAGTACATCACAATAGGGTCGGTCCTGTAGTTGTCGCATGTAAATATTTGTAGAAAAATATTATAGAGTAAGTTACTCTCTTCTTGACATGCGAATATCTCTTTGATTAATAATGACTTATATTTTATTGTATATTTGATAAGAAACTGAAGCTGTTACCTGTTTCGTACAGCCTTCATGACATTATCGTTTGATTTATTGCATTGCACACAAATATAAATAAAGTAAGAGAGGTAGGGCATATGGGCAGTCATAGTCCAACTGGTGTAATACTATAACCCTAAAGAGGTGTGGTGAGTCGGGTTCCAAATTCCTTGGGGAAGGAGGAATCGAGTTTGGCAACGCGCTGGTTATACCCCTAACTTGTGTTACAAGCGTCCATAGGCTATGTTAACCATTTACCACCCCTAAACTATAAGTGTAGTAATACTATTAACTAAACTAACTTGTGTAAACTGTTTAAACAGGAATCACCAGCCTTAGCGCTTCGTGTGGCGGGCGAAGTTATGCGAAAAGTCAAAGCTATGCAATTTAATCGCTACCGGGTTATAACTGTAGTGACTGTTGGACAGAAGCGAGCACAGAGTTACAACAACATCATATCATTCCTTTGGGACCATGAAAGAGATAATTACGTGGACGTACAGAGGGAAGAAAGTACGGCTTTCATACAAGTCACCACTTTTGGTATATATTTAGATTAACTTTTTGCAAGTTGTCAAGCATCTGAATAAGACAAGACGTATGATCTGTACCGTTTGGACTAGTATATAAATATTCAAATACTTTTACATATACGTAGTTATTAATATATAATTATGTACCCACTGACAACTAGTCTTTTTCTCGTTTTAGTATAACATTATTGTTATTTTGCTTATTAAGAATCTTTCATTGTTTTATTTTTGTTTTAAATTATAATATAAAATAGATTATTAAATTATATTATTGATTAAATTAGTGACACGCATGTTATTTTTTATTTATTTGATTTTAAACTGATCGTAATTAATTCAATGCCATGAAAATTAATAAACATATTATTGTTTAACAAGAGAATATCGACACTACAATTGAATAACTTTTTTTTTCTAAGGGAACTTGTAATAAACAGTACGTTACGAATTCCCTCTAGGTATCTTTTATTCCAAATTTCCTTTTATAGACCGATCAAAAATATATTATTAAATTTTCTTTGTCTGTTTACATGTCTGGATTAAACTCAACAACGTTTAGACCGATTTTGTGCACGGAAAGTGTATGTCATTCCTTAGTTGATAAGGTATAATAATCTTAAATTACATTGTTAGAAATAGTAAATAATTAAAAATAATACTCAACCGATTTATAAATGACATTTTGTACACCGGAATTATATTGCGATTTTCTTCAATTGACTAGGCTATATGAATTGTCATTATATGATGAAAAATAACACGTAAATAAATACGTAATGCATACGGTGCCGCGGAGTAACGGTACTCTGTTATAAAGTTGGATTATCCAGTATAAGTGAACAATTCAAACTGATTTAGTTTCGTATTAGTACTATACGAATGAATTGAATTTTGAATATTGTACAAAGTCTCGAGTAGCTAAGTTCACACGATGAGCAACTAAGTAGTAAATACTCCAGGCAGTAACTACTTTGACAATCGGCTTAGATACAAGCAAGATTAATCCGCCCACCTTCACATACTAGATAAACAGTCAGTAATTACCTAATTAGTTAAACCATTCTTTTCGAGATGTGAGTGTAGTTTTATGACATTAATTTAATAACTTATTTTAAGTTTTGCCATTTCAAACATACAGAACTCACCTAAAGCTGTTTACGTGATTTTATGGAGTAGTTTATATATTAGGTCTTTACCTATGAAATTGCCGTTTTGTATGAAAAAATTTAAACGAATTTTTTAAATCTATTTTTTATTTATAATAATTGAAGTAATCACCCATGCAATCAATGCATCTTTGCCAGCGCAGTGGCAGTTTATTGATGCCCTTCTTAAAGAAATCAGCTGGACGGGAGGCAACAAATTCTTCAAAGGCATTTTGTACCTCGGGTATTGAATTTTTTTCCCGCCAAGGAGTTATCCAAATTCTGGAAAAAGTAGTAGTCTGTAGTCGCAAGGTCTGGTGAGTAGGGCGGATGACGGAGAACTTCCAACCCCAGTTCTTGCAACTTGGAGACCGTCTGCTGTGCAGTATGAGGTCGCGCGTTGTCGTGCAGGAGCAGCGGAGACGAGCGATTGACCAATGCTGGTTGGAGATGTGCCAACTTCTCCATCATTGTGTTTAGTTCTTCACAGTACACATCTGCAGTAATACTCACCCCGTTTGGTAAGAAGCTGTGATGAATCACACCGGCGCTAGACCACCAAACAGTGACCATCACTTTTCTATGTATAAGTTTTCGTTTAGGGCATTAGGGCTGAACCAGTATCCAACCAACTTGCTGAGCGCTTGCGGTTATCAAACAGAATCCATTTTTGATCGCAGGTAACAATGCGGTTCAAAATTCCTTCATTTGTGTGTCTGTTGAGCAGTGCAAGGCACGTCTCGATGCGTATTCGCGCTGGCGATCATTGAGTTCGTGGGGCATCCATTTGTCAAGATTTTTACCTTGCCAATTTGACATAAATGGACCAATATTGTTTTGACGCTAACGTCGAAAGCTGCTGCTAATTCAGCTGTAGATTGTGTATCATCAGCTTTCACAATCGCCTTTAACTCGTCATTGTCGACTAAAATCTTCGGACGACCGCGAGGTTCATTTTTCAGGTCGAAATTTCCAGAACGGAAGCGAGCAAACCAATAGCAGGTGGTGCGTTGGTTTGTAATGTTAGCTCCTTAAACGTCGTTTATGTTGCGTGCTGCTTGTGCCGCGTTGCTGCCACGACGGTACTCATATTCCATAATTACTCGAATTTTTAACGTATCCATGATGACAAAAAATATTGAAATGCGATGATAATGTAACACTAATCAATAAACAAATGACTACTTTTGGAAAAAGAATTCCATGTTCTTAAAATAAAAATAATTTGAGATTAGAATTCTTAGCCAAACAAAAATTATTTTGATTTGAAATGGCTAGTACTGCAGAACGGCAATTTCATAGGTAAAGACCTATTATTTATTTATACTGGAGGAAACACAATAAACAACAAACCGTAACTACCCGTTTACTAGCTGTGCCCGTGGTTCTGCCCGCTTTTATTACACGGTATTATTTGTATCTTCGTAGTTAGGCATATTTTTACTCATTTTTGTTATTTGGAGGTAATATTGATAATTTATATAGCCTATTCATTGAGGAATGAGATATACTTTCCGTATACAATTTTATATTAAAAATGGTCTAGCTATTTTAAGTTAAATCCAGACAGACAAAAATGAAAGACAAGACAAAAGCTTAGGCACATATACATACAATACACTAGGTACTAAAATAATGTCCGTAAGTAATATTTACTTGAGGACTCCAGAAAATAGTCTACAATTCAATTGGATAATAAAATATTAACCTATGATAGATAAAAACTTTAGCAGGTAAAAATTTATTATACCTACTGAATGTATTTTCTTAATATAAATATTTTTTACTGGATTAATGAATAAAAATGATCAGTTTTCGTTTTTAACAGACTTAAAAAAAAGGAGGAGAGGTTCTCAATTCGACATCACTTATTATAATGTTATGAATATTCGGGCATCTTTTTTGTTGAAAAGGGGATACCTCAAGGGAGGTTCCATTTTGATTTCATTGGCATTGGAGCTTCGATTTCGAAGATATACCAGGGAACTCCTTAAAATCATTGAAGTTTATTTTCTTTATTGTTAATCATTTTCTTGTTTATTTTCATTCTGATGACAATGGGTAACAAAGATCTTGCGTATAAAAACTGATTAGTATCAAGAGTTTCCACAGTAATGTGAATTAATAAAAGTTTTTAAAAAATAATTATAACAGTTCTGAGAGGAGGTGCGAGCTTACTCACCAATCCCGCGCCTGCCCACTGCGTAGCGAAAATTTCAACAGTTCAAAATGAAATCATTTAATTAGTAGTGAGAAGTTTACTCAAACGCTCATATTTTCTCACCATTTATTCCAATAACGCTTACATCACTACTGTGCCTAAAATTAGAAGTGAAACTTTCAGAAAACAAATTTATTCCCATAAACTATACACGTGAACAACGCACCACGCTGGCTACGACGCTTTTTTCGAAAGCTTTGTAATACACAGTCGCACCTATACGTACTAATACACGTACAAAGAGGAGATCGAGATAATACGAAACCCTATAATGTATTCTACCTCATTCTCTCGCATGCTAAATCCTATAGATGTATGTGTTGTCTCTTTTTATTAGTGTCGCTTTTTCCTTCCATCGAGTTTCAAATCACTAAGGTGTTATAGAAGTTTTCACTTTAAAAAACATTATTATTAAATGACCCGTCCTACATGTTACATCAAAATATGACATTTCTAATGAAAAAGTTTAGAAGTGAAACCATCCTTAATGCTGTTGTGATTTGAAATGCGATGGACGAAAAGCCACACTAAAAAGAGACAGACAAATACATCTATAGGTTTTAGTTTGCGAGAGAATGAGAAAGAATACATTATACACGGTTAATGTTAGTGCTGATTTTCACGGCTATGATCGTCGTCGAATTGGCCTCTCGTATGCCGCCCAGGCTTGTACTTTTTTATCATTTTTAACGCAAGCATTGGTTTTAAGCCATGCGTCTTTTATACGTTAAAAGCTGAAACATAATCTTTAAAATTACGTATAATTCATTAATTTAAATGAAAGATTATAAGGGAGATATTATGGCGTTATCAAAAAATAACATTGATAAATTATATATTAATACGTGAAGCAAAAGCTTTCTACCCCTTTTTAAGCGTATTGCGTGGACGGAAGACTGAGATTTGGCATGGTTAAAGTTTATATGGAGAAGGAGTGCAGAAAGATAAAATTTATTTATAATATCTGTTACTAATATATTAAAATAAATAAATTAATACTGCGAATCCTAACTCGACTAGTGCCATTGAACTTAGACCACCCATACAAATGTCAAACAGAAAATAGACTATGATGAAAAAAGTCGTAAGTCGAATTTCGACCTTAGGGCGATCGCTAGTAATAATAAAAAGACATTATAGATCATATTATATGCACACATTCAGGCATTCATTTGAATAAAATATTTTTTTACAAAATAGAACTCACGAACTGAGATGTGTTTGTTTTTAATTTGTGCTCATGCTTCGATATGATCGTATTTATATGAGCATAGTCGGCGACGATAAAAACTTGAAGCGTTGTGGAACGTGCCTTTGCATATAATATACACTTTGACAAACATTACTAATATTTTTATGCGGTTGATCAACCTATGCTGTTAATGTTTTATAGCTTCTGACACTCGTTTCTTTACACTATACTCGTCTACTAGGAACTGCCCGAGACTTCGTTCAGGTCAATCTATACTAATACCTTAAAGCTCAAATTTTTTTTTGTTTTTTCAAACGCACGTATCTCTGGATCTAGGTAGCTTTGAAAAATTATTTTCGCTTTTTAAAACCTACTAATTTCTGCCCACGACTTCATCTGCGTGGATTTCAGTAGTGGGCCCTTACCGGGACTAAAATTGTACTATGTATTAATCTGGGCTATAAGCTATCTGTGGGCTAAATTTCATGCAAAACCGTTTAGCCGTTTTTGTGTTGTTGAGTAACAAACAAACAAACAAACTCACTTTCGCATTTACAATATGAATTGTTAGGATTTAAAGACATAGGTTATAGGCTACATAACTTCACGCTGAGACAATGATAGGCTTGCGCAGCGCGGTGGAGCGTTGTTCGAATAAATTTAATGCGGGTAAAACCGTGAGGCACAACTAGTTACAGAATAAAATTTGATAATAATAAAAATAGTCTGCCTCATTAACCCAGTGGTCGTAAGCACGACTGCTATGCTCGAGGTTCTGTCGATTCCCAGGTCGAGTACAGTGTTAGTGGGATTTTCTATGAAATTCTCAGTAGCAGCTCGCAGTTTGGCTTTGTGTCCGGTTGATGGCAATAGGCTCGCCGCCTATTACATGGGACCTAAAAACATATCCAAAGAACTGTGGATGTACATTAGTACACCTCTGCCTAACCCTTCGGGGATACAGGCTTCTTATGTTAATAAGTTATATCATGCTATGTTATATCTATATTACTCATGAATAATGTAATGTTATGCTAGTGAAAGAGTTTTTGGAATTGGTTCAGTAGTTCCTCCCACAAATTTAAACTTCACCTCTTAATAATATTAGTGTAGTACAAGGTGTCTAGAAAGGGTATCGGGTATTTGTAAGTTCAATGAAACAAAAATTATTTGTATGCAATAAAAAAGTTTATTGTTTATTATTAGCATATGAATTGGAGAATTATTTGGAAAAGATGATGTTATCCAAATGATGACCGTTACGTTGCTGGCACTCTTCTAAACGGAAACGAAGATTGGCGATAACACGTTGACACATAGCTATCGATATTGCTGCCATTTCTGACCTGATGTTTTGCTTTAACTGGGTTAGATTCGTCGGATTGTTTTGATAAACCTTACTTTTAAGGTATCCCCATGCAAAATAGTCGAGCGGGCTAAGGTCGGGGCTTCTGGGAGGCCAGTTGATGTTACCCCTTCGCGAAATGACTTTATTAGGGAATAATTCGTTAACAACTTCCATTGAGTCATTTGAGGTATGGCAAGTGGCCCCATCTTGCTGGAACCACGTTCTTGAGTTGAAACCTGCAAACTCCTGCAACTCTGGGACCAAAAAATTTCGCAACATATCGCAATAACGGTCACTATTCACATTAATTGCTCGGCCTCGTTGATCTTCATGAAAATAAGGACCAATTATGCGTTTAGCAGACATAGCGGCCCAAACAACGACCTTTGGGCTATGCAGGGGTCGTTCATGCTTTCGTCTCGGATTCCCCACTGCCCAGTACCGACAATTCTGCTTATTAACATGACCATTCAGGTGAAAATTTGCTTCGTCACTGAACAGTATGTTGTTAAAGTTGTTAAATCGCTGCAGCATTTCGTTCGCAAAATTCAGTCGATTAGCATAGTCCGTATCCTTCAATTCTTGAACCAATTGAATTTTATAGGCTTTTAGATGTAAGTCTTTCTTTAAAATCGAATGTAAAGACGATTTTTTGATGTTTAACGCTTGGCTTCGCTTTCGGATGGATAAAGACGGATTTTGACGAACCGACGCCTCAACTTCTTCAATTGTTTCTTCATCGCGAACTGAACGAGGACGACCAGAGTTTTGAATTTTAACTGTCGCACCTGTATTCTCGAACATCCTGATCCATTTCCTAATGCTATCGTCACTTGGCGCGTGGCGTGTACGATATTCCGCACGATAGAGACGTTGAGCAGTCACTATTGAATCACCATTACGATAATATGCTCGTACGCAAAATGCGCGATGCGTCCCCGAGTACTGTTCCATCGTGACTAAAACTCCACAAAATGGCGGACGCCACGAACCCCTCCCCGCACCCTTTAGACGCCCCGTTTCGAATATGGCGCGAAAACAAATACCCGATACCCTTTCTGGACACCTTGTACTATTACTTACAATACATATACGTAGGAAACTTGAAAGGGCGACACGTTACGTGTTTAATATGTTTACTTTTAGACATAGAAAGTTTAAATAAATCATGTATTGAAAGCTGCGACGATAAACCTTTACTGAAACCTTTTCGCAAAAAGAAATAGCTGAATGCCATGCATAACGTAGAATATCTCTACACAATACATTTGCATGGAAAATATCAGACTGAAACAATATTGACTAGATGAACAGACTCTTCAATGAATCGCTAAAACTGAATAATAAAACGAGGATAAGATAAATATAGCATTGATTAAAATTTTCGTTTATGGATGTGTTAATAAAGATATAATTTAACTAAATCTTAATATTATTATAGAAAACGTCCTGTAGTTATACATGTATATATTTACGAATAATTAACGAAATAATGTTTATTAAAAACAAAGTTAAAATATTTTTACACATTGAAGAAAAATAAAGTCAGTATAATGAATATATTCATTATTGGCTTATTTGTCATCATGTTGCGCGGGCGGCTCTCAATTTTAACCTGTAGGTACTATATAAATGCGTCAAAAAAGTACATGTTCAAGAAAACTTAACTGCATTGTATTCATCTTGATGATGAGACGATTAGCAAAAATAAAATGAATTGCTGTATTTAATCACACAGAAACTAATATTGAACATTTAAGCTCTCATGGAAGGGTACAAAAGAAGTGAAATGAGAAAATCTAATTATACTAATGTTATACAAGACTACATTTTAGATACTTTCTAATTTTAGATTTTTCGCTATGGATCTCATCAGTGAAAAGATAACTAGCAAAGGCGAATAAATTTACACATAAAACCTAAGTTTTATTTTAAATAAACCATTCTCAAGAATATTTGTTAGGCGCATGTTTTTGATTTTATAAAAGGATTAATCTAAAATTACATTTAACTTCATCTAGAAAATTTATAGTAGACAAAACAACCTTTTTTATTTGTAAGCGTTTTTCTCAAAACAATAACATCACTGCCTTTTGCTTATGACGAAGATTTACTATCTTATTTGTACAATAAATATCTATGACAAGGGTTCGGATAAATTAATTTGCCAGAATGCTCTTATAAATTTATAGACTATTCCTTTTGTGCGTAACTAAGCGTGGGGCTATTGTTTATTGTATTATTATTATTATTAATTTGAGGACACTCAAACTATTCTTTGTGAGCCCACCTTTCAGATTCAGTTTTTGCTAAAACATATTTTATTAATATTAAATGAGACTAGGACGGTGATGTCTATGTGGTCGATTATGTGGCTGCTAACTATGGGCCTCATAAAAAAGCTCAATGTCACTCAAAGGGCAATGGAAATGGCTATGCTCGGAGTTTCATTGTGTCATCAAAACAGAAATAAGGAGATCCGCATAAATAACTGACATAGTTCTAAGAATTACTAGACTTAATTGGTAGTGCGTTAGGCATACTGGTCGTAGGACGGATGGGCGATGGGGCCGAAGAGTTCTGGGTGGCGGCCACGTATCGGAAGACGCAGCGTGGGCAAACCCAAAACAAAGTAGAAGGACGACCTGATTAAAGTAGTGGGAACGCGCTGGATACAAAAAACGCAAGACCGTTCATTGTTGCAATTATTGCAACAGTACAGCAATGGAAGTATTTCGGCTGAGATGATTATAGGAGTCTAATTAATTTCACTAAACATATTAAGGTGATGCCAATTGCGGCTTATTTATCCTGACAATAAACGATTCAGTGACCTTTATACGTAACTATAGCTACTGTATAACTATGGTAGAAATACAGTTATGAAACAACTCTATTCGTAAATCAGAGAAACATTGTTTCACTGGTATTTGAATCTAGGTGTCTGTTGTGTGTGATTTCAAATATTCTTTGTTCGACAGCTTTGTACGGGATGTCAAGAATAACAGTTAACATTCCTTGATCTTGTTCCTATAGATACCTTCACGGATCATACTTTAGAATATTTATGAGAGACAAAAATGCAAAGTGACAAGCCCGAGTATTTTATTACTAGTTAGTAGTAGTGGGGAATAAAATCAGAGAGTTCATGAAAAAAGATTTAAATTTTATAATTATAAAGCTGTAGTTCCTACAATGAATTTAAATTGGAACTAAAGAACTATTTTGAGAATAAGTGGGACGTGAAATATTAAAAAGTTTATGACGTAAAGAATATTAGTAAAGTGGGTAGTAAAGTTGTTTTAGTTTATTGATTTAAAACATTTTTTTGTATATTAGATTAGATATCTATCTATGTAGCTCAAGAGTTAATTTGTTTGAAGGCACTAACATCAGGAACTAACAATTTGATTTGAAAAAAAAAAAAGGCATACCTTTATTATTATCATTATTTATTAACAGAAAGGTTTATAAATAAAACTTAAATATTGGCCTACAAAACTGCCCTGAGTAGATTGTCTACACAATCTTCTGTTACGTCTCGTTAACAATATATATATATATATATATATATATATATTCTTTAATGTTCTGTCACTTTAATAATTTGTTATTCTGGGTGCTATATACTTACCTACGGACCTGACCTTGTCCTAGTGTCGTGCTCCACGAACGTTACGTTACGCTTTGGGCTAGCAAGTGCCATACTGATTTATCAACAATAAATATTTATGATTTAAACCAGCCCGAAGAATTTTGCAAATTTTAAATAGTTTTCTACAATTATCTTTACATTTATTTTTAGTTCATCCACTAACATGTAATTTTCAAATATCACACGTTAACTTATCAGCTACATATTTTCTATTGTCTATGTTAGTTTTAAAAGTTAGACCATAGCAGTCCAGATCATAACTCAGGATGGTCTCCATTTATACCCTCCCAGCTGGTACCCGCGACTTCGTCTGCGTATTATTGGATATCACTATCTGTGTGCCAAATTTCATCTAAATCCGTTCAGCTGTTTTTGACTGATTGAGTAAAAAAAATTGAAACTTTCCATTTATTATATTTGTAGTATAATACTGGTTAAGCTATGACTTTTACTGGGATAAAAGTACCCTATCTGTTATTCCAGGTCATAAATTATCTGTGTGCCAAATCTGATCTAAATCCGTTCAGCTGTTTTTGTTCCGAGATTTGTTGAGGAAGACTATATAATTTCACGCTACGACCCTATGGGGGGAGCAGTAACCATAAAGGTCAAGCCATCTAGAAAGCTGCAGGCAAGTACGGTAAGTAAGATAAATGACGGGTATGTTGGCGGAGTTGGTAGAAGATATTTAACACGGATAAAACCGTGGTACACAGCTAGTATTTCATATATTGCAAGTATATTGTGAGCATATATTTATATAATTATTTTTATGTGTAATGCAAAATTACTCGTTGTAGGTAGTTACTACTATGGTTATTAAATAAATATTATTATAAAGTCTTTTAAGTATTGAAATAAAATGAGTTCTTAGTAGCACCTAATTACCAAGTCTTCGGAGCCAGCTCTTTCTATGTTTGTCACGTAAACTCATCGGCCGGATACTTAAAGTTATGTGAATTTGTGTATAAGCCGTTGCCTATAATGCTATACAAAAATACCTATAAGGAAGGATATAGTTGGAGTGCTCCAATGGAATCTCGCTATGAGTAGGTACACACTAGATAGAGTCTGATAATATCTTGAATGAGCCAGACCCTTCACAAACCTGGTTGACTATGAAGTTGCTGGCGACTATATAACAAAAAATAAAGTATATTTGCTACAAAGACATTCCATTTATATATCTAGTGTTCTATCATATTTATTTCAGTAATTCTAATTTTTATAATTTATATTATTATCACAATCACGCTCCACTATAGAGAAAGTCAAATACTTTTAAAAAAATGTTAACCTATAACAGTATTAATTTTATCACGTACCTACTTTCATTCACGTGTTTACTCAAATACTTTTTGTGTGATTATTGATTAAATCTATGTAATAAGGAACATCGCAACAAACATGAAGTCTGCGAGAGTTCGCAGCCGTACGTGACAAGTTCAATGTTAACCGCTGACCTTAATTAAAAACTAAAGAGCATCAGTCACGAGCAGGTACTTGGTACTACCGATATAGGTCAATGAGATTGTCTATGTCGGCGCTAATCTCCGGGAGTAGTTTAGGAAACATCACAATAGTAGTATAAAGGATTTTTCATATACAATTACATATAAATATTATTTCTCAAAGGGGATTCCCTGGCAACGCCCGCCATATCTCCGTTAATTCTTCATCATTTTAAAGCTTATATTCTCCATTATTGACGAATAGTTTAAAATTAATGTTTTCATTAAAATATTATGATACAATAACTTCATCATTAGGAATGCAATATGTATAAACAAATAAAAATATATTCAAGGCGCCATCTATTGTAGATTCTGTTTAACTAACATGACAGCTGTTAGATTGTAAGCACGTCACAGTCGGTGAAGCTGTCAAAATATATTATTATTATTATTTTATAAAATATCTTTCGGCATACAATCCAATGGACTATGACACACGACGACGATAGTATATATTTTCATCTTACAGTATTATAAGCTGTCAAACGATATAGTACTTAGCTGACCCGTGCAACTTCGTCTGCATCATTTAAGAGAGAGAGAGAAAGGGTTAGAGATAGTGGATCGTAGGCACTGTATTAAGGTACCGCCCGTCTCCCACATTATTCTGCATAATAAAAATGCGCTCGCGATACTTGATCATTATTTTGCTGTCAAGTTATTTTAAAACTGTGATATCTCCTAAGATATTCATTTAATCAATTACTGTAAACTGCAATTTTGTTCAAAATTAAATACTTGTGATAAATAACGTGTTTATTTCGATAAAGATTAACACCATGTATATAAAAACACCTTCACAAATAATTCATTATTTTAGAACAAATTTAATTACTATAAATAATGTTATATTGAGTAAACTTTAAAAGATAGCCATATGCTGTGGCGGACATTTTTTTGAGAACTTTTTAAGAGAAACAATTTCATCTCACACAATTGTTGCGTAACTTTAACCATTCACGCAGCGCACGCAGTCAAAGCTTTGAAAAGGAATAAATGTCCCCCGTTTTTGCAACATTTTTCATTGATGCTCCGCTCCTATTGATCGTAGCGTGATGTTATACAGCCTATAGCCTTCCGCGTTAAATGGGCTATCCAACACTAAAATATTTTTCCCATTCGATCCAGTAGTTGTAGTAGTAGATCCTGAGATTAGCGCGTTCAATCAAAAAAATTCTTCAGCTTTATAATACTAGTGTAGATTCATCTTACGATGTGACTTGTTCTCGGTGCGGGGCGAAGGGTGTCGATGACGCGACTCTCACATCTCTCTCACGAGTGCGTTGCTACGCCTAGTATTGGTAAAAATTTACGATACCTAAGCAGACTTTCAAGTGATTGAAATAATTATATATATTTAGCCGTCTGAATACATTATGATACTAAAATATTATACCACCAATATTAGATATTAGAGGACTAAATAATTCAAGTTTATAAATTAAAATAGAAACAACTATAGACGACTACATACTACGTTTAAACGACGGATCAAGATTCCGTCAAAAACTCCTGGAAAGGAAGACATAACTATGTCGAATAACTTAAATACAGAAGCTTCTTATTACTGGAGGAAACACTACTGATCGCACCATCCAGTGATATTAAACATTTTAATTACTTATATCCTTATTATTCCTTATTATCCTGAAACAATGAAATACGGGTAATGACAATTTATGATAAAATACGATAATTAAAATATTAATAAATTGATCGATTACGATATTGGTCTGTTTATAAACTAATTATACAAAATTAATTAAATATTAGTTTTAGAAAACTAAGGTGTATATGAAAATATTGTTAGGCAATTTATTATGATATTAAAATAAAGACAATTTATTGACTTCAATTTGAAGTTTCATGTTTTATCGATAAGTGGCGATATTGGCACGCAGGATGTAGTTCTTATAATCTAGTACGTATAAATTTGTAAAATATTATAATATATAGAATATTCAAAGACTTCAAAGTATGAATATTCTGAAGATAAGTTAGTATTCTTTTTTATATCATCAACCAGATTATAAAAACTGATCAAATCAAATGATCACTCCGAATCAAATGATGCACGGATCTTTCCTTGTTTAGCATGTGAACCATTTTAATGTACTGTAATATCAATAAATAAATAAAATATAGCGGTGCAATTAGAACCACACCAAAGTTTAACGTAAGATAGGTTATTTTAGACCAGTTATTTAATTGTACCATTGTTATATATATTTCATAGACGCTCTGACCTTCATCAAACTAACTTGATGCACTAAATAACAGTATAATCGTGTGCGATATTTCCACTGTCCAGTCAAGTAATCCAGACAGCAAAATTACTTTGAGCTGAGCTTAATAGTAGTTAGTTTCAGTAAGTACACACGCTATTGAATTAATTGATGCATTTTAATTGAATTTTCAGCTTTTAATATAAGATTTTATGATGTACGATAATTTTTCGCCTTTGATTTTAAGTTATCAGAGTTTTTATTATGATTAATCCAGAAATCTAAATTTACTCTAAATAGTTATTACACTAAAATAATTACGGCATTATTTATAGAGTAAAAAAAGATAAACCAAATCGAATTTCTATCCAATTTTTCTTGATGACATCCTAGATGTTTCCCGAACCAGTGGCAATATTTTAACGTATATATATGCATTCTTAGGCCGTAAACTGAAAAAAGTATTTTTGATTTTAAACATACCATAATTAGCAATTAATTATTTGACAGTGATATTTTGACTATCCTGTATTGTTTTTTTAGCATAGTATTTTAAATATAAAATGATGCGACAAAGCAAATATTTCAAAACATATTATGTTGTAAATGATTTACAATACAACTTCCTAGAAAACTCAATTTACCAAACCTTTTTTATACTAATAATAATAATAATAATAAAGCTTTCTTTATTCCATACCTAATAGACAAATTTACATTTAAAAAAATTATTGTTAGTATTATTAGTTATATAAAAACTTTTATTCTTAATGTATAAATTTATTGTTAGTGTGTTAGTGATATGGATCCCTTTTGGGTAAAAGCCTCCTCTAACCCATGCCATTTATCTTTATCCTGGGCAATACTCATCCAGTTTGACCCAGCTATTTCAATAATATCATCAGCCCACTGTTTCCGTGGTCTACCTTTGCTCCTCTTTCCTGCTGGTCCAGGCCATCTTGTTACTTCTAGCGTCCATCTCTTTTCTTTGTACCTTGAAATGTGTCCTGCCCATTTCCATTTTAGACTTAGAGCATGTTGAAGAGCATCAGTAAGTTTAGTTCTTTTCCTTATCTCTTCGTTTCTGATTTTATGTATTTTTCTTAATTTTAGTATACTCCTTTCCATGGTATGTTGACATGAAGCAATTTTATTTCTTATTTTATTGGTGTATGTCCATGTTTGACTTCCGTATGTTAAACTTGGCAGGATGCAAGTGTCCATTATTATTTTTTTATGCTTTATGTGGTAGTGTCCTTTCAAGAATTCTTTTAGTGTCCAAAATTTCTTCCAAGTGCAGTTAATCCTTCTATCTATTTCGTTTTCGTTATTTTTTGAATCAAATCACATTTGTTTTCCTAGATAGATATATTCATTTACATATTCAATTTGGTCTCCCGATATAAATATTTCTTTTTTTACATGGTTTGTCATTACTTTAGTTTTGTTAGGATTCATGTGTAAACCTACTTTTTTGCTGTTATTGTCCAGAGTTTGTATCATTTCCTCTAACTCTCTAGATGATTCCGCGAAAATGACAATGTCGTCAGCAAATCTGAGGTGGCTTATATATTGGTCTTGTATCTTGAGGCCCTTGCTTTTCCAGTCGATTTCTCTAAATATTCCCTCCAACACAGCTATAAACAATTTGGGTGATAATGGGTCCCCTTGTCTGACTCCCTTTCCTATTTTTATCTCCTTTCCTTTGTTTTCCAGTTTAATTCTGCTTTTACTCTGTGAGTAGATATTTTTTATGATATTTATGTATGTTCTGTTTATTCCACAAGAAATTAGTGCTGTCCAGATTGAGCTGTGCTTAATACTGTCGAATGCCTTCGAATAATCTATGAAGGCTACATAAAGAGGACGATTATATTGTTTATGTTTTTCTAGAATTTGGTCTAATGTATGAATATGATCAATAGTGGAGAATCCAGACCTGAAACCTGCCTGTTCTATTGGCTGATTGCTATCAATTTTTGATGTCATTCTACTCAATAATATAGAGGTAAATAGTTTGTAAATGCACGGCAGTAAGCTTATTGGCCTGTAGTTTCCAATATCTGCTGGATTTCCTTTCTTGTAGAGAAGTATTATGTCTGACTTGCACCATTGTTTGGGAGCTTGTCCAGTTTCAAGGACCCTGTTGAACATTTGGGCTATGTATGGAATTAAGATAGGGGCACCTATTTGGATTATATCGTTGCTTATGTTGTCTGGACCAGGACATTTTTCAGGTTTTAATTTTTTTACATGTTTTAATAGTTCGTCATAATGTATAGGTTCTATTGTGTCTGATTCTGTGTTTTCAAAGATTTCAAAGTCTGGAGGTTCTTCGCCATGTGAGTCTTCTGGTGGCTTCATGTATAGTTCCTTGTAAAATTCTGTCGCATGTTCTATAATGTCTTGCCTTGTTTTAGTATCTTCATTACCTATTTTAAGTTTATGAATCCAGTCTTTATGTGTGTTTAGTTCTTTGCTTGCCTTTTTGGAGCTTCTGTATTTATTTAAGTTCTTCTCTATGACTCTATTCCTGTAGATATTGTAATCGTTTTTTATAGCCTTGTTAGTTGTTTTGAATAGATTTTTTAACTCTTTTTTCATGTCTATAGTTTTGTTTTTAGCTGCGATCAATTCTGTGCGTTTGCTTATTAATTTTTTAGTTTCTTCACTTAGGATTCTTGAATTAATCTTTATTTCTTGTTTTTCTTTTTTTATATGTAGACTTTTTGTAATAATGTTTTCTAATTTATCGTAATAGTCTTCTATATTAGTAATTTGTTGTGGTAGCTGTTTATTTATGTTTTCCTCTAAGTTTTTTATATATATTGATTTTTCGCTGTCTGTCTAGCTCAGCAAAATGATTGTACAACACCTAATGGTAAGTACCGCACAGTCCACAAACAACGGTGATCGTCGGTGCACAAAGTTCATTGCTAGTCGTCAAGTTCAAGTTATTATGCTGTTTTGACCAAAAAACGCAATGTACTTTTTAAGGATTCATTAAATTATTTCCCTAGAATACTGATAATCATACATCTAGCAAAATTTATCGGGCTTTTGAGTTGGAATAGTTTTGAATAATGTCATTTTATCGTTATCTTTTAATTCTACACCTACTTATAATCGTCAAGTTTGTCAATCTATCTAGAATCTTGGACCCATAGTTGACCTTAAATATGCTGTGCTCGCAGCTCTGCTTTCGTGGACTACAATGTTACTCAGTGTTTTTGTGGTAGGCTAGTAGATACCTATCAAGACTTATGGCGGTCGGCTTGCGTCCCCTAGGACTCTGCGCCCGGGTTCCTCGCACCCCTTGAACTCGTGAGTAAAGAGGGCCCTGTACTCCACGTCTCGTTTAAAGTATCCAATATCATAGGATGCAGGAAACACGTTGGCTGGTAGATTATCCCTTATCTGCACAGTACGGCAATGGTAAGAATTTGAGAATTTTATTGTTCGTGCCGTGATGGGTATGATACCGTGTAGCTGTGTCTCTGTAGATCAGTCCGCGTGGTTATGTATTATTGGAAGGGAGATGATAGGATAAATCTAAACAATTCTTAAAAATCAAAATAATCTTTATTCAATTTATGCCCTAAGAAAGCACCTATGAACATCAAAACAGTAGTGTTTAGTACCGGTTCGGAAATAAACCAGACATCGAGAAGAACCGGTAAGAAACTCGATCAGGTTTATCTTTTTTTTTTCAATTGTACAAGTGTTAATTTAAAAGGTTCATTAATAAAAATTTAGTAGATGCACAGAGAGGGAGTAACTTCCAGACATCACTATATTCACATAATGATCCACTGTATAATAACATTTTGACAGTAAAACTCGCTTGACATGGTTTCTGAACTTGTTTTCCAGCAAATAAGTAATGTGCATCGGAATCTTATTAAAGAACCTAACACTATTACATAAAAGTCTTTTATTATTCTAAAACACGGTACGACTAATATAATCTATACATATAAAATGCTTTGTCCTGAATAACTGACGGATCAACGCCTAGCCTAAACCGCTGATCGTAGAGACCTGAAACTTGGAGGGTGTGTTCTTTGTATGACGTAGGCATCCGATAAGAACAGACATTTCCGTAATTCTGCCCCTAAGGGGGTGAAAAAGGGGGGCAAAGTTTGTATGGGACAACGTGATTCCTTGGTCCAATCTACTTCAAATTTTGCATAAAGCTTTTTTAACAGAATCGATGGAAGACGTGTTTCGTATTTTATTGAAATTCATTCCCTAACGGGGTAAAAAGGAGTAGACAGTTTTGGTGGTGATTTGCTTCGAAGTTGATATCAATACTCCTTAGTGCTTTTGATTTAAATTACATTGTATTTTGACATATGTTTGAAAACTCAATCCGATTTTCATTCAAAAAAGGTTGAGCTCACTTAGTCTATACAATTAATAAAATTGAAGTGGCTGTCTGTAATGTCAAAATAACAGTTTTTTACTAAATGCATATGAAATTATATACGATACAACAAAAAGCCCATTATTAAAATTTTTGTCTGTATGTCTGTTTGTTCCGGGTAATCTCCGAAATGGTTGGACCAATTTTGACGAGACATTCACTGGCAGATAGCTGATGGTATAAGGAGTAACTTAGGCTACTTTTATTTTAGAAAAATAATTAGAGTTCCGCACAAATAAAATAAAAACGGGTCATGGTGAATCAATTCGGGAGAATTCGGGGAAAAACTGATCGCGAATATCAAATTTAAAAAATAAATGTCAGTTTGTCTGTATATCCAGAAATAACTCATTAACGGCTTGACCGATTTTTATAAGACACGTAACTCTGTAATGTATTGAGAATATTTACTGAAATAAAGTGAAAGGATACCAAATTAATCTAAATTATTTTATCTTTACATAATTTTTCAATAAAATCAATAAATGGAAACATAGTTTTTTTTAAAGTGAAAACTTCTATAGGAAGGTTTGGATAGGGAATAAATTCATTTAAGTCGTCATCGACATGGATCACGTGACGTGTTAACGATAAACGGGAGTTTTGTAGCAATATAACTTAAAAATTAAAACATCATAATTTTTTTTAATACCTATACTTATTATGCAATGCCTATTTTATAGTAATTTAGGAGTTATTTTACTAATGTGTTTTATTTTGTTGTTATGTGAAACAGTTTGGATTTACAAGTTTTAATTTAAGATCAAACAATTAATTTGGATATCCAAAAATAACAACTGTTTGTTTATAGTTTTATGTTTTCACTTCTGTCGACAGTCCTCATGACTGCTTTTTATTTTTCAACTGTATTCATAGATAGCTATATACGTACGTACGGCTTGGTTTAAATAATCACAAAATTGGTTTGACATTTATTGTCACACTTATGTATATTTTCTGAAAGCACGTATATTAATAATTATAGGCTGGGCTTTTATTATTGTTTTAAAATTAAATTGTAGATAAATATTATGGATAATTTTTAATATTTAAATTAGTAACAAAATCTATTCTATATACATTTTTACGATAAATGTCGTTGTTTGGTATTTTTGGCTACCAAGATTTATATTAAACTAGCTGTCCTGTGGCTTCGCTCACGTGGACTACAGAATGCCCGCGCGAATCTTGCTCTCCCGCTTCCGGCTATTATAAAGACAAAAATGCTTATTGCGGGTGTTCCTTAGAAGATAGATGTATACCCTCCCGCACTTTTTTGTAGGTCTTTTTTCATTTAAGCGCCCGAATTGATTCATTACGACCAGTTTTTTTTATTTGTGCGGATCCCTAATTCTTTTTCCTAAGTAGCCTAAGTTACTCCCTATATCATCGGCTATCTATCAGTAAAAATCCCGTCAAAATCGGTCCAACCGTTTCGGAGATTACCCGGAACAAAGAGAAGACAAACAGACAAAAATTAAAAAAATATATTTTTTGTTATGTGTATCGTATAAACATTCATATGTATTTAGTAAAAAAACTGTTATTTTGACATTACAAACAGACAATTCAATTTTATTAATTGTACTTATGTATATATTACACTAACCAAACACTATAAACTAATATATAAATGCGAAAGTAACTCTGTCTGTCTGTTACGTTTTCACACCTAAACCGCTGAACTAATTTTGATGAATTATGGTACAGAGATAGATTGGACCTTCAGAAAGGACATAGGTTACTTTTTGTAGCGAAAATAATACTTTAAGGGTAAAAAAATAGGAGATGAAAGTATGTAAGAGGGAAATATCAGCTTCCACGACAACCAGTTTGTTGATTTGAAATGACAGCGTTGTCAATGTTGATTTATAGACACTATTATACTTAATAAGAAATGTATTGTATTTCTACTAATTACTTATTAAATGATAGTCCAGTATTGTTTTTGAGATGGCTGAAGTGTATATAAACTGTTTAACTATGTTCGCAGTACGGCGTGTATGTCGTGTTCCGAATTCAGTCGGTGCATATGCACTAATATCGCGGGGTGATAGAGATTGTGACCACAATACACATAGTGTTAAACCCATCTATGATTTTTTTTTGGTATTATATAAAATATTTGGGCGACGGAGCTGTGCTCCGTGTCTTATAAAAATAAAAACACTTATCTAGTTACCTAGTTTACACTTGGAATGTAAAACATTATCTAAATCCAAACCTTCATCGAAATCGTTGGAGCCGTTTCCGAGAATCCAATTACATATATTATATACAAGAATTTCTCACTTCATATAATAAGATAAGATAAGATAAAGCTATCTATATTAATAAATCTGTAGTCCTGTCTGTACTTTTAATATTTTTCCAAAATTTCCCGATAGGCAGTGTGCGAATATGAACGATACTGATCACGAATATACAATTTTTTTGGCCGTCAATCTGTCTGTTTGTATGTCCGGATTTAATTGACCAATAGTTATGCAATTTTGTACATGGGATGCTTATATCATCGGTCAGTTGATAGGGTATAAGAAATTTCAATATTACTTTTAGATAATGTAAAAAAAAAAATATATATATTTTCGTTAATTCAATTATGTACACGGGAAGTATAAGTCATTCCATGAATGATAAGTAATGAGAATTTTCAATAACACTATTAGGAACCGTAAAAAAATTAATTTTCGAAAAATTTAAATTTCATTAATTCTTTAGATATTACTATATACTTACTGACTTATATTAATATAAGTAGAGAAGTTGGTCTGGAAATCAATGCCAGCAAAACAAAATTAATGTCAATCTCAAAGGAAATAAACGTTATGGTAGAACAAGATTGAATATGTCAAAGAATATATTTACTTAGGACAGATAATATCCCCTTCAGATGAAATGATAAGGGATATAAACAGGCGAATATCCCAAGGATGGAGAAAATACTGGTCACTGAAGGAAATAGTGAAGAGTAAGGATTTAGGCAACCACATAAAAAAAAAACATTCGAGACATGTATTCTACCAGTTCTTACTTATAGCTGTGAAACCTGGTCAACAACACTTCACCACAGGGAAAGGTTAACAAAATGTCAACGTGCCATGGAAAGAAGCATGCTAGGGTTAAAAATCAAAGACAGAGTCAGGAACGTAGACATAAGAACAAGAACAAAACTCACAGACATTCTTACCCGGATAGACGTCCAAAATGGAGATGGGCTGGACATTTGTTACGCCACCCCATTAACAAATGGAGCAAGCAAATAACTCTCTGGCAACTAAGAGACGGCAAAAGAGGTAGGTGTCGCCAAGTCAGGAGATGGGAAGATGACTTGAAACAGACAGCAGGACCATTCTGGATGAGAGTGGCAAGGGATAGGATACACTGGAAGGAATTGGAGGAATATGCCAAAAGGCACACCGAACTTAGGGACCTCTTGTAACCTTATGTTTAGGAATAAAAGGCTATTATTATTAATTCTTTACCGATTTTAATTAATGGGCTATAAGAATTGTCAATATTACTTCTTGAAATAAAAAAAGGTGTTGAAAAAAATTTAACTTTCATCAATTCTCAACCGATTCTTATCAATTATTGTAGACGGGAAGCATACATCACACTATAACGGAGAGACTATAAGAATTGTTAATAATGCATTAGAAATTGTACATTACAATAATAGTTTTGAACCGATTTTGATGAAAATTGTACACGGGAAATACATGCCACTCCTCAATTGATACGGCATATGAATTGTCAACAATATGGGTAAAAATAAAGCGATTTCAATAATTATAGCGTAGTAACAAACGCGTGCGAAGCCGCGGGCACACCGCTAGTTTATCTATATATTTCTAGTATTGACATTGTGCTGATGTTTGACAAAATCTAGCTTGACTTACAGCCGTTTTCAATAACATATCTGAGCTTACTCTATCCTCGATTAGTGCATTTTTTTATAATTACTATCTTTAACTTAAGACAGACATCGGTTTCCCTTTTATCTATCCAAGCTGTAGTTACGGATATATATTATTTAGATAGGTACGAAAAACTATCCATTGACAGGTTATTATAACAAAATAAGGATAAAAGGTTATATTTGTCAATCTTTAGTAACTGATAGATATGTTATTGGAAACGGCCGTAAGTCATCAGAACATTGACCATGATACAGACGATAAAACACGCTTAGCGAAGCAAAGCTAGTAGTGTAGTATCTATCAGTGAATATGGTGCGGCGTGCGAAACTCGTTTGAACTTATTTGCTGTTAATAAGTGAATTTTTACATTCGATTGACGCTATGCCATTTTTCAATACAGTGAATGACCTTAGGTGTTTCGGAGTAGCAAGAACGATGCGGTCATTTGTCTATAGAGCTCTGGTTAGGTACGCATTGAAAACACCTTCACTTTGTCGTCTAAAGTTTGTCGAGGCTTCCGTGTTGAATTAATTAATAAATATTGGTTAGTGAAATTAATGGTTTTCTTTTTAACAGACTTAAAAAAAAGACGGAAGTTACTCAACAGGAATATTTTTTTATAGATGTTCAGCCATTACTTCTTTTTTTATGAACAGATTTGGAGCATCTTTTTGTTTGATAGGATCACATCAAGGGTGGTTCTATTTTCATTTCATTAGCATTGGACCTTCAACTTCAAAGATACACCACGGAACTCTTCAAAATCATTGAAGCTGTTGTTTTTCTTTTTTGTCAAAAATTATCATAAAAGTTAAAACTTCTCAAAATAAAGTTTACAAGCTGTGAAGTTTATTAAATTATATATAAGTACTTTGTAGCTACACAAAATTGCTCTCGTAATATTCTTTGTAAGACAGAAGTCGTTCATTATAAATTGAGCCATAAATGAAAATTAAGTTTGAGAAAGAGTTTTACATCAATTTTTGAATTGCTAAGAGCTGTTTGATGATGTTAACAATGAACTATTCGGCTATGAAACCTCTCTTGCAAACATGATAAATAGTTTATATGATGAATATCAATTTTTGATACGTTGCGTAGCAACAATGACAAGTATGTCTAAAAAGTAAAAAGTTATATTTATTTTCATTGAAGCATTTGGGATTAGGTGTTTATGATATTTGAAAGTCGAACAGAGACGGTGATTGATGGTAGATAAATATCTATCGATCAACGCTGAATATACCTATACTTCATAGTACCTACCTACAGCTTTTTTACCGGACTAGTATAAAAATAAGTAAATTTAACTAAACTCTTAATAGATTTAGGGGACGATTATTACCAAAGGGAGGATCCTCCGACCAGACGGGTGTTATGTCTGGCGGGCAGCTGCCCCACGGTTGTTGTCGGGTTCTTGTATACAATACTCAATTGTTCGGTTAATTTTAATATCGCGATGTAGGATTCGTCGTATGCGCCGAGATAGATGTTTCTATGTAGTATGCGTCAGTTATGGCAAGGATAGATGTCGCTACATATTATTTATTTTTAACATTTTATTTTAGTTCTTTTGAAATAAGTGTAGAATTTTAAAAACACTCTCTTAAAGGATTAGTAACTCGTATGTGATGCTTCTGGTGTCATAGGCGTCCACAGGTAATCCCTTACTGTCAAGTAGATTACACGCTAGATAAACCTAACCTTAATAAAGAGAGATGTAAATTTTTTTATAAGAAATAAATGTGTGTATAGGTTTACATATTTAATAGTTACCTAAACCATTAAAATAAATTTTTAAAAGTACTAGACTACAGATATGAAAAAATATAAGTATATTTTTATTACCCTTATCAGTTTCTATAATTCCGTTTGAAGTCGTACTAAAAGAGTTATGCGTCTCTTAGTAGTAAATCAATATTAATACTTTCAATATTATATACATGAGTATTGATTTTTCTGCTAAATATTTGTGAAATTTAATGAGTTAACTGGTATATATTATAGATGCCTATTAAATCAGTTCTTTTAATATAACGCATGGACGTAGAAAATCTAAAAAACAAGATTGCAGTACTTTGTGTCGGGCATTTCGTTCAGATGTATCGCGTCATGGCAACCCAGACACATTTCGCAGCATTGGGATCCACTGGATTCATTCGCTTTATTTGTTTTCAAAATTGGAATACAAGACTTGTACAAACGAGTGTACCGCTATACGTAGGTATATGAGTTTGCTTGTAGAACCGTCTGCTTGATGCACGTTGTTTCTTTAAATGTAGTAAAACATCAATCAAACCAGTTACAAATTATTTTAATTCAATATAATTAATAAGGAAGGTTATAATACTATCTTATCTTACACGGCAATGAAAATTGCTCAATTATGAATAATACTGGTCGATTATGACGTGACAAAATATCAAGCAATTTACGGCAATGGCAACGGCAATAAGCATCAATTTAGCAAATTTTTTTGCAAAGGTAATATTGGGTGATATGGAAGAACTCCAAAGAAACAAGGCAATACTTTCATATAAGAACAATTTAGTTGAAGAACTGTCGCTCGATAATACGGACATTTTTCTTGCTGTAGCCGCTGCACATCCACTCGCTCTCCAAACGGAAGCGAAACGTAGTTAAACCGCATAATAAATAAGAGCAAGCGACATAAGGTAAAAAATTAACTTCAATTTCCATACGCACTAGATTTTTCACAATTCGGTCGGCAACATTGAGGAATGGACGACGGAGAATCTAAGGGAGGACGAATATTCCAATTACAATTTCCGGTTTTTATTAAAATTACTGCAGAGTGGTCCACTAATAGCTCCAGATTAATCTATAAGCATTCCCGTACATTAATTGCTCAAAAAATTGCCCGTGTAAGGAACAAATAGGCTATAAAATACGATAATAATATTTCAAATCTGACTGGTATTTTCAGAGATTAGCGCATTTAAACAGACAAAAATATAACCCCTTGAGCATTTTAATATTATGGTATAAAAAGTAGTTATAAATGATTAAAATTTTAAATCAGTAATGTTCAACTCAGTAAATTGTTAGCTAAATTTCATTTTTGACTCTCTATAAACCATCAAATCTTTTACATGTATAGTCTGGAATATTTAGCACTATCAGTGCCAACCAGTATAACGGAATTTTACTTATAAAATGCTTTGTGCGAACTTGTAATCAGTAACTCATTTTCTTATATCGTCAATCAATAATGTTTCTAGGTCTAACGGAGAATAATTCTTGGCAAACAATAAACCGAAATAACATACATATTATTTTCCAAAACAATAAAAACCTAGTATAATTTATTCAAACTTAATATAGGATTGTGTCGGTCTTAATAAATATTTGTAATAAGTTACTTGAAAAATAAGACTGTAATAATATGTGACAGAATATGTATGTGAGGTATATAGTACATAATCCCAGTCTGTAGTCCGCAATACTTTTATGCGAGGGGCATGATGTCTTCACAGCACTTATCCGTAATACCGAGTAAAGCCATATCGACTGGACTGCACGATAATATCACAGAGTAGTTAAAGAAACAGAAGCTTTTTAATTAGGTATCATATTATCTAATATATATAAATATATCTAATTGGTTTCTCGTAACCGGATCCAACGAATTGGATGAAATTTTATATTTAGATAATGTTTTATATTCCAAGTTTACTTAGAATGATGTTTTTTTTTTAAGATACCGAGCCAAGCTCAGTCGCCCAGAATATTTTAGTTAGTCGCATTTCGGAATCAGTCTGTGTATACCCACTTGCCTAGAGGCTCTCTGACAGCCATGACAGCGACAAACGGTGATGGATTGGTCTTTCGGTGGTCGCTGTTGTTTGTGGAATATACTGTGCTTACCATCAGGTACAGTGCCATGATGGATTAAATAAAAATATTTAAAAGTTTGTTTAATGTAGAATCACTCGAGTGACTGCTATTTTTTTACTTTATCCAATATATTTGAATGCTTACATAGTTTTCTTTGTAATTAACATATTTCCTTCCGCTCCCTTCATTCATGTTTTGTTAAACATACTTTCTAAAACTTTATTAAAAAGTACATAAAATTAATTCACATTATTAAATTGATGGTTAATGTCATTATGTCGGAATATAATGCATGCGCGGCTCTCAATTTCACTCTCTACTAAACGCGCCCAAAAATTGAACTTCAAAAACACATATTTAACACAACATAATGAATTTTGTTTGAACATCAGTTGTTTTAATATAACTTTTTGACACCCTCAATTTATACTACGCTAACTTGAATATATTCATTTTACACCGGAAATATTTAGTGTAATTTATATTGACGAATGTAAAAATTACACCACATAAAGTTGTTTCATTTATGGGTACATTATATTTTATTTCAATTGAAATATAGTTGATTTTATATTAAAAATTTGAAAACAGCAAATTGCCCAAATTTCAAGTTAACGTAAGGTAAATCACTTGTCAGTGTCGTTTGGTTAAATATTTTAATTTATCATTTCTCTGTATATTAATGTTGTACACTACTCTATATATCTCAAGCAAAGGACATCTCGAACATCGAAATCTCCGATGAGCTGAAAACTAAAACTCGTCGGAGAGATTCAACATTTTCTCTATAAACTAATGGATTTTCAAACGAAAGGAAACAAGACGTAATGGTCGACTGAGTGTCCACATTGCTTCAAATAATTTCAATTTCAAACACAAACGTATAACGCTGCTCGGTATTCGTTGGGAATTTTTAATTTCCCTCTATTTGAATATAACTCTGTAAGGGATGTCGCACACTTGCGATGTTTCCGTTGACTAAGTTATTTATTATCCAAGTTTCAACGTTATTATTACAGAACGCTGGATTCTACACCACGACGGAAGGGACAAACTTTTGCTCTTTAAGAACTCTCTACAACATTTTAGTTATAGGTAGGTACTAAATTAGTTTTATGAACGAATAAAAAAAAAGTACTTTAAATAATGATTTCCGTTAATTATGGGTAAGTACAAATACATATATAATTCACTTACTTTTCAAGTTTAAAGATTTTGGAGCTCTAGTAACCTTCTCAAGTACGACTATCGTAAATTTGGTGTAGAACCCATCTTTATCATATGTAATCCTTGCGAAATATTGCGTTATTCCATAAGAATTTAAGAGGACTAGAATTCGTTCATCGAATTCGTGTCTATTCAGGATTAAATCACACGGTTCCATACTTGGCTAATAGTTATACCCGTACCCTAATAATTGTGGTTAAATTTTACTTCATATAATAATAAAACTCATATCAACATATCATTAACAATAATTCTTTGTAACAATGGTAAATAGAATATTTTCATGGCTTACCAACAATGTACCGAATAATTTAATAAAGCAAACATACATTTCTTAATTTGTATTTAAATACCACTGCTGACTAACGGTGAAAGAAAACTAAACTTTGACGAAATTTTCTAGTAATAATATTTATTATTAGAAACATAACTACAAACTTTACGGCGTTTCAAATCGCTGATGTGGTAATTAAGCCTATAATTTTTCTTGAGGAAAAGCATTTACCAAGTACTAAATATTTACTTACTAATAATATTTAGATATATTATATTTTTATGTAAAAAAAGTTTTTATCTTCACTTTCAATGTTCGGAGACAGTTAAAAAAATCAACTTAAGTACCTACTGCTCATATTTTCCAACCGCATTGTTATACAACATATACTGTATATCGTTCCATACAATTTATTACATTATACACAATTACATTATTTATTTAAAGAGAGCATCAAAGCATTCCCGAACAATTTGCTTTTTATTAAAATGTCTATGTTCAACTGATTGAAGAATTTAAGACATGCTTTTGCAGGATTAAATTTGTTTAACTTTATTGCATTTCTGGTTTTTGTTCATTGTTCAACAACAATGTTGCTTACAGCAGGAATCCTATTAATTTATTTCTTGTGTTTTTTTTGTGATTTTGTATTATGCGTACGTACATCTTCCTTCTAGTAGATTTTTAAAGTAATTTACGAGAAAGACATCTATGTATACATATTAAAACAGTGTACGTACACAGATGTAAATATAAGCTTTTAGGATACTTCAATATTTTATAAAATAATTACGACACACAACGCACAACGTTTTAATCTGGGACCCTTTTCAGCTTACTGATATAAAAATATTATTATTTGTGAAGTTATCATACAAATAAAAATAAAAAACTAAACAGGGTTTATGCTAAAAGGCAAGAGATTAAAAATAAAATGTTATTTTTAACACTCAAAACGGCAATAGTTGCACGCGGAGTGTATCTATTTAAAATTGGCCTTTTAAGGCTGCCTACGTCCAGTGTGTCCGTTTTTAATACTTTTAGTACTACATCGGTATAATTAGGAGTCTGTGAAGTTTATTCAGTTTCATTTTAGTATAAAACCCAATTTTAGTGTTTTTTGGTTCAATTTAACAGTACATTTTTGGTCTTTTTAAGGATTACTATCTGGCAACATTATAGACTACCATTTAAAGAGACACTATTTTCAGAATTCAAATGTATTGGCCCACAAATAGATATTTACGAAAGCTTTTCATATCTGTTAAATGTTATAGATAAGTTCCGAACATAGATGATACTAACAAACAAGCTATTGAAGAAGAATATCGTCAGACGTCAAATGAAGCACGATCAAGAAGTACAAAACCTCTTCTGTGGTGGTGATTGTATATTTTTTCCATGGTGGTGGCAGTAATACAGATAATAATGTAAAGCAGTTTTCGGCCAACAGCAGTTTCGGGCCATGTTGAGCAATATTGTTGATACGAAAAAGGACCCAAAGTATACAAATATCACTAATTTTATAAACTGCATAATGTGTATGTTCCATTTCCAATGCACAATGTGAAATAAGTTGTTCGCTAGTTATTATCATTAAGATTAAATACAGAATTAAATTTTTAACTAAGAACATCCCCTGCATGTTAGGTACACGTTATGCAAGCTTTGACTGAAGGTTTGTACTTCTTTTGTCATCTCATCAGATATGATTATTATTGTAAAAAAATTATGGTAATAATGATTATAGCATCGATTTAGAATAAACAGTTTAAAAATTATAATGTTTTTTTTATATTTTATAACGCCATAAAATAAGTATAACACTGATACAACACCTTGACTGCTGAAGTGACGAACCAAGTCTTATATAGCATATAGTACACTAAGCTTTGTCTCGAAAAATAACTTAAAATAATGATTCTAACATGTTAGTTGATTTTTAGTACAAAAAATTATTTTTCATTTAGTATGTTTTAGTACTGGCCAGAAATTTTGTTAGTACATTACATAATTTTGAAACGGTCACACTGCCTACGTCTCTCGGCGCGCGCGTCAATGCTTAAAATGAAGTCATAGTGCAAATAACTTCCTCAATGTTGACAAAATATCATTTTCGGACACTACGTAAGAACGTCATAGATCATCATTTAATCACCAGAAACATTTAAATATACTATTTCACTGGAAAACACTACACGGCTGCTTACATTCTTACGTCAAATATTAATAAAGAATAGTAATAATAATTCTAAATTGACAAACGCCATTACAATGAAATGTTGCTAGCCATGAAAACATATTTTACCCCAATATTTTTTAATTCTGAATAGTGCATTTCCTATCGACGAAAGCCACAACAAGAAGCATAAAACAGAGTCCAAAAAACTATAATATCACAATCGCAGTGCACTCACAGTTTGTTCTTTTCTAAGCAACGTCAAGGCAAATCTTCTTTGTTTTGCATTGAGCATTGACACGAGTTTGCCGGGGCTAGTAGTTGTGCTGACTAGTGATCCTATTTGTGACGATCGTATTAGATTTTATTTTGTAAAATTTTTGAAGAATGGTTAATTTTTTTTATATCGTTATAGGTTTAGCGTTGTAGCCACAATCTCACCTGATCTTAAGTGATGATGTGATCCAAGATGGTAGCACGCTAAGGTTAGTGGAAGAGTGGCTCACAAGTGCATGTTCAACTGGAGGGTGATAGCTAGCCAGGTGGGCATTAGAAAAAGCCCTACCACCATGTCGAAGCAGAGACCTTTTTTATAACTGACTATTTTGTTAGCCTTAGGGGCCCTGAAGTGTCTGACGGCTTTTACAGCTTCACCGGACTTGTCGCGGAATCCGTACAGGATCGAGCGTCGCTATTAACTCGATTCCGCGGCGAAAAGACCCTCTGCCCACCCCTCGGAAATCGGGTACGGTTGCTCGTGCCGTGAAATAACCCCTTAAACTACGCTATCGATGCGTTGCAGGTGATCGGGTCGACAATTTGTCCTTGATTGGATCCTGCATACCTAATTTCTTATTACACTGCAATTGATATTGTCTAGAATCGCTGTAGATCGGATCGTGAAATAAGCTTAATACACAGCCGTGGTCACGAAAGTAAGACGCCTTCTAAATCAGCATAAAATATTTATTATAATGTAATACTAATACATAACGCGACAGTTTAAAAACGTATTAAATATTTTAGTTTTCAAATTTGCAATGGTTATGCTAGTAAATAATAATTTATATGTGTGAATATTATTTTAACATTCGATACTTTTCTAAATCTAATACTATTAAATGAGCAATACTTGTATATATATATATATATATCCAACGATTTGGATAAAACTTTGAATTTAGATAATGTTTTACATTATTGTTAAATTTTGTTATGATTATAATTTAATTTAGGTAAGAAGAGAGATAAAGAATAAACTAAACGTAGGTAAAATGAATGAAAGTTTTATAATTTAGGATAGTTATGAATAATTTTCCAGCATACCTTACAATTTTCAAATAATATGGGTTTTACAATTTATTAGTACACAATTTTAATGTCCGTAACCGAGACCTTCTTGCTCCGACAGCTCAGCGTAGAGATCCTTGCCTAGGATCTAGAATAGAAGTCAGCACGGTGTAGGCCGTATCAGGATACACTGCTCAAGCAGACGACGCAGCACCAAATATCTTATCTATTGAGATTTCCTCATATGTAAAAGGAAAAGTTATTATTTGTATTATAAATACAAAATCCAGGTGATACTTTCCCGGTAGTGTTCTTTCAATGTTCAGTAGGTATTTGTCGTTTTGACAAAGGGTATTTCACCCATATTAATATTAAAATTATAAATTATAACAATTAAAATAACTTTTCTATATAAATATGTTATAAAATAAACTATCTTTTCGACTCCCAGGTCTGTTCTACAATAATTTGGTTTCTATTAAAACATTTGATAAATATTATATAAACGTTACTACGATTCAAAGGTCTGCAGTCCAATGCCTAAAACATGATCAGATCCATCCTGAAGAATCTGTCATACTCTCTGTTCTAATTTTCTCTTTTGTTTTCGTTTGAATTCAAAATTTCATCTTACTAGACTTTCTTATTTTAAAAATTCAAAATAAATCTAATCATAGATTTATTTTGCTAAACTAGAACCTGGATAGAATATTTGTCTATACCTGAGAAACTCCTAACTGCGCATGCTTTATTACTATCAAAGAATTATCAATGACAGAGATTGTCATAATATTGCAATGTAAACAATACGAACCTAAAATATTAACAAAGCTGTTATTGAACCAAAATTATCAAGTTATAAATTATCTAAACGCATCAATACATAAACCTATCATTAATTGGTATCCTGGAAATAAAAGAATAGGTACACCAAAACAATAATAAGGTAAATCAAATGAACTTATGATGAATAAAATAAAGTAGATATTAAATAAGATTATCTTCCAGATAAATAATATAACAAAGTTTACCTAGATAGGTGTTCTTGTTATAAGACACCGAGCGGGGCTCGGTGGCCCAGATATAAATATAAAAGGATAATTAAGTAAGTGACTGACTGCCCCAAGTTCGGTGAAGCTGTAAAAGCCACAGCGGCTTCAGGGCCCCTAAGGTAAACACTATAGTCAGTTCTAAAAAAAAAAGTTTGTATGAAAAATAATAGATCTAAGTGAATTGGTATTTAGCAAAGCAAAAAGCGCTAGTATTATTAAATAAGGCAAGTTTTCGACAGCGACGTGACAGTAATAAAATGGATGATATTATAGTAGCGCGTATACTTTTAGTATAGAATACACTTTAGTTTATATTCGATCAACCTGTCCCATATGGCAACTGACAGGACAAACATTATAATACAAATAGACAATAATATCGAGTAAACAACGTCTAACAAAGAAGGGGCTAGAAGCGGCGTGACGTCAGTGCAGGCTGACGTCAGAGCTTGCGTGCATGTGGGTCAATAGAACGCGCCAGCTCGGCCCGGGTGGCTCCGGGTAGCTCGATATAGGTCACAGCTAGGGTCGGCAACTGTCCTTACCTAGATGAAAATAGACGATGAACAATTAAGTTATTATCCTATGGCCTACAATTATTACCAAGTGACCTGGTTTGCAATATTTTGGACAACCAATTATTGTTTCTGGAAATTGTTGATATTTGGAATTCATGCAATTATCAATAAAATTGTCAATTATATTATATTGATACATGTTACACATGATTATGTGTTTAAAACAAGTTATTATTATTTTTCTTCTTTAGAATTTCTTTGGAAAAAAGTGGAATAGGTATATACCTACCTTACTTCTTTGTTTATGTTGAGAATTTTATTTTTTTTGTTGTAATTAGATCATTTAATATAACTCTTATGAAATTAAAAAGAAAGCAACTAAAATTTCCCTTTCAATTGGCTGACAATGTTATTTCGTTCATTTCCCCTAATCACTTGTTTTCTTCGCCATAATACTCTGTATTTTACGGGTTCTATTCTGGTAATAAGGCGAGTCAAAAATTTGTACTAGTAACAAATACAGATACATATTACAAAAAACTTTTCTAAGACCCGTAAGCTTTGTAAAAACTTCAGTACTAATAACTATTGCATATAATAAGTAATTAGGTATATGTTATTCAGAGTATGTAGGTACTTATGTATTTTGAGATTATATAAAAATAGCCAACTGGTATTTGTCAAATACATCGATATAAATATAACACTATATTATGGGCTTTCATAAAACACACCGCGTTGGTTGAAGAAGCTGTCTATGAAAACTCAATATATTAAAGAAAACATACCTTGATTATCAATGGTTACCTCATTTAGTTTCCGCAAATTGATCACCAGAAGGCGCTGCGAGGTGACGTCAAATAACGAGCGAGTTTAAAACTGCATAGCGTTTGTGAAAATTTTGTTGAAAACATCGAAGTTTGTCATAAATGACTTTTTAGGTATATATGATAATAAAATTGCGTAGAAACGAGTGTACAATCGTATTTTATACCTCTTTAAGTATTAATATACTATAACTATAGGACATAAAGTGGAAAATGTGTCTAAATCGTCTCATATAGACGTAACTTCATCTACATCGTCATCTTCAGAGGATGAACACGATGTTATTTCGCCACCGTTGAGCAAAAGATCTTTACACTATGAATTCGCTATATCTGTATCAATGAATCTGTGGTTCTGTCTGTACACGTATTTTTTTTTTCAAATTTTTTGATAAATATCCTGTACTTATAAAAGACACTAATCACGGATATGTCAATAATTTTTTTTTGTCTTCCAGACTGGTTTTATTTCTGGATTTTAATCGATAACTGCCTGCCTGATTTTTCTAAAATTCTGTACGCGGAAAGCTTGCAATACTACCAATTATTAGTATCGTCGTCCTACTATCGTCTAATAGTATCTTTTATAAGTGTTTTCAATAATACCTACTTTCACAAATCGCAAAAAAATAATTTCCAAAAAATATTATCTTGCAACCAATTTTGATGAAACTTTGTACGTACACGGGAAGCATATGTCATTCCTCTATTGGCAGCTGTAATAATTCTCATTAATGTAAGTACAAATAAAATTACTAGACGAAAATAATTACTACCTAATAAACGTGTGCGGAGCCGTAAGGCACTAGTGTAATGATAAGGCGAAATAATGGAAACTATGATGTTAAAAGCTCACTAACAAATACCTATGTATACATCATGGCTCCATGGCACATAACGCATCTCCGACTAACCAGTCCATATAAAACTACCTACCAATGACTGACTAACGCCCGTTTTCAATAATCTATCTATCCGTTGTTTCAGTTACTAAAGATAGAAAACTATAATCTTTTGCCCGTTTTTTTTTTTCAATAACCTTTCAATGGATAGTTTTTCGTATCAACATAATATGTAACCATATCATATAGCTTGAATAGATAAGAAGGAAGCCGATATCTGTCTTAACTTAAAGACAGTACTTATTATAAATATGTATTAATCAAGGATAGTATACTCAGATATGTTATTGAAAACGGCCGTTAGTTTGTTAAAGAAATGCATACGCATTTATCCATTAAGTATGAGGTTCATTAAAAAGGCGATAGTTTTGGTCCAAGTTAATAAACGGACATAAATTGTTTGTTGGTGCAGAACTAACTGTATAGCGATTTAATTTGCAGAATGATATTTCGTTAACAAATTTATTTAAAGGCTAGCATGGCATGGGCATGTCATCAGGATGGATGAAAGTCTATCTAGAAGTATGTTAAGTATGAAGGCGGACGGATATTATATAAGTAGAGGAAGACCAAAGCAGGTGTGGATAGATTGTGTGAAAAATGATATGCGTGTAAAAGGTGTGAATACAATACAATTGAGTGGAAGAGAAAAACCTGTTGTGCTGACCCTACTTAAGCGCGATAAGGGGTAAGAAGAAGAAGATTGCGTTAATAAATTTCACGATGATGGCAAGGATGATGCTAATAAAAAACAAAAAATTTCACTAGACCTCTCAAAGTAAAAAATAGCACACTCTTTACAGTGGCCCGACGCCGTGCCGGCGCGGCGCGGTGGCCCGCTAAAAATGGAGTACGTTGTGGTACTTTGAGCGACAATACTAACAAAATGGAGCCTAAAAAAGGTACCTACCTGACATCCTTAAAATCAATACAAAATTGTACATCGAGGTAGAACGTATTCGATTTGCGTGATACATTTCGAACCTTGGGGACAAGCTTCAAAGTAACGTTAATCTATTGTATACGCATACAGTAAATAAATTGAATTATTGATTCCATTCTCGTAAAGTAGCTTGTTCGGAAATTGTCTTGTCTGTCGAGACAACTTACTTTTAATTTTTAAATTACATAGATTGCTAATATATTTTAACTTTAATCATTTTTAGTATGATTACATAAAGTTATGACTAATCTCAATTATGAAATTACATTTATTTACTTTCCGTGTATATAATTTCAGAAAAATCTCATGAAATGTTTTTTACGAATTCTTATATGATTATTTATAATTCATATAGGTTATAAGTATAAGCTTTCCGTTTACAATATTTCATAAAAAGAACTGTGAAGCCTTTTCTGAAATAGACAGACAGAGTAAAATATAATATGTTATATTCGTGACTCAGGAGATTGGAAAAAAAGTAGATGTATAGACAGAAATATAGATTTATTAATATAGAAGTTATCTATAAATGAAAACTCTAGAATAATAACTCTAAGACAATAAACATTTCTATTTTTATTTAACCTACTATAAATTGCTAATACCTTATAAATTATTTACGATCCTTCGCGCAACTCAGATGAGCCTTGACACTCAAAAAATTATGCAATAGATTTCTAGACCTAACGTTTCAAAGCCAATATATTTTTTGGATCTACTAAAATATTTATATTTACATAAGAAGCTTAACAGCTGCTTGTTGTATTATTTTTAGTAATAAAAATATCGTTTACGTTATGTTCAAATGTTATAGAGATTTATGAGTTTGTGCGGAATTTTTATCGTTTCGAACAAAAGTTTTCAAAAAGAGACTAAAATAAAATGTATGTTATAATCGAAAGGGCAGCGATGATATTGATTTTATTGAAATTTAACAAATAAGGACTATTGCTAAAATCTGGTAGATGCCGGTCGAATTATAAAGTAGGTAATCGAAAGAAGTAGTTGGCAAATTCTTACGTGGACCTAGTTAGTGCATTTAGGTATACTTAGGGTGAAAGGACAATAGTTGTCCTTTTAAAAGCTTTTATGGCAATTTCAATGCATAGATGACCGAAATAAACACTACTCTTAACTTGAAAAACAACTTTGCAATTAACATCTCCACAAACACGCCTTATTGATTTACTTTAAAAGTAAAGAAAAGACATCGCTATTATAGCTGAACATCAATTTTTTTTGACAATAGAAAATGTTCACTTGCTTAATTGTAAGTTTGAATTAAAATTAACTATCAAAGTCAGTATTTATAAAAGTTAATACTTTTCTATTTTGACCATTTTTATTAACATTTTTTTAGGTGCCGGGTTGTGCATCCTAATTGCATACGTGAACCACACACAAAAGCGTTTTATTAATAATTAAGAGTTAAAATATTACGATTTAAACTAAATTGTATTTAAAAATCATTGTCATAAAGTTTAAATAATTCGATATTATATCTATGGTAATTTACAATGCCTAACAAGAAGACCAACCAAGATTCTATCTCAAAGTCTTACATCTTGCAACGTAGTTCTGTTAACACTAGTTACACTTGTAACTGAGTTAAACACTTACTTAATCATATTATAGCGCTATTCTCCATAAGTAATTACTAAATTAATTTTATAAACTTCAAAGCAAGACACTTCTTTTTGTATTTTGTTCATTATTCAATATTAAAACAATCACCTTTTGACGTAACATCGTCTTATAATTCGATGGAGCCGGCTGCACTCGCGAAAAAACATGACTCATGCGGCGTTACCTTGCTCTGAGGCGTTCCATTTAGGCTATCAAAGAAATAAAATCTAAATTTTCTTTTGAAAAATGATACAATTCCATCAGTATTTTCTTATTACGTTGTCACGTTCAATTCTCTTCAGTAAACCGACTTTACAGACAACCGATTTTTTTACTTTGTAAAATTCTTATATGTCAATACATAAAATCACTATTCTCGTCTCTCCAATTGTCTCCTTACATCTTCTAAACCACGCAACGGACATTTATACGGTTTTAACTATCATTTAGATATTTTTTTTACGGGTGGTTTGTATACAAAACATTCCAATCAAGTTTTTGTATTGTAGAGAAAATTCAAAGTTTTGTAATCAAGTCGTTAAAAATGCTTTTCGGGCGCTTACATAGCTTACGCTGGCTAAACCTTATGAGATACAAAAAAATAATGTATGAAAGAATTATAATTATTTTAAAAGCCTACAGAAAATTTCGTGATGGCATATATCTATCTGCTAAAGTTCACTCACAGTAACCATTTTTAACTTCAACGTAATAATTAAAAATCGAAAATTATATGTTTAATCAATCGACATTGTGGGAGCGAGAATCAATAAAATCTTTGAAGACGGTTTGGACAGCCTCATCAGAATTGAATTTTTTTCCTTACAAGAAATTGTCGAAATTCCGAAAACAGAGGTAATCTGTTGGAGCAAAGTCCGTGGAGTATGGTGGGTGTTGGAGACATTGCAACTGCAGTTCCTCTAATTTGGAACGAAATATGTACCGTGCTTTCTTTTACAGTAGTTTCCCCATACACATAATTTATCCTTCGAGCTGTTTTGTGAAAAGAACGATGTCAAAGAAAAACCAAATGGTGCGAAAACAAATGAATCACTAAATTCGAAACACAAATACACAAGCCTAAATTTGAATTTGGATCTCCTAACCAAACGTCAGATATTTCAGATCAAAGTGGCCAAGTCAAATAGAATGCTACTACACACATACATATCATTTGTTTACATGCGGAAGTAGGAAGGCATGTTTTTAATATCGGCAGCGAAAATGAGACAAGTATATCTTTGTTGCGAGCCGTGTAGTGTGGGTTTGCTAACTAGCTTAAAGCACATTTATCATAACTACGCCTTTTTACTTTAATATCATTGGCGACGACAACATATTGTATGATAAATAAATAAAACGCAATACATACAACACAAAACGTGATAGACACGGCACGGAACGGACTTTTGTGCGTTGAACATATTGTTGATGGTTGTCGAAGTAGGTGGCTTGGCCATATGAAATATTATTTCCAAAAACTTCTTTGTAAAAACTTAGATAAGCTAGATTTTTTATATGACCGGCATAGTTTTAATACTAGTACTAAATATTAACTACAAAAAAAAATACTCCGTTAGAAGACCAATAAAAGTTTTAGGTAACATTATTTTACAATAATATATATTAATATAATATTCATAATAAGATCTATAAGCACGTTGCCGATTTTAGCGAACAATAAGTTCAAGGAGTAGATCCAGCGGGTTTTACTATGAAAAGGTTATATATACTATATATAGATATTAAATCATAGTATGGATAATAACGTGAATCATATTGATGTCTGGAAGTGACTCCCACTCTGAAAATCCGATAAACTATTTATATAATTATTACCTGTAAACATTATTTAGATAGTTTAAAATTGAAAAACCTTTTCGAGATTCTTGCCGGCTTTTCTAGATGATTGGGATGGGATGTTTTCCGACTTGGTGGTAGTATTTTGACATCATAAGTACCATCATTGATTTTTTTAAATAATAAAATTAGAATTAAATATACCTAATGAAAAATGGACTCTTTTTATTGCAGGACAATGAATGAAGCCTGTAAAAAGCTTATAACAAAAATAATTATATACTAAATACAATTTTATCAGATCAAATTATAGATGTACTAAAAAAAGTAAAGCGCTCTACACACCCAACCCGCCGACAAAAGTCGGAATAAATAAATAATAAATGGATAAATATTATTTGATGTAAAAACTTCGTTACAAAATAAAAATGTTTGTACTAAAGCATGATTGCTCGAATTAAATACATATGGCAATACTGAAGTTAATTAATTAATCTATAATTACGAGCACATCGTAAAACAGTTAAATCCATTATAATTATTATAACTCGCCGCCCGCGTCACACATTCGAGAGGGATAAAATGAGAATTGGCAACATTCGCTCATTGTTTAAATTATTTCATAAATAAAATTTATGTACTTATGTATAAACACATTACTTGATTAATATGTTAGAATTATGAAGTTTCTATTTTGGGTGATATATTTATTTGACTTAACAATTTTGTTTTTCAAATACCAACATCTCTTAATTACGAATATTAAATATATTATTTAGTTATCACTTATGTGTTGTGTGATCTATATAATTCTATTTTTTTAATCAAAGAATATTAAATATTATGTATAACACTACAGCTGAAATGAAAATACCAAATATTCAACATATAATTTTAAGTATTATAATATACGCGTTCCTGAGACTTAGTATGTGAGTAAAATAACAAAGGAAATAATAAGTTTGACTATGTCTATCAAATAATTTGAATACCTATGACTTAGCACAAATTTTAACACTCTCCAAAAATACATTGACAATAGCAATAATAACAGGCTGACTCGTGCAAGTATTTCGCACAATATAGAAAGTGTTAATCTAACAGTTATCATGTTAGTTAAAAAGATTGTAACAGATGTAATCCTTAAATATACATAACATAAACATTGAATTTAATTGATGTTTGAATAATTTGTTTTGAGGAAGATTATGAAAAATAGTGAAGATATTATGGCGTTGTGAAGGAAAAAAAACTTTTGTGAAATAAAATTTTATTTGACCTCACACTATTTACAGTTACAATCTTAATCTGAGATTTAAAAAAAAAGAGTGCTTAGTAGATACATTGAATCGACTTTTAACTTAATTACACATGCTCTATAAGTCAAGGCTATTAGGAACATTAAGATAAGATGTCCTCAAGCTCCAAAGCACTTACTTAACATTACATAGTTAGTTAACCGTAAATCATTATTATTACATAGCTAATGCCTACGCAACGGGATTCGTTAAATGACGCTGAAAGCGCCATTAACATTTGAAGTAATTTCGGTAAATGGTAAATTAAGCAATTTTGGTGAATAATTTCCGTAAAATTTCAACGCTTTATTAAGAGTTTACATTTTAAAATTAGCATTTCAATTTAATGATAATCGATCACATATTTTTTTTAAGTTATACTTAGTTTGGCGCGTTATGAATTATTTTTTGCCTAATGCCTGTCGAGCCACGCGCATTGTACTTGCCTGTCACAATATGAAGACTTCTTTTTAAGTAATCTTCAATAGAATTTGTACGAAATTACCTCTCCTAGTGCATTTTATAAGTTGATCTACTCGTTAACTTGTAAACGGTAAACCCTACTTAGCTGTGACGGTTTTCCTTTTAACTTCGTAATATATATGCTACTACAAACTACAATACCTACACACCTATATTCTATCATGATTTTTTTTAAACATATCCAAAAACGACCATTTAACTAGACATTTGACCTCTAACAAAAATTAGCACTTTATATATATTAATATTACGCAAACAGATTCTAGAATCGAAAAATGGTTTTCACACACCCGCAATATTATTCAACGACCTATCCAAGGATACTTTGCGTGTAGGAAAGGTACATTATACAATTTTTTTAGAGATAATATTTTACCACTTTGTCGGAGTGATTAATATGCAGCTGTCTATTAATTGCATTACAGCTGTCTGGTACTAAGAATCTCTGAGCTAAGCCGCTGACAGATAGACGGACATAGCGAAACTATAACGGTTCCTTGTTGACTTCGGAATCCTAAAAAGTTGAGAGTGATTTTTTACGATGCGCGCGTTTATTATAACAAAAATTGTAAACTATGTAGGTAATATGCATCACATAATATCGAGTGTGATTGTTCAAAAAAATACAACTTCTAACACGCATGTGTTATATATAAGACATTGCTTTTTGCCAAATTTCATGATTCCAGGTCAACTGGAAGTACCCTATAGGTTTTTATTCCCTTTGCGAATGTTAAAATATACGGCATAAACAGCCGTATCTTTTGATTGTATTGTCTTAGAAGTTTGATTTTTTACAGCTACAAGGGATTGCAGACCTGTGTATTTGATATTAATTTCAACTTGATACCTGCACGCGCTCATAATAAAAAGGGTCTTGACAGACAGACAGGCGGACGACGAAGTGATCCTATAAGGGTTTCTTTTTCCCTTTTTAGGTACGGAACCCTAAAAATGACAAAACAAGGAAAATTAAAAAAGCTTTCGTATTTTTATATATCCTGTTAGTGTTTACGGTTGTCGTGTGTATTTACCAAATGATGGACCTAAAGACAGCACAATTATCGTGTAGAAAGTGGTCCTCCCATACGCCTAACTTTGTGAAAATAAAACGGTCAAGTAGCGAGTATACTAGATATTTGTTTAAACTAGAAAGATCTAAAACCACTATAAATAACATTAATATTTAAACCACGTTAAGTAATTTAATGTTACAGGAGAAAACAAAGTTATTTATGATATGTTAGAAATGTATGTGAAACAACAATTAATGAATTTTACGCTCAAAAAGGCGACCGGATCATTGTCTACTATTAGGTATATGGATAATCTTATATGCATGAATTGTAGGAGGGCTTTCAAAGTTGTATGTAGGTAGGTAACTTGGATGTTTCCTGTAAGTTTCGACAATCGTTCTCTGAGTGTGACTTTTACACTTTTCGTATGAAGGGCTGAACCGGCTGTATATTTTTATTACATTAACCTAGAAAATTGATTTTTCTACAGCAGTTTGAGGTCATACATCCTAGTATTTGTTATTAGTTTCAACTTATACCTTAAGCTGTTTTCGAGAAAAAAAAATAAAACTTAATATAATTTTGTTGCATTATAATTTCATACTGGGTTAGGAATTTCTTATTTTATGGTTTTTCTTTTAATTTTTATTAAAAGACTTTCCTTCGTATCAAATTTCAAGACTGTACGCCTGCGGGAAGTGCCCTATAGGTTTTGATAATAGGTCCCTGATTGCGACTTTTAAACTTTTATTATGAAGGTCTGTATCTTTTGTAACTTGATTTTTAATTACTTGCTTACTTAAAGCAGTTTGAAGTCATAGATTATTTGGTATTATTTTCAACAATATATCGCAAGCCCTTTTCGAGAAAAACAAAATAAAACTTAATACAATTTTGTTACATTATAATTTCATACGGGATTAGAAATTCCTTATTTTTGGATTTATTCCTAAACTTTTGTAGACTCCTACACTTCTTTTAGTGACAAATTTAAAGAGTGTAGTAAATTTACGTACTGTAGGTAATTTACTTTTTTTTAAAGCAGCAAGAGGTCATAGGCTTTATAGTAGGTATATGGTATTAATTTCAACTTCCTGTCGTTTTCGAGAAAAAGTGTCTTGGCACACGGACAGACAGCCAGCCAGCCAGCCAAAGCCAGACAGATGGACAACAAAGTGATCCTATAAGGGTTCCGTTTTTTATTTCATTATGAGATACAGAACCCTAAATAGCATTAAAGACTTTGAATACTTCCTTTTTAAATACTTTGAAACATTGTGCTTCATAAAGAACGTGATCACGAAACGGCTACATAAGGGATTTGAGTTGACTAAACAACAAAACATTAGTATTAGGAATATTTGATCATCTGAGGTCGAAGTTTAAGTGAAAGTTTGAAACGTCCCTATTGATTTAAAGTTAGCCACTTGGGTGATAGTAATTCTAAACCCATAATACAGTTTAATTGGAAATTGTATAGCAACTTTATTATTATTTCGCAGCAACTGTAAAATTACTGTAAAATTGATATGTGATGAGTGGTAAATAAGTTTTATTAAAAACATATATATATTTACAAATAAATACTTAATTTTTCCAAGAAATTATATTTTACAATTTGGTTTAAACAAATTCCATCAAATCACAAACAGAAAATTAATTTGTAAATAAATCCTTAATTTTTAATACACGTCATACTGTTAATAATTGTCTCGAGGCAAAATGATGTAAGATGGACTTTACTAAAATATTTGCATCGCAAAAATTACGTTTTGAGTATTCAGGATATTGTTATCTCCGTCAATTAAAACCGAGTAAAAGTGAACTTAGCTCTTTTTTGTACATACTTACATAATTATTAATTACAAGATTACGATAGATAGATTTCAGCACCATGAAATTTTTCATACTGATCACTTTGTTTTTTTAGTTTACGTATTTAGTTAAAAAGTATATGCAAGATTATTACTATGAAAATTATAGGGATTTAACGAGTGTTAAAGTGACTTCAGAAAAGCTAATGATAGTCGCCGCATGCGTGAAATAAATAGGCATACATTCTGCTAAACAATAAAATCAGACTGGATATAGCTGAGTGGTAGAACTCTCGTGTTTCATTCACTACATACATAAAATCAGGTGTTACAAAGATCATTCTGCTAAGCAAGTATGAGCAAATCTTTCGAAAAAACACCTGTTTATTATTTCAGCAATCCACTGCAAGATTATTTCTTTAACTGAAATAATTTTTGGTATTGTGTTATTATTTCAGGATAAAACAAGACAGTTTTTAAACATGTAATAAAACCAACGTAAATAATTTTGAAGAGTTTCCTGGTGTAAAATAATCATCCAAATCGGTTTATAACAAAGAAATGACGGCTGAATATCTATAAAAAAAAATCCAGTTCAGTAACCTCAGTATTTTTTAGAAGTCGCTTAAAAAGAGATAAAATTCTTAAGATTCCATGGATTCACAGTGTGGGTGCCGGGTCTATCGCGTGGCAAAGGGAGGAACTGCGAGCCGGGTGTAGCCTTCTAATGGACATCTGCGCTCACATTGACTGTTTTTTTTTTACTTAAAAGCTTGTAATATCGTATTAAATTTATAAAACTTTTAACATTAATAAAGCTTTATGAGCTGATACTTTTGAATGAATAATAAAGTGTTATATTTTATTAAAACTTGCCTAGCTTATGCCAAACACCTTTCTCGCTCTTATTTCGACACCGCGTCGAACCACGCGAATACCTTGATCCAAGCGGCAGCTTCATATGTTCCCGACCCCAATGCCTGCCGGGGTAAACGCCGGCCGCGTAATATCTTCACTGACCCGCTCGACCAAATCGAAACAGCAAACGCGTTCTACTCCACCGCCTCTCCAAACAGAGCGTGCCACCGCCCACGCCCGCGTAACCACCGTTCTCTCCGGAGAGGACGGGTGGTCAACTTTGCTCCCGCACACCCGTCACGTCCACCCTCTCTAGCGGCAACCCAAGCCTAGGTCCGTTCCTCGGTGTGAAACCCTTGGGTCAGGCAGCCGCCCGCGCGATACAAAGTGACACTATACGTGCAACACTTAGCTACCCACATACAACATTACACACGTATGAACACACACACGTGCACACCACACAGGTACATAGGTTCTGTAAGGGACCTTTTTTTTTCTTTTTTTGCGCTAGTTAGACTAATGCGCTAGTTAGTGTAGAAAAACCATTCCGATTACTAAGTACACATACGCATGGTTCCCTCCTTCCTCCCAGGAGGAGGGGAACGTGCATATGAGTATATATTAGTTAGCTCGAATTTTCTTAAGATTAGGGAATTAGATAGATCGCGACCTTTTCGCATTCGCGACGACCGCCCGAGCCGAGGTTCGGCCACTCTGGCACCCTCGTGCGGGTCGTCACAAACTTTCGCGGCTAAGTGCCCTAAGCGCTCGCCCCCAAGTCCGGTGAAGCTGTAAAAGCCGCAGCGGCTCTGTTTTTGGATAGGGCCCCTAAGGCTAACAGTGTAGTCAGTTCAAAAAAAAAAAAAAAATTGCCTAAAGTAGGCCCCAGAAGGCGATCTCAATTCCAGAAAATAGGTTATTTAAACTGAATGAATAATTGAAGAAATGTTTTACATTATTTGTATGAAAACTGTCAAAGTATTGTTATACGAACACTATATATACATTTAGGTTAATAAGAATAAAAAAATATTAATAATTTTTTAAACAAGTTTTTCTTCAATATTTCAATAATTTTAATAGTTAAATTAAAAAAAAAAATTACGCTTTTATTACTATTTTTATTCGCCTTATTAGTAAACTCTTTTATTCGATACCCATATCATGGAGCGGCATAAAAAATAACTGGACCTACGCCATCTTTGGGAGCCCGCCATATTGGATTTAGAATGACGTCACTTAGCTAACCATGCATTATAATTCAAACTAAATGTGTATGTAAAATTTCAGGGGATAACTGTTTTAAAATTCAGTAATAATATTTGCTAGTATGCTAACAAGGCAAGTTAAATAAAAGCTTGTAAACATCACGTTTGCAAAGATTGGGATTGTTCATTTTTTAATCAGGGTTAAATTAAAAACCATTTCGGGGAATTGAATTTTACGTTCCTTTTATAACATAATAGAATAAAAAAGTTGAATGCTTACTGATATTTTTCAAAGAAACCCTATTATACCCTTTGTTTGACCTTCATGACGTCATCACTAGCGTAGGCGCTTTCCTTTGCCTTGTTACCTGAACATTAAAAAACGAGGCGGTATTATAGATTGTCAACTGTCATTTGTCAAATTTCAAATGTTGTTGAGTTTTTGAAAAGAAGTACGCCAAAACGCCAGTATTGTCAGGGCCCTTGAATCAAAAGTTATGTTCGTTTCCTGCGAATTTATATTTCTCCTACCGAAGTAACCTAAAACAGTAGAAACTTTTATTATTATTAATCCATAAAATAGTATAATATTCAAATTAGTGTCTCAAAATTCTTTATACTATCCTAAATAAAAAAATGAAGTAAAAAAATTGGACAATGCCCATTTAAATAATCAATGAATACGATATAAAATATTTAATTGGAATTATGTATATAATTTTTTAGATTATTAATAAACCTACCATATAGTAATTCCTCGTATATTTAAAACTATAATTGGTTATACTATTTCTTAATAGTAAAATGTAATATTAAAAGTGGCCAAACGTTGTAAAATAAATACGTTAGTAAAAACTACCTTTAAAAATTAGATACGAAATGTGTTCAGATAAATGTATATAAGTAAAACAGTAGGTAGATCAAATTTAATAATTTCGTATGCCTTTAGTAAGCAAATAATTAAATCAGCTTTTAAAGCAAACACAGAGAAATGACAAATTTTAGACACTGAAACTGCTGCATTATAGTGTTAAAATTGTAACAAAGTTCAATTAATTTTACAACCCTTGCCGTCACGTCGTTTTAAAATATACCTAAAATTTACAGTCTGAAATGCCTTTCGCTCCTCTCTAAATCCTTGACCTGTATTTAGTAGGACAAAATTTCACAAGTTATTTATCAAAAACCAGGTTTGCGTAAGTAATTTTTGAATAGCATTTTTGCCGTGATTTAATTTATAGTAAGGGCGAAAGTGGAGTTTGAAATATTTGAAAGTAACACATCAAAGTTTTTTAAATTAAATACGAATCCCGGTGTTTAACTAGATGACGTACGACTAAATTATAGCTGTTAGATAATAATGTAGATTCGTACTGACACCGCCGCGACCTCCCGCTCTCGAGGCAACTCAAGCCTAGGTCCGTTCCTCGGTGTGAAACCCTTGAGTTTGGCAGCCGCCCGCGCGATACATATGGCACTGTACTTGCAATCACTTAGCTACTCACACACAATATGTTCATATACGTGCACACCATATAGGTACATAGGTTCTGTAAGGAACCTTTTTTCTTTTTTTACGCTAGTTATTGTAAACCATATTTCAAATCACTAAGTACATATACACATGTTGCTTCCTTCCTTCCAAGAGGCAGGGACATGTATATATGTATATGTTAATTTAGCTCGAATTTTACGGATAGTAAATTACACAGAAGCATGTACATTACATATAATAGTAATATTAAAGGTATTGTTTTCAAGAACCGACAGTATATATTTGTATATTGGTTTTAATATATTAATTGTTATTACCCATTATCCATGGAAAGAGAAATCATCTTAATACCGCAATTACTATTATTTTATATAGGGGCCATTAGTAAGATAAAACTAACCGAATCATTTATACATTGAAAGGAATAATTGAATTCAGTCGCAACTTTATATTTTCATTTTGTTAGCCCATTTCGAAAAGGCTTTTTATGACTCTATTTACATTGCTGCCTTTACCTTTTAATTTTGTTTATATTTTCTCAGATTATTTGATTCATGTTTATCACTTTAGATTTAGTTTAATTAACGTCTTAGTTTATTACTTTTTTAAAGTCGATAGAATAAGGAATTCTTTTCCAAATGATGTATGAAAGTAAATAAAATTTTCTAGTAAATTCTAGTGGTTAACTAATTTTATGATAAACTAGCTGTGCCCCATGGTTTCACCCGTGTTTTTATCCGAGAAACAACGCGCCGCCAACGCACCCGTCTAGCCTATCATAATTGTTCTCACTTCGCAAGTACAAATTATTTTAATTTTTCATTATCTCCTAAACTATGTGTCAAAATAACATGCTATAAAAGGCAAAATTTAACTTCATAAAATTGTCTTTATGGTGAAGTATCTTATGTTCGTAAAAATTAACAAGCGATGCCTAAAAATAATGCTCATAAATCAATTTTTAATCTTCAACACAAAAATACGCAATATACCTTATTATGGTTTATATATAAGATAATTTTTTTTAGATATATATTTTTTTTAGATAAAAAAAATCCGCTTTGTCATATCATATAGTATAGATTATGATGTACAGCTGAAGTTACACATAATCATAATTATATATAGAAAAGCTTGTGTACGCCTGTTAGTGATTCTATAGGTTCTGAAAGACTTGACCGATTAAGATAATATTTAGATAATATATTTTTGAAGTGAAACTTCTTTATCGACGTATGGGAGAAATTTTGTAGCAAATCGTCACGTTTTTCGGTTACGCGCCATGTTGCTTTTTTATCAAAGTTTAGTATAGTGACGTAAAGAATATAATGTAATATATTATAATAATAACAACAATATATTAGTTTTGAAGTTTGGTTTGAAATAAGAATAACAATATATTAATTTGAAAGTGATAAAATAAAAAGACTTATTCAAATTTAAGTGAATTTACAAGAAAAGTGAGAGTGATCATATATTTCGTTTTATAAATTCAACACGTATGAGCATGATTTTAATATTTATTTGAGGTTAACCTCACTTTTTGATTGTAAGTATCAGTGAATGTATATAAATTTGTTAAAATTGGCAAGTATTAATAAATATGACTGTAAATCTAGTGAACATTATTAATTCTAAAAACAATAAAAAATATAAATTAAATAATAATTTAAAAATAAACCAAAACACGATTAGAAAATAAAAATATGTATACGTACATCTTTTTGAATTATTCGTTTTTAATGATTTATTTATTCATTTTTAATTTTATAAAATCGTTGCATTTCTACAAGATTAACTGTCATCATATAATTGTATTACTTTGAAAATATAATTCCAATTTTTTATTCATAACTTGTAAATATAATACAATAAATAAATAGCAATGATATTATAATAAGAACAATGATAAAATAAATTACTCATTAATTGTATGCATGTCTATAATAATAAAATAGCTTTAATTTAATACGGAAAAAATGGTTTTTCTTAAGGCTTAAGCCTTATCTACCCCATTTTCGTGAAGTTGCAAATAGTAGAAAAATGATATGTCGTAAAGAAGTTTCACTTCTTACCTGTGTACTCTGGTACACACACACATTTTTTTTTTTATAGAAACGATGATTTATAAACGATTATGTTAGAATCCGACAGATGGCGTTGTGGTAGAGCCATTACGTACATGAAATGGCAGAATAGTGTCTGCCGGCCCAACTAGTACTTTATAAATAACACTAGCCTGATATTCTCAGTGGTTTAACTCGCGTTTAATTTTTTTGCGTTCTCGTCTGGTGGCTGCAGCCACTATTACCTTAAATCAAATAACAAAAGTCTTTATTCAACTTATGAACATCAAAACACTACCATAGGTTTGGAAAACATCGCGGCCATCGAGAAGAACCTCGCTTAGCGTACTTTCTGACCTACACTTTGTATGGTAAATGCTCCACTCTAAAGGACCGTAGTGTGGGTTTAAATAGCCATAACCTTCCTCAATAAAGAGGCTGTAAAATGTAAAAAGAATTTTTCAAATATGTCTGGAAGTGTAGGAGATCAGCGCATTCAAACAAAAAAAAAACAATTTCTTTAGCTTTATGTTAAGAGAGGTGTGCCCGCGGCTCCGCGTGCTTTTGATATTACGCTTAATTGTTAACATTCATGATGAAGATGTGGGAATGGAACAAAAGATGTTAATATCAAAGTACACCATGTTATGCAAACAAAGAATATGTCTCAAGATTTCAATGAGATCATTCAACTAAAACATCCTCATCAAGAAATTTCAACTGTTCCAGTTTTGTACGGTGTTAACAGTTATTACAAAACTTAGTAGCGTAGGGTTGTTACTCTCTACGAGGAGGAAATAAAAATGGTAATTTAATGAGCCTCGGAACGAACATTAAAACAAATGTACTAAGAATTGACTTGATTTAGTACAAAAGAATAGGACACGGTTAGATACTTTATGCGTATATCGTTGATTTATTTCTTATATTATTTTAGATATAATGTAATATGAATTGTTTTATGTAGTTCTGAAAATATTTCTAGTTATATTACGATAATAGTTTGATATTTTAGCTTAGATTTTAGACCACCTATAATGTAAATAATCAATTAGAAAATATTATTTAAGAACAAAAAATTTGTATTATATGATCTAATACTTGTAAGTATTTATTTAATAGAATTATTGACACCCGCTCAATTAATTAAATTTATTTTTAGCATAATTTAACATGTTAAGACGCCTGACATTTAGTAACAGTAGAAATAATTTAATTAACCCACAGTATTACAGTATAAATAATTAAATGAACTATATATTTATCGATAATGGAAATAACAAAAAAAACCAGATTTTTTTTTTTATTTTCTTTCAGTCAGCCCTATCGCATAACAGAAGATTGAGTTTTATTCAGTAAAGCGATCTTTATGAATCGCTGCCCTTAAGACGAGTCCTACTTGTATAGGACGGGAAACTTGCAAAGCAATTCCGTAGGGTAAACTTCTTATATGTTGGGGCATTCGAAACTTCCAGAAAATCTCTAAAAGCGTCCCTTTGAACCTTTACAAGTGGTTGAATTTATGTAAATAATATGTGCTTTGTCGTATTAATGTGTTACGTTTTTCCCCTTTACAATTCAAAGTAACACGAATACCTTTTAAAAGCTAAAATTCTTTAAATATGTGCATGCCTACCTTTTCTTTTGTATTTATTTTGATGTTTTACAAATATGTTACTCAACACAAATCTTCTATGGATTTGGGTTATTATAAAGAAGATAATTTAATTAGATTTCTGTTAATTACGGTAGATATTAAATTTTTGAACCCCCGATGATAAAAATAGTATCTGGTATGTGTGCATGTGTATTGCGAGTCTTTCTGTGACATTGTAGCTCCCAAACGGCTGAACCGATTTTGGTGTCCTTTTTATTTACTTGAAAGGCGACTTGATCGAGAGTTACTTTTTCCTAGTGGGAAATTGATAAAACTATTCATTTTTCAGTGTTTTAAATCGCCAATATGTCATGTGATTAGTACCTTTGGAAAGAGCTTTTTATCCAGTAATAGAACAAGGTCAGGCTGGTATTAGAAACTAAACAAATAAAATATCACTACCAAAATATAAACTACTCAATATCATTCGAAATCGCTTTCACGGCCTTAAATGTCACAACATTTCTATGACGTATTTAACATTTCCGGGCATGTTTTCACCTTGACCTGCTACTACAAACTTACAGATTTCAATAAATCAAAACAATAACATTATATTAATTTCAACTAGGCAACGAAAATACAAAATTAGCGAATATTTCACCTCATTCTAAGTAGTCAATGTAGTCCATAACTATGGACCATAACTGCCCATAACTAATTTCAAAAATGACTATATCCCTACCCGAGAATAATCATTGATAAATTACTACATTTTTATACCACAGGTAGGCCTGCGTTTTACCACTACCTCGCCTGATCGTAAGTGATAATGTGGTCAACGATGGAGCACGCTTGCCTAGTAGGTACCTATTCTCTCGAGACTTGAAGATACCCAGGTTGTAATAATCGGAAAATAGAAAATCCGGAAAAGTCGGTGCGCATGATAAATGTGCTAGCAAAACGCTTTGTGCGCACTGGTGGAATATCTACCATAAATCGATGACGCTTCGCCCTGTCTCTTGTCGTTCGATGATGGAAAGGGGATGGGGGAATTAAATTGTGCAATTCCAACGCACATTCACCGAAATGTATCCGTAAAAAACCGATAAACTGGAACTTTACGCCGATGTTCAAGGCTCTACATAGCAGGATTGAGTTAGAACAAGGCTGCCTAATTCATTTTAGAAGTGGACTATAAGTTCGATTCCATGTCAGCCAGCAGGCCACCTCGCTAGGAATAATCCTAGGCTTATTCCCTAGGCGACCTACTGAATACATACTTGTTTACAGTTATGATATAAATAGATAGATATTTAAAATTAACAAAACGTTCAGTTGCTCACATTTTAATAATAATTCGATCGCCTTAACGTCGAAATTCGACCAGCGACTTTTCAATCATAGACTATTTTCTGTTTAACATTTGCAATATTCATGAACCTAAACAATGAGTATTATCTACATCACTTGCTGTCACTTTTCGTTAAGTGACCATGTCAATATTTTGGGGGGGTCTAAGTTCAATGGCACTGGTCGGTTTTGGATTCGCAGTATAAATTTAATTTATTTTATTTAATATATTACTAAGAGATATTAAAGATAAATTTTAGCTTTCTGCACTCCTTCTTCATATAAACTTTAACCATACCAAATCTCAGTCTTCCGTGCATGCACTACGCTTAAAAAGGGTTAGAAAGCTTTTGCTTCACGTATTAATATATAGAATTTAAAATTTTTAAAAGCACGACACAACCACGTGGCGGCAACCAACGAATTTAAATACATTACCTGGCTTCTTTATAATGCTCGGGACTGGGTTTGGTCTCTCTTGAATGACAAAAGCTCCTATACAACATACCCTACTAAATTATCGTGGTAGTGGTTCCAACGGAATTGAATTTTACAAAGGACTATTATACACACTGCTGAACATGAACTACGAAAATTAACCCAAGCTTGTCTATGTAAATCCTTCCTCATATACGTATTCATACAATGTTAAGTAACATTGTAATTTTAGAATCTTAAAATGTAATTAATCGACTTCCAACTTAATCGCTTTTGAATACGGTTCAAAATATATAATCAACGTAACTCAAGTCATGATATGTCTTTGTCAAGTTAACCAAAGGGTTTCAAGTGTGATCCGTATGCTTCTTAAAAGTTTACGGCTATTCATATACAGGTTGATGTTTAAGTAGCGACTTGACTATGAGTCCATAACCGGTTTTAATATACGCAAGACAAGTATTAAATAAATTGGATATATTTTTTAATAATTATATAACGTATTCTTGAAAAATAACTGGCAGATATATCTCTACAATTATGTCAAGCTTGTTAAACAAACTAGATTTTCAGTAAATTTTAAACACTGTATATTCATAAATAGCTTTGCCCACGGTTTCACTCATTTTATATGTATAATAATTCTAACTGAACTTTGTATGGTAATGGTTCCACTTTCTAAAGGATCTAAACAATTCAAAAAGGATTTTTTAAATATGACTAACTTTTTTTTACTGTAAATAGGCTTACGTTTTACAAATACCTCACCTGATCTTGAGTGATGATGTAATCTACGATGGAGCACGCTTGCCTGGATGGTACCTATTCACTCGCGACTTGAAGATACCCACGTTGTAATTATCGGGAAATATAAATCCGGCAAAGAATTCCACTCTTTAGCGGTGCGCACAATAAATGTGCGCGTCCGTGCGCATTAGCGCGTCCATAGTAACAAACTTTCGAGCTTTAAAGATAAATAATTATATAAGGTATAGATATACGATAGGTTTAGATTATAAGGTATACATGTAAATAAATAATATAGGTAATGTCTCTAAATGATTTTGTATAAATAACCTGCTTAAAACAAATTTAGCTTAGCTTGGCGTTAAAAATATGTAAGTAATATATTACCTATCAGAGTTGCCAGACGTCCCGATTTAGTTGGGAAGTTCCGATTTTTACCCCAAAATGAAATGTCCCACGCGGGACAGGCTTGGTGCCGATTTTCGGGGAATAAACGGCGCAGCGGTAAGGAAACCTTAATAAAGCAAAATTTACGGAAAACTATAAATAAGTAATTCGTGAGTAATGTATTATTAATTTGTATTATATTCCTCTAAAGACTTAACTATCTTATAGGGTCTACAAGACATTTATTGTTATTAGTTATAGTACAGTAATGTATTTTTATTAAAATTTATTTTCTATGGCTATCTATCATCACTGTAAACTTAGTTTGAAATTCAAATAAAAGGATAAAATTATAAAACCTTTTACGTTTTTTATTATGTCCCGCTTTTGACGAAAGAATCTCGTTTTTTTTTAAAACTCAAAAAGCTTGAAAATCCTGTTTTGACACAAAAAAATCTGGCAACACAGTTTCGTACCTATGTTTACAACCTAAGCTACTTCTATGTCCAATTTCATTATAATCCGTCGAACCCTTCAAGCTTGTTTGTAGGACAAACGATCAAATACATACTTTAGATGATAGGTAGGTAATCTTAGATATACTTAGATATTGTTACTCTTGCTACTTTCTTGTAACTTATTAATTATTTATAGGTTTAACGCTTAGCCACAATCTCGATCTGACCCAAAATGTTAACACGCTAATCCTGTGGAGGACTGGCTCTCAAGTGCAGTTGCCGGAACACACTAATAGGTGCTTGGCGATAGATTTTAAACTTGAGGGTGGTAGCTAGCCAAGCGAGTATTAGAAAATACCCTGTTACTGTGCTATGGTTTTATCACAATGTTTTCCTTCATCGAAAGCTCAGATTCATTACTGGGATTTAAACTCACGTCGATTGACGCAGTGTCCGTACATACTACTACTGAGCCACCAATGCTTTAGAATACAATATAATAATTATTATAAATATATAAAAATATATAATACTATATAAAAATTCACAATAGTAAACGAATATAGTAGAAACATTTACAGGTTAAACAACGTGTAACTCATTATGATCTCATTGATCTGCACTCTTTTAATTATTTATTAAATTATAAACTATAAACAAAAATGTAAAACGGTATTTTGTTATTACATTGTGGTGAAGTTAAAAGGCGAAACTTATTTGCGAATTCTACGTTGTTTTTAATAAAGCGTATTTGAGCTCGAAAGTTAAGAATTAATATGGTAATTTTCGTGAAAACAACGATCCTACCGTAATTGGTCAATTTGGGTAAAATTTACCTTATTAGATATTAAATTGAAACATTATACCTATATTTTCTTAATTTAAGTAAGTGTTGCAATATTATAATATGAAAATATGTACAAGTAGCGAGTATAACTCATGGTTTGAAGGTTCCGTTCTATTACGTTTTACATAAATATTGTTTGTATATTATCCTTATAGTTTCTAAAGCCTTCGACGCGCGTCTTGCTCATTTAATCGAATAACTTTTATTTTGCGTGTGCTCTCATTGTGTAAACTATAAAATTAACAGGAAATATACCTAAATTTGTCGCGTATGTATTCCGGATGGTAATTCCAGACGTGTCGATCGACGTGAGTTCAAAAATCCCATTGCCTGAGCTTTCGGTGAAGGAAAGCATCACGATGAAACCATAGCATGGTGGTAGAGTATTTTCTAATGCCCGCTGAGCTAGCTACCACTCTCAAGTTGGTAAACTATCGCCGAGCACCTAATAACCACCAAGCTTCTATAGGTGTTTTCCGGCAGCTGCACTTGAGAGCCAGTTTCCCCAGACTTAGCGTATCACCATCTTGGGCCATATTGTTACTTAACATCAGGCGAGATTTTAGCCATAAGGCTAAAACTTATAAACGATTTTTTTTTTTAATTTCCACATTTTAATGATAATTTATGTCACAAAATCTTTAAATTATAGGACTGCATGTTCTCGGGAGATAGCCTATTATAGGTTTTGATAATTATTCAGTCAACGAAACTTTAATATAAAGTTCTTATTTATTGCGTTAATTCAGAATGTTTTTTTACAGAAATATAAGGCCATATTCGACTATTTGTTTACATTTCAGCTTTATAGAAAGCTGTTTTAGAGAAGTAAAACCTTGAAATACGTTAAGATAGACCGGCTGTCAATAAAGTAATTATGTCATCTGTTTTTCTCATTATGAGGTAGGAAACCATATAAAAATGATTTTACAAAATATTTTTTATATCATTTTAATTTCGAATGCTGAGATCATTCAGAATCTTTAATAAACAAATTAGATTCCTAGGATATATTTTGCTGTCTGTGTCTAAAAATAGTTTTACATGTTCAATTACTGAACCATAAAGTATGTACATAGAAAATTTACTCGGCTTTAGTATAAAAGATTAATATCAGACAAAAAATTTGTTAAACAAAACAATAAAGACTAAAAAAAGTTGAAATGTTTTGACAATTATATATAACAAACAAATTACTTCGTGCCTACACTTGTTATTGTTTTGACCTCATCTTGATAAAACGATACATCAATAGAAGCCTGGCATAAATGTAGATAAGACCTACTTTCTATTAAGTTTGTATTCAAGTATTCAGGTTATGGATTCTAGTTTACGACGATTGGGGCCCTGTGAATTATTCTCAACGCAGCACAATAAATAATGTCTAGGTTCGTAAATTTCTATAATTGCTTTACAAATGGAGAGACGTTCTTCCCTTTTATTAATATGAACACTGTTTTGCCAATGGAATCACGCTTATTTATATAGCTTTAACAAAAATGTTTTTGCTAGTAGTTAATTGAAACTTAAAGGAAAAGTGTATGAAACCATTATACGATTTAGGTCGTGATATATGGAAGAAGGTTAGAAATACGAATATTAAGATGGACATGTGTTGTAACTATAATTGATAAAATTAGGAATGAGTATATCAGAGGAAGTAAACAAGCTAAATTATTAAAAAGGAAACAAGAAACCCGACTGCAATAAAAATACTTGGATATCAAGACCAGACCAGATATCGAGAAGAACCGGTAAGAAAGTCCATCTGGTTTATCTTTTTTTTCCAACATTACAAAAGTGTTAATATAAAAGAATAACAAAATTTTTGTGGATTCCCAGAGAGGGAGTCACTTCCAGATATCACTATCATTCACATAATGATTCACCCTACTATAAAAACCTTTTGACAGTAAATCTCTCTTGACATAGTCCTAGAACTTGTTGTCCGGTAAATCAGTAATGTGCTTCGGGATCTTATATAAAACCTGACAATATTACATAAAAAAATATTATTAGCCCTACTTAGTCTAAAACACGGTACGACTAATTTATCTACCTAGTATCTATCTAGTATTAACATAGTGCCGATCTTTGACAAAATCTAACTTAACTAAGTTTTTACGAATATAAATTAAGTTATTCCTTGATAACTTAATGGATGTATTGGGAGAACAAAGTTAAGATATTATATTCCTGAAATTTGTTCTTTAGTGATTCACGTGGTCTCAGGTTGTAAATTATACGAGCTGACCGCTTTTGTACTATAAATATGGTATCTACCTCAGCTGCTGAACCCCACAGCAAAATACCATAAGACATTAAGTAATGAAAATAAGCGAAGTAGACGAACCTAGCTGTGGCAATATCTGTTAACTGGTGAATCTTACGTACTGCGAATGTGGCAGGTGCGGACTCCATTATAATTTTGAATCAAGCCTACTAAATTCCCTTCTATCTTGATACTACTATCAACACTGAGCATGGCAAATCTCATACATTTGATTTTGTTTGCATTTAGCAATAAATTATTTAAAGCAAACCATTCAGAGATTTCATTAAAATATTGATTAATTGCCTAAGCTTACTTGTAGAATCTATTCTTTACACTTAGAAAATAAGTGAAGTATCGTTCGCAGAAAGAACTATATCTGCACCGTTTTCAGCCACCAGCGGTACATTGTTTATTTAACGAGAAACAGAAATGGTCCCAAAATCGATCCCTGAGAGACGCCGATTCTGGCCAATGATCCAGAAGACTTTGCCCCATTTACAGTTACTTTTATACAGCGGTCTGTTAAATAAGATCGGCAACGCGCTAGTCATACCTATGGTATTACAAGTATCCATGGGCTATGATAGCCGTTTACCATCAGACAGGCAGTTTGGTTGTTTCCCATCTTTGTAGTATAAAAAAATGAAAATAGCACAAGTGATAAAGAAGTTTAGAGGTGTGTTGTATGGGCATGTTATGAGGAGAAACGAAAGTCATATAACTAGAAAAGCGCTAGGTTTGAATGTGGACAGATATAGGAGTAGAGGAAGGCCGAAGAAAGTATAGGTAGATGAACTGTGTAAGGAATGATATATATGATAGAAAATATGTGAATATTAGGATATGAGCTGATTGAAGGACTAGGAAAACTTGTTGTGCCGACCGTACTTAGGTGGGTTAAGGGGTAAGAAGAAAGCGATTACTACTAGTACTCAACTGTTTTTCCAAATACTGACCAATAACAAATGAATCAGGATGATCACTTAATAAGATATGATATATATGATAGAAAATATGTGAATATTAGGATATGAGCTGATTGAAGGACTAGGAAAACTTGTTGTGCCGACCGTACTTAGGTGGGTTAAGGGGTAAGAAGAAAGCGATTACTACTAGTACTCAACTGTTTTTCCAAATACTGACCAATAACAAATGAATCAGGATGATCACTTAATAAGATGCAGGTTAGTAGACAAAAACAATTTTGCCGTGTTTCAATCCTGGGTGGTAAATCGATTAAGTCGAATGCCAGTAAGTACAAACTGTATATTTTGATAGATAACAAACTGACTAACTATGCAGAGTTTTTTCTCGAAAGTTATTCGATGGGCATCGAATTTTTCTGAGCAGTCAAAAATTCTGACATATGATTGACTGATTAATTATTTCACATCGATGGGCTGACCTAAAAGTCACAATTATCAAACCCGTCAGAAGAAGTGAATAATGAAGGTTTTTATAATAAAACCTTGAAATCATCTACTCTTCAATTTTGTATACTTATACTTATAAGACTATTAAACAAAAAAAATATATAAATTGAAAATTGCGGGTGGTTGCAAGTTTATTTATAATTATTTGAAACTAAATATTCAATAGTATTATTACAAAATTTAAAAATGAAACTTAATTTTGTATTATTTATATTACACTAATAATAATTATGTTATAATTAGAAACACAACACAAGGTTAGTTCGCTGCGATCTTCTGCAGGGTGAAGGTATTCCACCAGTCAGGCTGTTCCAAGTAGAAAGAAATCTCCAATGAAATTTCTCTGTGATGTACCTCTCTTAAAACTCATGTTTCCTTTTGATGTAATAATAAATGATAATAAAATTCACAACATTAAATTTTTTCTTCCTATTCACAAAGTACATATTCTATTCATTGCCGTAGTTTACCTCAGTTTGTAAATGCAATTAGAAATTATATCAACAAATTTCTACTGCTGAAGGCAATTTATGTTACGATAGTATAAGTTTTGGCAAATAATGTTATCTGAACTATAATTGCTGAATAACGATGCTGATGCGTCTGATTTACAATATAATTTAAAAATACCTTCTATATAATTGTATTCGTATATTTATTGATTAATTTTCAAAAGTGATGTGTTGAAGACGTCAATAATAATAATAATAATTATATGATGCGTCTTTAATTTTAGATAAAGCAAGACGAAAAATGTGCGTCATACACTATTTGCAATTTGAACTTTTACTACTGGAGAAAAAATGTTTGAAAATGTTCTCTTAGCAAAATCACACATTATCTACATTGATAATCAACACTATATCTTCAGAATTCAGATCATGTTTAAACGATGTATTTGCGCTACCCTAACCAGAATTGTCTAATGCCGTTTTTGTACATAGGTTTACCTTTAGTTTCAATAATTTTGCTCGTAATTTCGTTTTCTCACGTTTCCATACATGAATACCCGTAACTAGTACATGCGTTGTTAGTAATAAATAACTTGTAAAAACATGCATTGAATGTTTTAAATCAGAACAGTAAAAAACGTATTATATCTCCCTCAGAAGACTGTGGGGGTTGACCCACCAATAAACAGATAGATATAATAAAATAGCAATGTATTGCATTTACATTTATATTTTTTTACGAATTCCTGATAACCACTTATCCAAATAAGGTATCCTTATGGTAGTCTACTGGCAAATGAGAGCCCTCCGAACTACTTGGAGGCGCTCCTTTGAAAAGGTCGCTAGTTCAACTGGTTTCGGCTAGAAAGAGTTGGAAAATGCCACGCGAGAAGTGGAGATCTCTTCTACGCACCCTATGTCCTTGATGAGAGACTACAGGACTACATCATCATCATATGATACACTCGGTGTGGTTAACAGCTCGGAATACCTCGGAAATATATTATCTAGAGACGAGTCCAAGGCAAGGAGTACAAAACAGCAATAAGAACTGGAAGTACCAAAGAAATAGATTACTTTAAACTGAAATGAAGAGACTAAATTGATTCAATGAAATGATAGTTTTTGACAAGGTTTACGAAATAGGACTCTGGCAGTAGGGTCATGACATGAAGAGATCAATGGACCTAATAACCAAGACATTTGTAAAGATTGAGAAAGGTTCATATACATTGCAGTCCTTCCGCAACAATAGGGATATCCATTATCAAAAAAGATTTGGAAAGCTAAATGCAGATCATACGAATGTGCAGCATGGGATACTATAGTGAAATTGGTTAAAGTTTAAATAGAACTAGGAGAAGTCGTTTGTTCTTTTTTATGTTTTAAAGTTTTAATAATCTAAAATGATTTTAAATGACGATGTAACCCAAGATAGTAACATGCTAAGCCAAGTGGGAGGACTGGCTCTCAAATGCAGGTGCCGGAATACACGTATGTGTATAGGTAACCATCTAAGCAATCCTAAGCAGGTAAGCACCTGTACAGGTGCTTGGCGCCAGATAACCAACTTGAGGGTGGTAGACAGCTAGACGAGCATTATAAAATGCCCATGCAATATTTTCATCAGGATGTTTTCCTACACCGAAAGCTGAGGCTCATTGCAGAGATTCGAACTCACGTCAAACGACGCGGTGTCCGTACACGCCACCACTGAGCCATTATTGCCATTATCAGTTAATGGGCTAAAATAATACTATTTACGTTTACATATAAACAGAGATCAGGGGCACATGAATAAATTTCGATGTTTTGTCTTTGTGTTGCAATTTCATTATGTAAATTTGATTTAAACCTTAAGAAAATTATAAAATTTATATGCATTAAATAGTTCAATATTATGTGCAAGATGTATACAACTTCAAAATTTTTCTCTTTATCCTAAGCTATATTTTATAATTAAAATTATTTAATTTTGATTTAACACGTACGCACTCTAAAGATCCCCTCGTGCTTATCTTTAATCACGTGAATAGCCCATTTCTGTGGTGTAATTTGTAAAATGAATTTAGAATTATCAACAAGCAACCGACTATTAGTCAGACGAAATTGTTTCATAAATATTAAAAGCCATTATAAATGGGTGATAATGTAAGCGGTTGCTTTTATGATAATTAGACAATATAATCCCCTCGGCAAATTTTCCACTGTTTTAAATATTAGTTTCGGTGCCTTTTTCACACCTTGAATAATTAATTTTCTTTATTAACTGTTCTTACAACCACCCACGAGACAACCGCTTGGTTACACTTTGGAAATGTTCTAATAGGTTTGTTCTCGGCATACTAATACGTAATAAATTAATTAAAATTTAATTTTAATAAGTACATTAACAAGAACCTGAAACGCCCCTTTTGTATCAATGGTATTATTAGTATGGCAATTTTACGTACATTTTTTTAACGTAAGGGAGCCAAAAGGTTAATATATTTCCGGTAAGGATATTTAAGCAGTTGTTAAAATTAAGGTAAAAATTGTTACAATATATTTCCGTTACATTAAGAACAACGAATTTAGTGTTTACGACTATAGAGATTACGTTGGAGTTTTTGACGAAGAATCTTGATCATTTATGTGTTGGTTCTTATTTTTATAAGCTTATGTTACTTTACCTTATATTATGAAATTTTGGAGGAATTTTCCGTGCCATGATTTGGTTATTGTGGACATGTGAAGTGAATTATAAATAATAAGTAGGAGCATGCATTTTAATTTGCCACTAAAACTACCAGGGTAGGGGAGCCGCCATCTAAATATATATATATATATACCGTAAGGATACCATGACTGACCGACTCATCTATCACCATATAGCTCAAACTACTGAACGGATTGGGCTGAAATTTTGCACACAAATAGTTATTATGACGTGCTTAGTCCTCTACTAAGCACGGAATTTTGAAAATTCAACCGCTAAATTGGTTTGACGGGGAGTTCAACATTTGTATGGAGAAATCATATCTAACACTGGTGAAACTGTGGGCACAGCTAGTCTTAATTATTAGAAAAATATGATATTCACGTATCGTGAGCAGAATTCTGGATGAACACAGTTGTCATTAAATAACAAGATGATGATGAAGAAAAGATTATCTTATGAGTGCGTATATCGAAATGGTTTGTTTAAAAAGTAGCTTCTCCAACACGCTTCCTCGTACTTTAACGTACGTAAACAGAGAAAAGGAAGCCGGAGATGATTCGAACCTACGACTTCGGCCATTACACTCACGCTTACGACCGCTAGGCTACGAGAGTGTTGTTAGAACTGACTGAAACTATGCTACTATTAATGGCGCCGTAACGCGTTACGTTACGAAGCGGTTTACCTTTTCATAAGAAGTTATCACTTCAAAAAAATAATAGGAACTCCGAAGATCGACGATACTGTACGCGATGGTAAGCGCAGTACAGCCCAAGAACAATGGTAACCCGTTGGCTACCGGCAAATCGATCCATCGGAGATCAGCAATCCATCGTCAGTCGTCGCAGACATACTCTTATCCAAGCCTCTCGGCAGATACATACTGACTGATTTTGAAAGGCGATAAAACAAAAGAGAGTTAGTTATAGTGACGGTTTATGAGCATTTGACTGGTAGTAGCGACCCACTCTGAATACCTTTACAGTACTACCTTGCTTCATTACTTGGTATTTACCGGCTGATCCCGTAAAGTAATCCTAGGCATGCCACTGAGATGGTATTGACACATGGTCACTTATCAGTCGGGCACAATTTTTATGTCCGAACTCAAATTATTAAAAAAATATTATAGTGGAAACTAAAATCCTAACTGTAATAAAAAACTTTACTAAACAAAATTTATATAGCCTAATACCCCCCCCCCCCCCCCACCCCCCACAATAGAGTTTGGAAAAAAAACGACTTTTATAAATGTATTTTAATACTTTAACATAAATTATATTAATACTCGATAAAGGTTTTTCAAAGGTTAATTTCGATAATATTACTGATGTGGATATACATATTTATATTATCAGAGTTTAGTTAAAAAAATAATTGAATTCTATTTATTCAGTTATATAAATAATTATTACTTACTAAAACGAACGTACCTACAGCTAGTATGGAAAGTTTTGCGATACCGAGAGAAATACAAAAAAAGACATGAAATTAGTAATACTTGTTATTTTGCTAAAATTTTCCCTTTACATAAGCGTTCTCAATTAATATGACCACCACTGTATATACAGTAGAAAAGATAACTTTCCATTTTCGCAGTCGCGTAAAAATTGAATGATTCTTTATAGAAATAATATTAAAATACAGCTATATTGATTTGGTTCCATTACGTGATGACGGAGTGAGCAACAGGTTTGCTGCATAATTTATGAGCAAAGGCACGTAGCTACCTGGCCATAAAATGAACTACCCGTTATAGTCCAATATCGCTTGTACAAGAACTTCCAGCTACGTTGTAATTGATCTAGGTTATCTAGGTTTCCTCAGGCCTGATGAAGTGAGATAGATTGCACAAAACAACAACTAACGGTGAACCAATTTGCAAATGACTATGGCCGGGTATCAAGATCTTTTGTGAGATAAAAATTATAAAACTCATAAATTGTAATATGGCTGCACGTTCTCCTAGTTAATATTATTTTGATACAAGTATTATAAGATTTTTGCAAAGCAATTTCGAGTTTTCACTTTATTATAAAAGTAAATCTGTGGATTTACAAATCTTTCGTATCATTAAGATCTTCTGGTAAAGCCTTTTTTAATCTTTTAAAACCTTTTTAAAAGTATGATTGTCTAATAGAACTTACACCCTAATGCGTCTAAAGGTGACCAACTTTTCGTAAACGTTTGTTACTAAAATTACGATTATATTATAAACTAGCTGTGCCCGTGGCTTCGCTTACGTGGACTACAGAATGCCCGCAAGAATCTTGCTCCCCCGCTCCCGGCTAGTTTAAAGATAAAAATACTTATTGTGGGTGTTCCTCAGAAGATAGACGTATACTCCGCCTGACTTTTTTGTAGTTCTTTTTAATGCCTATAATTATGTACTACATTAAATTGCTTTGTCTCATATGGTTTACTCGTCGTAAGCCATTTAAGCGCCCGAATTTGTTCAAAATTAATGACCTTTTTTTTTTTAATTTGTGGGTTTAAAAGTAGCCTAAGTTACTCCGTATAAAATCAGCTATCTACCAGTGAAAGTCCCGTCAAAATCGGTCCAACCGTTTCGGAGATTACCCGGAACAAACAAACAGGCAGGCAGACGGATAAAAATTTTCATAATGGGTGTTTTATTATAGATATCGTATATACGTTCATGTGCATTTAGTAAAAAGCTGTTATTTTGACATTACAAACATACGCTTCAAATTTTATTAATTGTAAAGGCTACAAATAAAGTAACAAAAATTATTTAGTAAAGTATGGATTATAACATGAGATTTACCATTATAATTTAAAATAATATCATTTTCTATTTACCCAACTATCTTAATTTCTTTGTTCAAACGTAACCATTTTTTAAAATCATCTTTAAATAATTTTTATTATGTGACAATGTGGTCCGAGATGGTAAACACGCTAAACCTAGTGTAGAACTGGCTCACAAGTGCACCTGCCAGAACACACCTATATTTGAACTTAAGGGTGGTAGCTAGAGCCAGGCGGGTATCAGAAAATGCCCAACTACCATGCTATGGTTTCATGATGACGTATTCCTTCACCAAACCTCAGACTCATTAGAGCGATTTGAATCTACGTCGATTGACGCGATGTCCACGCTACTATAAGCCATCACTGCAACAAAACAAAAGCATGATAACTACATAAATGTCAATACACACGTGTAATGTGAACCTAAGTTTAGAACAAAGGTTAGGGTTTTGTCCGGACGTACTATAAATAGGATCTCGGAATACGTTTACCTTTGCACTTTGCTGAATATTAACAAGGCTTGAAAATATGTATAACTATCCAGCCATACTCATAATAACACTTAAGGAAAACAAGTTTGAGTTTTGAAATAAAATACAACTGTTGTTGTACTGTTCTATTAACAACAGTTACCTACGTATGATACTGACAAATTAAATAAAGTATTTTATACTTCATAAAGACGATCACAAGATGACGCTTTGTTTAAAAATTAAAGTAAATTATTGAGTAAAATTGGTCTATAGATAAAATGCCTGAACAATACAAATCTGGAAAAAGTAATTGTTTATTTATTTAATCTTCTCTTTGGAAAGTTAATATTTTTGTCTGTGAGTCACGTGATTTGAAACGCCGATTAGAAAACGTGACGTCACTATTTAGGAAATATGAACCTTAGACCTGCGTAAGTTGTTACTTTTTTCACTGTTGTCATACAAAATGACATATAAAATGAATCATGATGTCACGGGACCATAAAGTTGCGTTTTTGTGGCGTGTTTTTTTTTTAAATAAAATTAAAAAATATTTATGTCACTTTTTATGGTGTATGAATGAAAAAAAATATTTTAAGGTATTATTTTCAACATAACAAGTCTTTAAAACAATTTTGTTAAAGTTGTCAACTCCCGGATTGTGTCCGACTGAATCGCGACCATTTTACACCATGTAATACCTAGCATAGTGGCACGCTTGAGCGCATCGTGTTTCGGGATCCGGTGTATATCCAGTAATCAAGATGGATGGAATCTGTACCCAATTAGGTCGCGACTACCATGCACATGGTGATAAACCCACCACAATGACTTTTTGGTTTGCCGCTTTTCGGGATCAGCTAATGTATATCCAGCTGCCTAGAGGCGATATCCTGATGGTCCTTGTTGTGTTTGGATTGTACTGTACTTAGCATCAGCTAAAGTTTTAGTTCCGCCTAAGTAGATACCGCGTCGTGGGTTCGAATTCCTACAACGAGCCTGAGCTTTGGGTAATAAAAAATATCGACATAAAACCATAGAATTTACTAATAATAAATACTACTACTAAACTAATAATTTCACCTTCAAGTTGATAATCTGTCGCCAAGCACATATAAGAGTGTTCCGGCTGCGACACTAGGGAGACAGTTCCCATATTAACACCATCTTGGGCCATATTTTCACTTAAAATCAGGTGAACTTGTGACCAAACGCTAAACCCATAAATTAAAAAATTTTGAGTCGTTACTTTAACGTACTACTATATAAAAAATATTAATTATAATACCTAAGCTCACCTTTTCTTTTCACTTTCACATTTTAATAAAAACACAAGACCGGTCCTTGAATAAGGAAAGAGCGTTGCTTTAGATATTGAGCTCAAAGAACTAACTTAACGTCTACATATACGAAGATTTGGTATATAATTTAAGCTCAATTATTGTCACTACATAAAGGAATAGGTTAAACATTTTACTGCGAACGGGTTAGTTATGGATTTTTTAAACAAAATAAATGTTCAATATTCATTGAACAACTCTTTCCCAAGTGTAATGAAAAAAATAATGATTAATGACATTAATTAATTAATAACTACATACTTACCTAATTTATATAATAAATAAATATAAAGTCGCATCGTACTTTTTAAATACTGAACAGAATTTGATTCCACAACAAGCTGAAGCATTGTTACAGATTAACTTTAAAGTTGGCCCGCAGACGTTGTTCTGCCTTTCCAGTAGTCATTAACTCGACCACAGCGCCACACGCGTTCAGGAATAAAACAAAAACCTCCTATAAAAAACACTTAAATTTATCAACTTTTATAGTGATCGGTCAAACGGTTTTGAAGACAAATACCTTGAAGAAATATCTTTAGTTACAAAGTCAGTTGATATTTCCATATCTAATCCTCCGCGGTTCCTAATTACAAGGATTTGATGAATCTTGACATGTGGATCTGAGTGAGGCGCCGCGCCGCTGGAGAAATATTGAAACCCTCCCTTTTACCTATGTTAAGTCAAATATATTCTCTGAATCTTGATACAATTAAGATCTAATCTATTGAATCCCATAATCGTTAATAAATTTGTCAGATATCATTTATCATTAATAGTATAATAGCGTAATTAATAAGGTAGGCTTAGCGTTAAAGGTAATACGATTAGAAACTAAGGTGAAATTCATAGTGAAAAATTTACTATCTGGATATGGAAGAACATGACAGAAGTTCAATTAAATGTACCCAATCTGAATGTAATATATTTTATGTGTTACTATATGTATCTATTAATTAGTAAATATATACTGTCTAAAATACTTGTATCGTACTACTCTGAATAATTCTGTACAAACAACTGCAATGAATAAATTGTCTGCAAATTTTCTATTGCCTTTTTATAACTAAAAAATTAAATCCTAAACCAAGTTAATTTCGTTTTAGAGTAGGTAGATGTATACAGATTCAAGATAAAATACCTAAAGTAAATTAATTTACACTTTTAAAGGTTTAGTACAAAGGGTCTTATGAATGGGTCAGGAATTTCGCTTTGTTCATTAAAGCTTTTACCACAAAATAAAATCCACACGATTTCAATAAAGTTTAATTATGAAAATTGAATTTTAAAATTTTATAAATAACATTTTGTACTTTAACAAAATAAGTTAATTTCTCGAGAAGACTCTTTTTTAATTAATTTTTACTGCAATGTTACTAATCAACATACTTTCATTGTACTCTTTTAACAATTTAGAATGAAGAGAAATGTTCTATTAAACGTTAATTTTTATAATGGTTTAAAAAATACTAAATTATTTACTTATTATTATTACCTTATAGCATTTTTAACTTGAGCAATTTTATTAACGTATTTTTATATTTACAAAATTAATTATATTTATCTAAAATTACATAAATTCGTATGTACTGCACAACCGAGTCAAAGCATAAATAAGTCAACGCATTTTAATTCACCATTTTAAATACATTTTAACATTTATATGATAAAACGATAGACATCAGAGAATCTGTACAATACCTGTTTTTTAGCATTGCCCCTTAGGTGATTATGTAAAAGTAATAAATACCCTTTAAATAGAAGCCAATGTATCATCATCATTTCAGCCGCAGGACGACCACTGCTGAACATAGGCCTCCCCCATAGATCTCCAGAGCGACCGATCTTGTGCGGCCTGCACCCAACGGCTCCCAGCGACCTTTATTAGGTCGTATTTCCATCTAGTGGGAGCCGTCCTACGCTGCGCTTTCCGGTGCGTGGTCTCCACGCGAGAACTTTTCTGCCCCAACGGCCGTCAGTTCTCCGAACTATGTGTCCCGCCCACTGCCACTTTAACTTGCTTATCCTTTTGGCTATGTCGGTGACCTTAGTTTGTCTACGGATCTCCTCATTTCTGATTCGATCTCGTAGAGAAACACCAAGCATAGCCCTCTCCATAGCTCGCTGAGCGACCTTGAGCTTTCTTATGAGGCCCACAGTGAGCGACCACGTCTCTGTGCCGTATGTCATCACTGGCAACACACATTGGTCAAAGACTTTCTTCTTGAGGCACTGAGGTATTTTGGACGAGAAGGCGTAATAAGTCAATTATTTAATAAGCCAATGTATAGATTTTAATATTAATTAAAAAGATTTAAAAAATTATATAATCATATAACTATTAGCCTGGTATTGGAGTTTTGAAGTGACAGCCTTATGTTTTTTTTTTTTTTTGTGCACTATAAACAATATCAATACATCTATAAAAATGTGTGAAAAACTGTCCTTAAACAAACATTAATTCAAATTACAACTCAATCCATCATGATAAGTTTTAGGCAGTAAAATAACACGGGCGAAGTTGTTGACAAAAGCAACTAAATAATAAATTAATAATTATTTCAAACGAAAGTTACCTTTAATAAATATTTTGTACTATATTGTAATTATTCAAATTAATTTTCGATCCCTCCGAAAGTCTAATATTAAATGACATTTCATAAAACCTTGTTATCCCTTAATTGTATTGACATTTAACACAAAAGGTTATCATTCATATTCCGATTCAGTCAGGTTATTGAGACCTGCGAGCTGCGTACTTCTGTACGTTGTGAACGTGAAGTTGGGTGATGTGTGAGTGGCCTATATAACCGCCAGGGCTGCCAACTTGCTCTCCTATAATGTCAGATAATATTCCCTACGTACCACACAGCTTATATACCGCTTGAATGATTGTTATTCTTATTAGATCCGAACGGATTTTTTGTAGACGCAATAGTCATTTTCTATTCGAAATGAAATATAGATTTTATTTGACTATTAGGTACGGTGGTATATTTTAATATTTTGCAGTATTTTATTGTGAAAATTCTTCATGTTACATGATGACCTTTGAATGTATAATTTTTTTTTTACATAAATTCATTTGTTCAGATTTAAATTACACATTATTATAAGTTTAGATATATTCCATAATACATAAAGTATATACTATAAAAATTAAGCGCAGTTTAGAAATTCACGTTCTAGCTTCTAAATTCTAACTTACTTTCCCGCAGTTTACATTGCATGCGTAATTTTTTTTTTAATTTCCATTATGCACTCGTAATATTAGGATTGGTTTATAACGCGTATATTACAAGTCACATCAGTTTTGGCTTACGGCATATACTGCAAGAAAATAAGTGTTCGGGCTATTTGCGTGAAATGTTTTCGCTAAACAATATTATATCTTACTAACCATGCCCCACGGTTTCACCCGTGTTAAATTTATCGACCCTGTAGCCTACCGTAGTTCTCACTTCCTGCACTTGCCTACAGGTTAACAATTGCCTGACGGTTGTAGTTACTGCTTCCCCCCTTCCAGTTACAACTGAAACTACAGCGTGAAGTTATATAGCCCATAAACTTCGTCGATAAACAGGCTATTAAAAGCAAAAATAAATAAATATCTAAATCATATTTCCAGAGATTAACGCGAAACAATCTATACAGCTTTATAATATTAGTATAGATTCTACTAAATTTTCGAAAGTAACTCTGGTACATATACAATTAGTGTAAAAAAATCGAGTTACACAGGAACTCGGTCGTCTCTCACCCTGTACGGGTGCTGTCTTTCATTTAATGTCAGGGGTCGCGCGATCGATGTAGCAACCGCCTACGCCGCGCCGCCCGCGCCCGCCCGTGTTCGTATCCCGTACCGTAGGGCTTGGTCACAGTAATAACATTTGGCAAGTTTTTGAAATCACTAATATTTTTTCATTACTACCACGTTTTTTTAATCAAAATCAGAGATACGTTTTTCAATTTAGTAAAGGCAATGCATGTGGTTTTCTAAAAACGGACTGCCGCGCCGGCAACTATCACAAATGAAATAACGCTCGCGACTTATTGCGGTTTTTTTTTTTGCGGCATATCAGCTTGGCGAACCCCTCTAGATGACCACCAGCATAGTGTGTAATGTTGTTTGTGCACTGGAGTGGAGCTGTGCATATTTCGACCAATAGAAAAGCATAAAATTAAAGTGATGCAATTCTATTGTTCGAAATTAGCACAGCTACGCTTCAGTGGACTGGCAGCCTAAGAGTCTTAATAAGGAACTTATGAATATCAAAACAATACTATCAATTAATACCGATATTAAATCGATATCGATAGAGTCCATATTTAAAAAAAATACATAATTTCTTGTGAATATTCGTTGAAAAGAATTATAATAACTACCGTTGCACTTTTAAAGTAAAGTGAGCTTTTTAAATAAATAACGAATTTAAGAAAAACAGCGTATGTCATATAATATGTTTATATATAAACTGATAAAGGACAAGTCTTCACTATTTAAGTTATTTTTTTACCCGCTTCCGCTTCAGTCTATTTCTTAGAACGTTAGTGAACTAACACCCATTTCAGATATAGCTGAATGGGTCAAATAGCTTTAGCGCCGAGCCGTACTGGATCTTTGCGTGTGCGCTCGTAAGGCATTCAGTGAACGAATATGCCGAGAGGAACATACTCTACAAGTTAGGATTGCGGAATGGATCTCACATTTCCCAGTACTTACGTAGTTTTCAGAGAATCTCGGAAAGATTTATTTGTAGTTTTATTCACATTTTAGATATTCGCAGCGTTTCTGTTTTAACCGATTTCAAAAAAGGAAGATCCTCTGTTTCATTAATAATATGTTTGTATAGGTACGATTAATTCAGAAACTACACGGCTGATTTTTATGATTTTTACTGGGGTAATTTGTATATTACGGGAAGGTTTTGTAGTATATAAAATATTAAGGTACCATTCTTATACACCGATTTAATGGTATAATAATAGTGTTTGTTTTATATTACCTATATATAACACTTTTTATATTACCACAGTAATGCCGGTATCAATATAGATTAGAAAACATTTTTTAAACCTTTTACTATTACGTTATATAATTATGTATATGCATTTAATTATTTTAAGATGTTTTATTAATCTCTGACTAATATAATATGGTTGTATAATGTAAGTATTTTTGTAAATATTTATACAAGTACTATATAATTAAATAATAGTAGAAAGAAAAGCTATTGAACTATTGAAAAAAGTGTGTGTATTTTATCTAAGTGCACCTGTGTGCCAACGATTTTTTTTCAGAATTCGCGTAGGTTTAATTATGATGTCAGTACAATTTTTAATACTATAAACAGATATACACAGAATAAAAAAGTACTTATAAATTTCTCCATTTTTGAAAGCGCCGATACATCGTAGGCTAACCTGGTGATTAGGCCCGTGCCTTTCCGCGGGAAAAGGATTTTGTCGAGAAGCCAGCCATTTAGAAGCTATTATATATTTTTTATATTATATATTTTTTGTCGGCTACGAGAACATAGCTTATAATACTACCAACGTAACATAAAAATCGTATGAAATTTATGTCGTCTATACTTCTAGATTATGTTTCTGTTATAGGCGTGAATTAAACTTATTCATGGAGCGTATTTTTAAAACCGCGTAAGATGACATTAAAGGATAAAATGAAATTTGAATAGGTAATAAAAGTTACTTGGCTCACGTTAGCCGCGCTTAGATAATATTGAAGGTCTCATGTAGCCGGTGGATTTTATGCTTTCAACAGTTTGAGAGGCTAATAAAACTTGGATACCTGCCGTCCGAAGGTTTTTGTTTAAATAATGTCGCAATAAGTTGGCGGCTTTAAAGATTATTTTTGGGATGCGGGGAAAATTTTAAACCCGAAAATTTAAAATTATGCAATGTTTTATGATGCTATTATAGTATTGTTCATTTTTCTTATCAAATTTCCTAAATTACACGATAACATTTCAAGTAATAATTTTTTTTGGAAAATATTTACCATTTTATTTTGATATCTGATTGAAAAAGCATTCATGAACAAATTTAGTTTTTATTACTATGGTTACAATAGTTTAATTCGAAATTGTTCTTATTTTCTTCAATATTAACTTCTTAATTGCATACCATTCTGTAAGCGTATTCATTATAATCTAATTTTAGTAAAATGGTAGCTACCTACCTAAAAGTCTGTATCGAAATTTTAAGGCGGTGTGGTATCAACGTTACTTCACTTTTTAATTTACTTGCTGCGTAAATGTTCATCATGATGATAGAATATAGGGCAAGCTTATTAAAGCTCTCGAATAAAAAAAAAAACACTACATCGCTAATGGAGGTTCCTTATATTTTTTTTATTTACGCTCAAAATATTCCGGTTATGAAATATTCTAAAATATTAACATAATATATTTAGAATGATTTTTCGTTTTTATGATAACTTAAAATTTTCCTATGCCATACATATACACACATATTCCACTGTATACGCGATTGTTATAGCAAATATTATTAGCTTAATTGTGATAAACATACTTTCGCATTTATAATATTTAACTAGCGGTGTGCTCGTAGCTCCGCACGCGTTTGTTACTACGCAGTAGTTAGTTATTTACATGCCGTAATTTTATTTTTATTCATATTGTTGACAATTCATATGTCATATTAATTAAGAAATGGTAACGTGTACAATTTGTAAATTATTGATGATTCTTATAGTCTCTCAATTATGTATGCTACCCGTCTACAAAGTTATATCAGAATCAGTTGAGAATTGATGGAAATTAAACTTCTTGAATAACTTTTTTTTAAATTCTAGAAGTAATATTGACAATTGTTATAGCCCATCAATTATGTAAATACTTATACTTCCCGTGCAAAATTTCATCAAAATCAGTTAAGAATTAACAAAATTGTTTTTTTTTTTAATAGTAATATTGAAATTTCTTATACCCTATCGATTGACCAATAACATAAGCATCTCGTGTACGAAATTTCATAAGAATCGGTGAAACCGTTTTTAAGTTAAATCTGGACATACAAACAGACAGACAGACAAAAAAAATTCATGGCATATTCGTTATCAGTATCGTTCATATAGTGTGCCTATCGGGAAATTTTGGGAAAATATTAAAAGTACGGACAGGACTACACATTTATTAATACAGACATTTCATTGTAATATTGAAATTGTAATGTAAAATAAACATCAAATCTTTTCCAATATTTTAACTCAAAGGTAACGAGTAATGTAATTTATTTTACTCCGGGTAAAATTTATCAACGGGAATTTGCGTCAAAGTCTCGCCTCATTTAACACGGTGAGAAATTTTCCTAAAAATCTTATATTCGTATTAAATGCGAATTCAATGTTGAAAGGTTTCCCTGAATTCGTTAATATTCCTATTACTTTAGCGTTTTATATTTTAAAAATAAACTGTGAAACTATAAAAAATAACGCGTGAATCTTGCTCCCCCACTCTCTGTTATTTTAAAGACAAAAATGCTTATTATGGGTGTTCCTTAGAAGATAGACTTACTTACTTTCGCTGACTTTATTGTAGGTATTTTTTATATCTACATACTCTCGCTAACTTTTTGCAGGTATTTTTAATATCTACAATTATGTACTACATTAATTTGATATATCTCTTATGGTTTACTCAGCGTAAGTCATTTAACCACCCGAACTGATTCACTATGATCAGTTTTTTTAGCTGTGCGTCACCCTAATTCTTTTTCCAAAATAAAAGTAACCTATGCTACTCCTTATAACATCAGCTATCTAGCAGTGAAAGTCCCGTCAAAATTGGTCTAACCATTTCGGAGATTATCCAGTACAAACCAGACAGACAGGCAACAATTTTAAAAATGAGTTTTTTGTTATAGGTATCGTATATACTTTCATATGCATTTAGTAAAAGCTCTTTTTATTTAGTAGACATTTAGTAAACAGATAATTCAATTTTATTAATTGTATAAATAACCTTTACATAGGGTTATTAAATGTAGAATTAGTGAGAAATCACCGTAAGCTTACAAAAGTTCCTAAAATAATATAGGGCATTGTATCATTTCCGTGGTCTTAGGTTACAATGTAGCTTTCAAATCTATATTCACAGTTTTGCCTAACCTTGAGTAGATGAGAAAGTAAATATTTTTATGAAGTTATACTTTTTTATATAACTAACGTGACAATGAAGCATACATGAACTTGTAATAATAGGGTACCAATATGGCGTTGCCGACCTTGTATCAAGGATCTCTGGAAACCCTACTTATCGCAGGAACACAGCACAAGGTTATTTGGCTGCAACCTTCTGTAAGGTGGAGGAGGTGGAGATATTCCACCAGTCAGGCTGCCTCAAGTAACGTGAAATCTCCAAAGAAACTTTTCTTTGCAACAACAACATCATTCTCAAAATTCATACTTCTTTTGTCGCTTTTAGTAGAGTGTACAATTGAAAGTTACTCGAGCATTATGTGACAGAAGTGTGACGTGATGAAGTTAGCTATAAATAATAATCATGCAAGTTCATTATACTGACGTTTTTTTAAATTATGAAAATAGTTTTTGTTGATACGTAACAAACTGTTTACACACTTAAAAAAAATACTCAGCAGTCATAAAGACTGACGACTGAGCATGTTGAGGTCATCGGTTACGTGAACCCATAACTTTTTTCCGTACCAAAAATCGCTCAACGCGGCTAAAGAATTTCCACTTCAAAAATAAAGACAAATGTATTCACATTATTATCATTGATGACTAAATTCATCATGTCGTACTTCCGTCACATGATGCGCGCTGTTCTACTCTCTACTAAACGCTCCAATCAAAAATCAACTTAAAAAAACTACTACATCTATCATAATTAAAACTACTACTACATACTATCTATATATATATATTATAAATCGTAATAATACTGAGATTTCTGAAGCGTTACTAGGTTAACATAACTATGTAAGTCATTCATTAAAACAGGAAAGCGGTATGAAAGCAGCGGCGGCGGCAGTGCGCCGAGTCTGTAGCTCCAGCGTTTCTAACTAGGTTAACAAGCGCCCGACGACGTGGTTCGCGCTAATTACGAACAGCCCTGGTTTCCAATGCTTTTTATAATAGTACACCCTTACACTTCTTGTTAAGTTTTAATTACTTTTATTTAAATAAACAGGATTTACCTGTAGGTACTGCCGCCCGTATCAGAGAAACAAAAGTATTTTACATAATCACACTATGAGTACTGGGTACTAGTCACTGGGATTTCAACGACATTGAAAAGAATATAAGTCATTTTACTAAAATAATTTAAAATTTATCTTGTAATATTTTATATAAGAATTTTTTTTCCGATATTTATGTTGTCTTTTTAGAACTTCTCAAAATTAAATTTTAGGTGTATTTTATGCTTGGGTGCATCAAATCATGATTTAATGTAAGTAATGTAAATAAGTATTTTTTAAATTTTAGTTTACTTTTTTTATAGTAAGATTACAAACTTAAATATTGTTGTAAAATCAGCTTGGCTCATCTCTTCCATTTAAATTACAAACAAAAAGCAGAACATTGTCTAATGTAATTGAATAGTCAACCCAGAATAGTTGAGTGTAGATCTATTCCGATTATTCCGAGATAAACCTTAATATTGACAACAATTAATTTGAAATAACAATACTATTGGTTATTTCACTGTACCATTGTTGTCGAGAGGAATTTCCGTTAACAAGTATTTGATTAATTTTAATCGATATCATTTTATAGGTGTGATAAATGAATCGTAGAAAATCAAATCCGGCAAAGTAGGGCTGACCGATAATTTGGCAATTTAAAAAAATAATAACATGAAATTAGCTTTGGATGAAGCTAACTGTGAAATATTCGCCATGGATACAAAAATTGGAATTTATTAGTTTTTTTTTTAAATCCAAATTATAGGTTAGCTATACTTTGCCGGTTTTGGCTCCGTACGAACACAACTGTGGAACAGCCATGACTAAGTCGTGGCTAAAGGATTAATTCAAAGGTGGTGGCAAATTTATTCACAGAAAATCACATTTGTCGTAATCCTTTACAATTTAAAAAGAGAAAGAAAAGGGATTTATATTATTATGTAACAAATCAGGTGAAATTTACTATATGAAACTACAGTTAAAAATCTTTCATTTTACAATTTTGTAGTAGATGTGATGGAATCTAGTTTTATCCAAAACACTCTATAGCCAAATAAAAGAAGAAAAAAATATAAATTACTAGTGGACCCGCGCAACTTCGTCTGCGTCACATAAGAGAGAGAGAGAGAGAGAGAGTAGGTCTTAGGCACCTATAATACAATTCTAAAGGAGCTGAAACTTTCTTTGTTTTATCTACGAACCATTTGAGCATCATTCGCCCTCCCTCCTCACATGAAAATGCGCGCGCGGTACTTGATCATTATTTTGCTGCTGAGTTATTTTAAAACTGTGATATCTCCTAATGAATTAATTGAAATCAAATGATGTAAGGGACAACTGTGTTCAAAATTAAATACTTGTGATGAATATTTATTTCGATAAGGAATAATAAATACCATGTATATAGAAACAACCAAAACGACGCATGTACATTTATTTACAAGTATTATTACCGATGTATTATTTTACTCTGTGCAACGACATCCGCCGAAACATTATCGAAGTTTTTATTTCTTTAAAATTAAAAGAGGTTTCAGTTAAATTTATTTGATACGCATATTAATTTTAATATATTTTACTTCCAAATACTATATGCAAATAATACAATTATATTTATACTACGTACGACTTATAAATACAGAATATATATATGTTTACCATGGACGTATAAAAAACTATTTATACATCCATGACATTTACTATGAGTTTCGTAAAGTTTCCATGTAGTGAAAGCTTATTGAACTACTTATAGAATAGATAGATGTCTAACGATGACAAACTTATTCAGAAACACATGATGAAATAAACTTTGTATAAGCTACAGTTATCTTTATGGAATCATTATTTAATTAATACTGCTTATACATACCTATTGTTGCCGGAACCCGACAAAGTAAATTAAAATCATAGATGGGTTTATAACTATGTGTATTGTGGTCGCAATCCCTACCACCTCGCTGTTTTACTGCATATGCATCGGCTGATTTCGGAACACGATAACCCAGATGAGTTTATCACTGTTTGTATGGTACTTATTGTCATTATATGCCAATATGAATCCAACACATTAACCGTCCCAATAAAACTTCAATAATAATTAAAATCATACCTTATTGTACCGGGCCTGCGGGAAGGTTTTTTTAAAAACGTGTAACCCCTTTTATTCCTTTCTTAACAAAAGTATAAATATGATATTTCATATCCCTAATTTGAGACATGTAGTTTCTTGATACAAAATTTCACCCAAGTTTTATTTTCACCGCATGTGGAATAACACAATGAAATAATTCACTTGTACCAAAACTGTATAAACCAGATAATTTACAATAGATACATATATCGCTTTAAATACATAAACTCCCGCGAGCCGCGGTTGACAGCGTCATAAAATAAAACAGTCATTATGCCGTACTGCGTAGTTAAACAGTTTAAAAACACTTCGGCCAATCTTAAAAAGAATAGTGGACTATCATTTAATAGGTAATTATTTGCAATAAAATACATTTGTTATTAAGTATAAGAATGTCAATAAAACAACAAACCAAATTGACAGCGATGTCATTTCAACAAACCGGTTGGTATGGTAGCCGATGTCATTTCACCATTAACGTGCATGCGTATTAGGTGTTCCCATACATTTTTCATAGAAACTTTCATCCCCTATTTTTTAACCTTAAAGTTTTATTTTCGCTACAAAAACTACCCTATGTCCTTTCTCAAGGTCCAATCTATCTCTATACCAAAATTCCAAAATTGGTTCAGCGTGAAAACGTAACAGACAGACAGAGTTACTTTCGCATTTATAATATTAGTATGGATAGTATGGATTGTTCCTTTATTAAACCTTTGTTACTTCTTATTAATGCGGCGGGTCAGAGCAGTTGTTGACCCCAACATTGACGGTGTGGAGCAGAGTTCGTTTTTTTTAACAGACATACTGGATAATTTCAAAGTTTCATATTAAAACATGGATAGATTAAAAACAGTAGGTCAGTTAGTTGGTTGGCATCGCGATCACCATACCTATAGTAATAAAATAAACATATTCACATTGACTTTCTTTTACGGTAAATGATACAGTCAGTCAATCAATTACCTCTTTGCCTATTACATATTCAAAGACAATCTTACTTAGAAGTAAATTCCAGTCATGTGTTGGAACCTTTTTTTTTAAATATTCACTAAGATTCACACATCTGCAAGTAGTCCCGTGACGACCAACTTTTTTAAAATTCCTTAAATTTAACTTCATAAAATTATTTTTATGATAAAGTATCTTTTATTCGTAAGCATTAATGTGCCATGTATAAAAATAATGCTCATAAATCAACTTCTAACATTTAACAAAAAATCGCGAAATAACTTATTGTGGCTTATATATAAGAGACAGGTTTATGCTATCGCAGATTTTTTTAGATATACTAAGGGCCAATATTTTTATAGAACACTATATTAACGTATCATTAACCATTACGCCAGCGCACTCGAATAAAGCACTTCGGGTGGGCTTCCACTTTCAACTTACTTAACAAAAATCAATGTTTAAGGCTAACTGAGAGTTATAGTCTAATGCTAGATAGCCTATACAATTCCGCATGAATCACGCTATCATATACAAAAAGAATTTTTGAAATCCAAATGGTGATAGTTCCAGAGATTAGCGTGCCTAAACAAACAAACAAAACATTTTTTCACCTTTATTATATTATTAAGTATAAAAGTGTAGATTTAGATATTTCTACGTTGCTGGTATAATAAAAAAAAAAACAATAAGTATAATAACAAATATACAGTAGGTATAATAAAAAAGCTTCAGTGCGTAAACTGATGGAAATATGAATCCAGGCAAAAAATCCACTTATTACCACTTTATTGAATTTCCCGACATTTCACCTTGCGAAGAAACTCCCAGCGAAATACCTTTTCCTTTTTGGTAACAATATTATTCGCGTAAAAGAAGGTTTTGGCAAAATTGATTTAACATGGAATTCCTCCTCTAGTTATGTATGGACCAAATGGCACCAGCAGATAACAAATTTCATTATCTTCTTAACTATGTATAACTATAGGCATATTGTTAGTCATGATTTTGTTTATATGATATTAGTTATCAATAAAGTCAAAATCAAAATCAAATGCTTTGTTCAAATTAAGTCTTAAGGTCAGTCACCGAGAAGTACTAGCAAGAAACTCGATTTGGTTTTTTTTTACTGTATAAATAATATTATTTAGTTGATGTACAGAGATGGAATCTCTTCCAGGCATCACTATCGTTCAATGATCCATCCTTTAATAACCTTCAGACAATAAATCTGCTTAACATAGTCCTTGAACTTCATAACGAGTACCATCATTGTAAATCGCGAAGGTGTGTGCCGAGTTTATGTTCATGTGTTTATGTTTATTCCTGGCAATATATTATGTTTACTTATATTAACTTTACCCTGTTATTTGGAAGCTGAGATTTAGATGACGACTTCCTGGTAATCGCCATTTTTCTCAGATTGTATCGCGATCCTCTACCGACATTTTTCAGAACCAGTTATAAAACAGATTACATGCACTAACTTCTATTTAAACCAAAATAAAGTGTTCAGATAATTAGTTTTCATCTGTCACGTACCTACAAATCAAATGAGATGAAGTTTGGATGATTCTTCTTTTGTAATAATATTTAATTTGTTTTTTTTTTTTTTTTTTTTTTTTCAATATCAGCCTGTTTCTATCCAGAAATATAATTTTTCATGAAAAGCAGTTTAGGCACACGTCTTCAATGATTTATCTTACCAAATATATTATCATTTTACAGTTATATTAATTACTCAGTCGTAGTTACTAGTTAAATAAAAAACTTTTTGATAAAAAGATTCTAAATAATATTTTATATATTTACAATTATATCATTGGAATAATGAATATTTTTTTAAGTTTTAACTCACGAAAATGGTTCCTATATAATTTTGAGAACTCATTAACTAACGTCTCTCATTTTTAATTGGATTTCTTTTAAATGTTTGAACTCTTCACCAAAACGAGGCTGCCCCAATTCTTAATTGCGAAGCGTTTAGTGGGCGTAAACAAATAAATCTTTTCCGTACAGCTGAAAATCATTGCGTTCAAGTTTTAACACCCACTGCGCCGCGAGTTAGGGACGACTGTTCTTTGACCCTTGTTTGTTACGAGTTTTGTAAGTTATTGCAAGCCGAGTTTGTAAATTGTGTTGAGATATATTAAATCGGTCAAAATTAGAGTACAGTTCTTAATGAAAAATGAAAATGTTGTATATGACTTGAAAAATGTATAAACTTCATAATATATAATCTCGTATGTAGTTGATTTGACTAATAATAGGTTATTTACATACTTGTCAGGCAAAATTACGAATATTTATTGATCGGTAGTATACAAACAGTATAATAATCCAGTTTTTATGGAAGTCTTGAAGCAATGACGGTTCAGTGTTAGAGCATACGCAACGATCGATGTGATTTCGATGCCTTGCAATGAGCCTGAGCTTCCGATGAAGGAAAACATCGTGATGAACCTTTGCATGATAGAAGGGTATTTTCAAATGCACGCGCCTCAAGTTGAAAATCTGTCGCCAAGCACCAATAGGTGTGTTCCGGGTAGCTGCACTTGAGAGGCAGTTTTCCACAAGACTTAACGTATTTGGGCCACATCGTCACTTAAGATCAGGTGAGATTGTGATCACTACGCTAAACCTATAACAATAGAAAAACTTGTATTACAAATTAGAAATTGCACATTTCAGAAAGGTCACTTACCTTAATTACAATTACGGTATTACTCGGTACAAGCAACCATAGATTTTTTTTTCATGTAAGTAACACTGTTAATAAGGATTACATACAACGTTCGAAGCTAAACCAAGTTATAGAAAAACCTAATTACTTATTACGAAATTATCTTTGCTTGGTAAGCTAATACTTTACTAACATTTTTAGTTTTTTCTTTTTTTAATGTTATTTTTGTTACATTTTTTCCACAAACAATGACGGTATTATCTTTAAAGTCGTAAATAAAATAACAATGTTAGAATGCCAGAGAGCAGGTGGTGCTATCCATTGAAGAAAAACGAGAGCTTCAATGACAGCCGCTCATTTATCTCGGCTTTTGTTCACGAATGGGGAAACGTAGGAAAACGCTTTTGTATTTCATAATCTCGACCTACTTTATTTTTACTTACTTCTCTTTTTATTACCAGCGAACGACTACTCTCAATGTAATAATGGATTTATATAAAAGAATTAATATTTCAAAAAGATACATATATAAATTTATTCGTAGACTAGCTCTTTATAGACTTCGCTCACGTTTAGTTGGGTTAACTTATATCCCATTCTAATTGAATTGCTATATAACAATTTTTATAGATCTTAAAAAAATAACGGATTTTTATATAAACTTACATCCTTTTTTTCAACACCGTAGCGGTTGAATGTACAAAAAATCCTTCCTTTGTGCTCACCCACAGTGTAAAAGGTACCCACCCGCATGCAAATTTTTGCGTTCCTAGCTCCAGTAATTTAGGCTGTGCGTTGATATGTCAGATAGTATTTTATTATTATTAAGACTAAAATTTAGTTTGAAATGAATATTTTCTTTATAAAATCAACAAACTATATTTAAATTCACATTTTGTTAAAATTAAGTTAAGTTTAAAAAAAAAACATTATTTATTGTAATATATTGTTTATTTTACGTTAAATTACGAAATCATTTTTTAGAGAATAATTTTTAAAAAAATATTACAGACAAGAATATTTTAAATACCCGCTTAGAGGGAAAACATAAAAAGGAAAAAATGCTTTCTATTTTTACGTAAATAATTGAGGAAATAATCTCTTTGAAACAATGAAAAACTCGAAGTAGGTAACGAAAGCTTTTCGGGGACTCCTGAAAGCGGATCTCCTTAGAAAACGTCTTTTTTCGCACACAAAGGATATTTTTATAAGGTCAATTAAACTTTTCAAAGGCGCTTAAAGATGCAAAGTTTTAATTATCAACGGCAACTGATGATATTATTTTTTATTAATTCACTAAACTTAAGTCAACGAAAACAAAGAAAACGGTTTGAAAAAATGTTACATGAAGAATTTATATTGTTTACAGAAATAATTAAATTGAAGAAGAAAGAAGTAAATTGATGCAATACTTAGTACTCAATAGAGGCTTAACCTGTGGTCATATTCGATCATATTTTTATAGTAGCACGATAAACAGACGGTACAGTACCTAATGATAAGCACAGTACAATCTAAAAACAACAGCGCGGCGATCATCTAGAGATCCGGCAATTTATCGCCAATCGTCGTTGTTATGACGACCTGCAAGCCAATCGGCAACTGCATATAATGTACGATAGCTGATCCCGAAACGCGACAATCCAAAAGAGAGTCACTGTCAATTTATCACGATATGCATGGTGACCTACTCATGCACAAATTTCAAATAAACAAATTGCAAAGTGAAATAGACACACAAACAAATTAATTTTTTAAGAAATTTAAAAGTCAGTGTGAGTCTAGTAATACGTTTATAGATAATAACTAATTCAACTTACAAAGTCTAAAAAAGGACATTTTTATCCAGCTGTATAATTTACAGACCCATGCTCTATACATTTGTTGTATTTTAACTTATAATTTAAATAATGGATAAATAAAAAATTTAGATTATTGAGATTGTAAATATTGTCAATGAATTTTAAATGTTATAAACTTAAAAACGTAGGATTACCAAGATTCAGATGTTTCTTAAATGTATTTCTTATTCGTAAAACTCTATAAGTAATATATTCTTATGATTATTATTATGAAAAAACCCTGTATTGTGTTCCAGCAATGAGTGGAGTTTCCGCAACTCCTTGCAGAGGGGGAGTGGAGGGGGGGGGGCAACGCGTGCTATATTAGGTCTAGTGGTCAGCTTATAATTATTCTCTCTATCTTGTTAAAATATATTGTATTCACTTAAATGTAATTTAACCTCTGGTCGTAACCGTGTTTCACAAATTATTGCAATATGAATTTTTCTTGTTAATAAGTATAATGTATGTAGTATGTGAATAAGTTCAAATTCAGACATTTTTGGCTTTAAACTTTGAGCATTCCACTGAACTATAATTCAGCGCTAATACTTGATTGTATCTATTCACTATTTCAAAAAATTAAAATATTGTTCAAAAACTCTCCATTTCCTATTATTCTCACTAGATATTGTATCAACTCCACAATCAAAAAATTACTTAACTTAAATTTCACATCAAAATTGTTATTTGAAAAACAAATGTTTTTAATTTTCTGTAACATTTCTTTAATTTTTTCATAAAACTTATGTACCTGGATTTTGTATTAGTAATACAAATAATTATTCTTCCTATTGCATATGAGGGAATCTAAATAGCCGAGATATTTGGTGCTTTGTCGTCTGCTCGAGCGGTACATCCTGATACGGCTTACACCATGCCGACTACTGGAGGCGAGCTTCTTGGTGCGTTTACTCGTACCGATCTACCACGACCACGAGATCCTGGTTCGAGATCTCAACACGGAGCTGTCTTTAATGGAAGTTCTTCTTGTTTTGGACAGTATATTGTGGTCAATTGAAGGAAGAGTGTTAAGGATTTTGTAATGTATTAAGCAATTTAACTGTTTACGGTATAGTAAACCTGCATATAATTTTATAGACTTTAATGTGAGGTATCCTGGAAATACACTTTTACCTGTTTAATCATTTCATACTCCCTTTTGGCTTATAAATCTCCTACATACCTACTATATATCATAACACGCGCCATTGATATCTATCTCGTCCATAGGCTTCGGTAGCCACTTTCCATCAGATAGGCTGTTTATCTGTTTGCCACATCAGTTGTTTAAAAATAGGCAGTCTGAAAACTGATATTTACTAAAGTAAAAAATTGAAGCTATATTATTGCTGGTTATCTAGAAGAAAATGCTCTATAGCATTAAATTCTCCAGTCTACAAACAAAGAATGTAATAAGGTATTCATTCATTGATTTAATTATATTAAAAAGGTAAGAAATTTATCTCCTACAACTTCAAACAACGTTTCAAGATTCGTACAATGTAGATCTTGCAGGTTAATACCCCATAATTTATACTTCAATCGTTTAAATATTTCATGTAACAAAGATCTTATTAATTATAATAAGATACTAACTTTGTGAACGGTTAATTAATTACCCTGTAACTTAATATCTTACAAACCAATGTGAACCCAATCACTCGGCCACTACAAGAGGGCTCAGGTCAGATTACATAAATTAATTATGGGATCCTACGCAAACATCAATGTATACGTTTATAGATAATACATAGAGAAATAATTATAAACATCATACCTGAGTTACGCATTTAAGTGATACCTTTTCGATCGGTTTCATAATATTGTTATTGGTTAAGATCTTATACGAGTACGCTCAAATTACTTTTGATGGAAACTAAATTTGATTTCGTTTATTTCCAATGTTCGCTTGTCGTTTCATTAATAAATTTGTAGTCGTATCTTTGTATGTTTTTTCAATTTTCTTTATTAACAGCCTATTTAAAAGACACTGATTAATAATATGAAATTAAAATTGCTTTATCTATCTTATATATTTCTTAAAGTTTTATTAACTATTCAACCCATTAGAGCTGTGCCTGATGTGTACAAGATTTGATTAAAATCGATGTTGCCGTTTTTGAATTAAATTAAAAATGATTTTCAGCTGTTTACATGGCTTACGCTGGTTAAACCAGTAGTAAAGTAAGTCTGGAGAAATGTCTATATTCAAATGCCTATATTGACTCACAGTAACTATTTTTATCGTTGACGTTGAATAGAGTTGTATCACGTCATAATGCTGAATCTAAAAAGTCAGATCTAGACATTCGGACTTACAGACAGATAAAAAAATTTAATGTCATATTTGTGATCAATATCGTTTATCAGTAATGTTTATCAGGAAATTAAAAAAAAGAAACATCTGATGTACAGAAAGATATATAATAGAAATCTTTAAGAAAGGAGTGAAATAAAATTAGACTGAAGTTTATGATAATTATTACCTGACTTCAAAAAAGACTTAAGTTCGAATGTTATTTTTGAAAGGGAATACCTTAAGGGTGTCCCCATTTTAATTTCATTGGCATTGGACGTTCAACTTCGAAGATACACAACATGTACAGACAATACTGAGATGAGAAATGATAAGTAATTATAATATGTTTTCTTTTAATTTATTTTACTATAAATATAACATTAATCTTAGAAAATACTGTTAAATTAGTGTCTCTAATTTAAGCATTATCAAGACATAAACAAATAATATTGAATAAAATGTTATATTAGGTAAGTAAGTAGTCAAATCACATCATAATTGTAGGTATTAGGTAGATTTTTGAAGTGATAACTTTTTATGGGAGGGTAAACCGCTTCGTAACGTAACGCTTTACTGCGCCATTATAAGTAGCATAATTTCAGCCAATCCTAACAACACGCTCGTAGCGTAGCGGTCGTAAGCTTGACTGCTATGGCTGAATCTCTAGGTTCCAATCCTCGCCGGCTTCCCTTTCTCGATTTCTTTTGGTCTTTTTTTTTATTAGTTTAAGTTATCACTTCTGTCGAGCGTCCCGAGACGCACAATTTTTTATACTTGTTCTTGTGTAAGCAGATAGTTTTATGTAGCAAAACAATGTAAAGCCATTTGCAAAATAGTTCAGTTGCTACAATAATACAGATTCTAACGCTTGGACACATGCCAAAAACTTACTTAGTACATATAACGTGAACTGTGAAAAGATATTAATTTTCGTGTTACGGAAATTTACTGTAATAATTTTAAAAAGAGATTGGTTTTGTGGGACACCCGGTAGAAACAAAGTTCCTTACATTATATATTATTAAATAACAAACACAATGAAGGGACGATAATATAATTGTATTTAATAAAATAAAAATAAATACTTTTTGTTTATAGAGTTATGAAAATAAACATTCTATTATCAATGATTAGTATAAAATATAAATATTTATAAACTTAATCAGTATATATAATTTTAAATAAACCTATAGTGTATACGCATATAAAATACATATACAGCTGACACACAGGCTGCACGTCTATAGATACTGCAGTAGTATACCTATCTATAGTTATGTGTAAAAGTACAGTTTTTTGTTAAAAAAAGTAAAGAATATCTGGCCTAAGAGATTGTTTGTAGCTAAGTAAAATGACAAGTTATTGTGCCTGATGCTAAGCACAGTACAATTCAGAAACAGCAGCACCACCGAAAGACCAGCAGTCCATTGCTGATTATTGTTGTCTTCCAGACTTCCAAGCCTTTCGTCAGTTGGATATACACTGGCTCATTCCGGAATGCGACAAACTAAAAGAGACACGGCGAAAGATTACCACCGTGTACATGGCGGTTGCGAACCTACCACCCCGCTTGGTTAATGAATATATACCGATTGATCCCGTAGCGTTAAATGCCTAAAATCTAAGAGCGTTTTTTAACACTTCAAAGGCAAACAAGCACACTGCCCGCCAGATGGTAAGCGGCAACCGTAGTCTATGAGCGCTTGTAATATGATAGGTATCAATAGCGCGTTGCAGACCTTGTACTCCCCTATCGCAAGGAGCATAGGAAACCCTACTCACTGAAGGAACACAACACAAGGTTATTTAACCGCGATCTTCTGTAGGGCGGAGGTACTCCAACAGTCGGGCTGCTCCAAGTATAGAGAAATCTCCGAAGAAATTTATCTATGCCCTACATCTCTAACTGGTGAATGACGGTAGCGATCAAGTCGGAAAAATTGTAATGCCCTATGCAGCTAGCAATTCTAGTCTCGATGATGGTCACGAGGAACAAACAATAGGCTCAATTAAAATAATGTGTTGCTTTTCTCGTTAATCAACCTCAGTAGTCATTTAAGTATTACAGAAGGCATCAGCTACTCTTATTCACTATAACTAGTCACCAAAATAAAAACAAAAACACTATTTCTATTTTTACACTAGATCGTCAGTCCAGTTCTTTGTCTTTACCAACTAACTCTATTGCGAAGGTCACCACTCCATAATATTCAAATAATTCCAATTGAATTATTATTCCAAACATATAGTGATCAAAATAATGTAAAGCTTAGTATTAGATTAGGGATTACATTTTGGCTCAAATATTTTTTCTTCAATTTTTATTTCTAGGTCACAAGTTCCCAAAGCGAAAGTTATCATCCCCAGTGGGCGGTAAAGCCGCCTATGAGGGCGGTAGCGCACTCAGCCTTAATTGAGAAGTTAAAGTAGTCCAGGGGGTTGTCGCAGCTAGCAGGATTGAACTACGTAAGCAAAAAACAGTCGATAGATATTAAAAAATCTGTAGTTCTATCTGTACATGTAACTTTCTTCCTAATTTCCCAATAAACATTCCATGTTAAGGATTATGGAAGGAATATATATTCACGAATATGTCATTAATATTTATTTATCTGTCTGTTTGTATGTTCGAATTTAACTCAAAAATAGCTTGGCTGATTTTTATGAAACTTTGTACACAGGAAGCTTATATCATTGGTCAATTGATATGCTATAAGAATTTTCATTAATAATTTTAAAAATCGTAAAAAAGTCACAGTAATACCCATAATGAATAATTGTAACTTTCTTCATTACTACTAATGACTTTTCTTAATATCGTAAATCTAAATTAGTATTACAAATATTATTGCGAGAATTACTTAATAATAATAAACCGGTAATAATTTACCCATTTCAGATGAAATATATTCTATATGAAGAGTTTCTGAGTCATAAAGTTACCTATCTATGGTTGATAGTCATTAATTAATCCTACATTATTAGTATTGACTAAATTCTGATAATTCTTATAGACTTATCGAAGGCCATTGATTGACTGATATTGAGAGCACTTGAACATCAAGAACCTACTCATATACTCTGGTTGGAAATAAAAATTTGAAAGAAGCTCTGAGCATGTCTAAGTACTATTGAAAAGAAAATACCAAGACCAAAATTTAATGACATAGCAATGAAATTACTTGTATGTAATTTTAAATATAAAAGACGCATTATACTTTAATGTTATATTTTATATAGTTCAACGGAACGCATTATATTTACAAAGACGTTTTAGATTTTTAAAGGAGAGTAAACTATTCAAAAGAATACTTAAAATATATATCAAGATATACTGTAACGAATATAAATTTATTTGATGCGTGAATAGAGCTATAGATTTATTAGTGAGTCCACTTACCAGAGTTTATCAACTTGTCTAGAATCTATTGAGGTGGTTATAGGCCAATATAATGTCGACTATTTTGGTTTTAATTTACTTACCTTCGGATAGTGTAGCAAATTGGAAAGTAATAGTTTGTTTCGACACAACACGTTGATAAAGTACTACCTATATTTATAAAACAAAACAAATTAAAACATAAATTAAACATTTGCTAGGATTGCGGAAACTGCTATATGATGTAGTGTAAAGGCTCCTTCCTACATACTATGCTGGCGGCAACGTTGTTGAGTCCCTGGCGCGCGGGTATACCGCCGGCATATGCCACAGAAATAGGCAGTAGGCCGCCACGAACATAATTTCTGTTGTGATAGTTACCGGCAACATTATTTTATATTAGTATTGAAATACAAAACTGCGAATCGCTGCGATGCGACATCGTAACGTAGAAAACTACGACATAAATTACTGCAATGCAATTTCGTGCAGCAGGGCAGCTTACTGCTATGGCTGGGGTGACCATTCCGATGCTATGGGAATCAATTCATAAGTTCTTGCAATACGTCATGCGACCAACGCAAATTTCTAAGATGCGACATAACATCGCAGTTTTGTGTTTTGACTCTTACTTTTAAAATAAAATAATGTATAACTTTTGTTGATTATATGTAAGTTGCAACGAGTGAAATGTTTCATAATAATACATACCTAATCGTAGTAATACATAAAAATCCATGCCACCGGTCGTGTTTCGGAGCTTTCGTACTTCAGACACAAAGACAAACAAAACACTACAAATACTTTTTATTGGAATGTTTAAGCTTAATTTTATTATTTAATGATATTTTACCAAAAAAAGTACATTTTACACATCATTGCTTCACTCGAAATCTCATAAATTAGAAAAGAAAAACAAAGAACTTACAAATTTTATCGTAATCGTTAGAGCCGCTCCTGAGAAACCAATTACATATAAGTAATATTATATGCATAATATAGTTATTCACTTAATGATATTATATTTAGGTATGTGTACTATGTATATCAAATAAACTACTTTATGAAGAAAATATAAATTAATATTATTACTTTTTATTTATAACGCTTAAGATAGCTCTTGATTAATGGTTAAAGATTGAATCATCCCTTAAATTCCTATTGTTACTGAAGCTCCATTCTTCAGTACCCTTCATAAACGCAAAATCGACACGATTAATAAAAAATGCTCTTACAAAATTTGATAAAGCACTCTTACTTGACAAGTAACGTTTCAAATACCTAATTTTTGTCTACGAAGCTTAAATTTAACTTTATTTTAATTCAATATTGTTTACAATCTTTTTTTAAATCACGACACCAGCTGGTCCCCGCGGTTTCGCCCGTATTAAATTTATTTGACCAAACTCTACTGTACCACTTGCGCCGCCAACCGCCGCATGAGTAGCCTATCATTGTTAATAAAGTTATACTTATACTCCCTACATTTTGCTTACAGTTGATTGCTTGACATTCATGGTCACTGCTCCACTCCTTACGGATGCAGCATAAATTTATATAATCTACTAGCTGTGCCACATGCTTTCATCAGTGTTAATTTTTTACGACAATCATCGCCGACGTACCCGTGTAGGAATTTTTTTATCCTTTGTGTAATACTATCGACATTTTTCAGAGGAAAAATATAATTTTTTAAATTATAATATAGCCTATGTTACTCGCTGATACTGTAGCTTTCAATAGGTAAATGAATTTTTAAAATAGGTCCAATAGTTTTTGATTTTATCCATTACAAACAAAAAAAACAAATCTTTCCTCTTTATAATATTGGTATAGTTAACCGCTCTCAATAAATCCATATTATATATCCATACTAATATTATAAATGCGAATGTAACTCTGTATGTTACGTTTTCACGCTTAAACCGCTGAACCAATTTTGATGAATTTTGGTATAGAGATAGAGTGGACTTTGGAAAAGGACATAGGGTACTTTTTGTAGTGAAAATAAAACTTTAAGGGTAGAAAATAGGGGATGAAAGTTTCTATTAACAAAATATGGGAACACAAAATACGCATGCGCGATAATGGTGAAATGACATCGGCTGCCATACCAACCAGTTTGTTGATTGTTAATGATTTTGGTATGAATAAAATAAAAGGGGTTTCACGTTTTTCAAAAAACCTTCCCGCAGGCCGGTACAATAAGGTATGATTTTAATTAATTTTAAATTTTTATTGGGACAGTTAATGTGTTGGATTCATATTGGCATATAATATCAATACCATACAAACAGTTATTACTGTTTAAGGATTATTATCCTGTCTATGATTTTCTTTTGGTTTGTCGTGTTCCGAAATCAGCCGGTGCATAAGCAGTAATATAGCGGGTTGGTAGGGATTGCGACCAAAATACACATAGTTATAATACCCAACTATGATTTTCTTTTGTTTTCTTTTTTTGGTATTATATTAATATAGCTATATCTATATTAATAAATCTGTAGTCCGGTCTGTACTTTTAATATTTTTACGAAATTTACCGACACGCATATTATATTAAAGATACTGATCATTAATATGCCATTAATTTTTTTTATCCGTCAGTCTGTCTGTTTGTATGTCCATATTTAACTCAAAAATGGCTTGACTGATTCTTATGAAATTTTGTACTCGTGATGCTTATATCATCGGTCAGTTGATAGGATACCTATAAGAAATTTCAATATTACTTTTAGATAATGAAAAAAAAAATTTTTTTTTTTCGTTAATTTATTTATGTGCACGGGAAGTATAAGTCATTCCATGAATGATAAGTAATGAGAATTTTCAATAACACTTTTGGAAACCGTAAAAAAAAATTAAAAAAAAATCATTAATTCTTAACTAATTTTGATAAAATTTTATACACGGGAAGTCTAACTATTTACATAATTAATGCGCTATAAGAATTGTTAATATTACTTCTAGAATTTAAAAAAAAGTCATTCAAGAAGTTTAATTTTCATCAATTCTCAACCGATTCTAATCAAATTTTGTAGATGGGAAACATAGATCATACCTATTAGAGGCTATAAGAATTAATAATGCATTAGAAATTGTATATGAGAATAATAATTTTCAACCGATTTTGATAAAAATTGTACACGGGAAATACATGCCACTCCTCAATTGATACGGCTTAAGAATTGTCAACAATATGAGTAAAAATAAAGTGATTTAAATAATTATTGCGTAAAACAAACGCGTGCGGAGCCACGGATACACCACTAGTAGGCTATAAAATACAAACCGGTTTTTTTAAAACTGACAGGTAGTTCAGAGATTAGTATGTTCAAACAATTAAACAAACAAAAACAATCTTTTGAGCTTGGATATTAGTATAGGTAACATATTGATTTATGCAGTAAATACACTTAAAAAATAATTGTAATTATCAGTTAAATTCAATTCAATTATTGTTCAAGAGAGTTTAAAACTAGTTTTTTATTGATAACAAAATTGAAATATCTTCTGAGAAGTAAGATTTTCATATACGTGATTTTACAGGCGTAACGATGGTATATCGACACCCATAATGAATAACACCGTAACTTTAATTTCAATAAAATACATCTACACGCTAAATAAATAGTGAAAAATAGCTATAATTGAGTTTTACATCCATATTTATCTCTAGAGCCATAGGTTTTAACCAATTATTTATTTCCGTGTTGCTTCAATTGCGAGCGACAACCAATCAAATCCAGAAACAACAGCGACCATCTAGAAATCAGTAATCCATCACCGGTCGTTGCTGTCATGCCGAGTTGAGTAAGCGCAGTGGAAGTATTGGTCATCCGAGCCTTCGGTTGGGATGGACAGAACACGCCTGCGATTCACAGGGCAAACTAATTTAACAACAATTACTTACCTATCGGCATCCGTGTTGCCGGGAGAAGCCTTACAGGTAAATTGTCAAGGAATAGGAATAGACATAGAATAGGAGGTAAGACATGTCAAATTTATGTTCAACTCCAGCTTATCAGGTCAAAAAGATTTCACCTAAGTGTGTAGATTAAAAGTTCCAAATATGTACAAATTTTACAAGTTCAAATACTTATAATATTCCCAAACTTCCCGTATTTAATAAAACAAACAAAACTTTATCGAAATTATTTCACTCGCAATAATTCATAACGGCATCTTTGATTATATAACATGTATACAATCAAAGAACGGAATTTCCATTCAAGAATAACAATAGAGTGAGACCCAAAGTCAAAGACTATAGAGTCAAAGGTCAAACTTGTTTTACCGGACCCTGGTTTCGAACAGTCGCTGTGACGGGTTTATCACCATGAACGTGGTTGTCGCGTGAAACCCATAACTAAATGAGTTACGATGATATTCATATTAGGTATCAATATGAAAATGCACTCAAACCATGTATTCCGATCAGCTTCAAACTTGGTATTATATACCTATTCCCCTTAGTGAGATATTTTAATAAAATACTATGGTTTTTAACATATTCTGCACAGTTCCTTGCACTATATACACAATTTTCATAACGTGTCTGAACGATCTGCTTGGTATACGATTCCACCCTAAATTTTATGCAATAACACTTGGCCGAGTGCCAAATGTGTCTGTGTGGATAAATCGATTGGTAGTTCTATACCGCAAATGTGATATTATATACATACTTAAATAAAAACAAAGGAACAAGACTGCTACAAACGTATTGTTTAAATTATTATTAAGTAATAGAGAACTGTATATTTATCGATGTAATCTATATATTAAATTGGTTTACGGTTAGTATTCGATATACAATTGGTTTCCCGGAAATGGTTCTAACAATTTGAATGAGATATTGAAAAAGTGTACTTACTCATAAAAAAATTTTTTTCTATAGCGAAACTCCGTCATCTGGATATTGTTTTATTAAAGCGCTTTATTTTTTCTGAAAGATATACGTACAATATATATATATAAAATAATTACACAATCACATTCTATATTTAGCCATATAATAAAGAATCATGTTACACAAAAATTGTTTTCAACTACAAAAATGCATTCATTGATTAATTGTTTAGAATTATTTTGTCAGACAACAGCAGTCCGTAAAAAATATGAAAGTTCATTATTTGTTAACTTATTCGAACGTTTTTGATCACGCTGACATCATTTACGAGAGTGTGAACGAACAAATCTATACATATAAAATGCTTTGCCCTGAATGACTGACGGATCAACGCACAGCCTAAATCGCTGATCGTAGAGACCTGAAACTTGGAGGATGCGTTCTTTGTATGATGTAGGCATCCGATAAGAAATGATTTTCCGAAATTCTACTCCTAAGGGGGTGAAAAAGGGAGGCAAAGTTTGTATGGGATAAGGTGATTCCTTGGTCCAGCCTATTTCAAATTTTGGATAAACCTTATTATCAGAATTGATGGAAAACGTGTTTCGTATTTTATTGAAATTCATACCCTAAAGGGGTTAAAAAGGGGTACAAAGTTATTTTGGCGGTGTTTTGCTTGCAATCTGGTTTGTTGATTAATTGATATTGTTATACTTAATAAGAAATGTATTGTATTTCTAATAATTACCTATAAAATGATAGTCCAGTATTGTTTTTAAGATTGGCTGAAATGTATATAAACTGTTTATATGCGCAGTACGGCAAAAATTACTGTTTTATTTTATGATAGGAATATGACGTGCGCTGTCAATCGCGGCTCGCGGGAGTTTATATGTTCTAGCGATATACCTATTCTAAATTATAGTGATTATACAGTTTTGCTACAAGTGAATTATTTCATTGTGTTATTCCACATGTGGTGAAAATAAAACTTGGGTGAAATTTTGTATGAAGACCCATTCATATTTATGCTTTTGGTAAGATAGAAATAAAGGGGTTTCACGTTTTTCAAAAAACCTTCCCGTAGGCCGGTACAATAAGGTATGATTTTAATTATTATTGAAGTTTTATTGGGACAGTCCATATGTTGGATCCATATTGGCATATAATGACAATACGTACCATACAAACAGTAATAAACTCATCTGGTTTATCGTGTTCTGAAATCATCCGGTGCATATGCAGTAATACAGCAGGGTGGTAGGGATTGCGACCACAATATACATAGTGATAAACCCATCTATGGTTTTTTTTGTTTTTTTTTTGGTAGTATATAAATATAGCTGTCTATATTAATAAATCTGTAGTCCTGTCTGTACTTTTAATATTTTACCAAAATTTCCCGATACGCATATTATATGAACGAAACTGATCACGAATATGCCATAAATTTTTTTTGTCCGTCAGTCTGTCTGTTTGTATGTCCGGATTTAACTCAAAAACGGCTTGACAGATTCTTGTAAAATTTTGTACACGGGATGCTTATATCATCGGTCAGTTAATGGGTATAAGAAATTTCAATATTACTTTTAGATAATGTAAAAAAAAAATGTTTTTTTCGTTAATTTAATTATGTACACGGGAAGTATAAGTCATTCCATAAATCACATGTAATGAGAATTTTCAATAAAACTTTTGGGAACCGAAAAAAAAGAATTTTTCAAAAAATCTAAATTTCATTAATTCTTAACCGATTTTGATGAAATTTTATACACGGAATGTCTAACTATTTACATAATTAATGGGCTATAAGAATCGTCAATATTACTTCTACAATTAAAAAAAAAGTAATTCAAAAAGTTTAATTTTCATCAATTCTCAACCGATTCTGATCAAATTTTGTAGACGGGAAACATACATCATACGAACTATAACTGAGAAGCTATAAGAATTAGAAATTAATGCAATAGAAATTGTACATTAGAATAATAGTCTTCAACCGATTTTAATGAAAATTGTATACGGGAAATAAATGCCACTCCTCAAAAATACGGCATATGAATTGACAAGAACATAAGTAAAAATAAAGGTATTTAAATAATTATTGCGTAGTAACAAACGCGTGCGGAGCCGCGGGCACACCGCTAGTTATTGTATATATTCGCCCCTCGAGGTTCTTGCATTGCATGCAGAAATATCCCCACTAAATAAATATACTTGGCTCAGTTTCAACCAGCCTTCACTAGAAGCTTTACAGAAAATCCTGTGTTGTCCATACCTACTGAAGGCTATTCAAATTATTACTAAAAGGTAATTTTTGTACCTTCTAGCAAGATTATACCGAGAAAAAACTACCGCTACTGTAATTTCTTTTGCTAAACAGCAGTGTTTGCGTTTATCTGTTTGGATCCGAAGTGTGTGGTCGACCACTTGCTCTAGAACATGAGGCATTCCAACTCAAACTTTGGGAGTAAAAACCTATTACCAACTGACCTCAAAGGATTTGACTCCTGTTTAAGGTTAGTTATAACTATTAGGCTGCGGCCTGCATGCTCAATATAAGAAAAACTAGTAAAACAAGAAACACATTTTCTTATAAAATGGCAAAGAATCGTGATTGAATCAAAAATGAGGGGATCCTCAGAGGAACCGAAGTCTCCAACATAGCTCTAAAAATAGGTAGACTTAAGTGGCAGTGGGCGGGCCATGAGCTGGTAGAACGGATGACCAATGGGCCATAAGAGTTCTCGAGTGGCAGCCACGTACCGAAAGACTTAGCGTAGGCAGACTTGCTACAAGGTGGACCGACGACCTAGTAAATGTTAGTAAAGGTTGCAGCCCAGGACCGGTCGTTGTGGTACTTATGTTCGCAGTGTATGTCTTTCGGTCGAAACGATGATATTGCAATCAAACATACGACTCGCCTTATAGTAATCGCTAATTATCATGAAACATAAGACAATTAACGATGTAATAATATCCGCACCACTGGAATGAATTTTTCTGCAATGTTTTTCAGCTCAATGCTCAGGGGTAGCAGTTTATTAGTGACAGGTGTTTCTCAGATTGGCTATAAACAGTCCTAGGCTGCAGACTACTTAACAAATAGTTTGGATGGCAGGTAACGACGATTATGCCCGACTGGATCGCGAATACCATACACTAGGTGTAACATTAACCATAGTGGAACACTTAAGGTGTCACGTTCCGGGATCACCTGTTATATATCCAGCAGTAGTCAAGCGGGGTGGTAAAGATATGTACCCGACTGGGTTACGACTACTAAGCATATAATGATAAACTCGTCACTGTTTTCTCTTTTTGTTTGTCGTATTTCGGGATCAGATAGAATATATTCAGCTGCCGAGGAGCTTGTAGGACGACATGACAATCTACCTCTCGATATCTGACATTATATTTAACCGGCACCAAAAAAATTCGGAGGCTTCTGTAAACTGGTTGACGATTCAAGCTAATAAAATTCCAAGTTTATACAAATTCTACACAAGCAGTTTATGAAAAATGGCACTTACTGTAAACATACTTTTTTTTACATTTCGTGCAACAACAAGGTTTATGATTTAATTTTTTTTTTTGTGAGTTTCTAACCATTTTTGACAATATAAGTATAATATTGACTCAGTTTTAGTGAGCGAGGGTGTATATCATATATATATATTATGGCTCCAGTGGCAACGTGTTCGGACACCGATTCAATCTATTAGCTTTGAGGAAAGGAAAACATCATGATGAAATCATTGTATGGTGGTACAGTATTTGTAATGCCCGTCTGACTACCGCCCTCAAGTTAAAAATCTGTCACCAAGTACCTTTAGGTATTTTCCAATAGCTTTACTTTAGAGTCATTTCTCCTCCAGGCTTAGCATCTTACAATCTTGGACCACATCGTTGCTTATTTGTAGCTAAAATACTAAACCTATATGGCCTTAGGTATTTATAAAAATCGTCAAAATTTAAACATAGATTAAAGTACTTTCCGCTTTGTGTAATCCATATTGTTAGAAGAAACCAGAGCTAAAGATAAGCATTGCATATATTTAATTGACGTTTATAAGTAAGGCTGTTGGGAGAGTTCCGTGGTACGATGATTAAATCAAATAAGCTAAACACTGTGTGAATAAAACTGACTTTATATTTAAAAATCACTTAAATCAAGATTACATAGTATAATTGAGAGCTTAACAAAACGTCTGTCATTAAAAACAATCTGTATCTCAGTAACCGACAAAGCCGTGTTACTATATCAATAATTCTCTGTTGGTGTTCCCAACGAGGCACTCCAAGAATAAAAAAAGTTACAAGCTTAAAATTATTTCGCCTAACACGTATTTATACAATACAATAGTATCAGTCCTCGCTGAAGTCCGGCTCAGTATAAAAATAACTCTACGTCTTTGTAGTGCATTACGAGTATTTTATATGTAGGTACATAGAAATAAACATACAGTTATGTTGGGTGGCGGGTACATTTTTTTAGTATGAAATAAATCTCTGACAGTGCACGAGTGTTTCAGTTTATATCTCAATTTAACGGAATATTACAATCTTTAGTCAAATATTTCATTTCAATTTCGCCATAAGTCTGTTTTACTACATGACAGATCGTGCATATTTAGATCTGAAGGCATATTTTAATTAAACCCTTTAGTTTGTTCGTTTGTAAACACTATGCATTCCACAAACGTTTCATATAACGTGCGTGCAATACGAAGCTCCTCTAAATTCATTTGTTTACATAAAGTAACCGAAGAGACTTTCAAACCGCGTAATTTCAGTATCAAACGAGACTATAATGAAATATCATGAATATGATAATACTATTAATGCAGGTACCGTTTTAATAAGACCACTTTATAAGCATTTTGAAAGATGCATATATGATGGTGCAAAATATAGTAGATAAACTAAAATAGTCATTTAAAAGCTTATTTTGACATATTAATCAGATAAAAAGCAAACAGTAAAAATATGAACTCTGTTACAGTTACCAACGATTTCCATACTGAATATTAATATTAAAATACGACAGAGTAAGAGAAAAAAACAACCGTAGAAGTAAGAAAATATAACTACAAAAATAATTTACAATTTGTGAGTGTGTACAGTGTGCATGGATGTGTCAGTGTATACACTGCACTTCATGCACACTTTCTGCATACTGCATACTTTCATGTACACAATTTTCTTACTTTTACTAAACATTTTTTCACTTACTTGTCATATTTTAATGTTAACATTTAGTATTGGAAGCGTTTGTAACTGTAACACAGTTCATATTATTACTGTCGTCAAGATAACTGATTATTGAGTCAAAATAAGCGGTTAAATAAAAATTTTATTTTATTTTGCACCATTAAATATGCAGCTTTTAAATACACTATAGGGCATTAGCACAAGAGTCAATCAATCCACCTTCACATCAATGAAATACTTTCTACTGAGGAAAAAAAAAAACGTAAAACTCACGATACTTTTTTTATAGTAACTCGGCAAAAAGACTGCAGATTCCTTGATGGAAAGTATTGTACAGTCCAGATACAGCGGCGATCGCTGGTTTCAAATTTTCAATTCATGTCAACATGTCATGGCATGTCAGAAATGCCTTTTTACTCCTTGTTTGAAAGACTTCACACTTTTACAGTGCCTACGGCAAACATCAGAATTTTGTAAATTCTTTGTTCTTGATGGATACTGGTGTATAGCTGTGACTTCAAATAGTAGCCCGCGTGTTTCTTTAGTGGAAGATAGATGATGGGATAATGTCAAACATCTCAGAACACTCACCATGATACAGACGATAAAATACGCTCAATGAGGCAATGCCCCTTAGTATTGATTATAAATATTAGTGATAATACGCAGTGAGTGGACACATATGTTGGACTAAGTCACAACCACTACAAAATCTTGTTTTTTATAGGGATTCATTCGCCGAGTCACATAAAGTTAATTGTATACATGACGGCGACCACCACCGACACAAAAACTCTCGGTTTTCACCGTTGTTTTTGAGACGCATTTTACTAACCAGTTGCAGTTAAAATTATTAAAATTAATTATTTAATTAAAAAATATGGTCAATGGTTTTAACTAACAGCGCATATACAGAAATCATAACGTTATGATTTTGTATAGTGTAAAAAAAAACTCCATATTTTGACAGGATATGAGTTTTGATAATCTCTTTAAATAATATCATTTTTCAAATATGATTTTGTGGCAACGCTATAACTCTCTTAATTCTTCATTAAAACTTTGCCCTTTAAAGCATGTTATTTGGACACATCGCCATCGTTTAGGAAATAATGAAAATTTAAAATAATTTAACACTCGGCTAGGGTTATTTGACTATACTACTGTTATTGGTGGTGCGAATGAACCTTGTGACTCCATCACCTTGGACCCCAAAAAGAAACCAGTAAAAATTAATTTTGTATTTTATAGCATATTTATTGAGGAATGGTAGGCTATTTAAATTCACACCAAGACTCTAAGAAGCGGAACAGTAACCATGAGAGTCAAGTCATCTGGAAAGCACCAGTCAAGTACGGAAACTGAAAACAATTATTATTATATTAGGCTACAAAGGTGCCTACGTTGGCGGCGCAATGTTTGTCGGATAAAATTAACATGGGTGAAACCGTGGGGCTCCGATCCATACGCTTGCCACTTGCCGCAAACTTTAAGCCTCTACAAACGCTTGGATAAAATATGCAAGCCAAACATAGATATAATCCACACATTTGCGAGTGTGCTAGTTTGTTTGGGATAAGCAAGCATGACGGTCGTCGACCTGGTGTTGGTTATAAACATTCGGTTTCCGCTAGTTTTATTGTAAAAAGAAGCAAAATTAAAAGAAAAAAATTATAGGATACAGAAAATTCACCCACGAAAATAGTTAAAATTTCAAGTGTAGTTTTTTTCAGTTCTTTATCTATTATTTATTTCACGCAAGCGATACTAACTACATACAAACGTGTGGACGCATCGCAAGCACTTGCCGCAAGCTCCTTTAATTTGTGAATCAAATACCGACTTAACACGGATCAGTGGCAAGCCGAGCCAAATCAAACATATCGACATGTTTCAATTTGTTAATGTTTGTCGAGGTTTGGCAAGCATGTGAATGGGGCATATTACCTTTTAAAATACTAAGTAAAGTAAAACTAACTTACATCGCCGCTTCTGTTAGCGTGAAATTATTTTCGTCACTTTGTACAAATGTATTCTGATGATAATATGTCTGTAACTAGTCTGTTAGTATTCTATACTCACGGACTATTTCAGTAAATTGGCTCTGGTCCAAGGATCCCTGAGAAGAAATCTCAGTTAAGTAGTACAGTAAATTTGTTAACGTGTCTGAACTTACGACAGGAATATATTGAAGAATCATAATTAAAGACGCTTATAATTAAATTCATTTTTACTAATGTTGCTTTTTAAGTTGATTCCAAGTATAGATATTGTATAAATATTTTGTCTTTGATCGTATCATAACATAATTATAATCTACATATTAAATGCGAGAAATTCACGTACGACAAAAATATTTGCGAAGTAATTTAATAGTGACACCTTTTTGTGGTCGAGTCATTGGACTAATTGTATTGTATAGTAATTGTTGCGTTAAGTAGTATTAATAGAAAATACATTGCGTTCATTGTTTTCTGTGTTAAGTGTATATAAAATTTGCTGTGCTCCACGGATTCATCTGTATTAAATTTGGATGTTTGTTTCATACACATGATAACTACTTTCCTACAGATTGCCATATTGGTCGACGCTTATGGTCACTGCTCCGCTCCTAAAGGTTATAGCGTGATGCTAGATAACCTTCCTCGATAAATAAGGTATAAAATACATAAGATTTTTCTAAATCAGACTGATAGTTCCAGAGATTAGCGCGTTCAACACACACAAACAAAAAAACAAGTTTTGAGCTTAGTAAAGATAAAAGTTGTTTGTAGTATATTACTTTGTATTTTTCGCGTGGCTCTATATGCCCACACTATGTGTATTACTGCTCATGTAAGATCAAAATAGTCATAAAATTCATTAAAAAAAAACAGTACGGATTCAAAGAAGTCTTTTAAAACTATGGGTATGTTTAATGAGCGCTCGTAAACAACGAACAGATTTATGAAGGTTTATATTCCCTAGCTTAGCTAGTGTAACTTATGGTTTTGTAAATAGAATACAAAGGGCCATTCGTTACCCGGAAAAACATAGATGGCGTCTGTCTGATTTTTTAAATTTTTTTATAGGTTAAGGGCGATTTGCGTAACATGTTTTTTAAACATTATGAAAGTAAGACTAAACGCATTTAAAGCGGTTAAAACAAATTAGCGTCTTAAACAAAGAAAAATTAGTTGCTAAATATGTTTAACGAACTGTCAAAGTTAAATAGCCTAAAATGGCTATTTAGCGCCGCTAAACACGTTTAGGTGACTCCTTATTATTTAAAAATATAAATTATTTATAAAAAATATGGGTATATATGAGAAATGAGACATCATAAGAGTCAGCGTGGATTAACACTTACCACATTTCTCGCTCATATCTAATAGAAGATAGTTGCACTATTTTCATGTTATTCAATTGATTTTGACAGAGAAGAAACAATGACATCCAACTATGCACGTTTCATTATATATACTATATGCATAAGTTTATAAGAGATCGCGCTTTTCGGGTTAAGAAACTTGTCAAAATGGGAAACTGAACGCAGAGACTGCCTTACCGACTCGCTAATTACGTTTAACTAAATCAGCGCACTATATGTCTCGTGCAAGATGACCCTAAATCCGTTTGTGATAGATCCATTTAAGGGGCTAACTGTAATTAACTAACTTTATTTAACAGTGAGTTAAATAAAATGTTGCGCAAGCTGCCCTTAGCGTTATGTCCTTAATCTCACCTGATATTAATTGACGATGTGGCCCAAGATGGTCACAAGCTATCTTAAGGTTGGCAGCTAGCCAGGCGGGCATTAGAAAATTCCCTATCACCACTCTATGGTTTCATCACGATGTTTTCTTTTACCGAAACTCAGGCTTATTGCAGGGATTTCGAACTCTCTTCGATCGACACGATAACCATACACGCCACCAATGAGCATTTTTTTTCATAATTAAAATCGATTTAAAACGTTTTTTGTTAACTTATTTGGATATATCGCCATTGAACATCATGTTATGTGTACTAAAATGGTAATGGTGTAGTAAAATGAATATTTATTCGTGTAAATAATTGATACGTTCATTTAAAATACATTAAAGGCCGGACGAAATCGTTCTCTGCAGGGAGTATCGGAACAAAGGTAATTTCCGCGGCCGCTTCACTAATTCAACTGTGATAATCTAAAGGTGTTAATATTACAGTGTTTTATGTACAGTCGTAAATAAAGTGAAGTTTTATATTATTATTTCATGAAATATTAGATTTATTATTAAAACTTACAACATTTCATCGTCTCTGTTGAGTTAATATTAATGTTATATGTATAAATTATGTGGACTGCAAAACTTTTAATATTGTTATTTTGTTTTACATTTACCTAAGGCTATTAAGCAAACATTAGGTACAATGTATAAAGCAAAATACTATAAAATATTTTTAATGTACTCGGAGTTGTCTGTATGTTGTATAAGTTACAGAAAATAAATCGTAAATATTCTGAAGAAGTATTTATTAGATTATTAGCCTGATGTCTAGGACGAGATTAATATTTATAAACTTTCTATAAGGCCCGTTGTATAATATTTTTTAATGTACAACAAAGAAGGCTAACAAGCTTATGAAGTGCCTGATTGTAAGCGATTCCCGTAGCCTATGGACGCTTGTTATACTATAGATATAACTAGTGCGTTGCCGACCCTTACCCGAAGAAGCTCTGGAAACCTGACTCACCGCATGGACACAACACTAGGTGAAGGTATTCCACCAGTCGGAGTGACCCAAGAAGAGAGAAATCACCAAACAAATTTCTCTGCGCCATACATTTCTTAATTCATATTGTCAAACATTTGGGTAATGACATAATATTCATCAAAACCTTTTACTACTTGGCAATGCCTAAAAGTATTGATGACGATCCTTACAGCTTATCAATTATTATGGAATGAATTATGCTTCCCGTATACTAAATTAGATCAGAATAAGTTGATTATTGATGAAAATTTAATTTCTTGAAATTCTTTTTTTTTTTGCGGTTTCTAAAAGTAATCTTTAAAATTGATATAGCCCATCAATTATGGTACAACTTATACTTTCCGTGTATAAAATTTCTTCAAAATTATAGCGGAAATCGTAAAAATACTTTTTTTTTAAATCGCTTTCAATAAATTCTAAATTAGCGAAACTCGAGCCATTGACCACTCGTACTGTACATAAAACAGAACATACAAGACTGTTCATAACATAATAGTTAATATCTGGGCGACCGAGCTGTGCTCGGTGTCTTGTATAAACTTAGAATTTAAAACATCATCCAAATGCAAAGTTTCATCCAAATCGTTGGATCCGTTTCCGAGAAACCAATTACATATATATACACAAGAATTGCTCACTTAATATAATAAGATACAGCGAAAAGTCAGTACTATCGGGTGTTCCACGACACCTCTTCAAAATCTTTTTTATCTCCACGTTAGGTTATTACATTAAACAAAAAATTTTAAACAGTTTTGAAGCTCTCACAATTGGTAGACACCAACTAGTATTTGAATAGAGAAAATTATTTTATTATCATATTACATACGTATGGATTCATAGTTACTGCTTTTTAAATCTGAATAACAAAAGTATATTTGAAGTCAACATTATGAAAATGAAATAAAACATTTCATTATCCTGCCACCGACAGTAATATCGCCGCTACTAAAAACATATCATTTTGCAAGAACCCATTTTAGATAATAAGCGAAATAGCAAAGTAAACGAACTCTCGACGTGTATTCGAGAAACTTTTAAGTTTTATTAGTGAGTTATCTAGATTATGATTTTAGCGTTTTAATATAGTATTTTTCTTAAATTAGTTTTAATCGTTATTACATATGACGTGATTACTAAAAAAAAGATTTAATAAAAAAAAAAATTAAATTTACTTTTGGTGTTATTTTAGGTACGAGTGACGTATGTTGAGAAATAAATAAAAATTATGCATCGGTATAATATAAAACATAATGATTTCATATTGTAATTTAACATTTTCATAGATATCTGCAATTTTACATATTAGACTATCTAACTAATTTTATAGTTTAATGCAAAAGTGAGTTTGTTTGTTACTCAATCGCGCTGAAACACCTAAACGGATTTTAATGAAATTTGGCACACAGATAGCTTATACCCCGGATTAAGACATAGGATACTTGTTATCTCGGTAAAACCAATATTTTTTGTTAACCTGAGTGGACCTGCGGGCACAGCTAGTTGTTTCCTAAAGATAACTCATAAAATTCTCACCACAAATTAGATACTTACATATTATAATATACTGTGTGAGGAAATATAAAGTAAATTGATGCAAAATATTTAACTTTATTATAAAACTTTTGTGCCACACGGTGTCACCCGTGTTAACTTTATTAGAGTAACTCTCCAGCGCCATCGCGCCGCGCCGCGCCACGCCGCGCCGCTCCGACAACGCAGGCGTGTATAGTATTTGTACTTACTTCCAGTACTTGCCTACAGCTTGTCAGATTGCTTGACGGTCATGGTTACTTCTTCGCTTTTTAGTGTCGTAGCGTAAAGTTATATACCCTATAATTTTTCCTAATAAATAGGCTATAAGACACAAAAATAAATTTTCTAATCTGACTAGTAGTTACTGAGATTAGCGAGTTCAAAGAAAGAAACAAAAAACATAACAATCTATTCAACTTTATATCATTATTATTATAAAAATATTATAGACTAACTGTGCCCGCGGCTTCGCTCACGTGTAATACAGAATGCCCGCTCGAATCTTGTTTCCACCCTCCCGGCTATTTTAAAGACAAAAATGCTCTTTGTGGGTGTTTCTTAAAAGATAGATATATATACTCTCGTTGAATTTTTGTAGGTTTTTTTAATGTCCACAAATATGTACTACATAAATTTGCTATATCTTTTAAGGTTTACTCAACGTAAACCATTTAAGCGCCCGAATTGATTCACCATGGCCAGTTTTTTCTATTTGTGCGGAACCCTAGTAATTTTTCTAAAATAAAAGTAGCCTAAGTTACTCCCTATAAAATCATCTATCTACCAGTGAAAGTTCTGTCAGAATCGGTCCAACCGTTTTGGAGATTACCCGGAATAAACAGACAGACAGACAATTTTTTTTATAATGGGCGTTTTGTTGTTATAGGTATCGTATATACTTTCATATGCATTTAGGAAAAAGCTGTTATTTTGATATTACAAACAGACACTTCAATTTTATTAATTGTATAGATATAGACGTATTTAAATACCTAAGTATCATGTTTTTACTTCGATTAACACTGGTTTACTTTTAGCAACATTGTAACACACGTATGTGTACGAATATCTAAAAATGAATATCAATGTTCTTGAGTTTGGATTCCAGTTCTGATACGACCTTCATTGTTATTTATGTAGTTGTGAGCAAAATTCGAAACTCCGGGGGTGGAATATCTATACAAACCATAAATAAAATGTACCTACGTCATTGACAACTTTTCTGCTTGAAGGTAAACAAAGTTTTGACAGCGAAAACAAACGACACCCTCGGCGAACTATCTATCTACAGTATAGATTCTTATAATACATTATATTATCTGTAATATCTATACTATTACAAAGAGGTAAAGTTTTTGGGTTTGTAGGCGGTACCTAATTCGGAAACTACTTATCCGATTTTAAAAATTATTTTACTAATAAAGTTTAATGTATTTTTAATTCATATACTAATGTCATATAAACTCTCAAAACTCGTCAGTAGCAACATAAACAAGACCACTTTTAACTAAATAGAAAACTTACTTCAATTATTTAAGAGTTCCCTGGTGCATCTTCGAAGTTGAAGATCCAATGGGGTTAAAACGGTACCACCCTTAAAGTATGCCGTTTCTAACGGAAAAAGAATTATCTAAATCGGTTCATATACAAAGAAGTAATGGATGAACATCCATAAAAAAAATTACATTCGTATTGATAACTTCCGTCTTTTTTTGAAGTCGGTTAAAAAACGATTGACAAACAGGAGGAAAAGATTACTAAAGACCTAAAGAGACTTAATAGGGTCTAAAGAGACCCGTACTGATATAAAACTGACAAACAAACCCACAGGGGCATTGAACTGTTTGTCTTTGCCTATGTAGATATGTATAGAATTTTTTCTTAAATATTTCTTTGTAATTACCTCGAACGAAGCAGTCTACTATTACTAGTAATGGATACAGACTAAAGGAATATGATTGCTGTTCTATGTATATAATCTGAAGTAATTTGTAGTTGGTATTTTCTTATACTGTTGAATTCTATCAGATTATATCATTATGTTTAAGTAGTCAGAGTGCAAGACGAAATAAAAAATAAACAACATTACGAAATTAATTATTGATCTAAGGTACTTCCTGTGACTATGGCGATTTATGAAACATATAATAATATATTATTTAAAACCATCACCTTAAGTTTTGACGATGTTCATATCGGATTATAAACACGTAAATTTTGATTTCAATTTATGATTACTTTTATTCCAGTATAATAAATTGTTTTTTTTTTTTAAGTATTATATAGAAGAAATTCTGAGAGCATACGAAATTATTCCCATTGAGTGCCCACTCACAGGGTAGGTTTGTACAAATTTCATATCAAAGAGAAATTTCTTTTGTACATCGTAGTATAAAGATTTCTAATGGTTTTGAACAACTAATACATTAAATTTAAAAATCGTTCGAAGTTTTTCAACGTCCTATATCTATAGATTAATATGTACAAAATAACAATAGGTGTTTATATATAAAATTTACTTTCATGTCAAAATTCTACATCTGAGAATAAATAATCTATTGAATTATAACTTACTTGATTCTATCCGCGACTTAGTCTGCGTGTACTTTAGAATTTGTATTTTACATTCATAAAAAGTATCCTATGTGTTAATCCAGGTTATAAAATATTTGTATGCTAAATTTCATCCAAATCCGTTCAGCTGGTTTTGCCTAATTGAGTAATTAACATCCAAACATACAAAGTTTGACATTTATGATATTCGTAGGATTTGAATGCAGCAGATCGAAACATGAGCGAAGTCGAAACTAACTTAACGAAAACTAAAGAAACCAAGTAAAAGGTTCTCATAATTGAATTTACATAAACAACTCTGAAGAAGAAGGATATGGATGAAAAAAGACCACATGTAGCAGAGATACAAATGTTAAGATGGATATATGGTGTTATTAGAATAGATAAAATGAGAAATTAGTATATAATAGGAAATTGGAAATATCACCAGTGACAGAGAAGTCAAGGTTTAATTTGGTAGTGTGGTTCATACCACACCAAACGTCCACACGTTTCATGAGGAGAGATGAATGTCATATATCTAAAAGAACGTTACGTATGAAGATAGACGGATATAGGAGTAGAGGAAAACCGAAGAAGGTATGGATGGATGGTGTGAGGAATGATATGCATATAAAAGATTTGAATGATTGTTGACAGAGGAGATTGCAAATGGAAAACATGTTGTACCGACCCTATTAAAGTGGGACATGGGTTAGAAAAAGAACTATGAAATGTACTAATAACTATCAGATAACGATTATAAATTATTACGATCCCGAGCCATTTCGTAAAGCTAAGTTACACTGATAGAGTTTCCCGTTGAAATCATGCACAAGATATCTTGGATTAGCATATTATGTCATATTGTTATGCGTTCACCGGTCGCACATAGACCAGATTGCATAAATTTGCGTAATTTTGTATAACATCGGACCTATCTCATAGTTTCAAAACAGAATCAGTATATATTGAATATTTTTGTACAATTAATGTGATTTACGATGAAAAAAAAATAGTTTAATTGTCCCAATATAAAGTGGGGTAGGTAGTCCAACAATTTTTATGTTTTTGTCTTAATACGGGATGTAGCAATCTGTTCCTTTATTTATTTTGTAAGTACAATAAGCCATTTTTATGTTGTATTCTTTGTATTTGACATATTTTTTCCAGTAACTCCAATGAATCTACCTTCACAGATTGTAGCTTGGTAGTCCAACAATAAATTATGAAATTTGAAAATGTTAATTCTCTCATATTTCACGGAATAGGGATAGTACTAAATACTACTATACACATACTAAATACTACATATACTAGTACTATATGGTTACAAATTTTGAACACTAATTTTGAAATATATTAACCACATTTTAAATTTGAAGAAAAAAGTAGGATTTGATTAATGGTGTACCAGGGTGCGTACACAATTAACCAAGACTTTTTAACAACGAACCAACTATATCTTTATAGCTTTGTAGTATTAAAGCTTATTTAATTTTTTCTTTTGTACTACTTCTGAATGGCTATGCCAGCCACAACAGATTCAGAAACGGGGTACTTTACAAGCACACAATTAATTGGCCTGAAGTACACCCAGGTTCATAACAATTATTTGTGGATCACACAATTAATTTTCCTGTGTGGGATTCGAACTCTCGACTCTCAGTGCGGCGGCAGCGACGAGTCGACCACTTAAGCCACTTCGCCGTTCGACAACTCTTCACCACGCTCCCGTCAACGCAGCCGTGTAGCCTACTCTTATTCTCACTGTGCGTGCTTACCTACAGCATGCCAGATTTTCCATGAAACAACGTATTGTTTCATGGAAAATCTGAAATCCTGTAGGTAGGATTTTTCGGTGAGATCTTGGTCTTTTGTGCATTGGTTTTTATTTTTATTATTCGTAAATTTGCCTTGTTTGACCCTGTACCATGTAATAATATAACTGAGACTTTGCATAATAGCTGGTTTAATATGCACAAGTGAAGTGGATTGAATATAAATAATAACATGGACAATGAATTTTAGATGTCACTAAAACTCCCTGGAAAATTCTAAGATGTGGGGTCACAATTTTATTAGAACACTTAAATCATAACAAAACATCGGTAATACTAAATAATGACTCGTTTGATCATAATGACAATAACTGGCTTCAAAAATGAGGATCGGTTGCCATCTTAGTAAAAAATCAAAAACCCAAATCCAAATATCTTTTGTTCAAATTAGGCCCTAAGAAGGCACTTATGAATGTCAAAACACTACCACCGGTTCGGAAAACATCCCAGACATCGAGAAGAACCGACAAGAAACTCGATCGGGTTTATCTTATTATATTTTTTTCTTTTAAACTGGTTATACAGTATTTATTTATATACAGTTATTATCATTTTCAGTAGATGTACAGAGAAGGAATCACATCCAGACATCACCATCACTCACGTAATCAGCCACCCTATAACACCCCTTTGACAATAAAACCTGTTTAACATGATTCTTGAACTTATTATCTGGCAAATCGCTAATGTGCTTGGGAAGTTTATTATAAAACCTAACACAATTACCTAAAAAACTTTTATTTGTTTTACTAAGTCTAAAAAACGGAATGACTATTTTATATTTATTTCTAGTATTGAAATTGTGTGTGTTAGTAACAAGTTCAAAATTGCCTTCATTTTTCCGAAGATACATTATATTTTCCAAGATGTATTGGGAAGGCAAAGTTAAGATACCAAATTCTTGAAATTTATTCCTCAATGATTCGCGTGGTCCCATATCATAAATTGCTCGAACTCCCCGTTTTTGTAATACAAATATGGTTTCTACCTCAGCTGCTGAACCCCACAGTAAAATACCATAGGTCATTAAACTGTGGAAGTAAGCGAAGTAGACAAGCCTGTAAAAAAGAAAAGACGTCATACCATAGGTCAGGTCCTACCATATACGCAATAAAATAGCTTATAAAATATCAATCTGATTTATTTCATTTGCCTTCGACAATCAAATTAAATATTGTAAATTATATTATAACCCTTAATATTATACTATTAGGTATTCGGGAAAAACTTTTGTATCACAGCAATAATTGCCATAAGTGACACAAATTTACAGATGTATGTTGTTACCTACTACTTTACACGAGCATTAATATGTATGCGTATTATAAATCCACGAATAACACTTTATTAGATTAAGTATTCCCTTTTTGATATTTATGTTTGAAATACTTTTTTAATACAAGTATCCTTGGAAATAATTTTACTGGACGACTCTCTCATAATTTAAAATTTATATTTGCCTTTATAAATAATTCATGGCATAGCCTGTCCTTTTAAGGAAATAAAATATGTAAAATAATTTTTCCTTTAAAATGTTCTGTTACTAGTTAATTATTTTTATAACTATGACTATGTAATATGTGTTTTGTTATGTAACATGACAAAAATAGTTGGATCATAAGATTTTATAGAATATTTCGTATGAAACTAATAATGGCATATTAAATTTTATAATCTGTTAATCTTTATGATTTTTTTTTAAATACACGAGGAAATAATTTTAATCAAACCTATTAAATTAAAAGATTTAGGTACATACATTATCAACTAACATCAGGTTAAATTTTATTGCATTGTATTCCTTGATTCAAATTACAACAAAGTCTTAACGTGATAAACAAAATCGTCCAGTACAACTCCTACATTTTAAGTAAATATAATACGAGTTAACTAAAATGAGGTTTGATCTAATAAAAGCTAACCGGAGCTGAATAAAGCGACAATAGCGCAACTAGGCGAGAGCTGGCACATCCGGGAACGCGGGCGGGTCAAGGTCACGGCCCGCGGATCGATGCAGCTACGACGGTCGTGCTACGTCCCGCTTACACCGCCTATACCCCCTACGACGCGCTACGCCGTGCTACGCCCGCATCTCCAAATACGCAAACTTAGACTTTTTAATTCCCTACATGAAGATAACTTATGATATTAATATTTCTTGAGCTTCTAATATAAGATGCTTTATTTTCTTTAATAAAATCCGTATTAATGGAAAAGGTATCCGATTGAATAGAAATATTTATGTGCTTCATTCCATTTCAGTAACGTATTATTAATCCTTAATGTAACGTCTAGCGGGGAAATTGCAAAATAAATATTATTTAGTACAATATATCTAAAGTTTCAATTACATGGAAGAAAAATCCAATTTACCTTTGATTTACCAATAATTTCCTAAAGTTATTCTTTGGAAAATAACTTATATTCACTCATACTATAAGCTAAAAAACATTTTTACAACAAAAATAAATTAATCTTATTTTTTTACTAAGAAATATCTTAATTATGTTTGTCTGCAAATCTTTTTAAGCAAAATTTGAAATAGATTCATATTAAGAAAAAGAAAATAGATTAATCACTGAAATAGTGTCAAGTTCTAAAAAATCATCTTTCAAAAGTATATTTAAAAAGCTTTAATGATTAATTCTTGACATAGTTCCATCATCGTTCAATAAATATTTTGTTTTTAATGATTAAAATACTCAATCACATTGTAGACTTTTTCAGCGAGAACATTTTTTAAAGCTGACGATATCATCTCGGAATCTAGGTTTCTATTTATAGTGCCTATTGTTCTTGCAGCCGTTCTTCCATTCGCCTCCGCTCGTCATTATTTTTTTACATTTCTCACTTTTTCGAAGGCATTAGGAATAAGAAGTTCAAGATGTTTTATACCTTAAATAACGACCTCGTTTTATGTGTGGCTAGACATTTCTTTATTGTACTCCATCGTATCTTGAAGGCGCCTATATAAATAAGCCACCATTTCGGGTCATGGCTATGTAGGGTATTTGACGGGGATATTAGAGCCGATATAGATGTATTTATATGATTATTAAACTGTGTCACTTTACGTTTATAGATTATTAATTTCCTTTACAACAGTGACAAGGTTTAAACATAAAAATGCAATTATATTAAAAATAAATAAATATAAAATAACATGTTATTAGAAATAAAGACAATCACATTAATTACTATAACTATTTAGTTTAATCATTAAATATGTTATTAATGGGCATTGATCAAGCAGTACAAAGATAATTATCTAAAAATCTGTTTAAGGAAAATATTACATTTTTGTAGAAGGTAATCTTTGATACTTCTAATGCAATTTTTAAATTCTTTTACGGTTAGAAAGCCATATAATTTCTAAATGATATAAGTTGTTGTGGTTTAATTATTTTATTGTTATTAAATGTTTCATTGTAATTAACGCGAACGAACAATAGAATGAAGGCGAAAACGAAGATGATCATCCAATGATGTCGATGGTAAATTAATTAGAGCAAAACTAGTTTTAAAACATTATTATTATGTTAATAATATTTGATGGTGTAATTAGGAAAAGAGTTTGTGGCTTTTCTAACTGACAATGTAACCGAATATGATAACACTCTGTGCCTAAAAATGAAATTGGGTAGTTTGTCCTTGCCAACAGATTTTCAACTCAACTGTGCTTGAATTTTATACTTTGGTTTCTTTGCGATATTTACCTTCACTTCCTTGAACTTAATCAGATTAACCGGAAGAGTTTAAATGCATAATTTCTAAAAAAAAACCTATTGTAAATAAAGTTTTTATTATGTTAAGATCCATGGTCTACTTAATCTAAGGTACTGTATTTGTTATAGCACTTTCCATTTTTCTATTTTATTGTATAAATATTTCGCTTGGCATTAATACCGTTGATAGATTCTAATAAAAAATTTAATATCCTGAATAATCTACATAGCTGTAAATTAATTAAATAGTCTAAATATGTAATAAACAAAAAATAATGATCTCCTTAGTTATTGATCCGGCGGAGGTCTTCAAAGTACATCGCGAGGGTTTTATGATAATAAAACACATACTAAGCTTTTAAATAAATATAATATAATATTCACAACGCATATTTTTATATTATTTAAAAAATATTTTATGTAGATTAAGTATTCCGCAGGTGAGAATAAACTGTACTTCTTACGCCTGAATTATAAATATAGTAGCACCAATTTTTTTCTTGAGTACTTTACCAACTTACTATCCATTAACAGAGGTATTCGACAAAGTTTGCAATATTTAATTCAAAAATTCCTGGACTTTAATATGATAATAAATCTGGCGAAAGAGTAATCATATTTCAAACACAGATAGGTACTATTGTATGTATTTAACGTCGCGGCCTTGTCTTTATTATTACCGCGAGCGTCTACCCTTTTGTATCCAGCGGTCATGGTCGCGATACGACCTCCTCATTACACAAGAGATGTCCGCTCACCTCCGAAGCTAGCGCTCGAATGGCCTTCCATCCCGGCAGTTACCGGCGCGGCGGGCGGAGGGGGTATGTTTACCCTCCTACTCTTCGCCGACTGTGCCAGCTGAGCAGCGACACGCTATATTTAGGTTGTGCTGTAAATATTCGGTCCAAGTACGGAATGGGGCCTTTCCCGCCCACTAGGGAGGGTCGGGTCTAGAGGTACCCCTACACGAGCTGGTAAAAGTTGAAAGTTCACCAACGCCCGGCCCGCACACGATTTCGCGCTGTTAGGGAACGCTTCTTTATTTAAATTCTATTGCAACTTGTTCGCCATTGTACCCTCGGCTGAATTCGAAATGCCGTCTCTAATTTTTCAATGTTGGTCGAAAGTTATTTTTTTCTCTTTTCCAAAACTTGCCCAATTGTTTTCTGGATTTCAATTTGGAAGTTAAATTTCGACGTTTGTGTGAATGGTTTTTATGGTTATTACGTTTGTTATTAAATTTTGGTGAAACAAGGTTTGCAAATTAATTATTACATCGAGCATCAAGCCAATAACAGCTCATGTGAATGTATTATAGAGGCTGAATGGCATATTCAGTTTAATGAGAAAAAATGTTATTTTCACTGACGACCCATTCGCGTTACATTTGTGAGATAATAATTTTCATGCTTCATCATATAAACACATACACTGTAATAAAAAGCTTTAAAAAGGGATTATCCATTAACACAACTCATTATAAGTTTTTGAAAAAGTGTATTTATTTAAGTAACAAAGTCATAAAAGGATACTCATAAGACAATTACAAAATTTTTGACATCTTCGAGCGCTCAACCGTCAACTCAGATTGCACGCTAGGTTCTACGTCATACATGTGGACTGATGAAGTTGTACTATCATTTTCATCCCTGTATATAGTGTTTCCGGCTCTGTTGTACTCGTACTCAGGTTCTCGTTCTCTTTCGTATTTGTCTGGCTCGTGTTTCGGGTCGTGGAACTTGACTACCGTGAACACGGGCGCGGTGCCGCCGTAAACGATGCGCTCTTGATGACTGGCCACGGCTAAGACCGTACCAGCAGATGGATACGAACAGGTGATGTATCGATTATGGAGATTAACCACCTCCACACAGTTAGTGCCACTGCCTCCAATTATACCGTATTTGCCTTTGCGGTTAAACTAAAAAACGTCAATACGTCATCATCATTATATTAATACGTGAAACAAAAACTTTCTACCACTTTTTAAGCGTATTGCGTGCACGGAATACTGTGAGATTTGGCATGGTTAAAATTTATATGAAGAAGGAGTGCAGAAAGCTAAAATTTATCTATAATATCTGCTACTAATATATTAAATTAAATAAATTAATACTGTGAATCCTAACTCGACCAGCTCCATTGAACTTAGAGTCCCAAAATATTGTCTAAATGAAAAGTTACAAAAAGTGATATAAATATATATTCATTGTTTAGATTCATAGGTACAGCATATGTCAAACAGAAAATAGTCTATGATTAAAAAGTCGCTGGTCGAGTTTAGATCATTGGGCGTCCGCTAGTATGAGAAATTACGTGGTGACAATAGGATTACTCTATATCTAGTTAAGGTCAGTCAATAAATATAGCGCTAACGTTCAAGGCCTCGGGGCTTAGAAAGTATATCGAGTATTTTCCCCCGTACGTTATTTTATATATTGCTTATTTATATATTATTTCAACATCCTATAGATATTTAATTTAGAATGTTTCACTCCAGGTAATATTTTTATAAGTTTTGGGTTTTACCGGAATTGAATTGGATAATCATATAATTATTTGAGATTATTCTGCCGTTATGTATCGACACTCATATGAATAACATCGCAACTTTAATTACAATTAAATATTAAAAAAAAATTTATAAACTAGAGGTTTTACAGATTTATCTCTGTGACTATATAATAGATCAGTTTTGTTAATTAGTATTGTAAATTAAAAACATATTTCATGTAAAACATCATCGTTAATTAATTATTTACAATTTACAAATATTGAGTCGAAAGAGCTTTAAAAATTGTTATCATCCCATTTACATTTTAATAATGATGCAAATAACGGCTATTTGAAAACCAAGGCTAAATGACTTATGATGTTATTTATGTTGGGTATCGATATTGTCGATAGTCTTGGGAAGCGCCAAAGGCAAATAAAACTTTAACCGTAAATTTATAACTCGGAGCCAAGTGGTAGTACCTAAGTGTAATTTTATTATTGTACGTGTAATAGTTTTTATATAACTAGTGACCGGTAAACGGGATACGATAAGGCAAACATTTAATGAAATCGCACACTTTGGGGCATCCCTAGTGTCGTTACGGCACTGGGGATCCAAAACTAAGCAATCGATTTGCTTAGCACATCCTGAGAAATTAAAAAAGAAAATCATAAATTAAATATACAATGGCGTTCGATCAATTATATTAATTTTCGATTTGTACGATTAATTTTCGTTCCTTGGTTTTATTATTTTTCTCCACTCTAGTTTTAATTAATACATAAAGTAACGCTGCACGTAGAACGAAAAAGAAAAATTAAAATATAGAAAAATAATTTTATATAGGAAGTTATTTATAATTTTGACGTGCAACATGTTTCTATAAGGTTTATAACTTTAATAAAAAATCAATGTTAAATAATGTTCTTTAATGAAATTATTTACAAAAGAGTTATGTATTTTATGGTGTGTTTATAAGTTTGAATTAGTTTCAAAGTAATCTTAAATTCACTAGTATAAGAAACCAAATTTATACACTAAAACACTTGTAAAGTAGTAAGTGTGTGTAGTACAGAGAGAAGCGTGCTGTATAAATGTTGAGAGGGAAGCGCTGAGAAGGAAAGAACTGACCAGACGCGACATCGACCGATGGCACGTCGCGACGTCCCATCAGAATGTTCTTTTTTATACATAATAGCTCGGCACATTGGCCGTACTGTCCCTGATAGTAAGCACAGCACAGTCCAAACACAACGGCGACCACCTAGAGATCTAAATCCATCCTGCATAAATATCTCTTCACTTTACGCTTAAAGGACCCGATGTCGTAAGAAGGAGAGAACCTACTGGCCGGGAGAAGGTCCCACAGCTTCACGGTACGACCAAGATAAGATAATAATTTATTCTGTCTAAGCGTGAGATTACATGTTTCACATTGGAAATAATTAATCTAGTTCTAGATTAACTCATTTGTAATTGTAAATAAAAAATTACTTGAGACGAGTTCCAGTATCTGCAAGCATAAATGTACTCGCCATCGACATCATGACGGCGATTCTGTACTCGGACAATATGCAGCTTTTTTCTGGCAGTTAGGTCCCAAATTGATAGAGCTTCAGTCGGTTGCCAACTACCGGCGATGCACTGGTCTCTCTAAAAGATTATTGTTAAATAATATTGTATAATGACAATTGTTAAAGTTGGCTGATACCATTTTATAGCATTTAATAAATGACGCTTCACTCTGCCGAGGTTAAGTTTTAAGTGATATAAAGTTATAAAGCTATACTAGCGCTTTTCCCAGAGACAATGAAATTTTATACTAATTTAATAAAGCTCAAGACGTTTTTTGCTTGTTTGAGTGCGCTGATATATAGACGTATTTTCAGATTAAACAAAAAATGTTTACATTTATAGCATACTAGCGACCCGCCCCAGCTTCGCACGGGTACAATTTACAAAGTGGTGTATTTTATATCTTAAAAAATCCGATTTAGAGTTTATCGCTTTAATATTGTTAGTTCATAACTGCCTCATTAGCCTAGTGGACCTAAACGCGACTGCTATGCTCGAGGTCTCAGATCGAGCAAAATGCTATTGTGTTTTTCTATGAAATTCTCAGTAGCAGCTTGGAGTTTGACTTCGTGCCCGATTAATAACAATAACAATACCCGGTGAACTGTGTGTGTACACCTCTGCCTAACACTTTGGGGATATAGGCGTGATGGTATTTTATGTAACTTCATAGTTACGAATGTTAATGGCCACAAAGTATTTTATGTATAAAAAGAAACTTTTGGCGTGTGTCAGATTCTTGTATATTCTCAATATAGAAAGTCGTGTCTTACATATTGTGTTTTTAATTAAAATATACAGTCCACAAATATAACAAGTCAGCATTGGTCCTCAATCATTGGTCATTTCGAGCCTTTCAACTTTGGTTTCTACGAGGTATTTTATATCGGTCCGATCGAATTAAATATTGGTCCAATCGAAACTAAGAGTGACAGCGAAAGAACACACGAGCTACAAGACCGGCAAAAGACAAATTATACGGATATCAGTATGTACTTGCGAAAACTATCAAGTATCAAAACTGCGAAATAATCTTAACATCCGTATATCAAGAATCTCAAATTGAAAAAAATTTTCATCTTTCGAATTATATCAAGACAGTCATTATATTTCTGGAATTTCATCATAATAAGAGGTGACGGCAAGACTGTTTCTAGTTTTCTCTTGATGAGCGGAAAGCAACGATCATCACGCTCCCTGGTGGCTGCGCGAAACAGAACGAACCAAGAAGAAAGACAATCTGTTCGCCATTTTGTGCTTGTGCATGGATGTTCGTATTATAGTAGTCATTTGTTTTCTCATTTATCATTTCCAGGTATTGTTATAGTGCATCAAATTGGTTTAAAAAATGGATGATGATTTAAGAAAACTGCGAGTGAGCAGGGGTTATACAAAAGGTATTTTAACCAGATTATGTTCTTTCGTAGCCGATAAAAACGAATTAAATATAAACTCAATAGAGGCGCTAACAATCAAGCGTGATAGGCTTTTAGAAAAGTTTAGTGAATATGAAAGTTATAATAAAAATATTTTAGTATTAGATTCGTTAGACAGCGAAGAAGTGGAAGACGTGGAAAATAAATATTTCAATTGTCTTACGATTTTAAATGAGAGTATCAAATTAAAGGGTTCTGGTGAGGAAGGAAAGTCTTTGGAGGCAGGTAGCAGTAGCATTGCAAGGACTAAGCTACCGAGTATACATATTCAAAGTTTTTCGGGGAAATACTCTGAATATGTTCCGTTTCATTGAAATGTTTAAGTCGCTCATTCATAAGAACAAATCACTAGATAATGTGCAGAGGTTTTACTATCTGAGATCATACCTCCAAGACGAGCCCTATGAAATTATAAAAAATCTTCCACTCAATAATGAAGGTTACGATAATGCCCTAGAATTGTTAGACAAACGGTTTTATAATAAGTACAAGATTGTAAATGAACATGTTAACACTCTTCTGGACTTAGAGAAGCTTCCTAAGTTTCCTATAGCTAAAGATATTAGGAGTTTCGTTTCAGTTGTGCGACAGACATTAGGCGCTCTGAAAAACCTAAAAGCGGAGGTCAAGGCATGGGATCCTATGTTAGGTATTATGGTGCGTAAGCTAGATGTTTACAGCTCCCGTTCCTATCAGTTAGAATGTGAGCAGGAGCAGGACCCTACTGTCGATGATCTTTTAGCTTATATGGATAGGCGTGCTCTTGCCATAGAAAATACTGAAGGTCGTACTGAATCAGTAGAATCTGGAAAGCGTCAAGTTACAGCTATGCTTCCAGTGAAGAATAAGGTATCTTTAGCAACAACCAAGGCAGAAAAGGAATGTCTTTACTGTAGGTGTTCAAATAACAAATTGTATGCTTGTTCTAAATTTAAATTACAATCTGGCAAAGAGAGAGTCTCCTTTGCTAAACAAAATAATTTATGTAACACATGCTTAAATTCACACCCTGGCAAACTTTAGGTGTGGCCAGTACAAGAAAAATCACCACACGCGGTTACACCTTGATGAAGAAAGTGGTCCAGGTTCAGTGGTCCTTTTATCTGGGGACGCTGCTAATAATGTTTTAATTCCGACAGCACGAGTAAAGATATTTGCTAAGAACGTACGAGAAGTGCACATAAAGTGCATATTAGACTCTGGTTCCCAGGTATCTCTGATCACTAAAAAAGCCGTGCAGGTCTTAGGGTATAGTCCTAAGCGAAGTGAAATAAATCTCATTGGTGTGACAGATAGCCAGAGCAAGGTCAGCTATTGTATTCCTTTACAGGTTCATTCCCTGACATCCAAATTTAATACGCTTGTTAACTGTCATGTGGTAGATAAAATCACCTGCAACTTACCCTAGGCACCAGTTACTTTAAAAAACATACAAATACCTGCTGGTATCGCTTTAGCAGATACAACTTTTAACCAACCTTCAGAGATAAGTTTGCTAATCGGTGCTGATATCTTTTTCTAGGTTCTCTTGCCACTTGAGAAACCTAGGCGCTTGCTTGCATGCAATGAGCTAGACAATCACCAGTCATCTTCATCTCCTTGCATCATCAACACGAAGTTTGGTCATGTCTTTGCCGGAGCATTAACATCTAGCTTCAAAAATAATAAGGTTGTATCTCTTGTTTGTGCCAAGTGTGATTCGGATATCAGCGATAGTATCAAAAGGCTCTGGGAGGTAGAAAGCGTTCCGGAAGTACTTGTAGAAAAGGATTCAGAGCAAAAACTAGCTGAAAATATCTTTGTAAATACAGTCAAACTTGAAAATAAAAGGTTTATTGTCGACTTACCTTTAAAAATCGAAATCTGCAAGATAAATGAAACTTTGGGGAACTCATTTGACTTAGCCTTACACAGATTTCTCAGTCTAGAAAAGAGGCTACAAAGCAATATAAATTTATATATGGACTATAAAAAGTTTATAGATGAATACATAGAGCTTGGACATGGGCACTATGTTGATATTTGTTCTTATAATTTAAATAAAGACCCTGTCTATTTTATGCCACATCATGCGGTCATAAACGAGCAAAGCAAAAGCACACGTACTAGGGTAGTGTATGATGCTTCAATGAAAACAAGTAAAAAAATCTCATTGAATAATATTTTATTAAATGGGCCTAGGGTACAAAAAGATATATTTGATATTATTTTATTATTTAGATTTGGGGAATTCACTTTGAGTTCAGATATTAAGAAAATGTTCCGTAATATATTAGTAAACCCAGAGCATACTTCACTCCAGAACATTTTGTGGCGCGACAACCCTAATGAGGCTATAAAGTGTATATGCCTTGATACTGTCACTTATGGTGTGAAGTCTTCAAGTTATTTGGCAACGCGCTGCTTATTTGAGCTTGCTCAAAGGCATGAGCATGATATGCCATTAGCATCATATATAATTAAGAATTGTACCTATGTCGATGACGTACTATATTCTTGTTCAAGTATGCGCAATTTGCTTAAAGCTAAACGACAGCTAAGTGAAACGTTAGGTTATGGTGGTTTTCATTTGCATAAGTGGGCTTCTAACACGCTTTCTGTTATATCTGATGTGCCAGAGACTGAGCAGCAGTTTAGTGTGCTTGAGCTTCAAAAGGATAGCTATAATATGAAAGCTTTGGGGTTGACACTTAATATAAAATTGGACTGTTTTACTATAAGCAGCCCAGAGCCTTACAATGGAAATATTGTAACTAAAAGAAAAGTTCTTAGCTATATAGCGAAGTTCTATGATCTTATAGGTTTTACTACTCCAATTATAATTAAGGCTAAAAGTATTATTCAAAAAATTTGGTCACTTAAAATTGGCTGGGACGAACGCATGCCAAGTAACATAGCTGATGAGTGGCTGCAATTTGCTAAGAATTTAACTGCTATGCAGTCTATTAATCTACAACGGCACATCCCAACTAAAAGTGCAGCAGCACTGCAGCTGATAGGCTTCGCTGACGCATCCAGTACCACGGGATACGGATGCTGTATATATCTTCGCGTGGTTGATATAGCGGGTAAAGCTAAATTATCACTACTTTGCTTGAAGTCACGAGTAAACCCGCGTGTAAATCCGTTAACGATTCCAAGGCTGGAGCTTAATGCTTCATTGCTTTTGTCTATTTTAATGGAGCGAGTTTATGATACTTTAGACAGAAATATTAAGATTGCCGATGTATACTTATTCACGGACTCAAAAATAATTTTAGCTTGGATTAATACTGAAATAACTAAACTACAAGCTTATGTAGCGTACAGAGTGAGAGTTATTCAGCAGAAAACTAATAGGTGGCGCTGGCTCTATGTACCATCCGCGAAAAACCCCACTGATTTAATTAGCAGAGGTATCAGTCCTCAGGAACTTCCGAACTGTGTTCTCTGGTGGGAGGGACCGAAGTTTCTGCAATCGGAGTACAGCTTTGACACTGAAGGGTTAGTTTTACCTGATAGTTTATCTGAAATGAAGGAAAAATCCATGCTCGCTCAGCCTGCTAGAGTAGTTCTGGCCACAGGTATACAAAATGATTTTTTTTCAATATTAAATATGTATTCTGATATCGGAAAAATGACTAGGGTGATTGCTTACATCCTAAGGTTTTGTCATAACTTAAAAGATAGTATTAAAATCAAGAATGCTCTTAGTCCAGATGAGTTGCAACAAGCATTGCATATTATTATAAAGCATGAGCAATCTATACATTTTTGTGATGAACTAGACTCATTGACAAAGGGTAAAAGCCTGCGAGGGGAATTAAAAAGTTTATATCCATTCTTAGACAAGGATGGTTTGATCAGTTCGTTTGCATAACTCAGATATACCGCTTGCGCAAAAACATCCTATCATTCTTGCTCGAAAATCACGAATAACTGAACTTATAATACAGGGAGAGCATATAAGGTTGTTACATGCCGGACCTAAGTCACTCCTAGCTAGCTTAAATCAAAAGTATTGGTTAATTAATGGAATGCGACAGGTCAAAAAGGTTACTCATAAATGCTTGGTTTGTTTTAGGCTGAAAGCTGGTGCAGCGAAGCAGCTAATGGGATCCTTGCCTCAACACCGAGTGACGTTAAGTAGACCATTCCAAAAAGTGGGCATAGACTTCGCTGGGCCAGTCAAAGTCAAAAATTCGCGTATAAGAAGGTCTATAATCAGTAAAGGTTATATATGCATTTACGTATGTTTTGTCACGAAGGCAATTCATTTAGAGTTGACTTCCGATCTCTCAACTGATGCATTTCTAGCATCTTTTAAAAGGTTTATAAGTAGGCGTGGCTTGCCCAGCGACGTTTTTTGCGATAACGGTGCTTCTTTTCGTGGGGCAAGGAACCAGCTAGTTGAACTATACAAACTTAATACGTCTGCTGATCACCAGACACTTGTGCAAGCTTATTCCGCTAAGGAAGGTATTAAATTTCATTTTACGCCTAGTTATGCACCGGTTTTTGCAGGGCTTGCAAAAGCGGCTGTAAAGAGTATGAAGTTCCATTTAAAACGAATTGTATTAGATGCAGCACTGACTTATGAGCAACTAAATACGGTCTTATGCCAGATAGAGGCCGTGCTTAATTCACGTCCTATTCTACCTCTCTCTGAGGATATCAATGATTACTGTTACCTGACTCCAGGACATTTTCTTATAGGCACAGCTCTAACTATGTACCCTGAAGTAAATATTTCTCAAAACAAAAGTAATAGGTTAGGGTTTTGGCAGCAAACTATCCATTTGCAACAAAGGTTTTGGAAGGCTTGGTATAAGTATTATTTAAATACCTTGCAGAATAGAAATAAGTGGTGTCAATCGATGCCTAATGTCAAAGTAGGTGCACTAGTACTTATGAAAGAGCCCAATGCTCCTCCTTTGGTGTGGCCTATGGCACGAGTTGTGAATGTATTTCCTGGAAATGATAGCAAGGTTCGAGCCTTACAGCTAAGGACAGCTGATGGTAAATTGTATAATAGATCATTGCAAAGCATAAGTGTATTACACACTGAAGACTAATTTTCTGTATATTTTAACACAATTATTAAATGGTGTACGGTGTGTGTACCTAGCAGTTAATTTACTTTTGAGGGTGATAGTTCCAGCTAGCAGCTGTATAACTAGATTAACTTTTTATTTTTCATATCATATAGTTAAAGATTTATGCTATAATTTATATGCATGATTAATTATTACTAATTTTGTTTGACTATACTACTGGTATGGACAACAATGTGTTCTTTATTTATTAATGTTTTCGGTGAAATAAATAAAACTAAAAAGGACATATTTTATAAATTTAAAAGCTAAGAAATGTTTACCAAGTTTTGTTATTTTTATAGTATTTTGCTAATTTAACAGAATTTCTTAAGTGATTTAAGGCGCACAGAAACATATTTGTTAAAGATTCCATTGATTTTACGTTAATTTTATACTAGTTGGTGGTGATTAAGTATAATAATAATGTTATTTTTAATTTCATTATATTCATAAGGGCGGCAGTATGTTAATGGCAACAAAGTATTTTATGTATAAAAAGAAACTTTTGGCGTGTGTCAGATTCTTGTATATTCTCAATATAGAAAGTCGTGTCTTACATATTGTGTTTTTAATTAAAATATACAGTCCACAAATATAACAAGTTAGCATTGGTCCTCAATCAACGAATAGTGCGCTAAAGTCGCGTCGCGCAATTTATCATAGGTTTTTTAGGTAGGATTTCTTTGGTTGCGAATAATTTTAAATTCCTAATATCTTCTACGGTATTCATTTAAATGGAAAACTATCAAGGACAATTTTAGTCTACATTAAATGCCCAAGTTATCTAATAAACTAATCTGGATAAAGATTGATATTGAATTAGAGATAATAGCTTCGCAAATAAAGTAATATTTTGAAGATAAAAATGGTTACTGTGATTCAACCTTAGGAAATTGACATGTACCATCGCGGACTCTTCTCTGGTCTTTTTGAAGAACTACAGTCATTTAGAACGTTATTTTGATATATCTCATGACGTTTAGCTAGCGTAAGCCATGTAAGCGCCCGAAAATCATTTTTGATTGAATACAGTTAATTGAATTTCCCCTATTATAAAAAAAACTTAATTGGAATGTATTGTATATATAAAAACCTTTCGTAAAAAATTCTCTAAGTGTTAGTGAAAACCGCATTAAAATGCGTCGCGTAGTTCAAAAGACCTAAGCGTACATATGGGCAAGACCGCGGGAAGCGACTTCATTTTATACTATGTATAGATTTATTGAGGAAAGTTAACGACTATATCACTTCATGCTATTTGATCCTAAGGAGCGAATCAGTAATCATGAACGTCAAGCAAGCGGGCAAGCTCGTAGGCAAATACGGGAAGTTGGAACAATGGTAGTTGTAGACTGTGTACAGTTTGCGTTAGAAGCGCGGGGCGGGGCGGCGCGGCGCGTCGCTGTGCGGTAGAGAGTTGGTGGAATAAATTTAATACGGGTGGAACCGTGGGGCACATCCAGTACTATTATAAAACTTAAGAGGTTGTTTGTTAATTGTTTGTTTGAACGCAAAAATATCTGGAACTACGACTCATATTTGAAATATTAGTTTTGTATTATATAGCTTATGTATTGAGGAAGGTTACAGGATATCTTACATCACGCTACGAATTTTAGAGGGCATAGGGGGCCAAGGGTGACAGGGCACAGCTAGTTTATAATAAACAATTTTTTTTTGTTTTTTATAAGATTTTTATTTTATCTAATTATTTATTTAACTTGTTGTTCAAAAGTTCATAGGTACCAGCTTTTAGTAACCCTTAAATGGAAATTACATTTCTTTCGATTCGATGTGAGTAAATAATGTGGGTGAAACTGTTTTCTTTAAATATCTATACTTATAGCAATATTAAATACGAACAAACGAAACCAGACTTTATAATGTTATTCTATATAAAAATTTATCCACACGATATCGCGTAGGACAAAGGGCAAACTGTTGGTGAACTAAAAATATTAAATGCCTGTGAAATAACGTATTACTACTTCAAAGGCAACGGGCAACTATGAAGTTAGGTACATCAAACTTCGTAACGATGTACGAGTCACGACTTACCCGCAGATGAGACATGAACTTTAAATACGACAAAGCTACAGTTTTTAATTAAAAAAAGTAAAGTTAGCAGGACTAGCTTAATATAACTTTAGTAGGTAGAAATACTACATAAAGGACCACTGATCACGAATAAGCCCTTTAAAAAAATTGTCTGTCTGTCTGTTACTATGTCCGGGGTTAACTCAAAAACGGCTTAACCGATAGTTATGAAAATTTTGTACATGGGAAGTATAACTTATTTCATAAATTATGGGCTATAAGAAACATCGATAAGAAATTTAGGAGTCGTAAAAAAATATTCGTTCTTAACTGATTTTCATCAAGTTTTGTAAACGGGAAGTATACGTCATTTCTAAATTGATAGATTTGATATGATTGTCAATAACATGAGTAAATAAAGTTATAGTATTGTCGTAGATAAAAACACAGACGAATTTTGTTAACGAATCTAAATAAGAGAAGTTTTTCTCGACACAATGACTGTATTGTACCTGATGGTAAGTACGGTACAGTTCATAAAAACTGGCGACCGTCGGTGACATAAATTTCATCGGTAGTGTTCTATATCATGTCGGCCTGCTGAAATGACTCTTCACACCTCGTTTGAAGTGTTATAAGAAAGGGAGAACACGTTGGTCTGGAGACTATTCCACATCTGCACGGTACGGCAAAGGTAAGAACTAGAGAAATTCTTTGTTCGTGCCATTGTGGGCGTTGCCTTGTAACTGTGGCTCTATAGACCAGACCACGTGGTTTTGTGGCGAAAGGGGGATGAGGGGATAAGGTCAAACAACTCTTCGGAACATTCAGATGACAAAACACGCTCAGCGAGGAAGTGTCTCTTCGTAGCTGAAGCGGTTCTAAATACTTAGTGGCGTCTCCATCATTGCATTGAGTATCACAGAAACATCATAGAAACGCGAACAATATTACATGCACGGCCGAACCTGAGCCTTGTATAGCAGGTACAATTCGACAGGCGTGAAAAAGCGTCGAATTATATCTGAGAACTGAGACACTCAAACCAACATCACCTATCACCAGCATGTAGAGCACATTGCTGAGTAAAGAACGAGGAAATGACGATAGCGGGCTATTCGGCTATATTGCGAAAAACCTGTCATAACAATTCGATTATGCATGTCGCGTTTCTAGATCAGCCGGTATATATCCATTTTCTACTTACACATGCGGAAATACAGCGGCGACTTGCGATGGCCTGTTGCTCAACTTTTCATAGTCGCCACTGTTTTTAAAATGTACTGTAATTACCATCAGACAACTCAACATTGAACGGATTAGCAATCTTGCTTAGTAACACATTCAACACTTTTTCTTGTGTACTTATCGCGTTAATAATCATATACCAATAATTATATTATAATGGTATCATTAACATTTCTATAGTAGGTCCCTAATTGTCCAAATATATTATTTCGAACGTCTCAAAATTCATTGCGTTCTGCAATAAGCAATTATTAATAAAAACTCATAAATATAATAAGAAGGTATAGATATTTTTATGTTAAGGATAATGTATAACTTACATTAAGATCGATACTATCGCTGCAAATGTTCATCCCTTCGAAAGTCATGACACATCCAACTTTGCAACGTATGTCCCAAATCTGTAAAAGGTATAATTAGAATATATATTCTTAGAATTTTTTTTTTAATGATAATATATAAAGTGATGCTAGATTATATATAATTATTTTATACTGGGCGCTTGTAATAGGTTCGCTTATCTGAATTAGATTTAATATAGTATAAATCTTAAAAATAGCTGATTACTGCGAATATTGCGCACATTAAAAATGTCATGCTAATGCTAATAGGTAAACATGCACAAAATGTAAAAACTGTTATGTTAGTTCTTCTTCTTCTTGTACAATTTTGCCAAAGGCATGTTAAATAAGATGTTTTTCCAACCCGGGAGTTGGTAGCTTTTGCAAAAAAAAATTTAAACAATTTATATGCTGAAAATACAAGGTGTTCAGAAAGGGTATCGGGTATTTGTTTTCGCGCCATATTCGAAACGGGGCGTCTAAAGGGTGCGGGGAGGGGTTCGTGGCGTCCGCCATTTTGTGGAGTTTTAGTCACGATGGAACAGTACTCGGGGACGCATCGCGCATTTTGCGTACGAGCGTATTATCGTAATGGTGATTCAATAGTGACTGCTCAACGTCTCTATCGTGCGGAATATCGTACACGCCACGCGCCAAGTGACGATAGCATTAGGAAATGGATCAGGATGTTCGAGAATACAGGTGCGATAGTTAAAATACAAAACTCTGGTCGTCCTCGTTCAGTTCGCGATGAAGAAACAATTCAAGAAGTTGAGGCGTCGATTCGTCAAAATCCGTCTTTATCCATCCGAAAGCGAAGCCAAGCGTTAAACATCAAAAAATCGTCTTTACATTCGATTTTAAAGAAAGACTTACATCTAAAAGCCTATAAAATTCAATTGGTTCAAGAATTGAAGGATACGAACTATGCTAATCGACTGAATTTTGCGAACGAAATGCTGCAGCGATTTAACAACTTTAACAACATACTGTTCAGTGACGAAGCAAATTTTCACCTGAATGGTCATGTTAATAAGCAGAATTGTCGGTACTGGGCAGTGGAGAATCCGAGACGAAAGCATGAACGACCCCTGCATAGCCCAAAGGTCGTTGTTTGGGCCGCTATGTCTGCTAAAGGCATAATTGGTCCTTATTTTCATGAAGATCAACGAGGCCGAGCAATTAATGTGAATAGTGACCGTTATTGCGATATGTTGCGAAATTTTTTGGTCCCAGAGTTGCCGTAGTTTGCAGGTTTCAACTCAAGAACGTGGTTCCAGCAAGATGGGGCCACTTGCCTTACCTCAAATGACTCAATGGAAGTTGTTAACGAATTATTCCCTAATAAAGTCATTTCGCGAAGGGGTAACATCAACTGGTCTCCCAGAAGCCCCAACCTTAGCCCGCTTGACTATTTTGCATGGGGATACCTTAAAAGTAAGGTTTATCAAAACAATCCGACGAATCTAACCCAGTTAAAGCAAAACATCAGGTCAGAAATGGCAGCAATATCGATAGCTATGTGTCAACGTGTTATCGCCAATCTTCGTTTCCGTTTATAAGAGTGCCAGCAACGTAACGGTCATCATTTGGATAACATCATCTTTTCCAAATAATTATCCAATTCATATGCTAATAATAAACAATAAACTTTTTTATTGCATACAAATAATGTTTGTTTCATTGAACTTACAAATACCCGATACCCTTTCTGGACACCTTGTAATACACCTATGAATATATTTTTTTCATTAATACACCGTAAAAAGTGATTTAAAAATATTTTTTAATTGAAATAAAAATTTACCATAAAAACGCGGTAGGATAGTACCATGGTATCATCATCATTCATTTTATATGTCATTTTGTATGATAACAGTGACAACTTACACAAGAGTTTAACATTCATTAACTCCTGAATTATGACGTCACGTTTTCTAAACGGTGTTTCAAATCACGTGACTCACAGACAAAAATAATAATTTTCCAAAGGAAAATTTAAATAAATAAACAAGTACTTTTCCACATTTGTATTGCTCTATGCATATAAACTAAATATCAATATTACTCAATAATTGACTTTAATTTTTAAACTTGTAGTAAACTAGCCGATTAATATCTTGCAATGTTTAAACACAGCTTGACATAGGCAGGTAGCCAAAATAAAATAAAAACATACCTTGAACAAGATGGCGACCCTGGTTAAAATCATACTACATCTATGGTTAAAATTCTCCAGGTAGTTTTTGTGGAAACTTTAAATGAATGTTTCCCTTATTATTTACAATTCACTTTACATGTACACATTAATTATGTAAAATGCTGCTAAAATTACATTATATAGAGCCGAATAATATAAGATTATAAATTAAAATAAAATCCGCATTACACTACAAGATCCCACCAAAAACTCTCGTCATGTTTTTGTCTTGTGTTTTAATATCGACTTTCCTAGTAACTACTCAGCTAGTATTTGGTCATTCTTTACATATTAGGCAAATTCAAAATGATATACCTTCGGTTTTTTTATTACGGTTTGCGAAAATAGAAAAATATGGCGTTATAATGATTTAGATTATATTAACACAATATAAATGACGTACTTTTTAAAGAATTAACATTTTTAAACTGACAAATGTAAAGTGGTGTGCCCTTTAGAATTTTGCTTCCATTATATAAAAAACTAAAAGGTCGACTATGCAATATACATACAGCTTAAATACCTCTTCATACAAACGGCGTTTGAAATGGAGCCCTGAGAGAATGCATTGTGTTTCGTAGCATCTGCTACATACAGGACAGTATTCTTTGCAGACGACGCCAAACAGGGGCCTTTTAATAAATAATTTTCAACAATTTAACCGCCAAAGCGAAATATTTTAATCTCGGTAGAGATGCTTTGAGTCTGTACGTAATGTTTTATTCAAGGCGTGTTCACAAGGCGTGAGTATAGTTAGGTACTTGCTTCTACTACTGTCAGTAAATATAATCTTTTACACCAGCAGTGATAGATAGTATTGGCAAAATAGAATCTTTTGTTTCATGCGTAAGATTTTTATTGATACTCCTTGTTTTTTTTTTTCTTCTTCATTTAGGTATACTTTTTCCTTTTAGCCTTACCTCACCAAAGTAAGGTCGGCACAACATGTTTTTTCTCATCCACTCTCCTATATCAACTGTCATTTCAGTGACACATTTTATACACATATTATTCCTCACACAACACATCCATACAATGTTCAGTTTTTCTCTACTCTTATATCCGTCCACCTTTATATTTACATAACAGTTTTCTAATTAGATGACTTTCACCCCCTTTTCATGACATGATCATACAATGTCAATCTATGTCGTATATTAATACTTCATGGATTAGCATAACTGCAAAACCAAGTGATTCATAACACTAACTTTACGAATTTATACTAATTATAATAAGATGCAAAGAAAAGCTTTTTCATTTAATGACAACTGCATTTCTTGCTGGATGTTTTGTTACAATGGATTCCAATAAGGCAAGACGCTAAACCTATAAATGGACTGACGCTTAAGTGTTTATAGTCAAGTCCGGTGAAGCTCTAAAAGCCATCAGAGGCTCCAGGGCCCCTAAGACCAACAGTATAGTCAGTTCTAAAAAAAAACAAAAGTGTTTATAGCTTATCGGTGTAAGCTACTCGAAACAAGGGGAACACTAAGTAAGTACTATAATAGTATATTTGTCAACTTATTAGGTACTTATGTTTATGTATTGTAAACAAGTACCAACGATTCATAATAATATTATGTCCTTACATATGAAATTGGCGTTTTGTACGGAAGAATATAAAGTCATTTTTTTTTGTAAAATATATTTAATTATTCAAAGTATGCACCGTTGTTATCTATGCACTTTTGCCATCTCATGGGTAGTTAATTGATTCCTTTACTAAAAAACCACCGGGGCGAGAATGAATAAACTCTTTGGAGGCGGTTTGGACTGCCGCATCGGAGTTGAATTTTTTTCCTTGTAAGAAGTTAAATTCCGGAAAAAATGGTAATCTGTTGGAGCAAGGTCCGGGGAGTACGGTGGATGTCGCAGACATTCCAATTGTAGCCCATCTAACTAGTGGTTGTTTGTTGTGCAGTGTGTGGTCTTACGTTGTCGTGAAGCAGCAGTAGCCTAGAGCGATTGACCAATCTCGGTTATTTAGCAGCTAGTTCTTCCTTCATGGTTTGCAGTTACTGACCATAGATATCTGCCGTAATCGATTGGTCAGAATTTAGAAAACTAGTGAACGACAACGGTGCTATTCCACCAAACACTCACAAGTAACTTTTTCTGAGTCAATTTTCGCTTAGGGCAGGATTTAGCTGGGTTTCCAGGGTACAGCCATTGCGACGAGCGCTTCCGATTATCGTACAGTATTCACTTTTCATCACAAGTAATGATTCGATTTAAAATCCCTTCATTATTGTGTCGGTTGAACACAGCAGTCGACGCGTGTTTGCAAGTTCGATTCACTCAATTCATGAGGTACCCATCGTTCAAGTTTTTTACTTTCCCGATTTGCTTCAAGTGGATTAATACAGTTTTATCACTTACCCCGAAGGCTGCAGCTATCTATGAAGTGCTTTGTGATGGATCCGCTTCCACAATAGCCTTTAATTCTTTATTTTCCGCTCTGGTCTCCGGCCGTCCACGGAGTTGGTTCTGAAGGTCGAAATTTCCAGAACGAATACTTTGAAACCAAAAACGTACCATGCTTTCTTTGGCGACAGCAGCGCCGTACACATGATTAATTCTTCGAGCTGTTTCTGCAGCACTAGTGCCACAGTAGAACTCGTATTCGTAAATATACCGAAATTTCATGTTTTCCATTGTGCGGTAATTAGCAACGCCAAAGAAAAAAATAATGAGGAAAAACAAATGAATGACTGTTTTCAAAACTGAAATGTACCGGTTAAATGAATTTTTAAATTTTAATTTGGAATTCTAAACCAAAGAGGGAGATATTTCAGATCAAATTGGTCAGTACGACAAAACGCTAATTTCATATGTAAGGACCTATTAACTAATTATAGGATTAGTCTCTGTTTCAAGTATATTGTATACAATTACAATTGAAATAACGAAAATCAATTTAAACAAGGAGCTCCAAAATAATTTTAATTAAACATTTTCTTATAAATTAAAAGTACCTACAATAGTTTTTATCTTATAAATGCAGCATTTCATATAATTCTCAGTTAACTGGCGTGTCAACCACAAAAATACGTCAGTGAGCTATGTTTTGTTCAACATTTTGTGTAGTTTTTCCTTTTAAACACTGCCTTTGGCAAAGGTGGGCGGTGATGTTAAGTAGCGCTGTCGTTTGCTAGCGAGTTTTTGAAATTAAAAAAGTTTGTTTGTACAAAAATGTAACCACGAGAAATGTCGAGCTTAACAATGTAACCAAATGTTAGCTTGAAGAAAAGAATAGTTTTAATTTTAAAGAATATTGCGTATTTCCTAATTTGCGGTATTCACGAAAAACAAGTTTAGAATTCTAATAAAGCTTATCCGATCATGGCGGAAGTTTGTATAAAATTCAATATTATAATTATTGCTTAATCTACCATAAAACATATTGTTATTAATTTGTATTTTTAGAATATGTCTAGATTTCTTTTATTCTATTATAATTTTAGTAGCTCGGTTTTGACTTCCGTTAGTTGAAAGGAAATGTCGTTCATTACGATAAAAAGTTTACGATAATTCATTTACGATAAAAAACGACAGACAGTCAGCATTGTGCTACGAAGCAAATCGGTTGTGCTAACTAAATAAAGTGGCTTATAATGAAAAACAACCTTTAAAACTGAAATAACAAAAGTCTGATACAAATATCTTGGTATATTATAAATGAATGACGAAGCGCGAGCTTAAAAAAAATTGTTTTATACAACAAAGGTGACAAAAAGCGTATAGCCCGCCTAATGGTAAGCGATTACAGTAGCTTATGAACGTTTGTAACAGCATAAGTAGCGCGATGCCGACCATAAAACCCCTACGCCAAGGAGCTCTGGACACCATATTCACCGCAGGAACACGACACATGATAATTTGTCTGCGATCTTCTGTAGGGTGGATGTATTTCACCAGTTTGTGTCTCAAGTAGAGAGAAGAAATCTCCAAAGATCTGTGGCCTACTTCAAAAATAAGTTAAAAAACTAAGAGAAAATTAAATAATAAATGCTCATAAAATAAAACTCATTGTTTCTTTTATACTTCGGTATCTCTAAAGACACTAAATGCAATATGTGCTATGTTTTTATTAATTATGTGTTGCTTCAGCGTTAAGACATCGACATCTGGTTTCAAAAAAGTAAGTGAAAGTATTCTAAAGCTGAGCAATGTTAACCAAATACGTCAATTACTATCACATAGCTTCCTTTTCCTCAGTATAAAATCAATATTTCATTGGTTTATTGAATAATGTGCCCGCAGCTATAAACATTATGCATGAATGTTCTAAACGTAGATTTAGCATTCGGGCCACAATCTTAACGGTCATTAAGTGACGATGAGGCTGAAGATGGTGATACGCTGTCTAGTGGGGGAACTATCAATCAAGTCCATCTGCCAGGATACACCTACACGTATTTGGAGGTAGATTTTTAACTTGAGAGTGGTAGGCAGCCAGGCTGGCATTAGAAAATGGTTTCATTACGATGTTTTCCTTTACCGAAAGCTCAGGCTCATAGTAGGGAATCGAATAAGTGAAACTTACTCTAAGAGTGTTGTCCCAAGCACCGCTGGCGAACATATAAGGCCTTTGTTTATGACACCGCAGAGCACAGACTTGCCCGAAGTGCATCCGCTGTAACTTTTTGGGTATGAACTGCAATCGAAGCTTATGCACTTTGTACGTCATTTCAGCCTAAAATTACATAAAAATATGATTTATGAAAATTACAAATCAAAGTGTCCATTTTAAGAAGCCTTTGCTACTGTTTTAGTAGCGCTGGATAAAATTACTTTCAGCAAATGTTTTACCAGTATACTTAATTGTTCAATTAATGATTACTAAAATTTACATAGACTCGATTATATTATCTGAATATTTCGCACATTGTAGAATTTAAACATTTTAACTAATTAACATCAACAGAATATGGTATTCCTAATGCAAAAGTGATTAATCATTTTTTTAACGAAAACATTAATTTTAAACTATTTGTCTGTTTCGTCAATAGCGGGGAACATAAATTAGTTTGAATGATTAATTTTGATGAATAATTAACACATAGATATAAACAATTATCAGTTAAAACACCTTTGAAAAATAATATAATATGAGTTATACCGTTAACAAATGAATCATTGTGTAAAACAATAGCAAGAAACGTAGGTATAAAAAATCAGCTATCAGCTAGATGGCTTTCTATCTCTTGAATGAGTGAAGACGATAAAAGAAGTTATCAGTTTGTGTTATTATGCCTTACAAGCAACTAGCTCCATCTTTATTCGCGTTAATTACAATACAAAATTTAAAATCAATAAAAAATATAGAGATAATGCAAACATTTACCTTCAACAAGTTGTTAACAAGCGTAATAAGTAATTCTTGATCAGAAGTCTTAAATCTAAGGAGCTTTGTGAATCACTCATATATGCATGGATGCAGACACGTCAAATTTATTATAGTATTAAAATGAGATTAGGCCGTAACATTTTAACATCGTGAATTTTTTACAAATAAACTCGACTGTTTAGCGAATTAGCCAACAAATTTCTGATATTAGTCAACGAGCATATTAGAATTAGAAAAGGTAATTGAACTTTTCATGCTCGTTTAAACGATATTCATATTTTAACCCTTAAATACAAGATTATTACTTTTATTTAAAAAAAATTGAAATGCAAAGGTTAACTAACGGTTAAGAAGATTCTGAAATCAATAATACATTATTTGCTACTCATTAAAGAATATTTGTATCTAACTATCAAAAAATATAGTCGGAAATCAACATAGGTACTAAGGGTATTTTCATATTATTTTACTACATAATAATATAGGGTTGACTATATTATCAACTCTGTCCATTTTGCGGACGTTGTGTGAATCATCTACAATTTACACGACTTTTCCGTAACAAGTACTCTGTGGTTTCAAATTCTTTATCTTTTAAACGGTTACCTATATAAAATTCGGTCATTGCATTCAATTCTATGAATTCATTTCATAGAATATTCATCATAATCCTGATTGTTATAGAATCTATGATAATAACAGTGTGACGCCTACGCTTCAATCCGTAATTTAATCCCTAGACGATAAGCTATTGTTAATACAATAATTTTACAGTATTCAATATTTATAACCGACTGTCATTCGCCCGCGGCCTTTTCCCTATTCGAAACAAAATGACTCGCTCGTAAATCGATAACAATAGATTTTTATTTTGTTAAAAATCTAATAAATATTTGCAATGATAAATCGATCATTCATTAATTGGTTGGTACTGAAGTATTTCGACGCCCCTCATTTGATGGCGCCCGCCTGCGGTGCGGGCCTTGCATACCCGCTAGCGCCCGCCCTGGTTGTAAGTCAATTTAAATGAAGAAGCGAATTAAAACAATCAATTTTTTGAGAATTTTTTCATATTATGTAGGTACTTATTTTTAACGTATTAAAGCCTTTTGTCTATTCAGTTCTGGATTTCTTTCTTGAAATAAGTATTTAATGTAAATGTTAAGAACTCATAATATAATACGGAAGCGTAAAAAAAATATTGCGAAAAAAACTCCGAGAAAATACAAACGCAACGTTCATTTCTGTTATTCATCTTTTGTGCTTGTTCATTCCAATTGATCTAGGTTTTACCAACCCATTTACCCTCCTTTATGACCCATTTAACCAAGCTACTTTATAAGTTCCGGCGATTGAACACAATGTATCACTAGGATCTTGTTTCCTACGAAAAAAAGCGGTCACAAAGTAATAGACAATTGCGAAAGTGTTGGGCAAAATGCAATTAAATATCAATTAAAAATTACAAAATGTTATAGGCTACTTTATTAATAAAATGCAAGCAAGTAATTAAATTAATAATGAAAACTTCTCATTTTCATAGGTAGTTGCAATTACTAAATTTTTTCCAATTGCGAATTGAGGAACCTATATAAACAAGCTAAATTATTAAAGCGGAGACAAAAATACCCGACTGCAAGAAATACAGTTGACTAAAAAGAACTGTTGTTGCCTTTTATTTGATTCCCAGACGTCGCACCTAAATATTATATAGTCACTCCCACAATTACGACGAATCTGTCTCTAAAAGCAGTTTCATTGTGGTCATTTGCTAAAGCTAACGCGGGTAATCTGATATACTGCGGGCCGCACGCAGGCACCCCTTCTCCAGTCCAACAAAAACACTTTAAAAAGTAATTATGAACTTTATTTACTAATTAATATAATTAAAATTACATTAATGTCAATTATTCACTGAATTATCTAAACAGTAATTTAAATTACAGTAATTAAATTACATATCACTGAATTAGTAATTACATTACGAAAGTAATTGATTACGCTCAACACTGTTCAGTGGTACCTACGTTAGCAATGAGAAAATAATTATGTTCTCCTTGTTATTACAATGTCAACGTCGCAATCAATAAAATACTTATTATTAAAATATAACAACGGTGACCCCGCAACCCGCAACCAATATTCTCAAATTTGTGTAAAAGATTTTCTTCCCGACTACATAAGTAATAGAATAAATATAAGTAGGCAATTTGATCCGCCTTGAACATCCTCTGGAGTTATGCTACTTTTTCTTATTCAATCTCTAACAAGTTTGTTTTCGGAATATCAATAATTCTAGTGCTTAATAACTTTATTAGTATTCTTTATACTTACTATATAGACAATGTCCAAAAAATACTATTATGGTAAAGAAAGATATCAACAAACCTCTTGACTCTCTATGTCATAAACTTTTATCGATGTGTCGCCGTATCCGACAATCATCTTTGTTTGTCCAAAAGTCAATCCTAACGAGAGCGCTGGAGATCTCTCTGTAAAGTATAATAAATAATATAATAATTAAATAATATATTTAATATTAAATATTGTATGGACAAAACAATGAAACATACCTAATAGTTTATCATTATAAAATAACATGCTTACTTAGTTAATACACAAAAATCAAGTTCTGAGCTGTATTTTGTTCAAAGTTTGATCAAAAACGTTTGGCCAACGGAAGCTGTGATTTCGGAGGAATCTATTTTCAACATAGTTTACATAAAAACTAATAATGTTACATAAATAAAACTTACGACTAACAAAAGAAGTTGCATAGGAAGAAATTCCAGGAGTACCGTAGAATTGCAAATTTAGGGATTCTAATGCTGGATCTGCTTTAATACAGTACGCTGGTGGATCTACTATAGAAGGTGATATCTGAAAATAGCAATGAACTATGAATTCTAATCAATATTTTACATGTGTTTTGATTTATAATGGAGTTTAGTTTTAGCGCGTTCGAAGATCGGCCTTTATTGAAACTAATATGGGTTGCAAAGCAAATAAAAGTACTTATATACTTAGTATCACAGTGCTCAATCTTTTATATAAAAATCTTGTGTCCGTCTGTTAGTTACTGTAACTTATAAATAATTATACATTTATATTTTTCAGTTGTTTACCTGAATGTTTTATTTCACGCAGTAGATTTATTTATTGTTATATGTATATGAGATATCAGATACATATTGCTTACAACATAACACTGTGTGCTCATCAACAAAATCTCTTACGGTTTATATAATAATTCAATATTTCAAAGGGGTTGGGTTAGGCAAAATTACTTTTAAGCAGCTAGAAGATTACTTTACTATTTACTTTAAAATCAAATAAGACAGATATCGAGACTATTTTTAGCGGCCAATACTTTTTCCAGTATGTTTATGAGCAAAATTATAAGTTACTGTGGTAGGAATGGTATTGAATTTATACAAATGTAATAATTTAAGGCTTTACATTAAAAACTTTGACAAAATTTGGACACTGATTAAAGTATATCCATCTTTGTTTGATGCACACTGATAAAATAAAACAGAATAAAGATAAACTTTCCTTATACATAATCAACATTTATAAGTAAGGAATAATAAATTTTAAGTTTAAATTTTAATTCTAAATTGATTAAGTAAGCTCAAACTTTTTTAACATAGGTTCATGTTGGCTGCGTAAAACCAAAACCAAAATCAAATCAAATTAGACAAAGATATGACACTGAATATGCTTTGTTGGTTCTTTAGTATTAGAAGCTAAGTGAAAGTTGGACCAATATGAATTACAGTACAATGTTTCTATTATTCTTTTCAGGTCACTTTACTCGCCTGCGAGGTCTATAGCCTCGTCTTTTGAACACCATTCTTCATTTTAGTATATTTCTATGGGCACGGCTTTATCAGCATAAATCGTCTTTATACACGACGATAGTAAACAAGCGTGTAGTCCGCCTTATGCTAAGCGACCACCACAGTCTATTGACGCTCGGAACACCAGAAGCATCACATATGCGTTGCCGAACATTTAAAAACTTCTTCACTCCCCTCTTGAAGAACCTCACACTGCAGTTGCTTGGAAAAACTTCAGTAGCTAGGTACGTTACTTATAAACTCTTGCCGTAGAAATCCTAATATGTCCTGTATTACGATATAGCAAAATTGATAGTTAAACATGGCACTTAACACTACTTACATTAGGTATCTCAATCCGATACACAGCACCGTCCATACAAGCGGCATAACATACCCTTTCTTCAGAAATACTATATTCGATAGCATATATTGGCTTCGGAGGAAACTGTATATTGCGTAACGTGCAAAGAACTGTGCCTGTACTCCCGTGTCGCATCTAAGAACGTCATTAAATAATAATATTGCAATATTACTATACTATCAAAACGTTATGACAATTTTGTAATGATTTAAATTTTAAAACGTAATAAAATATTCTTTGCCAATCAAATAACAAAGTCATTCGTAAACTAAATGATTTTTTCGACCCAATAGTAGAAATGAGTAGGAACGTAACTAGAAAAGACAAAGAAATCTCTGATTAATCTTTTGTTTAGAGCCAAATCAATTTCTTAAAGCCTAGTTATGGAGTAAATATCAGCCTAGAAATACGCTATTTTGAATCCGCCATACATGATACAGAAGAGATCAAGTAGAAATATCATAGATGATGGAGGCTATTAAAAATTTATTGATATTTGGTCAATTTTTAATACAAAATCAATCCAAAGCATAAGCTTAGGCATAGGAATGCTCTCCTATTTTTTGTTGTTTTTTTTTTCCATTTCAGGGCAATATCACGAAATTACTCTTTTTTCATGAGTCTAGCCATTCCCACTAAATCCGTATTCATATTTAAATCTGCGTCACGTACTACCTACATATATACGAGTAGACAGCATACAATCTACATTGTATGTATAACAAGAAATTAATTTATGAAGCCGTAGGGACTTTTTTTTAACGTTGAGAAACCCGTCATGGGTACACACCCGCCCGGGGGGACGAGTGGTTTTGTGAAACTCCTACTCACTTGAACTCCACAGTGTACCATCCGCCACCATAGTGGGACGACACGGGTCTCGCGGTTGCATTCTCCGCGACGCCCCGGCGGCCGGCCCCAATTTGGGCCTCCGGCGCTATACAGACACAGTCTGTCCAGACTGTCACTCAGACGGCTGAACCAGTGTAATGGGAAGACGGACCCCCAACCCGTCTCCCCTTGGTTCAGCAATGGAAAATGTGTACAATTTAGCACATACTCTATCCTCAAAAATACGAAAGCTATTTTTTCCTCAGATCGAAACTAACTTTGGGCCTTAAACGAACCAGGGTCCACAAGTATTAACAACAGATTTTGATAATTTTTAAATGCAACTCGTTTTACTTCCAGCGCTTCTAATAGCATCGTAGAGGAACTAGTAATTATCTACAGTAAATAAAACGACACATTTGATCATATTTCAAAATTACTAGTCGTCGCGTCGTCCCTAATAAAAAAAACAAAACAACTATGAATACTGAAGAACAATTATTAATATCTAAATTATTTTAAGGTAGGTGATATTCTTTTGATAGCATACATTTTACTTCAGGGCTTTTAAACGTTAAAAGCTACGTGCAAACATGCCGAAGTAAGTACTATTATTTTAGGACAGAAACAACCGCTATGTTTACATTACTGTACTAAAACAATATCTACCTGTATGAGACCAGATGAATGACCAACGATAACATGGGATCCGCACGGTGAATACTGTAACGCTGTTATGTACCCTGATTCTGTGAAATACCATCTATGAAATATGATATAATTTTTGGTTCCACTTAGAAATTTATTATAATTATCTTTTATCCAATCGTAACGATTCTCGTCTTTTAATTTTCCGTGATAGTACATCGGGTACCAGATGTTTGGACGTTGTTCATTTTGATAATAAAATTCTATATTATTTGCGTATTCAGCGAGAATATACTTTTCATCGTCCATTGTTATACTATAAACTTGCAGATAAACCTACTCGATTTAAACGTCTCATGGCTTTTGTGGACAAAGTGGTGTAGGGACTTAAATTAATGCTATTAAAATTTTTAACACGGGTGAAATCGTGAAGCCCCTTCCGACATATAAATAAAAATGAAATGGTGTTCATTGATAAGCACATCACTTGAGAACGGCTATACCGATTTGGCTATTTTTTATTTTAAAATGTTCGTAATAGTCCGAACTAAGTTTGTATGGAAAGAAAAATTGGAAAATCTGCCTGAAAATTTTCCTTCTATCCGATTTTTGTATGAATTCAAGACTATTATAACTCTTAATTTAAAGGATGGATATGCTTTTGATTAGGGATATGCGTAATTATTTTTTTGTTTTGTAATTGAAAAGTTAGTAGGGAAAAAACGTGATAAATGGCTCTGTGGTCGAGTTATTGACTGTTGGGAAGCGTTTCTTGGGTAACGTCTTCCGGGCCAGCTAGTTATAATATACAATTAATATTCACTTGGTTAAAAAAAATCTGTTATCGTGGTTTATATCTGTTAATTTATTCATCTAATTATAAAATACTTATATTAACAAATTAAGGTCGTCAACTATCAACCCGACACCCGACCCACACCGCATCGCCTTTTGCGGTTGAGTTCTCTTTGTATGGAGTTCCATTTATATGCACCTTGGAGAAGTTTAATAATATGTGCTCATTTGTGAACTCCGTAACGTTACCGTATCGACTCGCACGCAAGCAGTCCATACGTGGACGCGAGTGGACAGCGAGTTGTCAACGCAAGGATGATTTGTTGTCCATGCGACGCGGCAGCGCGACACCACGTGCCTACACCTCGATGAAAATCGCTTATTTATTATACCTCAATTCCTTGATACACGATGTTCGCAAGTTGACCACGCGGCGTTCACCCGTAGACAGCGAGGAGCGGTGCTCGTCGGGTGCCAGGTAGATAAGTAAGTGACGTCCTTTATACCTGAATCAATCCAGAGGAATGGCCCACAATGATAATTTCCCCATCAGGAGAATACGTCATACAGAAGATAAAACCGCAAATGGACAAATAATCTAGCTTCAACAATGCCTCATTCTTTGTATCCTTAAAGAATCTATCTTCATTGTCTTTCAACCATGCTACGTCTGTAACGCTCAGCCCTTTCTCGGCAAACGATACAAATGGAGTTTTATCACTTTCTTCCTCACGAGCCAATTGCCTTTTCACGCGTTCCTTATACTCTTTTACGAAAACCTTTATGTCAGATTCGCTTTCTGATAAATTGAATCGACTATACGTCGAAAGGTTATAGGAACTGATCATTATTTTATTGTATTAAAAGTAAAACGATACACTTATCCGAATAGGTATAAGTCACGCTGGTAAAATGTCAAAAATTCAGTCTCTTTTTCATTCTTCTAAAAGTCGAGATCAATTCTATAAAAAGGATAGTTCAGTTTTCCTAATAACTTATCAGCAAAACATACTTACATATTTGTAATGAATGATTATTGGTACTTTGTAATAGTTACCTAGAGAGTAGGTACCTACCTACATTTGAAGATTATTGGACAAGATATACCTACCCTACTGTTCCTACTTTACCTTGCCAAAGAAGTCCTGCCAAGTCATGGAAAGAAGAAGGGGCCAAACACTTTAAGAAGGTGCTAGAATGTTAAAAACTTTCTACTCTATAAAGTAGCCAAAAATTTGGCTTGAAAACGAACACAAGTTTATAACTTAAAAAAGTTTTATTTATTGATTATGAAAAATTCGTCAACGAAGATAGTTAAAAATTCACAGGTTTCGTCGGTACCGCATGCGATACTAACTATACACAAACGTGTGAACGCATCACAAGCGCTTGGCACATCGCACCAGCTCCGTGTCAAGCCTTTTTTTTTTTTTTTTTTTACGTGGAGAAACCCATCATGGGTACACACCGGCCCGGGGGAACGAGTGGTTATGTGAGACTCCTACTCACTAAAACTCCACGGTGTACCATCCGCCGCCATACTGGGGCGACGCGGGCACTGCGCTGGCATACAGCCGCGCCGCCCCGGCGGCCGGCCCGGCTAAACCGGGCCCCGGCCTAATGTAGGAGATGGCTCAGTACACCCTAGCCGTCTCCTCCGTCCACCGAACCTGTGCAATGAGAAGACGGGCCCCCCGACCCGTCTCCTCTTTTCAGCTAGGGTGGCGGGAGTTGGCGAATGAACCGCCTCCTCCTGCCACCCGTTCGTCTTTGACGGAGAGGGCCGCTCAGGGGATCCCCCTCGCGCGCCCTCTCCGCAGCCTCCTTCTGCGAGATGATGTCCTCGCAGAAGGAGGCCATCGCCGTCCATGCAGTCTCGCTGCCGAGCATGGCTCTCACCACACTCGGCAGCGAGAGGTCCCCTCCAACAGCTACGGCCAGAGTGCGGCGCTGTTCCACCCACGCAGCACACTTAGAGAGAGTGTGCTGCGCCGTGTCCTCTAAAGCCCCGCACTTGTGGCACGTAGTGTTGGGCTCCCTCCTGGCTATCTTGTGCAGGTACCATCCGAAACAACCATGTCCGGATAGTACCTGCACAAGTCTAAACGTCAGGGAGCCCCGCTCCCTGGCGCACTACTCCCGGAGGACCGGGCGGACGGCGTCTATGGTATAACGCCCATAGCGCGCGTCCGCCAGGTCCTCCTCCCACCTCCTGATGATCTCCTCCCGGGCCTCCCGCCGGACCCTGTCTACCTCTGTGGGAGCTGGAGGCTCCCCTAACTCTCTCCTCGCCGTGAACCTGTACACGGCGGCGAGCACCTCCGCCTCCAACTCCCACGGCGGGGAGCCAGCAAGAACCATGGCCGCCCCCGCGGACACCGACCGGTACCCGCGGATTACTCTCAGCGCCACGACACGCTGCGTAGCACGCAGTACGCGTCTGTTCGTGGCACTGAGGGCATCCGCCCAGATCGGTGACCCGTAGACGGCCATGCTCTTGACAACTCCCGCGAACAAACGGCGACAGCTCGTGCCCGGCCCCCCCGAATTCGGGAGAAGCCGGCCGAGAGCCGCCGCCGCTCCCACTATCCGCGGTTCGAGTCCCTTAAAGTGGGACTCGAACCGCCAACGTTCGTCCAGGATGAGGCCCAGATATTTCATCTGGACCCCAACCCGGACCCTCACACTTTCCACGTATATGTGGGCCCCAGGAGGCGGCCCACACCGAGGCCCATGGAAAAGTAGGGCCTCGGTCTTCTCAGCCGCCACCCTGAGGCCCAACGCCTTTATGCGCCCGACCACGAGGGCAGCGCTCTCTGTGGCCAGGCGCGCCACCTCTTCATAAGTCTCCCCCTGGGCTACGACTAGGGTGTCGTCCGCGTAACATAGCACGTGAATCCCCGAAGGGAGTGCTACGCGGAGCACCCAGTCGTAGCCCATGTTCCACAGAAGCGGCCCCAACACCGACCCCTGTGGAACACCACACCCAACGTGCCGCCGAACCACATTACCCCTCCCGTCTACGAAGGCGACCTCCCTGCCCTGGAGGTAGTCCCCCAACAGCCGCCGCAGGTACGAGGGCACTCCGAAAAACCGGAGCGCCTCCCGTATAACACCATACGGCAGACTGTTGAAGGCGTTGGCGATGTCGATCGACACCGCCAACAACCTACCTCCTCCCTCGGTTCCCTTCGCAGACCACTCCTTCAGGATGGAGAGGGCGTCCAGCGTTGAACGCCCTCTCCGGAAGCCGAACTGCCGGTCCGAAAGTACCGGCCCAACTTCCTCCAAGTGCCGGACGACACGAGACGCCAGTATACGCTCCAGCATTTTACCCGTGTCGTCCAGCAACACAAGGGGCCGGTACGAGGACGGGCAGTCCGGGGGGCGACCCTCCTTCGCCAGAAGGCAGAGTCGCCCCACCTTCCAAAGCTTTGGGAACCGTCCAGCCGACAAACAACGGTTGAACAGCTCCCGAAGCTCTCCCCCCATGTGGTCCAGCGCCACACTCAACAGCCGGCCCGGAACTCCATCTAGAAAAATTGCTACGGAGCCGTCAATGTCACCCGCCCAATAAGGTTGGGCAGGGACGGGACACAGTACGGCTCCGCAGCCACCGCGACGTTGATGCTCCACTCCGCCACTGATTGCACAAATAGGTCTTGTGCATTGGCGGAGTGGTTCAGATTCGCCTGAAGGTAGTTAGTACGGCTCCGATCCATTAACGAGCCGTACCAACTACCTCCGGCCTTGGCCTATTCACAATAGCCCTGGGGGGCCACCTCTTGGATGAGGGGGGCTTACAACTGGCCCCCCCCATGTAATGAACCGCTGGTTTGCCAGCGGCGGCACATACAGCGCAGTGTAGCTTCACTGCCGCACATTCTGCCGCCGCATGGCCCGACCCCCCGCACCTGTAGCATAGGGCGCTACGATCCTCCATAGCCTCACACATCGGGCGAGTGTGACCCAAGCCCATACACCTAAAATAACGTAACGGTTTTTCCTCCAGTGGATGGACTCGGACCACACTCCACCCGATGAGGAGACGGCCGACCTCCACTAATTTCCTGGCAGCAACGAGCGGGAGCGACAGGTGCGCGACGCCACCACCCCAGGCATTTAGGCGAATCTCACCGGCCCTAATTTGTGACGCCTCGCAGCCACTTTTTGCCGCCACTGCTACTACCAGCTCCTCCTTGCTCACGGTCTCATCTATGCCGACGAGCCTAACGTCTGCCCTCTTAATCGGCCTGGTCACTGTAGCGACACCTGCCATCGCCTCTGTCAGCTTCATTGCCAGGCCGTCCGCTTTTTCAGAGCCACTGGCACCAGGAAGCTCGATTATCCTGGAGCCAGTAGCTGTCTCCCGAACCTTAATCTCATCTATGCCGAGTCCGGCCAGCTGGACCACCTCCCGAGCGCCTAGTAGGGCCGCCCTGTAGTCGACCCCCCTCTCCACTGCTTCCGGCTGCAGGGTGACTATCACCGCAGCGCACGTGGCGAGGAGGGCAGCTTGGCCCTAGGGCGAGCTGCTCTCGTCTGCGATGCAGAAGCCCTCGAAGCCACAGGAGCTACTGGAGTAGCTACTGCAGGTGCCACCTTCTTTTTCTTCCGGCGCACCACGGTTGACCAAGTTACCTCCTGCGTGTCCGCCGGAGCCAGGGTTGCAACCGCAGCTCCATCCCCCCCAGTCTCCAGCAGTGTGGAGGTAGGCGTCTCAGCTGACCTGGTTCTTGGTCCAGGCTTCTGCACCACGGACCTGGCAGGCACATGTGCTGCCTTCTTGGCGGACGCTTGAGTTGAAGAACCCGCAGCTGCCTTCCTCTTATCCGCCGCCAAAGGCGGGCGGATAACCTGCTTGGGAGGCAGCCTTTCTTCAAAGTCCTCCAACCGGGCATTAAGGACCTGGGTCACTGAAGTGTACCACTGACCTCTGAAGCCGCATCTCCATGTCTGCCATGGCTTTCCGGCACTCCTCCGTTGTTGAGTCCATCTGAGCTGACTGGACAGGAGGCACCTGCTTATTTGCGTTGGCCTCACGCCTCCATGCAGCAACCTCATCCTTCAAGCTTTCCACTTGCCGACGTAAGTTGTTGGCCTCCCGCTGCAATCGGGCAGTTTCCTCGTTGACCGAACGATCGAGGAGAGTCTCCACCACCTCCATCAGACTCTTAGCAGCCCCCTTCAGTTCCTTGATACAGGTCCCTTTTAAGTTCCCGGACTTTCTGCATACCTGCAGTATGTCCTGCACTCCTTTGCCTGCCACTTCTCTCAACTTCTCCGTGTCTAGTGCCACCATGTTGACCACCTCGCCCGCAGGCTTAGCAGCCTTTTTGTACGTATGGCTGCCGAGGGCCCGGTCAGAGGAACTTTCGGTTCCACCCACAATGCGACCCGACGCCCCTGAGCGACCCTTACCCCTCCTGGCAGTGTTTACCTTCGCGGCAACTGAGACCTCTCTTTCTGAGTCCGAGTCAACACCCCGATCCCCGATAGATCGCTTACGTTGCAACGTAGCGCCCCCTTTATTAATCGTTAACAAGGCGTCCCCTTCCATGTTGTCCAGGGACACCTCAATCTCCTCCTCAGATGAGGAAAGGTCCACCCTAGCAGCCTCGCCGGATGACATGGACGAGATTTTTGAAATCTCACTGAAAACGTTTCCTACCTCCTGCCCATCACTGGGCGGCAAATCGGCCCCTTTGCTACCATCCTCTTTTTCCTTAAAACTAAGACTTATACTAAGGTTTTTGTTTTGATAATTTCCGCTCATTGTTGATCCCACGAATATGGGGGAATAAACGGTCCACCCAGGCAGCGCCCCCTGTACCTGGGTACCGTGTCAAGCCTAGTCAAACCTATGCAAGCTAAGGTAAACGCTCTATTCACACGTTTGAATTTGTGAATATTTGCCAAGTCGCTTGGCAAACTTCTGGACGGGGCTTTAGGGATAATAAAGAGTCAATTTGCCGAGCTACATAAATAAAAAAAAAAAAAAAATAACTACGCATTAAAAAAAAAATACCCCAATACATGCAAAGTGACCATTCCAGTTTTTAATTAAATTCAAATTGTACCTACGGTATAATTGTTTATGTTATTATAATTTTTTACTTATTTAAATTATATTTTTTAATATTTATTTATACTTAATAATAGTTAGCCGTAAACTAATATTAATCTTAATTTCTACAAAGTATTTACATAATGAAACGTATTATTTTTAGATTAAACTTCATAAGTTGGCAATTTGCTTTGCTTTGCTAGAAAAAGAGAGGTGCTGTATACAATTTGTATACATGTGAGAGGGTCAACACTATAACAAACGAAGATACCCGAAAGTAAACGAAATCTGACGAATATCCGCCATATTGTCATGTCAATTTTGTGAAGGTGGAGGATTCATTGTGCTTTTATTTATATTTGTGAAAATTAATATAAGATTATTGTTTAACCGGTGCGGCTTACGCAGCTAAGGCAAGTATTAAAGTATATGCTTAATTAAAAGTATTTGTGTGTTCTTATCTACTAATTACTATGAATTCAATCAATATAATTTTATGGGCTCGGGTGTGGTGTTGGTATTTAGACCATGTACGTCTTGTTTGTGTTGTTTTTCTAAATTCCTAGTATTTCGACGTACCTAAGAATTTGTTGACATAAATGTTTCTACAAATACAAAAATAACTCTTAGTGGTTTTGTGAAAACTCCTTACCGATCGATACGGTTGCATTGCGTACATACAAAATTAGTTTGATGATATTTTTTGTCACAGGCGCACGGTGCACCGTTGCATCACTTCAAAGATGAGCTATCAGATACCATCGTCGCAGAGCCGCACGAGTAAGTATTTAAACACAAAATACACTTGAATTACATAAATTTCCATTCATAACATGTATTATGTATGTTTGTTTGTATTTATGTAATTGAGTAATGACAATACTTTTGATACTCTGTTTATGACTCACACTTTGGTATTAATTTAGGGAAGCAAATATGTCTGTTTGGAGAACAAGGTTTTATGTATATTAGCTATGTCAATAATATGTCATGGGGTTAATAAGTAAAATAATGCCTTGTCAGTTGTTTAAATCAATTAGTGTTTAGCTGAAAAACTGGTTAAAATGAGACCTTTGAATAAGTACTTCATCAGTTGAAACATGAAATAAAGCAATTTAGAACTTTTGTACTTAAGAATTTTGCTTTACATAAATATGAAATCTTTTTATTCTTGTGTTTTCCATCGCAGTAATAAAAAAAAATGTAATTATTAAGTAACTCAACATTTCTTTAGGATTATCATAAGCTGTTTAAGATCTATGAAAATGTTAATGATTGGAATCAATTTAAGGTGTAAGTAATATTAACTTTGTCAGCAATTAAGCATTGCCATATTACTTATAATATGTATTAATTTACTTTTACTGTATACATCTGAAAATAAGTGGTTTAACTTTGGTGTAATACAAATTTTACTGTTTCAATTTTAGTGTCTCACAGTAACTATGCTGGGTCTGATGTACCTATGGCACCCAGTAAGGAACAACAAACACTTATGTGGCAGCAGAACTCTTACTTAGTGGATTCTGGCATCAACTCTGGTGCAGCTACTCAGGTAAATGTTTAAGTTTTATGGTTACAATGTGATTCTTTGTTTAATATTAGGTACTTACATATGAAATTGGCATTTTATTGAACTGGTCACTGAAATATCTGGCATCTGGTTAGAAATTCCAAATTTAGGCTACTGTATTTGTGTTTCGAATTTAATGATTCATTTGTTTTGGCACCATTTTATTATTCTTTGACATTATTGTTTTCACAAAATAGAAAATTTAAAATATCGCCTTATGAATATAAGTTCCATTGTGGTATCAGTGCAGCCAAATCAGCTCGAAGGATTAATAATGTGTATGGGAAAGCTACTGTAACAGAAAACACGGTATGTTTTTAGTTCTAATATTTTCGTTCTGGAAATTTTGACCTATGAAACAAACCCTGTGGACAGCCGGAGACCCCAGTTGAAAATGAAGAATCAAAGATGATTGTTGAAGCGGATCACTTGCAAACCACATCAGAGTTAGCAGCAGGCTTTAGTGCGAGTGATAAAAAAATTAATTCACTTGAAATAAACAGGAAAAGTGAAAAAGCTGAAGAAATGGGTACCGCATGAATTGACTGAAGCATTTCAACAAACACCTCTTGAGTTCTGCATTACATTACTCAACCGTCACAATAATTTTGAATCGTAATGTTACTTGTTACGGAAAATGGATCCTTTACGACAATCGGAAATGCTCATCACAGTGGTTGAATCCAGAAGAACAGGCCAAATCCAGTCCCAAGCGAAAGTCGTCTCAGAAAAAGCTACTGTGAGTGTTTGGTGGACCAGTGCTGATGTCATACACTACAGCTTCGTAAAATCTATCCAGATGATAACGGCAGATCTGTATTGTCAATAATTGCAAACCATGATGAAAAAGCTAGCCATTAAACTACCAAAACTGGTCAATATCTCAAGCCCACTGCTGCTTCAGAACACAACTAGACCCCATACTTTACGACCGACGGTCGCTAAATTAGAGGAACTGCGGTTGGAATGTCTCCGAAACCCACCATATTCCCCGGACATTGCTCCAACAGATTATGACTTTTTTCGGAATTTGGACAATTTCTTGCAAGGAAAATAAATTCAATTCCGATGAGGCTGTCCAAACTGCCTTCAAAGATTTTATTGATTCTTGCTCCCACAATTTTTTCAGCAATGGAATCAATGAACTACCTTTAAAATGGCGAAAGTGCATAGATAATAATGGTACTACTTTAATTGATTAAATGTAAAATTTCATAATATTTTTTCATTTTACTTTTACCATATAAAACGCTAATTTCATATGTAAAGCCCTAATAATAATTGTTTGTAAATAAAAAGTACTGTATACATGTAGCTCAATATTTTGCTTTCACACCATGTAAAAAAAAAATAAGTTGATTTATGCATGGAATGCTTGTCAATTTTTTTCATAGAGATTTTATGGATAAAAAATTAAACTTATTTCATCATAATACAGTTATAATTATAATCAATTACTATTTTGAATAATTTAATAATAATATTGTCTCATATTTTGTTACTTAATGAAATCCTACTAATATAATAAATGGAAAGTTTGTATGTTTGTCGTTTGTTCTGTTGTAACTTTTATTGGGAAGGTGGGGGTGTGTGTTAGATTCATATTGGCATATAATCACAATACCATACAAACAGTGATAAACACATGTATGATTTTCTTTTGCTTTGTCGTGTTCCGAAATCAGCCGGTGCATATACAGTAATATAGCAGGGTGATAAGGATCATGTCCATCTTACACACAGTGACAATCCCATCCATGATTTTCTTTTGATTTGTTGTGTTCCGAGATCTATCTGTGTATATCCAATAATACACAGACGAACTCGCGGGTACCAGCTAGTGAGCATTAAATTATATTGTTTAGGTGCCTTCACTCACTGGAAAAGAAGATGATGAAATGGAGGGAGACCAACTCATGTTTGACTTGGACCAGGGGTTTGCTCAAGGTTTTACCCAAGAACAGGTTGATGGTGAGTTTTCACAGACATATACATTCTATTTTAAAATCACAGAAACATTTGTAATATCCTTAAAATAGCCAACACAGACTGGTTCATAGACCTAATAGTGATTCTGTATGCAATAAAGATGCCTAAAATAGAAAGTAATTGCATCCTCCAGCTGTACAAAATAGAATGTTTAAATGTTTTGCATTTTACATAACATAACATATCATCACGCCTGTATTCCTAAAGGGTTAGGCAGAGGTATACCAATGTAAACTCACAGTTCACCGTGTATGTTTTTAGATCCCATTTAATAGGGGGCGAGCCTATTGCCATTAATTGGACACAAAGCCCAACCCCAAACTGCTACTGAGAATTTCATAGAAAAACTCAATAACACTTTGCTCAACCTGGGAATCGAACCCAGGACCTTGATCATAGCAGTCACACTTGTGAAATATTTAATTTTTACTCATTTTTTATTTATTTTTAATTTACATAATACTCTTTATTTTTTACTTTTCAATTATTTATCTACATACATTGTTTTGTCTTTATTTATCTTAAAAAATTTATGTAAACTGGCTTGAACTGCTATATTTAAGGTTATTACTAACTGTGAAAAAGAAGGGTTATGTTTTTCGAGTGAATGTATGTATTTTCGTTTCTTTGGTATGCTCTGTAACCTAAAGGCCTTGATGATTCTCTTTAGCATAAGAGGTATCGATAGATTGGTCTCAATTGTGGGAGTGACGTGAAATAGGCTCTATAATATTTAAGTATGATATCTAGGAATCAATAAAAAACAAAAATAGAATTTTAATTTTATACAAATAGATAATTATAAACATTTTTATTTTAGATATGAACCAACAGCTGTCCCAGACACGATCACAGCGTGTCCGTGCAGCCATGTTCCCTGAGACATTGGAAGAAGGTATTGAAATCCCTTCAACTCAACTGGACCCCGCACAGCCTACTGCTGTCCAGCGTCTTGCTGAACCATCTCAGATGCTTAAGCATGCGGTTGTGAATTTAATTAACTATCAAGATGATGCGGATCTTGCCACCAGGTTAGTCATGTATAAAACATTATTAATTTATGATTTAACTACTAACCACAGGTACTTTGTTCGCGTTAATCTATTCTATACTAATAATTATAATCTCCACTTCTCCATGGCTAGAAAACATTTAGCTGAATGTGTAGTGCATATAAAAATCGTACTTTCTTAAAACTGAAATAACTTTTGATTCAATGAAATATTGTGATAATTTTGTATTTCGTAATGACCAAGTATCTAAGGAGTAAAATAAATAATAAATTAATCAAATCTGTTCAGTAGTTTTTGCACAAGAACAAATCTCAATCATTTTATTGATACAGAAGATTACTTACTTGGATGTCCATTGACAACATTGACTCTCCAGATTTAATATTGACTTCTTATTTACAATAATAAAGACGGCTTAATTTGTTATTTCACCACCAATTACAAAATTAAGAGATACAACTTTTTAACACACAAGACCTATTTAAACATAGCAATGGAATTGGTTGTTTTTTCTGTATACAATGTTATCACATGTAGCATGATAATAATATGAGTTTTAAATAATAATATATTGTTTCTAGGGCTATACCAGAGTTGATCAAACTGCTCAATGATGAAGATCAAGTGGTAGTGTCTCAGGCCGCCATGATGGTTCACCAACTTTCAAAGAAAGAGGCATCTCGTCATGCAATAATGAATTCTCCCCAAATGGTCGCCGCTTTGGTCCGTGCCATTTCCAACAGCAATGATTTGGAAACCACAAAAGGGGCTGTAGGAACCCTACACAATTTGTCTCATCACCGTCAAGGTCTACTGGCTATCTTTAAGAGCGGAGGAATACCAGCTCTTGTTAAGCTACTGAGCTCTCCAGTAGAGTCAGTACTGTTCTATGCAATTACCACCTTGCATAATCTTTTGTTGCATCAAGATGGCTCCAAAATGGCTGTCAGGCTTGCCGGAGGATTGCAAAAGATGGTTGCCCTTCTCCAAAGGAACAATGTGAAGTTTCTTGCTATTGTTACGGATTGCCTTCAGATTTTGGCGTATGGTAATCAAGAATCGAAACTGATTATTCTAGCATCTCAAGGGCCAATCGAATTAGTGCGAATCATGCGCACTTATGATTATGAAAAGTTGTTGTGGACTACTTCAAGGGTTTTGAAAGTAAGTTTTAATGTTATTATTATTATTCTAAATGGGGGCTATTTAGGCTTGTGTCACTATCACCAATGAGATCTATTGTGATCGTACCCCACTCTACTGAAGCTCTCTTTTTAGCCCTATAGTCTAGATGTACTGCAGGATTTTTATTTTGGTGTTATGGCCACAATCTCACATGATCTTAAGTAACAATGTGGCCCCAGATGGTAACACACTAACCCTAGTGGAAGACTGGCTCTCAAGTGCAACTGCCGGAATACACCAATTGGTGCTTGGTGACAGATTTTCACCTTGAGGGTGGTAGCTAACCAGGTGGGCATTAGGCTCTATCACCACGCCATGACAACAGTGCCCTCACTAAAATTCGTAGCATATTTCTGCTGAGCATCAGAGTCTACAGCCCTACGCTGGTTAAATGCCCTGATAAGTTTTTACTTTTGCAATAATATATAATTGTGAATTACTGCATAATGTGTTTTTAGTAATAATTTTTGTAAATGATTAATTTTTAACCCCCATCACAAAAAGAGGGGTGTTTTAAGTTTAACATGTCTGTCTGTGGCATCCAATGGCTGAACTGATTTTCATCTTGTTTTTTTTTGTTTGAAAGGTGACTTGATAAATAGTGTTCTTAGCTACCATTCAAGAAAATCTGTTTAGACGTTTTTAAGATTATCATCTCTTTTATAGTTGATAAATAGATGTGAGCATCTTGCACAGGTGTAATTGAGTTGAGATTTGGTATTCTGTTACTTCATTCCTAATTCCTCACCAACTTCAGCAGAGATTTCCTATTTGAGCTCATTGGAATGGTCTCAATGAATAGATTACTTGTGTCAGTGGTTTATACATTTTTCAATTTACCTTGTAATGTTATTCTTAGGTGTTATCAGTGTGTTCAAGTAACAAGCCGGCAATCGTCGAAGCTGGCGGTATGCAAGCTTTAGCGATGCACCTCGGCAACCCAAGTGGCCGCCTTGTCCAAAACTGTCTCTGGACTCTGAGAAATCTATCAGATGCTGCCACTAAGGTAAATATTTTACAAAAATTATTATTATTCATTTATACTAGCCTTATAATAAAATATTTCCAAAATAGACTTGGCTTTAAAATATACATACATAGTTAATATTTATAAGGTGTAAGTCAATAATAAATTAATTAAAATGACTTGCACCACATGGCATTTAGGTGTCACACAGTATTAGATGTCTTTTTTTATAGGTCGAGGGTTTGGAAGGACTTCTGCAAAGCTTGGTCCAGGTTCTTGCATCGACTGATGTGAATATTGTCACTTGTGCTGCTGGTATTTTGTCCAACTTGACTTGCAACAATCAACGCAATAAGGTAATACATGACTAAACAAATCAATTAACATTTAAGTAACATTTAATATGTAATCTCAAAATGTTAGGTAGGCGACATTACAAAAAAAAAAAAATATAGAGGAAACCACCTTTGCTTATGAGTTACTTAAAATTTACTTCAACTTAATTAATTCTCACTCACTCACTATTATTATCCTTTAGTAGGATCTGTATGCAACCTGAAATTTATTAATATGCATATATTATAAAGTTACACACTTCCTATTTTTTACAATAAAAGTAAAAGTAAACTGAATACTTCTTGGTGTATATTAAATAAATAATTTACTGTTCGTCTCTTTTGCTGTGCAATAAAAGTATAATACAATTATTCACAACATGATCTGCTAAGGTGCCAAATTTCATTTGAATATGTCCGACCGCTTAAAGTGTGATTGATAGACAAACAATCATACTTTTACATTTCTAGTATAGACTAGCTGTTGGCCGCCTGCTTTTTAAGGTGTTAATTATAAAATGTAAGAAAAAAAACCTTTCCTATTCTAAATGTACTTCCATGCTAAACATTACAATTCATCCAGCCATTTAAGCCTGATTAATGAACAAACATTCAAAAAAACGGCAAAAGCAAATATTTCGTATATTATAGAATGTAAACAATCTAGCACAGATTGTTACTAGATGGCGCTTCCTATATTTCAGTTAAATATAATTTTTAACGAAAACATTTAAAAACAAATTTTCATCAATAGCAGGGATCATACGCTTTAAAATTATTTATTATTTTTGAACAATTTATTTTGGGTGGGAAATTAAAGGAAATTTGGTGTTGCCTCGAAAAAACACCTTTGAGAAATAATTTATAGAGATATTTTATTAAGTTGTTGGTGGGATCTTGAGCTGCTATGTTGTGTTTTTATTTTAATTCATTAAGCTAGATTATAAAACCTAAGTTGTTTGATTATGTAATTATGGTGGCATTATGCATGATATATTATACTTTGGTTATTGTGCAAACATGTAGTGGATAATAAATATAAACTGGAAACATGCATTTTGAGGTGTTACAAAAACTCCCTAGATAGTTCTAACAGGGAGCCACCTGCCACTGTCTTGTTGGACCCACTTTGAATGAAAAATACAACAAAATATACAATCACAAAATACCACAAAGGCTCAAAAACGTTGACACTGGCAAGTGCTTTTTGTGGCGTCAAATCAAAAAGAAGATGTATTGGATTTACCATTCATATTGGAGCTTGAAGACATATTAACGTGTGGCAGGTGACAGTGTGCCAGGCGGGTGGCGTCGATGCTCTTGTACGCACTGTAGTGTCGGCCGGAGACCGCGAGGAAATTACAGAGCCAGCGGTCTGCGCTCTCAGACACCTCACTTCGCGTCACGTCGAGAGCGAGATGGCTCAGAACGCTGTTCGTCTACACTATGGCCTGCCGGTATGTTTACCTTTATGTAATACTTGTATATTCTCTCAATTTTTATGTTAAATTGTTATCTCTCAAAAATCGTTTACGTTTGCGCCTCATTTGCGTTTTTTTTTAACAAATCAATCAGATTTTGATTAAAATAAATAAATAAAGATTTTCTGTCGTTATAATTATTTCGTTTCCTTGTCGAGTACCTACCTATACCTACTTATTTTACAACAGCTTCGAAAATTTTGATGAAGTTGGCATTATCAATCAAGAATTAATACGTTTAACATCTTGTAATGAAATATAATATTAGTTAATAAATTTGTTCAAAAGTATCCGACAGTAGTTTAGTTTTTTACATTTTGTAAAAAATATCTGGTCTGTTATCGTGTTACGTTTATCAGTTTCTCCGACTCTGGTATAACCTTGCACATAAAAAAATGCTAAAAGAAGTTTACAATACAATTTTCAGGTGATCGTGAAATTGCTCCAACCGCCCTCACGTTGGCCTCTAGTGAAGGCCGTGGTTGGTCTCGTGCGAAATCTGGCTCTATGCCCTGCCAACTATGCCCCACTACGGGAGCACGGCTCCGTTCATCATCTTGTTAGGCTCTTGATGCGTGCCTTCAATGATACTCAGCGGGTGAGTCAAAGCAAGACTATGTTTTAGATTTATACTAATAATATATATCCGCACACAGGCAAACATTCATGCGTAATATTCCTTTTTTTTGTGAATTTTATTAAATACATATTTGTTTAATCATTTTAATAATTGTTACATATGAACATTGAAGTACCTGGGCGAGGGATCATCAATCCGCGACTTAAAAAAAAAAAAAACTTAGCGAACTTTGCTACAGTCTCACCTGCGTTGGTGCAGTGTTAGTAAGCCCTACTATTGAGCCGAGAGGTCGCCAGTTCTATCCCTGCCCTTGACTGACTTTTGTGTGATAAGCATAATTGTCAGTCGTATGTCTGGGTGTTAAATATCTACATGTGTATCAGCTATTTAGTTACCATAACACAAGCTTTGCTTAGTTTGAAATTAAAAGGCCATATGTGAAATTGTGTCCCCGTATATAGTTATTATATGCTAAGGCTAGTGGGAAGACTTGCTCTCAAGTGCAGCGGCCAGAACATCTATATTATGTGCTTGATGACAAATTTTAAATTCGAGTTTGATAGCTAGAGCCAGGGGGGTATTAAAAAATGCCTTACACACCATTTTATGATTTTATTTACTGAAAGCTCAGTCTCATTGTAGAGATTCGAACTGACGCCGAAACCTCTGTGAACGAGAAGAATAATAAGTGTACTATGTTTATCAGCAACGCACGTCCTCTGGCGGCGGCGGTACGGGCGGCGCGTACGCCGACGGTGTACGCATGGAGGAAATCGTAGAGGGCGCTGTCGGTGCATTGCACATACTCGCAAGGGAGAGCCTCAACAGGCAGCTCATAAGGCAACAGAACGTCATACCGATATTCGTGCAGCTTCTCTTCAACGAGATTGAAAATATACAGGTAACTTTATAAGATAAAGTGGTTTGGGACTGGCATGTCATTAATGACATGAGTTCCTACATGAAATTGAGGTAAAAAAAAAGGTTTTTCAAAAGTTACATACCCCATTAAGCGCGTTGTAAAAAAAAAATTGTGAATTTTTAGACATTGAAATTGTCTACACACTCTACCCTACGAAGTTGCTAATAATACTGTACTTATATAATGCGCGTACATATTATGAAGTACACATTTTAACTTTTTTTTTTTGTTAAATAATAAACTGACTTTAAAGTTATTATTAAACTTATTAAAGTATTATACTTTATTATGTACTAGCTGTGCCCGCGGCTTCGCTTGTGTGGACTACAGAATTAGTTTATAAAAATATCATGATAATTTTTGTTTATGATACGGACCAAGTATCTAAGGTGTAAACCGAAAAAAGAATATCAAGATCTATCCCGTAGTTCTTGCGTGATGCGTGCACAAAGCTAATTTCAATCATTTTATTTATAGATTTATACTCTGTACATACAAAATGTTACCTTAATATTTTATATACTAAAGCCTTTCCATAAATATAGAAGAAATTCAAAAAAAAAAACATAAAAATCAGTGCTGTCATTTCTGAGAAAAATCACACAAACATACTAAAGAAAAATATAACCCTTTTTAAATCAAATTATTAAACCAAATGTTAATATAACTTATAAACTATAAAAAGTTATCATAATATATTGACATTAATAAAACAAAAATTAAATGATTTGTCCCATAAAAATCAATAGATAAGTTAGTATATGTTATGTTTTTTATATTATCATAAAATAGTCCATATTTACAAAATGTTTACATCAATAATAATCCTTTTTCAGCGTGTAGCAGCAGGTGTGCTCTGTGAACTGGCCGTTGAGAAGGAAGGGGCTGAAATGATAGAGGCAGAGGGAGCCACAGCACCACTTACAGAGCTCCTGCATTCCCGGAACGAAGGTGAGGCCAGTTCAAATTTGAAATACAGTTCTTGAATAGACAATCGGACTACAATCACAAAAAAAAATAGTTGAAAATAATGTGCCTAATATTATAATCATGGTGATTTTTTCTATATTTTTTTTTTTATAATTATGATCGCATTTTTTAAAATATTTTTCATATCAAAGGAAACGCAAATAATAGCGCATGACGTCATTCGTGTGTAAGGGATCTTCACCCAATTGGTGTGTTGAAGTGACATCTGATATTTCCTTATAATTTTCTGCGTTTATTTATTACCGACGCCACGTATGATGTCATGTGATCTGTGGTAATGTTTGCGTGGCAATGAAAAGATGTATCTATGTAAAAATTACATATATAAATCAACATTATTTTTCCATCAATTTTATCCTTTCGCAAGATTAAAGATGAAACTCAATATATTTTTACGAAAACTTTCTTCTACTATACTACTGTATATCATCATATAATATATCATATACCATACTAATATATGGCTATATTATCATAAAACTATGTTCTACAACAACATGGGGTCGAGTAGGGAACATAAATATTATAAATAATGTGTGTGTCTATTTCAATGACTGTTTTAATTTTACAACAGTTTTTGTAACGATTATTTGCTTCTTCATATTATATTTGTTTGAATCATTTAAGAGTTTTCTGAATTAATATAGTATATTTTAAGCCTATATTAGAAGGTATTCAGTTAATTTTTCTAGGTGATACATAAAATGAATCAATAGTTCTACGTACAGGGGTTGCGACATACGCAGCAGCAGTTCTCTTCCGCATGTCCGAGGATAAACCTCACGATTACAAGAAGAGACTCTCTATGGAGTTGACGAACTCCCTGTTCCGCGACGATCATCAGATGTGGCCTAACGATCTCGCTATCCAGTCCGATTTACAGGTAACATTACAAGGATATAATTAAGAAATTTTAAGTCTCATTACATAAATAAAATTATCCATAGATAGCGAGTGACAAAGACTCAAGAAAATGTGTTATGTATTATAAGAAAGAGTAGTTTGTGTGACAAATGTGAAACTTCTTTGACAATTAAAAATATTACTTACTTCAATTGTCAGTGATAATGAAAGTCCACTTTTCAAAATAATAACGTATACTGCCTTTTTAATACCACGGAGTAAACTGACAGTCACTAATGTCAAACTTGAAAATATTTTTGCGAAGTATATTTGTATAGTGTTGTGCTACCATATTTTTTACGGTACGATTATTTGAATTCTAAGATTTTAAATAGTTTATTGGGTGTTTTTTTTTTACATTTATTAATTGAAATATTTTGTATTATTCAACATACTCGACAATTTACTAATATCATTATTCATTACATAATTCAGGAAACTACGAAATGTATAAAAAGCTAACAAAAAAAAACGCTTCAGTTTGCCTGCAGGTGACGTGATTGTGTCTGCTTTAATTTTAATAGGTCTTCACTTTTGGTTTTTTCTTCAGGGACTTCTATTCTACTGAATATATCAGTCCCATTGTACCCAATCCATACCAGCATCAAATCAAGAGAGTCGCCGATGAGCCAGCACTACCAGGTCGTACAAACATCTTGGCTTCATCCGAACACGTTTCCGCCAAAATGCTATGAAAAATGCCTATGTTTTGACAGTTTAAACTCATATTATTCATCAGCGACTCCCTTTCAATCTCATTTTTTTCACACTCTGCCAGTAAATGATGCACGTCATCGATCCTTCCACATACACTATACAGTTGAGTGACTCTGTTTTTCGCATGAGATACGAAAATCTTCCCGATGGATAGTGCCCCGAAACGAAGTCTTAAAGCTATCTTAATATATTGTCGACTTAAAAAAATGCACCATAGACTTATATTTCAAGGATCGAACATAGAGAATTATTTGATACAAATTGCGATATTAGAGCCGGTTCGTTAGTACATCTAGGCACCATATTAATTGAAACATTTATTGTACTCACAATTAGTTGGCTACTACGTTAACGTTCTTTTTTTTTAGCATTGTTTTATTTTCTCTTTTGCCGATTACTTATTTCCGTCCATTTTGCGTTACATACGTTGTACTAACATTAGACCTTGGAATTTTATTCTCAACATGCTCAAAGAAGTTTCACTTCAGACTCTGATAAACTGCGTTTGTTTGAACAGTATTAGTATAAACACAAGCACATTTTGTCACCAAACGCCATGGAAACAGCCTTGTAAGTGACTGCATATTTTCTAGTTCTGATACTGGAACACGATGTTGTTAACAATGAGATGAGTGAGTGAGCTTTGTCACCTCGCTTTTATGTCAGAGATGTGTTAATCTGTCGGTTACTTTATTTTGAAATGTGTAAAACCTTTTATAATTTGCATGATTAAATTTTTTTTTTCGCTCACCTTATACCCGCTTTGTTTTAATTTTGATCCGACGTCATTGATTAGGACATGCTCGGGCCAGAGCAGGGCTACGAGGGACTGTATGGCACGCGGCCCTCCTTCCACCAGCAAGGTAAGACACTTGAAACCAATCTATTGCAAGTTAATTAATTGACTCACTAACAATGTTTAGACGAATGTATGATGTACGATTATATATTACACAATCTAGCAGAGATTTGATATTGAAATGAAATAGTTGTGCCGCACAGTTTCAGCTGGTCAACTCCCCAGCTGATTGTTTGACATTCATGGTTACTGCTTCGTTCCTTAGGGTCGTAGCAAACCTATTTATAACCTTCTCCAATAAGTAGGTTAAAAAATGCAAAAAGAATTTTTTAAATCTAAATGGTCGCTGTAGATATTAGGGCATGCAAACAAACAAACAATCTCTTGAGGTTTATAATATTATTAGTTTAGATTAACTATAGGTGCCATGAACTTTGTTCACCTAATTATGATTTTAATGTTCTTTAATAATTTCGGTAATCTGCTTAGCTCCTATAAAAAAGCGTAAATATAATAATATGTAGCCCAGATCTTTCGGAGTTCAATCCTGTATTTATCTGGAAACGATTCAGTTTGGTTCAAAAGTTTTCAAAACATGGAAAATGGAAAATTTTATTATATAGCTTCGCTGTTTAAAAGAAAATTAAATTCTGATTATTTCATAGGACATAAATAACTATATAGCATTTCTGAAATCATAACTTTCATATTTAAATTTAAGTTAAATCCATTCAAACGCACACATAGGACACAAAGTATTTTATTATTAGAGTACATATAGATTAATAAGATATCTTATTCTTTATTTAAAATTTTTATTTAATTTTTACCCGAATGTGACAACCCAGCTGCAAAAAAAGGAAGGATATCTTTTTCGAGCGTATGCATTTATGTATTTTTCTTTGGCACGCTCTGTAACCTAAACGGCTTGATTTTAGCATACGGGGTTTCGTTAGATTTGTCTGAACTGTGGGAGTGACATAGACTATGTAATATTTGTGTACGAAATCTGGGAATCAAATAAGTAAAAAAATAAAAAATATACTCATGTATTTTTTACGTTTGTTGTTGCAGTCGGATTTTTGTTTCCTTTTTAATAATTTAGCTTGTTATTTATTGCTTAAATTAATGATATACATAAATCGTGTATCTAATATATAATATAATGATAATGTAATGTGGTCCTGTAGTTCATGTAATAGAAAAATACACATAAATAATATACAATAGGGGACATCCATAAATTACGTCACACGAATTTCATGATTTTTGACCCCTCCCCCGTCCTTGTCACAGCTGGTCACATTTGTGAGACACCCTACCTAGTGTGATGTCACATATTTTGCAATTTTCTAATTAGAAATTTATGAAATTAAAACAGCCGTGTTCGGAAATTATTTTAATTTCCATTTAAATTATTTTTCAATAAAATCGACATCAAATCAAACAAAGGTATAAAAATTAACAAAACATTAAAAAAATCACTTTAATGAAAGATAAAAACCTAATCCTCTTCAGTCCATAGACTTCGAACCCATTCCTTTATATTATTTATAACTGGCTTAATAGTCACATCGTTCTCATTTGGACAGTTAACATCAGAAACATTCATTGTTCAAAAGTCAATTATCGAATAAATAGAAACAAAGTAATCATGGCAATGCGCAGTGTGGCGGTATTTATCAAAGGCTCTTGTTTTTCAGAGTTGCTGGTTTGCTGTATAAAACTCCGTAAAGTATTCAATGCGGTTCTTACCTCTTTGATAGAAACCCATGTAGTATTGTTCGAGTATTCTATCTTTAATCTAAATCATACGAATCCCCCGTTTATTGCGCTGCGCGGTATATTTATGCGATAAAAAACAGAACACGTGCAAAGACTTAACCTCGCACAGGTATAAAAATACAAATTACAGACGTAAAGCAAAAGTAAAAACAATAAATTAACAATAGCGTCTGAGCAACAATAAATGGACAAAATAAACAAGATGACTTGCTTCGCTAAAGTTCAAATGAAATCAAAAATAATAAAATTAAACACAACATCAAAAATCAAACACATGTTAACGTGAGTCATAAATTCGTGGTAATCCTATTTATTGTATACTCCTAAATTTATTTCTAAGAAACAATGGTGTACTTACATTGTCGATAATATTCTTAAAGTCGGTAACTTATTTTTCTTCAAGTTTCAAATAATCGAGTTGTAAAAGTTGTTAAATAAAACATTGCTATGTTCGAGATACAGAAGTTCAATTTAATTTTTTTCTCTGATTATTTTGACTAGAGGGTTGAGATTTAGTGCAACGGAGATTTAGGGGCTTGATTGGAAGGGAACACATTCTTTCGAGTTTGGGAGGTTTTCGACTTAAAGAAGTTCTAATGTACTTAGATATAAAATATTATATTTTGAAAAATGTGATAACATAAAATTTGGGACCCCCTCCCCAACCCTTGTCACACAATGTCACACTTCGTCGACCCCCTCCCGCCCCTAAACGTGTGACGTAATTTATGGATGACTTATATGAGTTGTTGACTATTAGTATTGACAGAACGTTAGCCGGGCTAGCTAGTATAACAATAAATTATAATTCATATAAAGAAATAAATACAATATCTGGTTACTGGATATCAAAATTTTTTGCACATTTAATTTTTTTAAATGCTAATGCGGAATCTAGGTTGGCGTCAATAGCGGAAGCAAATTATTGAAAAGTCACGTTTTTGCTAGATTATGTAATATCATTATATAGATAGATACTGAAATGCAATTGTAAAATAGTGCTTATATAGTTCTCAGGACTGATTTTTGTAAAAAGTCTTTTGTTTCGTTTTTTTTTTTTTTTAATATACATATGTGATATTATTACTTATAAAATAGTTCTCAACTATATATTTACTATGTACATTATTATTTGGAAGCACTTGAGTATTGTTACTATCATAAGACTTGTAAGGTATCTGTATAAATATGAATTTCTCTCTTCTTTACACGCAGCTTAACCCGGGACCTATTTATCACTAAACACAGGTGATGGGACTATTATTTCTATTATTGTTCATGTTTTTTTATGTGTTTATTCTATATTCTAATATTATAATTACTTACTAACCGAGTGTGTCTTGTGTATTTTTTTTATAGATCACTAATAGCACTTATATTTTTATACGCTTCACTGTTTTTGTTAGAAAAATTGTCCAAAAACATATACATCATTAGCGAAAAGTTAAATCTCTAAATTAATTTATCCTGTTTTTCAAATGGATTCGGCTTCTTTGAACGTCTCGCTACCGGTAGAGAACTTACGAAAAATGAGATGAATGCAATTTAATAAAAATATTAAGTCTTAAACATTTATTCTTAAAAAAAGTAACCGTATGTGACTCTTACCTATTTACTCATATAGGTAAAAGATTTATTTGCTGCTTTAAATGAAAACATAAAAAATTGCTTTAATATTATGTTATTAATGTTAATCAATTTGTTTCCATAATAATTATATTAAAAGGTTGAACAAAAACTGGTTACTAAAGTTGGTAACATTTAGCCCCAGATCTACGATTTTTCCGAACCGGGGTGAAAACTTGACATTCGCTCTTTTTCCCTCGAGACATTTGACACATTTCTAGACGCAACGGGAATTTCCCTAACAGAGACATCATACATTGCTACGATCCCCTTGAAAAATTAACTTGGAATGGATTTTAAAATCAAATGAACAATCCCATAGTACAACGCAACCTGAGTGCTAGACGCTTATGAATGTAGAGACCCTTAAACCTTGGTTTGCAGATCTCCTCTCCTCTTCTCTAGATCCGGGGCAGCATTGGTTACCGTAATTAGAATCCAAACCGCTTTATAAAAGGTGATTAATAAATTCTGCTTACATGGAGCATATGTTTTTTCTTTCAGGCTACGATCAGATACCGATAGATTCGATGCAGGGCCTCGAGATCGGCAGCGGTTTCGGAATGGACATGGATATCGGAGAGACGGAAGGGGCCGGTGCAGCATCCGCCGACCTGGCATTCCCTGAACCGCCGCACGATAACAACAACGTCGCCGCTTGGTACGATACCGACCTCTAGATTAAAATCCCACTTTACACTTCAGGCGCTGATGCAGGGAGGGAGACTGTGTATGTAATTTCCCCCTTCACCCATGTTAAAACTTTTTTCTTTATACTTTAAGTGCTGATGGAGGGGAGAATGGATATTACTACCACCTCCTTGGATCCATGTAATAGAACTTACTTCTTTTTTATGGGAGATAATGAATGTACTTACCTTTCGCCCCTCAACTTTCGCCACTCAACCCACTTTCTTTACAAATTGACACCACCACCTCCAAACAAAATCCTTGATTCTGCGCCTGTTGCACTTAACTGTCTCAAAATATATTGTTATGTTAAAGAATTTAAAGGCGTCTTGAACCAAATCTTTAAATCAGATTTAAGATTTATAGCTGCATACATTTTGGCACAACTAAACAAAAATGGCAGTCACTTGTGAAGAATTAATTTAAATACTCACTCGACCAAACAGTCTTATACATTATTTAAATAATGTAACAAAATCAATACATTAGTTACTTCCATACTTATGTAATAAAACACGAATACTTATAAATGCGTTCGTCGATTAACTCCCAATTAGAATAGAAACTACGAAATACAATTTTTAAAGCATATGAAAATCTTAATTTTAACGTATCAGGTATGATGTACTCTATCATCCGATTATACGCATTTTACACGTACGTACTATGGAGTGTAGAAGTAATAAATACCGACTCATATGGGTTTTTGAGCTGTAAGAATGTCCCATCGAAATGAGTAAAATATTGGTTCCAAAAATGACCGAAGTGGTGCTAATGTAGCAACCTGACATTTTTAACAGATTGAAAACTATAGTGCCAACTAAAGCGGCCATATTGAAGTTAGATTATTAGTTCACGAAGTCGGTTTTCGTTTATCTCTATTCTTAGTAGTACGTATATACATACGCGTACAAAAACGTTCCGATGCACTCAATGCGAGGAGTCTCAATCATTTCCTTCTTTGAAAACAATATTAAAACCGGTTTTTTTAATAAATGCAAAATGTATTCGTAAAGGTCTTTTTTCATAACTTTTTTTTAATTAGCACCAAATAAAAGATTTTTAATGTTAAATGAATTTCATTAAAAAATATATTGAACTGATTTTTGTCATGTATCTCAGATTGGTGTAGGTACATTTAGGAGGTATTTAAATACGGATATTATGTACTTTATAACGCTGCATTTAGCTGCTAGTTTTTAACTATTTATATCACTTTAATTAATAATAAAACCATACTCGTGAACTTATTATTAAAAGTATATATTATTTGAAATCAATCCGTATATTAAAATCCTAACCAAATCACCAAATTTTATATTTCTAATCCAGCTAAAGCTGAAATAAATTTGATTTGCTGCAAGTCGCCCTACGTTTCCGAGCTATGCTAAGTGTAAAACTTAATTTAGTCCGGAGACAAAGTGTAGAACCAAAATAAATTATTATTTATTTCTTGGTTACTTTAACTCCAGGATAGATATTTAAGTATAAAGTATTAGTTTTTTTTTTATCTATGTTAAAGCGAGGCCTCACATGAGGTTGTTTAAAGTTTTTAAATTAAATTAGCCATTTCAAATGTGACTCTTAATTACTAGTTATAAGTTTTAGCGTATGTTACGTAGAGATTTGAATTCTCTTTGTTAGGCAGTTATGGATAGTATTGAATGTAAGAATATACGAGTAATAGACCGTATGTATTTAATCTATATACAATATTATTATTATTTTGACAATTACAAAGACATTAATCAATTCTGTCGTGAGTTTATAACCGGTTCACTGTAAGCGCATTGTCTATTTGCACGCCTACATAATCTATGTATCATGCACTCTTTACAATATACATACTTAGCAGAATTCGTCATTTAGAAAATCATGTAATCGACTAGTAAATAAGACTTATGATATACTATATGTAAATTGTCCTTTAATAGGGGATCTTCTTTATAATTTTTCAATTTCATATTTAATTCGTCTTTTTCAATGTTTTTACAATGACTCCGTTGTGATGACATTGACGAAGTACGAAATTTTGTGTCCATTTGTTTGTGGATAATAAAATAAAATTAAAATATATTTTAGTGTTTTCTTTAATTTCTCTATTTATTTAAGAACCATATATCTATCAATGTACCCTACACATTGTATTAAAATTTATCAAACATCTTTAAACAAAGCATGATGTCATTTTTTTTTTTTTTCTTGAAATTACAATACGTATGGACAATGCGTGTTGCCAATTACACCTTTCAGATTGCATTTCGTTACTTTGTGGCAGAAATAAATTTGGCTGTGATAGGTACTTTTTTTCTTTTATAGTAGCTCGGTAAATTTACGGCACTGTCCTTGATGGTCAGCACATTACAATCCAAACGCAACGGTGATCCAACGACAGATCGCAATTCATCGGCGCTTGCCGCTGTCATGCTGGACTGTATAAATATCTAAGTACACGTTACGCTTGAAGGACCCGATGTCGTAGAAGACCACATTGGCCGAGAGACGGTTCCTCAGTTTCACGGTATGCCAAAGATTAGAGAACTTTTTAGTAGAGGGGGGAATTAAAATGAACAGCTCTTCAGAATACTCATCATAATACAGAAGATAGAACATGCTCAGATAGGCAATGTTCCTGCGCAGCTGAAGCGCCTCTACGTATTTGGTACCATCTGTATCATTAACAATGCGGACAGCTCGTGTCTGCAAACTGTCCATAGCATCGAGGAGGTATTATACGGATCTTATCCAGAGATGCGAACAGTATTTCATACATGGGTGATTGGGTATTGTAAAGAAAATACATTGTACCGGGCGTGAAAAACCGTCGCACCCTGGTGTGTTCAGAGTCTCCGAGATGTGGTAGAGATGGCACTCCCGATGTAATCCCTGAAGTGGAGGTCGCCGCTGATATCCACACCTAGGATATTGAAGCCATCACGCATTGCTAGCGAGACGTTCTGAAGAGCGAGGTAACTAAGTTTTTGTTTTTTGAAGAAAATGCACTCATCAGAATTTGGATGGAGTTGAACTCAACCAAGCTACTTACTCCCCATGTAAGATATACGGTACAAGGATTGGTTAGGTTCAATGGCAAGTTCCTCCCGTATCTTTTCTGTTTCTCCATGACCAAATGAAGACCCATTTATTATCTGAATGACGTCGAATAGTATCATCTGTTATGTACGAAAAGACTTGGCCATGAGATAAGGTCATGTACCTACATTTGACATCAGTTTAATATAAGAACGGTATGACTGACATCGTTTTGATAAAAATATTGGCGGTAAAGGGTCGATAACGTCAGTATTACTATCAACTAAATTTTCAAATTAAGTACTGCTGAAGTAAGGTGATAAAAGTTGCTGAAGTAACTGAACAAAACTCACACTTTCACACTAGAATGACTCAATAGTCATCCTCCCAGTCAATTAGATTTGTGTAACTCATGAATGAGTTGTTCAGATGAACTGCACGTAAAAATATGACTTGACAATTATGTGAATGCGGTATGCTATCGATGTGACAATTTTATGGATAAAAATACTCTGATGTTACGTAACAGTATGATGTTAATGTTACATCAGTATGACGTTATATTTATAAGTATTATTAATACTCAGGCTTATTAACAGAGAAACAACGTAACATCTTTACACTTCTATTCCTCGTACAATACTGTCTCTCAACATGATTGAAACAATACTTTATGTGCCGAAGCAACTTCCGCTACAATATAATTCTAACCGGATACAAGCTGATAACGGAAGTCGTTAGTATTTAATTAATTTTGTAAACCAACATACTAATAATACAGAATTTTATAAGTACTATGACATAACTTTGAGGTAATACGTGAAGCAAATACATAGGTAATCCTATTGCGTGCCCGGAAGACAGATTTGGCATGGTTAAAATTTACATGCAGAAGGAGTGCAGAAAGCTAAATTTTATTTATAATATCATTTACTATGTAATATATTAAATAAATAAATTAATACTGCGAATCCTATTCCGACAAGTGCCATTGAACTTAGACCCCCCAAAATATTAACATTGTCACTCAATGAAAAGTGACATCAAGTGATTTAATATTCATTGTTTAGGTTCATACTTCAAATGTCAAACAGAAAATAGTCTATGATTAAAAAGTCGCTGGTCGAATTTCGATCATTGGGCGACCGCTAGTTATAACTTTGAGATCACTCATTACATCAGTTTTATGTCATGTATACATAAAAACGCTGTGAGAGTCTGTGACACGTATGCTTGTGTGTGACGTAAGTCCTAAGGTATTAATTATTCTTTGGGGACTTGCTGTAATAGCACCCATTAGGTAGTTAGTGGTGATGTCACCTGACGCAATCTAAATCGGGAAAAAAAATTTGAAATCTGGTTTTTCTAGAGATTAGCGGGTGCTAACAAACAAAAATATCTTGAACTTTATCATAGATTACAATTTTTACGATTCAAAAACATACATTGAGCTCTTTAGTTTTAGTAGGTACAGACTTAGTTAGCTACCCTTCAAAGTTTATCCAATGAATGCAGCAATATACGGAAGTACATAACTTAAAGCTTACAAGACGTATCAGCAAAATACGTCTTACACATAACTCAGTTAGGCCACAAATTGTTAGCGAAGCTAGGTAGGTAGGACCGCAGACCGCGACGCAAGTTCCCTACCTTTGTCCCGACCGTTATTATGCGCAATTAGGACTTAGACCGAGCGCGCACTAATCTTCCGCTTCGACGTCGCATCTCTCGGTTATAGACAAAATAGTTTCAGCCTTGTAATTATATGTTAGTGAATATCTCGAATATTAGAATTATGCAACAAATACTCTAGAAAGTAATTACTAATTAGGTACGTATGCAGTCAGCTCAGTTAAACAAGATCACAAGTAAGTAAGGTAGACAAGGTTTACAAAATACAAACAAACTTGCAGAGACGGAGCTGCGTTCCGTTTTACCTAATTTTTATATAAAGTACACCACGAAAAGTAACGCAAAAGTAACATTTTGAGTTGTGTAATACATGAGTAATGCGATAGAATCAAAAGTAACGCAAAATGTTACAAAAATGCAACGCTGGTCAAAAGTGTCATAGGATTTTAAAAAAAACCGTCAAGGGACGCCTGACAGATTGGAAACATCGAAATCATTTTGTTTAAGTTATGAAGGCGCCGTTATACGATGAAGGAAAGGATATAGGTACCTTGTCGCTCCACGTCTCCCGTTTCATAGGTCGCAAGTTCTTTTGTTTTCTATATCCTCACTGGCACTCGAGTTCTGGTTTTTCCAATAAGCACTAATTTTATAGGTAGTTCAGAGCGGGCGGGTTGTTCTTCAAAGGGCCGTAAAAACTGTTTCCGTCGAAATAATTAAACATACAAAAAAAAATCTGATATCAAGTTTAAAAAGTTATATTTTTAATTTATTTATTGTGCAAAGTTTCAAAATCAACACCAAACGTCATTATACTCTATATTCCGGTGTCGACTCTTTACGCAAAAATTGTATACAAAATGTATAAATTTAATTTTAAAATTCTAAAAGTATCAACATATTAATTTCATATAAATTTTACTTCGTTTCAAAATAAAATCTCTGTAAGTACTTAATAATTGCAAGGCTAAATTTAAAGTCCAAATTTTGGATTAAAAAAAAACCTCATTAGTCGTAACACTTTTTGATTTAAATTTTTACTAATCAATTTAATTCTGAATGCAACTTCAATATATGCCCCGAAAGCGCGGGGGGCATTTATTCTACAACTAGATTTCGGCGAAGAAATACGTGCGCAAATGAGAACTGTAAGTAAACTTTCATAGTTCTTCAAAATTTAGCATCAAAATTGTCATTTGCGTTTCAACTTAAATTCTTTAAATGTGCGTATTTGTGGTTTTAATTTATATTTCATTTAATAACGAATACGAAATCATTTAATTTAGTAAAATCATTACCGAGGTTTTATGTTCACAGACAATTTCATACAGGTTTTATTCTCTGTTCGTAATTATATGTAACATCATTGTTAGCAACATGGTCGTTGCGACGAATGAAATAAGTTTCACTTAATGACAATGATGTTGACTATAATGATGAGTTGATACGAAGAATGATTTTTGATAGTACATAAGTAATATATTTTTGTTTTTGAAATATAAACATCTCGTATAGTTAAGTAGGTACTAGCATCCATCATCATACACATGACGTAATGGATCATGCGCCTTATTACATCTTTTGTCAACCGTATATCTCGAGAAATAAAATTTATGCTTATTATTTATAGGACAATCGATATTTTTATGTAAAATTTGCTCTAAAGAAAACTTTTATACTCTATTACCACCTTAAAACGAATATCTTAGTTTACGGGTCAATATAATAGTATTGAAAATCGTGAAAATTGAGGTCCATAGGATTTTACTTATAATAATGCGAGTTAAAACAGTTATTTCAATAAAAGGTTTATTTAATTTTATATTTGTAGAATGAAAAATGCAACAAACTAAAGCTCAGCTATTAGAAAAACAATGTTTGTGTAAAAGAAAACGTTATAACGAAATAAAAAATGACCCGGAGCTGCTTGACCTTGAGAAAGAAAAGCGAAGGAAGCAATATCTGAAAAGATAAGAAGATTGGCCAGATAAAAGACAAAACCCCTCGATCTCAAAGAGAACAATGAAAAAGATGGACGGAAAATTCTAAAAATTATAGACAGAGAGTAAAAGAAGCTCTGAATAATAAAATTACATTTAAACCTATTAATGTAGAAACAATACCGGTCACAATTAACGAAACTGATACTAACTTGTGACGACGCAAATAGTACTGTTGCTGCAGGCAAAAAAGAATTTATAACTCCATTGATAGATTTGTATAAAAAATTTAAAAATGAAACAAACTTAATATCCATTATTCATTTTTTTGTAAAAATAGACCTTTCTGGGTGCAGCACCCTAAACCAGCTAATAGAGAAACATGCACGTGTGCTACTCATGTGAATATAGAGTTGTTGGTGAAAGCCTTGAATAAGACATCTATACTAAATGAAAAGAAACTAGAAGACATATTAGCTACGTTGTGCTGCGATTCATTTAACACTGACTGTTTGCGAAGAATATGCAACTTATGTGCACAACAACATCTTGCGTACAAAGAATTGAATAACGATATTAATATTGATATTGCAGAACTGCCAAATTATTGGTATGAAAAATTCAATAGCACAATTACCGAATATGGATTCAAAAGATCAGAAAACGATTATTGTTTATATAGCATGAATAATACATATTTATTAATCTATGTAGATGATATTTTAATAATTAATGATGATATAATAAAAATAAACAAAATTAAAGAATTTTTATCACAACGATTTAGAATGAAAGACATGGGACACGATGAATTATTGTACTTAGGAATATCAATTAGTAGGCAGAAGAATAAGATTGTAATTAACCAAACAAAATATTTAAAAACGGTTCTTAAAAAATATCAGATGTTAGAATGTAAAGGTTGTGCAACACCTATGGATGTAAATTTTAAATTTGATGATACTGAACTAGATTTATCTTATGAGCAGAAGTGTAGATCACTAACTGGGTCTTTGATGTATGCCGCTGTAGGGACTAGACCAGATATATGTAATGCTGTATGTTATTTGAGTAGATATCAATCTAAACCTAACGAAGCTTTGTGGAAGGCATTAAAAAGAATTTTAAGATATGTAAAAGAAACTACATTATGTATTAGTTTATTATAAAAATGATTTTAATGATATTATACCTTTGATAGGATATGCAGACTCTGACTGGGCTAGAGATAATGATAGAAAATCTACTAGCGGTTACATATTTATGCTATTTAATAATGTCGTAATATGGAGATCTAGAAAACAAGCTACAGTAGCTTTAAGCACAACTGAAGCAGAATTAATTTCGTTATGTGAATCAGTAGAAGCTTGTTGGATTATAAAATTATTAAATGATTTAAATGTTGAGTGTCAAAAAGTAACAATGTTTGAAGATAATATAAGTACTATTAACTCGGTCAATAACCCTGATCAAAAACGCCTTAAACATATGGACATTAAGTATAATTTTGTAAAGCAAAAAATTGAGGAAGGATTAATAATGTTATCTATGTGAATACTAAATACCAATTAGCAGATGTTCTGACAAAGCCTCTTACTAGAATTCAATTTTCTCAGTTGATGTTTAGATTAGGTATGAGATGTGCATTGAGGGAGAGTGTTGAATAACAATGCGCATCTCCTTTATTATAAAATCTGTCTATGAATTAAAAAGAAAATGTATATAGAGTTGCTAAGATACAAACATTAAGAAAAGAAATATGTTATAAAAGAAAAGTGATTTATTTAAAAATCGCCCCGTAATCCTCCTCCTCAACACAAATTACTTGATCATATGTACAAAATCGTAAATCAATAGAAAGTTATAAAAACACTTAAAAATAATTTGAATTTTCAAGAAGCTCTCATACACGTCGATTTCTCTGAAAATTATAATTTAAAGTATGCCCAAGAAGTTCAATCTTTCCATTTCGGAGGAAGTCGACAACAAGTGTCGCTGCATACAGTTGTGATATACACGCATAGTTTTATAACTGGACACGTATGCCCTACATCTATGTGTACTGTCAGTTCTAGCCTTCGACATGACGCTGCATCAATCTGGGCTCATTTACTGCCTGTTCTTGATGAAGTCATAAAACAGAATTCATTCGTAGATACAGTTCATTTTTATCTGATTCTCCGTCATCACAATAAATACATGTTCTATATTATAAGTCAATTAACATCCCACCATTCTAATATAATCAGAATTACGTGGAACTATTCTAAAGCTGGGCATGGAAAGGGTGCTCCTGATGGCGTTGGTGCTACAGTAAAAAGAGCAGCTGACCAGATGGTCCATTTTGGTTCGGACCTTGGTAATTTCGGAGTTCAAGGTTGGAGAATATTATAATTAAAAGAGTTACAGACGAAGATATAATTCAGAGGGAAAGATTGATTCCTGAGCAGTTGAAACCATTTAGAGCCACCCTTTCTGTGCACCAGGTACTTTGGGATAGGCTTTTAAACCTATGACTATGAGAAAAATGAGTTGTTTTCTATGTGATGTTGACGAAATATGCGCACATGGCAAGCATTTGGGGAATATCAATAATATACCTGTGAATCAAAACGATAATGTCGCTATATTAATTACGTAGTTCCCCTGGCAAATACTAAGCCCAAATCTACAAACCAAAACAAAATCAAACAATACAACTCATTTGAGTAATCACATGTCTACCGGTAATGGCATTTAATAAACTGTACTATCTTCAGTAAAGCAAAATACAGTCCAATAATTTGTAATGATTCCGCATTTGCGAAACTTGGAACTTTTGGGGATCATTTTATTTTTAAGAATTTTTGTGGATAAATTTGTAAGAAGTGCTCGCTTTTTTAAACTTATAACTTTGAGGATTTAAGAAACTATTGCGATTATTGTTGATTAAAATTAATACAGGTCGCACTATTTTATTAACGTACCCATTTTATAATCTATATGGTTATTTTTCTATTTGTACTTTGTACTTTTTACTAGTAGATTTAGATATTTTTATGTTTAGTTATAAGACTGGATTTTTACTATAATTTTTTGATTTCCAAGGAATTATATTATACTAACATGATTAAGTTATCAAGTTTGCGTTAACTATGTGAAATGCTTAGTTTTTCAATTGCTTGTTATTACTATTAAATTAGCTAAATATAAGATGTATAATTTTCTAAATAACTTTTGTTTTACATAAATAAATGATCAAATTTATCCATTTACATCATTCTGCGTAACATACTGTCATTATGATCTAAACTATAATCATTGTTAGTATGTGGTTATCATTAGCCTCAACATATTTAATTTTTTTTTTTTTTCGAATAACTCCTAATTTATTGAAAATATAATAGTGTATTTCGTATCAAATACTATGTTAGTATGCATAGATTGCATTTATCTTATCAATAGCGGTTAGCACTAAGGTTTTTGAAAAAACTGAAAAACTTGACGAAAATAATAAATTTCGAAGAATTACCCGGGCGCAGGCGTAGGTTAATTTTTAAACACTTTTAGCGGAGCGTTTTTGAAGAGTAATGCGTGCACTGTCACTTCTACTTATTAAGAGCGAGTCTATAACGTGACCACTCGGCGATGCGTTTTTGAAGCGACTGGGGTGGAAATAGGTAGGAAATAATAAGTGAATGAATATATGTATACAAGTTATATACACTGTATCGCCACGCCAAAAATCAGGTTTACCCTCGCATATAGATGTTTCACATCAAAAACTGCATGTTTACAAGCTCACGCACACATTTGCCCTCGCGCAAAGTGTAGTTGAAGTCTCTATAAACTTAGTGATATCTGGAAATACATAATTCATCTTTACAATACTCGCATTACTTAGATAATAAATTTGTACTCAAAAATGAAAATCTTAATTAAAAAAAAACACATCTGAAAGAAATATAATAATTAGGTAGGTAGGTGTGTCAAGTTTCTTGTGAACTTTTCACTACGCCGGGGTTGTATTTTCATGAAAAATAATTAAAAGTAGGTACGTTATACTCAAGACATACATTTAATAAACTATACTTTTAAAGGTATTTTAATACAGGATTTTGATATACCACATACCTAACTAGTACATTAAACATAAATACATGTAAAATATCATAATGTAAACACCTATCCTATAGTTTACACAACACATTAAACATTAAGCAGGTAGTAATAATACCTAATACCTGTTTATAATTTACATAGAAACCCCTAAATCACAGTTCGTACCTGGCAATCATAAGAAATTTACTCATTTATGTTTGATTCCAGCCATAAATGGGTTTTGGCCTTTTCCCATATGACCACTGACAATAATTACGGTTGATGTATGATCGAAAAGACATCGAAACGATACAGGTGGCTTGAAATTAAAATTTATAATATTGTATTACATACTAGCTGTACCAGCAACTTCGTACACGTGGTATATTTAATGTATGAAAAACAGTAACTAAATAAAAACCTCACCTAACTTCAATCTTACCCTAAGGTATTTGACCGGTATAAGCTTTGAGAATGCCCAACTAAAATTATTTAAATGTTAACCGATAATATCTAAAAGACATAGATAAAGATATACAAACGGTTAAGTTTTGCAATCCTTTACGTAAGCTAATCCTCATACCACTCACCTTTGTGCGATATTAATTACTTTATCATGCGACACAGTAACGGGAAGAGAGGTGGATCGTATCAAATCGCGGCCGCATCTCTCTCCCAATATTTTGTTTCTACATAAGGTAATAGAGCGAGATAAAAAAACATACCAAATTTTATTACATTCGGTCCAGTAGTTTTTGCGGTTTGGCGCACAAACATAAAGAAAGAAAGACAGACACAACAATTTGCACAACGAAAGAGTTGAAAGGAGATGACATGTGCCAGAGACGTGGAAGTTAAGATGGATGTGTGGTGTAACTAGAATGGATAAGATTGCAAATGCAAGCATGAAATTAGCACTAGTGAACGAGAAGTTGAGAAGTACCTAATGGTTAAGCGTGGATTCATAAAAGTTATATAATCAATAGACAATTTTAAACAAATATAAAACAAACTTCAATGGTTTTAAGCAGTTCCCTGGTGTATCTTGGAAGTCGCAGGTCCAATGCCAATGAAATTATAATGGGACCACCATTAACGTATCCCCTTTACAAAGATACATGAATCATATAAATCGGTTATTTATTAAAAAAATACATTCGGATTGACAACCTCCTTCTTTTTTAACTCAGTTAAAAAGTGTATTAAGTATGAAGGTAGATGGATATAGGAGTAGAGGAAGACCGAAGAAGTTATGGATGGTTTATGAGGAGAATAATTGTATAAGATTTGTGTATACTGAGATAACAGTTGATAGAGGAGAGCGGAAGGGGAAAATATATTGTGTTCACTTAAATGGAATAAGAGCATAAAAATAAAATTTTTTTAAAAATATGTTTTTATTATATTACATTTTCTAAGAAATCAGTTATTGGCTTTTATGGAAGCTAGTTGGTAAATTTATAAAGTCTTAATAATATATTCCTAAGTAACAATAATAGGAACCTACTTGATAATTGATAAATCTACTAAAAAAATTCCGATATGACTACTATAAATATTTTTAATCCTGTATTATATTTTATAGGTGTACTATTTTTATCTATAGATAAACATTCGAGTGACTGAATTAAATATAAATAATATTTAGTAGATTATAAAATCAATTACTTTTGAAATAAAACACATAATCAGCCTGTATATAAACAGTACCTATCAATACGATAATTGCTACCTATTCCTTCACCTATAATTAGAAAGGAGTGAACTGTTGTCGATAATTATTGTTCAAGAACTTTAATGCGAGGTAAGTGTATTCATGATTCTCGTGTATGGGACGTGAATTCAGAATTTGTAAACGGATATACATATAGTTAAATTATTTAACAAAGGAGTTAAATTATATGAATAAACGCTATACCTACTTACTATAAAATATACTTTAATACAATAAGTATTTAGTGACAGTTACCACGCATCATAAGGAATCATACAATCATAAAAATATATTCAACTAAGGTTGCAAATAAGCATGCGGCCCACATGATGGTGAGCGGTTACCACAAGGAGCTTAGCAAGCCGGACTCACCGCAGGAACACAACACAATGTTATTTGGCTGCAGTTTTCTGTAGGGTGAAGGTATTCCACCAGTCGGACTGCCCGAAGTTGAGAGAAATATGCAAAGAAATTTCTCTGTGCTCTACCTCTCTTAGGTTTGTATATAAAAAGATTATTGCTGAGATATTTTACTGAAAATTGTCCATGGAATTCCTTAGACTACATAAAAACTATACAATATGATGAGTTTTTAAATACTATCTAATTTATAATTATATTTAACATATTTTTAATAAAGTTTCTTACGACTCGAGACCGTATCGCATGTAGATACCCCGGCAGTTTGGGTTTACGACTGTTTAATAAACCTGCTTTAGGGTCGGGTAGATAATGATGGACATGGATTCGCGTCTGTCTAACATTTTAAAACAATGTTTAATATTACTCGTAGATACATAATTTTTAGTGTGGTTTTACCTTATCAAGAATTTAAGCTCTGTGTTAAAAGTACATCTTTGTTTTTATATAAATCCACTTTAATATTGTTGAATTGTATATGAGGTAAGCAATATATAAATTTTGTTATATTAAGTGGAAATACTAAGATATGGAAATTAGTGAACTAGGCTGATGTTGTCTTTTTTGGTAAGGCCAGTATTATCCAGGTATTTTTTCTCCATCATATAAATGTGTTATTTTTATTATTTATAATCAAAGTTTTTCTATCAAATTTTTAATATGATTTTAGGTTTAAGTTAATATGAAACAAGATAATATGTGAACTATACAAGGTGTTCTACGTCTTTTGAATTGTAATGAAATCTTGTTTGTGGTATAATATAAATAAGGTATTGTATAAAAATATAAGATAATATTTATTTACCTATTACAATTGTTTGTTAATTGTAAGTCTACTATTACATAGAAATAGTCAATGACTTAGGGATATCATTGACACCTTTTACATGGAAAAATCTTAGATCTACCAACTTTTATGGTAATTGGTCAAACGGCGTTGGAGTTTATCAATCTCATGTACCTTATATAGGTAGCAACACCCATTTTTACATATGTATCTAATTTCAAACAGGCACCGCTACGAGGATAAACTAAAAAGTATAATATAAATTAACGTTATATACAGTGTAAACTCTTTATAACGAAACTCAAGGGTCTGAGCATTTTTTGTCGTTATAGAGAGTTATCGTTATATGGAGTGCACAAAAAAACAACCAAATTAACAAGAATTTTTAATATGTATGTCTTAGATAATAAATGCTTAAAAATTATTGTTTACACATATAGTCTGATAACTTTGTCTGACGTTTTTTGCTATGCCAGTACTTGTTTTGTATTATTTTATGTATGCACGTACCACACAAACTTTTTCGTCAACACTAATCGCTTTTTGTTTACTGGCCATGTTAACAGTTTCAAAGTAGGTTTACGACTGATAATACGATAGGTACCCAGTATGCTTGGTCGAAGACCATCACTTCAGAGATAACAATGCGTCATACTGCACGTGTTCAAGGCAATTAAGGATAGCAAAAGCTAGACCGACCTCGGATGTTTCGGAGCTTCAAAGTCTTTTGTTACCTGATAATAAACAATAATACCGATAATAAATATTTACTGTCTAAAAATATGAACACATTTCTTCGTAATAGAGAATGGCGTATCGCTATCAAGAGTGTTTCAATATGTGGGTTTTAACGCAAACCAACCAAGTTGGGCTCACTTCAACGTTATAGGGAGTTTATCGTTATAAAGGATAACGTTATAAAGAGTTTACACTGTATTACTTGAGTGTTCGTAAAAACCTTTTTCATTCGGCGCTATCATCATTATTAGCTCCTTGAGTAAGTATACAACAGGCGCTATAGTGACCGGTGTATCCCAAACAGTTTATAATTACTACTGATTACTAAATACTTTTCACAGCATAAATAAATTTATAATTCAATAACCGATACCATATAAAAACAATATATGAATTTTATTTTATGTCAAAGGTATTCATTTGATAACCGTTTATTATATACAATACGAAATCAGCGTGTAGGTAATATAAATAATGGAACCAAAATAATATGAAATATGTATGATACAAACTCCTTAGATTTTTACCAATAAATCAAAGTTTACAAAGTAAACAATTTGAATAAAAAAAGCCAGAAAACTTTCTTAATTATTTTGATATGATGCGAAACCGAGAGTATCGATCCGGTCTTACCTGCCAACTGTTACTGGATTAATGTTTCAGAGTTTTTACTACTTTTTAAAAGCCACCGCGGTCGCACCATTCGCCATTTTTATGTTCCCCTGGTGATTAACTCGGGCGCTTTATCAGTATATTTGAATGCTTAGATATACATACATTTTACATTTCAGAAAAAGTATGAACCTATCTGTATCTGTTCACCTTATGAGTATATCGTTCCATCTACGCGAGGTACACCTTTATGCTAAGCTGTTTCCATTAAGTAAGATAATTCACACCAAAAATGGCATGCATTAAAAGTGGTTCGACGTATTTAGTGACGATTTTTTGGTGCATTTTGCTAAAACTACTAAATGATATTTGTAGGCGGTAAGTTTGATCTCGATGGTGAAAATGATTGCGATGGTTGTAGATAAAACTAAGCTTCAAAAATTGGAAAATAAATCTTGCATAACTTGAAATGTATTGGCTATTTACCATTATATCGTGGATGAGGTCAACAAGGAACTGTTTTACCCGATTACAGGTTCAAAAAATTGGGCCTTCCTAATTTTATACCTATAGGCACATATAAAAGTTTTATCTTGGAATTACATAAAAAAGTTAGCCACTTTTTTAACAAGGTTAACATTAAACAAATCTATAATAAAAAATAATACCTCAATGCTTTTAATCGTCAATAAAAGGCGTGTGTACAGTCAATCACGAGTTCAATGTTTAATGTACTGTAACTATTAAAACTTTATTTAACTCAACGTAACAACGTAACGCATAGTTTAAAGTCCGGTAAAATGTTTTGACATCGGTAAATTGGAGCGGGGTGACCGGCACTGCCGGTGACAGCCCGCAATTAGGGACCGGCCGCGGCCGGCCGGCTGGCCGATGTACGCGCGCGGAGCGCGGTGCGGCGCGGCGCGGCGTGTCTCAGCGCAGCGTTAATTAAATTCCTCGCTCGCGAAAGATTGCAGAAACTTTCTCTATTGCGCGTTTATATTGATGTCCTTTATCTTTGACTAGTTTTGAGTTGAGTTTCGAGTTAGATGTTTTTTTTTTTTTTTTTTTAATTACTTTGCTCATGTCAATTCAAGGCTTTTTATGGCTAACGATTTTTAATAGCTCCTATATACAGATATTTTATTATGAAATTAGATAATGTTGATTGTCGCTCTTCTTTAGAATTATGATCACTCAAGGGGTACTTTTTTATCTTGTATAGGTAGATAGATATACATAGATCCAGTCGAGTTGAGCGGAAGTATTGCGTATGGAATTCAAGGTCCTTGGCATGAAAGGTGAGGTTAGGAACACCGTTGGGATTTTTTTGTGAGTGTTCTTGGTATTTTTATGTTAACTTGAGACTCTTACGTACGCTTTCAGCTGCTCGGGCCGTTAGTGGATGCGTAAATGCATTTTTACCCATGTTTAAAAAGGTATAAAGAGATTTTCTTTTCGTTAGCGTTAACGGTTGTAGAAAGGCAACTTGGCTACGCCCTCTGAACACAACACCACGGTGAGAAAAGACATCGCTGAGCTCGTGGTGCTTATTAAAATCGTAGTTTTTTTAAACTTTAAAAACTTTTTATTTATGGAAGATATCGTGATATTATTTTTTTTAATTAAGGTCCAAGTATCTAATGAGTGATGCTCGCACAACGGCAAACCTATATCATTTTATTGATAAAGATAATTGTATTATGTCATATATTTAATAGTATAGTATTGTAATAAATGAATTAACCAGCAGTACTGAACCTGCGGAGCCATACAAAGCCGCAGGCGACCACAGCGGGACCACTCTTTTCTTTAAACTTACCTACTAGATTAGAACAGAACCTGCAATGGAATGGTAATTTTTAAGTATATTTTAAATGACAATGGAATGTATTAAAAGTATTTTTAATAGAAAATAGTTAACACATTCATTTAATTTAGTCATAAGACAGTAAAAATTAACTTATTTAGTCATAAAAAGTATCTAATTAAAATAATTGAAGCAGATTCTGTTTCCATACAACTATTGTTCTTTTGAAAGGGTAATTTAAGGGTGATTATTTTAAAAAGTTATTTCTGTTGCCTGTTTGTTACATCTTATCTCGGAATATATAAATTATAAGACATGAGTTATTGTATTTGTCCTGAAAAAACATTCTATGAATTTTAACACGTCTCCAAATTGTTTTACGGACATCGTTATTAATACTTTTTAAGTTCTTATTTCTTATGCAACTATACTGGCAAACATGTGTACGGCCCACATGATAGTAAGCGGTTACCGTAGCTTATGGAAATTTGTGAACCAGAACTATCACTAACGCATTGCCGCTCTTGAACCCTACCATCCCCAACGAGCTTTGGTAACCATACCCACCGCAGGAACATAACACAAGGTTCTTTGGCTGCGACCTTCTGTAGGGTGGAGACATTTCACCAATAGGGATGCGTCAAGTAGAGGGAAGTCTCCAAACAGATTCATTTATGCCCAAAAATGATTCAAATCACGTCAGGAACTTGGGATCGTACTTGGGATTTTAAGTTTTCTTTTTTATCGGATTTATTAGAAGCAACAAACCACACATTTAGTTAGCCGGCGAATACCTGGAGCCAGCAGCTTCTTTCATAAGAAAATGTTTTTGATACCTCATGAGTACTGGTGCCGTATCTGGATTATAAGTGAGTGTTTTTTGTTTTGGTCTAGATCCCTTTTCAGGTTTATTTCTATATTATTATGAAAACTACATTCAGAACACCGAACACTATACGAAGTTCTTCGGGGTTAGACACGACAATTATGCCCGACTGGATTGCAATCACCATACACGTGATAAACTTGACACAGTGACTCAACCAACCAAGCAACATAATCAATAACAACTGTACCAAGTCTTGAATTCAATCGGATGTGCGATGCGGGAACACAGCACACAGACACACGGGTAAATTAATGGTGTCGTCTTCCAATATCACTGTTTTAATTATTTAAGAAACCTCACTAAAACAAGCTCTCATTCGCATCACACCACTCACATGAAAAATGAAACTACGTACTCATAAAACATATTTGCCTCGCATAAATAAAGAAACTATTATATTAAAAACCGATTATTATTTATAAACTGAACTTCACTTATTTCAATATTAAGGCCATATTTTTTAATTACTTTAAACCCGCACTATTGACTGGACGCCTTCTAAGGGTTCCGACTACTAGGGCGCTAACATTCTCATTTGGATTATCGGACTGTGCACGTATCTTCAAATATTCTATAACTGTAAAAAAAGTACTTTGCTTCGTGCTTGCTATTAACCTGATGATGCCCATTACACCGTTGATCACTAATGAAGATGTCGAGGAAAATACTGTCAGTCTTACATTAAAAAACTGATAAAATTTAATCACCGATTATAGTATTTCCGCCTTTGTCTAATTCATATTATTAGAAGAGAACAGAGCTAAAGATAAGCGATACTTTACTTAATCAACATTTTTATGTACGGTCCTGTATCTCTATTTAAATTTAATACACATACCTATTTACTTAGAATTAAAGAGCCTTGTTTACAAAATCGAGCAATTTACTTAAAATTATCCACTCTCTTGAATCATAACTGCATAGCACTCAATTCAAATTAGCCTTATTGCAATAAAGGAAAATTAGATTTTTTTTACGAACATAAAAGTGTTGTTTTTATTGGCGAGGGAAATACACTCATTCTGCCCTCTCGACTCTGATTACTTCATTTATTCGAGGGCGGAGTTATTGTGATTTATTTTCTGCTTATTTACTTCTTCATAAGTTTTATGTGTTTTGATTTATGGTTGTAATAGTTATATTTAAATGTTGTCTCAGACTTTGGTCACGTAAATATCTTTACAAAATACAAGAGGTAATAAGAATAAGGTATATGAGATCGGCTTTGAATATAATTTGTTTCCAATAATTCTGATATTGCTTGAATCAATACTTTAATAATAATGATAAAATAAAACGGAAGAGTTTTCTTGTTTGTTTGTTTAAACACGATAATTTCTTGAACTACTATTCGGATTTAAAAATATATTTATGTATATGATAGCCAAATTCACGAGGAATAGTATAGGCTAACTAGGCTAACTCTCAGCTAGCTTCAAATATTGTTTTTGTTAAGTAAGGAGGAAGTGGAAGTGTTCCCGAACTGCTTTATCCACGTGAGCTGGCTAAATTCATAGTGATACGTAATAAATACAAAAATATTTGTCATTTTTATATTTAAAAAAATGCTAAATGTAGATAGCATATGCAAAGTTAATACGTAATTCAACTATGAGGCGAGCGAAGCCGCTGGAAAAGCGCTAGTAAAAACTATATAAGCGAAACACCAATCACTCATTATGAGATATTCTAAATTTTAGGTCCGATTGACTTGAAATATAGCATAGTTACTACTTTCACGATGTAGATGCTCACTAAAAACACACTTTAAAAAATCATTTAAAAAATTACAAGGGTGAATCCGTCTTGCACCACTAGTATACTATACATATTGCACTTTAGTTTATTCATAGAATTAAAACCGGAATAACTTAAATACATATGTCGTCTACCGCTCGTTATAATTGACCGATATTTAAGACTATTTTCATACGCAATTCTAATTGCATTGCTAATCCAAAGTAAACTACAATTGTGTCACCTAAGTTCAGTCAATTACAGCGACTTCAGACAGGAGTTAATGCTATTGTAATTTTTTTTTTCAATATAACAATAACGTTTGCTTATTCCGGCTCTGCGTTATGCCGTGCGTTATATTTGTACTTATTTTTTACTGTTCAATCTAATACCCCCTCTCCCTTCCACAACAGAACTGCACGCGCTGGGCATCGGAGTCACAGTGTTACGGTTATCTTCTTCTCGGCACAAACTAAAAAGTTGTCTATGACTTATCTTAGTAGTACCGTGAAACTGGGGAACTTTCTTATGACATCGGCTCCTTTAAGCGTAACGTGTTTTATAATATGTAGTGATAATCAAATAAAATTGATTGATTTCTAGCCGCTCCTCTTCAATGGACGTATTACCTGAACTTTTGTTATACATTCCCACGATAGAAATTTTGCAAGCTAGCACACGAAGCGCTTCAAGCGTTTTTCGATTAAATTTCATTAAAGCAGCGACCAAATAATGACTATCCTCGGTTATAACTGCAATTATCATAACGCACAGCGAATCTTCTGTATCAGGAGAGTGACATTTTAGTGGTAAATATGTATGAGAGTTCAGAAAAAATAGTTGGTACATGTCCCGACATGTTCCAACAATGTACCAACCAACCATACATTGGTAACCAATGTTACCGACAATGTAACTCGAATCTGCATACATCAAATCGACATTCCATCGGAAGAAACTAGTCGACTACTATGTATGACTTACAGATCCAATACGGAAAAACAAAACACAAAATAACTCCGCAAACATACCTTAATCTAATAACTAAACAAAAGGAAAGCACTCAATCAAGCAATAATGAGCCAAGAGATTAGATAAAATGTTAGCAGAAGCAAATTCAGTGAGACAAGAACCAATAAATCTCTTAATACCAATTATATGTATGATCGGGGCTCTCGAGCTCGGGAATCGAACCCGACGCCGCGCCGACCAAGACAATGGCCCTACTGGGAAATACACGTGACAATTGGGGTGGAAGTGACCCGACTGATTGCGGGTTAGAAATGTTATTTATTCGATATTGGAGGTGCTATTTATATTTATAGTAAAGAAACAAGTATTTAGTAATAATATATATCTAACGATAATAGCAATTATTTTATCCCTCCGCTTACTTCGAAATCGTGATAGTACGAAGATATGTTTGTTTAACGAGTTTACAGTTTGAGAGCAGCTCTGACAACAAACCTATTTTAAGTAATTATATTCAGCAAATTATCACAATAATTATTAAGTGCCTATATGTATATAGGTATATCCAGTAGCTGTAATTGAGAGCAGTCCTCCCACCAGGCTTAGCGTGTTGACATCCTAGGCCACAAAGCGACGTGATCTAAAACAAAGTAAGTGTGCGGGCAAAAGCTAAACCTACAGATAATTATAAAAAGTCGATACAAAAAATAACTATACAATTTTTAACATACTCGATTTTGATGATAACTTATATAAAAAACTCATTTTCATCCAAAAATGAAGCCGTTCACGTACCTGTCACAATCCGTAGACGGGAGTGGTATACTTGAGACGTAGTCACTTAGATACATTGTGAGGGGCTGGACCTCCCATGTTTTATTCCATAAATTGTTCTCTAAATGATTAAGGTAAATATTTAGAAATTATGTTATACAAAATTATTTTTGTTATTCTTTTACGAAAAATTACAACTGATATAAATTAAATTACTACCATTCGTTCCTCTTTACTATTCGCAGCCTATCAGTCTTTTAACAGCACTGCAACAACAATCAATAGCTACCTATCTCTGCTTTATATCTTCCAAGGCTATCTTGGTATGTGTGGGTCCAGAAAACAAGTGCTAAGGCAATTTGCCATAGAAAGTACATGCTGAGGTTTGTTGACTTTTCGATGTTGAATGCGCAATGCGCAATTTTGTAATACATATTAGAAAAATAAGTAATACTCTAATCTACTGTAATTTTTGTCCGTGTTTTGTATGTCTAAAAAATGTTCTTTGTTTCTTTTTCTCGCGACTTTGTCTGCAAATTTTTTATACTATGTCCTTCTTTAGACCTAAGGCTACGTCTATGCCTAATTTCATTGTGATCGGCTCAGAGGTTTAGTCGTGTAAAATTAACAAACAAAAAGACATACAGTTATTTTATCATTTATAATATTAGTGTGGAAAGTTACAATTTAAGAAGACTGCATTACAAGCATCCGATTAAATAGTTATATTTTTAATATAGCAATAAAAAGGCAAACTGAAAAATGCAAAAGTTAAGGAAACAAGTAAAGTTAGGTTTACAGACTTTAAAGTATTTGAATGGTTTTGTTATCAGCTTATCATGTAAAACATGCATCTATAAAGCAGGAAGTAACGGCTAAAAGGATGGAAATTGGACCTGTTTTTATTGTTGGTTTGGACATAATTATGTTAAATGCATTGATGTCATATTTAGATGTTATTGAAGATAAAAGCCAACATCGATTAGTGCTTATATAATATAAATAAATTTTATAACAGAACGTAAGTAGTATTGAGCCACATAAATATAAATTTATTTTTCATACTGATTTTCTGATTCAACTAACACTAGTGATTCTTGGTTATTGTTCTATCGTAACAACAATTATCCTTATTATTGTTCTAAAAGCTTTGATCCTTAATGTGTACTAGCAACAAAGGTTATTTATCTTTTGATATTTGTCTCTACTTGGGACAGCACGACTTGTAAAATGTCCTCACCCAAAAGATCGCAGTCAAACAACCTTCCAACAACCAACCATGTGTCACCATGGGTAGGGTTTCAGAGCCCCTTGGGGAAGGGGGATGTTCAAAGTAGGCAACGCGCTAGTGAAACCTCTAGTGTTACCATAGGTCAAGGTAAAGGAATTTCATCAGGCAGGCCGTACAAATGTTTGCCACTTTAGTTGTATAAAAAAGTTAATATTACCTTGCTATGATGTTCCGAATGCTTATCAATTTTTTTTAAACACTCGTTCACTTTAATGTTTACTTGATGTCTTAACATCTATTCTCCGAACAGGAGTACTACAAATTTTATTTAAAACAAATACCCCACAAACGTAACTCTGATTACATGATTGTATATAAGGAGGAAAAGTTTTAAGTTATTCGTTTATGTCAAAACCTCGAGGACTTTGTGAGACGACTGAGTCTTGCGGTCGCGCTGGCCGCATCAAAAATATTGTCACCCTTTACGAGACACAAAATATCTTGGTACGGTTGTAAGAAGTGACTTAGTTTGTGGTGAGCCATTCATCTCTAAGAAGTTAAGTCGTTTAGAAAGTTTCAAGGTTTAATTTTTTTATACATTTATAAACAGGTGTTTTTTATCTATCCTGATATATTAAATACAAACATGTAATACTTACAAAAGGTCTACTACTATTATAATATCAATAAAAACAAAAGGTATTATGAATAATTTGTTCGATAACGTGTTCAAAGTATATACAAACATAATTTGAAAGTATTTCGTTGACAATCAGATGGATTTTCGTAGCATTATTAACATTATAGATAGAGGCAAGACAATTTTTAAGAAACGAGAAAACCAACTTCTGTGGTTTTATTTTTTGTTAATAATTGTCTTGTTTGAAGTCGGTTAAATTAAAATAATAACAGTTATTTATGTGTTTGTACGTTCCTATCTATAAGTTCCTAAACCATTCATCTAAATAAAATACTTTTTCGGTGAATTATTGCACTTCGGCGAAGGTATCTGCATTAGTACCTACAACAAATCTTAATTTTTTTAAACAATCTAGGCTACTGTTAAATTATTTTATAACGAAGTCACTTATCGCGGGGTGCGAGCTAAACTGCAAATAGGGACTGAACCATCTGACACAAAAAAAAAAACATATACATAATATAATATGGAATGTTCAAAATTATGACAGTCGTGGAATTGGCTCAGCTGTGTTTCGACCAGATTTCTATGGATTATTGTATGTACAGTACGAGTGAATTTGAAACATAAATTTATTGAATGTACTGATTAAGTTTAAAATTTGGTTATGTATGTATAATAATAATTAATAATAAAATATTTATTTTCATAATATTATAAAAATAAGATTATTTAAAAAACCCCGAACTAGCGGGATTCGAAGCAACGAGCACTCGAAGTGTGCGTAGAGATCTGCTAATAACATATTATCTATTGAAAGGAACTTTTTTTAATACTAATTTTTCGTTAACTTTAAACCATATAAATAAATACCTAAGTCAAGAAATGCTACAAATAATCTTCTTCATACTTTTCTACCTGTATATTCAAAATCAAAACACGGCATATTTAAAACGATAACTTCCCAATTACGATTGAAAATCATCAAAAGCTTTTAAAGAACACGTCAATCACTCGCAAGTTACCTACTGTAACGGGAGTCAATTTGTATACCGTTGTTGCCATTTTCAAATGTGTTCCAACTTTATAATTGGTGTCGACACAATCGGGAGTTATTAACAAGTCAAACAATGACTATACGTAGAAGGTGATGGCAAACGCGGAACAAAAGTAATGTGCGAATTTCAGAGACATGAATTATTTAACGACAATGTTTGTAAATTATTGAAAGTGTTTACTTTCCACAACAATTTGACCTTTTTTATATTATATTTCTGCGTGGATTATTAAGTGGTATTTACTAATATCGAACCCTGTATAATCTATTGATCTCCTAGCTCAAATTTTCTATGCCAAATGATTATAAGTTTATTTGTAAAACTGATATTAACTGTTTTCCCTTTGGTTTTAATAGTTGTGCTATGTATAAATTGTTTAACATTGATCTTCAACTCTGCGAGACAATTTAGCACGGTGCAAGTCCAGGAATTAAGAAGTATTTATCGGGTAAACAAATACTCATAATAACGTGGTTGAATTTATTTTTTATATATTTGCATCGCATGTGCGGTGATGTGTTGGGTTTTGGCGTTATTCATACGTTTTGTCGTATTGAATTTTGTGAGGATTTTTTATTATTGCTTAAAAATGTTTGATAGCAGTGTATGTAAAGAATATTTGACTCCGCTCGATATTTTAGATGCGGCGACGGTAATGACTATTTCTAGATTACCAGCAAAGTCGGGAAAATTATATAAGGACTTTATGGCATGGAAAATGCAAAAAATGGCTTTACTTCTTTTAGATATTTGTTGGTATAGAATATTGAAACCGTATTAATGACCCACACTATTGACAGGGCGTGATAGCAGCAGGTGTGCTCTGTGACCGCACGTATTATATAACCCGGCAACAACAGGCCTAAAGATCATTCTCGATCTCTCTCGAACTATCAGACGATTCATACTCCATAATTTATAATAGATTTAATAGATGTCTGGAATATACGTACTGGATTATACGTAGTTTAAAAGTATAAAGTTAACACTTCGTTTTTGAAAAACGTGCTATTGTTGGCCTATTTTCAAGAATTGTCTGGCGAGTCAAGTATTCCTCATTATGGTTAAAATACTCAATGTTAAAAATTACATTAAGCATATAATTTAACGAAGTCGATATGTCCAAATATTCAAAACTAATTCAGTTTTTGAAAAAAAAAAATACCTCAAGTATTTAAAGGGATGAAAACCAAAAGGTTTTCACCTGAACAATAAAGTAAATATTCATAAATAAAACTTAGAGCGAAATATCTAACAAGTCCTTATTGAAATATCGCTTGCTCTTTTTTATATTAAATTGGGTATCGCTGTAGGTATCTATCTAGCAGTATCATAGCAAGTTAATGAGTGAAATTAATATAATATTAAGCTTCATTTCAAAATAAGATACAGGTTCATATAAAACGTTTATAATGTATAGGTACTCCTAACAAGCATTTTACTAGCTACATAAAAAAGGAAAACGCAGTCATTTGAAAAATGATTGCTAGCATCGAATGGATAAACCTTTTATTATGTTATATAATCAAAGGAATAAGCAAAGGAGGCCATGATATCAGTAATTTTATTCACTTAATTTACTTGTAGTACCTAAAATACGATGTTTTACGAATCGAAATGTAATGAAATATAGATGCTATAAACAATAAAACAAGGGATTTTATCTATACTATAATATTATATAGCTTACGAGAATGTTTGTTTTTTTTCCGTTTCTTTGTTTGAACATACTAATCTCTGGAACTACCAGATTTTATATTTTTATTTGTGCGTGTTCTCTGGAATTATATAAATTATGTACTGAAAACATCATACTCAAAACATATTTTTGTATTTTATACCCTAAATATTTAGGAAGGTAGTTCATCTTATGACCCTGAGGAGCAGAGCAGTGACCATTAACGTCAAGCAATCGGGCAAGATGTATGCAAGTATGGGAAGTGAGAAGAAAGATACGACGTCGACGTTTTTTTTTTTCGAACTGACTACACTGTTAGCCTTAGGGGACCATATCCAAAAACAGAGCCGCTGCGGCTTTTACAGCTTCACCGGACTTGGGGGCGAGCGCTTAGGGCACTCAGCCGCGAAAGTTTTGGACGACTCGCACGAGGGTGCCAGAGTGGCCGAACCTCGGCTCGGGCGGTCGTCATGCATGCGAATAGGTCGCGATTTGGCTAATTCCCTACTCCTACGAATTCTAGTTATATAACATATACTCATATGCATGTTCCCCTCCTCCTGGGAGGAAGGACGGAAACATGCGTATGTGTATTTAGTGATCGGAATGGTACGATGCCGACGTTAGCGGACAAACTTATTATATGTACGTCGGTGGCGCGCCCCGTTGGAAGTTGATCAAATAAATTTAAAACGGGTGAAACCGTGGGGCATAGCTAGTTTCGAAAAAACCATTACGTATCTTTTTAAATATTTGATAACTTGTGGTAAGTTAAAGTCTATACAACGAAAACTAATCATCCAACAAATATAAATTAAATCAAATATATAAATTATATATTATATAATTATATATATAATTATATATATATATATATATATATATATATATCATATATATATTATATATATATATATATATATATACTATATATATATATATATGTACCTATAACACTGGTACCACAGTAGTTTTGTTGCCTTGAAAATAATAATGGTATCGGATAGTTTTATGCCTACTATTTATGGAATTATAAATCATTTTGGGATATTTGCTTTAGTTTTTTAATTTATCCTATTTTTAATATTACACTATGAAAAAACAATAGATATGAGATAAAACAAAGATTAAATTATTTTATCAACTTTTTAGTGAAATATATCACTAATTATTTTATTTTTACTGTGTAAAATTGAAAAACTGTGAAAACTTTATTATTCTTCAGAGAAATGCATTTTATGAGTTTTTCTATTGTGGGATTTTTGGGAACAATCAATCGGCATGTAAAAACCAACAGTAATTGTTATCATGTAACAATTCCATCTACCCTGATATTGTTCCTTCGTCACTATTAGATCTTAGTGAAAGTGTTCTCTCTCTCTTCTGCACCATAATTTCCCAGGTTATAAGGAAATCTATTCAGGTGAAGAAAGTGTAATTTTATGCTCATATTCGCTCCCAAGGTTCTGAAGCTAAATCAAAACATCTTTTGGTAAATTTATTTTTATTTAAGCGCTTTCCATATTCAGGTAAGAAAATATTTTACAAATATACTTAAAGAATTCTCCATTCTTATCCAATGTTTTAATGAAATGTTCCATCATACCTAATTTGATATAACGTTAGCTTTACCGACAGTCAGGGATTTTCTCACAGGCCCCACATTTAGTTCCCAGTGAAATTGCTTAACTCTGCTGATCCATAAACAAATAAAGCAAGTTATTTCGTGTATCCACTCTACTGATAGAGTAAGAAATTAACCATTTTAAAATCAACACAATCTAACCATTAATATTTTTTCGAATAACAAACTTAATATTTATTTAAATATCTAAATTACTTTGTGGTTGCACGAAGCGTATCAGTTACGTGATGTATAGAGTCACTCAAAAAACGACTTCTATTGTGATGCCAACTCTAAATAAAAGTTATTATTATAAGGAACACAGTTAACATGTTTGTTATTGTATATAGTCCAATTACATAAAAAACGGAGCCAACCCAGCAATTTCATGTATATATCCGTATTTTAAATAATAATAATAATCCGTAAAGATATCTAGAGTTATATTTTTTTTTGTTGATCATTGTAATTGTTCCGTATAATGTATGAAACTCTTAAATAAACATTAATTATTATGACAAACCTAATTAACTTTTCAGCGTCGACGCCGAAGCCCGGAAGTCGTGACCGCGCCACTACACCTCATATTAAGAGTAAATCCTTTTAAATGCATAAATAATTTAGCTGACGGTGGATTAGATATGTCGTATTTTACACCGATAAGTAACATTGTTTGTAAATAATAACAGCGTTAGTGATTAAGGAAAGTATGGAAAACGTCTAAAGCGAGTTGTCATGAAAAATTGGGAAAGGCTCCTAAGACCCAAGTTGTGGTGTCATATATAAGTATTAGCCGTGCCTCGTGGTTTCACTCGTATTAAGTTTATTGGACTAACTCATCAACGTACCCGTGTAGCCCCATACTTTCGTCCATATTTTCCTTCAACTAGCCAGTTTTATTGACGTTCATAGTTAATCCCCTATTACTAAATGTCATAGCATAAAGTCGTATAATCTTTCTTAATATACAGTCTATAAAATGAAAAAAAAAATCTAATCTGATGGATAGTTACAGAGATTAGCGCGTTCAAACAAACAAACAAGTAAACAAACAATCTCTCTATCATATTAGTATAGATTGTGTATTTGTTCTGTGCATTATTATTGGTGTATTAATAAGAAGTAAGCATAGTAGTAATAAAAATAAAATAGTTAGTAGTATGACTAATAATTTATATAAAAATTACCATGTTTATTGTGGCTTATTATTTTATTATCCAGAAATTGAAACACCGTAGGTATTTTAATATCGATAGATAAAATCAATTTAAAAATAATAATTTTTAAAGGAGTACGCCTAGTTATTTTTGTTGGTTGTATTTGACAGAGAAAATGCGATTATTGTTCGTAACGGTGTGAGAGACCAAAATAATTCGTATGAGACGTGTGTACGACGACCCTCGTCTTGTGACTGCATCTCTTAATCCTCTTAATAGATTCCGACGGACTCTGCCAGACCTTTAGCAATGGCATACACATACTGATTAATACCAACTTGATATACCAATATTAAGGGTGATTATCTTGTTTTGGACAACAGAATAATGAAATGTTTAGGTATTATTTTTGAGTACTAATTTTTTTATATAAATCCTGCCTACAAATTTATTTATGTTGACATTTGAAATCCCAACATACACATGCTGTAAAAACGTGCTAACATTCGACTGAGATGATTTGTCTATAAAAAGTAGTGAAATCTCATAAACAACCAAGTTCAGTAGGTGGGATATAAGAAGGAAACGGGTAATTTTGGCTAAAAACCTGGCCTACCTTTTACTCGTTAAATTCAATTCTTTAGAATCTATTGTGCATAATTATACAAATCTAAAACCTTTTAATTAGTGACAATACAATAAGGTTAATATATTCTTATTACAATATGTTGTAGAATATTACATGACTTAGCCGCTGCTGCTATAAACGCAAGCACAAGAAAACAGAAGTACGTAATAGTATCGATGATTCCTATAACATATCCAACGGAACAATTCTATTCTGTATATTTCTTTATTGCTAAATGATTATTTACCATATCTATAGTGAATTAATTTACCATAATTAAAACCTAATATTGAAGATTCATGAAACGAGTGTTCAATCCGTCATTATTTATAGACAACGCTATATAAATAATATAAATATCTTTGCTAAAATAAAAATCTATTTGCGTTCATCCCGAATCCCCGACCCATGGTTTGATACATAATTAACTGGAATTTTAAAGAACATATTTTTAACACGAAATAATTCAATACGGTCCGTAAAAGGGGTAAAGATTTTCTCGTCAGGATATAAAATGAGGGACGGGGGAATGTGTCAAGTATTTAAATAATTAATTTTAAAACTTAAATCGTGTTCGATTTATTATTTAAAACGATGACGTTAATCGTTTTATACGAGAATAATGCTTTTATTAGATATATATTGACGATACTGACCCTGGTGGTAAGCACAGGATAGTCCAAACACAACGGCGACCACCGAGAGATCTAAATCCAATGGCGGTCACCGCTGTCATGCCCGTTAAAATAAAACAAAATTTTTGACATGGCTCGAGTTCACATACTTTGCTGGGTAGCAGGACACAGCAATTGTCCGATTGGATTGCGACCACAAAACCACAGGAGTAATATTCGCCATAGTGGCTCAGAGCTGGGGTCACCCGGTGTATATTCGATAACGATTACATTTTTAATAATCTATATAATAATACGTGAAGCAAAAGCTTTCTACCCATTTTAAAGCGTATTGTGTGCACGGAAGACTGTGAGATTTGGTATGGTTAAAGTTTATATGGAGAAGTAATGCAGAAAGCAAAAATGTATCTATAATATCTGTTACTAATATATTAAATTAAATGAATTAATACTGCAACTCTTAACCCAACAAATGCCACTGAACTTAGACCCCCCAAAGTATTGACATTGTCACTCAACGTAAAATGACAGCAAGTGATGTAGTTATTACTCATTGTTTAGGTTCATGAATACAGCAAATATCAAATAGAAAATAGTCTATGATCAAAAAGTCGCTGGTCGAATTTCGACTTTGGGGCGATCGCTAGTGTTATTAAATACGACACTCATCACTGGCTTATACTATATGTGGACAGTTATATTAAACTAAGTTAGATTGTATATGCCATTTAGGTATGAATATCCCTTAAAAACATCTATAAGTACAGTGTTTTTTAACTGGAACGAGTTGGGAATTGAACCTAATCATTTTAAAAAAGTAGTAGAATTTATATATGTTACATAACCATAAAAAGTTATTACAATAGAGTAACTTGTATTTTTTTTAATACATATTTATTGTTTTAAATGATTTACATAAAGACACGTCAAAATATACTGTTCAGGTATTCCTACTCAAGCAGATGCAAATAGATATAATAGGTCTTGAAATGTCTTTGAAATATTATTTTGCGAAGCTTCGAGAAAAGATGCGAATGGCTCTTGAGTGTTCTTTACTTGGATTCAAATTATTTTTCTATTGTATAGTATTTGTTATGTTGTATTATATTATTATGATATTTGGCTTGGCTTTAAAATTTACAGTATATAGAAATTTGATTTCTAAACCTTATTTACCTAGTAATTATTTAATTAAATGACGATGGCGAAGGGATTATGTTAAAGAAAAACATGTTTTTTTGTATGTAATATTAATTGGTAATATCAATTTCATAAGAGCTCTACACACCAAACCCCGCCGACACATGTGAATCACATCATTGCAGGTCGGAAAACTTCGTCAGCGACATTTCGGTCACACGATATAAGTAACTTTGTATACGTTGTTAGTTACCGACGAGTGTTGTATACGTTGTGTCTTTTGAATCATTTATTATGATCAACATTGAAACATGAACAATAATAGAGATTTAATAATCAGCTTATGGGAGTTTTTATCATAGTGTCCGTTCCGAAGACACAATACTGTATGTATATTAAGTCGCAGATTTTACACTAATAGTGAAAGAATAAAATATTTTGTAGAAATATCTATATATTTTACAACATTTATGGAAACATTTAATTATTGGTCCCTAAATAGTTAAAATACTACAATTACAACGACGTACATATTGAAATCACTGTTTAGAGTTCCTTAATAACCTCTATGAAAGATAAAAAAATTTACAAGTGAAAGTTGTTCTATTGTTCCATTCCATATTTCAAAACAAACGCTTGCTTTACATGCAAAATATCGCCAGTCAATCAAGTGTATACACAAGTCGGCGATATGTCGCCAAGTATCCAGCGTGGTATGTTTCGATATGTTTGTAAAGCGCCCTACTCACCAAACACCCCAAGGCTATTTAGGATGGCGTCTTAACATTTTTAAAATAGTTTTATTTATTCAAATGAAATTAAGTGACTTAAACACATATAATGATAATATGCATTATTAATTATAATATGTATTATTAATTGCATTAGAATTCCCTGTAACTTTTTTTTATCATGCCAAAAATACTATTTATATTAATAAATTTGTAGTTTTGTCTGTACATATAATATTTTTTCAAAATTTCCCGATAGACATACCATATGAACGACACTGATCACGAATACTTTATTTAAAAAAAATCTCTATCTGTTTGTATTTATATAACTGAAAATGGCTTTACCGATTCTTATGAAATTGTGTACACGGGATACTTATGTCATTTGGCAATTGATAGGATATAAAATTATTCAATAGTACTTTTAGAAAACGTAAAATAAAGAATTTCCAAAAAAAAAATTTCGTCAATTCTTAACCGATTTCTATGAAATTTTCTACACGGGAATTATAAGTCATTCCATAATTGATAGGCTATAAGGATAGATAAAACTATTTTTAAAATAAGAAAAAACCACAAAATTTAATTTGTATTAATTATTATCAACCGCTTTTGACAAAATTTTGTAGACAAGATGCATACCTGATTTTATAATTAATAGGCTAGAAAATTCGTCAGCAATAATTTCAGAAATATGTATGTAAAAAACATAATTTTTAATAATTCTAATTTTGTTGAATTGTACACGGGAAGTACATGATATTCCTCAATTGATAGACTATATGAACTGTCAATAATATATATAAAAATAAAATTGCGGGATGTAAACAGCTACAGCGTAATATCAAACACGTGCGGATCCGCGGGCCCACCACTAGTTGAACTATAAAGGTAGTATACCATATATTATATAGTGGCTGATCAAGGCCTCGTGATGGAGATGAAAAGTGATCACAAAAACTACACTATGCCTTAATGTAAAACTTTTCGAGTTAATCCTCGTTTTTCTTAGAAATAATGTAGTCAACACTAAACAGCCGATGCCGGCTATTTAAAATAATAAACTACAATGGAGTATCCCAAGCGAGTGTATGACAGCTTGGGCTCATGTCTGCCCTCTCGCCCTGCACACATGGCATAATGTAAACTTGTAAACGTATCGACACTTAGTTCTTTTATACTATGGTATTATTCAGTTCTAAATTCCTTTGAAACGTAGCTATGATTTTTCAAAATTAGTAAGGATACATATATATTAAAGTAACATTTTTGTGCTACAAAACATATTTCTATTTAGAAACTGGTGACAGCAAACATCAACTACTCACTAAACTAATTAGTGTTTCAAGAGAAAATTGGATTTTCTGTTCAAGCGTTCCAATTATTGTACCTATGGTTAAAGTTTCTGTGAATATGATATCAAGTTATTTTAATAAGGTTGTAAACATAAAATAGTTTTGATATTATTCCATTTTATATTTTGTTGAAAACTTTATGTATCGCTCATATACTTACTTTTTTATGCTGCACAACTTTACGGCACTTTTACTGATGGTAAGCGTAGTAAAATCGAAAAACAACGACTACCACTGAAATATCAGAAATCCATCGACGGTCATCACTGTCAAGCTGGCCTGCAAGCCTCTTGACGATATTTGGATCCGTTTTAGCTTTGAAAAGACATTGCCTCGTTAAACGTGTTTTATTTATGAATTTGACCGTATCCCATCATCTCCTTTCCACCACATAACCATGCCGTCAGGTCTATGGGGCCACACCGGACATAACCTAACTATGACGAGAGCGAAGCCGCGGGCAAAGCAGTAGTCTAATATAATACTTTAATTATAAAAACTTTTTACAAGTCTTGTTATTTTCATAACATATATTTCATAACAAATATGAGTATATTAGGTTAATATTATATTTATCTTTCTGAGCACTTGTTAATACTCAGTCTCGGGAATTGTGGGATAAGGTCTTCTAAGGCATTTATGATAACCGGACTCGTTTGCAAACGAGTCGTCTGTTATGTGGAAGTCCAGTTTACTAAGAACTTTTACTAGATATATAAAATATATAGTTTCCTTCAGCGCTGTAAGTAAGCAAGTGGGCGTTGAGGATCTAGTTTATCTGGATATTATATCCGTGATTGTTACTGTTTAGTAGATTATTTAGTTGTATAAAGGAATGAAGGAGGTTGTCGGAGACAGAGTCGTGTAGGATAGAACTTGTTTACACAACTTACGGAATTAAATCACTTTAAATGGTTCGGTAACTTTTCGCATTAAAGAGATTTAGTTGTTTCTTTTTAATTGACTACAAACAGTTGAATATCTAATTTCAATGTACATGACTATTATATTTAGACAGGGTTGTGGGTTCAACTTAGTTTTTTAGATAATGTTGTCTTATTAGGGCTTTTCTGACTGTTCACATGATATGTTATTTAGAATATTTTGTAATTCAAACTTCCTGAATAAAAGGAAGTTGGAAAAGAAAGAGATCAAATTTTATTTCCATTACTGTAACGTTATTAAAACTAGATAAATTATTATTATTATGTATTAAAATGCTGTAATCTCTAAGGGTATTAAAAACGTAAGTACATTCAAACAACTATTTATATAAGTATTTAATATTTCCATGAAAAACAACATTATAACACTATTTAAATACTAACAATAGTAATATTATAATAAATACTTTATTAAAAGCAATTTAGAACTTGAAGTACAAATCAAACAAATTAACTACAAAGTTATAAAAAATAAAGTTTTCTTTGGAATTGGCCATCGATGGCAATGCAGTAAAGTTGTGGGCAAGTGCCCACGGTCGCAAGGCGACGCCAATCTTTCGCGCGTTGCAGTACATAATCGCACTTCTTTGTAATAACATCTCGGAAAACTTTGTGTCAAGTAAACTCTCGCAAGTGGCTAAGTCGGTCGCCGGTCGCTTCCGCAGCCGCCTGCTTGTTCGTACGGGCCAAAACACGATTAGCGCTGTTCTCCGCTCACGATCGACAAAGATCCGCCTCGTACAAACAAACGGACAAGTTTTAATGTTTTGCTCACAAAGTGTATGATTAAACGCGGAGAGCGGCGGAGAGAGTCGGCCGTAAGTTATTGATTTTCCCTGAGCGAACCCCAGTCGACTACGCGACTTACCGTCTGATACGAGAGCGCTACGGTGTATTCTTACTTCTAAACTCTGTATAAACTTTATCAAAACTACTTATAAGCAAAAAATATGATTATTAATTCATATTATTTTATCACAATAAGTTGCACATTGAAAATAGTTCTACAATGAGTTTTATGAGTGACTTTATTATTAGAAAAGTTCGGGTTGGCTCCTGTACCGTACCAGCAGTCGCATAAGTCGCGCACCCTACAACTTCACGTCGCTCTACGTTCCGAAGTTAACGCAAAGTTCCGCCATTTTGGAACATGCTCACAACCCACTTGTTTTATAAAGAAACTTTTTATTAATTCCTGTGGGCCGCGGAGTGTCAGTAAGATGTTTAGAGGTTATGCTGTTAGAAGAAACACTGTTTTCTGACTCGTTACTAGCGTAATTGTGTTAATGTGACTGTGTACGGATCGAATACTAGTGTTTGTGTTGATTTGAGATATTGTTTTGAAGTGTAACTCGACGTGACGTTCCTGTGATGCTATTCTAATCTGTGTTTACTTCTGGATGTTCTACAGAGAATGTTATATCAGTTCTTCAACTTATCTATGGCCTGGGTTCTTCGATAAGTGACAGGTGATACGTGATAAAGTTAGTTTAACTAGTTTACACAGTCGTCCGAAAAGTTGTGTCACTGAAAAGTTTGTGTTAAAAAGTATACAAGTTATTACATATACTTATATGTATTGAGTTTCAGCTGGTAAATTGACGCTTTCGATGCTCAAAATCTGGACTAATTAATAAATGATATTGACGGTTTCATTATATAAAAATAGAATTCGTAATCTTGTTTATTAATCAACAAACGAATTAATTTAAAAGATATTTATGATAACAAAGGTTCTGTATTATTACAGTACGAGGATTATGATAAGCTCGCTTCAAACCTACGTAAATTTTAATATTGTTATGATCCTAATGAGCCATAAGTATAACGAAGTATTGATGAAAACATAAAGAATAATTCTCTCACGAATTAATTTTCTCGGAACTGTTGAAAGTAATAAGCTATCGAGGTTCTTGGAAAGGGATTTATTTTAACGTCTTATTAATGAATTATATAACCTTGTTATGATGAAATAGAAAAATATTTGATTGGTCACATTAAATATGCAATTGTTATTTTATGCTGTAGTTTAATTTAAAAAGATGATTGATTTTATAATTATTTTAGTGATACATGTGAGAATATTTTATACAATATGATAAAGCTCACAATGTTTTATACATTGGCATGATACAGGAAAAACTCTCATTAAAATGATATTTGCAAAAAAGTCTAAGCAATAAACTTTACTCGTTTAACTTCAGCTTCATAAGATCGTCAAGATATACATTGAATCCCTCTATAATGGTTTCAAAATCTGAAGTCTTTGTAACTTAATATAGAGAAAACTCTAGATTGTCTTTTAAAATATTTCAGCTATTTATTATTTGCGAAAGATATTAGTTTTATGGTATACATTTCCTAAGAAAATATATATATATTATATAGTATTTGTTCAGAAAAAATAAGTACGCACGAACTATCTCATAAATAAAGCAAAAAAGCCCACGATATTGGGTCGTTTTATTGAGAACGCTATTACAAAGTCATTTCAGCGGTCGGTCCCAGTCTCAGTCCATTGTAGAAGGGAAATCTTTCTACAGTCACGGCTCTCGATGGGATAACGTAGACTGTTATCAGTTGAGAAAGGTCTCACTTACTAAATGCCCTTCATGGAATAATTAACCAAATCTGCCTAAACTGAGAGAACATTTTCGCACGACAACCAAGAAAGCTATGAAACTTTGTTAAATAACTTTTCAGATAACTTGAACTTTGCGTATTTGCGCAAAGTTGCAAGTGGAATTCCATTGCGGGCTAATTCAATCTGTACCCGTTTGTAATAAATGTTGTTTTCGCATAATACCAATTCGTGAGTTAGTATATTATGTTAAGTTGAAACTTCTGGACTTCACGAAGCAAAACGCGAACTTTTGTAGAACATTTCAGTGTAGTTAGTACAATGTTATAATGGAAATAAGCACTTCAAAATGGCGTCGTCTGCAGTTGCTATATAGGTATGTGTATTGATTTCCGGATGTTTTCGCGTGATGGATGTTGTCATAACTTTGCCAGTTGTTTGATTGGATCTTTTATATCGAAGTTTAGTAATTCCAGCTTTATTGTGGAATAAATCACCGTTTCAACTTTTAAAAATGTCTGATAATGCTCACTTAATAGGACAGATTTTAAGTTTACTAGCGACCCGCCCCAGCTTAGCTAAGGTGAATTTACTTAGTGGTGTTTTTGTTACATAGTGGTATTAAAACGCATGTTCCATTGATTTAGTGTTTATTGCTTTCATTAATTCATAGTTACGAAAAGTGCGCTTAGCTCGACATGCACAATTCATAGTCAATAGGTAGGCCACGGCACGGATGGCAGCAGCGCGCAACGGTACGGAGTGTCGGCCAACCGTTTCCCTGCGTATGATTTCTTTGGTTACACGTGATTTTGAATCCGTGATAACTTCTACGGTATTCATTTAAATGATAAAATATTTTAATCTGCATTAAATGCCCAAGTTAATTAACATATATGTATATATCGGGATAAGGCTTCATACTGAATTGGAGAAAATAGCTTCGCAAATAAACTAATATTTTAAATTAATATTTTTAAGATAAAACTGGTTACTGTGAGAGCTTCTTAAAGCGGGTGGAAACACCGGTACTTAAGGTCCTGCAGAAGCTCTTTAATTCCATTATACTCGAGGGTAAAACGCCGGAAACGTGGGGCGGCAGCGTGGTGGTCCTATTCTTCAAGAAAGGTGATAAAACCTTATTGAAGAACTATCGGCCCATCTCGTTGCTGAGCCATGTTTATAAGCTGTTTTCGAGGGTCATCACGAATCGTCTCGAGCACAAGTTTGATGACTTCCAGCCTCCCGAACAAGCCGGTTTCCGAAAAGGCTTTAGCACCGTAGACCACATCTATACGCTGCGGCAGATTATACAGAAGACTGAGGAGTATAATCTGCCTTTATGCTTAGCGTTCGTGGACTACAAAAAAGCCTTTGATTCGGTCGAAACCTGGGCAGTGTTGCAGTCTCTCCAGCGGTGCCGTATTGACTATCGATATATCGAAGTGTTGAAGTACTTGTACAACAACGCCACCATGTCGGTCCGAGTACAGGAGCAGTGTACGAAGGCAATTCCTTTGAGAAGAGGCGTTAGACAGGGAGACGTAATATCTCCGAAACTGTTTACCGCCGCTCTAGAGGACGTCTTCAAGCTCCTGGAATGGCAAAGACTCGGCATCAATATCAATGGCGAGTACATCACTCACCTTCGATTTGCTGACGACATCGTAGTCATGGCAGAATCGCTGGAAGATCTTGGCACAATGCTCGATGGCCTCGACAAAGTTTCTCAACAGGTGGGCCTTAAAATGAACATGGACAAGACGAAAATCATGTCGAATATCCATGTGGTGCCCACCCCAGTATCAGTTGGGAACTCTTGTCTAGAAGTTGTTGAAGAATATGTCTACCTGGGACAAACAGTCCAGTTAGGTAGGTCCAACTTTGAAAAAGAGGTCAGTCGACGAATCCAACTCGGCTGGGCAGCGTTCGGGAAACTGCGCGACGTCTTCTCGTCCAAAATACCTCAGTGCCTCAAGACGAAAGTCTTTGATCAGTGTGTGTTGCCAGTGATGACATACGGCACAGAGACGTGTTCGCTCACTGTGGGCCTCATAAAAAAGCTCAAGGTCGCTCAGCGAGCTATGGAGAGGGCTATGCTTGGTGTTTCTCTACGAGATCGAATCAGAAATGAGGAGATCCGTAGACAAACTAAGGTAACCGACATAGCCAAAAGGATTAGCAAGTTGAAGTGGCAGTGGGCGGGGCACATAGTTCGGAGAACTGACGGCCGTTGGGGCAGATAGGTTCTCGAGTGGAGACCACGCACCGGAAAGCGCAGCGTAGGACGGCCCCCCACTAGATGGAAAGACGACATAATAAAGGTCGCTGGGAGCCGTTGGGTGCAGGCCGCACAAGATCGGTCGCTCTGGAGATCTATGGGGGAGGCCTATGTTCAGCAGTGGACGTCCTGCGGCTGATATGATGAAGATGATGATGATGGTTACTGTGAGTCAACCTTCAATAATGTCTTAATGCCACTCATACATTTTGTATTTTAAAAAGTCTCATTCACATAATTATATTACATGGATTCTTAATAATATAGTAGGTGTCATTTCAATAATCTGATACTGTCAAAATACCCAATAGCAAAAGTAATAAAAAGTAGGCTATTTCAATTGAAATTTTAAGAGTTTAGTAAATATTCCACATAAAGTTCCAATCATTGTATGGTTTACGGTATATCACAAAATGCCGCCAAAATTATGGCCACATAACATAAGTTTATGTACATATTTGAAATATAAACCATCACATGACTCTTTGAGATCCCGCCAAAAACTCTTACGTGATATATTCGAAACGAATCGGAGATGTATTTCATACTTTGCCGGTTTCATATTTGGCATTCTGTAGAATGCCTAGGCAATGTGTGAAATATGAATCATTTAATGCCATCAATGCCTAAGTATTCTGTACATTATATATATATATATTATAATAGGTAATGTCAAGTAGAAATACTAGGTTAAAATAAGTTCAAATTTATTTGTGTTCGAAGTACAACATTGAAACAATATATCGTGTAAGTGTTTAGTGAATATAATGAATAACTCTGTAAACACCAAAGTAAAGTAGCTCGAAGCTTGAAAGCCTCATGTAACAATATTTATTTAATTGTATACTGTGGTATACATTTCGAGCGCATTCAGAATTTACTACTAGCTCCTGAATGAAACCCTAATAACGTATATCATTTATAATCACAAAAGTATAACATATACGAGTGTTAAAAATAAATTTTACTCTGTTACATTAAAGTCGAAGTTGAGTTTAATCGCTCGTAAAGTTACAACATTTAAGTGTTACATATTGTGTACATTTTCCTCAGTATCTTTTTATTTGCTTTGAACAATAAATGGGTTTCAGCTACTCAACTTTCTTTTATACGTGACTCGGTGATATTATGCGAATGTAAATATCATGATATTGATTTTATTAGATAATTCATGAGTGGGTTGTAAAATGTAGAGTTTATATAATATAAGGTCAAAATAACCCTGAAAAGGGTTCGATATAGTAACAAAATTCAGTTCTATCTTTCATGTTCGGAATATAAAAATGTTAATTATGTTATATAAGTTCGAATTAATATTCAGTCGGTTGGAAAATTAGCCTTTTGTTTTATTAATACATATACCTACACCGTATGTATAATTTTTGTAGTAATATAATAATTGCGGCTCTAGTTGCGCAGACTATTGAATTATTGTTTATGAAGATATAGTGATAATTTTGTTTAAATAAGGAGTAGGTAGTTATGCAGTCTGTACCCTCTCTTATTACGTCTTGTTAATTGGTACATACGTTAGAAATGCTGATGTTACGTTTTTAACCCATATTATGTCTGCAAACTACTGATAGACACCTGGTGTTTTGACTGAATGTATTGCGACATATTTCTCATTATTTCATAGTAAACAGCCCCACTTTGTGTTTATAGAATAAGAGTTTATAAAAGAGACATTTGTAACAAATAAAAGCATTCTTAATAAAGCTTCTTGAGAATCAGTCTTGTCTTAGACTTTTTAAAAACCCTCGGCAGTGCTCCCGAAATTTAACTGGCGCAGTCGGTAGGATACTCAATCAACAATAAAAGTCTGTGTTCGAGTCTTACAAATCGGTCTCATGTGCAGATTTTGAGTATCTACGAACCAATAAATAAGTTAACGTCGGGTTCCGCATCTATTTCCGAGAGATCCTGTCCTAAAAGCGAAAGCAGCTATACGGCAAGACATGGGAACGAGCAGACTGTAAGTGACCATTTTTACAATCCTTGTCTCGTCCTTGTTATTTTCTGTGGTTGTATTTTTCGTTGGACATTGTTATAATTTTCAAACAAAAATCGTTGAAAATTATTTAACAAATTTTTATAATTTTCAAACAAACATCGTTGAAAATTATTTTTCATAATTTTCGAATAAAAATCGTCGAAAGTTATTTGACTTCATAGATTATAAGATATTGAGAAATATTAATAATAAATATTAATTTTGAGAATTTTAATTTGATAATTTTAATTTCGATAATTTTAATTTTGAGAATTTTGATTTTGATAATTTTGTTATAAGATTTATTTTGTGAATTTTATTTTGAAAATATTATTTTGTGAATTTTAATTTTGTGAATTTTACTTTGTGTGTGTTTAATTAAATAAATACAATTCAAAATGCAACGCAACAATGAATCAACAATTCAATTAGTATCAAAAGAACTTTTAAGTTTAATTCCCAAGTACGATGGTGATCAAAATACTTTAAATTTATTTATTAAAAAAAGTGAATATATAATCAGAAATTTTAGCGGATCAAACAATGTTGTTCAAACTACATATGTGTTTCATGCTATAACTAGTAGATTATGTGGTAAAGCCGCTGCTCTACTAAGTGAAAGAGAAGACATAACAACTTGGGAACAATTAAGAGCTGTTTTGATTCAACATTTTGGTGATCCTAGATCGGAAGAGTGTGTGGCAATTGAGTTGGAAAATTTAAAAATTAAAGTTGGTGAAACATATACGCAATTTTGTAACAGGATACAACAAACACGCTGCACCCTCTTCTCCAAGGTCAATTTATTAACTGATGAAGGCCTCAAAGCCGCTAAAATGATTATCTATAATAATATGTGCTTGAATGTATTTTTATATAATTTACCAGAGGATTTAATTCGAATTGTGCGACTTAAAGGTTGTACCGTTTTAGAAAACGCACTAAGTGTTGTCATGGAGGAGGTCAATTTTCAATATCAGTACAATTCTAAAAATAAAAATAAATCTAATATTAAACCAGTTCAACAATTTTTCACGCCTACTTTAACAAATAATTTTAATAATAATTTCAAACCTCAACCTGCATTTGTGCCAAATACATTTAATTCCGGACAACAAAATTTTAAATTCGGAATTCCATACCAAACACAAAATAATTTTAAACCGTATAATAATAATTTTAAATTCGGTATTCCAAATCAAAATGTACAATTCAGACCTAACCTAAACCAACAAGGATATAAACCAAATTTTGGAAATAATAATTTTAAATTCGGTATTCCTAATCAACAAGGGTTCAAACCACAATTTAACAATACACAAAACCGACCTAATTTCAACATGCCAAATCAACAATTTAAATTTGGTATACCACCACAAAATCAACCTCAACGTAATCCACCTCAATTTCAGGCAAGCGATGTGTCAATGCGCACAGCTCGTCCTATTAGACAAAATATGATAGAGTCTTTAGAAATGAACGACCCTGAAATTGAATACCAAGACTATCAACCTGATTATACAGAATATGAAAATCATTATTTCATTGACGATAATCAACAAACTGCTTATGACGATTATCATGAAAACATAGAACCTGTTGAAACTGAAGAAGCTGAAAATGAATGCGTAAATTTTCCTATAAAAGCCTCCAAGAGCGACCCCCAGAAATAGTACACTTAAATTATGACGGCATAAATAAACTACCGCATATTTATATTCCTGAAATTGATGCTCGTTTAATGATTGATACCGGAAGTACCAGAAGTTTTATTAGTCCCGCTAAAGCTGATGAATATTTTTCAGATTATAAATATATTGATCCTTTTGAAGTTATTAGTACACATGGACGTAGCCTACATGACGAAGTTATAGATATACCTTTATTGGAAAGTTTTAAAAGTCCGATGAATCATAAATTTTATATATATAATGTAGATGGAAGATATGACGGATTAATAGGTTCTAACTTATTAAAAATATTGAACGCGACTATAGACATGAAAAATTTAATTTTACGGACACAAAATACAGAAATTCCAATAATTTATAGTCCCCCGTGGGAAATAACGCTAGAACCACGCACTGAAACCCGTGTTAAGGTGCCTACAAATTTAATTAATGGTGAAGCAATAATTAATTTTAAAAATTTTGGAAATGAAGTACGTATGCCTAGCGCTATAGTTACTTGCAAAGATTCATTTGCAACAACAGTCATGCAGAATGCTTCGCAAGATAGTGTGACTTTAACTTTTAACGAACCATTGAATATAACCAGCCTTAATAATAATACTTGCAAAATAAATTTATCAACCGGGCAACAATTAAATGATTTTGAGATTGATGAATTACTTACACAAAATTTATCGAAACTCCGATTAGATCATGCTAATCAAGAAGAACGAGAAGCAATAGAAAAACTTTGTTTTGAATACAGGGATATATTCTATTGTGATAAACTGCCTCTTACATTTTCTAATCAAGTAAAACATCGAATCCGGACTAAAAATGAAGATCCAATTTTCATACGGCAATACCGACTTCCACCATCGCAAAACGATGAAATACAGAAACAAGTTGAAAAATTACTAAAAGATAATGTTATACAAGAATCGTTTTCACCATGGAGTGCACCCGTACACCTAGTTCCAAAAAAGATGGACGCCTCCGGTGAACAGAAATTTAGAATGGTTGTAGACTATCGACGTATAAATGATATTACTACTGATGATAAGTATCCTTTACCAAATATTAATGATTTATTCGACAAGTTAGGGAAATCTACTTACTTCAGTACATTGGATTTAGCAAGTGGGTACCACCAAATTGAAGTTGATGAACAAGATAGACCCAAAACTGCATTCACTACACCAATGGGACATTTTGAATTTACACGGATGCCATTTGGACTTAAAACAGCACCTGCAACATTTCAACGCGCAATGGATAACGTGTTACGTGGGTTGCAAGGTATACATTGCTTAGTATATTTAGATGACATCATCATTTATTCTAGTAGTATACAAGAACATGTAGAGAAGCTAAGAAAAGTGTTCGATCGTCTCAAACAAACCAATCTTAAAGTAACTCTCGATAAATGTGAGTTTTTTAAAAAAGATGTACTCTACTTAGGACACAAAATTACGAAGCATGGTTTACAACCAAATGATGATAAAATCAGGGCAGTACTTGCCTTCCCACTCCCCAGAACATCCACTGAAATTAAAAGTTTTCTTGGCCTGATAGGCTACTACCGAAAATTCATAAAGGATTTTTCAAAAATTACACAACCCCTTACATCGTGTTTGAAAAAGAAAAATAAAATTGAAATTAATGAATCATATGTTCAAGCTTTTCAAAAATGTAAAGAGCTACTTGTGAATGCTCCTATATTACAGTTTCCTGATTTTTCTAAACCCTTCATTTTAACAACAGACGCGTCAAACTACGCTTTAGGCGCTGTCCTTTCACAAGGATCAGTTGGAAATGAAAAACCTATCGCATATGCAAGTCGTACTCTTAATGATGCAGAAACACGTTACAGTACAATAGAAAAGGAACTGTTAGCCATCGTTTGGGCAGTAAAACACTTCCGTCCTTACCTGTATGGACGCAAATTCACAATATTTACTGACCACAGACCTTTAGCATGGTTAAATTCACTGAAAGAACCTAATAGTAAACTTACTAGATGGAAATTGAGACTAGCTGAGTTCGATTTTGACATAATATACAAGAACGGTAAACAAAATAGTAATGCTGATGCTCTATCACGAATTAAATTAAATATATTAAAGGACGATATGTCCTTACGAGTAAACGTGAGTGACACTGAACGATCTGAGAGTCCAATACTAATTTCAGACTCATCAGAAACGTTAACTATTCCTTCAGATTCCGATAAGACTTTAACTCACCCAATTCGTTCTCCTTCATCCAGTACTATTACTGCCTGTTCATTACCGGAAACCATACATTCTGCTGAAGATATTGATACGAATGGTATTCCCATTATTGAAGAAGCCATCGACACAAAACCTAATCAAATCCTTATTTTTACTTGGAACAGAAACCAATTATCAATAAAAGACTTATCACATGAAAAACAAAAAATTTTGGAAGTACATTTACCTGTAAACAACACTAACCTTGTTAAGAAATTTCTTTTAGAATATATAAAACCTAAAATTAAATATTTCTTTTACTTTGAGAGCGAAATTCACCGTAAACAATTTACAAATGCCGTGATAAAACTATTTAAAAAAGATACCGTCAAAATATATGAATGTACTAAAAGAGTTATATACTTAGGTGATGAAAAAGAGCAACGTGCCACTATACTTGCTTATCATCAAGGTAAAACAAGTCACCGTGGAATCAAAGAAACTCTTATGAAATTAAAGCGTAATTATTTTTGGACAAATATGGATATAACAGTCGCTTCTGTAATCAATTCTTGTGAAACTTGTAAAACTCTAAAATATGATCGCAAACCTTTAAAACCAGAATTAATGTTAACGCAAACTCAAACAAAACCTTTTGCTGAAATATTTATAGATATATTCTCTATAGAAGGAAGCTACTTCCTTACCATAATAGATGCTTTCAGTAAACTAGGTCAGGCTTTTGAAATATCCAATCGCTCTACACCTGAAGTAGTTCGTGCCTTAATTAAATTTTTCTCATTTTATGGCGTACCAAATAAGATCAGTGCTGATTCTGGTACTGAATTCAACAATACACTTTTAAAAGAAACATTACAATTTTATAAAATAGAATTACACATAAGCACTCCACATAATCCTAATTCTATGGGTTTAATTGAAAGATTCCATTCAACTATTTTAGAAATATATCGTATCGCTAAATATGAACATAAAATAACTGACGCGGCTAACGTTATGACTTATGCAATTATGTCATACAATCAAACCATTCACTCAACGACTGGTCTTACACCATTTGAAGTAGTTTTTGGACACACTGATTCTAATAGTACTTTTGAAGTAAACTTTAACAAACAATATACGCAACAATTAGTAAACGATCATATGAAACGAACGAAATATCTTTATAAATATTTAACAGACAAAGTAATTGAAAATAAAGAAAAGATTAAAACAAAACGTGGTGGTGAAACATCATTTGATATTCAAGAAGAGGACACTATATTTGTAAAAGGTGTTAATACAAGGCGAAGTAAAGATAAACCGCGTTATCAAAAAGCACAAGTATATGGTAAAATTGACAGAAATATCTGTCCTGTAAAAATGAAAACTCGAAAAACAAACGTGCCTATTAAGGATATAAAACGACCTTCGCAGGTACCTCCTCGGGCTCCTGGCTCTGATCATCAGGATTCACGCCCTTCAACTTCACAGAATCGATAAAAATCCCGGTATAGTCCTTGTGAAACAAGGTCAAGCTAGTGTAAGTTATGATAAGTGGACAATAATTAAGATTTTAGATTTAAGTCTGATACGTGAGGATTTAGAATTCAATATAAAAAGATATACTAAATTTAATCAATATTTAAAAACACATTTTGATAATGAAACATCTAATGTTCAACTTTTTAATGTAAAGCTTCAAACGAATTATGTAATGAATATTAGTATTCAAAAATTAGAACAGTTATCTCCATCAACTAGAATTAAACGTGGACTTCTCAATCCTCTTGGATCTATTATTAAGCTTATAACTGGTAACTTAGATCATAATGATGCTTTAAGATATGAAAATATGATTGATTCTCTAACGACACGCCAAAATACACTCATTAAAAAGGTAACCTTAATATCAGATATTTCTGAATCAATGATAAAGATAACAAATTTCACGAAGGACAATTTCATTCGAATAGATAAAGAGTTACGAGAAATAAAAAAATTAATAAATCAAACTAATATTGATATAACTACCCATAATTTTATTAATGTTTATAATTTATTTTTCCATAATTTTCAACTACTCTACATTCGGTTGAATGAAATTGAAACTTCTCTGGCATTCAGTAAATTAAAAATATTACACCAATCTCTTATAAACTCAAATGAATTATTAGAATTGTTAAAAAAGATAGAGAAATTCTACAAACTTGTGTATCCAGTAAGTTATGACAATTTAGTTAAAATAGAGCAATGTATAGAGCTTAAAGCTTATACAAAAGGAAGTCAAATAACATTCATTTTAGATATACCAATAATTAGAGATGAAATTTATACATACTACAGAGCAATTCCAATACCTATGACCAATCCTTCTAATCATACCACCATCATTATTCCTAAATTTCCTTACCTATTAGTAAAAGGGTCTAAATTTGTCTCGCTCACTTTACCTTGTAATGAACTTCACGACGAAATGTTCCTGTGTCACGAGGATGATTCTCGAACAACTTCAGAAGACACTTGCATAACAGCATTAATTCAATTTTCTTCGAATACGAGTTCTTGTCATCCAGTACCAGTTGAAATCAAGACCATTAAGATACAACCAATTGGAAAAGAGAGATGGATTCTTCATAGTAACGCTGAGAATATATTATCAAAAATTTGTAACGACGAAATAACGAAAGAAAATATAGAAGGGACATACTTCCTCGTCCTAGATGACCATTGCGATGTTAAAATTGGTGAAATTACGCTAAAAGCTCACCATATTACTACGAGTAATTTGAAGATGTCAAAATTACCGATTATTAATCTTCCCGAAATAACAATTACTGAGCAACAATTGCAACGTGAACCCATCAATTTGGATAACAGTGAATTAATAAATCTTCAACATTTAAATAATCTTTTAAAAATCAGTGAAAGTGAACTAAAAACATCAAGTGAAAGAATTATTAATGTAAAAAGTGTTAGTGCCGGAACTTTATTGTTATATGTGATTATATTTCTATTAATTCTTGTATTCTTAGTATATAAGCTCAGTTTTTGTAAAAATTATTGCTATCGAAATAATCATAGTGATAATCATCCCTCTGATAATTTCGAACTTGAGGGGGGAGGAGTTATGCAGTCTGTACCCTCTCTTATTACGTCTTGTTAATTGGTACATACGTTAGAAATGCTGATGTTACGTTTTTAACCCATATTATGTCTGCAAACTACTGATAGACACCTGGTGTTTTGACTGAATGTATTGCGACATATTTCTCATTATTTCATAGTAAACAGCCCCACTTTGTGTTTATAGAATAAGAGTTTATAAAAGAGACATTTGTAACAAATAAAAGCATTCTTAATAAAGCTTCTTGAGAATCAGTCTTGTCTTAGACTTTTTAAAAACCCTCGGCAGTGCTCCCGAAATTTAACTAGGTAGGTAGGTAGGTAGGTTAGATAAGTTTTATATCATTTATGTAGATTGATATTCTTAGCACATTCTCCGGTTTCGCGTTTTCCTTATCGCGCATTTGGCTTATGGGAGCTTACACTTAAAAAATTGTTCGATCACGACATAAAAAGAGACAAACATATACATATATAGGATTTAACCTGCGAGGGAATGATAAAGAATATATACGGTTAATGCAAGTCCTGATCGCCGTCGAATTGGCCTAGTTGTGTGATTACTAGACTTGTACGCACTGTTGTATTTACAGTAAAAGTAGTCGATAGTTTGAGTCCCGCTGATTTAGAATTTTTATATACACATGCATCGAAGCAACAATGGCTCAGTGGTATCGTGTACGGATATCGCGTCGATCGACGTGATTTCAAACCCCTGCAATGAGACTGTGCTTTCGGTGAAGAAAAACGTTGTGATGAAACCATAGTATGGTGGAAGGATTTATTGTAATGCCCACCTGGCTAACTACCACTCTCTAGTTGAAAATCTATCACCAAGCAACTACCGGTATGTTCCGGCAGCTGCACTTAAGAGCCAATCTTCCTTTAGGCTTAGTGTGCCAACATCTTGGGCCATATCGTCACTTAACATCATGTGAAATTGTGATCAAACGCTAAATCTATAAAGTAATTTAAAAAACCTGTGTACAGTTCATACGTAGTAGTAGTCAAACCTTCAGAAAACATAAAATATCTTATGTATCTTTTTAAAAACTATAAATCAGAGGAGGCTCTAACTTTAGATCATTTGTACTATGCATCCAACAGTATATACAATTCTGATCGCCACACCGCTAGGCCAATTCGAAGACGATCATAGTCGTGAAAATGAAGACTTGCATTAACTGTGTATAATATATTCCCACCTCATTCTTTCACATGCTAAATCCTATAGATGTATTTGTTTTAGTGTCCCTTTTTCCTTTTATCGCGTTTTAAATCACAACGGTACTAAAGAAGTTTTCACTTGAAAAATTTGATTTTTTATATACTTTAATTTTAATATAGGTATATTCTTTTTTAATAATTATTAAGTATAGCTATGAAATCGATAAGGAATAAGTTATATATAATTTCTATAAATTAGTAAAAGAAATGAGCTATTATTTATAATATGGTAAATGTGTGATCATTACAAATGATTCAATATTCAAAAAAATATTATTCATTTAAAAATACTTCTACATATAAGGAAAAATTATAAGATGTTATTAAGTATCAGAGAACGCAAGTTGCTATTAATAGCTTATGTTGATATAACGTTAAGACATCTAGGTATAATTTTTATATAATTCACTCTTCAATATTGACAGAGAAAATAAAATTGTTAAAACCGATTCGCAACACCTTTACGGTAAAGTCAAAGATTCTCATGAGGATCACTGTTGGACGGATCCTTGATTCTTATAGATCAAGTCTTTGTTGACCAAAATTTAAATAAATCATATTATGGTGATAATATTGCTACATAGAATTATAAGAACTAATGATTAAATGATCTACGATATCAAAGTTAATTTAAACATCTTTAATGTAATTAAACTATTATTAAAACAGATATTTATAAATAAAAAAGAAACAAGCGATAACAAATAACTAATTTAACTTGAAAATAGGTACATTTATAACGGATATGTTTTATTAACTACGATAGAAGCTACGTTTGTGTATAAAGAAATTTCAAATATTCATTTTACTCCCCATGATATAAAAATCAATTTCTATTGTACGCTGAATTTGACTTTCCACTAACTGAAGAGTGAATATTTTATATCATTCGACAATCGAATTTAATGGAATAGCTTTAAGGATTACTTCTATTTAAATATTAAAAAAAAAACAATTTAATATATTTCTGTAGTCTATTTTATTATTATGTTTAATGAATATAAATGAAGGTAAATATTTAGTTTTACATTATCTTTGAAACTCAATTACTATCAGATATTTCGAAGTGGCTAATTACGAAAAACACTTTTCACTTAAATGTTAAAAAAATCAATGGGATATCATTTATCGATAAGTATAAAATTTATGTTTGAGGTGTGGAGGTATATATTCATTCATGGCAATCTGTTAAGGTGGTTTGAGAGCTATTTATGTAATCGTTCTCAGCTAGTTGCATTGGCAGGCTACGAATCTTCACCTTTCATACCTTCATCTGTTGTCCCCCAAGGATCAAAACTGGGACCATTATTGTTTTTAATTTTTATAAACGACCTCTTAGATTCCCTAAATTGTGATTGCCTAGCCTATGCGGATGATATAAAAATTTATATTCGGGTAACAAACCTAAGTGACAGTATTAAGTTACAGAGTGACCTTAACACTCTCGAGTTATGGTGTATCATCAACAAAATGGCTCTTAATGTGAAAAAGTGTCAATACATAACTTTTACCAATAAAATAAATTATATTGATTTTACCTATCAGCTTGGAGGTATAAGCTTAGAGAGAGTATCCGTTGTTCGTGATTTGGGTGTCATGTTTGACTCTTCTTTTTCTTTTCGACCACATATACTTAATATTGTACCCAGAGCCAAAAAGGTGCTTGGATTTGTTATGCGTACTTCACGACCATTTCGCAATAACGAGAGTGTTATCTTGCTCTATAACACCTTAGTTAGAAGTATTCTTGAATATTGTTCTACAATATGGTCACCTCACTATACCACCTACGTAGAGCTTATAGAATCTGTCCAAGCTGGTTTTGTTAGATGCCCGAGCATAAGAAATGGTATTCGTAAATCTATCCCTAATTATGTTAATAGACTAAAATATTTTAACATGATAAGCCTAAAAGAGAGGCGAAATATAGCTGACTTACTCATCCTTTACAAAATTGTAAATGGTTCAATAGATGCGTTCCTTATTAATTACTTGTATTTTAGATCGTATACCCGTGCGGTGCGCAACCCATATATATTTTACATTCCGACTACAACACTGAATACTGCTTTTAATAGCCCTTTTGTGCGTATGGCAAGGTTATACAACGAGAGATCAAGCATGATGAATAACTCAATAGATATCTTTTCTCAGTCAATCGGTTCATACAAGCACTCCTTGTTTAATAATTAAAATATAATTTAATATTAATTTTAATGTGTAATGTTTCATAACATAGTAGTTATCCTTATTATTTATGTGTTTAAATGTCAGGCATGGCCTATTATCTGAGCGATTGCGTTGTTTTTATTTTGTGGAAATGATAACATGTAATTTTTCCTTTTTTGTAATTGCTCTGTTGGCATGCTAAATATATAAAATAAATAAATATCACACAATTTTCGTAGAAACGACATCCGATGCTTCCAGAATCTTGTGTAGTTCTTTTTGACTATTGAAGTAATTTTCCGAAGAATTAATATAGGTACTCTTATATATATGTTTATTTTAATTTATGCTTCTTGTTTTTTAGGGGTAGATATAATTTATGATAGTACTTGCATATAATAAAGGTACCTAAATAAAATTAATAAAAAAGAGCGGACGTGAGATTTGTTTTATTGAAAAAATGTTACTAATTTGCAAAACATTCAATTCATATGCTATGCCTCACAGTATGTAGCACCTACAGGTTTCTTTGAGCTACGAAGATGTTTCGGGGAACCTACGTCGTGGTCGTATGCCGTAGCGTACTTCAAAAGTCATTTTAAGTTAATTACGCATAAGTCGTTTCATTCCAACTGACGTTTTTCATTTTGTCGGATTGAAGTAACCACTGAATTCTTCTGAATTTGGTGTGTACTCACTCTTTATTATTTTTTTGATGGATCTGGCATATTTCGGTGATAAAAATAAGAGATCAGGAACATAAAAAGATATGTGATGTGTTTAAAGAAAAAATATCATTACTAAGCAAAACATTCCATTGATAAGCTACGCCGCACAGTACGTAGCACCTACGGCTTTATTGGAGCTACGAAGATTTATCGGAGCAGCTACGTCGCGTCGTAATGTACTTTAAAAGTAATTTAATTGTCGGTTGTTTGAAAGATGATCAACGAATATTTTTATTCCAACTCTCATCCCTTTTTGGCTTTTTTAGCTCATTGACACCGAAACATAATCGTTTCGAAATTTGGTACATACATATAAAAAGAACACCGATTTGTAGTTTTACTTTTTAGAATATTAGTATTTTTGTTTCCAGAATGTCACGAAAGTCACGCCAGGATTATACCATTCGTCACCTGCTCCAGTTGCCTAATGCACCGCGCAGCCCGCCCCCCGCCCCACCAGTACATACACCCGCTCCATGCATCAAGGTCAGTGCAATTATGTATGCCTCTTACACTTGTCCGAGGATCGGAGATTTATTTTAAATCTATTATATAGTACCACAAATGGAGGCGATTTGCTGATTTGACTGAGTAGTTTGCTGATATATTGAAATTTTGCTTCCTTTGTATGTTACCAGGAAAATATTATATAAAATCCAAACATTTAAGATTGAATGTAAAATTTTACAAAAAGGATTATTGAAGTGAAACTTCTTTATCGACGTATGGGAGAAATTTTGTAGCAATCGTCACGTTTTTCGGTTACGCGCCATGTTGCTTTTTTTTATCAAAGTTTAGTATAGTGACGTAAAGAATATAATGTAATATATTATAATAATAACAACAATATATTAGTTTTGAAGTTTGGTTTGAAATAAGAATAACAATATATTAATTTGAAAGTGATAAAATAAAAACACTTATTCAAATTTAAGTTAATTTACAAGGAAAAGTGAGAGTGATTATATATTTCGTTTTATAAATTCAACACGTATGAGCATGATTTTAATATTTATTTGAGGTTAACCTCACTTTTTGATTGTAAGTATCAGTGAATGTATATAAATCTGTTAAAATTAGCAAGTATTAATAAATATGACTGTAAATCTAGTGAACATTATTAATTCTAAAAACAATAAAAAATATAAATTAAATAATAATTTAAAAATAAAACAAAACACGATTAGAAAATAAAAATATGTATACGTACATCTTTTTTAATTTTTCGTTTTTAATGATTTATTTATTCATTTATAATTTTATAAAATCGTTGCATTTCTACAAGATTAACTGTCATCATATAATTGTATTACTTTGAAAAGATAATTCCAATTATTTATTCATAACTTGTAAATATAATACAATAAATAAATAGCAATGATATTATAATAAGAACAATGATAAAATAAATTACTCATTAATTGTATGCATGTCTATAATAATAAAATAGCTTTAATTTAATACGGAAAAAATTGTTTTTCTTAAGGCTTAAGCCTTATCTACCCCATTTTCGTGAAGATTGCAAATAGTAGAAAAATGATATGTCGTAAAGAAGTTTCACTTCTTACCTGTGTACTCTGGTACACACACACATTTTTTTTTACTAATTTGGAATAATTGTCTATTTCATAATACTGATAGATATTTGCTGTGTGTATTTTGTTTGATCATGCAATAGGTAAGTAATTTTAAGATAACAGTATAGGCTATTTCGATGTTGATAAATTCGTATAGTATGTTAAAAAGTACTAATGTATGAGAAAAATATATCAAATGCAGCGATACTAGCGCCATGAATCTCTGTTCTCTAATCTACCTACACTTTACGTTATCTACCTAAATATTACCTACGAATTGGAAATTCCCGTTAATCCACAAACATATATGTAATTTATTTTTAAATGTATTTGTGGTTATCAGATTATTTCATTTGCTTTTACAATATCATATTACATTGTAATAGTGGCGCCTCTTTCGGAGAAAAACTCACCTACACAATAAAGCTTTCCTTGGGAAATTTCATGAATCTGTTATTATTGTAATAAAAAAGAATAATTTGAAATTATTTTAACCATTCTAAGGAGGTTTTATTAGACAATATTTAAAAAATATAAGTATGATAAAGATACTTTGCAGAAATAGAATTCATTTTTTAATGACATCTTGTTTCCATAAAACTCAACTCCGTTTTATTGGCGTAAACTCTACAGAAACCATCATAAGAACAATATTATATTGGGGTGCGTAAGCTCGACATAGTTCTCATACAAACTATGAGATGGCGCGCAAGTGATTTATTTTAGTAAACAGTATATTCTAAAAACTAAATTCTTCTGTTAAAATATATATGTTATAGAAAAATAAATTAATTTAGCCTGAGCTTTTGCTGAAGAACAACATCGTAATGAAACCATAACATCGTGGTAGTATGTTATTTATTACTCTCTTTGTTAGTTATCTCCATAAAATTGGAAATGAGTCGCCAAGCACGAGGCAGCCCTCTTACTAGGTTAAGTGTATTGACATCCTGGTAACTATAGGTTAGATTGTATCCAAACGCTAAATCAGTAAATAATATTTTTCTTTTTTATATGTTCTGCTTACTAGCGTACTATTAGCTATTAACTAAGTGGATATATGTACAGGGAGGTTCATCATATCAATCACATATTAACTGTAAAAGATACCTCATATAACTTGTTTATTATTCTTTATAACATAAAATAACATACCATCACGTCTGTATCTCCAAAGGGTTTGGCAGAGGTGTACTAATGTATACCCACGGTTCGCCGGGTATGTTTTGAGGTCCAATGTAACAGGGGGTGAGCCTATTCTCATTAATCGGGCAGAAAGCTAAACTCCGAGCTGCTGCTGAGAATTTTATAGAAAAAGCCCAATAACACGTTACTCGACCTGGGAATCGAACCAAGGACCTCCATCATAGCAGTCGCGCTTACGACCACTAGGCTAACGAGGTAGTCTTTTTCTTCGTCTTCTTCTTCAGGATTCTTTGTAGATATGGTATTTTGCCTAATCTAAGTCTAAATCTTCAAATCTAAGTTGGTAACATACTAAGCCTAATAGGGGGACGGGCTCTCAAGTGTATCTCTACACTTGCCGTGCTTGGTGGTAGATTTTCAACTAGAGGGGTGGTTAGCCAAACAAGTATTTGAAAATAGTATATCACCATGCTATGGTGTTATCACGATGTTTTCCTTCACCGAAAGCTCAGGCTCATTGCAGGGATTCGAAATCACTTCGATCGACGCGGTGTCCGTACACGCTACATCTAAGCCATCATTTCTTGAAAATATTATGTGTATTAAAAAATGTATGTGTACTCATTGCTAAAAAATGTAATCATTTCCCATATAACTTAAGACAAATAAATAAATCAATCAAACGAGAAACGTCCTAGAAAATTCTTGTCCAAACGTGTTTAGTTATCGTTAGTTGGATAGTGGTCCCCCCTGGAACATTCTTCCCTTAACTATGTGATGCGACCTTTCAGTATTTATTTACAAAGCAAATAAAACTATTTATTTATTGGGCAATCGCTTTGATCGTAGCATGACCTTATACAAACACGATAGTCGTTTTGAGGAAAGGGTGAAAAGTAAGTTTTGTATGGATATTCCTTTATATATTATAATAATTAGATTTCACGGAGTTTTCACATACACTTGAAATATGGGCAAACCAAATTAAAGTTAAATAATTTACTTAATTTTTAAAAAGTTATAAACTTTTTTACTTTTAAAATACGAAGATAAATTTTCCTTCAATCTTTCTTATTGAGAAAATTCAGTAACATGTAAAGTTTGTCAAATGCACGTTAGTCAGTAAGCCTTTCATTGTTGATAAAAATGTTGAAAAATGAATAAATTGAAACATTTCAATATCATTTCATATTTTCTATAAATACTAGAAAGTATAAGCTGACAACTATATAATGTAATGGTTTTACTATAAATTTGGATACATACGCACCCTGCTAAAGCCAATTGCGACCATTTAGGTGAAAAAAAAGTATATTTTTTTACAAACCGACTTCGATAAAGATCAGCTATAAATACAACTATCGTAAGTTATTATAAATAAGTGAGTACATAAGAGTTATACATTGATTAATTTCTTAATATATCTATAAAATTCTTCCCATAAATGTATAGAATACCTCAGTAAAAAAAATATAATTAAAATCATTTGTGTTTGTGAAGTCTGTTAATTAACTATGAAGTTTCTGGCGGGATCTTGATCTATCATATTGTGAGTTTTAATTTAATTTATAAACTTATGCTATTTGGCCTCTATATTACATATATAGTATTGGAAAAATTTTGCATGTTACAGTTTGGATATTGTGCTCAAGCGAGGTGAATTGTTAATAAACACTACAAGGATGAATTTTAAATTACTTGAACTCTGAAGATTTGAAAAATATTACATCTACGTGACATTGGCATAATTGTATATGAACAGTTAACAATACGCTGCCATTAAATAGCAGAAAAATAATTAATCGAAACCTTTTTGTCAAATCCATCTTATACCAACGTTTAGTAAAAGGGATCCTTTCACGGCCAATACCGGAACGTTGATGCTTGTTTCCTCTCCGGTCAGTTACGTTTTCCTCATTCCAAAAGCCTGTAAGAATAATGTCTATATGAAAATACAACTCCTACATGACAGACTGATGGGTTTACATTTCATTGTTTTGTTTAATTCTAACATTAGCTGTTCGTTTAATCGACATGGCTTGACCTGCGCGGTTACCGAAGAATTAAGCCTCATTACGCCACCATTCCTACTAAGATCCCGTAGTTACTTAATGTTATAGTGTTATTTTGACTTTTCCGGTTGATTTAACTGTTGTGGTTAAAGTACATATACATAGACATCATATAAAGATGTAGATCAAGTTAATAGATCGAGATGTTCTTATCATCCAAGTTTGTGTGGCTTCATGTTTGCTGTACCTACACATAGAAAACTTGTACAGAATATGACAATTTAAAAGAGCTCAATTTGAAAATTATGGAATATTTCACATAGTAATGCTGTTTTTTTCTAGTAAATTAATGAATAGATAACAAAAATTTCGATAATCAACTTATTATAATAATATGTTCCATCAATTTAGGTATTTCCAATAAATTGCGTCTTTACAAAATATGCAACGCAGTAACTATTTATTTCTTATTCATATAACAGAATTATATTCGTTTCCTCTGGATATTTTTAGCTCATAAATTCCCCGTTAATCTGGTGAGTGTTAAGTAATTAAGTACTCAGCAGGCAGCCGGTTCCGTCTCTTACGCACCGATTTGTGAAATATTGAATTAATGTTGTTACATAAAAATGTCCATAATAACAACTACGGTGTCGATAAAATAAACATAGGCCTTTCTTCGTTTATTCTTCTATACAATAAAATTAATAAACTTGAAGTGACTGTTTATAATGTCAAAATTAACAGCTTTATACTAAATGCAAAATAAATATATATGATACCTATAACAATAATCCCTTTTTTAATTTTTGTCTATCTGTTTGGTAATCTCCGAAGCGGCTGGACAAATGTTGTCGGGATATTCACTGGTAGATAGCTGTAGTTATAAGCAATAACTTATTTAGTAACTTACTTAGTACTTATAAGCAATTACTTAAGCAATAACTATATTTTTATAAGAATAATGCGTATTTTTTTAAAATAAATGTTGACTGTTAATAAGGATTAATATTTTTTATGTGATGAAGTATTATTTGCATTAAATTATAAATGTTATTATAAATAATTTGTACAATAATTAATTTTAGATTTCGTCGGTAAACGATTTGAGTAACAACACTATCGTAGACTGAACAAATAGAGCGTTGCGTTGACGGCTATATTTCTTTCTACCGGCCATTTCGCCACTCGTGCGATAGCTTCCGCTCGACCCCGTAATGTACTACCCAACGATTGAAACATTACGACTAACAGTTATTTATTGACCTCCCAAACCATGAAATAATAGAAAATTCAGTGTTACTCATGAAATGGGAAATGTTTTATTTACCATTACGGTTTATGTGAAGCCGATGTTATTATAATTATTTATACTAAAAATCGAATTAAAAGGCTACACATTTATAAGTGTATAAAAGTAGAAGAAATACAGTCAAATATTTTGATTAATTCCCTACAAAATAATAATTAAATTGTGACAATAATTTTACCAATTTCTTCAAAATAAATGAAATGATTCTTGTTGATAACAGATAAGTAACTCTTTTAGATGTTGATTTTTTAAAATAGAAATTAATATTATTTAGACATGGTGTCATAAAATAAATACTTTAAAATATATTCAATGTTTAATTCGTGTTAATTGTATCCGACAAACACCTTGCCGCCAACGTAGTCTATCATGATAATTTTCTTCCCGCAAGTACAAATTATTTTAATTTTTCATTATCTCCTAAACTGTATCCAAATAACATACTATAAAGTGAAAAATTTAACTTAAGTATCTTTTGTTCGTAAGGAGTAATATGCCATGTCTAAAAAGAATGATTAAAAAATCCCTTTTTTAATTTTCAACAAATCTTTGTCACAAAATATCATATTGTCGCTTATGTATAAGAGATAGGCAAATGCTATCGCTGTCTTTTTTTATATATACCATTTCCATTTCTTTATTTTCTCGATGACAGCTCCTGTGAAAACTTGTACGAGCCTCTTTTTTACATTAAGTATGCATTATTTTATAAAAATATGACGTTTACACACGTACAAGGTTATACCAGAATCGGAGAAACTGATAGAGATGGAGCTATATCGATAAACGTAGAACGATAACAGACCCGATATTTTTTTACAAAATGTAAGAAACTAAACTACTGCCGGATACTTTTGTACAAATTTATTAACTAATATTATATTTCATAACAAGATGTTACACGTATTAACTATTGATTTATAATACCAACTTCTTCAAAATTTTCGAAGCTGTTGTAAAATAAGTAGGTATAGGTAGGTACTCGACAATGAAACGAAATAATTAAAAATCGTCATCGACATATGCAATCGATATCATTACTTATTTGGTCACAACACTACAACTATCAAATTAGAACTGTCATCGAGAAAATAAAGAAATGGAAATAGTATAAGGACCAATATTTTTGTAGAACATTGTATTTCCGTATCATTAACAATTACGCCGGCACACGCGAATAAAGCAGTTCGAGAGGAACTCGACTTCTGACTGACGTAACAAAAATCAATATTTAAAACTAGCTGAGAGTTGTAGCCTGATGTTAGATAGCCTATACTATTATTCCTCGTGAGTCTGGCTATCATATACAAAAATATTTTTTCAAATCCGACAGGTAGTTTCAGAGATTAGCGTGTTTAAACAAATAAACAAAAAACTCTTCCGCTTTATGTTACTACTAGTGTAGATTAATTGCTACAATGTACTAGATCGGTACAAAACGGATGATACTTTTTTGTAGTATTATGCGAAATATTGTTTGTCTAGACGTGCAATGTAGAAACATATTTATATCCTGGAAGAGGACCAAATCAAGAGTTAACAAAGAACTTAGAAACAATTACGCATCGAGCCAGAGCCACGCTATCTGTCTCGTACGTCGCTATTACTCACGATAGCGCATTTAAACGCGTCGTATTGTTCCCGCGCGGGCACTTCCCGGTAAAAGCTCGTAACGTGTGCGTAACACGCCTATCCATTGCTCGCGGCGTATCGCGAGCGATTGCCAATTTTTTCACCTAATCGCATGGGGGTGTAACATGTGTCAGAGTTAATTGTGTGCCTGTCGTACGTTAACTCTCATAGATAATTTAGATTTACATGTTTTCCTCTTTGAGGCATTCTAATAGGCATATTATTATTTTCATGATATTTTCAGCTTTTAACATTATCCCTTTTAATAGATATATATTTATTTATGTGTGTAGTTGAGAGTTGCATTTTTTGTTAGACTTTTAGACTTACCTATATGTTTTCTTAACTCTTACATAACATTCTTAAACTAAAGGCTTAAAAGTAATGTAAGATATTATTTCCTTTTTAAGGTTTTTTATAGTATTATTATTATTAGTTTTGTAGATTATATTATAGATTAAAACCTTAAAAGTAAATGTACCTAATGAAGTATTTTGGCCACTGGCCAACCATTTCAATTAGTAACGAATTACAGTATTATATTATGACTTACATACAAGAGCAGATATTTCATACAAAAGTTGTAGTACCGATGGCGTAGTGAGGCTCAGTGAGAAGGAAGTGTTGTGTGTTTAATCTCGCATATATTAACCAAAATCATTTATTTTTGAGTTGTTGTGCATCAGCCATAAAACGTCTTATAACAATTAGATGGTGTTTATGACCTAAATGCAATACAGAAGACCAATTTACAGCAAGACTACTCGCTGTGCCCCACGATGTCAATTTCACGATGTCACGATGTTTATTTTTGAAATTTTCGATTTACTGATAGTAAGCGCCCACGGCCCGCCCGCAATATTCGGTATGTACTTCGTTCTCGCTTAGTATACTCTCTGACAAAGATTTTATATTGTGATTCTTCCGCTTCTAAGGGCTGTAGCGTTATGTTAGATAGTCCATAACCTGCCTCAGTAAATAGGTTACAAAATTGAAAAAGAATTTTCCAAATCAGACTGGTAGTTCTAGAAACTGGCGCGTTCAAATAAACTCAAGCTCAATAGATGAGTTTTATAATATCAGTATAGATAACTCTGTAATAGATTAAATTTTGCATTTCACTATACAGAAATAAGCGTGTAATCCATCGTCCGTGATAAAATGATATTGGAAAAATGCACAAAAATTGCATTACATTATACTGAAATAGTAAACTAAATAACTTGATATGTGGCACGGTGGTATTAACTTGCATCTAACATTTTGTCTTAAGACGACCACGGAGTATCGCAAGACGTGACCCGCTACCGCAAAACGCGAACCTCCTAACGAGTTTTTGAGAGCACCCCTGAAAGGGAGGCCATCTTAAAGGGATTTGCACTTTGTAACTAAATTGTTGTCCTCTAGAAATAGATATGGACCCATTGTCGGAATAACTGAGAACTTGATGGGAATTCGCTTGAATTCTTTTGTTAATAGAAATTGAATATTATGCAACTGTTACTAATGTAAATAAAAAGGTTTGTAATTGAATAAGCACATTATAAAAATAGATTATGGTGTAATTCTTCCAAGGTAAAGTTTGCTATGTAACACAACGAAAAATATAATGTTTAGGTACAGTTGTATAATAATAACGTTCGATTTTTAGAAAAAATAATATTATGCACAGTTAGTATTTATTTCATTTATCCTTACAAGGGTATTAACATCAAAATTATCATTGTCTATCTGAATATTGAAAATATACATTCTACTGCTAAATAATGGCATGCAATGCATGTAGATGCAATATGAACACTTGTGACAATAAACTGTCAAACTTACAACGCGGTACTTTGAGAAAGCGGCGGTTTCAATTTAGCCCGTATCGAAAATTGCTACACTTAACTCTCATAATGTGTAGGTACTTTCTTCATCGCTCCTTTGTTATCTTAATGAACATGAATGATTATGTTTAGTGTATAATTTATTATATATTTTTTAATATAAATTAAATATTTCCATCGACATTTATTTTATTAAATTTGCAGTTATGCCTTATAAATGGATCAATAAAAATTATAAAATTTTAACTTACTTTATAATATTATTCTTTGTAGTTTAAATTATCCTTAAAATTTTTGATACTTGTTTCCATTCCAACTCTAATTTTGACAACATTTACGGTATTTTTATATCTTGAGGAAATGCATTTTGTAATTTTATAACAAGTCCCTACAAAAACATACCGATAATTATTTTTGTGTAAATAAGTACATTGAAATAAACCATAGAACATGTGGAGCCTTTGAAGCAGTTGGAATCTATTTTAATTCCTTTATAAGGGCTTTTACTGAATATTGCACAAAATTAGAAAATTAAATTGTGTTATTTGTATTTAATTAGAGGGATTTTTATTCGTTAATCACGCACATAACAATGCGAATTAAAAGGTTATAAAAGATTATAAAATGTTAGAATCTTTTTAATTCAAAGCAATCCTTGTAACTACGTAATTTGAAGGCGATCCGTCCATCAAGTATTCATCTCGCGACATTAGCTACGGCGGTTATTAAAACCACCTGTAAAACCCACACTCCTGCTAACGTGACTTGTCGACGCGCTACACGTACGAGAAAGGGAGATTCGTTGCGGCTGAGAAGCCGTGGGGGTCGGTCCCTTCCGCCTCGTGACTTTTGTCTCGAATCTCAGCGCACGTCTTGGACATCGGGGACACGTCTTACAGAATTAATAATAAGCCAAGAAGCCGGGTGCGGTTTCAGCCCGCAATGTGCCGAAATTTCTAACCCTCATTAAGGATGCTGTGCACTCTCGGCGCGCTCGAAACTTTCGACGTTCGCGCTCGCGTACGGCCGTTGTTTATTGGTGTTGCCAACATCTAGCAGCTTGTAGTGGGTTTTAATAGTCAAATTAAGAATGTTCTAAGCGTTTGCGATTTCATCTGTTGCATGATTGCGTGAATTTATTTTACTTTGTCATATTGTTCAGTTTGTAATTTTACAAGCTTAACGAGTTATTTCGATGTGTTGTTGCGTTCCTTAACATATAATACTTTAATATCACCTATTATTATATAAATAATTGTTTCTAATTTCAATAAATTATGATTCCATAATTTATCTATACAATTAATAAAACTGGGTGTCTGTTTGTAATGTCAAAATAACCGTTTTTTACTAAATACATACATATGAAAGTATATACGATAGCTATAACAAAACACCAATTTTAAAACTTTTGGTCTGATGGTCTCTGTTTGTTCCGGGTAATCAACGAAACGGTTAGACCAATTTTGACGGTACTTTCACTGGAAGATAGCTGATGCTACTTTTATTTTAGAAAAATAATTAGGGTTTCGCGCAAATAAAAATAAATTCGGAAAAACGACAATTTGGGACGCTTTATTGACTTACGCTGAGTAAACCATAAAAGATATATCAAATTAATGTACTACATAATTGTAGATCTTAAAAAAATCCTACGATAAAGTCCGGGAAATCATTATGTCTATCTTCTAAGAATCACCTAAAATAAGTATTTTTATCTTTAAATAACGGGTAGCACCATTTGTGCGTGTGCCTGATTAACGGCATTCTGCAGTCTACGTGAGTGCAACTGCACTTAAGATCAGGTGAGATTGTGGCCACAATGCTAAAAGTGCAATAAAAAAAGTTAATAATTATATAACTTTACGCTGCTGCTGTAGGCGCAAGTATGGGAAGTGAGAACAACGATATGCTACACGGATGCGTAGGCGACAGCGCGGTTGAATATTGGTCGAAATAAATTATAAGGGAACCAAGGGGCACAGCTAGTACTCAAAAACTCTATAGAAATACTTACATAGTTATTCAAAAGCGTTAAACGTTTTTGTTAGTTCCACTGAATGTTTTTATAATTATTGCGCTAGATGTGTGTATGTCTAGATGTCTCTATATGTATGATGTTTAAAAAAAAATTGTATTAAGAAGTATAATTTCATCATACACGTACATTGAAAATTATGAAAATCAATTACTTTCATTTATCTAAACGTATTGTTTTATCTCCCAAGTTCATAAAATATGTTTATTTTAATAACATGCTATCAATTTTTATCGAAATTTCCTCCAGAAAATATATTTACATGACAGTTAAAACCATAAATCAAATGTGTAGTCGCTTTAAGTGACATCTATTCAGATGTCTCACAATCTTCACAAGTTTGTAACAAAACGCCACGGGCTTCGTTGACAACGTCGTGTCATCCCGAGCCGGAGGTCATGATAGTTGAGGGCTAAACAGTTATAAACTACATAATGATCATATTGAAATACATTTACAAGAACCCAAGACAAACTAATTAAGGTACGGAAATAAATGATAATATTATTTCTAATATTAAAAAAAATTACGAGTTGCACTCCGGGAGTGCCGACAGAAGTGAAAACTTAGTAACTGGGATTATGGATTGCATTTTATTTATGAATTGTATTTTATTAATTATTAGAAACTTTAAAATACATTTAATATTCTATTATGAAAGACGCGTTCGCGGGCTGCTATATGTACATGCATATATGCACACACTATAACGTCGTCTCGTAACGGTGTCGCGAGTCCAGAGATTTTATCTCAACTAAAAATATGCGTACCGCACTAAAAGAAGTTTTCACTTCAAAAATTATAAAACCATTAGATATAAGATCTGAGTACTAGGCAACGAAAGAGACGGATGAAAGAAGATAACATGTGGTAGATATACGAATGTTACCATGGATGTGTGATGTAAATAGAATGGATAAAATTAGAAATGAGTATATCAAAAGAACTATGACAATAGCACCAATGCCAGAAAAACTGAAAAGTAGTAAGTAGGTTAGCGTGTTATGGGCATTTCATGAGAATGTATAAAATCTTTTTCCTAGAAGAGTGTTAAATATTAAGGTGGAAGAGATATATGAGTAGAGGATGACTGAAGAAAGTTTGGGTAGATTGTGCGAGGATAGATTTAAGGTGTGTATACTGGGATGACAGATGAGAGAGAAGAGTGGCGGAGGAAAACATGTTACGCCGACCATATTTAGGTGGATTAGGGTAAAAAGAAAAAGAATCATATATTGGAAACGAATTTAAAATGTATATATAAAAAATGAATTAATTTTAAATGAATACAATATATTTGTTATTTATGAGGTTTGATTTCATGGTCTGTTTACGCCTACACACAAGTTGGAGCACTGACAGAGAGTAGGTAGTATATGTACGAGTATATAAAAGAGGTAGGGCACAGAGAATATTCTTAGGAAATTTCTCTCTACTCGGGGCTGTTCGACTGGTTGAAAATCTCCACCCTATAGAAGATTGCAGCCAAATAATCTTGTTTTATGTTCCTGCGAGGAGTAAAGTTTTCAGAGCTTCTTGGGGAAGAGGATCCCCCAAAGACAGGTTGGGCACAGACAAATTTATTTGGAGATTTCTCTCTACTTGAGGGATCTGACTTGTATAATACCTCTACTCTCTTAATAATAATGAAGAGTATTATGACGAAGATAAGATCTGACCATAAAAGCATAACTCGTTAAAATAAATTGTAACACACCTAGCGAAGGTTGTAAGAAAATGGCTAGATTTATATCAAAAAGTAAATTACATCGCTTAAATCATAATGTCAATTTGATATTATCCTTTGCCAATTTTAATAGCATTCAATCTAATTTTAACTACGATTACTAGAAATTTACTAGAAATTGCCCACCAAAGATTATAAGTGTTAGGACAAAAATGCAACCAAAGGAATTTAAAAATATAGAGACCATTTATGTTTTATATTTCTGAAAATCGAAGACAATTAATGAGTCGTTTCATACATGTAAGGAGTATTCAAATATATTTAAACGTGTTTGTGTAACTGCAAAGGCAAAACTTCTAAATAACGTGCATGTTCTAATATGATCTAAGATCATCAAGGAAATGGGAAAAATAGAAAAAAAGATGATTCGGTAAATCTAATCGTCGAAGGAGTACATATATCAAACAGCTCAGAGGTAGCAACTGTATTTCAGGACTATTTTACAAATATGCTACTAGTGGTAATAAAGAATATTACATCGTCACCAGCATCACTCGTAGGAAATCTGAGTACACCTTTAAATTCAAAATTTAATTTTACATCTATTATTTCAGTTCTTACTCAACTTAATCAACTTAGTAGGCTTGGTTGATAATACTGTATTCTTAAACATTACACTAGATGCAAAATTACAATAGGGTCCTCACATTAAAACCTTGAAAGGGAAATTAAGCTCCGCTGCATACGCAGTTCGCAAAATTAGCCAATTAACGGCAGTTCGAGCAATTTATGGTATGGTAGAGCGTGAATCATTGGAGGAATAACGTTCAAGAATTTAGTCTCTTAACTATGCCCAAATACATCTTGGAAAATATATTGTATGTTTAGAAAAATGTACATAATTTTGAACTTGTAACTAGCAGGGACAACTTCATTTTCTTTCCTAGATATAAATACCTACAAAATAATCATTCCATCTTTTAGACTTGGTAAAACAAATAAAAGTTTTTAGGTAACGATGTTAGGTTCTTTAATAAAGTTCCTAAGCATATTACGGATTTGCCGGATAATAAGTTCAAGAATCATGTTAAGCAAGTTTTATTGTCGAAAGGGTAGATAATTACGTGAATGACGGTAATGTCTACATGTGATCTCTGTACGTGTACTGAAAATGTTATCATCAGATATTATAACTGTATACAATTTAATGCTGTAAAAAATAGTTTAAAAAAGAAAAGAAGACGTTGATAAGGCGGATCGAGTTTCTTGCAGGTTCTTCTCGATGTCTGGGATGTTTTCCGAACCACTGGTAATGTATTGACATTCATAAGCGCCTTCTTACAGTCTAAACTGAATAAAAAATATTTTTATTTTAGCCTATAGAAGATTGCAGCCAAATAACTTTAGTCTATGCTTTTGCAATGAGTTGGGTTTCCAGAACTCCTTGGGGTAAGAAGGGTAACGCAACGCGCTATTTGATACTATACCAGACGATTCCTACGCTTCTTTGCCATCTTAGCTATACAAAAGAAAATATGCATGTACTTTTCCATTATTTCAAATACGTTTTAAAAACCTAATAGTATTTCAAATATTTAGGTATAAAGCAAGCATCATTGGGCATTATAATACATCATACAAGCAATATTAAAAAATTAATATTGATTTGTGTATTTTTAGGATAAACTTTTTTTGTGCGTTAAAAAAAATGATGGGAGTAAGTTTTTACTATACTCGCGCACATTATAACAAACATTGCTTGCTAAACCTTTTGTTTTATGATGGTGAAGATAGCCAAACTTAATCTCATACGTTACATAATGTCGAGTGTGAGTATTCAAAGAAGCATTACTTTTATACGCGAAGTATACGCATACCTTTATTTGTTGTTATATTGTTATGAATTAAAGCTACCGTGAATGACAATATTTCCTAGACTTGAACTTTGAAAACTGAAAGATAAATTGCTTTATTACTTTATCAGTCGTGTTTGTAAAAATCTTTATTTTTTTCATTACCATAAAGGTTTATTTTGAAATTTTATGCAACAAAAGTTATCGTGTTATACCAAGGTAAAACCATCGGGTAGACTTACACCCGGTTTCTGAAAGGTTGATCAAACTATCGTTCAACTGACACAGCTGTCAACTTAACATTGTTGTCAAATTAGTTCGAGTTTCTGAAACGTTGATTAGTGTTAAATTTACTAATCTATGATCATTTTGATTTGACATTGATATTATTTTTTTATTATGGTCACATTGCGGATACCGTTCAACTTTACATTCAATAGCTCATTCGTAACTGTTAAATCTGTTGTTAAACGAACCGCTGTTTATGAGTTGTGCGTCCAGACGAGTACGATTACCGCTTTTATTACACGCTAGGAGTATTACATACCTACTATTCTTTGTTTATATTATTGCGATTTTACTACAAAAATTATAAAATGAGTTCACGGAGAAAAAATTTCACCGAAAAAGAAAAGTGTAAGCTTTTGGAACTAATTCAAAGGTATGTTCCTACATATGGAATAACTGTACAAAGGTTTGACGACTTGATAATTGAAAATATTTGTTTTGTTTATGTTGATACAGTATATTGTGCGTTTATATTACAATAGACTTTGTTTGCAGCTACAAAGATGTTATAGAAAATAAGAGCACTAATGCAGTTTTTACAACAAAAAAAAAAAACGAAACTTGGGAGGTCATAGCGTTAGAGTTTAATAGTACCGCTTATGTGCCAAGAACTATGAAACAGTTAAATATCTTCACTGCTAGAAATGCTCAAGCTGGCAACCGTGAGAGACATGATCGTTTTATAACAACATTTTAGTTTTAAACAAACTTAAATCAATAGATAACTCGTTAAGAAGCACTGATTACTTGACAACGCGTTTGACAGTACATTAATCTATGATCATGACTTAACTAGCTTTCGAGAAACCCAAAATGGCGTTTGACAAGCGATTTTAGTCTAAATTTTGACTTAACTGTCAACTGAACTGTTGATCAAATTAAAGTAGTTAACCATGCTTTTAGCAACTCAATATACACTTAACAAGAGATTTGACAGTTGATTAGTTAATTTTTGTGATGATCAACCTTTCGGAAACCGGGCGTTACTCTTTCTGAATTCGATAACACAGAAGCAATTGTTTTTTTTTTTCAGTGTGTGACTATAAATTTGTCCAATTTGGCAAGTGTCATATTAGATATATAAAACTATTATTACAATACTGCCATATGCCCGATGGAATTTCTCATCCGCGACATCTCAGGTACCATCTGGATCACAAGATAGATGATATACGGAACTCGAATGTAATTCGATTTCTAAAATCCTTTACATAAATATTTTAAGGAAAACATCATACGCGACTAAGTTTCCGGCGGGCGTATGAAAAGGTGGCCATTTATTTCAAGACGTGCCCATCTCGCTAAGGAACGGAAATTCATAATAATTTCAAGAGGAGCGTGGGGTAAAATCAGTTTCGTAAAATCAAAAGTTCGTTTCAAATTTCAATTACTTACTCGTTCGATGCGTGTGCCGCATGCTTGGGGTACCGTAGGAAATGAAATAACACTTAAATATGATTTACTGTTGAAAATATATAATAATACGAATAAGACATCGTTTTCAGCGGATAAATTAAGCTATTTTGTATGCACGTGTTTTTCGTTTTGATCTATGATGTTATGATATTTAATACAAAATAAAATGTTAACTGAATTTCAGTTAATGTTCATTTTAGATACATTAAAGTATATATAAATAGCAAACACAAAAATTGAGCTTTAGTAATTGTAACTATATAGACGTCTATTAGGAAATGAAAAATTACATGTACAGGCAGAACTACAAATTTATTAATATATTTTACAAATTCACCGAAGAACCATCTCAGAAGCAATCGTCCTTATGAGTTCGAAAGTTATTAAAGTAAGTTTCTTCATGTAGAATTAAGTTTTTTTTAAATACATTTATCAAAATTATTCAAATATCATTTAATCTAATGCCAAATAGAATAAGACATTTAGTTTCATTTTTATAAATTTTTAAAGAAATAACTAAATTCGGCATCAACATCAACTAACGTGTACTTCATAAAATCGACATCAGTAATAACCCTAATTCATATCATTGTATATTGTTCAAGATATGTAATTTACTACAATGAATTATAGTAAATAAAATCTTTTCTTAGTTTTACGATCTTTAACCATATTGGGTTTTTTCTCTATTTTATTCCGGACATATTCCATGAAAACGTGATGCATATCTTGTGGACTTTGTCGCATTGTTTATAATTAGGCGAAGTACGTTTTTTCATCATATAACAAAATGTCTTGAAGGCCATATGTCCGGAACGCAACCTTTGAGCAATAACAATTTGGTTTCTGGACATTTTCACATTAGTGGACCACGGTAAATTAAATAATTTTAAGACAGAGGATAATAGTGCATATAATTCGTTGTTATTTTACAGAATTTACATTATGCACTTATTTTAAAATTATTCTTTTCTGATCTGAGCCAAAATCTGACTTCCAACTAATGCTCTTTCAATTTACAATATTTTAGCGTCCTTGAATTGATAACTTTACGTGATAGAGAGATAATTGACCACATGCTTACTGATTTAAATGGATAATCAGTAAATATTTACCTGTCTTCACAATAAACGAAAATTTTAAATTACATATATACAATAGTTAAGTTGTACCGGATTTGCTTAAGATAATCTTATTCTATTACAAAGGACCTGCGGCCTCGAAACGGCTGCATAACAAATTTTATTTCTCAACAAAATGTACTCGCAGGTCCGAACAAAAACAGAATACGAAAGTTGGGCGTTACAGCGACGTCCTCGCGAGAATTTATATCGTTTGAGAACAAGAAAACAAAAGTGGAATCGCGCCAAAGGTACATTATCTTAACAAAGTACAACAATTAGGTACACGTTCCACATCTGACTCTAATAATTTAAATATGATAAAACAGAGCAAGACGCCGAGGCTAAGAATAAGGCGGGACTCGGGTTAAATTATTTATAAATTCTGAGACGCTACCGTGAGACGGGCTCGCAACCCTTCCCCCGTGTAATGCAATAAAAGGGACCGCTCATATAAGTATCACCACTTTACGTGCACCGTGATAAAGGCTAATCCGCCGTTCTTCGAGCTTACTGATCGTTACTTATTAGATTTTCTGATAATTACTTTACATCTGTTCTGTAAAAGAAGTGAACATTTTTGTAAACCTCGATCTCGTCAAATTTCGTCATATTTTAAAACCTGTAGATGTATTTCAGTTAGGCTGCTATAAATTTATATAGTTTTATTATACGACGAAATCTACACTAATACTAAAAAGTTCACGTGATTGTTTGTCTCTTTAAACTCCTTAATCTCTACCAGTCAGATTTGAATAATTCGTTTCGCATTTTATAGCTTATTTGTTGTGGAACCCTGTGGGCTACATAACTTTACGTTACGATCCTAAGCAACCTAGAAATTGGTTGGCAATTACAGGAAGTGAGAAAAACGATAGGCTAATGGAATAAATTTAATACGGGTGAAACCGTTTGGCACAGATAGTTAATCATAATGGCATTGTCAATAGATATTATGTTATATCGTGAGAAATTGTTCTGTCTGTGCTTCTTGATCGTGGTTGTAAGTAGGCTGTCTTCATTGAGAACACGAATGGGTCTTCAATAAATAATGAGTGATAACTATAACCCACGGATAATCATAATTATACAAGAAAATGTTGTTACAATATATACATTAATGTTTTAATTAAATCGGCCATAGTTCAGTGGTAGTGTTCGGACGCCGTGTCAATCAACGTAGGTTTTGGTGAAGGTAAACATCGTGATGAAAGCTTAGCATGGTGGTTTTTTAAATGTACGGCTAGTATGATAGGCACCCCCTCAGATTTAAAATCTTTAGCCAAGCACCTATAGGTGTGTTCCGGCAGATGCACTTAAGAGTCAAGCTAGTTCAAATTTAAGCATATCACCATATTATTATGTAACACCAATTGAACTTGTGATCAAACGCTAAGCCTAGAAGGTAGTATTTATAAAAAGAAAAAAATAGTCTAACTAGTTAATCGCTGTTTTGTAAGTAATGTATCATTTATATTAATATATCTGTAGTTCTACACGGCAAGTATAAGCCATTCTATGAATGATGGGCCATGATGATTTTCAATAACAGTTTTAGGAATCGTAAAAAAAAGAATTTTTAAGAATTTAAAAATTTCATTAATTCCTAACCGATTTTGATGAAATTTTGTATACGGGAAGTATAATTAATTCTATAATTGATAGGCAATAGGGATTGTCAAAAAGATTAAAAAAAATAAAAAATAATAATCGCTTTTGACACAATTTCGTAGACGAGATGCATACGTGATTTCATAATTAATAGGCTCGAAGAATCTTCAACAATCATTTCAGAAATATGTAAAAACTAAAAACAATTTTGATAATTTTCAACCAATTTTGATGAAAATTGTACATGGGGAGACCATGTCATTCGTCAATTGTTTGATTTGATTGATTGAATTTGATTCAATTGATATCTGTCAATAATACGAGAAAAAAATAAAATTACGGGATGAAAATAAATTCTGCGTAATAAAAAACGCGCGTGGAGCCGCGGGCACACCGCTAGTTATGTATAATACAGAGTAACCATTGATTGTTAAGGTTATCGTCATTTAAATATTTCATACAAATTATTATGAAAATACAGACACACTCCTTTATGCTCAAACAAAAGCTGTTATTTGTGTGATTTAACCAAGTGTAGATTTGAAGCTTTGTTATTGTAAATTAGTAGAAGTAAATTTTGCAAAATGTCATATTAAACTGTAATTCGGTTCAAAATGATTAACCACAAAACGGTCTTGAACAAAAACAGTCGCGTAAGAGATCAATAGGCGATAGTCCTTAGAGCGTAAGCGAAGCTGGAGGCGTACTCAAAGCTATAAAATTACAGATCAAAACTCTATCGACCCGGTGGCCTTTATTCAGAGTCAGCCGAGCGCACTATCAAAGAAAGTCTACTTAGGAGTTAGCGTCTTAGGGACGGCAAGTTTGTTGGCAAGGGTTACGTGATGCGGGCAGGGGTGTAAGGGTACGTTTTTGAATGTAAATAGTGGTGCGTTGGGGTCTCGTATGAATTAAATTTAAGTAATTAATGGGTGCTCGCGTACTGTGCACGGCAGACGACCTGTTTACGTTTAAGACGTTATCAGGCATGGTTTGATTGCTGTTTTAAAGTAAAGAATAACCCTCCTAGCGAACTTTTGAATTATAACTTATCTTTGTGTAATTTTTTATTATTATAACGAAGTTCATTGTCGTGGTATGTAAGCTAAGCTGGAAAAGTGTCCGACGCGAATGACAATAAAAAAGAAAAAGATACAAACACATACAGAATATATAGGATTTTCAAGACTACGACCGTCGTGTAACTGGCCTGTCTGTATTCTTTTTATTTTAGAGATACAAGTGCTCTCACAGCTAACAAAATAAAACATATATGTATACGGAAATATAGGTAGTTATATAAATTTGGTTGGTAAATTTAGCGAAAAAATTTCCTGGTTAGAGTTTTCTTAAGTTTTATAGAACTGGAGAACCAGATTTCTACGCACTGTTATATGTAGAGTACGGATGGTCGATAGTTCGAGTCCCTCTGATTTAGGTTATTTTTTAATATATACTTATTTACCAACTTAGTTTTAGTTTACTGTCCCACGGGAATTCCCGAGTTTTTTAAAATAGCTTTAGCGTTTGGTCACAATCTAACCGGTGTTAAGTGACGATGTTTTTTTTTAAACAACTAGAGATTCAAACAAGTATACTGCCTACCTGTTATTAAGCGGCTGCCGTAGACTATGGTCGCTTTAAATATCTTATGTATCACTAGCGTGTTACCTACCTTGATAAACCTCCCAAGGAGCTCTGGAAGCCCTAATCACCACAGGAACACAACACGAGGTTATTTGGCTGCGATCTTCTGTGGGATGGAAGTATTCCACCAGTCAGACTGCCCTGAGTAGAGAGAAATCACAAAATAGATTAGATGTGATGTGAAGTTAAGCCCAATGGACAACTGGCTCTCAAGTGCATTTGCCGGAACAAACCTATAGTTGCTTTGCAACAGATTTTCAATTTGAGGGCAACAGCTATCCTAGCGAGCATTAGAAAATGCCCTCACGATGTTTTGCTTTACTTTCTTTATTGCATGGATTCGAACTCAAAACGAAAGTCGCGGTGCTTGTTGTGTGTAGTACTTTGTTCTTAATTATCTTATAAATATATGCCCAATGCACCCTACATATTAAAATCCTGTTGAAGAAGATTTTGTACAGATTTGAAAGGATTATGTTGATCCATTATTCTCAAAGTAGGCGATAACGCCTTTTTTTAAGAGCTGGAAATTTTCGAGCGCTAGAAGGATCAGAGGAATAAGGGTAATTAATCAGTTTTACGAAATTCGATTCCCTATTGAAATCTGTAGTTAACCACTATAAATTTAATTATTAATTTCGTTCTTTAATTAGTACTCTGTTATTTCTTTATTTCTCATTTTATTTTCTTAACTCGAGTGCTGCGTCACGACGCGTGCCATGTAGCTATTAAATTCTATGTTTTTGTTAAACAACTGAATTTTTAAGGACGCTACAAAATTTTTCATATACTTTTGAGAATTGATGATCTATTTTTCATAGCACTGATATAACATGTGTAAACAGAATTATTTTCAAGAAAATAAATTTGTAGTAAAGTAATGCTTTTAATATAACGGTTCCTTATTTCAGAAATGTCCAATGAACACATTTTGGACACAATAATAAACTGTTGTCATATACCATAAATAATTTATCTTGAAAAAGAGAACTAATAAATACACGGCATAGCGAAATCTAAACTAATAATAATATAGTCACATTTGAAAAATTATTTTTGCATTTAGTAGCCTTCTTATTGAGGGAGGTTATTGGCTATATAACTTCACGCTATGACATTAAGGAGCAGTGCGGTAACCATGAACTTCAACGCTATCGGGCGAGCTGTAGGCTACACGGGTGCGTTGGGGAGAGATGTTCGAATAGATTTAATTTTAACCTTGGGGCGCAGCTAATAACGTAATACAGTGTAAACTCTTTATAACGAAACTCAAGGGACTGAGCATTTTTTGTCGTTATAGAGAGTTATCGTTATATGGAGTGAAACATCAAAAAACAAAAAACAACCAAATTAACAAGAATTTTTAATATGTATGTCTTAGATAATAAATGCTTAAAAATTATTGTTTACACATATAGTCTGATAACTTTGTCTGACGTTTTTTGCTATTTGTCCAGCAATTGGGACGACCAGAATAGTGATAGCTCAGTTTTGCAATGAAGCAGGTGGTTAAAATAAAACAATTTGTACTTGCCAATGCGCTGTGTGATCCAGTGCAAAAAGTAAATTTTATTCAGGAGACGTCACAAATTTCGGCCGACACAATAATGGCGCGAGGTAATTGTCCTCCGGCGACATCTGTTGACAGCATTGTTAAACTGTCATGAACACTATTCCAGTACTTGTTTTGTATTATTTTATGTATTCTATTCATATCTAGATATGTGGTGGAATCGTCTTCCTACACATTTCTTCGTAATAGAGAATGGCGTATCGCTCTAAAGAGTGTTTCAATATGTGGGTTTTAACGCAAACCAACCAAGTTAGGCTCTCCTCAACGTTATAGGGAGTTTATCGTTATAAAAGATAACGTTATAAAGAGTTTACACTGTATTTGAATTACTTTTGCAAATCGACCTGTCTGTAGACTCATTAATTTAGGTATATTTTAATATAATAATTATGTGGTCAAATAACACACACTAAGTCGAGATTATAACACTCCATAAATACATGTAAACGTAGTTACGGCGGTTCACGCACAAATTTCATATTAACCCTGCTGCCAGCCGCTGCGGCCTCGGGGACCGTGCGGGTCATTTATTAATTACATGTACCTACCTCCACACTCGTGCTCCGATGGTAAGAGGGGAGGGGAGGAGGATACCAGTCAACAGCTGAAGGAAGGGTCGCCATATTTTAAGACGTTGCCGTCATCTGGTCATATAGGAATGTTCGTTGTTTAGACAAATGCTTTAATTATTTATTACTATAAATATATTACGGTATATGAGTATATTTCAGATACAAGATAAATATAGAAGTTTCAGATATATGTAATGATAATAGGAAAATAAATAATGAATAGCACTGATACCTGAATGATAGCTCAGAATGATCATGTGAGTTCGAATCCCTACATTGAGTCTAAGCTTTCGTTGAAGGAAAATAATTTTAATGAAATCATAGTATGGTTGTAGGCCTTTTTAATATCCTCCTGGCTAGCTGAAAAATCAGCTCTTAATGAAATAACTATCTGAGTGTTTGTTATTTATTTTATTTTCTATTATTTATTAGTTTCTCAATGATTAAATTTTGATGTTTCACATCTCCAAGACATCCCATGACGCCTCTCATTTTTTTTTTTTAGTTTCTTATCAAACTCTACGTTTTGTCATGAAAGCGTTAAGCAAGGTAATTGTCTGTACATTTATAAACGAAAATTAAACTACTCTTTGAATATTTACTGAAAGATCTGAATATCTCCAACAGCATTTTATGGATGTTCATAAGATTAAAATTTCAATTCACGTCAAAATTACTAAGAATAGAAACTAAGTTGAAGCGTCCAAAGGAAACCGCTGGCTCTTCGAGCTACAGTAGATACGTCTATCGCTCGTCAGTATGATCAAAGCGTTCTCGAGTTGCCGTGCCTGTAATCGAAGAAACGCCAAACTCGTCATAGTAAGGTGTTTCAGACTAGGGAAAGCAATTACGATATCTATCTATAGAACTTGAATCTGGACGGTATCTAACAAAGAGCTGAATAGATAGTAGTAAGTACCTGAACGTTGATTACACAATAAATAATACAGTTATTAGTCGTTTAGTTTCTTCAAAAAAAAAACCTTCCTAGGTAAACGTTATATAAATATAAAATATCATCCAAATCGTTACAGTCGTTTCAGAGAATTAGATATAACTTAATTGATTTGGACTTTTACAATTTAAATTCTTTATCGAAACGACGGTCTATCTTCGACATGAGATTATTATATGATATTTTAAACAATAACATTGATTGCCCTGAACTCGTGAATAGGATCTACTTCAAAACACATACAAAAATTATTCAAAATCCGCGCTTATTTGCACCACAGCCAGTTAAACCCAATTATGCTAAGAACTCTGTTTTGCAAAGATGTTTTAACATGTATGACACGAAGTTTAGTGATATTGATTTATTCCAGTCAAATAGGATTTTTTTCTTAAAAAAATTAAAATCGATAACATATTGAAATAGTCATAATGGATATGAAACAGGAATAAAGGAAGGACTCAGTTTACTCTATTGATTATAAAATATATACATATACAATTCCAAACGTTACGGATGTTTTTTGCCGGCTAGGGTACCCCTCCGCAACGCCCTTTATGGAACTTCGTTCCAAAATTATAACTAATTTAAAAATATATATACCTACTTTAAAAAAATAGTTAAATCCGATCGAGTTTGAAACGGTAGTAATGTTTTGACATCCATTAGTGTTACCGTCTTAGTACCTAAATTCAAGAAAATATTTTTTATTTAGACTAAGATACAATGCAATTAATGTTATAAATAACAATACAAACCGAAATAAAATCTAAAACATAGTTTCATGAAATCGGTATTTAATATTAATATTAAAAGTATTATTATTTATAGTAACTAAAACTTTTGTATACTTCGTGTATAATATTAATATTTAACTATACCGTTCCTGTTAGTTCCGTCACGACTACGCACTGTCAATGTGAAACACCATTTGTTTCGTGTTAAATATTCAAAGAACAAGAGGTCGGCTAAAGTCTCTCGGGCCGAAAAGACCCCGACTTGGACAGAAGTCGGGGTTAACCCGCGAGCACTCATGCGTCCCTAATTTCCGATTTGTCGACCGAAAGGGTTGACTGATTAGCATCAGCCTTGTCAAAACGCATCGACCGATCTTTATTCTCGATGACTAACTGTGTATTCGCCTTGCTTTAAACTGTTTTACGAGTGTAATTATTGATTTTAATTTATATTTAAAATGGATCTAGAACGAGTCTTACTTTTTTTAATTTCTTGATGTTTCTGCATGTGCAATTAGGCCGAAACGTCGAGTAATTTATCAATACCATTTTTAACAAAAAAGAAAACTAACTTCAATGATTTTGAAGAGTTCCCTTGTGTATCTTCGAAGTTGACGGTGCAATGCCAATGAAATTAAAATGGGACTACCCTTGAGGTATCCCATATCCAACAAAAAAGAATGGCTGGAAGAAAAATATATACAGAATACCCCGCTTAGCGCGACCCCGTTAAGCGCGGTTTCACTATAACGCGAATTTCAAATTTTGCGCTTAAATGCCTCGCATTACGCGAAAGAGTGCGTATAAACATAATGTAGTCATTAACTTCTCTATGGTCGCGGGATCCCCGCTTTCTCTGAATATTCTCTTTGAAGAATTGGGAATTCCCTGTCCTTCGACTTTGTTCTATGGGGATTTCCTCGTTCGTTTCGTGTGTTCATTTGTTCCGTAATGTTAGTTCGGTCGGCTGGCAGTTTTGTTTTAACATTTATTGGAGATACATACATAATTTAACCCTACGTTAAAAATGTCGCCTGTAAAGAAAAAAGAGCGTAAAAGCGTCACTTTGAAATTGAAGATGAAAGTGTTAAGAAGAATGGAAAATGGCGGCAAAGCAACAATTGTTGGGAGAGATTCTGGACTCTCAAAATCGACTGTGAAAACGATTTATAAAAATCGGGAAAAAATTAAAATATCCAGCGAAAGTTCAACACCTATAAGTGCAACAAAACTTTCTCGTTCGAGATCATCTATCTTAGAAAGAATGGAGAAATTACTGTCAGTCTGGATCGAAGATTTGAATAAGAAGAACACACTACTAAGTAAAGATCTCATATGCACAAAAGCAAAATCTTTGTATGAGGTGCTGAAAACAAAAGGAGAAGGGAGGCTGGTTCCATCGATTCAAGCAGCGTTCTAATCTTCACAATATCCACATAACAGGCGAGGCGGCCAGCGCGGACATTTAAGCTGCAGCTGAGTTTCCAGACAAGTTTCAAGAGTTTCTTGGACGAGGGAAAATTCCTGCTTGTCTCATCTTCAATGTTGTTGAGACAGAACTTTACTGGAAAAAAATGCCATCTCGAACATTCATTTCTAAGGAAGAACGTAAAGCCAGTGGTTTCAAAGCTACGAAAGATCGACTAACACTTCTGCTGGGTGGTAATGCCACTGGTGATTTCAAACTGAAACCTTTACTAGTGTACCATTCAGAAACACCCCGTGCAATGCGAGGCACAGACAAGACAAGTCTATCAGTTGTGTGGCGATCAAACAGAAAGGCGTGGGTTACACGGGAAATTTTTCAAGAATGGTATTCTAATAGTTTTTGCCCATCAGTCAAATCATACTGTGACAGAAATGGGCTTGAACCTTTTATATTACTCTTAGACAATGCCCCAGGACATCCAACCTCACTTGATACGCCCAGAGACTTAAAAGTGTACGTAAACTTCCTTCCACCAAACACTACGTCAATATTACAACCTATGGACCAGGGAGCAATTGCAAACTTCAAAGAAGCTTATTACCATCGCCGCACTTTTTGCCAACTAATTCATGAAACTGACGGGGAAGGAAGACAGTCTATGCGAGAGTGGTGGAAGTCATACAACATTATGAAGTCTATTAACAACATAGAAGAGGCTTGGAAGGAAGTTAAAATGAGTTGTATGAATGGGGTGTGGCGTAATCTTTGGCCAGATGTAGTGGAGGCATCTAGAAGAATTGTCCAGATGCAGAGACAAGTGCTTGAAGACATTGCTGCAATGATTGAGGGGTCTGAACTTGAAGATGTCACGGTAGAAGATCTCATAGAACTTGTAGCAACGCACGACGATCCTATCAGCAATGAAGACCTGATCGAGTTACAGAATAATCCTATCTACGATGAGGAAGAACAAGTAGAAGAGAAAGTTTTATCTTCAGGGGAAATAGAAAATGCACTTTCAAAAATTTATTCAGGTTTGGACATATTGCAGAGTATAGACAATAATGATGACCGTGTGTCAAACAATTAAAAACAGTGTTGGGTGTTATGAACGTATTTTACAAGAACGTAAACAAAACGCTACCCAAAACACAATAGATGTATTTTTCCGTAAAAAATAAAAGTATGTATTGCATAAAGTGTTCTTAGAATTAAAGTGATTGATTAAAATGATTTGTATTTTTTTGTATTAAATTTTGACTATGTTTAATCATAAACCTCGATATACGCGAATTTCAGTTAGCGCGATTTTTTTCGGAACGTATCCCTCGCGTAAAGCGGGGTATTACTGTACTACTATTCGCATTAAGCAACCTGTCTTTTTTGAAGTTGGTCAAAAAATTTTAAAGTACGCAATCCAAGAGTGACTTTAAATAATACATTTTTGATAACCGACATGTTACAATTCATTAAATTGAACATTAAAATGTAATATTATGAGATTTTGAATTAAACATTTTTTACACAAAGCTTTATCTAATGTTCTGTCTATTTCAGTTATGGGGGCCAAAACATCAGATGCTTTGCTTGATTTGTCTCCTGATTTCATAAAATATCCAAAAGCGAAATCCAAAAATCATAATTTTTAAAACATCTACCTAATTGATCAAATTTCTCAATAATAAGTATATTGTTGTTTTTTTGGTTAGTGTGATTATAATGGTATATTATTTCTTAAATGCCGTTAAGTTTCCATATTTCCACTGCATTACATCGGTAACGACACTTGTAATCCCGCACGACAGTCGCCCAACACCTCATGAATATCTCACTTATCACCATGACCAAGCTTTGTCATTACTATATCATACTATATTACCTTTATTTATTTTATTATCGCGTTGTTTTCTTTATATTGTCCAACAATTTACTGAGTTTATTCATTGGTGATAAAGGTTATTTGTTTTTTTATTATTTTAAATTACTAATAAACTTTTTTTTTATTTATTTATTAAGGTAACATACATCTATAACATAAACGTATAAACTGTTGGTATTATATTATTCCGTTAATTATCTTATTAGATAAATTCATAAAAATCTTTTAATATTTTCAGTTAATTCTTTTAAGATATTTTATGCGGAACTGTTTTTATCTGGTTAACGTTTGATCTTATATCTATACTACCGGTTCCCCGTGGCTCCGCACGGGTTTGTTACACAGTAATTATATTTGTCTCGTAATTTTATTTTTACTCATACTGACTTTTAAACTATCAAATTATCAATTTTTTAATGACTGTATACTTCCCCTAATATGTTTAATGTAATTATAATAGAAATCTGTTTTTTTTTTATTGTTTTCTAAAAGTGTCATTATTGTCATTAACCATTCTTATAAACCCATCCAATATGAACTAACATATACTTTCCGTGTAGGTACAAAATTTAATCAAAATCGGTTAAACAAACGAATTAAAGCCGGACATCCAAACAGACTGACAGACAAAAAAAAATTACGTCATATTCGTGATCAGTGTTCTTTATGTGTCCTACATAAAATTTATCAGGAAATTTGAAAAAAAATTACATGTACGTATAGAACTTTAGATTTATAATTATCGTCAAGTTTTCGACTACTGAAAAAGGAAAAAATAACGTCTGCGAGGCCAGTTTGTTTAATGTATTTGTTTTAATAATCATTTTCTTAATGAATAAATACAGTATTACAGAACTTAACTACAAAAGTATTGATTAGTGTGATTAAAACAAAACAAAAATGGACACAGTAAAGACAAGATTCTTTAGGTAGTACGTACTATGTAGATTATCGCACCGACAATCGAAGCAGAGTACTGTACCTTTGACAACCGTTACAAAGAAACTTACATAACGCCTTTATATTTACTGTAGAAATTTATGTAATTTTGTTCAATTTGTATACGCTCCGATGGAGCTGGCATGCACCAACTATAAAAGCCCCATAAATAAAGAGTGAAAAAAAAACACCTTTATAGTAAAATGTTTATTTACTAAGATTCTGTCTCAATTTTTGAAAGTAACATATAGCAACTCCGTATATGTTTTGCAAATGGAAAATGTAGGACTTTTCTTAATTTAAAATCCGTTGGTCTGTCGGTGGCGACGTATCGGCTGTCACATTACGAGGCTGGCGGCGGCGGCGTCGGCGGCGGCAGTGCAGTGGTGTTATTACCAAACTTTTTGAAGGGTCCCCGGTCGCCTACACGACGCCGCGCCGACCCGCAATGGCCCCTGAGATCGTTGCTACAGAATTTTGGAACGAGCTTTTTTTTAAAAAAAAACTTGGTTTTATGTACTTATGTACGCACGTTATAAGTTATTCTTCTTTGAATAGTAGTTACAGTTGGTTTTATGTAAGACTATCTTCACCACAATAAAAAAGTTGGCTTAACAATCTTCATAGTGTAAAATGTTCACATTATTTTTATACATAATACATTAGAAAAGCTAATTAATACTAATAAGTGAACAATTTGGATGACGCTTAGTATTTAGGCAATGTTTTACATTCCTAGTTTATTTACCTAGATAGGTGGGGTTTTTTTTGTAAGACACCGAGCGTAGCTTTGGTCACCCAGATATTACCTATTAAAACAAATTATTAAAATATTTATAAAATAAAATGTGCACTAAGCATGTCACCTTTACGCGCATTTGAAGTAAGACTTACTTTACTTTGTTGCAGATATTACGGTTAAACTAAATATCCAACGACACAGTACAATAGACAAGACATAAATACATCCCCATTTTACCCTTTAAAAAAAAAATATAATACATCATATTATTTTACTGGATGCCAAATTACAGCTTTCTAGTACTATGAATCTCTGAGCTACGCCGCAGATAGACATACACAGGCGCGGCGAACAGACATGGTGAAACTATAAACGTTCCTTGTTGACTACGGTACTCTAAATATATTTATTTTTATTTACAGCTATTTATTCATAATATAGTTTACAGTCAATTTACACTTAAGTAATACAACACAATAATTGAATTTCTCATTAAAAAGATAATCGTTTATTTATGTATGGATTAAAATGAACCATATATCCGTCCGAAAAAGATCTGAATTACTGTCAAGTCGCGCCTAATTTCATCTTCTATCTGACTTCATCTACTTCACCAAGCTGGCAGAATATAAGGTAGGAAAAACTTAGTATGTCTGTGCCCTTAGCTGAATGAATCGTGTTTCATGTGTTAAAAACACTTATTATATAAATGGTAAATTTCTGCAGAAAAAAAAACGATCTCCACACTATGACATCGAATGGGTGCCAAGTCTAGGAGGCGCATATGGTAATTTCTTATTCCAATAGGAAATAGAGGCGGTCACTCGCAATAATCCATCACGGGCAGCGATGGCTATTTGTTTGTCCGTACCGACCGTGTTTTATGTCATTTTGTGTATTCCTTACAGGTTTTGATAAATATTTGTTTCGTTTTAGTCCGGACATGTCCGGGAATTGAATGTCCGGTAAGAATGAAACACGTTTTGTGATTGGCATGGGTTACACATCTCGTATGAGTGTTTTGCATTTAATATTTTACGTTTTGCTTACTCGATTCCGTAGTCCTATTACATTATACAATTGTTTATTTACATCTCAATGTCCTAGATGTAACATTTATTTTTCTTATCGAAATAAGGTATCAATTATACAGAAAAGCTCTTTACTAACTATCTAATGACGCTGTGTTTTATATAATGCTTTCTTTTTAATTATGTAGATTTATAAAATCTACAAAATTATTTGAATGTTTTTTTGAAGTGAAAACTTCTATAGGAAGGTTTGGATAGGGAGTAAATTCATGTAAGTCGTCATCGTCACGGTCACGTGACGTGTTAACGATTATCAAAAAATATTTTCTTATGTTACAGATTATACTTTACAAAGTCAGTATTTCTTATTGCAAATTATATTTGTATTTTCTTAATTCTATTATTAATATTAATATTAGTTGCATCTATTATTATAATTAATTCTATCATTTGGATTTTTTTCAATTTAGCACAGCAATATTACTAATAACGTCGACTACTGAGAGATTGACAAACTATCGACGGTATTCGCTGTCATGCAATCTTGTAAGCATCTCAGCGAAACGCGACTAACCAAAATACAGTCACCGTGCTCTCACACCTCTGTTTGACACCATGTGCATGGTGGTCGTGACCCAGTCGGGTACAGATCACCACTCCGCTTGATTAGAAGATATACACCTGTTGATCCCGAAACGCGATATGCCTAAGCGTGTCACTTTGACTGCTATTAATTTTGATTTAGTTTATTTATAAAATAATAATCTTAATACTAATATATAGTCCCACAAAACCGTGTGATCGGTTTGACTGTGGGATCAAACAGTCTTTCTTATATTCGATTTAATAGACTATTTAAGTTTTTTATACAAATGGCCAGCAAACCGTCTATCAGCTAACCTGATGTCGAATAGTTTGCCTATAGACAGCTTCAACACATGGAACGCCACTGTTGCGTTGCTAACCTTTAGGTATACAAATGATAATCACACGAGCCTGCAATTACGCTTGCACCCGTGGTTAATTAATTAATTATTATTTTTAATAATTATCGTATCCTACCACTCAGCATCGTCTATTAAGCCAGTAATAATATCATTTAAAAAATATTTTTTAGAAATAATTAAATAACAGACAAGTAAGAAGCAAACGATGTTGTCTAAAAACTGACTCACTATTCTCAAGGGTTGTTATGTCATTACCACGCAGCGACGAGACTAAGGATCGCATGCATACAGAATCGACCTTATCAGTTATGCATAATGCGGAGACCCCAAAGGTGGGCAAAATATTGCAGTGCCCGCGTACATGACAAACGGCCATCTACAGGCTGATTATATTTTAGAGAGTAAATTAAGTTATAGAAAATAATTTGTCCTCTTACATAATTCTAAATATTATCTGTACTATTATAATATGTATCATAAAGCTCAACAGATTGTTGTTTTATCTCTTATATCTGGAATTACTACTCAGATTAGAAAAAACGTTCTACGAATTTATAATGCTTTGATTGAGGACGGTTATAGGCTGTATAACTTCTTGATATCATGAACGACAAGCAATCTGGTAAGCTGTATGTGAAAACAACGACAAGCTACACGGATGCGTTAACGAACGGCGCGGTGCGGCGCCGCGGTGGAGAGTTGAACGAATAAATTTAACATGTGTGAATCCGTAGGGCTCAGCTAGTAAATTAATAAATTTGCATGGAAGATACGTCATAATGAAACACACAAACCGAATTTGATTAAATATTAAAACTATTATTATCTATACTGATATTACAAAGAGGAAAGATTTGTTTTTTTTTTGTTTTTTTTTTGTTGTTTGTAATGGATAAACTTAAAAGCTATTAGACCGACTTTAATAATCCTTTCACCAATATAAACAGTTCTACAATTCAATTCCTACAGTATCAGCGAGTAACATAGGTTATGTTATAATTTGAAAAATTAATTTATTCCTCATAAAAATGTCGATAGTTTTACACAAAGTATAAAAAATTTACTACACGGGTGCGTGGCGGTGTTTATCGTATAAAATTAATAGACGGGTGAAACTGTGGGGCACAGCTAGTTATTAAAAACATAATAACTAACAATTTTATTCAGAAATACATGCTGTATATGTACAATGTGACGATAAACCTGCATACATCTACGTCATGTCATGTCAAACTGATGGATATTATTCTCTGATTCTATTACTCTTTTTTGTTTGTCGTCAAAATGGAACTGACCCATGAATATGAATGAGGACGCGACTTTGTAATATGTTATGTTTTGCATTTATCTATAATTATAATAACCTTATAACATAACATAATATACCATCACGCCTGTATCTCCGAAGAGTTAGGAAGAGATGTACTAATGTATACCCACAGTTCGCCGAGTATGTTTTTTTTAAGTCTCATGTAATAGGGGGCGAGCCTATTGCCATTAATCGGGCACAAAGCCAAACTCCGAGCTGCTACTGAGAATTTTCATAGAATAATCCAATAACACTTTACTCGACCTGGTATTCGATCCCAGGACCTCGATCATAACAGTCACGCTTACAACCACTAGGCTAACGAGGCAGTTTAAGTTTAATAACCTTATGGGCTACAAAATTCTGCCATTTTTTGGATAAAATAATTCTCGAGATAAATATGTATATTAATTCAATTAAAATCATTTAATTTAAGTTGAATATGCATTTTCGAAAAGGGCACATCTCGCATATTTTGACAAATTCATTTTTTCATGTAATTGTAATCTAAATGTAACTTATGTAACGTATAACTTTGGTATTCATTCTACTGTCCACGTCATGGCGAGTAAAGAAATAATTTCGAAAAGGTCACAACTCTAGATGTTAACCACCAAAACATTTTTGTCTCTTTTGATCATGTGATTTAATACAATAAGATATCTCATCATCCATCAGTCATTGGGCTGTCAGTTGCTAGTAAACTCGTACCATTGCGCTTCTATAATGAGTTTTTCTAATTCCGACGATGAAATTCCTAAACAAAAAAAGAAAAAAGGAGTAAGAAATACCGATAATTATAATCACGTTGACATAAAAACCGCAAAAATAAAAGGTTTGCCTCATTTGAACCGCAAAGGGAGACTAGCACCAGGACGACGAACAGGAGAGAATTGCCGCTAAGTGGTGCATTGATACACGGTAAAAAGGTTTCTAGCAAATATTTTGTGGAAATTTGTACGACGACAAGCTTTGAAAGCCCCAACAAGGTATCGACTTTCTTACACGATTACATCAATAAGTATATTCCACATTCAATAACTGATCTTTAACTGTTTTGTGATTGCTACTCCAGATAGAATACAAACCATGTGGTTAGATATTGGATTTTTAATGGCATTGGCTGTGTAAATAAATATCGATGTATATACATTTTCCAGTACTCTTTTCATGATTTTGAGAGAACTTTTTCAGTCTTCAAGTGGAAAGTTAGATGAAGATCGTGTATTCAGCCATCATCAATATATTAGTCTTATATTACAGTCCAGTAACACCGAGAAATGTAACGTTAAAAAAGTAAATATAGAAGACATCATAGATTTCAAGAAATGGGCTCAACTAAATTTTAAATGTAAACTTTTATCAATTATAAGTTACGAAAAACATGTATCTAAAACTCAAAAAGTAAATTATTAAGTACTGGCTTATTATGAGTTTGTATTTGATCCGAGAAAAGCAGGTGAAGTAATCGCAAAAAATTACATAGCTAATGGACATATCTCAAGAAACATTCATTTTTCTAGGTACTTATAGTATCTTGCCAAACCAAGCTAATCTAGTTTATAGTGACAAAGTACCTATTAACCATTGGAAAATTGCAGAGATTGCAAAGGTGAAACAATACATACTGGCAGAATTTACAGACTTTTATGACGAAATATTGCAATGGTCAACTACAAACGAAAGAGAGCCCGTAGAAGAATATTTTTAAAGAAAGTGTTATTTCTTTGATTTAAGCATTATGTTTAAATTTTAGATACCTAAAATAAATGTTTTGCAAAATGTATACGGATTTTTTCATTAAATTTTGTGTTCTTAATACCATAAATTTCGAAAAGGGCATATCTCATCAATACACAACATCTAAATATACATATAAAATAACATTTAACATTAAAAAAATCTATAATTTTCCATTGCTAATTGAACCCGAATTGTAATTAAAAAACAAATTTTATAATTCTTACACTACCTTAGAAAATAATTAGTTTTTATTCATTTCCTGAACATTTTACAATTTCAGACATGTGCCCTTTTCGAAATTGCATATTCAATTATACATAGTCACATGGATACTAAGGTGGATACTACATGGATCCACATGGATACTAACTAACTGGAGTTTGCTATATACCTTGTTAGTTTTATAAATTAACAGCCTGAGGATCTATAAGTTTACTTTACAAGGCAGAATTTTTTTTTTTTTTTTTTTTATTTCTTTGGTACGTCGCATTTCAGCCCCAGTAAATGTAAAAATGCCTTGTGTGCTATGCAATGACTAAAAAAAAATTCGAAGTACAATTACCTATATACATATTTTGTTACATTTTCCTATCATTGAAATAAACTCCCTAAAAATTTGTATGAATTTGTTCTAAATGACATTTGTAGATTTTATATTTCAAGATAATTACATGATTAAATTAATTAATTTATAACTAAGCCAGTTATAGCTTATTTTGTAATTACTTAGAAAAAAAAAACGATGAACAGCGGCAATATGCAAAAAAGCCTTATAAAGGTAAATAGAAGTTGAAGCTATAATACTAACAAATTTTATAAACTTCAAATAAATAAAAGTACTTAAAGCTTTTAAAACACAACTTTTATTCAGTAAATTGGGAGATTTTCTTTTAGAAGCAGAAAAAAACAAAAGTTTTGCGATAATCTTAAGAGTGCCATCTGCTCGCTGAAAAATGAGCACGATTACTTAAAACATAACGTCACGTCAAGACGACGCGCCGTGACGTCAAAATGCAAATGCGTCAATGGGGTAAGTACGTTTATACTCTTAAGATATTTTACCATGTAATTTACAACTTGGAACGTTTCTTTTCTTTAGTTTTTTGGCTTTTAACCCTTTTGGTTTTTTTTTTTTTTTTAAATTTTGTCCCCAGTGAGCCTCTAACATAATCAGAGATCTTGTCTACAGTATAAATAATTTTTTACAGTCTCAATTCTTATTTTTTCCTATACTTCTACTTATCCTCTAGTCCCCTATTCCTATACATCTCCCTTTATTTATTTATTTATTATCGCATTCTTTATTAAATTCTTATCACTAAATACAACAATCTTTATATACATAACAGAGCATAGTTATAATTCGTCACGATGCAGATATTAGACTTATATAGTGTGTACAAATTCCTTATCATCTAGGACAATACAAACATTTTATAACAAGTCAATAGTAAAATAGTCAAGAATAGTCAAAATATCAAAAATAGTCAAAAAGTCAAAACATAAAAACACTGACAACAAACATTTAATCCAAATTCTATATGCCATAATTCTTATTTATTTCTCCTTTTTGCCACATTTACAACCTTTTCCAAATATTCCATGAGAATAGCTCTAGTATCATCCTCCGCCATCCAAACCGATAATGTGCCGAGGTCCACCCTACAGCCTAGCCTTTGCTCGAGGTCATACCTGGACGAGCCGAAACGTGGACAATCCATAATTAGGTGAAAGATTGTCTCGGCAATATCCGGGTCGCATTCACACGCGGGACTGTCCCTGATCTTGAAGCGGTGCAGGTACGCAGCGAATCCTCCGTGGCCTGTGATTGCCTGGACATGGGCGGGTAACAGTTTGGCCTTCCTCACCACACGGTGTGCATCAGCCACACTAGGGAAGAAGGCCCGCGTCACCTCGCCCGTGTCAGAGGACTCATAGCGTACCTGCCACTTAAGGACAGTCTCCTCTCGTATTATCTTCTTTGCATAAGACACCGGATACCGATCGTAGTCAGCCACCGATTTTTTGTGGGCAGCTCTCTTCGCCAATTGGTCGGCTCGCTCGTTACCCGCGGTGCCGACATGAGCCCTAACCCAGTGCAGTCGAACGGATCTTCCCCCTGCACGGATCTCCCGGAGAGCCAGCTGCGTTGCAAGAGCCAGGCGGTGTGGCGGGGCCGGGTTTGCCAGCATCTCCAGCGACGACTTAGAGTCGCTGTAGATGCTGACATCCTCGTCTCTAGCCTTTTTGACCGCCTGTACCGCTCTATACAACGCATATAGCTCTGCCTGGAAAACCGTGCAGAAGGACTCCAGGCGAAAAGTAGAGAACCTGGCCTCTTGCCCCTCCCTCCACCAGGTCAAGGCGGCTCCCACTCCACTATCTATCTTACTACCATCTGTGAAGATAGCGGAGCCGCCCGACTCCGGAGGGGCTTCCATGCTCTCATACTTTTCCCCTTCGCACTCCACCGGATGAGGGTACTCGGCGAAGGTTACTGGCCGCTCCATTTCTCGACCGACCACGATCTCGTCCAGGAGCTCGCCCCTCTTAACAAGGTATAGCCTGTGCACCTCTCGGGCACGGAGGTCCAATGGGAGCAAGTCTGCCAGCAGTATTGCCGCGGTCAGCGATACCGTGCGGTACGCTCTGCAGATTTTCTGGGCAAAACCCCTCTGCAGGGAGCCCAATTTTTTCTGCAGCGAAATTTTTTCCGCTGCAGGGCCCCAAACATTTGCCGCGTACAACACGATAGGCTCTATCACCGCAACGTATATTATCCTAACAATCTCCGAGTTCAGACCCCAGGTCACCTTTGCTGCACATGCCAACTGCTTATAGATGTCCGCAGCCTTCTTACAGGCAGCAGTGACATGTGCCTCAAAAGTGAGCTTGTCATCGATGATCAGGCCTAGCAGTCGAATCTTGGTTTCCAGCGGCACCCTTACTCCGCCCATGATAATGACTGGAGCGTCAAACTTAAGCCTCCTTGTGAAGACCATAGCCTTGGTCTTGTGTGGCGCGAAGGAAAGCTTATTTCTGACGCCCCAGTCCATCACAGTCTGCAGAGTAAGGGCCGCGTTCTCCTGAATAGACCTGACCTCCTTCCCGGAGAAGATTAGGACAACATCGTCCGCAAATGCCTGACAGTACACTCCCATGGACTCGAGCTCCACCAACAGGGAGTCGAGTATAATGTTCCAAAAGGTTGGTCCCAAAATGGAACCCTGGACACAACCCTTTGAAGACTCTCGACTCACCCGTTCTCCAGTGTAAACTAGCTCGATTCTCCGGTCCTCAAGGTACGACAAGACCATACCATACAAGTTTCTAGGGCACCCTTTTACTACGAGCTGGGACTTCAAAGCAGGCCACCAAGCGTTATCGAAGGCACCCTCAATATCCAACGACACCAAGACCGCAATCTCCTTTTCCACCATCTTCGTCCTTATGTGCGTCGTCAGATCATAGAGGGCCTCCTCTGTACTACGCTGGGGCATGAACCCATATTGCCGCACGCTGAGATGCGGAAGCAGATGCCAGCGCAAGCGTCGTGCCAGGAGTTTCTCCAAGATCTTGCCCAACACCGGCAAGAGGCCAACCGGGCGGTACGACTTCGGTTTAGTATAGTCCTCCCTTCCCGGTTTTCGGAGTATACACACGCATGCAGTCTTCCACGGACGAGGGAAATGTGACATTTCGAGGCACTTGTTGGCAATTGCCAAGAACAGTCCCACTTCCCCCCCTCTAACCGCATGCGTGCATATGTCAGCAGTGAATCCATCACCCCCCGGGGCTTTCCGAGGGTTTAGCTCATTACAAACCCTCGTTAATTCCTCATGGGAAAATGGTGGATCCACCGCAGATAGACTCCGAATCCCGTCAGGTCGGAGCCCCTCAGTCACCGCCCTCACCGCCTTTTGAGCAGGGGACTCACTGTCCGCAGAGTCCCTCGGAAAGAGCGTAGAGGCGAGAAGCTCAACGGACGCCCTCGGGTCTAATGTAGTCCCATTCGCGTCCGTGAGCAGGACCTCCTCTCGCCTCCGCTCAGTTCTCCTAAGGACCCTGTAAATCCCGTCCCACATGCTTTCTCGCTCCTGTGTTGAGCAGAACTTTTTTCAACTCCCGGTCTGGGCTTCTGCCACCTTCCTCTTAAACTCCTCAAGGGAATTAAGATAGCTGGAGACGACATGCTGCCGACGAGTGGGGGCGGCGCAGCGGATCCGTCTCTTCCTCCGCGCGACCTCCCTTTTAAGGCAGTCCAGCTCCTGCGACCACCAGGGGGGACGAGCCACTCCTTTAGGCCCAACTGCCTTAGGGATTACTTGATCACAAGTGTCCCCAAGACAGGTGAGGTATTCAGACACGACTGCCTCCAAACCCTCAATGCTGGTCACTCCCTCCACCTTGCCCGCCGTCAAGCTCCTATCGGACAGTTTCTCCTGGAAAGCTGATGAAAACTCCGACCACACCACCTTCCCTGTGTTATAGATACGGGTGGTAGACGGTCTATGACTAAGCATAGGCGCGTCCACCCGTATCGAGAAGGTTATAGCGTTATGGTCGGATGATGTTAAGTCTTCATCAACTTTCCAATCATCAATCCTGCCGATTAGGGAGGGGCTGCAGACGGTAACGTCTACAATGCTTGTACACAAGCTGCCCCCCCTGACGACCTGAAAAGTGGGCTTTGAAAACCCTTTTGGTTACGTCGGCCTAGTCTAATCAACACATTATTTAAAGTAACAATCAATAAAGTTGTATACCGAAAGGGCGTCGGTACTGCCAGGTTTGAATAATATACCATGAAAGGCACCCTGATCCTACATATTGAGACCAAGGAGCCCTACCAGACTTTTTCCCTCTATCTTGGAGATTAAAAAAATGGTTTAATAGGTATATTATATACAGTAGCTCCCAGTAGCTCCTCACGCGTTTTTTAAGCAGTAAAATGTTTTTGTCTCGTAATTTAATTTTTACTGATATTATTGACAATCTCATAGAATGTGAAATGACACACATATACTTCCCGTGTACAAAATTTCATCAAAATCAGTAAGGAAGGACAAGTGTATATGTATGTTTTACTTTTTTTGCAATTTCTATAAATATTAATGACTATTCTTATAGCCTAACAATATAGGACTGATAAACGTTTCCAGTGCACAAAATACTATAAAAATCCGTCAACCCATTTTTGAGTTAAATCCGGACATACAAAAAGGTGGTCAAATATTTTTAATATCATATTCGTAATCAGTGTCCTTTACGTACATATAATATATACATAAAATATCTAAAAGGAAATTGGAAAAAAAATACATTTAATTACATATAATAAAAACACAACAGTTTTTTTAGCGTTCACATCACATACAAGATCACAATAATTATGACATAGAATTGTAGCTAAAATATAATAAAGACTTTATTAATTTTGTACTATATAAATAATATACTCGAAATTTATTCGTTACTAGCGGTGTACCCGCGGCTCCACACGCGTTTGTTATTAGGTAGGGGTTATTTACATTCCGTAATTTTATTTTTACTCAGTTCCATTATTTACAATTCATACAGTCTATCAATTGAGAAATAACATATCTTTTCATCAAAATCAGTTGAAAATTGTTCATTTTTTTTTTTTCAAAAAAATGGAAGAAGTTCTCATTTCGAAAGTATATTTTTTAAATGGATGTTTAGCCATAACTCCTTTGTTTGTGAACTGATTTGGATGATTCTTTTTTCGTTGGAAAGGGGATGCATCATGAGTGGTTGCATTTTCATTTCATTGGCATTGGATTTTGAAGTTGGAAGATAGACCACACAACTCCTCAATATCATTGAAGTTGGTTTTCTTTTTTTTTTTTGTTAAATTATATTGTTTGAAAGTATTATTGACAATTCCTATAGCCCATTAATAATAGAATGACTTATACTTCCCGTGTACAAAATTTCATGAGAATCAGTCACGCCGTTTTTGAGTTAAATCCGGACATACAAACAGACAGATATACAAATATTTTTAATGGCATATCATGATCATATTTTAGTATGTCTATCGGAACATTTGAAATAAAATTACAACTTTGACCAAACACCATAAAATTCGGCAGATATGTTTTTACTGTATCAACGCGAACGAAGTGGTGGTCACAGTTAGTATTATATAAAAAAAGCGATTATATTAAATTAAAAAAAAATCTTAATTACATCCGTACCAACGACGAAGTGTCACGAAACTTAAAACAACCTACAGGTAGGTAAATAACAGTTTTAAATAAAAAGCCCCTGTCTCAGATCGGTTTCCAATTAACACTGCCTCAGTTCAGTCTCATTATATTTTTAATTTGGGGGCGGAATCCTAAATTAAACTGGGCGACGTCAAAGGACAAGCTCGACTGCTATTAGAGCTAAATAATTAAAGAATTCGACCGTCTTCACAGTCGTTAGGCGATATTAAGAGACCGCTCTGCTTAACTTTGTAATTTTGATTTAGGTAAGTACTCCACGAACTCTGAACTACTAGATTTTTCTTCCTACACGAATTTCACCGGTTTATTTTTGTATACATGAAATTTCAATTCAAATTTTTATTTAGTTTATTAATTATTTTTTCTGTGTAACTAAAATCGATATTTTGCAACAGAATAAATCCATATTGTATTACACTATAGATACCAAAACACTTAATATTATTTATCTCACGTCGCGTAGCCTGGAATAACATTTTAAATAGATTTAGATCAATTAATGAAAGAAACGTTAGAATGTAATGAACTATAAATAAAAATATAACATATGTAATTAAATACGTAGGTAAGTAAAACGTCCCATGATATTGTTGCCGTACGGGTATAAGCCGGCTTATTCCTAATATATTACACGAAAAGCATTATGAACATTTGCAAATGTCTGAAAAAAAAACTAGCATTATCGACAGTCTAACACCGTGTTAGAGGAAAAGACTTATCTTTTACAGATTACAGAAAGATACAGGGGTGAAACCGCGCGACCGTCACGGAACACGCACACATTGAAATCTTATGGGTCCGAGTATCGCAAAAAAACTTTAAAGTGTTAAAAAGTATCTCATTTTCACTTTTCGTTTTTATCTTCTTCTCTGTCTCTTTTTCTTTTCTCTTCGTTTATATTTTTGAAGACTTCTCTCTACTTGGCGCAGCCCGACTTGTGAATACCTCCACTCTACATAAGATCACAGCCGAATAACCTTGTGTTGTTGTGTTCTTGCGGTGAATAGGGTTTCATGAGCTTCTTGGAATAGAGGGGTCAAAAATCGGCAACACGCTAGTGATACCTACGTATCCGTAGTATCCGTACAAGCACCCGTAGGCTACGGTAGCCGCTTACCAGCATATAACAAAGTGAATACTAAGAAGAACAATCGGAAGAAAACTACAAGAAGACTAATGTGACTGAGAAACAACCGTGATGAGGGAAACATTGAGTTTGTTCTAATTTTATCTTTGTGTGTGGATCAATTTATTTAACCGGAATTTTATACCCATTAAGCGTAGCAACTTTATTTCTAAGTTAAAGTTCGTATTTAGGTTAGTACAGTGTCATTACTTACTTAAAATCTAATAAAGTTAAGTTGTAAATATGTATTTTTGAATGTATACATAAATTTAGTCTAGACGTGTGAACGGTACTTATTTGCATGCTAACAGGATTCCTTACTATAAACTAAAACTTATAAGTGGCGTATCCGACGTTGTTTCGTGCAGGGTTTTAATAAATAATAAGCAAGCAAGCAAATAATAAGCATAAAACAGGAGTTCAATTCACTTAAACATTTATTTGGTCAATAGTTTTATATTAATAACAATATACTACCTAATTGGATTACATTTAAAATGAGAAATATATGTAAACGCAAAAACATTAAGTTATTGATATTATGATAAAAACAATTAGCATTTTCTTATCATTTTCTATCTTCCGTTAGTAAATTTTTGTGTAGTAGTTGATAGAAATATTGAAAAATACAAAGTAGATTGATTTAATATATTATGGTATATAGCTTTTATCAGTAATTGGCTTTGGAACATTAAATCCTTTTTACCTTTTTATAACCGAATGCATATTAACAATTTTCACCTCTGCCTAACACTTCGGGAATACAGGCGTGATGGTATGTTATGCAACTTCATATTTACGAATAATGCGCTTAGCTTGCGACGCGCAATTCGTCATAGGTGAGGAGTGTCGGCCAACCGACCGCAACCGGTTTTGCTGAGAGGGATTTCTTAGATCGCGCGTAATTTACAGTCCGTTATATCTTCTACGGTATTCAATTAAATGAAAAACTGTAAAGGACAATTCTAATCTACATTAAATGACCAAATTAACTAACAAACTTATCCGGATAAACATTAATACTGAATTAGAGAAAATAGTTAAGCAAGTAACGTAGTATTTTAATTATCATGCTGAATGCATATCTCATAATGTTTAGCCAGCGTAAGCTATGGAAGCGCTCGAAAATCATTTTTTGACGACTTAAATACAAATGATTGAGTTTTCTCTACTATACAAAAACTTAATTGGAAAGTATTGTATATATAAACCTTTCGTAAAAAATATCTAAATGGTAGTGAAAACTGCATTAAAATTGATTGCGTAGTATAAAGATCTAAAGGTACATAGGGACAGACAGCGGGAAACGACTTTATACTATGTATAGATTTGAAAACTCAAGAAACTGCTACACTAATTATTGCCATTGAAATCTTTTTCAGACTCTTAAAAGCCGAACTTCAGACAATTATTCTTTAATACCTACTACTTTACGCCACACAAGGTTTCTATTGTCCAAATTGATTAAAACGAATAATACGACTTTTTTATAAATACTAATTATTTAATCAAATTCTAATATCTTCGAGGCAAACCATAAAACATTCAAGCTTGCTGAGGTGTCGTTTGCACGACAGAGAGTATTCAGACGGAATAAATCCAGATTTCTAGGGTCTAGGGGGCCCCAGGGAGTGATCCCAGTCGAGATGACCGCTTTGGAGATACTCGACACTTAGATTAGATCCTCTTATTATAAAGAGTTTATGAACGAGCGGTACAGACGCAGCGTTTAAGACGCTGTGCTATTATAGTAGATATATTCATATATTTACTAATGAAGATAAAAATAGTTACTGTGAGTCAACCTTTCGAGATAGAGATATGCTATAAATTATAATTCTCTAGAATATTATTTTAATGTATCTCACAAGGCTTAAACTTAATTAAAATCCGTTGCGTAGTTTAAAAGATCTAAGCATACATAGGGACAGACAGTGGAAAGCGACTTTGCTGTAGTATACTATGTATAGATTATTATTAATATTAATATCTGGGTGACCGAGCTGTGCTCGCTATCTTAAAAAAAAAACACCTATCTAGATAAACTTGGAATCTAAAACATTATCTAAATACAAAGTTTCATCCAAATCGTTGGAGCCGTGTCCGGGAATCCAATTAAATAAACATATATACTAATAGTATAAAGTTGAAGAATTTGTACCATCACGCCTGTATTCCCCGAAGGGTTGGGCAGAGGTGTACTAATATACCCACAGTTCGCCGAGTATGTTTTTAGGTCTCATTGTAATAGGGGGCGAGCCTATTGCCATTAATTGGGCGCGAAGCCAAAGTCCGAGTTGTTACTGAGATTTTCATAGGAAAAACCCAATAACACTTTGCTTGACCTGGGAATCGAACCCAGGACTTCGATCATAGAAGTCGCGCTTACGACCACTAGTCTAACGAGGCAGAATGGTCGGTCGGTCGAGGAAGAATGAATGGTTGAATGCGCTAATCTCAGGAACTTACTGGTCCTAATGGAAAAAAATATTTTAGTGTTGAATACACCATTTTTATCTAGGAAGGCTATAGACTATATAACATCATGCTACGACCAATAGGAGCGGAGCATCAATGAAAAGTGGTGCAAATACGGAGGAAATTTATTCCTTTTGAGAGCTTCCATTGTGTGTGCTGCGTAAATGGTTAAAGTTAAGCAACAATCATGTGTGACAGAATTGTTTCTCTTAAAAAGTTCTGAAAAGTCTGCAATACTCAATTCAATACTCAGTATAACCTTTTTTATGGTAATACAATTTATTCTAAAATAATGCATTATCTGCGAATGTTTTGTTTTATAAACATGATATTAATCCTTATCGAAATAAATACGTTATTCATTACAATCATTTAATTTTGAGTAAAATTGACTTTTACATTAATTGATTTAAATGAATATCTTAGGAGATATCACAGTTTTAAAATAATTCCGCAGCAAAATAATAATCAAGTACCGCACGCGCATTTTTATTATGCGGAATGATGTGGGAGGCGGGCGGCACTTATATACATAATTATAATACAGTGCCTACGACCCACTTTCTCTAAACTTTTCTCTCTCTCTCTCTGTTATGTGACGTAGACGAAGTTGCACGGGTCAGCTAGTCACTTATTACGTTTCGACATGCAAAGTGTGAAAGTGGTATAAAAAAGACAGTCAATGTCGGTAATTATGGTGAATAGACACCATTAATAACAGCCAGAACATTTCTACGACAGCTCGTCTGGCTGTACATAGAGGATTATTAGTTCCAACACTCATGTATGGAAGTGAAAGCTAAGTGTGGCAGAAAAATCATAAAATAAATGCAGTAGAAATGAGAGCACTAAAAGGTATGTTGAGGCTGAGTGAAATTGAGTGATAGAATTAAAAATAGTAAGATAGAGATCTTTGTGGTGTGAAAGAAGATATAGTCACATGGATTGAGAAAGGGATGGTTAGATTTTTTGCATGATGCAATAAATTCGGTTTTTTTTTAATGTAAAGCGTATAAAATGTATAAAAAAAACAACTATAAACTTTTTTCTTAATAAAAATTAAATAGACTAGTAAGGGGCCATCCATAAATTACGTCACACGAATTTCATGATTTTTTTACCCCTCCCCCGTCCTTGTCACAGCTGGTCACAATTGTGACCCCCCCCCCCCCCCTACCTAGTGTGGTTTCACATAATTTGCAATTTTATAATTAGAAATTTATGAAATTAAAACAGCAGTGTTCGGAATTTATTTTAATTTTCATTTAAATTATTTTTCAATAAAATCGACATCAAATCAAACAAGGGTATAAAAATTAACAAAACATAAAAAAAATCACTTTAATGAAAGATAAAAACTTAATCCTCTTCAGTCCATACACTTCGAACCCATTCCTTTATATTATTTATAACTGGCATAGTAGTCACATCGTTCTCATTTGGACAGTTAACATCAGAAACATTCATTGTGTCAACATCTTCTTCATCTAACCATAAAGCTTCATTGTCATCATTCAAACAAAGAATTTCCCTGGCACGTCTAGCAGCAATTCTTTGAGGCCGAATTTTGGCGATGGGCAATACTTCTTCTTGCGTTTTATATGATTTCTTGTGTAGGTTAGTGGCCTTGTATGATGCAAAATATAGACCACAGATGCCACACGATCGCTTAAATAGTATGCCTCGAAACTGGGGCAATAGGTATCATACGGAACTTGCTTCAAATATGATGAAGCTTGGAGAACCAAAGATAGCTTAAGTAACAGTGGAGCGAATTTTCTTTCACAGTCATCTTTTTCTATGGTAACATACCCGTTACACGTCTGTTGTAGTTGTTCTACACAATGGTGTACTTACATGGTCGTTAATATTCTTAAAGTCGGTAACTTATTTTTCTTCGAACTATAAAGGTAATAAGTTTCAAATAATCGAGTTGTAAAAGTGGTTAAATAAAACATTGCTATGTTCGAGATACAGAAGTCCAATTTTTTTTTTCTGATTATTTTGACTAGAAGGTTGAGATTTAGTGCAACGGAGGTTTTGGGGCTTGAATGGAAGGGAATACATTCTTTCGAGTTTGGGAGGTTTTCGACTTAAAGAAGTTCTAATGTACTTAGATACAAAATATTATATTTTGAAAAAATGTGATGTCACAAAATTTGGGTCTCCTCCTCACCCTTTGTCACACAATGTCACACTTCGTCGACCCCCTCCCTGCCGCTAAACGTGTGACGTAATTTATGGATGGCCCCTAACGGTTATTATATGGCTTAATAAACTATTGTTCTAATAAATTTCTAGTTATATACTCGCCAAGTTCTTTATTAAATAATCTCAGAGGTAAAATATTTTGACAGACATCGCAGTAACTAGGGAAGACTAAATATAAAACGCAGCGTTTCTCACGCCAGTTTGTGACAAATTTTAATGTCGCAGACAAATGACGATTCGTCCCTGCAGTGACTTGAGGGAAAGGGGTAATGTTTACATTTTAATGTAAGAATACCGGTGCGTTATTAAAAGGATAATTTCACGTGCGAAACATCTAATATAATGGCTCTTTTTGCTGTTTATATTAATGAGCACGACTTAATTATGATTATTAGAATTTTTAAATGCATCCTCATGGAATAATAATTATATTTTCCTGAATTAATCACGAAGAAGAGTAATGTTGAAAGTCTTACAATTTGATAATGTATTGTATATTCGTATTACAAGTTGAATATATATGAAAAGGCCCGCGGTAATAATTCGACTGATTATTTAAAAAAAAAAATGAACTCCTGGCATATACATATACATAAATCTAATCCACAATAACTTCTATTCCTTCACTAGAGGAAACAAGGATCAACCAAACTGTGCAACTAAAATTCTTCTGATCATACTTTACACAATGCCTGAGAATTACAATCCAAGATTCTGGGCGTGCGTTGCACATCCAATGTACTCCCGTACATCCGAGTAGACCAAGGCATCATCTAACAGTATTATTATTTTCTTCATTAATTTGTTTACGGTTATTAAAGTTACTATTAAGGGTTATTTAAGTGATATTTAAATGACCTTGCTATGATATCGCTTTCTGGAAATCGGTGTTCCTAAGTAAACTTGAATTTGAATTTGTTTGTTTACTTAGATTTTATACGCGTCAATATTAAGTTATTTATTTTTCTATTCTTTAGCATAAAAATTGAAAAATTTAAGTGTTTGCGTGCATAAAATTCCATTACGCTGTGTAGAATGCTTGTCAAATATGAGAATTTAAAGTACCCATTTTTTGAGCTTTTATAAATTTGCAGGGAGAAATATCATGAGACATAATATAGGTACAGTCTGTGTTCCTAGAGAAAATTATACTATTCTAATTGGACTAAAGTTAATGTTTAAGCCCAACCTCTGGTTGGGGAAAAAGGTTGAAAAATCAAGTATTATTAAATGATTATAAGAATGCACCTACCCTAAAAATAGATATTTTACATGAAAAAGACATTAAGTTTAATTGATACTTTTGGAAAAAGAAACCGATATTGAACTACTCACAGAATTATTGTAGTGTTGTTGGAGTATGATATTAGTTTTGATGTTAATTAATGATTATTATTTTATGAGTATCGAATTCATACACGGTTGAATGTTAAATAAACTCTTTCGATGGGAGCCATAAAAATATTAAATCTTCGCAATAAAGAGGCAATAACAATTTCAGTTAATATTAATCGTTTTTCTTTGTCGACCCTTCCGTGAACGAGGGCCGATTTGCTTTATTTTCCCTTTTATTTGTCCCTATGGGATAACTATGATATATTTATTATAACAAGAAGACCATTTGAAGACACTCGCGAGATGTATTAGGAGGTATTTCTATCATTGGAGGCAATAACGTTTATTAGTTTTCTTGTGGTCCATTTATTAAATTAATTTATATTTTTCATTGAATTATTTAAAGCATATAGAGCCATTTGACTAGGTATATAAACTATCAATGGATCCCAATAATATCTGCGGTCACTTCTATTTCTGAATAGTAGTAGTTTGTGTCTGTGTGAATAGAAGTGGACGATAGAATACGTAACAAGATTATTTGTTAGAAAACTAAAGTAACTGACCGTCATAACCCTAAGAATATCCGAGCTGGAGTGATAGTGACTCGATAATATATTTATATTTGAGAAACGACTAATGGCCAGCGCACACCGGCGGACGGAAGTACATGGTATTTTAAATTTTCTAGCGTAAATTCGCACGTATCCTCAATGGTAACAAGATGTAGATTCCAAAGCTCAGAGACCGACCACGAAGTATTAAAAGGGATTTCTCTATGCGGTATTGAAGAACGCGCTGGAGAATAGCGTGGCGTGATACGAAAACCTTCGACTGTATGCAACGGAGTGCACTAACGTACGATCGCGGGAGAGAGGCAGTACAAGTGCGGTGGGTGCGTGCCGTAGCATCCAGAAATGCAAATCAGCAGTCTACTCTGGCCAGCAGCTATTCCTCCTCGTTGCCATCCTCCGGCGTCCGGTGGTGTGCCCTGACTATTAGGTGAAGACTGTGCCCTGGCATCGCAGAATAGAAATAGCCTAGAGAAAGTACCTTCAAGCTATAGTATTCCTATAGCGATCCTTAAGAAAGGCAAATGGAAGAAATTGGAATGTCGGAAAACAAATACAGATTAGATACCATATCTTATTATATTAAGTGAGCAATTCATGTATATATATATATATATATATATATATATATATATATATATAAGTAATTGGTTTCTCGGAAACGGCTCCAACAATTTCGTTGAAACTTTGCATTTATCTTATTATATTAAGAGAGCAATTCTTGTATATCTATACAATTATGAAAATTGAAGTATCTGTTTGTCATTACATTTCAAAGTAACAGTTTTTTTACTAAATGCATATAAAAGTATATACGTAAAAAATAACAAAAAGCCCATTTTTTAAATTTTTGTCTGTCTGTCTGTCTGTTCCGGGTAATCTCCAAAACAATTGGACTGATTTTGACGGGACTTTCACTGATAGATAGCTGATAATATAGGGAGTAACTTAGGCTACTTTTATTTTAGAAAAAGAATTAAGGTTCCGCACAAATAAAAAATAACTGGTGTTGGTGAATCAATTCGGGCGCTTACATGGCTTATGTTGAGTAAACCATAAGAGATATAGCAAATTAATGTATCACATAATTATAGACATTAAAAGGACCTACAAAAAAATCTGAGAGAGTATACATCTATCTTCTAAGGAACACCCACAATAAGCATTTTTGTCTTTAAAATAGCCGGGAGCGGGGGTGCAAGATTTGCGCGGGCATTCTGTAGTCCACGCTACAGTTACAGCTAGTAATGAAATATATTTATTTGTTACTAACTCTAAGAACTTTGTAAATCTTTAAAAAAGGATTATTTAGTTTAAAATTATTAAGTGTAAAAAATATTGATATCTAAACACCTTATTTATTTTAAAAGAAACAACAAACAATTTCATACTGGCGATCAGAATTAACAGAGGAAGAAATGGAAGTAAACGAATGCCGGACCGTTTCCTATGATACATTTCGCTAACGATCAAACTGCGTTCTAATCATGGCACGTCAAAAATGGATATTGAAAATTGAATTCGCAAGCCGAATTTCTTTTTTTTTTTTTGGAATGCAAAGGGCGAGGGGCTTACAAATGGCCAGATCAACTCAATAAGGGGTACGGTGACGTGTTTACCCGGAACCCGCAAACTGCGCGGGTGCTTTTTTACATTTTTCCAAACGTTATTTACCCGGTGTCGTAAAGGCATTGTGTCGTTCGGACAATGGTCGGGGACATTTTCGATTTTTCTCCATACTCTGCCAGTTTTGTTCTTCCGTAGACAATGTGCTGTGATATACAGTATTCGGTTTTTGAATATCAATGTCACGTTAGAACAGTTGATATCGATGTTTTTAATGAATAGACCATTTAAATCCTATATTTCTTTGGTTAATAACTTTTTGACACTTTAAATTTCAATTAATGATTTTATTGAATTGCTTCGTTATTTAAATGTTATAATTGAAACCTTGAAAATTAATATATTGTATAATGCACTATATTGTAGTTTTTTAATATTATTATTTACTCAAAACATTGTTAAAAATGTTATTATTTAGAATTAATTTTGAAATAATTAATTGTCTTTTTTACGTGACGCACTACGATTTTGTTGCCATTTTTTATAAAAAACTTTATAAATGTCGACTTTTTCTTTCAATTCACGAGAACCAGAGTTAATAATCTAAAAATATGCTTTAATAAAACCACAATAGGCTAAAGTTATTCACGTGATACTAACATAGATGGCAGCATGGATTTAATAACTTTAGGCCATTTGTTTTGTAAAAGCACATTTTTAGATTATAAATTTGTTAATATGTGAATTTATCGAAAAAAGCAGATAGGCTACTCTGACTCTCGTGACCTCAATCACACAGTTAATATCACAATAACAATTTGTGTAGAATAAAATTTTGTAATAATTCAATTAGTGTATTAAATACATATCTGTTTGATAATGATTGATATTTTTATTAAAACATTTATCAAATTTGCTGTTTGATATTAATTATATTTACATAAAATGGTGTAATATAAAAATCGATAAAGCCAGATATATGTTGAGTCTCATGACTTCACTTGAGATACGATTTTTTTTGTATAAAAGCCAATAAAATATTTCAAAAATATAACTGTAATTTTAGATTGTACTTATAAGATTTAATATTGACGGTGTTAAGTCGTTTATGTGTTCATGGATTTATCTCGCTTGCCTTTATTACAATGACTAACATAATTATGCAAGAAACTGTCGCCTGGTGTACAAACTATTATAATAATATTAGAGTGAAGCTTCTACCTGAGAAATAAGCATGCATCGTTGAGACAAGGCGCGGCGCGGCGCGGCGGTACGCCGATGGCAACGGTGACGTCCCTGACGAGTTTATGTAAATTTTGCTGCCTAGTAGTACCTAATAGAGCTTGCAACTACAATTACCTGTTATAAACCTAGAGATTTAAATTTAAATATAACTTGCAAAAATGAAGGCTGACGGCGAAGTAAAATTTTGAAAAAACTTGGGAGTTTAGCCAAGTCGGCTTTCTACAATCGTTCACGATAACAAACAACGAAAAATTCTATGGAATTGATACGTCATGTGCTTTAACGTTGAGATATGTCAATTCTATAAAAAAAATCCTTTTCTTTTAGAAAGTTTCTCAAAGTGCCGCAGTATGGTCTAGCGGTAACATACCTACCTATATTTATTTAAAAATTAAAGCGGCAAACATGAAAAATTTCTTTTCGGAGGCAAATCTTCTGCCAATGTACAGGATGCCTCATTTGAAGGTCATGGGCTCATAAAACACGGGCTATGTGTTTACAAATTTTTGTGTGTGTTCCAAAATGTGTCAAGAAATACAAAATTTGCATAAATAAATGAATGTTATTATTTTATATTACTCTTGTTACGTCATAGATGATTTAAATTATATTTAGATCTCTTAATCATTAATATACGTGAAATATATTTTTTAAATATTAAATAAACAAAAAAAATTGTGATTTAAAGAGTACTAAGTACTTCTTTTTATTATTTTATCTTTATGTCAAATTCTTTGATTTAATGAATTCTTAGCTAATACATATTAATTTATTAAACTAGTTTAAAATTTAATATAAACATTTTACTATTTGTAGATATTTAACATTTCTAATATATAAAGGCAAAAAATAGGTACTCTATATCAATATTTTTACAGCTAGGGTAATTAAAAAGTTCATTGTATGTATTGTATAATAAACACATCATGCAATGACAATCATGTGAAACAAAACGTGGATAATTATATCTAAAAATAAAAGCCTCTAACGAGTATTTTCTTTCTCTTGTCAACGCAGTAATAACTCATTATTTCACAGTACATTAAGCTCGAGTTTCACAGTTCACACGATAGGGGACGCTTTGTGTTTATCTACGCCGATATGTCGGTCATTTGTTGTTATTATGGATTTTATTAACTTTAATATTTAGTACCTTTTTGGTATTTCACTTCAACCCTTAAATATATAGTGATGTATTTCAACGTAAATGTTTTTGTAAAAAATATGTTTATACAGCCTTTACGCTTTTTATTACCCATTGAAAAAAAGTTTTATGATAATAATTTATGTATTTTATTTTATTAGCCTTTATTTTGTAATAAGATAATTTGTTTATGTTACGTAAAAACTTTTTGGATAAAAAGAAATCTTGTAATTATAGTGACCAGTTCCGCATCCATGGAGAGGAAGCTGGGGAACTTACCCCGGGAGGTAATTTAAAGGGGTCGCTAAATTTTGTTGAAAAAAGTTTTATATCTCAAAGGACAATTTTTTGCTTTGTTTCGAAGAAATCGTATATCAAGAGCTGATGGTAACTGGACTTATATGTACACATCATGATATCCATAAAATGTATAAGTCCAAATTTATAATGTAGTTTTTATTTATTTATTACTGTAGCTGTGCTCCCCCGCTCCCGGTTATTTTAAGGAAAAAAAATGCTTATTGTGAGTTTTCTTTAGAAGATAGACTTTCTCTCGCTGACTTTTTTGTATGTCTTTTTAATATGTACAACTATTTAGTACATATATTTGGCATATCTCCTATGGTTTACTCAGCGTAAGCCATTTAAGCGCCCGAATTGATTCAACATGACCAGTTTTTTATTTATTTATGCAGAATCCTAATTATTTTTCTAAAATAAAAGTAGCCTAAGTTAATTCCTATAAAATCAGCTATCTACCAGTGAATGTTCCGTCAAAATAGGTCCAACCGTTTCGGAGATTACTTGGAACAAACAGAGAGACGGACCCACAAATTTAAAAAAATGTTTTTTTTTTGTTTTATATTTCGTATATACTTTTATATGCATATAGTAAAAAGCTGTTGTTTGAAAATTACAAACAGACACTTTCAATTTATTAATTGAAGATGAAGTAGCAAAATGACATGCATTTCACTTGATACTAAGTAGTCCCTGTAACCTATAAGCTAATAGTCAAAAAAGACAGCGATTAGGACCAAGTTAGAACGCCACGTATATAGGATACTTACTACGCATTCAGCAAAAAGCGAGCCACCGCGCAACTGATGCTCGCGGCTTATTGCCGAGTTTTGCGTCTTATGCCCCCCCGGCCGCGGCATACCCGTGCGGTCATAACAGTGTGTGTTGCACATGTGTTGTTGTGTCTCCAAGTTCTTTTGATAATATCCAAGCGGATCGCTATTTTAAACGATGAACTATATATATCGAATAGTTTTATATTAATAAACATTATATACTACAATTATTGATGATGGATAAGACTTTGGGTAGCTTTTAAAATGAATAGGTAATATAACAATGAACTGTAGGTAGGTAGCGGTGTGTTCGTTTAGCTCTCGGCAAATTCTACTCAGGGGTTAATAATAAAGAAGCAATAAAGAGCTTCGTCCTAACCCGTTTTCAATAAACACCTTTATCGATTATTCAGCCCGTCGTCCATACTTACAGGCTCGGAGCTCCGCCATAGACAGAGAGTTGGCAAACTAATTCACGACACAGGCATAGCTTGAGCCGGGTGGCTGTAGGTGGTCGCCTGGCGATAGCCGGTGGTCGCGGGGGTGTGGGGAGCGGCCGGGGAGGTGCGCGGGGCGTGCTCGCGGCTGGGCGGCGCCGACCAATCGTCGCGCACCACCCACCCGATCCCGCCTACCTCACCTGCGCCACGCCATTAAGCCCGCTATCCTCACACTTTTTTCACGGACCTCGTATCCGTTCGCTGGCGCCGTCTTTATTTTATTTTCTCCTTTTATGCCTCCTTCCCGGCTCGCCTCCTATTTTACGCCCGCCGCCGTCGTAGGTAGAAAAACCTTTGGTGAATACGAATGCGGAGCTGGTATTTACGCTCGTTAGTTACGGGTCCCTGATATGTAAAGTAAATAAGTTCCTCTGAGAATGTAACGAAGCCGTGAGAAACCGTCAAAGCGGATGACATCGTGTTGTATGTCTAATTATACTGTCTGTCTGGTAGGAGAGAAACGGTTGCGTTTCGGCCCCACAAAGTTCGGTTTACGAGCGTTGCGGGCCCCGGTGATAAACTTTTAACTTTCATATCGATCCGCAAAAAGTTCCAGACGAAAGTAATCCCGTTCACAACCTTGCTCCACATTTTGTTTCAATGGCCCGACGACGGCCGGAGTCGTATGCAAGTGTCCCCACCAGGGTGAACGATCCCACATCGATGAAGTTTAACTGAACTTGGAAAAAACTTGGAACTTTCGCGCCGCGTGATTAGGAAGACTTAGTTTTGAAGTGAGTTGGGAAATGTTTTTTTTTTCGAGTTTTGAAAGTCGGTGGCTCAGTTTATGATCCGGGTGAAAGTCGCAGCGGATCGATGAACTCGGGCCCGAGGTCAACCCGGCTGATCAAAGTTTGCGAGATTAATAACCGAATTTAATTTGCCGGAGACTGTCGGTGCACTTGCTCCCCACCATACTATTTCGTGGCGCAATAAATATATGATCTATATAAGTACGCAGATAACACCAATGTAGCTCTTTAATAAAATATTTAAGGTCATATTTTATTCAAAATTATGTTTTTACAGAACATGATAAAGCAACTATTTACAGTGTTTCTGGATTGTTGTTGGTGTTCTTAGAATATACCTACAGCTTTTATTAAATACATGCTACGATGAAAAATACGATTTTGTCAACCCTTATTCATAAAAACCTACAATTTTTTATTGTAACTCATGAGTCTATTGGCCTCTTAACATAAAGAAAGGAAGTAGGTCTTGGCCTCGGATACAAGATTCCGTAAGTACTGTTATTCCCGCGTGAGCAGTCTTCCATCGCAGTCTTGAAACTCACGCAGGATAACCAGCTGTAGGTATATAGGCCGGTTGATCGACCTATGTAATCTTTTAACACGTACCCTAAATATTTTTAAAAGCATTTTTTTCCATTTATACATTATTAGATGTGCCTCACGGTTTCACCCGTGTAGCCTATAGGTAATTGTTTTTCCCGTAATTAGAAATTATTTTAATTAGCATGTTTAAACAAACTTACAAAACAACTTTTCCTCTTTATTATATTAATGTAGATTACTTCAGTTTTATTTATTATTTTTATTCAACAAATTATCATTTTACAGACGATTTCATAATAGAGATCGGTATAGCACTTTTCCTCGGTTGGATCAAGCCATCCGAAAGGTGATGAACTGACATGCTGTACTAACTCATCACAGTGCATCGCATTTCAAAGCATCTAGGTATTACTAATCTCACAGGTGTCGGTTTTTATTGTGTTATAAGTACCTGTATTGCTTAATATTAGTTGAAATGCAAACATTTCACCGGACTCGGTTCAAAAACGTTTTAAGAATAACGTTACATTCTATATATTGTTGTATTTTACCTTTTTCAGAAAAAAAAAATCTTTGCATGAAGTTCCTAACTACATACTTATATTTGCAGAAAGTCTAAAATAAATTTAAGAATTTTACTTAAACAATGGGACGGTTTTTATTTAGATTTATGCAAGCACTGAGATAATTTATGGTAGGTACTATTTACAATTGTTATATTATATGGTCATGACTTCGCAACAAACAGGTTTTGCAAAAGTAATTGGAAATATTGCAATGTTATATAATTATCTGTCATGACCGATGACTTGGCTTTACATGACATTACAACTTTTTTGTAGTAAAAAAAAATCTGGACGTCCTCAACTGATCGCTAAGAGGTATGAATTATAAAAACTAGTTACACTATGTGATAACACATAAGTTATCGCCTACGCGTGTTGTTTAAGATAAATAAAAGCAAAGAAGCAACTGAGGCGATAGTTTATCTATTTGCTAGTCGAGCGCTATCGGTGGAAAAGACGCTCCTACCGCACGACGCAAGATGTCGCCGAACATTATCGTTAACGAGCGATCGTGCCGTGGTAAAAACACACTTAGATATATTTTTCATAATAACTAAAAGCATTATTTTTTCTGTAGTCTGTAAAAGTTGCCATTGATAAAAAAACTTTTCTTCAGTTTTTTGCTGACAAAATACTGGGCTTGAGCTTTTTTGTGTAAGTACCTACAATATGAAACTATGGTCTGTAATATTCAACTTACAAGAGATATAAATTACTAGCTGTGTCCCGCAGTTTCACCCGTGTTTAATTTATTTAATGAACTCTCCACCGCGTCGCGACTTTCATGGTTAGTACTGCGAGGCTCCTTAGGGTCGTAATATGAAATTATAAATAGCCTTTAACCTTCCTTAATACAAAAGCTACAAAATGTAAAAAAAATTAATGGTAGTTCCAGAGCTGAGTGCGTTCAAACAAACAATTAATATCTTTATTAATATAATATTAGTATCGATTTATAGAGAAATAAAAATAAATACTAAGTTAAAGTATTTATCCGTGTGTGATCGAAGGTTTACGTTTTGTAAATTTCAACTTCTTATAATTGTCAACGAACGTAGTTATTTTATTTCAATAAATTATTGGGGCTTATCTATAATAATATAATGTTCAATATATTTGCCACATCCAAGCCGACTCACCCCCGTCATGATTCAAGTGCACCGCGTTCTTATGAAAAGTGTTCTGTAGATAAGAAAACTTGCTCGAGGCTTCGGCGGCGGCGCGGCGTCAGCTGACTGCGGCCTCATTAGATCGCCAGATTACAGGACCGGTGACCAGACTGTAATATTCCTATTGTTTTGTGCAAACGTGACTAATCTCTTATAGGGATAAGATAAGTGGCATTTTTGTGGACGGTACTAAAAGTTTACCTATCTTTATAAATCTGTAGTTCTGTCTGTACATGTAATTTTTTTCCAAATTTCCTGATATACAACTGATCAAGAAAATTATGACCATTATTTATTTTTGTTTGTTCGTATGACCGTATTTAACTAACAAACGACTTAACCGATATTTTGTATATAGAAAGCATATGCCAGTCTTCATTTGATATGCTATTGTGAATAATATGAATAAAAGTAAAATTACAAGATGAAAATAAAAATACTGTGTGGAATCACGGCACTGTGATAGCTCATTTTGCATATGTTTTATTGCATTGGCATATTGTATCTATACCTCTTTTAATGTTAAACAACCAACCATATAGACATTATCAATGACTATGTGAATCCGAAATACAACTTATATGCCCTAAAAAACCCACTGTGAATAAAGCCATAACGTGAAGTTAAAGATTTAAAATTGGTATTGATGATATATTTTTGATCGCTTTTCTCTGTTAGAATCATAGATGTAGTATATTAAATCTATGGTTAGAATGGTCTTCCTTTAACCTAATAGAAAATGATTGACAGATATTATTGAACTTCAAAAATGATCCATAGAACAGACAATAAGGAGTTATTTCGATTCCTCGCAAATTTGTATCTCAACCAAAAAGCAAACTCGCAAAAAATAGTGAGCGCGTGTGTATTTACGCATTTTAGAAGTTATTATGATTCTTAATTTACACGAAATTAGTTTATTGAAAAAAAAAATAACGAAAGGATTGTAAAAATAATAATAAAAGGATGGCAAAATTATCACTGTTGATTTCAATATTTGTAACTTACTAATTTCTAGTGACTGATAAAGCATTAAAAACATTTCGATTGTGACTATCTTCAGCACGATAAAACAAGAGGCTTAGCAAGAAACTTAATTGAGTAAACTTTTTGTTACAATGAGTAAAAAATCATTCTAATATTTTTTTCTAATACGTCTCAAGAGGTATACTTTAAAAATCTTATTTTACAGAAATGCAAATAGACGTAACTACTTCTAATTTTTTTTTCCCCCAACACGCCTAAAGAACTATAATTTTAAAAATCTTATTTTACAGTAAAGCAAATAGTACCTACGTACCTACTTTATCTAAGATTTTGTTAGATTCTTATCGAAATATTTCGATACAATTTATGCAAGATAGATAGTAGCCAAATCGTCACTTCTGACCCCTATAATCTTACAAATGTAAGAGCTTGTTTCAATTTGAATAACACGCAGATCCAGAATGTTCTGGGCGGACCTCACACCACTCTGTAAAAGCTAATCAATTATTTAGAAGCCTTTCATCTGCATTGGAATAACAGAGCCGGTTTTCCATTACAATATAAATCGTGCCTTCGAGCTTTTGAATATTAAAAATCAAAGACAGAAAGCAAGATTATTAAATATTGTAATAAATAAATAAATGCATTTATTGAAACTTTAAGTAAAAAAAACTATGCATCATTAATTAACCATAACTTAGGTACATCAGATTTTTTTATATTCTATTGTTATAATTGCAATAACGAATTGAATATGTAGCTCTTCAAAACGTACAAGAGACATCATTGTTGGGTGGTTTAGACACGCGGAATATCGATTTGACGTCCGTTGGTTATAGGAATGAAAAATGTGAAAATAGTTAGCCAAAATAACCCAAATTTTTAAACCCGACTGCAACAAAATTACTTAATAAAATATTTTTCTATTTTTGTTTTTTTACTTTATTAACGACACTAGTAAGTATGCGTTATTTGGAAACCTATTTTCTTTAATTCAGTATTAACCTTTATCCAGATAAAAATCTTAGTTAACTTTGGTATTTAATGTAGATTAAAATTGTCCTTTACATTATATAATTTAAATAAATACCGTAGAAGATATCACGGATTCTAAATTACGCGCAAGCAAATATATTACTCGCAGCGAAACAATTGGCCGGCACCCCGCACCTGTGACAAATGACACATCGCGAGCTAAGCGCACTTTTCATAACCGTGAAGTTTTAACTATCGATACTAAAGCGATAAACTTCAAATCATGCTTTTTAAACATAAAATACATCGCTTTGTAAATTGTATCCGTGCAAAGTATAATAGCTAGTTTATAATATATGACGTATTACATAGTGTATGATTTATAAAATAGTAACTTTTTTTTATTCAAAGAAATGTATGGACCATAGATGTAGTATGATAAAGCTTTGAATGGGACTGTGTTTTACCCGACATAAAAAAAAAGTGGGAAAGTTATAAATTCGAATGTGTATATTTTTTAAGGATGTTCAGCCACAACTTTTTTGTTTGTTAAGTGATTTTTCGTTCCAAGGGTACCACCATTTTAATTTAATTGGCATTGACCCATAAACTTCGAAGATGCACAAAAAACTTCTCAAAAACATTGAAGTTGGTTTACATTTTTTGTTAAAAAATATCTCGTTGTAACTGAACCCGTGACGTTTAAAAATATGCTTCTTTACAAATTGTTTTGAGTGAATATAAGATTCTTAACTGACAGATGATATGTAATAAAATGAATTTAAGCCATAGATATCATAGTTACTTTTTTGTTTCATTCTGTAAGCATAATGTAAACATAGTTGAAATTGAGGTATGAATAAATTTCAATCAATTAGTAAAGGCTTGGCGAGGGCCTTGATATTTCAACGATATACCTAACGCTTCGACCGAACCTACTCGATATTCACAAAATAACTTTGATGTATAGTTTAGAAAGCGATTTGTAGAATTTGGTAATTGATTACTGCTATTTAGTACAAATAAATGAAATTATATTTATTTATCCAATATGCAATTTATAGTATTGATCCCTTCTTTATGTTTTATCTCTGTCGTGTAATGAAGAAATGTATTACTGATAGTTATTATAATAATACATTACATACATTGTTACTGTGGGTAATTAGTAATATTTTTATTATTGTAATTCTAAAATTTATATGTATTTTCCTTTGGCGCTTTTGAAAATTGAGGCTGTGCGCCCATTATACAAGGTGTCCAGAAAGGGTATCGGGTATTTGTTTTCGCGCCATATTCGAAACGGGGCGTCTAAAGGGTGCGGGGAGGGGTTCGTGGCGTCCGCCATTTTGTGGAGTTTTAGTCACGATGGAACAGTACTCGGGGACGCATCGCGCATTTTGCGTACGAGCGTATTATCGTAATGGTGATTCAATAGTGACTGCTCAACGTCTCTATCGTGCGGAATATCGTACACGCCACGCGCCAAGTGACGATAGCATTAGGAAATGGATCAGGATGTTCGAGAATACAGGTGCGACAGTTAAAATTCAAAACTCTGGTCGTCCTCGTTCAGTTCGCGATGAAGAAACAATTGAAGAAGTTGAGGCGTCGGTTCGTAAAAATCCGTCTTTATCCATCCGAAAGCGAAGCCAAGCGTTGAACATCAAAAAATCGTCTTTACATTCGATTTTAAAGAAAGACTTACATCTAAAAGCCTATAAAATTCAATTGGTTCAAGAATTGAAGGATACGGACTATGCTAATCGACTGAATTTTGCGAACGAAATGCTGCAGCGATTTAACAACTTTAACAACATACTGTTCAGTGACGAAGCAAATTTTCACCTGAATGGTCATGTTAATAAGCAGAATTGTCGGTACTGGGCAGTGGAGAATCCGAGACGAAAGCATGAACGACCCCTGCATAGCCCAAAGGTCGTTGTTTGGGCCGCTATGTCTGCTAAAGGCATAATTGGTCCTTATTTTCATGAAGATCAACGAGGCCGAGCAATTAATGTGAATAGTGACCGTTATTGCGATATGTTGCGAAATTTTTTGGTCCCAGAGTTGCAGGAGTTTGCAGGTTTCAACTCAAGAACGTGGTTCCAGCAAGATGGGGCCACTTGCCATACCTCAAATGACTCAATGGAAGTTGTTAACGAATTATTCCCTAATAAAGTCATTTCGTGAAGGGGTAACATCAACTGGCCTCTCAGAAGCCCCGACCTTAGCCCGCTTGACTATTTTGCATGGGGATACCTTAAAAGTAAGGTTTATCAAAACAATCCGACGAATCTAACCCAGTTAAAGCAAAACATCAGGTCAGAAATGGCAGCAATATCGATAGCTATGTGTCAACGGGTTATCGCCAATCTTCGTTTCCGTTTAGAAGAGTGCCAGCAACGTAACGGTCATCATTTGGATAACATCATCTATTCCAAATAATTCTCCAATTCATATGCTAATAATAAACAATAAATTTTTTTATTGCATACAAATAATTTTTGTTTCATTGAACTTACAAATACCCGATACCCTTTCTGGACACCTTGTATAACGGAAGTGCGACATGATGAAGTTAGCCGTCAATGTTACTATGAAATCGTATTACTGTTTTTTTTTTTTTAATTAACGTGTAAAAATATATTCTGTCGTTGTATAAAATATTATTTTTATTTTCAAAAACACTCCTTTCGCCCGATGTTAGTTAGTACTTGTATTATGTGATAAATTATCTTTGTACATATTATTCATACTAAAACTATTTAAATCTAGCTGTGGCCGCGGCATTGCTAACTTGGACGATAGAAGAACGCATAATGATTATAAAAATTATAGATTCTTAAAACTTTAATAACTTTTAAAAATAAAGACATAAAGATACCGTGATTTTTTTATAAGGACCAAGCGTAGGAAGCATAAAACCACAGGTTTAGTATTAGAGAAATAGCATAACGTTTTTACACTTCTATTCCGTGTACCACACTGTTTTCAACATGATTCAACACTGCTTTACATTACGATTCCTGCTTATCAAAACTATGCAATGATGGCATGCCGAAGCAACTTGCGCTTCAATATAATTCAAACCGGATACACCGACTGATAATGGAAGTTGTTATTACTTAATAAATTTTGTATAAAGCCAACGCAAATATCGAAGGAGTAATACAAAAATATTAATTAAAATCTATCTAGTAGTTTTTGCGTGATGCACGCAAAATGGCAAACCTCAATCATTTTATTTATTATAGATTTAAAGGACAAAGGAATAATTATTAAGAAAATAGATAAATTATAAAATAGGTTAATAGTAACGCATCTACCTATAATAGTAAATTACCAATATACAATAAGTTAGTAGTTTGTAATTCATCTAATCTCCTCCCGGGAACTTTCGGTTACTCGATAAATCAAAGGGTATAGTGCTGAGGCATCGTTTCTTATTAACCATTGTCTCGGAATCGAGTGGGGTAATTAAACGTTCGGTACGATAACCATTATGGGGTCTGGCTAGACCTTACCAACAATATTGATCTAATAAATAATCTATATGTTGCAAGGATTACGGGAAGGAGCTATTGAGGTAAATAGAATAGATTATTGTTAGCTACCTAAATGTTTATGGAATTCGATTGGATTGATTTAGAATTAAGCTCGAAATATCGATTAATTATAATAAAAACTACTGTATACGCATTTCTGGTTGACTTAACGGTTTGTACAATATTTCTTGATCCCTTCTTTATGTTTTATCTCTGTCGTGTAATGAAGAAATGTATTACTGATAGTTATTATAATAATACATTACATACATTGTTACTGTGGGTAATTAGTAATATTTTTATTATTGTAATTCTAAAATTTATATGTATTTTCCTTTGGCGCTTTTGAAAATTGAGGCTGTGCGCCCATTATACAAGGTGTCCAGAAAGGGTATCGGGTATTTGTTTTCGCGCCATATTCGAAACGGGGCGTCTAAAGGGTGCGGGGAGGGGTTCGTGGCGTCCGCCATTTTGTGGAGTTTTAGTCACGATGGAACAGTACTCGGGGACGCATCGCGCATTTTGCGTACGAGCGTATTATCGTAATGGTGATTCAATAGTGACTGCTCAACGTCTCTATCGTGCGGAATATCGTACACGCCACGCGCCAAGTGACGATAGCATTAGGAAATGGATCAGGATGTTCGAGAATACAGGTGCGACAGTTAAAATTCAAAACTCTGGTCGTCCTCGTTCAGTTCGCGATGAAGAAACAATTGAAGAAGTTGAGGCGTCGGTTCGTAAAAATCCGTCTTTATCCATCCGAAAGCGAAGCCAAGCGTTGAACATCAAAAAATCGTCTTTACATTCGATTTTAAAGAAAGACTTACATCTAAAAGCCTATAAAATTCAATTGGTTCAAGAATTGAAGGATACGGACTATGCTAATCGACTGAATTTTGCGAACGAAATGCTGCAGCGATTTAACAACTTTAACAACATACTGTTCAGTGACGAAGCAAATTTTCACCTGAATGGTCATGTTAATAAGCAGAATTGTCGGTACTGGGCAGTGGAGAATCCGAGACGAAAGCATGAACGACCCCTGCATAGCCCAAAGGTCGTTGTTTGGGCCGCTATGTCTGCTAAAGGCATAATTGGTCCTTATTTTCATGAAGATCAACGAGGCCGAGCAATTAATGTGAATAGTGACCGTTATTGCGATATGTTGCGAAATTTTTTGGTCCCAGAGTTGCAGGAGTTTGCAGGTTTCAACTCAAGAACGTGGTTCCAGCAAGATGGGGCCACTTGCCATACCTCAAATGACTCAATGGAAGTTGTTAACGAATTATTCCCTAATAAAGTCATTTCGTGAAGGGGTAACATCAACTGGCCTCTCAGAAGCCCCGACCTTAGCCCGCTTGACTATTTTGCATGGGGATACCTTAAAAGTAAGGTTTATCAAAACAATCCGACGAATCTAACCCAGTTAAAGCAAAACATCAGGTCAGAAATGGCAGCAATATCGATAGCTATGTGTCAACGGGTTATCGCCAATCTTCGTTTCCGTTTAGAAGAGTGCCAGCAACGTAACGGTCATCATTTGGATAACATCATCTATTCCAAATAATTCTCCAATTCATATGCTAATAATAAACAATAAATTTTTTTATTGCATACAAATAATTTTTGTTTCATTGAACTTACAAATACCCGATACCCTTTCTGGACACCTTGTATAACGGAAGTGCGACATGATGAAGTTAGCCGTCAATGTTACTATGAAATCGTATTACTGTTTTTTTTTTTTAATTAACGTGTAAAAATATATTCTGTCGTTGTATAAAATATTATTTTTATTTTCAAAAACACTCCTTTCGCCCGATGTTAGTTAGTACTTGTATTATGTGATAAATTATCTTTGTACATATTATTCATACTAAAACTATTTAAATCTAGCTGTGGCCGCGGCATTGCTAACTTGGACGATAGAAGAACGCATAATGATTATAAAAATTATAGATTCTTAAAACTTTAATAACTTTTAAAAATAAAGACATAAAGATACCGTGATTTTTTTATAAGGACCAAGCGTAGGAAGCATAAAACCACAGGTTTAGTATTAGAGAAATAGCATAACGTTTTTACACTTCTATTCCGTGTACCACACTGTTTTCAACATGATTCAACACTGCTTTACATTACGATTCCTGCTTATCAAAACTATGCAATGATGGCATGCCGAAGCAACTTGCGCTTCAATATAATTCAAACCGGATACACCGACTGATAATGGAAGTTGTTATTACTTAATAAATTTTGTATAAAGCCAACGCAAATATCGAAGGAGTAATACAAAAATATTAATTAAAATCTATCTAGTAGTTTTTGCGTGATGCACGCAAAATGGCAAACCTCAATCATTTTATTTATTATAGATTTAAAGGACAAAGGAATAATTATTAAGAAAATAGATAAATTATAAAATAGGTTAATAGTAACGCATCTACCTATAATAGTAAATTACCAATATACAATAAGTTAGTAGTTTGTAATTCATCTAATCTCCTCCCGGGAACTTTCGGTTACTCGATAAATCAAAGGGTATAGTGCTGAGGCATCGTTTCTTATTAACCATTGTCTCGGAATCGAGTGGGGTAATTAAACGTTCGGTACGATAACCATTATGGGGTCTGGCTAGACCTTACCAACAATATTGATCTAATAAATAATCTATATGTTGCAAGGATTACGGGAAGGAGCTATTGAGGTAAATAGAATTGATTATTGTTAGCTACCTAAATGTTTATGGAATTCGATTGGATTGATTTAGAATTAAGCTCGAAATATCGATTAATTATAATAAAAACTACTGTATACGCATTTCTGGTTGACTTAACGGTTTGTACAATATTTCTTGATATAAAAAAATTACTGGCCGTATGTAACTTACAATGTAAAAGGTGTATTCCTTTGGAGATTTCTCTCTACTTGGAGCAGGCCGACTGGTGGTATAACTATACCCTAAAGATGATCGCAGCCAAGTACCTTTGTTTTCTCTTCTTGTGACGAGTAAGGTCTCCAGAGCTTCTTGATGTAGGAGGGTTCAAAGTCGGCACTGCACTAGTGATCTACCTATGATTTTCCATGCGTCTTTGTTTGCCCCTTAGTTGTAAAAAAAGAACATACGTAAGCAAATCTGATCATAAAATCACCAAAAAAAATTCGGACTAGCTAAATAATTTATTTCGCGAAACTGTGTCTAAAATTGACTGAATTATACCAAAAAAATTACATTACATTATAGGACTAGAAAAATATTGTATGTGTACGTAAAAGTCAATGTTGAACAAAACTGACCTACGCTGATTAAATAAGATAATTACATATTGTAAGATAAATAAGAAGAACTCAGAATAGGCAGAGATGTATAGAGGAGTTCATACATTTCAATAACGCGAAAGGCCTGTACAAGATGAAATTGTATTATACAATTATGAAACAGTATTTCGATCTTTCTCTCTATCCCAGTAACGTCATAGCGTGATGATAGACCGATAAATTTTTTACAAGTTGTGCCATACGGCAACTACATTGGTTAAAATTTTGCATATGATTTGCGTAAAATCCGTTCTTAGTAAGCGTCTATATCGTGAAAAGAGTACCTAGTGACAATTCTAAATTTCAAGTCAATCAAACCTATAGTTTCGGAGATCTTATGATGGGTGGTATTTTGCTTATATTAACCAACGTATTGTTGTTGGCTATAACGTTGTTTTATCTACTAATTGACTACGCTACAATTATTCCTAAATAAATAAAAATAATAAAAATATTTTTTAAATCTTTAAACACTGCCTTAAAGAAATGGTTTTATTTTCTGGACTCACTACTTAAGAATTCATCTCATCCTACCCATGCAAACCGCTGTATTTCCGACTATAAAATCAGACGTTAAAACTTTCAAGACATTCCTGGGGCGGAATGCACGCCGTCCATCCATGTCTCAGGAATTCCTTGGCCACTGTAAGCGAGCATTCGAGGCTGGGTGTGTTCTAAACCTAATCCCGGTCGTGTCTCAAGACTCGTATACATTAGAGGCGCTAATTGCTTTAAGCAAATGCCTGGCGGTCCGGTACAAGATGGGCAGTAGCGGCCGCAGACGATATTTTCACTGGACCCTTCCTTAATTCTACTAGGGATGACGTTATTTGTATGTTGAACTTTTACATTTATTGCAAAATATTTATTATTTTAATTTATAATTTCAATGTTTTTTTTTTTCAGGTAATTTGTAAAAATGTAGTAAAGCGGAATTAATTCAAAAGTAAAGTAACAAGGTTAGTATTCAAAGAAGGTAAATCAAGTTTATTTTTATTGACAGACTTTTTAATATTTATTATAATAATATTAAACCCCAGATAACCTAACCCTGTGTTTTAATTTTTCCTTTATTAATAAAATCTCACCGACAGTTTTTTTCCGCATTTTTATTTTGATAATAACGTCTAAATAAACATTTATAATAAAACTAGCGGTGCCCCGTGGCTACGTACGCGTTTATTACGTAGTAGTCATTTTCGTGTCGTAATTTTATTTATTTTCATACTAAGAGTAGCTTGCCCGGCAGACAGACGTAGTTCTACCCTTTCTAATATGTCAATAAGTTGACAACACCTATTTTCTTATATGATATATTTCTATTATACTTTTTATTATTATTATCTTATATAAAAAATCTTGTGTCACGGTGTTTGTGGTCGCATTTCTGCGAAACGGCTGGACCTATTTTTATGAATTTTTTTATGTTTATTTGCTAGGTACTGGTATAGGTCGTAAAATATATTTCATACCGCAAGGTGATTAAGGTATCTCATTCCTCATTTTTTTTCTATTTTAAGTGTGAATCCGTGAGGGACAGCTATTATTTTTATACTATTTTATAATTATATTCGTCGCCTCTTCACAAATTTTCCCGAATACTTTTCCATGATATTAACAAACAAAACAAAATAAGAATTACGTACATATCTCTAAAAACTTTAGTCGGACTATTATTGAAATTAAAAAAAAAGAACCCAGAAAGTCCAGCCGTTCTCAAGTAATTCGTTTACCATTTCACTTTTATTTATATGAATTAATGACAATTCATATAGCCCATTACCTAAGGAATAACTTCCTGTAATCGAAATTTCATAAAAAATTGCTCAAGCCGCTTTTAACTTCAATCCGGACATACAGACAAACAGACAAATATATTTAGTGGAATATTCGTGATCAGTGTCATTTTCCTATGAGGAAACTTGAAAAACGACCACTTGACAGGAACTACAAATTTATACCACCGTGTACCCTCTATGCATACACTAAATTATTATTATTAATAATTTATATTAACATATTTTTTTATAGTTAGAAAAAAAAAGATAACCCCGATCGAGTTTCTTACCGGTTCTTCTCGATGACTGGGATATTTTCCGACCGGGGGTAAAGGTTTTGACGTTCATAAGTGCCTTCTTAAGGCCTAAATTGAATAAAGATTTTCTTATTTTGATTTTGATAATATACATTTACATTCTTAAAACCTCTTGTGTATACTAAACCAATATGCCAACCCTACGTCTGGCCCGAGGTCCTCACACTTTAATGGGGCTTAGATTAAATGCGTTGAAGTTAGTAATGCCCCTCTAAAAGCGAATTGTAGTCGTCGGCTATGGTTTATAATAATGTTATCGTGATGTCCAGCTAAGATTAGAAGACACTTTCCTATGAACATTGTTTTTCCAGAGGAGGGCAGTAAAGAGTCTTAAAAGAACGCAGATAGACGAAACTCTATGGGCAGTATTCGTTTTTGCTTTTGGGAAACAGTTTTAGTACAAATAAACATCTGTTATTAAAGCATTTTTGTTTTAATGTAAATTTTTACGACATTTGCGAATCTTTGTAAAACTATTATTAATGTTTTCTACTAATATTATGCTTTAGTTAATTCGGTTGTCTTTATTAACTTATTTTGTTGTTTGTGTTTGTGGTTTTGGTAATAAAATTCTATACATAATTTGTTGAAGATTTTTCAAAAAAGTTTACAGTCGAATTTACATTTTCATGATAGGTATTTACAACGATTTTAAAAAAGTCAATGGACGTGTGAGTTTGAATCCCTACAATGAGTCTGAGCTTTCGGTGAAGGAAAACATTGTATAAACCATATCGTAGTAGTAGGATAGTTTTTAATGTCCGCCTGGCTTGTCACCACTCTCAAGCTTGAGCTATATTTGCAGCAGTACTTGAGAACTAGTTCCCCTACAAAGCTTAGCGTATTAACATCCTGGGAACACAACTTAACAATGACAATGACATAACAATGACATGATTGTGTCATAAGGCTAAAATTATAAAGAACTTAAACAAAACGATTAAAAGTACCTACAGTGCATACGGTGAGCTCGGATTTCAAAATACATTGGAGATAACAGTAGTATACAGATCTGATTAGCTTAGCCAATTCTATTTTGATTTAAATGTAAGCTTAATACAATTATTAAAATCTTCAGCTCTCGTCCTTTTTTATATTAGCTCAGCAAATTTACTTCTACAGTACCTGATATTAAATACGGTACAGTCCAAAAATAACGGCGACTGTCGGTGACACAAATTTCATCGGCTTCTTAAGACATGGTCTTTAAGAGCAAACTGGTTCTCTTAATTACTGCATTTTGCAGCTACTTGAGCCTTTTGCATTTTTATATGCCTGTCATATTAGGTATACTTTTACTACTATAATTACTGTTTCTCAAATATTTTGTACTTATATAATTATTTCCAGATACAGGTTCCTTGCAAAAATATAATATTTGCAATGAGTAAAAGACTATGAATTATATATTGTAAGACAACGTATAATCTCGCGACGAATTCTGAAACACAAATATTCGTGTAAAAGATGTAGGCAGCATGTGTGACGCTCGTTAGAAAACTTGCTCGCCAAGAGCGGCAGTACTAACTCGTTTCATTCATCGTCTTATACGAGGATTTATATTATTTGATACGTTTACAAATTGCAATTTTTAAATGAAGCATTTGTGTCTCTCCACACCAGCTACTGATAAAATTAAATGGCAAAGCTTTGTGTACGGCTAGGTAACCCATATTTTTTTAAATGTCATCAATTATATTCTTAATATTATGACTTTAAAATGTTTTTCTTTTAATTCTTTAATTTTAGAGGCTTTTATGTAATTCGCATATGTCAGTAATATTCGTTTTACGATTTGTTTATTGAATAAACTAAAACTGCCTTTTTTATCTAATCATTATTTAGTGTTTATTTAGCTGTCTATATTATGTATGTGTTGGCGTATTAATTATATTATTTAACGTACCTCTTTTTCATATTTAATACTGTCGTCTGTTTATACGTAATTATGCCAATGCCTCTCAGATAAAGAGTAGGTATTTTTTTAATCTTCAGAGTTCAAACAGATCAAACAACACTTTAGCAAGATATTTGCTCTTTTGTTAAAACTGTCCAGAAAGTTTTTGTGGTGTATTCAAATCCATGCTCCTATTTATAATTCACTTAACTTGTTCACATAACATAACATAACATACCATCACGCCTATTCCCCGAAGGGTCAGGCAGAGGTGTACTAATGTACACCCACAGTTCGCCGAGTATGTTTTTAGGTCCCATGTAATAGGGGGCGAGCCTATTGCCATTAATCCGGGCACGAAGACAAACTCCGAGCTGCTACTAATAATTTCACAAGAAAAACCCAATAACACTTTGCTCGACCTGGGAATCGAACCCAGGACCTCGATCATAGCAGTCGCGCTTACGACTACTAGGCTAACGAGGCAGTTGTTCAGTATGCACACACAATACCGAAACTATGTCATGTATAATTCATATACAGTATAATAATATAGGAGAAAATAACATAACTTTATGAATTAAAATAAAAACAACATGACGGATCAAGATCCCGCTAAAAACTCAAGTGTAGCCTATATATGATGTGTTATAGCTATAATAGAGATTTATATATTGCGTTCAAGTTTGTCACAATTTCGCAAGTATGAAAACTATTAAATCTTAGTATAAGTGGAATCAGTCGTCGCATTACAAGAGAAGATGTCCAATGCGTTGCGAGGGAGGATGTGGCGGCTTGCGGACTAAAGGGTAGGGGGCGGGAGTTTCAAATATGACATATCTGGGTGCCGTCAGCACCGCAACACTGTACCAGAACTTGGTCTGCGGCCAGCGCAGATGTGTACTGTACAAGTACAACTAAAGATCTTAAGCCGAGTGTAGACTTTGCGTTCATTTTTTTAAGAAAATCAATAATTTTAAAGTAATCCGTCATATATGATTTAAATAAAGAAAAATGCATTTTCCAAGTTTTATAAGAATACAATTACTTCCAATATATGAATTTTATATGAACAAATTGTTGACTGTTGTCTTCAATACAGGAAAAAAAACTATGTTCACTATATGAGGCTTTATAAATACATAATACCTTTTTTTATATGGGTAGATTTACTTTAAATATCTCAAATTGTGTTTTCATTGATTTGTATACTTTTTGAGCATACCAACCAAGTAATGCTAGATACAATCTCAAAATTTCTAAACTAAGCTTAACTTTATTACAATAACCATACAGATGGTACATACACAGAAAATTTGATATCAACAATTTCACCACAAGTTTTTTCTTAATGTCCTTTGAGTCTATAATAACTGGACCACTATGTTGCTAAGAGGTCTGTTTGTTAACGATCATGTTTGCTGAAATTATAGAGAAATACTCACAAATCGACATTTGGAAGTTAAACCTGCATTGTTGATTGAACACACGTCTTTATAAGAACGTCCAAAGTTTTCCCGTGGCAAGGGAAAACGCTTCGGGCGAGACGCGCCTACACTCAGTTATTAGCGACCATTGAGACATGACTATTTACTTACCGAGGGCGTGATACTTCGTGTTAAAGTATTGCCCAGTGGCGGTTTACTTATCTATCTAGATATCTCATCATATGACATTTTTAATGTCCGCCTGGCTTGTCACCACTCTCAAGCTTGAGCTATATTGGCAGCAGTACTTGAGAACTAGTTCCCCTACAAAGCTTAGCGTATTAACATCCTGGGAACACAACTTAACAATGACAATGACATAACAATGACATGATTGTGTCATAAGGCTAAAATTATAAAGAACTTAAACAAAACGATTAAAAGTACCTACAGTGCATACGGTGAGCTCGGATTTCAAAATACATTGGAGATAACAGTAGTATACAGATCTGATTAGCTTAGCCAATTCTATTTTGATTTAAATGTAAGCTTAATACAATTATTAAAATCTTCAGCTCTCGTCCTTTTTTATATTAGCTCAGCAAATTTACTTCTACAGTACCTGATATTAAATACGGTACAGTCCAAAAATAACGGCGACTGTCGGTGACACAAATTTCATCGGCTTCTTAAGACATGGTCTTTAAGAGCAAACTGGTTCTCTTAATTACTGCATTTTGCAGCTACTTGAGCCTTTTGCATTTTTATATGCCTGTCATATTAGGTATACTTTTACTACTATAATTACTGTTTCTCAAATATTTTGTACTTATATAATTATTTCCAGATACAGGTTCCTTGCAAAAATATAATATTTGCAATGAGTAAAAGACTATGAATTATATATTGTAAGACAACGTATAATCTCGCGACGAATTCTGAAACACAAATATTCGTGTAAAAGATGTAGGCAGCATGTGTGACGCTCGTTAGAAAACTTGCTCGCCAAGAGCGGCAGTACTAACTCGTTTCATTCATCGTCTTATACGAGGATTTATATTATTTGATACGTTTACAAATTGCAATTTTTAAATGAAGCATTTGTGTCTCTCCACACCAGCTACTGATAAAATTAAATGGCAAAGCTTTGTGTACGGCTAGGTAACCCATATTTTTTTAAATGTCATCAATTATATTCTTAATATTATGACTTTAAAATGTTTTTCTTTTAATTCTTTAATTTTAGAGGCTTTTATGTAATTCGCATATGTCAGTAATATTCGTTTTACGATTTGTTTATTGAATAAACTAAAACTGCCTTTTTTATCTAATCATTATTTAGTGTTTATTTAGCTGTCTATATTATGTATGTGTTGGCGTATTAATTATATTATTTAACGTACCTCTTTTTCATATTTAATACTGTCGTCTGTTTATACGTAATTATGCCAATGCCTCTCAGATAAAGAGTAGGTATTTTTTTAATCTTCAGAGTTCAAACAGATCAAACAACACTTTAGCAAGATATTTGCTCTTTTGTTAAAACTGTCCAGAAAGTTTTTGTGGTGTATTCAAATCCATGCTCCTATTTATAATTCACTTAACTTGTTCACATAACATAACATAACATACCATCACGCCTATTCCCCGAAGGGTCAGGCAGAGGTGTACTAATGTACACCCACAGTTCGCCGAGTATGTTTTTAGGTCCCATGTAATAGGGGGCGAGCCTATTGCCATTAATCCGGGCACGAAGACAAACTCCGAGCTGCTACTAATAATTTCATAAGAAAAACCCAATACCACTTTGCTCGACCTGGAAATCGAACCCAGGACCTCGATCATAGCAGTCGCGCTTACGACTACTAGGCTAACGAGGCAGTTGTTCAGTATGTTAAAATAAAAACAACATGACGGATCAAGATCCCGCTAAAAACTCAAGTGTAGCCTATATATGATGTGTTATAGCTATAATAAAGATTTATATATTGCGTTCAAGTTTGTCACAATTTCGCAAGTATGAAAACTATTAAATCTTAGTATAAGTGGAATCAGTCGTCGCATTACAAGAGAAGATGTCCAATGCGTTGCGAGGGAGGATGTGGCGGCTTGCGGACTAAAGGGTAGGGGGCGGGAGTTTCAAATATGACATATCTGGGTGCCGTCAGCACCGCAACACTGTACCAGAACTTGGTCTGCGGCCAGCGCAGATGTGTACTGTACAAGTACAACTAAAGATCTTAAGCCGAGTGTAGACTTTGCGTTCATTTTTTTAAGAAAATCAATAATTTTAAAGTAATCCGTCATATATGATTTAAATAAAGAAAAATGCATTTTCCAAGTTTTATAAGAATACAATTACTTCCAATATATGAATTTTATATGAACAAATTGTTGACTGTTGTCTTCAATACAGGAAAAAAAACTATGTTCACTATATGAGGCTTTATAAATACATAATACCTTTTTTTATATGGGTAGATTTACTTTAAATATCTCAAATTGTGTTTTCATTGATTTGTATACTTTTTGAGCATACCAACCAAGTAATGCTAGATACAATCTCAAAATTTCTAAACTAAGCTTAACTTTATTACAATAACCATACAGATGGTACATACACAGAAAATTTGATATCAACAATTTCACCACAAGTTTTTTCTTAATGTCCTTTGAGTCTATAATAACTGGACCACTATGTTGCTAAGAGGTCTGTTTGTTAACGATCATGTTTGCTGAAATTATAGAGAAATACTCACAAATCGACATTTGGAAGTTAAACCTGCATTGTTGATTGAACACACGTCTTTATAAGAACGTCCAAAGTTTTCCCGTGGCAAGGGAAAACGCTTCGGGCGAGACGCGCCTACACTCAGTTATTAGCGACCATTGAGACATGACTATTTACTTACCGAGGGCGTGATACTTCGTGTTAAAGTATTGCCCAGTGGCGGTTTACTTATCTATCTAGATATCTCATCATATGACATTTATATTCAAAAGTATCATATTTCTTCAATGTATAATAACAATAGGTTATTTCGTATATAAAAAATCATATCATATTGTTTTTACACAGTAGATGTTAATGAGGATTAAATTCTTAATAATCACTTTAGCGTCTGCACTAGCCGTGAGACTACAGTCAGCCCACTATTCACCGTTCGTAATACAGTTGAGTAAAGTTGCGAGGGAGTTAAATATTAGTATAGATGCATATATTTTATTTGTCTACCAAATATTAATCCTTCATATAAAATTCTGTCGAGCTATTTAATTAATATTGTTTTTCGTTAATATTTCATTATTAGATACACTATTAAGCTAATAATTCAAAAACTACTATACTGGTGTAACACCCGCCATAGTGGCTCGCTCAGGTATATTGCATTTCGGGATCATCCGGCATATATCCAGTAATTAAACGGGGTGCTAGGGATTTCTAACCCTCTGGGTCGCGAGCACCACAAGCATGGTGTTAAACCCTTCATAGTAGCACTCTTATAATTTGTCGTGTTTCGGGATCAGGCAGTGTATATACAGGTGCCGATCGACTTTCATAGTCGCCGTTATATTTGTATTGTACTATGCTTACCATCAGACAAAATGTAGCCACTTTGTCGTGTTTTAAAAAAAATTTAATAAAGGTTTCATCAGAATATAAAGTACAATTATTGACCACTCTCATTAGCTACTTAGTGTTCAAGTGGATATCGGATTCAGATTGTTCTTAAGAAAAATTTATAAATTATGTTTTACTAGCCATATTTCACGTAAATTGAACCAAAAGATCCAAATACATTTTCAATGTGTACGTCCAAGTACATTTTCATTCTTTATATAAGTTCTGAGTAGTTTTGATGCATTGAATTTCTGTCACGTCACCAGCCCCGCTGAATTTTCAATACAAACATTTGTCCGTAGCAAAGTCTCAAATCAAATTTAAAATATGTTTATTTTTATGAAGAGCCGTCCCCTCGGACCCATGTGGGTGACGAAATAGGTAGGAATTGTATTGCCCGAAGCATGTTCCTATTGTGTCTATGGGTATGCGATATTTTTTTTTAATATATATAAATTTCGAACATTGTCTGTAATGGAAATAAGACATACTGATAAATATAATATAAATGTAATAAAATAAAATATAAATCGTTACGATGCGTTACAATGGCGGAAGGGGGGTTCGAACAACGCGTTACTTAACATTTTATTTTGTAATTTAAATAAAAAACTAGGCAATTAAAATTTCCCAATATCGCAACCCTTTTCGTTTATGTTTTACGGGGAATCCCTGGATTGTATTGCACGTCATTTTCATTTTGTTCTCCCAATTTGGCAACTCTTTTCGTTTGTTTTACGGAGATCCCTCGACTGTATTGCTGTAGTCAGTGTTGTTATAGTGAGTTCATACCTTAATGTCCTCAAAACAGGGAGATTTGTATCATCAGCTGTTCTTGGCCTATAAAAGCTCTCATGATGTCTTTCTGACTTGGGTGTTATGTAATGTTTAAGGAGAGGGAGAGGGAGTACAGAAAAATGTTACGGCGCGTCACATTGGGAGAGGGAGACTCAAAAATCGCGTTACGTAATACTTGAACGCTCCCTAAAGCAATGATGGCTCAGTTGTAGCGTATACGGTCACCGCGTCGATCGACGTGAGATCGAATCCCTTCAAAGAGTCTGACATTTTGATGAAACTATAGCATGGTGGTAGGTGATTTTTCAATGCCAACCTTGATAATTACTACCCTCATGTTGAAAATATGTCACAAAGCATCTATAAGTAGATGTGTCCCAGTAGCTGCACTTGAGAGCTTGTTGCGCTTCTAGGCTTATCGTGTTATTATCTCGGGCCACACCGTCACTTAATATCAGGCGAGATTGAGGCCAAACGCTAAAGAATATTAAAAAAGTAGCTTCGCTAATACACTATATACGATAGAAAGTCAACTTGAGAAGTAAAGCTTAGTCAAGCGGGTATTATACTCTACCACATGTCATGGTGGCTATACGCCGTACGCCGTACGCACCTTCATTGAACTGATTGTTAGCTTGCGCTATGACTAAACCATTATTGCTTCTTATTCACTATACCAATATTGTTTCTTATTCTTTCTACATTATACACTATCTGAAATGCGATGTAGTAATCCCCAAGTTTATAGTCCACTATATTTCACAATAAAGTTTTTCTCAAAACATCCCCTAGAAGGAAGGACCAATGATTCGAATTTATGCTTTATGCACTGGAAAATTATAAATTTATGTTCGTCCAGTTCCTGTGCCGATACTTTTCTAAGGCTCTCGACGACAACGTCTTATTTTCATTGTTACTGCCAGCGCGTTTGCATAATTTATTTTGTAAGACTTTGTATTTTTTTACAAAAATACCTATTTACTTTTATCGCCACAAAACCAGAGATGGTTGTAGAATATTTATTTTTGTAATTTTATAGGTTAATACATAAACCAATAGTGACGTCATATTTTTTTAAATGATATTTCTAAGGACCCCTTACTTACATCACAATAACAAGTATACAGTGTTTTCTTTATTTATTTAAAACTATATCTGCCTGCGACTTTGTCCACGTGGATTTTCGTATGCGGTGTCGGCGGCGAAGGGGAATGTTTACGTGAGGCTCGCGCAGTACTTGATCGACACTGCTACTATAGCTTTTTTTCTTTGCGTGAAACCCTAATTGTTTTTCTAAACCTAAAAGTAACCTTAGGTGCTCCTTATATCATCAGCGATTGCCAGTGAAAGACCCGTCAAAATCGGTCCAACCGTTTCGGAGATAAGCCAGAACAAACAGACAGATATATTTTAAAAATTATTTTTTTTTGTCTTGAGTAGGTATAGTAGATATTTTCTAACAAAAATTCTACATTATGAGGTTATTTGCTTTACCCCTTGTTTTATTGTGGTTAAGATTAATCACAGTCACATAACAACGACTATTCAAAGAAATACAAATTCTAAATAAGAGCGTGCGAATAGCACTGGAAACGAATTGAACCAAATATCGTATCTTTACGATACGATTACGAATATACGATTACTATTCTGAAAAACTGATTCCAATTTTGTATTTGAAAAAAAAAAGACATAAGTAATGGAAAACTCCTTGATTTTTTTATAACTTCAAATTCTCTGATTAAAGTAGGAATAATTCGAAATTATAGAATTATTCGATTCGAATTTTGAATGGAATGTAAATATTTGATTCGGTCTGGATAATTAGTAAGCCAGAATTATTAGCACACCCTTACTTCTTAAGTGCGTACATACATACACGCATCAACTTTATTTACATACAAATATATTATTATGTACCTATTTGCATCATATTCACTTGAAACAGAATTACGTAAAACCTGAAGCGTAAAAATCGATCATTTACGAATTTATATTTTTTGGATTATGAGTACCTTTAACTAAATCTACCAGACTCAAACTTTCCATCAAGTAAGATTGAAGGTCAAGCGTTCATAAAATCATCATACGATAGCAATAAAGTCGTACATTCATAAATATATTATGCGTTAGGCGACATGAATGTTTACAACCCTATATATTTTCTTACGTCTATAGATAAACAAATTTCACTTGACTGAAGACAGATGGCGCACCAGATCACGTAGGACGCATGGGCCTTCTCCTCAACCCTTCTTGGATAATATCTTTAAAAGTTTTCCGAGGCCCGCATCTCCCAACCTCCCGAGGGGTCTGCGAGCGATCTCTTTAAATTATTCCACCAATCAAATATTATTAATACATTATAATATATTTCGAATATTCTAATTGAAATGGTTTTCGATGATTTTCAATAATATTTCAATAGATTATATTCATTTTTATTTTTATCTTAACTTATGGTTTTGTTAAAACTCTGACGTCATAATCAAACATAGTATGAACTTGTGATGATGATTTCGGTTATAAAGTTATTATTATTGAACGTAATTTTGGTAGTATTAACATTACGTCGATTAAAATGTTAATTAATATATGTACTTTGAATAAAACAGTAATGATACGAAATCTAACTTCAAAACTACATTAAAGATATTTGCGAAAAAACACTACGGAGTGGTTTAGATTCATATACAGAAAATATTTCGACAGTTTTTGTATATCTGTATGCCAATCACGTAGAAACCCTTGGACCAAATTTGATAAATTTGGTAAGTCTGTAGTATATAATAAGGCATTTGTCAATATTAATATGAATGAAAAAACAAAATTCATTGAATAAAATACAATTAATACTGCTATTTTCCAATGTTGGACCTAAACTCAAATATACACACTATAAATACCTAGTTATAATTATATTGATAGCATTTAATAGCAATGTAATTTATTTACAGACCTCCTTGGACGAAATCCAATATAAGTTCTCTGACATCTTAACTTTGCAAACAAATTCTATCCCAAAAGGCTATCGAGTTCAAAGCAACGACTGGATCCGGCGGAGTATTTAATTCAAACTTAATTTCTGTGAAAAGATTATATACCACGGGGAAGGGATGATTGATTTAATTATTCTGCTCCTGAGACGTGTCCTCTCTTATAATTACGCTTCATTACTTAAGCATCGCTTTATACTGACTAATTACTTAATAGAAGTAAAGAGTTATTTCCATCACAAAGTTGAACGTTCGAAGTGGAATGTAATCAGCACACTGGTAATCGAATTGAAGAAAAATAATTATCAAGTTTTTTTTTTAAATTTATTTGATTTAGTAAAAACGGATTTAATAAAATATAGTATTAGTACTAGGGAGACATTTTTTTTTAAATGCTATCTAGCTACCGAGAGGTTTGCAAGACACTGATGATGGTTGATAGATAGCCGATCTTTAAATCTTTATTTTAATGTATAACATACCTTAAAATTGTGATTTACTCTAACGTGGAAGAGCTATCCAATCCATATCGAAACTACGTTGGAATTCTGATAACCCGATATGCAAGCTTACTTGCTCGGATATCTGTCAAGGAATATGTATTTATGACTTTAGAACGACTTCGATTTATGAGAGTTTTCATAGAAACGTTATGTTAGGGTAGTGGTAGTAGTATTGGTAGATAGCATTTCGTCCAGACAAGCATCCATAGGATCAGGCTGGAAGTACGCCTTTTTGCTGTACAAAAAAACTAAAGCTATTTACATTATAAAAAAGGACCGCAATCCTGAGGCTAGTGATAATAGGTCTCTCTCTACTCGCGAGGACAGTTTTGGAACTAGCACGATCACTGCTGCTTTGCAGCGGAAACAGATGAGGCGGTGCTTCACATTCGAATCTTGTACAAGATTCAATCGCAATTATATTTATTACTCTTTTTCAGTTCATTCTTGATGTCTTCTCCTTAGGAAATTCATAGAAAGTTCTGGAAGGTTTCAAACGTTCAAAATCTGTTTTCGATTTTACACACATACAAATGTTTACGATATTTGTTTCTTTGTCGCATTGAATACAATGCCAAAGTTATATCCTAAACTTTGGTTTACAAATTCATTTTCAGAATGTATCATTTTAAAGACAAATAGGTAATCACAAATGGTTTTGGTGAAGGAAATAAACAAATGGTTTACTCTGTTGTGGGCAATCAGTTACTTTGTATCCCGTGCCCAGTGGTTCGCAAGCGCGCAAATAGGGGACATAAATGTGAATGGATGTTAACGTGTTTTTTACGACGGTACGGTCAACATATCGTTTTGTTTGCGACCACAGGCCGATATCTTTATTCTCTGGTTCACCCCAAAATTTGTTCTGGTTATATTTGAGTGCAAAAATAAATTGTAAGTATCGTTGGGTTCGTTATCGTTGAACTCAACAAAACAAATAACTTAAAACAATTTTAGACATTAAACTTTCGATGTTTAAAAATACAACATTTATTTTATAGACATAAAAAATATTATTTTAATTACATTTTAATTATTAAATATATTTTTATATTATATCGAATATATTAAAGTCAGTAATAAGCTACATTTAAATTAAAAACAAAAAGAAAAGTTACCCGTTAAATATAAGATTAGGTACAATCTAGAAACAAAAACACACACTTCGTAGAATATATATAAGCCAAACTTCGCTGTATAAATAATTAAACAAAAATAAATTGTTAGTTATAATTAATTTAGGTAGGTACATAAATAAATAAAATGTGAATTCATTTTATTATTTTTGACTTTCTTTTAAATCATACGACCTATTTTTTACCGATGCCAATAAACGAGATCAACTAAATAAGATCATAGGAGATTGACAAAGGTAATTTATTTATACGATTTACTGTCGCTATGTGAGTAGGGGAGACCGGGGAAAGTCAACATTGACTCGTTGTCGAAGTGTTTGCACAGTGGTACAGCCACGGTATTGAGGCGTTCTTTCTTTGTTTGAAAAGTATTGAGCCAATAAAAACCTATACATAGTCATAATGAAAAAAGACGTATCTTTTAAGTATAAATTAAAATAAAAACAATATTCTGAGTATATAGGCTTTAAAAGTCCAGCCTTTCTACACCCTACTACCGGATCTCAGCCCTATTTTGTTGTGAAAAGTTGAACCGTCTTTTTATTAGTAGATATTTTTCTTATTGCAGGGCTTGCAATAGACCATTAAAACACATCAAAATGAATCCGAATCACTAAGAAATTTAGTTTACCTTGACGGAGATTGCGGTACAGTAGAGTCAACGAACATCTTATATCGTCCAAATTATAAACTTCATCAAAACGTCGAAATTCAACGTCAGATATTCGGTTATCTTAATACTCTATCTACAGTTATTTAGCAGTTGATAAGAATCTGGCTACTGGGAATATTCATATAATTAATCATACAGGCAAGAATTTGGTTACATGACGTTTTAGAAACCTCGAACTAAGAAAATTAACGACGCGAGAGGAGGGCAACAGTAAACTAAATATAAAAGTAATTTCTCTACTTCTTCTTATTTTTATTTAATTGTAACATGAGTTTACCCACAATACTGCCAACGTCACGTGAATAGGATATTTTCTAATTGCTTTAACAAGATGGCGGCTCCTTGTTAAAACTGTCCAGGGAGTTTTTGAAGTAAATCAAAATTAAAAGTACCTTGTTATTAGTTATAATCCACTTCACTTGTTTGCATAACCGAAATATATCACGTAAAATCCTGCAACAATAATATTAAATATGCCCGAATAACATGAGTTTTTAATTAAATAATTATCACAACATGACAAACCAACATCTCACCAAAAACCCAAGTAATTTCTCCATCACTTAATGTATATTTAATTGTATCATAGCACAGGTTCCTAGAAATTGTTCTGAATAATATTCGATACAATGAGCCATAATATTTTAAAGTCATTTTAGCCATTAGACATTGAAGGGAGTTATAGCTTATACAAGTTTATTTGGCAAATCAGCGTTTAAGTCTAGAGACAGTAAAACGAATAACATCTCGAGATAACCAAGGCGTCTCGACATGCACATACACTGAGCCGAATAAAAAGAAACAATAGCGTAAGCGCAATGACAGGGCACTAGTTCCACAGTAGATATCGAACATTAAGTGATGATAGTTAAATGATTGCATGTTCGAACATCGGGACAACCGATGTAACCATGAATTTACAATGAACCTTAGCTTACGGTGAAGGTAAACATAAGAATGAAACTATAGCACGGTTTTTATGATTCTCGCCTAGCTAGCTAACACCCTCAAGTTGAAAATCTGTTTCCAAACAACTATAGGTTTACCGCATACGTTGCACTTATGAGCTAATAATCTCTTTGTAGGCTTAGCAACACGGCTTCATCTTCGGCTGCATCTTCACTTAACTTTATTATTTTAACAAACTGCAGATTTTTTATAGAATTTAATTTTTTTGCTATCTTTAATCACACATCAACAATAATAATAATACATGAAACAAATTACAGCTATGATCATAACCGAGTCTAAGTTTAATGGAACGATTGGAACGAAGTTCGTTACTCCCTTACTCCCGCTGATTTAGGATTTTTTATTTATACTTTTTTTTTATTAAGTACAATTTTATTACCACTCCTTCATTGTGCTTGTTATTTAATACTATATGATAATTTATAGTGAAAGGAAATTCGTTCCTATCGGGTTTCCCACGACACCTTTCAAGTTTTTAAAAATAATTTAATAAAAATTTTATGTTAATAAAAAATAACATTCCTCGGAATTGTTGTTAAACGCTAACTTATAAAGAATAAAAAGCCATATACATGATTTTAATGTCCTATACTGTCCTGCTAATAATAATACAAAATAAACATCACTTAAGAGGAGAAATCGAGTTTTAAATTGTATCACCCTAATTGTCATGTGACATTAATCTGTATTCTATATTCGCTCGGCAAATATTCAAGACTTAATGCATGAAACTTAGTATAATATGGAGCTATGATTTCTATCGATTACGAAACAAAAGCTTTTATAGCTGGTAGTACAATCACGATCAGGCATTATACTAAAGACAATTCATTATTAGAGAGCCGTTACAGCGGCCATAATCGGCAGTTATCGCCCTTTTATAGCTGATTTTATGAGTGGAACTATTCACCCAAGAAATGTACTTGTTTTCATCTTGTTGCAACTGTTGTTAAAGCTAATTATATCGGCAAAGTTGATGATCATAATAAAAATCAACGAGATCAACATATATATTGTTCATACTAGATATTCTTATTGGTTATAAATTATTTAGAAATTTGTTAACAAAACCTCGTTTTTTTTTAATTTCATATATATTAACAATCAACCGCTGCGTATTAACACATACACATATAATCACGCCTCTTTTTGAAAAGGGAAGGCAGAGACCACATCCTTCTACTTGCTACGATCCTGGCATACATCTTTCGCTTCTTCAACATTCATTTATTCATATTAACATAATTAAAGAAATAAGCAAATATAAGATCATGTTATTATATTTACTGTTACTGTATTTTGAAAACTTAATTTCAGCACATAATAAATTTACGATTTGTATCAAATAAATGAAACATTAATAGTGTTTGAAAAAAATAACAAAATGTTACAAATTTTCTTTTAGCTATATTATGTGTTTTTAATTTTGTAAATACGAATATGTCTCTGAACTATTAATATTACTCATAGTATCAATAAAAACAAATATGTAATATTAAAATATATTATACTCAAATACAGCTTAATTAAACATACTCGGTCTAATTGTTTACATACAGGCCACGAGTTCGAACACGATAAATCTAGTAGCTAGATTTGCAGTGATTAGCTATGGTCAAGGCTTAGCAGATGAGTGAATTGTATACTTTTTGTATAGTTTATATATAGGTTTAGCGTTTTGGTAACAATAGCACATAAATTAAGTGACAATATGGCCCAAGGAAGCGGACACGCTATGCCTAATGGGGGAATTGTTTCTCAAGTACAGCTGCCGGAACACACCTATTTGGCGATAGATTTTCAACTTGAAAATGGTAGTTAGCTAGGCGGGTTTAAAAAAATGCTTACATGTTATGGTTTAATCGCGATATTTTCCTTCACCGAAACCTCAGGTTCATTGTAGGGATTGGAACTCACGTCGATCGTCGCGGTGTCCGTACACGCTACTATATAATAGCCATCATTGGTTTAATAATATTATTTAATAATAAACTCTTCTTATTATAATATGTAGAAATCTCATATCCAGTCAAAGAATATAAAAAATTAATTACTTATCCTTTCTGAAACCTTTTATGCTATATATCATGATTTTCAATGTGTTGCTAAAACAGGTTATAGTTACTGTTTAAGAAATAAAAATGCTATTAAATATAACCGGGAAAGATCACGTTAAAATCCACCCCGTTTTCCTATTAAGATGTAATAGTTGTTTACAACCGGCACTCGCTGTGCGTTTACAATATATTACGAGCTTGTCGGCAATAAAAAAGGGGTAAGAAAAAATGAATAAAGAAAAAAAAAACGTTAAAATAAAGGCGGCAGGGAATATATACGACTTCCTGAAGGAAATAATAATGCTGTTTGCAATTCATTTAGCTGGCTACCTGGTTACCCTCGTCTTTAGAAGAAAACAACGGATTCGGTATTCTTTTTAGCGACCCCTCTTTGGCCCGATTTTTCTCAGGAGGGTCGCGATTTTTATTTCAAACCCTTTACTTTTCGACGAAATCAAAGTTCGTCGACGAATGATCTGAATAAAGGCGCAACTGTATTCACTAGAATATTATACCTACCTCCTATTATTATTATATAGAATATTATACCTATTAATAAACTTTGTTTTCAAAAATCTTGTATATGTATATGAAGCATTACTGATTTGCCGGATAAGAAGTTCAAGAATCATGTTAAGCTGGTTTTATTGTCGAAGGGATATTATAGCGTGGCTGATTACGTGAATGATAGTGATGTCTGGATGTGATTTCCTCTCTGTACATCTACTGAAAATGATATAACTATATATAATGAAATACTGTGAAAACAATTTCAAAAAAGATAATAAGATGTTTATAACCCCGATAGAGTTTCTTGTCGGTTCTTCTCGATGGCTGGGATGTTTTCTGAACCGGTGGTAGTGTGTTGACATTCATGAGTGTCTTTTTTAGGCCTAAATAAAATAAAAGATATTTTGATTAATGATTTTTTGAAACAATGATGGTTCAGAGATATTGTGTACCAGACGCCGTGTCTATCGACGTGAGTGCGAATCCCTGCAATGTGATCGAGTTTTCAGTGAAGGAAAACAAAGCATGATAGCGTTCCATTACCAAAATACCCTAGTATTTTCCACAGTATTTTCTAATGCCCGCCTAACTAGCTACCACTCTCTAGTTGAAAATCTGTCACAAATCACTTATAGGTGTAGGTGTATTCCGGCAGCTGCACTTAAGAGCCAGTTTCCCGACTGGCCTTACGTGTGTCACCATCTTGGGCCACATCATCAGGTGAATTTGTGGCCATTAAGCTTATGTAATTGTGGCAAAAATTACGTAATAGGAATGAAAATTTAGTACATTTAACAAAGCAACGTGCATCTCGTTGAAGCTCGTTGAGCTCTCGTGAAGTTGGGCTCGTTTCAAATTGTGGGTTACTGTAGTCCACCATGTGACTGAGGGTCTCCCTTTTTACTAGTTCATGTTCTTTAGTGCCAGGGCTTTCCAACCACGTGGCTTTCAGGATGTTTAAGCCTACTGTCTATTAATTTGTCTGTGATGGTCGCAACTTTGTAACTACCTCCGATGTGTTCATTTCTCACTTTATCAAGTCTTGTTACACCTGCTGCCCATCTCAGCATATTCATCTCGGCCACATGCAGTTTTTGCTCATGCGCCTTTTTTATTACCCAGCTTTCGACACAGTATAAAAACACAATGTGTATCGTGAGTGGATTTTTTTACCAATAACATCATCCCATCAGTGTGAAACTCAGAGTGTGTTTTATGTGAATTGTTTAGGGAACAGAGACAATTACTAATCGTAGCAACCCAAAACTAAAAGATAATAATAAGGATTATCAGAGGAGACCGGTCTAACTTTATGGAAGAAACATATCATTTTATAATAGGTACACAAAATCCGAGTCGACAGAGTAAGAAATTAAAATATGATAACAATCATCTAAACAGAGAAAATCTAAACATGAATCCGGTACCTGATATCGAATTCGATGAAAATAAGTGATGATACAAAAATAAGTTATACAAATGTCACTAGCTTAAGAAAATTGCCACTTAAGAAACTTTTTATTGCAAAAATAAAATACTAAGTTGATATTTTATATAAGAGATATTTATGGAGGACGGCATGACAGCGGCAACCACCAATGGATTTCCGGTTGATTCCTCGGTGGTAACCGTTTTGTTTAGATTGTACTTTGCCGAGCTACTATATTAAAAAAAAACCTAATACTAAAAACTTGATTAGTCTATTTAATCAGTTCGAAATATAATAAAAATTTATCAAAGTAGCAGAAGAAGTACATTTACTTATAACAATTTAAGTTTAGAACATTTTAATCTTTTAAAAAATAGAGCTCAAGGAAGTCTCTGTGGAGATTTCTGTCTACATGGGGAACCGCCTGGTGAAATAAATATCGTCACCCTACAGAAGACTGGAGCCAAATAGCCTTGTGTTGTGTTCTTGTTCTGAGTAAGGTTTTCAGAGCTTCTTAGACAATTTTCAAGGTCGGCAAAGCGCTAGTAAATGTTACAATCATCCACAGGCTATTGTAATCGCTTACCATCGAGTGATCCCTACGATGTTTTCCACCATAGTTGTATAAAAAAATCATCATACGACACTGAAGTAAAGGTAAAGGTAAATAATTTTTCCTTGCGTCTTTTTTCCTGACCAACGTAAAACTCGCCGACAAATGGCATGTCGCACAGGAAATCAAAGCAAAGAGACGCGACGAGCCTGCTCGCTTACATTAAAAAAAACGTAATTGTAACTAACCGCTCGCTCCCTTTTATTAATTTAGCTCATCCATCCCTGCCAGCCCTCGACGTCATGTTGGCACACTGAAAGAGTGTAAAAGTGGCGACTTTTGGATAAAATATTCATACGACAGGCGTACAAGGAAAGCCTTGTAGTTGTAGGCAATTGTTTATTTTAATTATAAGGATCAAATACACACATATCACACCTTATATATCCACAAAATTATCATAAATATCAGGAATACTTATAAATAGTTAGTATAAATAGCTTCTTTCGGTGCGTACGTTTTAGCTTATTATAGCCCTTAAAGAAATATTATTTTAAAAGCACTAAGCATACTAATAAATATACTAATATATTTCTAGGTGCTCTTACACAAACGGAAGCGAATTGTAGTTAAACCGCAGAATAAGTAAGTGCAAGTGAGATAGGAAAAAAAAAATTACTTAAATTTTCATACCCACTGGATATTCCACAATTCGTGTCGGTGATATTGAGAAATGTAGAATCTATGAAGCAATTACAAACAAGATCAAGTGCCAAAACAATTACTGCATTTTCTTGAAGTTGTTCCACTTCATGCTTCAGATAGATCCATACGTGTTACCGAGTAATAATTGCTCAAAAAATTGCCTATATAAGAGCATCTGTGTACGTATAATACCTACTTGCTATCGACAAAAAATTAGCATGAAACAGTAGATATGCGTATGGGAGTGGTTTATATATTGTTACTTTAGAAATAAATAATCTTAAAGCCACAAATCCGTCATATTATTTACACTAAAAATGATGTATATTAATTTCATTAATAAAGCTAACTGAGTTTATGAAAGATACATTGACTCAAAGAGGCAATCTAAAATCAGTCCCTGTGAATATTTAAGAAGCTCCTCGAAGAAGTCTCAAGAGGTTCGCGAGAGTCACTTAAAATACCTTGATGAGCAATCGAGTTTGGGACAAACGATGCCTTAATATGATTGACGAGAGATTTTCAATAACATTATTTTAATATAACAATTACATTTGTAAAAAAACTGCGATGGATAATAATTTTGAGATGTATTTGAGAGTGGCGAAAAATCGCACATCGAGTATAACATAATACATGTTAAACATCAAAATAAATAATTATTTTAGTTATCAAGTACATTATTGGAAAATAATCCTCATATATGTATATTTCTGTTTTATGACATTAGTGGCACACTACACGTTTTACTTACTCATAGAAAAATCAGTAAGTACGGTTAATTTCGGAAAGTTGGAATTAGCATATTTTTCTTTTCTAATTATTTTATTCTCCTACGTGCGCTCTGTTTCACGTGTTATTTATTTCATTTTAAAATATTCATGTATAAATTAATATGAATCATCAAAAAAAATATACCCAGCGAGTTTGTTAACAATTTTGAAATATAGCCTAAAGTTCGAAAAATGTTTTAGTATCAATCTTATGGAAAATGTTGATTTCGTTTATTAAAATTTGTTACAAGAAAAAGGAATAAATTAATAAAATTACAAAATTGTAAAACGATAACTGAAATGAACATCAGACTGAATGCCCCTTTTCTAAACCATCAAACGTTCCGTCCCAGACTCGGGGACGCATTCCTATCCGTCGTATCAACGACCGTTCCTTTTTTAAATCACGGTAACAAGCCAATAAATCCCGGCTCTTTTTTTTCACAGACTCCGGTTAAGGTTCAGTCCGATTACATTCAAATTTACTTAACACCTACGCATTAAACCGGTTAATGAGGTGTTTTAATGAAATTTTCTTATCCGGTTAATACACAGGGTGGATGTGGTACCCGGTTTTAATCAAATGATAATTGTATAAAATTCGGTCTTGTGCAAATTATGTGACGTAATTGAATTACAAACATGATTTATGGAAACGGCTTTATTACATTGAGCATTAAGTTGATTAGAATACGCCAAATTGATTATCATTAGTTACATTTAGTTTATACTATAATTAAGGTATTATTGCAATTTAAAATGTTGGTTAGGCTCTAAATACATGTTCTATGCTGTGCTGGGTGGTAGTATAGTACACGACAATAAATTGTGACGACCACCATGCATCATACTCGACATAGTGGCACGCTTAGGTATGTCGCGTTCCAGGATCAGTCGGTGTATATCCTGTCATCAAGGAGGGTAGTGGGGTAAACTGTCACAACCCGTCACAGTGACTCTCTTATGATTTGTCACGTTTGGAAAACTGCCAGTGTATATCCAGCTGACAAGAAGCATACAGATCCCCATAACAGCGACGAACAAAGATAGATAAGATGGCCGCTAATGTTTTTGGATTACATTATTGGTACTTACCATTAGGTACAATACTGTCACTTAGCCACTGCTAAGTAATCAAGTAGCACTCTACTATAAAAAAATAAACATAATTTTAATGAACATAATTCTCGAATGTTTTAATATGAAATTTTTAATAATTAACTAGTTTGTTACGTGAAGCAACATCGGCATGGGTAAACATAAATTAAAGTGAGAGTTCGGAGTTTGTGGAATCTACTCGAGGACTCTTTTAATGAATTAAGTACCTATGTGTGGAGTGAAAAGAGCAGTGACACGCATCTGAACTGCGCTGATTAGCTGCTTGAAGGGAGTTTGAAAGTTAATGAATGAAATTGTAAAACTTAAGCATTAGATACTTTTTTTTCTTTAAAAAAATGTTTATCTGTAAATCTTTCGTTTCATTTATAATACCTACTTGTCTACCAGATTGCCAATTTGAATGACTTTTATGGTCACTGCTCTGTTTCTAACGGTCGTGGCGTGATGTTATATAACATAATATGACCATCCCTAATAAATAGGCGATAAAATTAAATCAACAATTTCTCAAATGTGATAGGTAGTTCCAGAGATTAGCGCATTAAAACAAATAAACAAGCAAACAATCTCTTGAGCTTTACAATAATTATTATAGTATGAGAACGAATGGACAAACTAAAGATTTAGTAAATATCAAATAAGTACTAATTCTAAAAATAATTATGTATAATTACTAAAACGATAGCAGTGGTCGACTTCATACTAGTGCAAACTGAATAAAATGTATTCAGTAGAATCATGAAGCTAATTTCTCCGCATGTAATAAACTTTGTTCATGACTTATAAAGGACTTAGGTATTATTATATAAATATTATACATAATGAAATGTATTGCATCTACATGTAATTATAATAATGCACTGTTACTCCAAAAGCACTTACATTATGAAACAACATTTATCATACGTAATATAATGTACTATGAGTTTGTTTATACTCATAGGCTAAACATGAATGTTTTAAAGTATGGATTATCTTATTTTATATAAATCTTCGTAAATATGAATAACGTCAAAGTGATTATTTTCGTATCGTAGATTTATTTTTACTTAAAGCCAATTAATAATATATTGACATAATATTAGGTAAAAAATTTAATCTAAATCGGTTGACAATTGATACACTTTTTTACGATTTCTAAAAACATTATTTAAGATTCTTATAGCTTAATTATTATGCATAAGCTACGATCAAGCTGTTTTTAATTTCAATTCAGACATACAAATCGATAGAGAAATTGTATTAATGCCTTATTAGTAATCATTTATAGTAGACGTCTACAAATATTATTTTTTCTTTAAAATTTATGATATCAATTGAATTGGTTCGAACGGCAATCATGGGAATTTTTATCTTTTGATAGAATTGTTAATACTGAAACAAAATTTACTTTTTGATAACTTAACATTGGTAAAGTAAATATGTAGGTATCTAAATATACATGTACAAATGGACAGATGACTAAAGGTAAACCTTCTAACTACTTGAACTAAACTTTAATGTGGGTAACATTTCAAGATGATCGTCAAAGTAAGTAAATAAATTATAGAGCCCAAGACAGGACTTAAGGTTGTGGGGTCTTATTACAAATTCACTTTGGACGATTCGACTCCCAATAATCCAGCCCATTAGTGAAATGTGTACTCCCTTAGGAGTGTACTAATCACGTTTTGACAGCAAACACCTGTCAATGGGAGTAATAGGGTTTTCGCGGTCTGTTTGACCGACAGCGGTCACTCGGTCCGGTCGATTGATTAGAGTTGTCGTTCAAAAACGAGGTTAAAGCTCGTTAAGGAATTAATTTTAAATATTTACAATAAACTAAAAGTCAAGTTTTAGTTTGAAAGCAAAAAGAAATTTAGCTGGTGATTTCTACGAAGTAATAGCAATTGTTGGACGTACAAAACGATACCTTTTAACAGGAATGTCACCCGCATGCATATCAAATAAGAACAAAACTGTGAAACTGCTATCATGGTTCGCCTGTCGCATATAACTTCAACAAAACAGAAAAACAATAGCATGTGCATATTATGCTGCATGTCTCACGTGACCGGTTATATAATTATAAAATACAAAGGTATAAAACTTATTCGTATCGTGTTCACATGGTTACCTATATTGTTAAGGCGTATTAACAATGGAAATTGAAAATACAAAAAAAAAAAAAAAAAAGAGAGCATTAAATTTTTAATGCTCTTACTTATATTTACTTACAAGAATTGTTTTTTATTGTGTTTATATATTTTTTCCAATGGTAGGTATGTACCTAAATAAACTGTAAATTATTACAAAAATATAAACGGATAGTAGTTAAATTATTATTTTTTTTATATTGTATCTCTAATAAAAACAAAACATTTTTAAATTTCATGTTTACACATTGCTGTCACAATTTTGGCAAGTAGTGAGTGAAGTTAGCGCGATCATTACCATTAGGCATAGTACCTACAAACCAAATTTCATTTCATCACTCAAAGTTTAAAGTAGGTATCAATATTTCACATGTAAAATACACTATCTACAATTTCGAAAGTGATCAGTTTCATTTTCGCTAAAAATGCTACATGTGTAAATATTATATAAATTATATATACAAAAAAAAAGCATGCTAATTTCAGCTACAAAGCACGGTAATTACTGCTTTCTGGCAATTTGTGTGCCCTTTGTGTTATTGTATAAACTTTTCTATCTTTACGTATTCATTATTACTAAACAGAAAAAGTTTAGAGCAGTCTATATTAAGTTATATACACACTTACATACCATAATGTGTATCAACCCGACATTTAATTAAAAAAGGCAATCCACAATCGAATCTCTTTTAATATCTTCTTTGTGTAAAAGTAAATAGTAATATGCTAATATATGAATACAATTATTGTTCTGCTCCAACAAATGCCACATGTGTCTCCGACTCGTCTTCGTGGCCCATGGACCTCCGAGCAATAAATCTAAAATATATATTATTCATATTCATCATCGGCCGACCAGATTAATTATTACTATTCACACTGGCAAACGCAGAAGGCGCCCGCGATTTGCAATACGTCACTGGTAAATATGGCAACACTTATTCCACAATTTATATGGGGGGAGAGAGTGGGGTAATGGAGACACTCGGCAATAAATCTACGCGAAGTGATTTGGTACAAAGCACTTGGCCCACAGTATAAGCTCGGCTCGGTCAGGAACATCCATTGTGGGTCGAACACCCGCGGAATCCGATAATGCCTCAGAGATTGTCCCGTCTTTCCTTTAACACCTCTTGATACCGTACCTATATGAACAACTCTTGTGTTTGTGTTGAATTGATAATGTATTGATTTTAGATTAGATGTCGAATCTATACTATAATCTAAATTAATAAGTCTGTAGCTCTGTGTGTACATGTACTATTTTTAACGTTATAGGTGTAGCGTTGTGTTCACAATCTCACCTGATCTTAAGTGACGATGTGATCCAAGATGGTAACAAGTTAAGCCTTGTGGAAGTTTTGTACACGGAATGCGCTTCTCATTGCATAAATGATGGGCTATTAGAAAAAAACATTTAAGTTTTTTTTCTTAATTCTCTACCGATTGTGATAAATTTTGTACACGAGAAGTAAAAATAACCTCTAGTAATATTTCTGAGTTATTTCTTTGAACGCGCTAATATTTTTGATTTATAGCCTATTTATTGAGAAAGGTTTAGGGTAAGCAGGTAAAGATAAAGCAATCTGGCGTTGTGCGCGTTTACGGCGCGGTAGAGAGATCATAGAATAAACCTAACACAGGTAAAGCCATCAGGCACAGCTAGTATAAAAATATTGTTTATAGTTAGAGTGCGAGGCACGCGGTGTCTAGCGCAAAAAAAATTATTCTGATTTTAGTCACTGATTTACCTGTACTTATTTTACTTATTTAAAAAGAGCGATATCTGAGATAAATATTTTTAAATCATTATAAATCGATTAACAACATATGGGTGAGAAATTAAAGATGTCAACAGAGAAGCTGTGCGCCGCGTGTGAGACCCGAGCTTGGTTAAACTTAATCTATAAATCAAGAAGTGAAACTATTTCGTAATTAGATCGTATTTAGGATGGGGCACAACACCTTCCTTTGGCGGCTCCTTGAGAAAACGCCTCCCAAAGGGTCCGAAGGTAAAGGTTCCATTGCCTTTCAAGGACCTCTTTAACGGCTAATATTCTTAGTAATTGAATCTCAAATATTTGACTCAAAATAAATGTTATAATTAAACTCAGTTAAGATTTTCAAATTCTAATAAAATAAATTTAATTACATATTTTTATCCAACAATTATCTGAAATAATGCGAAGGACAAACAAAAAACTAATTTGTGAAAAATAAAAATTTATATGATAAACAAGAAGTTTTTTTTTTAGATTTTATGAAAGTATTTACATCTTGAGTATCAGAAAATGTGAAAACAGAAAGCCTCTTAAAAAAGCTGTGTTCTTTCATTCTGTGAAAATGCTTTTGATGTTTGTTGTACTTAGTGCTTAATAAGTTGATCCTATTACAATGTCCAGGTAACGCGCCGTCACAATGGAGTCGCCGCGCCGGGACGCTAACAAGATTATAACTTTATTTCGTAAATTAATAAAAAGTAGCAAGCGAACCGTGTGTTCCACTCTGCCCTAACCTTTCTACATTATATGTGAGCTATATTGTTAATAATTAATGAAGTGTAGTTTTTGTTTTAATTTTTTGTTCCTTCAAATATCTGTGTAAAAAATTTACGTACACTGCCAAACTGTCCTCTTTTTCTTTAAATATTAAAATGGTAATTATTTATTGAAGTAACTTTGTTTGATATATTGTTATAAACATGTTTAATATATGAGTATACTAGCGGTGTCTTACTATGCTATAATTATGTAAATCCCTTTATTTTTACTTATATTGTTGACAACTCATATGCCGTATTAATTGGGCAGTGGGCATGTATTTTCCGTGTACAATATTCATCAAAATCGGTTAAAAACAATGTACAATTTCTAATGCATTATTAACAATTCTTATAGCCTTTCAATTATAGTATGATGTATGTTTCCCGTCTACAAAAGTTGATCAGAATAGGTTGTGAATTGATGAAAATTAAACTTTTAGAATTACATTTTTTTAAATCTAGAAGTAATATTGACAATTCTTATAGTCCATTAATTATATAAATAGTTAGACTTCCCGTGTATAAAGTTTCATCAAAAGTGTCATTGAAAATGCTCATTACTTATCATTCATGGAATGACTTTTTATACTTCCCGTGTACATAATTGAATTAACGAAAATAGTTTTTTTTTTTACGTTATCTAAAAGTATTATTGAAATTTCTTATACCCTATCAACTGACAGATGGTATAAGCATCCCGTGTACAGAATTTCATAGGAATCGGTCAAGCTGCTTTTGAGTTAAATCCGAAAATACAAACAGACAGACTGCCGGACAAAAAAATATTTAATAGCATATTCGTGATCAGTGTCGTCCATATAATATGCGTATCGGGAAATTTTGGAAAAATATTGAAAGTACAGACAGGACTACAGATTAATTAATATAGATAGCTATCACAGGTTGCTTTATTACTGTTTGAATGATATTGTCATTATATGGCAATATGAATCCAACACATTAACCGTCCCAATATAACTTCAAAAATAATTAAAATCATACCTTATTGCACCGGCCTACGGGAAAGTTTTTTGAAAAAACGTGAAACCCCTTTTATTCCTTTATTACCAAAATATGAACGGCTTCTTCATACAAACTTTTATCCAAGTTTTATTTTCACCATATGTAGAATAACACAATGAAATAATTCACTTGTAGCAAAACTGTATAATCCGGATAATTTACAATAGGTATATCGCTTATTAATATATAAACTCCCGCTAGCCGCGGTTTGACAGCGTCATAAAATAAAACAGTCATTATGCCGTACTGCGCAGTTAAACAGCCTAAAAACACTTCAGCCAATCTTAAAAAGAATAGTGTACTATCATTTAATAGTTAATTATTAGAAATACAACACATTTCTTAATAAGTATAACAATGTCATTAAGTCAACAAAATTGTTTACGTTGACAACGCTGTCATTTCAAATCAACAAACCGGTGGTCATGGAAGCTGTTATTTCCCTCTTACATATATTAATCTCCTATTTTTTTTACATTTAAAGTTTAACTTTCGCTACAAAAAGTACCCATGTCCTTTCCCAAGGTCCAATCTATCTCCATATTAAAATTCATCAAAATTGGTTCAGCGGTTTAGACGTGAAAACGTAACAGACAAGCAGACAGAGTTATTTTCGCATTTATAATATTAGTATGGATTTATTGAACACTGCGAATAATTCTCACATTACAGAATATACACGATCTTACAGAGGTCTTGTTAATTGAACAGTTTGTCAACAGATGGCACCTTTTACATGTTAGTTGAATAAATTTTCATCAGAAAAGAGAAGTTTTAAATAATTGTTTTTATGAAAATATTAATATTAACTTATTTGTCTTTTTCCGTATATAGTGAAGAATTTAAGCTTCCAAAATAAGTTGGAATAATTAATTGCATTGCAGAAATAAATGAGATATGGCGTTGCCACAAATAAAACCTATTTGATAATGAATATATATATAGATTGTGTTTTAGTATGTTTAATCTAGTATAACATTAGTACCTACCAATATTACTAATATTTATATAGGTTGTAACAATTAATACGTTATTAACTTAGGCTTACATAGAACCATCGCATTGTATGTATTTCTGTATAAATGAAACAATAAATTCGTATTCTTTGGTTGCAACGTATGTACGAAGTGATACTTGTCCAATATTTCCCCCGAGTTCGTATGAAGTGACACGCGTTGTCTCTCATTAACTTAATATTTGTTACGGATACCGTAAGAACTTGAGCAATGTGCGACAAATGAAATACTTATAAATGTTCCTCCCTTCCATCTTATAAATGGGCTCCTCTGTCTATATAGTATATTTGCTAAAACTTATTACGTGAGAAATAATATTACACTTTTTTTTAATTTACAACAATTATTTGTTAGATGTCAAAGTCAATTAGAATTGGACAAAAGCTAACTCTAATGCCGTAAAGGAGGCTATATGAAATGAAAAATAACTCAACACTAAACCTAATATTTACATTACGATTACAGTGCTTTCGAAACTTTTTGTCGGTATAATATATTGTAAAATGAAGTATAATGTTATTAATTACTTTCTTACTTCATAGTCTGAGCATTATTGTGTTTTTATGTATTTTTATATACATATTTATTCAAAATATATGTACCAACATACATAATATTATTTTTAAATGTTTATAACCTAATTCAAATGCTGTAAAGAGTGCAATATAACAATTATGTTAAACAATTTGTTTTTTATTTTGCTCTTCGTTTTAATCTATAAAATATTAACATAGAATGTTCACATGTGATTAACATATTCTAATATTGAAAATAATATCAAAGAAGATTCTATCACGTCAGAATTAAAACGGGCCCCCATCACACGAGTCATGAAGGTAATGAGCCTAATGAGAGACACTGAGCCATCGGATGTGACAGCCCTCGCTCTGGTGCTGTAGGATTACACGTGTCCGTATTGATAAGCTTTATTATTATTATCGACTGATCTTATGTAGACATAAGCGAGTATGGTAGACAAGGCATAGTGTTATTACACGAGTAAATAAAACACCGTAGTGTACAATTATTTGCTTTAATTTTGTAGACCTCTTGCTTTACTAAGTTAATATTATCTTTAATGAAAAGTTATAAACATAGTAACATATTGTTTAACTTGATCAATTTTGCTTATCATATGTGGTAATTTTGATTTCAAATTATTTTACATAGGTTAGCAATATACAGAGAAACATTACTGGCTTACTATAACTTGTAACTAAGAAAATCAAGATTTGTTTATAACAAAGCGTTTTTCTATAATTATAAGTAATATGACCTAAAATGACAAACAGACAACTTACTTATTTTGTTGTTGATATAAAATATCTACTTAAAATATATTAAGAATTAGATTCACGAATCAGTCAGTATCAGAGTATGACGTTTTTTTTATTCCGTAAACATACATGTAAACCATGTAAGTATTCTTATATCAGATTGTATATATATTTATTTACCACATATCTCTTGCACATTAGGATCTGCCAGAAGAAGTTACTCTACCACGAATGGCCCTTAATGACCGAGGTCGGACACAATAACGTACGAGTGCCGCGCGACATCCTCGAATACGCAGCTGATTTCCTAGCCTCATCCCTTGAGACCCTTGACCCCTTGAATCTCAGTATACAGATAGAGCTTACTTTTATATACAAATATTATAAATTGAGAAACACCTTCTAATAAGGTATATAATACGCACTGTCCTCGCAATTTTTTTAATATAAAAAAACGTTTTTTTACCCCGGTATAATAATTGAACCATTCTTTTTTATGATACACTATAAAGTTGATTTCAAATCTCTGATGAGTAAGGAGTAATCATTATTGAGGAGAAACTTGTTTGGACGGGATGAGGAAAAGAAAACTCCATGGAAGATTTTAGTGCAACGTTTTTCAACGCAACGTTTCTGACGCAAAAAGGATGGAAAATATGTTCTTAGCCAGAGAGAGAGAGAGAGATAAAAAGAAAAAGGAAGAACTATTGTTTAAACAGTGAGAGATAAATGTGCGCGATAGAATGAGACAAGATCATTTACGAAATTAAGTAACAAAGGCGAGTAAAGTATTTGTAGAAGTCAAGGTGTATTATTGACATTTATAGAATAATCTATACAAATAAATAATATTGAAGCGTCAGTTGTAATTTTAAAATAACAGTTTTTTACTAAATACTTGTATGAAAGTATATACGATACTTATAACATAATAATAATAATTTATTGGAACCATAATAGCGCCCACTTCCAGGCAATATAAAAAACTATTTTTTAAATTTTTGTCTGTTTGTTCCGGGTAAGCTCCAAAACGGTTGGATTGATTTTGAAGGCACTTTCACTGGCATTTTGTATTCCATGCGAGCCCAGCCGCGGGCTCCGCTAGTTATTAATAAACTAAGAAGCAATTTTACACATGTAAAAATCGATTGTCGTTTATAAATAAGTTGTAATTATTTTAAACAACATGAGAGGATTTCTAACGGTCACTAAATCGTTGATCTCGTATTAATTAGTACAGGTAAAATCTACCTGCTGACTGACGCATAACCTATTATTTCAACCCTTGCCCACCTAGAATTATGATTGGGCGAAATCGGCAAGATAGCGCTGCGTATTTACTTTGATTCTCGTCGTTAAAAGTTTGGGGGGCTGACGAGGGCCGTCGTTAGGGCTCCTAATGGCCACCATTTGTCTTGTCCGGCCTGTAGTTGTGCTCCGCTAATGAAATTATTGCCGCAACTATACTAAAGGTTATAAATACTCCCGAAAGGCCCGACGGCACCTTGTTTCTCACTAATGGACCGGTCAAACTGTAAACTGTGTTATCAATGAAATTACAATTAGTGGAAGGGATAAAAATGACCGGAGGGGTCGGAAATTGCATTTGCCTCTCTTAATAGGTTATGGTATGGAAACTATATAGTTAATTAATTTTTAAGTGTAATATTGTTGGCCTTTCGGTCTTTTAAGGCCGGATTATTTTGTAAAAATATTCATCAATGTTTTCTTTATCAACTTCCAAGATACGGACTTACCCTAGTTTGGAAGTCACTAAGTTAATGGTAATAAAATAATCAAACCAAATAAAAGTGTGTGTGGATGTGTGTGTGTCAGGTCTGACATACGACTGAACTATACTCCTTAAGTACGATTGTCTTTGAATATGCAATCACTTACTCACTCACTGGCACTGTTAAAGTCAATGTCACTGTCACTGATTTTATTTGTAATTGATTGATTGACTGACTGACGGACTGAGTGTTTAATAATTTATCTAAAAGCAAGATGATGTGTACATAGTGAAAACGTAACGCTTTTTTTAACGCTCAACGTAACGATTTTGCGTTAACGCTTGTATTAATTTCTATCTTCATAAAATTTCCATAAGACCCCGGAGGTCTTCTATGAAAATCGATTCTTAAGGAAAAAATTACAATAAATAAATTTTTAATAATGGTCAGTAAATTTATAGAATAAAAAATTAAATTTGCATATATACTTTAAAGAGCGAATTTTAACCTAATTTGCTCTTCGAATTTTCAAAGGAATTATATAAAAAATCTTGTTATATTAATTTATTGTTTATGTGAACAAATAGCATAAAAATAGTTTCTCTTCAAAATTATTTCTCCTATCATGTAGACAATTCCCAAATGACGATATCCAATGAGTTTTCAAATATAAACTTGCCAGATATGAACACAATAAAACGCGGTATACTTTCAGTGATTCGTGGAATGTGTCGGGCAAGAATGCCAGCTGCCTCGGACAATCAAAACTTTGCGAGACAGGAATTTTCTGCTTAGCGTCCGGCGGATTGGTGACGACAGCTCGGCCGCCCGTGTCTTGGACATGTGTTTCGAATAACATTCTGTGTATTATCCTACGTAATAGAATAATTTTCTAAAACTTATTAAAGTAAAAATACACAAGTTCTTATTTGTTTTTAACTGACTTCAAAAAAACAAAGGATATTTTTACGAATGTTCAGCCATAACTTCCTTTGTATATGAACCAATTTGGATGATTCTTTTTTCGTTGAAAATGGAACACCTCTAGAGTGGTCTCATTTGAATTTCATTGGTATGGGACCTTCAACTTCGAAGATACACCAAGGAACTCTTCAAAACCATTGAAGTTGGCTTTCTTTTTAGTTAAGAATTGTCTTGTATAAAACTGTTTTTGAAGTGATGATATGCCATGCTTAGGCGTTCTAGTAGGGTATTTACTAATACCCGTCTAGCTAACTACCACCCTCAAGTGGAAAATCTGTCGTCAAGCAGTCATAGTTATGATCGAGTATAGCACCCTATAAATAAGCTATAAGACTTATTAATATTTCCATCATTAGCCACATCATAACTTAACATGAAGTGAGATGTGGTCGGACGCTTACATTTAAAGTACCATAAAAAATGTTATAGGTATTATGCGATTTAATAGAATTACCACTTTTTTGTTCGTATTTCATAACATATATCTCTTTACCTATGAAATTGCCGTTTTGTATGAAAAAATTTAAACGAATTTTATTCATGTATTTTTTATTTGTATTAATCGAAGTAATCACCCATGCAATCAATGCATCTTTGCCAGCGCAGTGGCAGTTTATTGATGCCCTTCTTAAACAAATCAGCTGGACGGGAGGCAACAAATTCTTCAAAGGCATTTTGTACTGCCTCTCGGGTATTGAATTTTTTCCCGCCAAGGAATTATCCAAATTCTGGAAAAAGTAGTAGTCTGTAGGCGCAAGTTCTGGTGAGTAGGGCGGATGACGGAGAACTTCCAATCCCAGTTCTTACAACTTGGAGACCGTCTGCTGTGCAGTATGAGGTCGCGCGTTGTCGTGCAGGAGCAGCGGAGACGAGCGATTGACCAATGCTGGTTGGAGATGTGCCAGCTTCTGCATCATTGTGTTCAGTTCTTCACAGTACACATCTGCAGTAATGCTCACCCCGTTTGGTAAGAAGCTGTGATGAATCACACCGGCGCTAGACCACCAAACAGTGACCATCACTTTTTTAGGGGTAAGTTTTTGTTTAGGGCATTGTTTAGATGCTGAACCAAGATCCAACCAACTTGCTGAGCACCTGCGGTTATCAAACAGAATCCATTTTTCATCGCAGGTAACAATGCGGTTCAAAATTCCTTCATTTGTGTGTCTGTTGAGCAGTGCAAGGCACGTCTCGACGCGTACTTCGCGCTGGCGATCTTTGAGTTCGTGGGGCACCCATTTGTCATGCTTTATTAACTTGCCAATTTGACGCAAATGGACCAATATTGTTTTGACGCTAACGTCGAAAGTTGCTGCTAATTCAGCCGTAAATTGTGTATCATCAGCTTCCACAATCGCCTTTAATTCGTCATTGTCGACCAAAGTCTTCGGACGACCGCGAGGTTCATTTTCAGGTCGAAATTCCCAGAACGGAAGCGAGCAAACCAATAACAGGTGGTGCGTTGGTTTGTAATAATAGCTCCGTAAACGTCGTTGATGTTGCGTGCCGCTTGTGCCGCGTTGCTGCTACGACGGTACTCATATTCCATAATTACTCGAATTTTTAACGTATCCATGATGACAAAAAGATGGAAATGCGATGAAAATGTAAAACTAATCAATAAACAAATGACTACTTTTGGAAAAAGAATTCCATGTTTTTAAAATAAAATTAATTTGAAATTAGAATTCTTAGTCAAACAAAAATTATTTTGATTTGAAATGGCCAGTACTGCAGAACGGCAATTTCATAGGTAAAGACCTATTATTTAATTATATTTTAACCATAATTGTTTGGATCTAAGAGATTTTATTTTAATAGTTTTTATGCGTATTCTTTTGTCTTAGGTCTTTTATATTCGACTTTAGGACGTGATTTTTCGTTTTCACATTAAAAAAATGAAGTCAATTATTTACAGATTTATAATAGTATTCCTCGAAATAATTGAAATATATTAATCACTATTTAAAATTCAATTAATTACTGCGATTGTTTGGTATAAGCATCAGTTAGATATTCAATGTAATCGCAAAATATAAATTAAGTAGACGTCAACAAAGGAAACAGTCACATTTAGAAGAAAAAAAAACAATCGCTTTATGTAGCTCAATTCGCGAGTTGACTGTAGGTTTAAAAATTGAATATAATAATTTTATAATATTAGTCTATCAAAAAACATCTTAAAATAACCAAAACTTGGAATAAATAATTTTGCATTAATTTAATTTTATCCACCGCTTTTTTGTGTGTCCGGTCACGTGTTTGGAAACACCATACAGAAAATGCGACATCATCGTTCATGTTTAAAACAATTTTCCAAAAGTTGTCTAATCCTGGATTTAGCCATTTACAAAACAAAGTAACCACATCAGGAAAACATTACAAGCAGACTAGGTACATCGCAAAAGTTATCTCTATCTATCGACGCTTTATTGTTTACGCCCTTTCATTTTAGCGAAAAATACTTGTTCCATTGAATACCGTAATATCTCTAATCTTTCTACATCAAACAGTGAAAGCCTTGATATTACACGCGTCATTTGAAGACTCAAAGACATTCTTCGGTGGGGAAAAAAATTAAAATAACAAAGCGAGCACAATGGATCAGCGGATAAAACGCGCAACTGATTTGCTACAAATGCTACGAATTCTGAGCATGAAAATTATTAAAAAAAAACTTTGAAAAAATATTTAATATTTGAACAATTTCGTTTGACTAAATTAAAATATTTATTGATTAATAAAATCATCTTTCCTATATTTATCAACGATTACACTAACTATAGTCATATTTTGGGGTAATATTAGTATTAGTCTAATACGTCTACAATTTCAGTTTTCGATTTTTTTTAAATCGTTTAACAACTTTGAAAGGGTAACTTGTAGAACTATCCAATTACTTTCTATTATAAATAATAATAAAAAACAATAAAAACTTTACAAGAATTTCTATAAATTTACGCAGTTTTGTGATATTTCACTAAACTGTTTGTGATAGGCTAAGTCGAAACCCTATACCTCAGTGTCAATTGAAGGTTTTTACTGACAGAAACAAAACGCAACACACTCCACAACTCGGTACCGTATCGAGAGCGAGCGATTTCCGGTCGGACACATGATGGATCAGCCAGCACCCGCACGCTTTGAGCCCATTTCCGAGTGGTTACCTTCGAATACAGCCTCCCTCGAACACTCGCCGATTTTAAACGCATTCCACCATTTCGTGGGCCATTAGTCGAGGTGAAAGAGCCTGTGATTATGATTGATCGCACCTTCGCGCACAATGCGGTCGCTTGACTTGTTGGACGGGTCCCCTCACGTGTGTTCCTTCTTGCAAACTCTAAGATGATTACGTTAAAACGCCTTCAAGTCAGATTACTTTCGCTTTTCATACCACGCTAGTACCATACTTATTAGTAACATTGTTTTCCCTTTTCATAATTACAACTGAATATCTATGTTTCAAATACCTATTATGTATTATGTTTTATCTAAATCAAGGATGAGAGATACTTCCTATTTTATGGATTTCTCACATGCACAGAATTTATTTCTCCATATTGAGTATGTGTGTTAGAATATGCAGCAATGAACCTATACATGCAGCTAGTTTGAATAATGGAATCTTTAAAACATAAACATACCATCACGCCTGTATTCCCCGATGGGTTAGGCACAGGTGTACTAATGTACACCCACAGTTCGCCGAGTATGTTTTTAGATCCCATGTAATAGGGGGCGAGCCTATTGCCATTAATCGGGCATGAAGCCAAACTCCGAGCTGCACCTGAGAATTTCATAGGAAAAATCCAATAACACTTTGCTCGGCCTGAGAATCGAAACCGAGACCTCGATCATAGCAGTCGCGCTTACGACCACTAGGCTAACGAGGCAGTTTATAAAGCCATAATAAAACGATTATAAACAATATTCAATGTTTACGTAGTACTTATTTTATTTCAGACGATTTAACTTAGTTATCTCGTTTGAAACCAATAATACACTAGTTGATGCAATATAAAATACAAAAGGCAGTTCTGAATCGCAGTCGATTGCGTCTATTGTGAGCCGGTGCATTCGACGGTCGCATTCGGACTCAATCGGGAATGAACGTAGATTAACTATTCAGCACTAAGATAATCGAATTCGTATTGCTAACTTATAGTTCAATTATAAATTTATTTAATTCTATAATAACTTTTTATATACAGTTAAAATTATGAAAATTTACTTTATTTTTTCGAATTGACTAACCTGTTAGCCATAAGGGCCCTAAAGCCTCAAGCGGCTTTTAAAACTTCACTAGGCTTAGTATTTAGGTACTACTTAAAACAAATCACATATTTAGAGAAATAACATGCATTTGTAGGCGCGATTCCATTCTTTTTGTGTTATAATTTTAAACCGATCCTTAATAGTTTATCTTATTCTTCGTATTCAGTTCCTTATTTGTAATGTTTACAAGTTCTTTTAAATTATTTTAGAAGGAAAAATTGAAGGAAGGCAAAGTAGAGGAAGACCTAAACGAAGTTTTTTCCAACAAGTGAAGGATAATGTGAGAGTCGTGTCATATTAAGAGGTCAAAGGCAACAAAAAGGAAAGATGTGGAACAATGGCAACTGCTCCATCGACAAGAGCAGAGCCCTTAAATGAAAGAAGAAGAAGAAAAGTAAAAAACATTTCATTAAAATGTATTTTATTAAGAAATAAAATATTTTTTAATTAATTAATTAATATTAATTTATTGATATTTCATCTCTTAAAAAAATACTAATTAATAATACAAAATTATTATGCAGGTGTTTATATTGTAATTCGAAGCGACGGATACAATTATTTTTTATCGTCACGCACGGGTGTACACGGGGCGAGCGAGGCATGGGCGGGCGGGCGACTAGAATGAGACTGAACGTCGCGGTACGGACGTATTGCACCCACGGGAACTTACTACAGATAGTGGAGACAAAAAAGGTTAAAAGGGGAAAATTGCGTTCCTATACAGACATAAATATATCGGCATTCAATATGAATAATATCGTAACTTTAATTTCAATAAAATACAACTGTACGCTAACTAAATATCGAAAAAAACCTATAATTCAGTCAGTTGTACAGCTTTATCCCTAAGAATAATAAGTCCATTTTTACTTGATTAAAATATAATTGTTAATTTAAAAAAATATTTTTTGTATATCATCGTTGATTAATTAAATTAATTGCAATTTACTAGAATTTCATCGAAAGAATGTTAAAATAGGTATCATCAAACTTGTATTTAAAACATGATGTCATAAATAATAATTATAATCGAGCTTATATTTTTAAATAAGGACCAAGTAACTGAGGAATAAATCAAAAATAAATGATCAAAATCTATTCAGTAGTTTTTGTGTGATGCGCGCACAACGGCAGACCTCTATCATTTTTTTTGTATAGATAACTAGCTGTGTCCGCGACTGCGCTCGCATCGACTACAGAATACCGTCGATCGGGCATTCGCGCGAATCGTGCTACCCTACGGAAATAATGGTTATTATGAGTGATACTTAGAAGATAGTCTCTCGCTGACTTTTTTGTAGGTCCTTTTAATATCTACAATTGTGTAATATATTAATTTGAAATATCTCTTATGGTTTACTCAGCGTAAGCCATTTAAGCACCCGAATTGATTTACCATGACCAGTTTTTTTTATTTTCGCGGAACCCTAATCTTTTTATAATAAATTAATAACCTAAGTAACTCCTTATTACATCAGCTATCTACTAGTGAAAGACCCTTCAAAATCGAACAACAGACAACAGACAGACAAAAGTTTAAAAAAAATTGGTGTTTTGTTATATTTACTTTATACTTTACTTTTATATACTTTGATATGCATTTTGTACAAAACTATTATTTCGACATTACGAACAGACACTTTAATTTTATTAATTGTATGGATTATTTATTAAAGGAATAAACTTACATGTTATTGAATTTTACTTAATAGTATTTAAAAATCTAATAACAAAACAATCGTTCTTTGAAATACGAAATTTATGTAACAATATATTCTATAAACTTGAAGTTAGTACAAACCAAATAGTAGGTAGTATTACTACAGAAATAGCGATATGAATATATAGCCTGAAGGGATCGCGCGGGGACGAACTGAAATGTCTTTTTTATAATCTGTTTACTTGCCTCCTGTTTACTACACAATCTTTTTATACTAAAGTTCCTCGGTTTTTTTTGCAGATATTTTTAAGAAAAGATTTATACTACATTTTGTTTGCATTACTTTATTTTTATATACATCAATATGTACTTATTAATTTATTAATAAGGATAACTAACAGCTAAATTGTCAAATTAAAAACAGCAAAGGAATTTGTATGCCAATAACAAGTCATCACGTTTAAAAACCTGTGGAAGATATAAAAATTTGAACAACTATACTAACACAACTATTATTACTGCTAATATTATTATTTTTAATTGTTACTCCAACAATATTACACATTATACAGTGTTATTATAATTATGTATAAGTAGTATATCTGATGCGTATGTTACTTATAGGAGTATAAAGCATCTCTCGTAGCTCCGTATATTGAAAATAAATAATTGAAAATGATAATAACAATAAACATGTACACAACATTTACTTATTAAAAAAAAAGAAAAATAAGCACCGTTTAGCCGAAACTATACTGGAGTGGAAAGGATCCAGTTTATTGCCTACACATATCATTGAAACGTTTGATTGCCCGCACTATAAAAGAGTTTGGCCTGTAGTTAATAATATAATAATTATTAACACTTTTTGTTCTTACTATATAATATATAAATACTACGATAAAACATACCATACCATTACGCCTGTATCCCCGAAGGGTTAGGTAGAGGTGTACTAATGTACACCCACAGTCCGCCGGGTATGTTTTTAAGTCCCATGTAATAGGTGGCGAGCCTATTTCCATTAATCGGGCAGAAAGCCTAACTTCGAGCTGCTACTGAGAATTTAATAGAAAACCCCAAAAACACTTTGTTCGACCTAGGTATCTAGCCAAGGACCTCGAGCATGCATAGCAGTCGCGCTTCGGACCACAAGGCCAATGAGGTGATAAAGATATTCAATTATTATATTGCAAACGATACCAAAAAATTATAAATGCAATGAATATGACATGACAAGCTCGTGGCGTAGTGGTATCACTACTATTACGCCAAGAGGTCGTGAGTTCGATCCCAGCACTTCACTGAGTTTTGTGTCACCTAATAATTCAATACAAGCTTTGTTTAGTTTGGAATTAAATAGTCCTTTGTGAAATTGTGTCTCCATATTTATTTATTTGTTATTTTATTTCAATTCTCTTATTTTTAACAAAAACCTACAAATTTTGTGCATGTTTTTTTTTAGAAAGATAAACTGTTTCTTTTACCGTATACCTGCAAAACCCAGTCTGATTTGCTCGTTGGAGACGAAGCGTTTAACAAAGTTTAACTGTACATAAAATTTTATTGACTCGTATATGAAATAGTGAGACAATTCCGGCTCGAATCCGGCAACTTTCCCGAGTCATTAGACGCATTTTTATTACACAATGACGATAAACATGTCGTAAGATATCGAGTGAAAACATTCATAGAATTAGTTCCCTCGAACATTCGATACGATCCGATTATTACGTTTATTGTATTCGATTATCAAATTTATTTGTTATTGTGCAATTATTATTGTTTATTATCTGTATATAAATGGATTCATTTCAATTTAATGAATTGATTTCATTTGTATTTAAGTTATACGTGTCAGTATTTTGTACAATTTTTATTTATTTTCTATCCTATTAATATTACAATTGTTTGAATATTTTTTACTTAATCACCCAAAAACGGTTGAACAAATTTAGATGAAATTTAATCCAAATTGGATTTAATAGTTTATAACCTGGATTAACACATAGGATACTTTAATCCCGGTAAAGAAACAATTCTGAAATCCATCCAGACGAAGTCGCATGCAAATGCTGGTAATAAAATATGTTAATATTGTTAGGGCCCTTTCATCAGGTGCTACGATTTAATTGCAAAGCACCACTGCCATATCTATTTCTGTCGCAAAGGCGAAATGCTTTTACTATTATGTTCCGGTACAAATTATATTATTTGGCATCACACACTGGCACCCAAAAAATGCTAACGCAATCCTCAGGAGTAGCAGCCTATCATGGCTGGCCTTAAGTGAGAGGTCCTTTTGATGTCAGTTTTACATAGCTATAGACTACAGTAACCATTTAATGTTAGGTGAACTGTATATCTGTTTGGTACTTCAAATCCTTTAAAAAAACTTTTATAACAGAAAAATTTTAATATATTATCTATACCTATCACCTTTAGGTTTAAACTTGTCATAATATTATCGTAAAATCGTCGTACTTTAAATAAAATACCAATTTAGGGACACGATCGTTAATTTATTATCATTGGAAAAAATGGGATGTCAATGAGTAAACTCTTCGAGAAACTTTGTGAATTAGGACCAGTATTACCACCAGTATACCAGTATTATATACAAAGTCAACAATATACACGTATATAAGCGTGGTATTCAACACAATCTTAACTTTTATGTACCTTTAAAAACTCTCCCGAATCAACTTCGCGAGAGTAGACTGGCATTATTTATTGCTAACAATTTTACTTACAAAGGGAAAATATTGCGGTACATTTTTCCAAAGTGCGCGTTCTCTCGCGGAACTCCTAATTTCTAATGGGCCATTTGCCACTTTGTCAATTGCGCCAATAAATCTGGCCGAGTGGCCACCGGCGGCGAGTGAGTTATTGCCGTGTCTTGTGTTAAATGTCGCGACATTCTTTTGTTTTTCTTCTCATAAACGAAGCTATTGATACTGTTAAGTGACAATAATTATAAATAGGTTCTTGTAATAGTAAAACAATCGCTGGGTGAGTTATTTTTTTATTCCAGAAATTTTATCTAATTTGTACTTCAACCTGTAATTAGTGATATAAACATATCTTGGGTTCAAAAATGTAAAACGATTCTAATATTATTACAGTTTTAATAACACTCTCCATAAACAAAATATTGAGCTGTCGAAACTTCCAAAAAATAAGACCGTAACAGTGGTAAAACTATGATAAATTTTTATCAACCTGCAAAATTTTATCGAAAATGTCAATTGATCAGTTTTATTGGAGGTTCCAATCTATTATAATATAACTAATGGATTTCACTTTGGCCGGTTAAAAGCAAAGTTGGTGAATCGTATTCTATGTTCGAATTTCAACTGGGCTAACTTTTTAAATGATGCTCATGTGAAAATAGTGGCATTTCTGATGGTGTTTTCAGGTCGTATAGACGAACAGAAAACATCACCAGTCAAATAAAAAGGTTACGTTATGATTTCATGTGTTATGTTTTTTTGCCATTTATTATTATGACTCTCTACATTGTAAAATAGAATGGTTACCTTTCTGTTTGTCTTTTAAAATGACTTCTTGGTACAATTTTTAGAATCGTTACTTCTTGTGTCAAGCGTCTTAATCATTATCTTTTTTCAAGCAAATTAGATATCACTATGCCTAATGGTAAGTACAACACAATCCAAAAAGAAGTACTATCAGCGAAAGATCTGCAGTCCATCCTCGTCGTTGCCATGCTGTCGTGCATGCCTCTCGGGAAAATCGAGCCAAAAATACAAGAAAACCAAAAACAGTCGATTGCGAAAGGTATGATGAAGGTTGATGTATATGATTATAGTATCCCAGTGGTATACAGATCCTGGCCACCCTGCGTTATTGCTGTATATAAAACGGTTAAACCCGGAACGCGACACACCTAAACGTTCTAGTATGGTGGGTACATGATGGTCGCGATACAGTCGGACGCAGTCCGCGATTTGACTATATTCAAAAATTAAAGTAACTTATTGAGTAATATTGGTCTATAGATATAAAATTGAAAACACTAAAAATCTCGAAAAGGCAATGGATTATTTATTTAATGTTCCATTTTGAAAATTCATATTTTTTGTCTGTATGTGTCAATTAGAAAACGTGACGTCATCATTCGGGGAATATGAACGTTTAGACCATTAGACTCTTGCGTGAGTTCGGTGAGTTGTCACATTTTTGTCAGTTCACCTGCTACTTTTCTTGTTACCTGATTGTCACCTTTGACGGGTTTGACATATAAAATAAATGATGACATCAGGAAACAATAATGCCGCATTTTTGTAGTGTATTTTTTATGTAAATAAAAAATAATTTTAAATCTCTTTTTAGGGTTTAATGATGAATTTGTCTTTGTTCATGGGTATTAATATATTATTATACAAAGTGTTTAAATAATTTTTTTCAAAGTTCTTTGCTCCCGGTTTGTCGTGTCCTTCCACTCAGCTACCTAACTTTGTGCGTATGGTACCCGTAATATCATAATCTGGTTTTATTAATATTAAATTGAAACGTTGACACATGTCTCATAAAATTCTATAATTCAACGCTTTAATACTTTACGAATACATTGTGTTATTTCTTTAAAAATTGAAAACAAGACTGTCTATGATCTGTCTACTTTTAACTAGCGGAACAATAACTGATTACACTGAAATTAAATTACTGAAAAATAGATTCTAGGAAAAAAGTTGATTACGCAAACAAAAACACATTCAATACGTCCCAGTAGGAACCCATAGTGATAATAAAAAAGCGAACATAATTTTTTACGAACAATAAACATTCATTTTAATTGCATATCGACTATGCTCACATGTAATTAAAACTTCCTACATAAAACACTAAACAAACGCGTCCTCCTTGGTACTCTCTGTTTATTTAAAACCCGAGCTTCGGTTAGAGAAATATCCCCAACTAATCCTGAAACTGCTTGCCGTGTTTAGAACACTAGTTTTGTATTCACCACAACACAATTTAATTGCATATCGACTATGCTCACATGTAATTAAAACTTCCTACATAAAACACTAAACAAACGCGTCCTCCTTGGTACTCTCTGTTTATTTAAAACCCGAGCTTCGGTTAGAGAAATATCCCCAACTAATCCTGAAACTGCTTGCCGTGTTTAGAACACTAGTTTTGTATTCACCACAACACAATTTAATTGCATATCGACTATGCTCACATGTAATTAAAACTTCCTACATAAAACACTAAACAAACGCGTCCTCCTTGGTACTCTCTGTTTATTTAAAACCCGAGCTTCGGTTAGAGAAATATCCCCAACTAATCCTGAAACTGCTTGCCGTGTTTAGAACACTAGTTTTGTATTCACCACAACACAATTTAATTGCATATCGACTATGCTCACATGTAATTAAAACTTCCTACATAAAACACTAAACAAACGCGTCCTCCTTGGTACTCTCTGTTTATTTAAAACCCGAGCTTCGGTTAGAGAAATATCCCCAACTAATCCTGAAACTGCTTGCCGTGTTTAGAACACTAGTTTTGTATTCACCACAACACAATTTAATTGCATATCGACTATGCTCACATGTAATTAAAACTTCCTACATAAAACACTAAACAAACGCGTCCTCCTTGGTACTCTCTGTTTATTTAAAACCCGAGCTTCGGTTAGAGAAATATCCCCAACTAATCCTGAAACTGCTTGCCGTGTTTAGAACACTAGTTTTGTATTCACCACAACACAATTTAATTGCATATCGACTATGCTCACATGTAATTAAAACTTCCTACATAAAACACTAAACAAACGCGTCCTCCTTGGTACTCTCTGTTTATTTAAAACCCGAGCTTCGGTTAGAGAAATATCCCCAACTAATCCTGAAACTGCTTGCCGTGTTTAGAACACTAGTTTTGTATTCACCACAACACAATTTAATTGCATATCGACTATGCTCACATGTAATTAAAACTTCCTACATAAAACACTAAACAAACGCGTCCTCCTTGGTACTCTCTGTTTATTTAAAACCCGAGCTTCGGTTAGAGAAATATCCCCAACTAATCCTGAAACTGCTTGCCGTGTTTAGAACACTAGTTTTGTATTCACCACAACACAATTTAATTGCATATCGACTATGCTCACATGTAATTAAAACTTCCTACATAAAACACTAAACAAACGCGTCCTCCTTGGTACTCTCTGTTTATTTAAAACCCGAGCTTCGGTTAGAGAAATATCCCCAACTAATCCTGAAACTGCTTGCCGTGTTTAGAACACTAGTTTTGTATTCACCACAACACAATTTAATTGCATATCGACTATGCTCACATGTAATTAAAACTTCCTACATAAAACACTAAACAAACGCGTCCTCCTTGGTACTCTCTGTTTATTTAAAACCCGAGCTTCGGTTAGAGAAATATCCCCAACTAATCCTGAAACTGCTTGCCGTGTTTAGAACACTAGTTTTGTATTCACCACAACACAATTTTTTGTATAAATTAAGGTAGCAAATAATTGTTCGAACTGATGGTAATCAGGTACCGTAGGCTATATATGCTTGTAATACCACTGATATCACTAGTGCAGGCCTTTAAACCCACCATCTTTAAGGAGGTCTGGAAACCCTACTTATTTTGGCTGCGATTTTTTGTAGGATGGAGGGAGGTATTTCGCCAGTCAGGCTGCTCCAAGTCTCTGTGCCCTCTGTGTGCTCTGTGCTGTTTTTAATATAGACAACGATATATATTTTAATAAATTTTACGGTATAACAGTGTCCTGACGGTAGGTACGAGTTCTGTAATTGGTCAAAGCTGGTAGGCTTGGTGACGAAACATATATAAAGATAATGAAGAACTCTTCCTGTGAGTTTATTTGACACATCGCCTTATGAAGTCAGCTGATACTCTGCTTCCCAGTGTATTTTTCATTGGTATAGATATAACCTAAATATATTTTCATCAAATTATATAGTTTCGTAAATAAATGTTTTACGAACCATGTTCATGATATTCGTAAATCTTGTATTAGATAATAATATAGAGAAAAAGTCATCTTTGAGGTTATTAGTTATATTTAGTTCGATATATATATATATAGATACCATGATCAGTAAAATAAACCTCAACTGACCTTCAAATAATTATTGTACAAGACAATTTTTAACAAAAAGAAAACCAACTTTAATTATTTTGAAGTTTCCTCGAATATCTTCGAAGTTGATCGTTTAATGCCAGTGAAACTAATAGGAAGAAACTTGAGGTATCCCCTGTCAAAGAAAAAAAAACATGCAAATGGTTCATAAACAAAGAACTTATGGCTGAACATCCTTAAAAAAGAACATTCGAATTGAGTAAAATCAGTATTTTTTAAGCCGGTTAAAAATACAATTAATAAAAATTAAGTTTCTGTTTGTTATTTCAAAATAACAGCTTTTCACTAAATGCTTATAAAAGTATATAGGGTAACCATAACTAAAAAAAAAAAACACTTTTTAAATTTTTGTCTCTGTTTGTTCTGCGTAATCTCTGAAAGGGTTTGACCGATTTTTACGGGACCTTCAATGGCATATAGCTGATGTTACAAGGCCACTTTTATTTCAGAAAAAGAATTAGGGTTCCGGGCATAAAATAAATAGCATCTTTATTTTTTTAAATAACCGACGGGCGACTTCCGTGGGTGGAAGCAGGGTCACTACAATACCAACATTCTGTAGCATATGCGAGCGGAGCTGCAGGCACAGTTAGTTTGTAAATAAATATAAATTGGTTTTTGTTTAACAATTTAAACTTTCCTTAAGCTCATACATTCACTTAACTATCCCTCACATACGAGAGCTGTTTATTTAGAGCCGGGACCACGGCTTTAGCAATATATCGCTCTAATTCCGGAACTGAGACCACACACTATCCTTGGTCCGTACATATCACAAACTGACAACATTTGTCCGACATGCGAACATGTTGGAAGTCTATACCCTGAATTTTGGATGCGACTGACGTTACGAGTTGGTCGGCGGTTTTCAGGTGGACAGAATACGCAACTACGTTAGAACTGTAAAGTTTTAGACGTTAAATAAACGTGTCACGAATTAAAGCTTTCATTCCATTTGTGAATTTGAACTTTCTAGCTAAATTAGTTGATGGATCGTGTAATAATATATTGAATATAGTTTATTTTCTGACATTAATTGGTTTTTAGTTCCATAATAGTTATTAGCTCTTCATTAAGCGACATAAATACTCATTATGTAAGAATATTACAAATTTACTTGTATTATACGTATTTAAGAATATTTAAAATGTTCTTGAAGTGAAAACTTTGTTAGTATGGTTGTGATTTGAAACGAGATAAAACGAAAAACCGACACTAAAACAAAAAAAATCTTATCAAGTACGAGTTGGACTCGCGCACCGAAGGTTCCGTAATTGGACAACCATATTAACCAAAACAATTAGGTAGCGTTACTGAAGAAAGCACCGAACAATTTTAACGAAAATATAAATTTATTGCGGGACAAACTTATTTTTACTGTTGGAAAAATGTTGTCCCCATACATCGACATATGCCGCGGCCCAATTACCAACTGCAAATAAGTTTGTAATCGTAAAGCAATTTTTTTAAAATGATGTATGTAACTACCAAATTAGATATTTCGGTTTTTTTTTTATTTGTGCTTCTTGCCAAATTTCGTGATTTCGTCTTCACGGCTCCAAGGGTTTACAGACTTGACTATTTGATATTAATTTTAACTTAATAACTCCAAGCGCTCTTGAGAAAAATGGTATTGACAGACAAACAGATGGACAATGAAGTGATCCTATAAGGGTTCCTTTTTAATTTTGAGGTACGGAACACTAATACACATACATCTTTAGAATTTATAGCCTGCGAGAGAATGATATAGAATACATTACACAGATTTTCATGTTTTTTTATTACATAATACTTTACCGCCACCATGCTATAGATTCATAACGATATTTGTCATCAAAAGCTCTGGCTCATTTCAAGGATTCGAGAACTCGCGTTGATTGTCGTGATGTCTGTACACGATAACAATAAGGCATCATTGATTCATTAAAAAAAAATGTATGCCTAAGTAAAAACCCCTACAAACTTTATACTTTATACATTGTGTATATACAACTATACATATTATTTATGTACATTTTAATATGCATTTTGACCAATTTTACTTCAGACTTCATTAATACGAGACTGGCAATTGCCATTTCCACCGAGGCATATGTAGTTCTTTTCTCAAACATGCATGGAAATACTACCATTATTTTCGAAAGAAGAACAGGCGAAGTATCGAATTTACGGACAAAGAAAATCAAATCCATTGCAGGAGCTTTTTTGGATTTGGAACATTACAACGCTCCAGCAATGTTGTATGAAACGGCGTGCTGGGGTTATTAAATACTCTTTGATTGGATCTCTTTTATCTTTCCTGGCATGTCCGTAAATTCAATACTTCGCGTGTTCTTTTTTCGAAAATAATGACAATATTTCCATGCATGTTTGAGAAAAATCTTTTACTTATAAAGCTACTACTACTAATAAGTGAGGATATAATATAAGTTTTAGATGAAATATAATAATTAATTATTCCGCGTTGTATTTGCTTGCTAGATGACAACAAGAATTCTGATAAGACGAACATTATGCACATTAAATTACAAGACAATAATAGTTTTAAGGTCCATTAAATTTAATTAAGGCTAGTCATCAGTCACCGCGGACCGCACCACGTCACTGCTCGTGCAAGATAACGCTGGGTCAGGCTGCACTAACCCGCCAAGTGATGAATGTACCCTAAACAGACCTCAAATATTCCACCGTTGACAGGACCCAGTGAAATGTTTGAATAACCCATGCAATTAAACGGAGATAGTGTGACGGAGAGTTCCGAGTAAAATCGATTCGGTCTTAAGTCGCGTTTAAGTTATGCCGTATTATTCATAAGTTTGTTACTCTGACGTCGGAAGGTCCAATGCAAACAGACTGATTCTTGTTATTAATCATTCACCGCGGCTCCCAGTTATCAAGTAGAGGTAGCGTGATGAAGTGGCGGTTCGCCTAATTGTGATTATCGCTAACTAGGTGTTGACTGCCGCTGACCACCGGTCATTTATAATGCACTTTATAATATAACTTTATATACTATTTGAAGAAGAGTATATAATGGTGAGTGCAATTTGTATTGTTAATTAATTATTAAGAGAAATTTGATGAAATTACAAAGTTGGCAATTATAATAATTGTCGGATGTCGAATCTGGTACCGGGATCAGATCAGATGGTTATTGACTGTGTCATGACCACTATACACATTGCAAATTGTAACAAAACTGTGTGTATTCCGGTAGTAGCATTTTAGAACAAGTCTTCTACTAGACTTAGCGTGCTACCATCTAGGGCCACATCGTCACTTAAGATCAGATGAGATTGTGGCCACAGCGCTAAAGCCAGCCAGTACATAATGTACATATACATTTGCCGAGAGGCTTGCAGGCCGGCATGATAGCAACCATCTTCACCTTGCTATGCGACTATAAAAAAACATATATAACAAATTAAAGAAAATGAGCATTTTTTGTTTTATTGTTAGTGGAGTCGACATTGTTATTGCAGAGAACCTATCTTGTCGATTACGTGTCAGTGATTATTCGAAATTAAGCAAATTGTCTGATACTTGGTGAAGCTACGTGTCTAATAAAATACTTGAACGTTACTCTCTAAGCGTATTAAATGCAATCATTCTCACTTAATCGCGCAATATTATAGAATATAATAATAAATAAAACTTGTTTTCGTGCTGGCAGATAATATAAAAATGTGAAATAATATATTTTAATATCATTCTTTTTACTGCCATTCGTCTAATATACAAACAGATTTGATATACGAGTACCATATTTGATCTATGTGATCACATCCAGTTGTAACTCCGGTATGTGTATTGAAATATTAAATATCTACAAAGGCCTCGACGCTTGCTCGTTAGACGAAACATCATTTACCTTCTCAATCCTCATTAAAATTTGTACGACAGTTCCTAAATTCTACTCTTTTCTCCGCACCTCCATTTCAATATACAGGAAAAAGTGGAAGAGCGATGTGTACGTAGCGCCGAGCCGGGCTGGCAAAACTTTTACCGCCCACTCCCACCGGTGGAGGCAAAAAGTGTTGCCGACGGGTGAGCGGGTAGTTATAGCTATGTCGGGGAAAAGTTTTCCGTGTTGCGGGTTGGGGGTGGTGGGGGGAGTGTGAGCGCATGCGCTTTACCTACGCCGCAAAGCTGACACGACAGTCCTGTACAGGACTTTGTCATCAACGCGGGCGTGTTGCCGAAATCAACTTAAAATTCACTGTTTACGTAAAGAACGATAATGAGTTTTATGTAACTTGAAGGATGTTTTCACCTTAATGCTCAGAAAAAGATATACATTTTTATATTTGGAACAAATCCATTCCATTATCAATAAAACCGTTATATTGTAGGTTTTTTTTTATTTATGAAAGTAATCTAAATACATGTTTATGTTAAATTACAGTTTTACAACTTTATAAAATCAGTTAGGTCATGCTAAGGGTACTGTGGGGGTAATCGATATTATCTGCCTCATACCACAGGGTAGCAAAGTAACGGCTAGCTTTTGGCACCGCCTACGACGTGGTCCGCAGCACTGTTGGGAAATCACTTTGAATAATAAGGTTGGGGTTGTTAAACAAGAAAAGAATAAGTTATTATTTATAAATGAACTATATGTATGATTACGTATTTATCTTTATTATTTTAAAAATTATTACTGATCCTTTTTGTTTTTAAAAAATTCCACGCGTTTTTTATAAGTGGCTGTTAAAAAAGTTGTATATTAAATTTGCTTATATGAATTGAGAATGCTTGTCAATGTCTATACATAAAGCGAAGATTCGACGTTTGAATACCTTTACGTTTAAAAATATATTATTTAAAGTAAACGCATCTATATGTGTTTGAAATGCAAGTAAACTATGACGTCATCACAATAACTATGCCGCTGACTCGAACAGCAGAAGTATCTTCTGAACTTGAAAACGACTCGCGCGCAACTTTCCAACAGGATTTGTTGCGACTTGTTGTTGTTCTGTTTGTTACTAAACTAAATTTGAGTTGCTAAACTAAAGTTTTGGATATTTAAAGTGAACTTTTTCTCGGAGTCAACGGCCGAGCCGCTTAGACCGTCACCCAGTTTCAGAGTACCTACCCACGGAGTTATGGCAGTTGTTCACAAACTACTTGCTCCAACGGACAGAGGGTTGCAGTTGTAAGGTCATGGCGCTAATTTGACCTTGCCTAAGTTTCCCACGGACTATTCTCTTATGGCTTATGCTTCAGTTTGGTTATTTGGTTCGAATATTTAATCGCTTATAACTAACTCCTCGGTTACATCATAAGATTATATTAATTTTAGAAGTTTTGGTTTTTCGAAATATAGTATTTTATAAATACAAAACGTTTTCTACTGAATAAGGAATTTTAAACATTTATTTATTGGGCTTAATTATTTAATGATATTTTTATTAAAAAAGTTTTTTTTTTTTATTGTAGCACCAAAAGTATAGGAAAAAATGAAAGCAAGAAATCATTTATTCATAAACAACAAGACAGATTTAAAATAAAGATAAAACAAGAAACTGATAACTTATGCTGGAACCTGCTGTAATCAGTCACGGTGCGTCAGAACGCAATAACAGAAACGTGTGAAAAATGTGTAAAATCAAAATATTTTTTATTCAATTTAGGCCCGAAGAAGGCACTTATGAATATGAAAACACTACCACCGGTTCAGAAAACACTCCAACCATCGAGAATAACCGCCAAGAAAGTCGATCGGGTTTATCAACATCTTATTTCTTTTTTTTAAATTTTTTTACAGTATTATATTATATACACGTATTATAATTTTCAGTAGATATACAGAGAGGGAATCACAGCCAGACATCACCATCATACGTAATCAGCAACCCTTTAATAACCCTTTCGACAATAAAACTTGCTTAACATGATTCTCGAACTTATTATCCGGAAAATAGGTAATATGCTTAGGAAGTTTTAAAGAACTTAACATCATTACCTAAAAAACTTTTATGTGTTTTACTAAGCCTAAAGATGGAATGACTATTTTATATTTATTTCTAGTATTGAAATTGTGCCTGCTAGTTAAAAGTTCAAAATAATCTTCATTTTTCCGAACATACACTTTAATATACACAATAACAATAAAAATTTATTAAATACTTCTACTTATATAATAAGTATTAGTAAAAAATAACTAAAAAAGGCATATATAAATAAACAGAAAATAGTCTGGAATCTATATATCAATAGATTAAGTAAAAGCTTTCGGTACCTTTTTAAGCGTATTGCGTGCACGGAAGACTGAGATTTGGCATGGTTAAAGATTATATGGAGAAGGAGTGCAGAAAGCTGAAATTTATCTATAATATCTGTTACTAATATATTAAATTAGGTAATTAAATTAATACTGCGAATCCTAAACTGAACAGTGCCATGGAACTTAGACCCTCCAAAATATTGACATTGTCCCTTGTTGAAAAATGACAGCAAGTGTTGTAGATAATACTCACTATTTATGAACACTGTAAATGTCAAACAGAAAATAGTCTATGATCAAAAATTCGCTGGTCGAATTGCGACCTTAGGGCGATTGCTAGTAAGATAATATTATTTAATATAAACAGTACTCTGTACTTGATAATAAACAGAGTGTATTCCAAAAATAACAACGACCACCGAGTAATCTATAATTATTATTACCAGTAGTCGCTATCATGGTGGCCTGTCTCCTAACGTTATGATTGAAGGAAGAATGTTCAAAGCTAAGTCTACGCCGGATTTTTGAATAATAAAAAATCATCATAGTACATTCTTGCATCAAATATAAAATAACATAACTATCTTAGATCAAAAATATATGTATATAAATATAAATCTTCTATGGTCCAATGTAGATTTTTTGAGATGTGAATTAACGAACACAATAAAATATATTATTTTCAATATTATTATTATTATTATAAATATAATATTATTATAAATCTCCTCCATTACCATCTGATTTTAATAGAAGCTACCAGTATTTAGGAAAGGACTTGCTCGAGTACAAATTTCCCTCATTACCTTCGTCGCAAAGGCATTGGGACGAGCCGCTCTGTGAACTAGTCCGAATTTTTTTATTAAATACGTCAGCTACTGGAGCTGATCGTGCTCGTTTTTTGGCCGTGAACGCTACACGCTCTCTCTTCTGCAAACATGGATACACTTTTAGATCTTGCGACGTTTAGAACTGCTGCCTGTTTGAGGCTAGGAACGGTATGCTGCGTACCACATCGGTGCCGCTGCGGCCTCAACGTGGATGAACTCGGTCACCACGGACTCTCTTGTCGTCGGAGCGCTGGCCGACTTTCTCGGCATAGCTGCTTAAATGATGTCATCCGTCGGGCTCTTACCAGCGCTGGAACTGTCAGTATTTTAGAACCCACAGGTTTAATACGTGTTGATGGTAAAAGACCAGACGTTATGACTTTAGTTCCTTGGAGGATGTTTTTATAAATACAATTATTAAATAAACTTAATATCCTTTATATTTTCTTCTTTATGTCTTTTAGATAATATTGATTAATATTTAAAATGATTTTAGTTTGGGTATTCTTAAAGCTCATACCGGTCAAATACCGTAAGGTGAGATTGAGGTGAGGGGAGGTTTTATTTAGTTACTGTTTTTAACACACGCGGACGACTTCGCTAAACTAAAAATAAAGGAAATAGTAATCCTACAAACTGAAAAAATAAAAGTATCGTCTGTAGGCACTTATCCTACTCCTTCACATTTCCACAGATTTACAACAGTTATACTGTACAATACCGAGATCGCCAATCTATAGCCAACCCATCGCGTGGTCAGCACCGGTTCGTAACCCGCTCCCGACCCGCGCCCACGCCGCCCCAGATAAGAGCGCTCCCAACGACTTATCAGAGAGACGGCGCCCCGTGTGTATGTTGAATCTTGTGATAAAAATATTATCGGAACCTAAATAGTTTGCCTGCTGTAAATAGTATAAATTAAAAAGTTTAACAGTAATTGAGCCTGTGTTTATCTATACGCACTTCAAGGATACCTAAACGTTTACGATTTGTAAATTTTTTTTTATTATATATTCAATTTAGACATAATAAAACTTTACATATAATACCCATATAATTTATAAGACATGTTTGTTTCATTCACCGCCACCGGGTCGGATAATATTCACATTATCCAAAAAGAATCGGCAAATCAATCGACTGTACCTAACATTATTGTAGTAATTTGCACGCTAGTCATACATACAGAGATCTCTTTTTTCAAAATCAACAAAACGCAGATCAGATTATAGTATTACATATTATATTATGAACTCTTCAGAAAATTTAAAAGATTATCGTGAAAACCATTAATTCTCAGTTTAAATAACACGATAAAGAGTTATTAATTTTGTTATATGTAACAAACACAATCAATGTCACAATCAGCCCCGTTCGACTTTATTAAATGGATGTTCATCATGGCCGTCAAAGGCTTCAAACAAATTGGCCACGACAAAATAACGCGGTAGATAATAGCCGTTTACAGAGACCGAGCGAGACCGCCTCGGGCGTCGCACCTGACTAACAAAATTAATTATAGACCAATAAGGAAATATTAACCGGCCGCTTAATAAGCCGTTTTCGGGGATACACCACAATTAAATTTCGAGGGTCTGACAGTCATTATTTATAAACAATAATATATCACAACGATATTTTCAAGATGGCGCACGCCGTATGCCGAGATGCTTTCGAAAATTCGAGGTTTGGCTAATGTTACTGCGGAGTAGTATCATATTTAAAATGTTTGTTTTCGTCTAACAATGATACAATTATGGCAATGGCGATTCTGGAGGTAGTGTGTACGAACGCGTCAATCGATGTGAGTTCGAATACCTACAATGTGCTTGATCATTCGGTGAAGGAAAACATCGTGATGAAAACATAGCATGGTGGTAGGGTATTTTCTAATGCCCGCCTGACTAGCTACTACCCTCAAGTTAAAAATCTGTGGCCAAGCACTTAACTGTTTGTTCCGGCAAAAGCACTTGACAGCCAGTCCCCCACTAGGCTTAGTGTCTTACCATCTTGCATCAGATCGCCACTTAACATCTGGTAAGATTGTGGTCAAACGTTGAATGTAAATAATAATTTAAAAAATATGGTCAATCTTTTGTAACTATATAACAACCTACAAAGTTCGAAAAGAGATTTTAACTTATATTGATATCTAATATCTGGACGAGCTATCTTACAAAAAGAAAATCACCTATATAGGGAAAAGTAGAATGTAAAACATTATCTAAATACATAATTTCATCCAAATTGTTGGAAACGTTACCGAGAAATCGTTACGAGAAAACGAACAAAATATATTTATATACAGTGTAAACTCTTTATAACGAAACTCAAGGGACTGAGCATTTTTTGACGTTATAGAGAGTTATCGTTATATGGAGTGAACAAAAAAACAACCAAATTAACAAGAATTTTTAATATGTATGTCTTAGATAATAAATGCTTATAAATTATTGTTTACACATATAGTCTGATAACTTTGTCTGACGTTTTTTGCTATGCCAGTACTTGTTTTGTATTATTTTATGTATTCTATTCATATCTTCTTCTATCAAACTTTTTCGTCAACACTAATTGCTTTCCGTTTACTGGCCATGTTAACAGTTTCAAAGTAGGTTTACGACTGATAATACGATAGGTACCCAGTATGCTTGGTTGAAGACCATCACTTCCGAGAAAACAATGCGTCATACTGCACGTGTCCAAGGCAATTAAGGATAACAAAAGCTAGACATTGCTACACAATGGCCGGATAGTTTATACTTTTTGCTAAACACACGGTAGATCAATATGCTCTGATCAGACCGTAACCAATATTTATTAATTCAAATTGGTCAACGCCAATGGAATCTGCAATCATTGCATGACAAATGTGGTTGCTTGGTTTGGTTGCTCGAAAACCATATTCTATTGGTTCTACTACAATGAAATAATTTCACTGGTCAAATGAAGTTACTTTAATATAACCTATAAATAAATTTTCATACAAATCATTACAGCCGTTTTCGAGAAACCAATACAAATATTTTACCGACACCCAATATGAATGTTTACAATTAATACAATTAAATATCGTACAAATGGGTATATTTTAAGCAAATACCTACAGGAAAAAAACTATGTACATTTAAGAAAAATATTTAAACAACCTTATCTCAACAAATAGACCCAGTTTTACTTGATTAAAATAATCATTGTAAATTAAATTAAATAAATTCACGTATAATAAGTAATTAATTAGTTACAATTCAAAAATATTGTCGAAAAGAATACTAAAAGTAGGTATTATCCAATTTACATTTTTTACAAGATGCTAAAAAAATGATATAGGTAGTTGTAATAATATGTAAGAACATGCGAGGATGATTATTAAAAATAGCATAAGATATATAGATATAAAAGGAACATTTAGGAAAAAAAATCAAGTGAGTTAGGAGTCATAAATTCTCAAAATAAATCACGAGTGATTGGCAGTTTAAGTAAAATATACTTTTTGTTTAAAAAAAAACCTTCATAACAAAGACGTGAATTACAAATTATTACAAGAAATTTCCAGTAGCTGTGTCTACTGGCGTAGCAGGGAGCAAAACACGGGCGTACAACCCGTATTTATGGTTATATGACGCAAAAGTTTCCGAGCGTAGGAGCTAAAGCCATCGATTTTCAAAACTTTTTCATGGAAATAAACCTACTTTCGTTGTGTACGCGTGCTGTGCGATTGTGTGCGTGGCCCGTGTCTCACACAGACAGCCGTAGCTTTTGAGGTCACATGTTTTTAACGATATGAAAACGTGAAGCTTCAAAGTTATTTAGAAATAATTTAATTTAACTGTAACTGATATTTATATTTCATGATGTTTTATATAATATTTGATTAACGAAGGCGTTACTTTGCGGAAATCCATCGTAAAAAAAATAATAAGTAGCTAAGAAATTTCGGATAAATTATTATTTAATAATTCTAACAAAATCTACTACTCCGTTAAATATCTTTATGTTAACTGTTAATTAAGGAATTTGTTGAAGACTACTTTGAAAAAAAATATGTTTTTAATACTATTATTAATTAGTTATTGTGTAACTTAAGTTATTGAATATAGTATTTACATATTTTAAAATTAGAAAATATATATTACTAGTTGTTCCCCTCTTTTTCACCCGTGTATAATTTAATAGTAATCACTGAAACCACGGGAACATAGGGATAAAAATTAGTCTATGTATTAATCAAGGGTGTCATCTACCTCCATACCAAATTTCATCAAAATTGGTTAATCTGTCTGAGCGTGAAGAAGTAACAATTTCGTCTTTATAATATTGGTAGGCTTTATAAATGTATAGAGGATTATTTAACGTAAATGACAAGTATTTTAAGTTGCCGCTATTTTAGCCCAAATAATATGATGTTGATTTTATGTTTTCTACGTATATCTTTACAATATTTTATATCATTAAACATCAAAAAAACATCGACCGCTTGTATCCAGCGAACGCACACACCGAAAGACAACGTACTTGTAATGGGTCCGCAAAGAAAACTTTTTAAAACTTTTCCAGCGAGGCAATATGGCTCGTGTTCTCGGTCGTTATGTTTTATTTAGGCACCACCCGGCGGTCTCTCTCTATCCTACGAATAAATGTATCTTCATAAATAGGATAGCTATAGCTATTCAAGATTCATTTTACTTGAGCTGCCTTGCCTGGGATACGAAGTAATTATTTGTATTCTGTCATTGACGTGTATTTTTTATATGCTATCATTTTGTAAGTTACGAGTTGTACACTATGTGTGCGAATTAATATAAAGAACTCTGTTTTAACACCGAATCATGATAAAAATTCGGTATTCGATAAAAGTCGGGGTAACAAATAATTATTTTGTAATGCAGCGGTATTTATAAATTCCTTTACCCATCTGGCCCAGAAAGAAAGTAATGTTCTTGTATAAAAAAATATCAGCCACATTTCTAGCAGTTAATTTTTTTTTTTTCGAATTTGTGTATATTTACTATTCAAATTGGTAACACTATCGGCGGACGGTAAGGGAAGCATCGTGTGGCAGCCTGAATGCTTGAGAAATGTTCTTGTAATGTAGTAATATAGAAATATTGATTTCTCAGTGATTAGAATCGCCAATACATCGTGGGCTTGCGTAGTAATTGAGCCCACCATTACCTTACACATTTACCTTTCCTTGGCAAGAGGACTTTGCCCAGAAGTAGGACACTTACAGGATACTATTATATTACTACTTTTGATTTCTAAAATTCCTTACAAAAATGTCGAGAGATCTAAATCCATCGGCGGCACCGCTGTCATGCTTGCCTGCATTAATATCTCTTCACATTACGCTTAATGGATCCGATGTCGTAAGGAAGGAACACACTGACCGGGAGAAAGTTCCACAGCTTCAAGGTACGACAAAGATAAGTCATAGAAATCTTTTTGGTTCATACCGAGATGGAGGTTATCGTAAAACTGTGACTCCGAAGTCCGGCGCATATGGTTCTATTGTGGAAGTGAGAGAAGGGTATTAGGTTGAATAGATCTTCAGAACACTCACCATGATACAGACGATAGAATACGCTCAGCGAGGCGATGTTCCTACGCAGCTGAAGTGGCTCGATGTGTTTGGTAACGTCTGCATCATAAACAATGCGAACAGCCCGTCTCTGCAAACTGTCCAGAGCATCGAGGATATATTTTGCGGATCCATTTCAGAGATGCGAAAAGTATTCCATACACGGCTCAACTTGTGTCTTGTAATGAAGATAGCCTACTTGTGGCTTTTAATTTTTACTTGTGTATTTAAAAGAGTAATAGTGATAAATAGAAATAAAAATATTAGTTAACAATTAAAAGTAGTATTTCATCCTTATATTGTCTATATTATAATAAATTAGCTGTGTCCGCGGGAATCTTGTACCCCTGTTCCCGGCTATTTTAAGACAAAAATGCTTATTGTGGGTGTTCCTTAGAAGATAGATATATACTCTCCCAGACATTTTTGTAGGGTTTTTTAATGAGTATAGTTATGTAGTACATTAATTTGCTATATCTCTTATGGTTTACTCAGCGTAAGCTATTTAAACACCCAAATTGATTAACCATGCCCAGTTTTTTTTTTATTTGTGCGGAACCCTTCTAAAATTAAAGTAGCCCAAGCTACTGACTATAAATTCAGCTATCTACCAGTGAAAGTCCCGTCAAAATCGGTTCAACTGTTTCGGAGATTACCCGGAACAAACAGACAGACAGAAAGACGAACAGAAAAAAATAAAAAAATGGGTAGGTTATAGGTAATATATCGTATATACTTTCATATGCATTTAGTAAAAACTGTTATTTTGACATTACGAACAGACGCTTCAATTTTATTAATTGTATAGATAATAAAGTCATCATCATTCTTTTTCATAATTTAGACTTCAAGTTAGATATGATTGGGTAAAACTTGTTAAATAGTTGAATATAATATTTTTCAGTTACGGAGTTTGGCAATTTATATCGTGTGCACAGTACGTGAAATTTTTAATTCGAATTTAAAAAAATTCAAACAAATACGAAATTGATTACATTGACTTTTATGACTTTTTAATTTATTGTAATGAATGGATTTTTATTACCATGCAAAGATATTGTGTGCCAATATCGTACAGTATATACCTAGTGTAAAGCATTTATTATAGGAAGGCAAGAATGCAGTCTCACGATGGTCGTTTATCAAGATCGCCATCTGATTGGGGCGCGTCTCAGCTGCGTTTTATTGTCAAATTAAAGGCGCCCATTCAAATTTTAATTTATATTTCCTTCGCCATTAACCGAACATTGAAAATTCAATATTCGAATTTATGATTATTTTTTTAACAAATTACCAAACGAAAATCCTATTACATTTTTTCCCTTAGAACTCGCCTAATATAAGCAGATGACCGATGTTAATAAGTGCAATAGTTAAGTTACACATAATCATTAAAAATGACAATTATCTAAATAAAAATTGCGTATTTTATTGTGAACAAATAAATAAAACAAAACTAAAAAAAAAAAAAATAAAGGATAAAAAATACACCACTTTTGGTATTATCTCAACCATAAATATTAAATTCAGATTCACACCCTCTAATAACATTTTCCTTAATCTTAAGTCTCATTTTAAAAGCTCCGACGTTATCAAATAGATGTAGATGTAAAATTACGGAGGTCCGAGGCACCAGAGGCACTGTGCCTCGTAAATTACAAAAGCATTGTTTTATGCGTTCTCATTACATAGATTGTTCTAGAGGGTGGTTTAATATTAATGTTGTTATAGATTTTCAAATTCCGTGAAAAGAATTGCTCACAATGATTTTATATTATCTTTTCGGCTGGATCTATTACAATTAATGTTTAGTATGTTGTTTATATTTGTTTTAGTACCTCTATTATGCGCATTGTTTTGCCGACTGTTATAATTATATGATTTCAAGATATGTATTTTACATAAATAATCGAATATATAATTAATTGATAAAAGCTAATTTATACTATCTTTGCTCCAGGGTTTCATTCATGTTAAATTTATTTGACTAACTCTACAAAACTCCTCCGCCTCCGTTAACGCAGGCGTTCTCCTTTCTCTTGCCAACAGCCATCCAAAATGCTTGATGTTCATGGTTACTGCACCGCTCTTTAGAGTTGTAGCGTGATGTTATATAGTCTATAAAATTTCTCATTAAATAAGTAAAAAAATGCAAAAAGAATTTATCAAATTTGACTGGTAGTTCCAGATATTAGCGCGTTCAAACAAACATACAAAAAAAGTAAACAATACCTTTAGCCTTATAATAATATACTATTGAATGTACATATTATGACTTCGCGTTTAAAGGGAAATCCATGCTGCCTTGAATTCCTTGTGCCCGTTGAATCATGAAATGATTGTCTACTAAGGAAACATACAAGTCACGTTCACCATTGCAGCACGCCAGGAGACATTCTTGTTTTATCTGCGGAATCAATTAATGCCTATGGGGTTCGTCGTGCCTGGTTCGGCTTGGTACGTTTAAATACCTTGAAATTTTTAGGTAATTTTTAATCAAAGAGGTAGTTTTAGTAGTGTCAAACTAAATACTTTACGCAGAAAAATATTATGGTACACGTTCAAGATATTAATTAGCTCATACTATTTTATTTACACTAATAATGATATAGTAATCTAAACATTATGAAATTTGCGTAATAGAAAGTATCTAAGAGTATACTATTAATACAAAGATGTAAAGTTTGTTTATTTGTAAGGGGTAATCTCTGGAACTACTGAAGTGGTTCTGGTATTTTTTCACTATTACTAAGTTATGTTCTCCGTGAGTAATATTTTATTTGTATTAAGTTTTATATTATAATTAACGCATATGAATTCGCGGGTGACTACTTGTATAAATACGCAGTTCCGAATCGATATAATATTTTAAACGTTTATGAAACCAATTTAAAATATTTAATACCTACTTAAAATGAACTTAAGAATTTATTTATATAATATACTAGAAACCATCCCCGACTTCGTAAGCGTTAATTACAATATAAAAGTTAATAAAACACAGTCTATGTCACTTATGGAGAAAGTAGCATTCATCTATCACCAACCAATTTTTTTAAATTAGATTAGTAGTTCTAGAGAGTACCTCCCATAAATAACTACTACTACGACTACTACGACTAGAAACTCGATTGGGTTTATATCAACATTTTATTACACTTTATATTATGTATTGTTTTTAGTTAGTTTAATTTTAATGGATGTGCAGAGAGGGAGTCACATTATCGTAATTATCCACTTTTTATAAAGATAGTATACATGTATTTAATATGATATATTATATTCAATGGATACAAAATCGTATGTTGACACGAAAGGTTCGCGTCGATTTGTCATAATATCGTTTATATAACATCAACATATTTAAAAGCCGGTCGTCCTGTCGTATAATACGGGTATTATTTATTATGTGAACAGTGAAGCAGTTAGCGCGGAAGTGGCGATCGGCTCGCATCCGGCCGAGCAAACGCACGCCGCTTCCGTTTTCCAGCGCGCCTCTCCGCCTCTCTGCCTGACGCCTTCATCGGGAAATTCTATTTTGTTATTTTAGGGATTTCGCGAACGCTGAAAGCTTTGCGCTGTTGGTTTTGCGCGTTTCTGATTATAAAATTACTGTTGTTACTTAACTTTATAATGGAGCTCATATTTTGTTTCGTACTTGTTCGTCTCGGCGTTTTTGTTAAGCTGGTTATCGTTATCATCATGTAAGCGTTCAACGTTCGATGCTAAAATTAGATAAGTATTTAGATATATAGTTAGTCTGTACTCCGTTAATAGTGGAATCCAAATCTCGTATATTTTCTTCTTGTATTTGGATAAGTACAAATTTCATATACAGCGTTTCCTCAGGAACATATATAAATCTTTGATATCATGAAATTATGCAACTTTGCAATAGGATAATAAATTTTCTATATTCTATTTTATATTTCAAAAAATTCTATTTCATTTATTCAACAACTTACTTTTCCTATGCTTCTATTTTCCACAAAACTATGACATCATTACGTTTAAATCTTGGCAAGAATACTTTTTTCATTTGATAATTATTTTTATACGTTTTCAAATATTATATAACAGATTATTATTTTTATAACGTTGTTAATGCAGTATAAAAATAAGTTATGAAGATATAAAAATGATTTAGGCCATTGAATCAGTCAAATACATATAAAATTTAATGGGTTATAAAAATATTATATATAACATTTGTTATTGTGAAAATATTTATAGATTTTTGTAATAATTCAAAATATACAGTGCAACAATTTTGTGTAAAAGCTAATCAAAGTATATCAAATATTAATCCGTGTTAGTGCGGCATTGTCACGTGCTCTCTTGCAACAAACCAAATGGTGCATTCTGCACGCTCACTGTGGTTAATGTTGTGTCATTAGAACCTTGTATGTATCTAATATTAATTTTGTTATTTATACACCAATGACAGTTACGTGTGTTCAAAAAATTCTATCATTATATTACTTTGTTTTTTATTCTAGAATTCAGTTGTAATAAAAAATACTTTTTTATTTTATTTATAGGTTTAGCGTTTGACCGCAATCTCACCTGATATTAAGTAATGTTGTAGCCATGGCCGTAACACACATATAGGTGCTGGGTGATATATTTTCAACTTAAGAGTGGCATTAGAAATGCCCTACCATCATTTTATGGTTTCATTACGATTTAAATATTTCTATATTGAAAGCTTAGCCTCAATGTAGGATTCGGAGTGACGTTAAATGACACTTCATTAAAATATAAAAATAATAATATCTTCAATATAATGCACTCAGTCATAGTAAAAATTGTAAATTTTATTGTTATTTTAATTTATATCTATCTATATATAGTATAAAAGAAAGTCACTATTCGTGTCTGTATGTTTCTCCGCTTACTTCTTCTAAACCACACAATGAACTTTTATACAGTTTTACTGTCATTTGGAGATTTTTTACAAAAGGTTAACAAAATATACAATAGATTCCAATTAAGTTTTTGTATAGCAGAGAAAATCCAACGTTTTGTAATCAAGTCGACAAAAAAAAAATGATTTCGGGCGCTTACGTGGCTTACACTGGCTAAACCTTGACAGATACATGAAACATTGTACTAAAGAATTGTAGATGTTCAAAAACCCTATAGAAAAATCCACAATGGTATTTGTTTATAGCCTAAGGTTGACTCACAGTAACTATTTTTATCTTCTATATTATAATAATTAAAAATATTGTTATTTGTGAAGCTATTTTTTCCAACTCTATATTAATCCTTAAACATATAAATATGTAAGTTAAATTGGGCATTTAATGTAGATTAAAATGGTCCTTTACATTATATCATTTAAAAGAATGCCGTATTAGATATCAGAGATTCAAAATTACGCGCAACTAAAGAAATCAGTCGCAGCGAAACGGTTGGCCGGCATTCCTCAACGATGCTGCCTCTCGCGCCGCGGCCTACCTATGGGCTATGAATTGTGCAACGCGAGCTAATCGCATTTTTCGTAACTATGAAGTTATGAACTATCAATACTAAAGCGATAAACTCTAAATCAATCAAACAAGATTTTTTTAAATAAAAATGCCACCACATTGTAAATTGCCCCATGTGAAGCTGGAACTGATCGTTAGGTTAATATAAGTACACCAAAGATGAACCGAAGCCAACATAACTTTTTAGAATTACTTATTTACACATATCAAGGCATTGCTAGGTTCAAGGAAAATCTCGATAATTTTGATTCATTTGACGTTGGTTTTGCTAAACACTAAACAGATATAATAAGCGAACATTAATAGTGAATTCAATAACATTCATAAGAGTTCTGTTTTACTATATTTTGTTTTGTCGTAACAAAAGCTGTGACACGAAGCAGGATTGTCGTTGCAGTTGTATAAATACTGACTGTAATTAGCATTCTTCGTGCGCTTCACCGTCGTATTTTAATTGTTATTTGGCGTTATTTTTATTAGGTGAATAAGCAGAAGAGTGAACTTTTATAAAATATAGAAAAGACATTTTTTGTTATGCCTAAGTAATTTTTTTTAATATTTTACTTATATCTTGAATTTTGTAGATATACAGAGATCGACATAAATAAAAACAATTATAAAATATATCTACGGTGGATAGGCTAATTGACTAACGTGTCAAATGCATTGGTTATACTATTTCCATTTCTTTATTTTCTCGATGACAGTTCTAATCTGATAGTTGAAGTGTTGTGACCAAATAAGTAATGATATCGATTGCATATATTAATTATATTTTGAACAAAGAAAAATACAACAAAAACATTCAAATATATTTTTTCAAGGTGGGAACACTCAATGGCCCACCGCCATTTTGTGTTTGTTTTAATCAGTCACTCGCAACAAGGCGGTCGTGCTATTCCACTACATTTCTGCTCGATGAGTTTTTTTCACATTATCCATACGTTACGTTGTGTATTTTGTGTTCCTCGGTGTTGATTGCTGCCCAGCTATCAAATAACAAAATGCCGTAAGGATCTGTTCTGAAAGGGCAGGCGAGAGAACTGGTGATCAAGGTTCGTAATTACTTTGAAGCAGAATATCAAAATGGTGGCCCGCTATTACCACTGTCGCAAGTGCGAGAGCGTGTTGCGGCCGCATTAAGAATTAGTGGACCTACTGTTTCAAAAATTACTACCGAGGCTTACGGTACAAGCGGCATGTAGGAAAATAAGCTTCGTACGCCGAAGAAAAAACGCCAACCACGTCGTGTGACATCGGTTGACAACTTCGACGCTGATGCTATTCGCCGTCATATACATCATTATTACTTGCGCAAATAAATTCCAACACTTAAAAAACTTGTTGTTTCTTTACGTGAATGTGGTTTGTTCCTTGGCCAAAAATCGTCATTAAGCTTGGTTATGAAAGAAATTGGATTTTCTTATAAAAAATCGGACAAACGTAAAATATTGATGGAGCGTCACGACATTACTATGGCTCGCTACGAATTTTTGAGCGAAGCCAAAAATATATCAGATTGGTCAAACGTTATTTTCACTGACAAGACTTGGTTAAATGCAAACCACACCAGTATCTAAGAACTGGACTGACGACACCGCCGCTTTTACTAGTTCAGTGCCAATGGGAAAAGGTGAACGCCTTATCATATGCCATGCAGAGTCTACGAAAGGATTCGTGTCAGATGCTTTACTGGCCTTTAAATGCAAGAAAACAGAGGACTACCACGAAGATATGAGCGCGGAGATTTACAAAAGGATGGTTTAAAGAAATGGTGCAATCTCTAGAAGGACCGTCCATAATTATTATGGACAACGCTACATATCACTCCAGACAAATTGATAAAATGTCGACGCAGGCCAATAACAAACAAGAGATAATTGACTGGCTCCAACGTCGTGGCGAAAATGTGGATAGTACTTTATTAAAAGTACAATTAGTGAATATTTTAAAATCGAAAAAAAGCCTCCCTAAAAGATATGTTATCGACGAAATAGCTGCCGAATGTGGTCATTGGGTTCTTCGACTTCCACTGTATCATTGCCAGTACAATGCTATAGAACTATTATGGGCACAAATCAAAGGACACGCCGCTCGAAACAATACCCATCCTCCTTTTACGGCAAACGTTACATTTATTATAAAATGCATGTGCGGGAGTAACTGCCGAAAACTGGGAAAAAATTGTGAGAAGAACCTAAAACATTATAGCGTCGGATTGGGAAATTCATGTGGCATTCGATAATATACAAGTACAGGAACTTATAATAAATGTTGGGGAGAGCTCATCAAGTGACACTGACGATTCATCAGATTTTGATTAAAATAAATAAAAAAAGATTACCTGTCGTTATAATTATTTCGTTTCATTGTCGAGTACCTACCTATATCTACTTATTTTACAACAGCTTCGAAAATTTTGAAGAAGTTGGCATTGTCAATCAAGAATTAATACGTGTAACATCTTGTAATGAAATATAATATTAGTTAATAAATTTGTACAAAAGTATCCGGCAGTAGTTTAGTTTCTTACATTTTATAAAAAAATATCGGGTTTGTTATCGTTTTACGTTTATCGATATAGCTCCATCCCTATCAGTTTCTCCGACTCATAACCTTGTACGTGTGTAAACGTTATATTTTTATAAAATAATGCATACATAATGTAAAAAAGACGCTCGTTCAAGTCTTCACAGGAGCTGTGATCGAGAAAATAAAGAAATGGAAATGGTATAATTACATTTTCCACTATCGATATCATAAAGGTAAACAGGGAGAAATTGATATTATAAAGAAATTAAAAAAAAAAAACAATGAAAAACAGTCTTTAATACAATGTATCTACTCCACTGTCCAGAAAGAAGGAGAGATGTTTCAAGTAGATGTAATTTATGTATATTTCTTTGGCATGCTCTGTAGCTTTAACGGCTTGGCGGATGTCAACATATGAAGTGTTGTTAGATTCGTATAAACTGTGAAAGTGACATAGGCTATATTTAAACATGACGTGTGTATAAAAAAATAATAATTTTGTAGCCTTACTTTAACATAAAGCTTATTTTTTACATAGCAATTCTCAACTGGATATCGTCTTTATTAATAAAACTATAATTTTTCAATAAACCAAATTATCCTAAGTAACATTATAAATGCAAATGTGAGTTTGTTTGTTACTTCATAACGCAAAAACGGCTAAACCTATTTAGATGAAATTTTGCACATAGATAGCCAACCCAGATTAAGACATAGTATCTTTTTATCTTTTGAAGTCTACGCAGACAACGCTAATATAAAATATAAATCACTGGAAACAAAACAAGTGTTGTTGGTTTCGATGTTTCTTTTGTTTTTTTTTAACGAAATTGTTATTTAATTTCTAATAAAGTACCAAAAATGAAAATAAATTCTTATTAATCAACATATTCCATAACAACATAGTAATATTTTTTTCAATAATAGAGCTATAATTCTCTTCACATGATAAATACGCACAAATTACAATAAAATTACAGCAGGAAGCGTAGCGACATTTAGCATCACGTGCGTTGTATAACTGCCGTTCATTAGGCCGTGTTGACAGCATGCGTGCGCGCCGCTCGCGCCTGGCACCGCCATATCGCGCCACCATCGATGACTAATAAACGCAAACTAACTTACTATCACCCGAAAATAACCAACTCCCAACCCTATACCACCTGCTAAAGATATCGGAAAACGCAAATATAAATTGGTTTAGTAATAATCGTGACCACCCATAGCCAAAGCTACTTTACTACTGAAAACCACCTTCCCGCTTTGATGTAAAGCGCAATTTAGAATAATTTAAGGGTATATATCAGATTTTGTTAGTAATCGCGACCACTTCTAGCGAACACTTTAGAAGTTCGCCCCCGAATTGAGCGGTCCGTGTCAGAATTATGTACGTAGATAGGGCATAGATATCGACGCACAATTTATTTCTACGTGGGAATTATTTCTTCATTTCCATTTCGGTTTCACGGTTTTCGTGCCTGATACGAAGAAAATTGGATATTTTCTATTAATATTTTATTTTACAGAAAATATTTTTCACTTTATTATATGAGTATACTAATAGCAGCTCGCGACTTCGATGTAAGTATTAATTATAGTATAAAACTTAATGATAATAAAATAAATCTAAGTTCAGAGATAAAGCAGAATCCTATTCGTGAAATAATTTTTAGAATCGGATTAGTTATTTCGGAAATTACCTACTACAAACATATTCAAAAGTTATAACTATTTATAAATAACTGGTCCGGCAGACATTGTTCTGCCCTTCCCAATAGTCAGCAGCTCGACCACAGCGTCATCTATCCAGGTTTTTTCCTGATATCTTTTCCATTTTTTATTTAAAAAAAAACAATTGCTCATATTCATCCTTTGAGTCATGAGTGAGTGGTACACATAAAAATCCGATAAAAAAAAGTACGTTAAGTTTTCTCGAATTGTAACATTATCCGGAAAACTTTTCTAAGTTTTATGTCCTTAAAAACTTAATTCTGAGTATGACGAACATTTTAAAGTAAAAAATAGCTTTAGCAGTACAGCCGTTCCCAACGAACAACATTTCCTTTTTATTTATATAGATAATAGTGTAGATATAAAATTTACTATAGGTACATTACAAATTAAATAAAAATTATTGACATCAAAACATATTATTTTTTCTTATCTCGCATCAGATTAGAAAATGTAAAATAATCAACTAGTCAATTAGTCAAAATCAATTAATACTCCTTAGAGTAATTTGGAAAAAACTTGCAGCATCAAAAATGATTAAAACTAACCATCATTTTTCTGATAAAGGTGTTATAATTTTTTTAATCTAAAAAGTTTTTGTCTCGCCTACCGGTCGAGCACCTACAGCCGAATCATTCCGTAGTGGCCGCGGGCAATCAAAAAAGAAGGGGTAGTGCCATCATTAACCGGAAGCGCTCGGCGTCTTTACAAGAATATAATGCAATTTTAAAATAATCCCCGCAAAAAAGAAATTAATGCAGGCACCTCGCTGGACTCCCTTTTTATCTCCTTAATTGGTTTTCACATCTTACAGTGTAAAAAAATATCGTGTTCTTTGTAATCTCGGGCGATGTTTTAATAAATATAACGAAGTGATCTCGAACTTGGGGTTCGGGAAAAATATTACCGCCTTTAAATAAACCTTCACACTTGAAAGATCAACCGAAGATTTATTGGGAATACGGATTGGAGAGGAACACTCCTTTAAAGAAAGTAATTAAAACAAAATATAAATAATTATTTTCATGAAAATTTATTTTAAATATACAAAGTTAAAACCAAGTCTAAATAATAAAGTATTCTATAATAACAAGAAAAATATTATTATAATTAAAGAGTGCGAACTTTGTGAGATTATTGTTGTTTCGTTGATAATTTCTGAAACTTCCAGTTAGATATGAAAAATTTGTTTTACGCATAGGTATAACTTTACGCTACGGCTCTAAGGATTGAAGTAATAAGTATAAACGCCACGCAATCTGAAAAGTACGGAAAATGAAAACAGGCTACAGGGGATATTGGCGGCGGCGCGGCGCGTGGTCACAAACCAAATGATGTTGACGACTGTGACTATTCTAAACATTTCGTTCGAACTCAATTATTATAAACAATTGTACCACGTTTGTAGCTTATAAGCGAAGTTGGTTCGTCTATATTCCGTACATCTAATACGTCTGTTTTCAATTTTACGGCTTCTTTATAGGTTCTTAACTGTTTTTATAGTCGAAACTTTCCTACTTATCTCGATGTAGATAATATTATAATATAATATCAATACTCTCAAATTAGTTTATATTCGAACTGCGTTTATATTATACTATCTATTCCCGAGACTCTGCACGTGTTTATTACACAGTAATTAGTTTTGTCTCGTATTTTTATTTTTACACATATTATTAACAATTTTTAAAGCCTATCATATGAAGAAGCGTAGTTCGTGGAGGATCGTTAATTGAGGTGTCGTCTTCCCATGTATGAAAGTTCAACATAATTGGTTGGGTTTTTATATTATTTCTAAAAGTATTAGGGGTATAAAATTTTATTAAAATCGACTTAGCCATGACTGAGTTAAATCCGAACTTACAGACAGACAGGCAATTTTTTTAAACATCATATTCGTGTACAGTGTCCTTTATAACAGTTGTGGTCTAGTCAATAGTTTTATCACGTACCTACTCTTTATGTACCTACTATGCTAATTAAAACGATATAGCAAAATATTATTTAGTGAGCGTACTTTGCTCTACAGAAGTATTTGATTCTTAGAATAGTTACAATTTCCTACTATAATTCATAAATAAACATTCATGAGCCATATGCATATTATTCCAAAGAAAATTATTTAATTATGTGGAATGTTCATTGCATATGTTGACAACTATCCACAACTTTGCGAACCCTGTTAAACTGATGTTATAATACAAATGAAATCACAGTACCTACTTACACTACCATTGCAACACTAGGAAGTAATGTAATCCACTCATAAAGCCCGCATTAATCCTTCCACTCTGCAGTACTGTCGTGTCATCAGCGGTAGTCGAAATTTTAATCACCACCTCCCCGCAACCCGCGCCGCCCCTGCGTCGCCAGGGGGCTGCGGCCGGTCGCTCCTTACACGATATTCCCATTACTTAGTCCAGGACAATAATAAAATTTAATATAATGCCACGAGGAAGCGGATGAGACCACAATGGTGAGGTCTTGCATCGTGAGATGGATGGTGTTTCACATAAAATTTCATACGAAATTAAAACGACATTGGTATAATTAAGAAACAAAAAATTTAATCCACAGTATGGGTTTTATTTGTCACTAAACTAACATAAATATCGTGAATAGAGAACAACAATAACAACTACAACGCCACCTATCGGATTCTAGCATAATTATGAACTATCATCTCGACAAAACAAATATTTCAAGTCGCTCAGAAGTTATCGAATCACTCAGACTTACACAAGATTTTTATATAAAAGATATAGATAACAAAAATAAATACTGCATATTATAAAAACAGATTATTACATTATTATAATATACCCAATCCATCCAATAAAATAAACCCAATCCAAAACCACATAAGATATTCTGTAAAAATTTAATAATTAGAATGTTTTAATTAAATGTAATTTAAATTATAGAATAGCTACTTTCAAAGTAATTAATGTATAAACATATTAATAAATGAAGCTAATATATGATGTAAAAGTTGAATTTTCCAGCAAAATTCTTTGGAAAGCAATAAAATTAAAATGAAACGCCACGGTTTCTGACTCTGCGAGGAGTGCCGTGCCGCGCCGCGCCGCCGCGGGCCTTCGAAGGGTTACTTTCACTCTTAACACTGAATAGGTATATTGTACGTCCATCTAAGAATAAAGGGGTCGCTCGTACCGAGCAAAATTGAGAAATGGACCGGTTAACATTGTTACAGCTCCCCGGAGCTACTGGATTAAGAAGCCGGTTGAATGAAAAATGTTTTGTTTTTACACTCCAACTATCGACAAGGAATTTATTGTCGGTCTCATGAAACATGACAAACATTTTTATTTATACTCTTTTCAATATAATAAAATCATGTTTTGCCAGCAGCAAAAACTTGAATAAAATCTACACTTATTTTTTGTGAGATTACGATGCAATTTTTCTTGGATGCAATAAAAATTTCAAAGTTAGTTTACATTTGATACTAATTAATTAGCTCTAACTTTATATAAAAACTATATAAATATTTCTCTACATACTGATTTATTAGTTAACTAGCAGTGCCCACGGTTTCACCCGTGTTATTTTTATACAAAAAAACACCGCAACGTTCTTGTTGAAAGTAAAAATTATTTGATTTTTTTATTATCTCCTAAATTATATGTCAAAATAACATATTATAATGAGCAAAACTTAACTTTGTATTATAAAATTTTCTTCATGACGAAGAAACTTTTATTCGTAAGAATTAATATGCCATGCCTAAAAATAATGTTCATAAATCACTTTTTAATTTTTAACAATTTTTTGTTACAAAATAGCTTTTTGAGGCTTTTATAGCCATATGCTATCGTAATTTTTTTAAATACATTTCAAAGGTCAGTATTTTTGTAGCAAATTGTATTTACGTATCATTAACCATTACGACAGCGCACGCGGATAAAGCAGCTCGGAAGGGCTTCCACCTCCGACTTAACAAAAATCAATATTTAAGGATTGCTAAGAGTTGTAGCCTAATGTTAGATAGCCTATACTATTCGTCGTGAGTCTGGCTATCATATACAAAAATATTTTTTCCAATCCGACTGGTAGTTTCAGAGATTAGCGTGTTTTAACAAAAAAACTCTTCCGCTTTATTATATTAGTGTAGATAGTATAGTAAGTAATACATCGACTGATCTCGGAACATGACAAACCAAAAGAAAATCATACTTGTGTTTATTATTATATGTATGATGGTCGCGATCCCTACCACTCCTGTATATTACTGCATAAACACTGACTGATCTCAAAACACGACAAACCAAAAGAAAATCATATATGGATTTATCATTCTATGTGTATGGTATTGTAAATCATCCACTATTTGACCTCTTCATGTTTTATATTTGCGCCATAAGGTACCCTATGTCCGTCTCCAAGGTCCAATATATTCATCAAAATTGGTTTGATGGGTTCTTCGTACAAACCTTCATCCCCTATTTCACCCATTAAAGTTTTATTTTCATCACATAAGGTAGCCAAAGTCTTTCTCCAAAGTCCAACATATCTCTATACTAAAATTAATCAAAACTGGGTTATTCATACGAACTTTAACCCTCCATTTCACCCCTTCCAATTTTATTTCCAAAAGTAGTCTATGTCCTTTCTCAACCAAAATTCAAAAAATCATCAAAATTGGTTCAGCGGTCTAGGCGTGAAAATGCAACAGACGGGACAGACAGAATTACTTTCGCATTTATAATATTAGTAGGTATAGATTATTTATTTCATTATGCTCCCATTTACCAATTAAAATAATAACAGTAAATTATTACCCAACTGCAAAATAACGACAACAATTTTACTATGAATTCTTTCCCTATATACCTGTAATAAATTCTCTCTCTGTACCTTTCTATGTTTCTCTATATTAACTGATACTTTAGTAAGGTAAAAATGACAAAAGATCGATTTTTGGGTGTCCTTTTAATTTTATATTTTAGGGATATTTTATATTGTTAATACAAATCGGAAAGTGAATAAAAAAATATCGATTTAGACCTCAATTTTTTTGTGAATTGATTCATAAGAGTTCGATGCGAATCGATCTTTTTCAAAATGAATTGCCATTCCTAGCAGTGGCGAGGATATATTCAACTGGCAACTATCCAACCTATGCTGACCCCCTTTTAATATGATTTATCACACAGATCTGAGATCAACTTATATTAAAAATTAAAATTTTTGAAACTCCACTTTTTAACTTTATGAAAGTTTCAATCATCGTCGTTTTAATATACAGATAACTAAAATTTCAGTCAATTCAACTGAAGAGCTATTTTATAGCATTTTTATCAAACAAAAGTCGACGTAATTTTTTAAATTGATATAACTTTTTTATTTATGATCTTATTGAAGTAAAACAAACACTAAATATTAAGTGAACCTTACCACAATACATTATTGAACACCATTTCCAAATCGGTTAAGCCATTTCTAAGATTAGCGCGTACAAACGTTGGCAAACAGACAAACAGACAAAAATTTTAAAAATCATTGTTTTGGGTTCTTCTCCGTTGATAAAGGCGCCCAATAATAATTTTTCTAATATATCTTCTATGTACAGACATCGATCAGTTACGTTTTTATTATATGTATAGATATAGATATCGAAATACAATATGTACGGTGAGGGTCATTCTTTTATAAGTATTATTATCAATAATTTGTGTTTTCAACCTCAAACCTACTTAATATTTGCTATTCAGCACTATGGAACCGTATGATTTTTATAATTTATATTTTATACAGTTAGTTTCAGTACAGTACTCAGTAAATAAAACAACTGTGCGGTCGGGGGATCCCCGTCAGAAAAGAATATACTAAAAAATAAAATAAGTAAAATATTGTTTAAAAAACAATTATTGAAATTCGTAAAAAACACATCGATGTAAGTTTTATATATTAAATTGTCCATACACAATAACTGATAAATCAATGAATTACTGAAAACACGCCTATTTCGTGAGGCCACCCTGAGAGGCCCGGCCCGAACTGCAATGTATTGCAAATTGATGGTCACCTGAGGAAGGGCTATATAACCAGCCACGCGCAATGCTTGTCAGCTGAAATCTGGATACTCGTTCACACTATTAAATAATAGAAACAGGCAGAAGAGAGAAAAAGTCGCATGGAGTGGGAATAACGCTTTTCCCTTACGAGATGATTTCTACAACTCTTACCGCAAAACTTGTTAAAAAAATGTAACCTAATTAAAAACTGTATTTCCCACAAACGGGCTGCGAAACATTCGTAGAAAGAAGGACTCGCTGCTTACCCTTACAAAATAAGATGGTGTGATAAATTAAATTTCACTCAAAATCTACAGAGCAATATCTGAGCAGGTACTGCAGTGGTGCAGTAGTTCAAAGTCAGTGTAACGTTTACGAGTAGAACAAGTTTAATTGCCGACATGGTGCCAGAGTTACGCCGCGCCGCACCGGGCGTCAGAACTCTTGCACTTTTAAAAACTTACTTGCCAACTTGAGAATGCAGTGAACTCATTAACGTGAGTGCGGGCACTTATTAGACAAGGTGCAGTGCCTCGTAGTTCACTACACACTGACGTTGCGGACGGCTAACGCGCTTACTTATTTAAACAGTAAAGTGAATTCCTAAACGCACACATATAATAACATCAGGATTACATACTACTTATAATTATGTTGTTATAGAACTATATTTTTGTAGATTCTTGTATAGTAGAAAAGCAAAGTGGCGATAATGTTCCTGATAGTGAGCATTGTACAATCCAAAAGCAATGGCGACCACAGAAAGGTCAGCAGTTCATCGCCAGTCGCATCTGTCATATCGGTTTGAATAAATGTCGCTTCACGTTACGAATTTAAGGTCATAAACCGGAGGGAACAAATTAGCTGGAAACCAGTTTCACTGCTTTGCAATACGACAAAGATAAAAGGTTGCGAACTTTTTAGTGATGAGAACTCAGAAAATTCTAATATACCTAAAGAAGAAGACGACACAATACTTATCTATCATAAAGGTTAAAACTGTTGTTACAAAGGTGTATTCAGTCTTAAAATTTTGTTTACATTAACTTCAGTAGCACGTGTCTTGTAATTATGTTCATGGATATGTTACAATACCTATGAGATTATTACTAGAACTAGTTTGTTTATACTTATTTTTAGTATAATTAATTAATCGTGGAATTATTAGATCTTATCTTTCTTCTCGTATCTTTAGATAATAACTTAAATTAAAGACAAATGAAGAACTATTAAATTTACATTTTATCATGTTACACATCCTTCACAGCTGTAGCGTCCGACGTAAGGGAACCCACTCCTTAAGAATTCGTTACTCGCTCCTAGCCTCCAGCTAATACCAACGTGTTAACACTAACTTGCATGCGAATAATTAAGAAGTAATATTTTAAAATCTCTCTTCGTATAAACCTTCCATTTTAGAATGTAAATTAAATAACCATTCGATTAGAGTCTTTTATGTGAGTAGTTAACATTGTATTTTTTAAAGAAACGAACTTTTCAAAGTAGCCATACTTCATCTGATGGTAATTTAAAGTGCGGCATAAAAAACTATGATGGCCAGGGTGAAACAATGTTCCATCGACAAATACTACGGAAAAGCCATCATGTAACTGGATATTATACAGTATCAGAAATTAATGAAATCATTTGAAATGTAAATATTTGATACCGTTTATACTTAAAACCTGTGTATTTGAAAAAATATTGACCATAATTTGTACAGTGTTTTTAATAACTACTCCAATCAACTAGTCGAATACGGTCAAAACCATACATATAGGACAAAATACCATGCAATAACAGAACTTCTGCCTGTTTAAAAACTGAAAAATAGTTTTTAGATATAAAAATTGATACAGAATAATTATGTTATCAATATGTTAATGGATGATTTTTATTCTTAAATATTATATTTAAAACAAGTTTATCAGAAAGGTAATAAAATAGGAAATGTAAATAAAAACTTAAAATCACGAGCAAATTCATATCCATTATCCTCGAAAATCTACATTACATTGTAGATCTTAGAAACTGCGACGATATTTAGCCTCGGGAGATGGGCTAATAAACTCGCAGACTCGTCGCTGCATGAATAAAATTATAATGAATTCTAAAGGTACCGGTATCATTGCGTTTATCAAATGCACCGTCGCATATGCATTAGATACTGATGCAGCAGATTCCGGTTGTTCAGGAACTTCTCTGGTTATTTGTGCTCGTATATTCTGAAAGACTTCAGTGCTGCAGCTCTTAATACTAAATTCATATTTCCGGAGACTTCACTGTTGTTTGCTATTGGATGTTTACTTTTTAGATAGTTGCAAGTATTATATACAAAAAAAATACAAGTAATAAAAATGTTTTTTTTTAATAGGCAGACGCGGATAGCCTTAACTATGTTTTTTTTCTTTGAACTGACTATGCTGTTGACCAAGTGGCTCTCACAGCTTACCCGGGCTTTTCGGCGAGCGCAAAATGCATCCAGCAGCGTAATCCTAAACTGTATATTAAATATAAAATATATAGCGGTCTCTCTTCTTCTCCGTACGTTATGTCTTTCTTCCCTATCATGTAGAGAAATGTCTCTAATCGTGGAGCGACCTTGACATTTTACTCTCGATTCTCTTCCAATTATCAAATCACTGACTAAGAAGTTTCACTTCAAAAAGATTTTGTACGTAATATAAGTACGTCAAAGAAAAAGCGTTTATAAGAATATTTTAAATCAATAATGCTCATATAATATACTATAACTATAATACCACTAATTAATATAGGTACACAATATTTTACTTATAATCTGATATCATCTATATCTATTTATACTGCTATCGTAAAGAGGTAATGTTTGTATGTTTGTAGGAGGTAATCTCTAAAACTACTGATCTGATTGTAAAAATTATTTCAATAATAATGGTGCTGTTTCATTGATGGAGGAGGGAGTCACTTTGCGGAAATCCACTGTAAATTATTTATCCGAAATTTCTTTGCTACTTCCGGCTAAAACAGATTAACAGTTATTACGTCTTTCTGCTAAATAAAACGTGTGTTATTAATTGTTAATGTGAACATGAAAATATTAAATCTGAAACTAATCGTTGGAAAAGAAGAAAAACAAAAACTAAAATGTTCGTAACTGAAACTATAAATAAAAGAAATGCGGTTGAGCCAATTGATATTAGTCTACAAATCAAATACGTTATCCCTGAATGATGTAGGCTAATTTTATTTTTTATTAAAAAATTTAATTGTATTAGAATTAACGTAAATAAAATCGCGGGCCGTTGTAGTATATTACAATTGTGAAAGCAACATTGTTTGAACGTTTGTCCAACAATCACGTTTAAATGGCTGGATATTAAATTTAACATAGAAGTCGATTATGTCATAGAATTGTAAGACACAGAATACTTTTTATAATTTACGCCCACCGAAGCGCGCGGGCTACATATCTAATGTTTTAAATAGATTGAGACCCAATCATAAATCTCTTCGAAGGCAATAACCGAGAGATAATCTAAATCCCATATTGGAGAGCGTCAAAGGACCAGTGTAGCATCACTAATAGAGCGCTGAAGAAAAGCAAACACCTCTCGAGGCCCGGCTAATCGCTTAATCAAAATTTATTCCGCACTTTGATTTTAAATTTGGAACGCAACATTTATTACTGGCCCCCTCGAAGCAACCCTTCGCGGGGCGCTTCATTATCGCGGATTAAGGTTGCGGAATATTTTATCGATCGCATCGACGCCGGCAGTATTCATTTTCAATTAAGCGCCAAGTATTTTATTAAGTTTGAGCGCAGAATTGATGAGTTTCGCGAACTAATATTTACAATGGGTGGTGTGTGTAGCGGGCGCACGCTGGGGCGCTTTACCTGTACGACAATGTGGTCTCCTATAATTTCGATCACGTATAACAACCATCACTTTGAGCACAACTTTAACAAGATTGTGTACTTCTTTGCTCGTTTTCCAACAAGTGCCAAATGTATATAATATACTCCTTGTAAATTTCATATTTTGATTTTTAATGAAATACTAGCTGTGTCCGTAGCTCCGCTCGCGTGGTCTACAGAATGATATCGGTATTATGGTGACCCCGCTTCCAACTACGGCAGTCGCCAGCCGGTTAAAAAATCTTTATTATTTTATTTGCGCGGATCCCTGATTCTTTTTCTAAAATAAAAGTAGCCCAAGTTACTCCTTACATCAACTATCTGATAGTGAAAGTTTTGTCAAAATCGTCGCAAAGATTACGCGGAACAAACAGACAAACAGACAGAAGAAAAAAATTGTTTTTTTTTTTGTTGTAGCTACCGTATATACTTACTTATGCATTGAGTAAAAAGCTGTTATTTTGACATTACAAACAGACACTTCAATTTTATTAATTGTATAGAGAAGATTGATAGCGTATCGCGATCATGAGGCATTCTTAAGCATGTTGCGTTCCGGGGTCAGTTATCAAGCGGAGTGGTCGGAAACTACCCGAGTGCGTCGCGACCAATATGCGAACGGAGATAAAATCGTCACAGTGACTTTCATTTAGTTTGTTGCATTTCGGGATCAGCTAGTATATATCCAGTTACGAAGAGGCTTGTAGGCGATGGATTGCTGACCTCTCCGTAGTTACTAGTGTTTTTGAATTGTATCATTAGGAACAGTATTGTCACTGTGTCATGCTACTTCAAAAAGCCATTGGAATCACTTGCAATGCGGATGACGTATCAATTAGGCAAATATATACCTAGCATTATAACTTTCCTTTGATATGGCTACAGTAAAATGAACCTACAAAGTAAATCAACAACTCTCTAAATCAAAGAGAAGGACTGTACACAACTTTGTAGGAACATAAACAGTAGTATTGTGTTTGTGATACTTGGAATCGATATTCAATTTAAATCTAGCTCTAAACAACTGGCAGATAAATTAGATGTTCTTTCACAAAGCATTGTTCGTATGCTGAATACAGTGAGGTGACTTCAATTTCCTGGGAGCGACGGCGCTTCCGCGGGCCCGACGTCGAACGCGGAACTTTTGAAGGCTTCTACCTCGTCATGGAATCCGATGCACTCGTGCACCTCTGTGCTTACATACCCGTTAACAAATATACTATCTGTTTGTTCTAGTATGTAATTACGCATACACCGGTGCGGATTTAGAGTTTCAAGTTTAAAGAGGGTCTCTCGAAAAATCATCATCGAAATACTTTATAAATAAAAGTATGTACTTTAAAAAAAATCTAAAAAACACACTATTATCATGCACTAAAATTGATAAAAAATCTTTTCGCTCCATTCACCAGAATCTCTTTACCAAGCCAAATCTATTGAACTCGTCAAAACAAATCATATGAGCCTAAACTCGAAGGGTTTACTGGTCGCCACTGAAGAGTTCCTGTATCCACCTGCTGGCTCCATCATCAGATTAGCTTCAAGATACCAAATTATAATTTTGTCATCTGAACTACATATACTTACAAAGTTTAATTTCTATACGAAAATCAGATAGAGTAAAATTGGCTTCCAAGATTTGATTACATTGTTTGTCAGTTACAAGTGAAGTTAATAAAAGCGAATTTACTAAGATAATTAGAAATTATATTTCATTTAGCGGGAAATAATGACCTAAACACCCTAACGAGCTGAGCGTGTATAAACGTGCGTTTATTCTAGGTGCACTGTAGATGTTCTAAGCGTATTTAGTTTCCTATTTCCTAAATCTAAAAGTGATTTTGAGTGAAATAAAACTTTTAATTAAGTATCAGTTATGTGAGGTATAAATTATATATAAAGTGATAATTTGTATTAGTAACGTTTTATCTGTGGTTATATTTAAAGTTCATTTTAGTTCATTATAATATAGGTGTATCAAAACTCGTTTTATGTCATATAGCATATAATATTCCCTATCCTGCAGACGTATTTACGACGGGGAAGGATAGCATTTCCTCCAGCACTTACTTGGATGCACGTTACTTACGAGTGAATCTCATTTGTCTGACGAGCTTGTGAGCTTTACCTTGTTTACTAACATGAACATATTAGTTCACAAATTATATACTTATTAAGTAAAAGAATCTATGACAAACTACATGAAGGTTATCATTCAACCTTTGAGTACACATAAATTTGCAGTCGTTATTTATCCAAAGAATTATCATTTTTTAGCAGACTTTATTTTTGCAAACATAACAAAATTGAATTTGTCAATATATTTATAAGTATTAGAATCTTATTACGCATTATTTACAATATAAAACTTATTAACAATAAAATATAGCTTAAAGTACTCAGGGATAATGTATATATATCATATTATCACTGAAAGAATTTTTAGAATTGGTTCTTTAGTTTTGGAGATTATTACCATCTAGAAAAAACATTACTTCTTTACAATATTACAATTACTTAAACAGACTGTTAATTTTATTTATGAATATATATTTTCATTAGCATCGACAGGTGCACTATAATAGGATATAAACATAAATAGGATAATGAAAAAGTTTTCAATGTTTTTTTTTTTTTAACAAAACCTTATCTTTATCTTTAGCTTCCATACATAACAGAAATTTACGTGAAATTGGCGAATTCTCCATTCAAGAGAGCTGAGGGCTTAAACTATTCTACTTCGTCAATAGCCGGGGGCATAAACTTCAAAATGATGTTTGAATCATTAATTTCATGAAAAATTGACGGAATCTACTAGATTACCTAGTATTATCATAGAAAGTTTTTTTCTGAAAATGTAATTTGACAAAAGTTCATACTTTAAGTAAGTACTACTACTACGTACTTTTATACGTAAGTAAAATTCTATGTCCTTACAATATTGATGTTGGCCAAAAGGGTTTTCTGATTAAAGGTAGAATGCATAGGAATAAAAGCATGAAAATTTTACATAGAGCTATTAGGCAAACGAAAACGCTTCAAATGAATTCGACGGGGCTTAGCTAGGGCTCATTGTCAGCGCAATAGCGCCCGCCTTCGCGAACCGAAAACTTTTCGAAATGCCCCGTCGGCCCGGCCTTTATTAAAACCTACCGGGCACATTGCATAACTGACGGCAATAAGTAAGGCGACTGGCACTCCTAGCCACAACGGATTCAATATTCAGAGAGAGAGAGAGAGTTGGAAAGTTTTATTATTGCAGCGTAAATATAATGAATGAGTGCAGGTGAGGCAGTTTTGTCTGGCGGGATTTATGGACGGCCATTATTTGTTAGCTACACCAAGACAGCGAATGCAGGAATTAACTTATACGGAGAAAGTTCGCTTAAATTAGTTGCTACTTATAACGTTCGTATTTAGAAGCTTAAGATATAAATAAAATGTTGTGTAATTTTTCCTAATCAAAAAACAACAATTTTATGGGTTTTTTTTCAGTAACTTAGCAATTGTATTCCTGTCATACATGAAAATGTATCTAATCTTTAAAATAATGGTCAAAGCACGTTATCAACAATAATTTAAAAATTTCTATTTCAAAATCGTAAATCTATATAAATAATATGATAGAGGTATGCCGTTGTGCGCGCATCACGCAAAAACTACTGGATAGATTTTGATCAAGTATGTTTTTTATTTACTCCATAAATACTTGGTTCTTATCTTAAAAATATCACTATATCTTCATTCAATAAAAAAATATTAGTTCTAAGAAACTACGATTGTTATAAGTACCCACTACGCGTTCAGTGATATATATTCTTGACGTGATGTACATACAAAAAAATGTTTATGAGGCTTCGAATACAATATACATTATATTGCAAGGTAAAAGTCTCCTATTAGAATAAGCACTTAGTATTAATACATAGTCACATTTATTTTCAACCAAAAGAGTTTGTTTCAAAAAGTTTTTGTTAGCATAATGTTTAAATAAGAAATCATTTTAATATAATGACAAATCAAAATATGGAAATCATTTTAGTATTGAATGCTCTCCTCTCCTCTAAAAATTCAATGAAAATTCGTTATAATGTATAGGTACATTAAGACATGAAGAGTAAATTTGATTAAAGCACATTATTTTCTCTATTATCAGTTCTTTAAAAAACCAAACACCATACATACATCGATTAATAATTTAATATAAAAGACAATTTTAACAAAAAAAACAACTTCAAAGATTTTGAAGAGTTCCCTTGTGTATCTTATCTTAGAAGTTCAAAGCTCAATGCCAATGAAATTAAAAGGTGGTCGGTACCCTTGAAGTATCTCCCCTATCCAACAAAAAAAAGTATCATCCAAATCGGTCCATAAAAAAAAGTTAAGGCAAAATATCTATCAAAAAATATACATTCGAATTGAGTGATCTCCTATTGCCTTCCTTGTCCTATTCCTCCAACCGTCTTATGTTGAAGTCGGTTAATTATAAATTATTAGCAAAACTTCGTACCTATTAATTACAATATAAAATTTAATAACAATAAATTATAACCACCTATTGGATAGTAGATTTCTGTTAGTTAAAAAAATGTAGAATCGAATCAATTATTTAATTACAATCCTGATAATAATTTTAGTATAGATAATTTTCAGTTTTGAAGCATAACATTACATTAATACAGTATATGTTAAAGGGTAATGAAGTCTTCGAATTTGGTGACGTTGCATTTTGTGGCAAACCTTCATAACATGACGTACGCACTCCTGCCATTTACTTTTTTTAAATAAAATAAACAAATGCTTTAATTCATTAATAAAGCAAAACAATATCCGGTTAAAACTGTACAAAAAAGCTTAAATGCTCTTTTTTCTATCTGACTATACTGTTTGCCATCCCTGGAGCCTCAGACCACTTTTACAGCTTCACCGTGGCTTGTAAACGAGCCCTTAAGCGACAGCGTGGCAACATGCTCAAGGAACCAAAGTGGCCGAATCTCGGCTCAGGCTGTTGCAGTAGTTGCAATTAAGTCGCGAACTGGCTAATTTCCCTATCCGTAGAAGTGTGAGCTAGCTAACTATACATATATACATGTTTCTACCTCCTGAGATATCGGAAGAAACATGTGTTTAGTGATCTTTTCATTTTGTCCAATTAACTAGTAGTACAGTGGTATGCACGAGTGTGGGGTGCAGTGTAATGATGTCTATTGGTTGCTAGTGAATGCAAGTCCAGTGTCACTGCATCGCGCGAGTGGCTGCTAGACTCAAGGCCTCCAAACCGAGGGAACGGACCCTAGGCTTGAATTGCCGCAAAAAATATTTTACAATACCAACTTTTGTAGATTTTTTATTTTACCAAAAGTCATCTGACCAACTAATAGTAAACGGTTAACACTCTTGGAATTTTATGGATCTGCTGTATAGATAAAATATTGTTACAATTATAATTAAATATCGTGATTTTTTTTCTTTTATACGAGCTCGGTAGAACCAAACTTCACGTCACTTGGTGGTAAACAAAATACAATAGAATCCAAAAATATAACAACAATAGAAGAATATAAATTAGCGGTGTTCTAAAACATGTAAAATAATAAAACTTTTCAAGAGACAGAACACTTATAAAAACCTGTTCCAAAATAACAGCCTGTTACATAATACTATATATTTATATTAATATAATTGACAAGAGTAATGAGCTTGTACCAAGTCATATTTGTTTTTTTTCTTTTGGGCATTTTTGTTTGGTTTAGGTTAATAAATTGTTTTTTAATTAACACATTAGCAACGATTTTTTTATATAATATTTAACTTTTTTTAACTTTTACTGTAGTTTTTCTTTATTTGATTAACTTTAATTAGATTTTTAATGATTCGGATTGTTGAACGATGTATCGATTATGTACGTAACAAATTTTAGTAAAGTTATATATGATGTGAATGCTTTACGATTTTAGATTATAAACATCATTAGATATTTTATTAAATTCACATAAATTTCTGTATAAACTCAAGTAGATTTACTTAGTTCCATATTTTACATTTATTTATATTCGATACATGCCTGTACTTTATCGTTAATCAATGAATAAAGTTAAGACAAAACAGTTTATTAAAAAATTAAATTCGTATAACATTTTCTTTATATAGATGTATTGTGGATTTATAAAATGTATATCATGAAAATACAATTTATCAATAATAAATTAAATTAACATTTGTTTAATTATAATTAAGTTTACTTTTATGTTTATTGTTTATGTATTGTTAATTAATTAAGTTAATAAAATAAAAATTTTATTAAATAATTTTAGTTTATTTTCTTATTATGTATATATTAATTAATTTATAATAAACTATAATAATTATATATAACTTATTATCAATTGAACAGTAATATGTATTACGAAAAGTTGTTCAGAAAATCTTAATCTGCAAGTTTCGAATATTTCGGACTCACTTATAATCTTGTAACTTTTATCCAGATAATATCTCAATCATTCTATGTAGTTACAAGAAGGCAATTTGACCAATCTGCATTTAATTCCTTATTAAGTGTATCAATCATGTTGCAAGTTTCATTAGTGCATATTTCTTCGTGTTATATGACGTAGGCATGCTAATCGTCGTAAAATCGCTGTGTATAGGAGACTTAAAGTTCCGACGCTATTAAAAGCGATGCTCGTTCATGACGCGTTAACAGGCCCTGAACGAAGCACTATGGTATTAGTTCCGAATACGCGTCTGACGCCGTAGCTTACCAGCATAGTTCAATTCGGTAGATTTATTACGAATCAAGCATGGTTCTTTAGATCAACTGAATCAGGCATCTAGAAATACTTCAGCTCATGTAAAACAATGACTAAATTGTAAGATTTCATACATCTAAATCTTAAATTGTACAGCATTCGACGAATATTAAAAAATCAATTGCATATATAACTTGTTCATAAATATATATCTTTTTATAAACACTGGTAACTACGTACATGTCCATTTAGTGTCGCATTTAGTTTTCATCGCTTAATCAAAGCAATTAGAACGCATTTATCAAAAACCTGTTATGTTGATTTTATTTCCATTCTGAGTTTATACTACATTTTTAATTGTCCTTTAATCCTTTCGCATTTTCTAAACAATCGTTTTATACATTTGATAAATCATTATATTCTTATTTACTATATATTTACATAATATAATCATAGTAATATATAAATTGAACAATTTAACAAAATTTTTAAATACATATTTTAATGAATATACATATATAGCATGAATTACAATATTAACCACATCAGTATTTTGCCATGATATATATACCTATATGACATCCAAGCATGAAGACATAACCCAGAAGCGTCGAGGTACCATTAGACCCATTCATTGCCGATCTACCCAGGACTCGCTACGGGAGCTACCATACGCAACAGGATTCATTTGCTATAAACAATATTAACGAAAAAGCATGCGCGTACTTTTCAGTGCTTCGATACTACGACAGTGCACTTGCATGTCTATGCAGTGATTACGAAACTTATCCGGCAACGCGTTAGTTTCATGGAGTGCACTCTAACACTTACCCGGCTTAGAGCTTAGCATTATACCTTCAATATCAGCTAGCTCCCGTATAAATCCTAGGCAATTACGATTTCACAGTGTAACTATCAAAGTACTGTATAGGAGCGGCTACGCCGATATCGGCATCGGCTCCTCGCCCGAATTGCATCGATTAGATTATTCACACCAAATTGCAAAGTAGTGCGCCGGATTCTCAAGCGGATTCCTTCGACGCATCTCGCCGCCTTCCTGCAGACCGATAGTTGTATTCACACCTTGACAACACCTCAACGAAAAGAACACTCGAATTACTCTTGGTCACGATGCTTTTAACGCATGAGTAATACAACAATTAAGTTTCAGACAAAAATTTCAAGAATTTGAACAATAATTAATCCTTGCGTAATCTGTGTTCAACGATGAAGTAAATCAAAATTACAAGATTCCTGTCGAATATGGTACACGGATGAAAGACATGATCTGTCGGATAACATGATACGTATTCACCTGTCATTTTAACGTCGTGATGCTCCGTTAGTTAAGACTATCGTTGTCCTAAGGTGTCAAGCGATTGAGCGTCCTTAAAGGCTGCATGTCACTGTGATGAAAGCCTCTGTGACCGAGTGCTTAACCTGTGCATTGTAATGCAGCGACTAACACGGTGCCTCGTGATTTCGATTGATGGCGTGTGCTTGTTAGCTAGATCGCATCGGTTGCAGTATCTAAGCGAATTGTAAATAAAGCGTATCCATATTCCTGCCATGAACCAGTTTAAAGATTAAATAATAATTTTGAATAGCAAACTAAAACACGTAAATTAGCATTGTAAATTCGTTTTGTACCGTTAGAAACATAACAGAGAAAATATCAAACGTTCATAAATAATAATCCATTTACGAGTGGCTACAACATGTGTACTAGTTTAGGACACTGGCCAAGACGGTATCGAAGCGCTTCTAAGCCTTGCCATGACTTTTTCCGCTTCCTGAAGGCGAGCAACCCTCGTAGGGACACCGAAACGACGAACAGACTACAACACTAGAAGGATGGCATAGTTTAAAAGGCATTGGTAATGACCGTAGCTTAAGCCCTCTGGTTCAGGTAAAAGTTAAGAGGATGTCCAGTACCGTTGTAAGTTAATTATGTTAGATGAATCCATAAACCGTGACATTTAACGCGTGAAGATTTCTTAGTGGACAACTTATAAATTGTAGATATATACTGTCATTAAGTAACTATTGAATTTATAAGTGAATTATTAACGATTTTGATACCTTATAAGATAAGTTTTACATTCTGAGTTTAGGAAGATGTTTTTTTTTAGCTTAAACGCCTGCAGATTGTGGTCCGAATAGTAATTACATAAATTTTGTTTTTTTAATTTATAATACTTTATTAGTTCATATTTCATATAATTATTTAACTATAATCCATTTATTTTAATATCTGGTTAATTTATCGATTTATGTTTATGTTTTAACCGCTGATTCGCATACTAACATTATAACTGACATTATAAAGTAGTGAATACATAATGACATGTCTAGAATATTGTAGGTAATATGTGTAACTTATCCTTGGTGAATGGTAATAAAGTCGACGATGCTAATCTTACCTTTTAATGATAGATTGCCTTTGATCACCACTAAATTGCACAGATCATTCATAGAGACTCGTATAAACTATGTAACCTACATCTTATATTACTGATTACTGATCTAAAATAGCGTGGAATATTATAGATCCTAGACCTTCTGTCACGTAGCATGGGTTTCTGAATCGTTCCCAGACAGTTTCAAACAGTATGAATAGGTTTAACTCACGTTCAAATTGATACTGTCAATTTGGCATAGCCATTACTCTATCATTTTCCATTTGGCATTTACTTAAGGCCGAATCAAAAGTTAATGACTCACATCAGTATAATTAATATTATAAAGTTTATAAATTATCATTACATGTATAAATTAGTTAAATTTCATGTTAGACTTGTTCATATTAAACTCCTTTTGTCCATATACCTGCTAAATTAATACACTATCCATTAAAAATAATATGTCATAATAAGTTATTAAATTATATCTTTATAACTGATAAATAGAAATACCTATCTTGTTTGAGATTATTTGATTTTTTTATCGTTACGGGTATTCTAAAAAGTATAATAACTTCAACTTTATAATTTCTCCTGTAATGTTTAATAATACTCGTCCTACTTAATTTGTTATAATTTATCTGAAGTAATATATCGTACATTATTATATTGAAGTATATTCTTTCACTGATGTTTTTCTAATGATTTTATTCAAACTTAACTCTTATATTTAAATAACTTTATTAAAAATTTGCGTTATTATCATTCTTAATAATAACTATAAACGAATTTGTCGATGTTGTCAAAATATATGGAAACTTAGGGTTTTATTAACATAAAACCGAACTATATTTAATTTTAAATCTTCAACGTTTGTGTCGTAATTAAAAGTATAATGATTGAAAGTTATTCATTAAATTTATTTTTGTTATAAATAATGTTATAAATTGTCATCCAATTTGAAAAATCTAGTAAATTGTTCGATTTAAAATGCATAATGGTGAACGTTGTTAATTAATTTGTAATTATAGTTTAAAATTATGTTAAACATGTCAATAAATTAAGTGAAATTATGAATAAATTATATAGCATGATAATATAATTAAAATAAATTAAATTTATGCATAGAATTAATAGTTAATTTTCGATAGAATTTATAATTAAGTTATTTTAAGTTTGTTATTTGGATGTTTAGTTAAATTAACAGATGTCTTGGGATATATGTATTATTATTCTGTTTTAATCTCTGTTTTCATATGCTATATGAATAAATAAGTACTATAAAGTCTACTTTTTATTTATGCCTGATATTCTCACCTGAGGCCGGACTTAGTAAGACTTCACAACTTTGACATTCGCTTCAATATGTATTGCAGGCCTGAATTACTCAAGAAAATCGTACAATCAATTGTTTTAACTTAAACTGCAATAGCTATGGTTGTATTATAATACCTTGATATAATTAATTGACTTATACTTAGTAAAACGAATGAAGGTTTTTAAGTATTTTTTTTAGATTCTATAACAAAATCCCTAAGCACATCATCGATTTGCCGCCTGACAATAGGTTTAAGAACCATGTCAAGCAGGGTTATTATAGGAATGATCATTATGTGAATCATAGTGATGCCTGGAAATGACTCCTAAATATACTTATTAAATGGAAATAATAATTAATTACACAGTAGCAAAAAAAGATAAGAGTAAAGAGTGGAAATCTGTACATTGAAGATATTTGATAAAAATAATACAGGGGTTTAGAATCATGGATAGAACACATTTCGATAGTTTTTCAAATTTTGGTCTGTCTGTCTGTATGTCGGTACGTTTGAACGCCAATCACATATTAACTACTGAACTGAATTTAATGTTGGTATGATGGTGATTTATATTTTAAAGGTACATTTAGGGATGCATTTTTACACGTATGGACATTGGTATAGTTTATAAATTGCGTTTAGGTTATGTACATATAAATAAGAATGTACGTATATGTAATTTTGTAATATATTTTAAATTGTTAGTGAAATAAAGTAAAAAAATAGCAAATCAATCCAAATTATTTTATCTATTCATAAAATTTTAAAAAAGCAATAGATCGTAAAGTGGTTTTTTTTTGTTTTCCAGGAGTATTAATAGATGGGTACGGCTTGGTTTAAAATATCATTAAATTGATTTGATATTTACTGTCACACTTAAGTATAATTTCTGTAAGCACTTATATTAATAATTTAAGGCTGAGCTTTTATTATTATTTTTAAATGTTTATGGATAGATTTTAGTGTTATTTTAAAAAAAATATTAAAAATATCTTTTCGATCCAAACTTTCTAGTATTTTCGAATGTTTAAGCTATCAAGATTTTTATGAAATTACCCTAAACAGATATACTATAAAGCATTATTATTCACTAGATATTGACAGTTTATAAAAATAATGTTATTAAATAACATTAGTTTTTCGTAAAGGATAGTTAACATTTAAAATGATTTTAGTTGGCTATTATCAAAGTTTAAACCGGTCAAACACCGTAAGTTGAAATTGAGATGAAAGGGAAGTTTTTGTTTAGTTGCTCTTTTAAATACACTAAATATACCACACGAGTACAGCTAATAAACTTCATAAATGCTTTCTTAGGGTTCAAATTAAAAGTATTTTTATTTTACTTATAATAAAGTCTTGTTCCTATGTTTGTAACTATAATTTCAGCTTTTTTTGTTCCATTGATGGATTCAAGATATTTTACATGAAATGTTTACTAAGACGATAAAACCGACGGTTATATGAACTGAGTTTTCGTTAATTAACAACAGGCTTGCCGATGTAACAACCACGTTCAGTCATAAATACAGTAAGAAATCAGGGCCATCCTCATAAATTCCTCTCGTAAAAGGCTCTGCGATTATGTTAGAGGGTGGTATTAGCAAAGTTTGTCCGATAAAGGGAGGCACCACCCACTATAATACATTTTTCGTTGATGTAACACGATTTCTCGACGGCTCTCGGTTACGTGATGGATTAAGAAGCAGCTTGGTCTCACCACCGCGGGATTAAGACAGGGGGTTCCAATATTTAGGGCATTGCAGGCTAATATACAGTGTTTGCTCAACGATAGACTTAGTCGCATAATGCGAGGAATCCGATGAGTGAAGGAGATTTCCGGGACGTGTTACTAATAACCGAATTTATGAAAGGTTGCTAAGATGGCATGAAATAAATAAACACACAATATGTTGATACAACGAAATTACTGTGGATATATGTAGTTATTAAGCATATTATGTATAGAGTATGTACTGTTGGTATGAATATTAAGTTAATTATATTATTTCATATACTATACATATGAATAAAAAATGCCCATCTGGTTAGCTACCATCCTCAAGTTAAAATTTGTCACCAAGCACCAATAAGTGTGTTCTAGCGGCTGCACTTGATGTCAGACTTCCTACTAGGCTTAGCGTGGTACCATCTTGGTATATACATCGTCACTTAATAGTAGGTGAGATTACCATATGCTAAACCTATAAATAATAAAATGTGATATTGATAAACAACAAGAAGTGTTTCTGTAAAATCGATTTTAAACAACAATTTCGACATCGATGCTCATTAATATTAAAAGATCAATAAGATTAAAAATAAGTCATTATAAATAAAATTACGATTACCTTCAAAGATTATGTAATGATTTTAAAACTAAGAAATAATTTTCTCTCTGCAAGATTTTAAACTGCAATCATAACTGAAAGACGGATAATTAAAGACACTTTATTACGCAATAATAATAATTTATTTTATCATAAATTACAAAATAACATACTTGGTGATAGTACTAAGATTACACCAGTGTTGTTACCATTAGGAAAAAAAACCGCAGGTACTAGAATAATAATTTGATGATTTATGAGGAGTAATCATTTATCTTTTTTTTATCGTATAGAAGTTTTAGTATTACGACCACAATCTCATCTAATTTTAAGTGGCAATGTGGTCCAAGATGGTGGACACGCTAAGCCTAGTGGGCAAACCGGCTCTCAAGTGCAACTGCCCGAACACACCTGTAGGTGCTTTGCGACAGAATTTTAATTTGAGGGCAGACAGCATTACAAAATACCCTACCACCATGTAATGGTTTTCATCAGCGAAAATTCAAACTCGTTGCAGGGATTCGAACTCGGAGTCCGCACACAATACCGCTGAGCCATTGTTGATTCAAAATCTAGTGAAATAAGTAATAATTAAGAAATAACATTTTATAAAATAATAAAATATGAGATATCCAATAAATAATGATTTGTAAATAAAATACATATTTACATTTTGATACTTTAAAAGGTAAATGAGATAACTTTAGTTTTGAGATTGATTTCGTATATAATATACTAGCTGTGTCCCAAGGTTACAGCCGTGTTAAAAGAATTCCATACAAATTTTGAACCCTCGTTACACCCCTTAAGAGGTTGAATATTCAAAAGTCAGTTCTTAGTGGATGTCAACGCCATTATAACTATCTGTGTGCCATATCCAGTTCAATCCGTTCAGTAGTTTGAACTATGTGTTGATAGATCAGTAAGTCAGTCACTGTATCCTTATATATATATTTAGATTTTACTGCATGTCAATTAAAACTTATACATTTTATGTTAGAAACATTAACATACGCTCAAGGTAACATTCGTTTTATCGATACGCCTACGATATCGAGCAATAATAATAAATACATTACGCGCGATTGGAGATGTTATCCGGTTCGTAAACAACGTATCCCGCTCGATCCGTCGCCCGAACTCTTTATTGCCTATCTAACTTTGCTGGATTTTAATAATACCACCTTATATGCTTTTTAGTGAATTCCCAATTCGATTACCTGATGCTTTAGTAATATAGAGAACTAAGTTATATTTATTTTTTACATGTTCATTTCAAGATAAAACAAAACCTTTTGTACAATCTTTATGAGAAGGTTTCGAGTTCCAAAATGTTTATTTTACAAGAAACAAAGTTATTTAGTTTTCATTATTATTCCAGAATAAAGTATTTTTCCAAAAAAATAAGTTTAGGTATTTACACAATAAAAAATTTCGATTGCGAATAACTTTTGCAAAGCTTTGGCTTATAAAAAAAACTTAATTGTATTGATTGATTTTATGTGAAGAGAAAGTAAACAATAATAATTATATATTAACTTTTACAAATTTTGCCCTAATCGGCCGTTATCTGGAAAGGAGTGGCAGACCCCCGAACGTATAAATACTGAATAAGCAGTAAACTGTATTACTTCGAACCCTTTTCACTTGGCGAATTAGTAAAAAGCAACTGGGGAGTGAAAATTTTAACTTAAATGCGCCGGTAAGCCTTCGTAGGTAACTGCGAGTGTGTTTGACAGACGCAAGTGATTACATTCCATACCCCTCCTTTTGTTTGTTTTGATTTGGCTTAATTTGATTTGTGACATTTTCCACTTTTACCGGAACGTGAAACAAAGTACTGCTTTAAATAATTTAGTTCTGATTAAAAAAAAAAAAGGAAAGTCATTAGTAGATTTTTAACGAATAGTATGTTTATATTCTAAAGTCATCAATGTCCTTCTTGTATTAATATGTATGGTGTAGGCAACAACCAACAAGCTTGCCCTTAAAAAATATATAAGAAAAAATTCATTTATTTCGTTGAATAATTCAGTTCTAATCATTTATTAATTATATGCTATAATAGTTAATGAAATTATTAAATAAATACTCTAAATGTATCTAGTGTCATAAATTAATATAGATTTTTTTTTTTTAAATACATATAGACTTCATCCCATTAACAACTATAGACATTAGATCCACCATAAAAGTAAAACACTCAAATAAACACGAAAATAGTTAACAATGAAATTAATTATGTTTTCGTAAACGGCTGGTTCAACTTGCCCAATGGTACAATACGCCGTGCCACGCCGCACCGCGTCCGTACGCCAGACAAAATTATCGCGCGTAATTAAAAATGCCAACATACTCGTAGACGTGCTCGGGGCTTGTCTAATTAGCAAAAAGTTAATAAACAGACATACAGGCTCGACAGTGACAAGCGCCCGTGAAAATGCCAAGATGAGACACGTTTAATTTGCATACTCGTACGAGTATGTTGCGTCAAGTTATGCGACGAGAACATACGGTAAGGGGGCAATTAAGTAAATAATATAATATAGGTTATTATATATATAATATTCTAATATATAAAATAACTAGCTGGCCCGGCATACATTGTTCTGCCCTTTCCGGTAGTAAATGGCTCGACCACAGAGTCATTTATTAGGTTCAGCCTATTTTGTGATTTTCTGTTATAAATACCACTAAACCAATTATAGATTGTAAATATACGTCATTTTAGTCCATAAATATAAAATTTGCTAATAATGACTAAAGTGTCATCTATCCTAGCATGATCCTAGCATCATCATCTCCCTGGAAGGAATATGAGCTCAATCAGTAAAGTCGTTCAGAAATTATACGATAACTAACAGACCCACACAAGATTTTTATAACATAACATGACATACCTGTATGTACATGTCTGAATGCCTGAAGGGGTTAGGCAGAGGTGTACTAATTTACACCCACAGTTCGCCGGGTATGTTTTTAGGTCGCATGTAATAGGGAGCGAGCCTATTGCCATAAATCGGACACAAAGCCAAACTTCGAACCACTACTGACAATTTCATAGAAAAACCCAACAAAAGCAACAATCGAACTCAGGACCTCGAGTTTAGTAGTCATGCTTAGGACCACTAGGCTAATGAGGCAGTTAAAATTTTTGAAGTGAAACTTCTTTATCGACGTATGGGAGAAATTTTGTAGCAAATCGTCACGTTTTTCGGTTACGCGCCATGTTGCTTTTTTTATCAAAGTTTAGTATAGTGACGTAAAGAATATAATGTAATATATTATAATATTAACAACAATATATTACTTTTGAAGTTTGGTTTGAAATAAGAATAACAATATATTAATTTGAAAGTGATAAAATAAAAAGACATTCAAATTTAAGTGAATTTACAAGAAAAGTGAGAGTGATTATATATTTCGTTTTATAAATTCAACTCGTATGAGCATGATTTTAATATTTATTTGAGGTTAACCTCACTTTTTGATTGTAAGTATCAGTGAATGTATATAAATCTGTTAAAATTAGCAAGTATTAATAAATATGACTGTAAATCTAGTGAACATTATTAATTCTAAAAACAATAAAAAATATAAATTAAATAATAATTTAAAAATAAAACAAAACACGATTAGAAAATAAAAATATGTATACGTACATCTTTTTTAATTATTCGTTTTTAATGATTTATTTATTCATTTTTAATTTTATAAAATCGTTGCATTTCTACAAGATTAACTGTCATCATATAATTGTATTACTTTGAAAAGATAATTCCAATTATTTATTCATAACTTGTAAATATAATACAATAAATAAATAGTAATGATATTATAATAAGAACAATGATAAAATAAATTACTCATTAATTGTATGCATGTCTATAATAATAAAATAGCTTTAATTTAATACGGAAAAAATTGTTTTTCTTAAGGCTTAAGCCTTATCTACCCCATTTTCGTGAAGTTGCAAATAGTAGAAAAATGATATGTCGTAAAGAAGTTTCACTTCTTACCTGTGTAAACTGTTGTCGTTATGTTGCTGCTGGGTAATTATTGTATATAAGTTTATATGTCCCTCAAGTGTAAAGCCACAATACTCAGGCCATTAGGGTCATCTCACACTATCCTACAAGACGCGCAACCGAACATCGATCTGTCAATTTAATCAACCGAGGCTGACGGAGTGCGTTCTCGGATGCTGAAGATGAGCGTTACTAACAAAGCCAATCAGACGCATACGTCGGTGCCCTTACGGATAATCTATCATAGTAACATTGATTTTCCATCTGATCTGTCTCTACTACTGGGGTTATGTGACTAACGCGCTAGGAGCGATATTTTTAGGGTTATAAAAACTTGTTAATCCTTTTGTAAATAAAAAATGAAAATTACATTGACATTATATCAGACAAGTATTATGTTGTGATATATTTTTTACCGTATTATTATGTTTCGAAAATTAAGAACGCGCTAAAATATTTAATATTTCATAGCGTCTAATTATTAAACAAAACATAATAACTAGTTAAGGTTTTTGGTTTGTTTTCATCCCGATATCACACGAAAAATATATATAATAATATAATTTATATACATATGTATATAAATCAAATAAAAAAAGTAACGCAGGAAAAAAATCGTTATAGTCATATAACAAAATAAAATGTAACATTACCACTTGACTTAACACGTGTCGTAAATATTACAATTGCACATGCTCATTACATCGTATCTTCGTATCTGAGGAAGCAGCGCGGCGTAGACCGGAGGCACGCGTCGCTACGTGTCTAATAAGACGCTCTGTTGACGCGTCTTACGGTCGTGTCAACGCTACGCAATTAATGCTGCGTTGCGCGCTTGTGTGTAGAGTGCATTATGAACTATTAATCTGCAAACATTAGTACTCTTTGTACTTTTAACGTCTTTATGTATATTTATGGCTGTTTAATTTCTTAAATTAGACTGTTTCTCTATGTCATTACCTTGAAAACCCCATAACAAAAACAATACTACTAATTACGCCTAATCAGACTGTTCAATGCAAAAAAAAACATTTGGTTTTCATTATATTTTAGGCAAAAATTTACTTTATTTAATAAGACTTTTATTAGTGTTTGTATTTAATTGATCTGATATGTAATCACCGGGAACCGATGAATAATACAGTTATTGTAAACAATAGAAATGATAATTGCCCATTAATATCTAGAACGATTTGCTCAGTGCTTATTTGTTCGATCCACAATTGGTTACATTATTAGAAGGTATTTTTGCTACATTTTGAAAATAAAACTACACAAAAAGCCTTCTATAAAATGTAACCAATGGTGAACTGAACAAATAAGAACTGGGGTGACGATTATATATTCAAATTAGCCTTGAAAAATGATAGGTATAAATATATTAAATTAAACTTATTTGTTGAATTTACACTTTATTTGACATTCAGAAGTTATATAAATAAAGTTAGTGATACTCGTATTGCATTGCTTAATTTACTCTGCGTCTAGCACTCTCGAGAGACCATAAACTACGCGGCAAGTTAAAACTAGGTGAAATAATTAATTAGCTTAGTATAATATTTATAATGATAATTATCGTTAACATACGTTTTCATGCAGAGGTAATTATGATTTTTTTATTGTTTAATATTCTTGAAAATTATTATACAGTTATTCACAACAATCGAAGGTTGTGAAAAATATTTAATTGTTCAAAGTAAATAGTATTTTACACCTTGTTAACAAAAAGTAAATATTATAATTTCAAAATATAATATTTTAATTTAGGGCTATCTATATTCTAATTGGTTTTTGAAAATCATGTGTTACTGGAAGAGTGGATAAGACAGAGTGCTCCACTCTTTCCACTTCTAATGAAGCGACCACGTTGCTTGCGACGTCAAGAGCCTTAATGGCTTCCTCTTGAGAGCTTCGTCAAACCAAGTTGGCAACTTACGAACCAAAAACAACTAGAAACGGTTAATAAGTACCTAAATAAGGAATCTCTGATACAAAAAAATTATGTTGTGAATATTTTTTCTGGAATTCGTTCTCCTTTGGAAAACAAACTGTTATTTAAAATGATACATAGGTACGTAAGTAACAAACAGTGAAATCATGTTACTTTAAAGAGTATTATTGTAATATTGTATTATAATTCTCATTATTAAATAATTTAAAAATATATAACTACTACAAGTAGTGGATGCCATTCAACTCGCCGTTAGAAGGCGGCGTACGCAGAAGGTTGGCCGCATTGCCTCGTAGATAGCAAGGTTTTATACACTGACCGAGGTGTTTTTTCCCAGCCCTCTGGTCGCGAGAGCTTTGAAATGGCTGTGTGGATACATTATGTTTGTGATACAATTTTTAAACCTTTATTATTAGCTTCTTTATCACATATGTAATAAAGCTATGTACGCTTTAAATCGCCGTCAAATTCCAACCCATTTTATGAACAGCAAATCTTTAGAATTTAGTATCTAGTTATCGTATAATATGTATATTATCTTAAAGGTGATTTTCCTGGCAATGCCGTATCTCTCTTTATTTCACATCAAAAGTAATAAATCATACATCATTTTAAAGCTTATGTTCCCCGCTATTGACTAAACATATAGAAATAGGTTAAAGGTAAAGTTTTCATTTCATTATGTAATTTAAAAAATCCTAATGCTTCTTTGCATATTATTTCTCAATCTTTTCAATAATTCGCAAATAATTAAAAATGGTATTCCAAATACAAATTTATTCAACTAACATGTACGAGGCGTCATCTCATTTCTTTGATAATCTGTTTATCTCGCATGACAGCTGTCAACTAGTTTTTTTTTTTTAATATATGTATGTAGAAAATTGGTACACAACAACGCCATTTAAAGAATATAAAAATACCCAATAGCGTTTCCATACAAATAGACGCCTTTGGAAGCCAGTGTATTTACATTCAACGCCTACATATACACAAGACTCTTCCTATAGTTTCTTAAAGAGTTCTTCAGCTTTCATTTAGACGCATGCAAAGATACGTTCCGTGATTAAACACGCCTCTATTTATACAAGACGTAATTAAAGATGCTGCGAGCTTTGCGTTCACTCAAAAGAAACTTTGTATTTATTAATTTGTCAGTAAATATTTGCTTTTAATAATCGGCATTGATTATACGGTGGCGTTTGAAATATATTTGACGTTTCACTTTATGAATTATTTGCGAGTTATTAGTCCGTGTGTAGCCGAATTTCGAAGCTACTACGGAGTAGTGGAGGGTACACATTGTACAAGTTACAATAATACCTTAGAATTTAGTTCATGGTCTTGATTTTTATTGCTAAAGGCTATTTATTGCTATTTTTTATTTCGTTTTAAAACGCTCACTATATTTCTCTGTCTGGGCAGGTTTTATGTTTGCCTTATGGTAGGTTTAAAATGAGCCAATGTAATTTTATTAGATAGGTTCACTATTAGGATTCATTTGTTTTTTTAAATAATTATTACAAGCACATTTCATTGCATAAATAAAAACGCTGTTATACTTTTTTTTTTCTTTCCTTAACTTTACTTTTTTTAACTTTCATATTATAAGCTAGGTTTTTAAATGTTTGGGATTTGTGAACTTGAATGTAATTCGATTATTTTTGCCTAATCCAGTTGGAACGTTGTGTGATGATATATAGATTAATCAGTGCTGTATACAAAATTTCACGAAAGTTGCCTTAGAATGAATAGAAACTGAACTTGATGATATGTGTTATTGGTTTCTCGGAAACGACTCCAACGATTTGTATAAAACATTGCATTTAGATAATATTTTACATTCCAAGTTTACCTATATAGGTGTTTTTCTTTTTTTTGTTTATAAGACACCGAGCACATCTCGGTCACCCAGATTTTATTCTATTAATTCAGCAATAACATGAGCTTCCCGTGTACAAAATCGGTCAAGGTGGTTTTGAGTTAAATCCGGACATATAAACAGTTAGACAAAAAACAATTTAATGGCATATTCGTGATCAGTGTCCTTTGTCTTTTATATAGGATGTATATCGGGAAATTTGAAAAAAGTACATATACAGACAGAACTACAGATTTATTCATATAAATAAATTAACATTAACATTGTTGTTTAATTATAACAAGTTTACGATCTGTTGGGATTGTTAATGTTTTTTATTTGCTTCGATGTCATAAAAGCCTCTAAAAATTTAAGAATAAAAAAAAAATGTTTATTTTATTTTATTTTACCAGGTTTGACTTATGGTACTTATTATTGTTATCATAATTAAAATAATAAAATTTATATATAAACTGTATTATACTATTAACATACTACGTGTATAAACACACGTATGTATACAGATGAACATGTTTAGTATCTATTGCGAAATATTAACGATCTCAACTAAATAATCTCCATAAACTTTCTGCGAAGCTTCTCGAATGTAATTACTCGGGCGTCACCTGTATACGAAGCGTTTGTATGCAAATTTATACTCAGATCGCAAAATTTTCTGCACCTTATTATAAGAATGTTGAAGTAGGGAGCCGATTCTGCCCTATTGCTTTATCAGATAAATATGCCCTTCCAATTTCTCCGTGTTCATATATTCGTGTTCGATAACGTTCAGGGTGGAAAATATTGGGCATTGTTAATTTATTCGAGTTAAAGGTCGTAGCATCATGTAAAAGCGACAGCGTTTTAGTGATATAGTGACGCTATCTCTAAAGTATGTTACTACTCGTGCGCGATAAGTTGAGACCCGCGCGGAATGCGACTCCCCGCCCGCTTCCCCGATGACACCCGCGTTGGACAGCGCGCAACGCCATTATTTAATATAGGTTTTTTTAGTCTCTTACGATACTAAGCTAGTTGTGTTCTTTTTTTGTTCACTGTACCAGGACCCGACAATGACGTCACCGCGCTCAGTTCTCAACTTATCGCGCACGAGTAGTATACAGTTTATGTTTGTGTTAAAAAAACTACATTGAATGCTGAAATTACGGTAATGGATAGGATTAACATTAATTAAAAAACATGTTCACATTCGGTAGAAATGAAACCTTCAGAAATCATAGAAATATATATATTGTTTCTTTAAAAAAAAAAAAAAAATTTTGCGGGACTGTACTCTACATACAACAGTGCATATAAGTTTGTTCGTCTCACACCATTAAGCCAATTCGACGACGATCATTATAAAAATCAGGACTTGCATTATGTAACCGTGTATAATGTAAATGCATTTTATCTCATTCTCTCGTAGGTTATATCCTACATTTGTATATGTTTGTCTCTTTTTAGTGTCGCTTTTTCGTTTCATCGCGTTTCTAATCACAACGTCATTAAACAAGTTTTCACTTCAAAAACCAAATGGTTTATTTTCTTATGATTCTTATATTACGCCACAGATATGAAGTTTATATTAATTTTTAATCCCATTGCAATAATTATGAAGAAAAAGTTTTTTTCGTTTATACAATCTGTTGATAACATTGGAAGAATATACATTATTATTTCATGTACTTTTACTTACGTATACTTTACACATAAAGATAATATCATCAGTAAAATATTATGAGGGACCATGAAACATCAAATTTTAATCATACTTTTATATTGAAATACATACCATACCATAACGCCTGTATTCCCCGAAGGGTTAGGCAGAGGTGTACTAATTTACACCCACAGTTCGCCGAGTATGTTTTTAGGTCCCATGTTGGGAGAGGGGCGAGCCTATTGCCATTAATCGGGCACGAAACCAAACTCCGAGCTGCTACTGAGAGAAACCCAATAACACTTTGCTCGACCTGGGATTCGAACCCAGGACCTCGCTCACAGCAGTCGCGCTTACGACCACCAAGCTAACGAGGCAGTTTGCTATTTTGCTATTGATTTATGAATAAATTAAAACGAACAAAACAAATGGCACGCCGTTACGTTTTCCGAGTGGCACTTCGTGATATCCCACGACCAGCTGCGACGTTGATCGAATGGCAAGTGGCGAGGTCCCATCAGAACACCTTTATTCCCGGCTAAACGCGCCATTAGATGTTTCACATCAAAAATTTCATCTTAGATATTGCAACTTTTGAAATATTTATACCAGTGCAAATATTCACGAAGCTTCACCTTTTCCTGTATTACTTTCAAAGGAAACATGGCGCGTACCGGTGCGCCGATATCAGGACGCAGGTCGCCGCAACGCCCGCAGATTGGATCGAGTTAATTTCACTCCACAAACAAATTGACAAAGTTTAGAGCGAGGCATATTTCTTGACGCGGCACTTGCCCCTCGCCCCGCTGCCTCGCCGCCCCGGTGACAGATTCCCGCATAGCGGAAATTAAATTTCACATCCGAACAAGAACGGGAACAGTCGCCGCGACAAACACGTGTCGCTCGACAGACTGCGGTGATGTGTGACTCGTTCTGGATGCAACACACTGCTTTCTAACAATAGAAATAGATTACAACTTCTATGAGGTTCATATAGGCCATTTCAGACAAACCCTTTCTTCAACCGAAGTAATGTAGCCAACAAACATCTGCACATTTCATCTCCTTGGTCGTGAATGCCTGTGGTTTCAACGACAAGTAACTATAAAGATATTGGAAAGGAAGTTCGGAAGCATGAATAAATGGATATTCAAGGAATGATAGCTCAATGGTATCCTGTACGATCATCATGTTGATCGACGTGAGTTGAAATCCCTACAACGATCCTCAGCTTTCGGTAAAGAAAAACATCGTGATGAAACCAGGGCATAGTGGTATGGTGTTTTTTAATACCCGCCTTGCTAGCTGTCATCCTTAAGTCAAAGATCTATTCGTTTGTTTAAACGAAAGTCGTTTGTCGAAGGTTTGTTCCGGCAGCTGCACTTGAGAGCCCGGTACCCCGTTAGGCTTAGCATGTTACCATTGTGATGAAAAGCCCGTCATAGTGACTCGCTTTTGTATGTCGCATTTCGGGATCAGCCTGTGCATATTCAGTTAAACTAATGCAGACGACATAACAGCGGTGACCGTCGATGGATTTCGATCTCTCGGATGTCGCTGTTGTGCTAGGATTACCGTCAGTTTATCAATTTGCCGTGCAAAAAAAGCGAAAGATTTCTGTAAAAATAGAAATTGTTATTCCATTATTTCTGCTGACCCCAGTTAGGACACACCTTAACACTAGGAAAGTAAATAAATTATTGTTGAATAGCAGCTAATCAAAACACGGTATTTTACACGCATGTGTATGTAAACATTCGTTTGTACGTTACAAATACAAACAGAGCAAAACTAATCCGAACGCGTTCTATCAAAATTGCAATTAAAATCCCATTTACGGCAGTGGCCTGAGACAGACCTGGGGTCACCTCGAGGAGGACGCACGAATTGGCCATTAGCGGGCGCTTCGGACCTTGTTTACACCGCGCTTGCCCTAATGACGACCTTTGCTCTGCTTCCCTTCGTTAAGGCGAGCGAAAACCTCACACTAAAAGGCACCAGTCCCCGAACTGGACCCGCAGAGACGTACGAAACAAAACATAACAAACGTGCATTGAGGGAAAAGGACAAAGGGCGATAGCTTTCGGATTAATGCCCATGTACAGAGCCGTTAAAAGGCAAGCCAACTCGCTCGGTGCGTCAGGGTTAACAAGGTTATTACGGGATGATCCCGAGTAACCGTTGCCGTAAAAGTGTTAATTATGTTTTAGAAAATGAAGTTATTCTCTATAGAACGCGTGACTTTTACAACGCCTTCGCATAGAATTTGTTTTGGTACGAATATGTAAAATCTGTCAAAGATTATTACTGGTCACTTTAATACTATGTATTTTATTTTATTAAGTGAGCAATATATATAACGATTTTGATGAAACTTTGCATTAAGATAATGTTTTACATTCTGAGTTTACCTGGATAGATGTTTTTTTTTTTGTTTATAAGACACTGAGCACAGCTCGGTCGCCCAGATTTTAAGTAATTACATAACATTTTGTTTGTTTTATATTTATAAATACTATTAATGTAGTCTATATTTCATATAATTATTTAACTATAGAATCCATTTATTTTAATGATCTGTGTTAAATTTTATGCCGTATTTAATTGTTTTAATTCTGCTGTTGTCATTACACCCATACTAACTCATTTACACACTGTAACATATCATAAAGTAGACGCATATAGAAGTATAGGAAGACCAGAGGTACCTATCGATGAATTGTCTGAGGAACTATATGTGTATAAAAGGTTTTTATACCCTACTTAGGTGAGATAAGGGTAAGATGAAGGAGATCCCGAACGGACATGCGGACTAGACTCCTTTCAACTTTGTAGAAGCAGAACTGCAGAACTCTCAGGTCCCTTTGTATCTCCCACCGTATGCACAATAGAGAATACTGTGAGGAACTTTTCGGTATAGTGCCCTCATCACCGTTCCAAACTCTTACCTTTCGACTTTAGCTGGTTTTACTATAAAACCTAGCCGAATCGCGACAATAGTTAAGATTCTCTAGAACCTTTCTGTCACGTACGCTAGGGTTTTTGAATCGGTTACCCAGCACAGTTTTCAAAAAGGTATTGAAATACGGTTTCAAAGCTTGGCAAAATGGCTGTATTACTCCTGGTACTGCAATTATCCATAGGCGACAGAAACCATTTACCATTAGGTGGGCCATCTACCTGTTTGCGCCCTTTGGAATAAAAAATATCCAGTTATAAATTGACGGATCATGTCATCAGAAGCGTCTTATACATATTATAATATACATTATACAATTATACATAGTATAATATAAAATTACCGATGCTCTGTACCTAGATATATTATGTAAATAGCTTTTGTTTTCCGAGGATACCGCCGTGAATTGTCCGATATACACGATCATTAAAAAAACTCTCCAACTTTGTCGAATCCTAATGGACTCCATTGACATAAATGTTTTATTCAATTGGAGCGCGCGCCAAAACAAAAGAAAGTATGTCCTCATCATTATGAGTTTGAGAAAGTTTTTGCATTTTTACTCGTTACAGGGTTTCAGAAGAAAAAGTAGGTAACTCAACGTAAATAAGAACATTCATATGAATTTTCTCCTTGTATTCGTCTGTATATAAATACTCGTACCTACTTCAACTTTTGTTAAAATTTATCGCGGTAAAATATCGAAAATTTACTTATATTGGTATATTCTGTTTCACTGAGTGTTGTTTTCTGAGACGATGATTTTTTATTCAAACTTCAGTACTCTTTCACTACTTTGCAAAAACTTTTATTCAAAATCAATGACTGCTGTTATCTATATTTATTCTATACATATAATAAAAACGTAACTGATCGATGTCTGTACATAGAAGATATATGAGAAAAACTATTATGGGGGTTATTATTTATCAACGCAGTAAAACCGAAAACAATGATTGTTAGAATTTTTGTCTGTTGCCAACGTTTGTGTGCGCTAATCTCAGAAACGGCTTAACCGATTTGGAAACAGTTGGTAAGGTTCACTTAACATTTAGTGTTTGTTTACTTCAATAAGTTCATAAATTAAAAAGTTATACCAATTTAAAAAATCACGTCGAACATTTGTTCGATAAAAATGCTATAAAATGGGTGTCAGTTGATTTGACTGAAATTTTAGTTATTTGTATATTATGGTTTGTGAAACGATGATGATTGAAACTTTTCATAAAGTGAAAAAATGGAGAGTTTCGAAAATTTTAAAATGCCAATATAAGTTGACCTCAGATCTATGTAATAAATCATATTAAAAGGGGCTCAGCACAGGCAATATTAATTCTTACGAATAAAAGTTTCTTCGTCATGAAGAAAATTTTATAAAGTTAAGTTTTGCTATTTATATTATGTTATTTTGCGGTGTTTATTGTATTAAATTAACACGGGTGAAACCTTGGGGACACAGCTAGTGAATAAATATGTAGTTCTGTCTTTAATCTCTGTTTTTTCATATTTCGTGTTAGATATCTATTAAGAAGGACACCGATAAGTAACATAACATTACTTTTTTCTATGTCTGTTATGCCTGAATTTAAATCAAGAACAGCTTGACCCTTTTTTATGGAATTTTTGTAAAAGTGAAGTTATTTATGCAAGTCCCACGATTTATATATAGGTTATAAGAAATGAAAATATAACTTTAGGATATCGTAAAAAAAATATTCATTACTTCTCAAACGATTTTGATGAAAATTTCTTGACTGTAAGTATGTAATTCCTAAATTAATAGACTATATGAATTGTCAATAATATTGAAGAACCGCTAGTTATTTTATATAGCTGTTGCATTTCGTAGACATAGAAAAAAATTATGTCGGTGCATTAGCTTCAACTCGTTTTTTATAGGTTTTACAATTTAACATCCGATTTTGACTTTTCTTCTGGGCAAACTGGAGGAAGTGTTTGGAGTAAAAATATCGTTTAATGAGGCAAATTTAAAAAAAACTATTTAGTTTGTTATACTGAAACAAATAATTATTATTAAAAATCCAATACCTTGTAGATGCAAAGTTCAAACTTAATTAACCTTGCAATCTTAATAGCAAAAAAAAAAACTATTTCTATGACTACTTTATGTATCACGGTGGTGCTATATAGTAATTGCTTAGTATGATTTAATAAACTTAAACTAATACAAAAGGACCTAACCTGATTACTCAAAGAGCAGCGCGTGTGGAAATTCACCATAAATTCAAGCATTATGTACACGCGCTCATTACTTAAGTCCCGTAAAACCCTTATCCCATAACGTTAATAACACAATTACTATAAATCTATCATCGCTGAACAAACACGGTCCGAATCTCAGCCTAAGCTAACACATTTTGTCCACACCCGTATTCATACTTAACGACTAGGGAGTATAGTATTTGCTAAGCACACACGCGGCGCCCGCACGAGCGCAATATAACCTGGAAGACGGTCGGGTCGAGCCCCGGGGTCCTTCCCCAACCCGAGAGGACAGTAATTACGGTAGGCAAATTAAGCAGTAGGGGCCTGAGCGGACCCCGCGCCGTCCGTGTCCATCTTTGTGCAGTCACTACATTCGACGGTTTATTTTAGATTATTCCACGTCTTATTACAATGTAGCTCGCCTCCCCTGCGGCGCGCTTCACCTACGAAACTGATTTGGGCCCCGGCATCAGAGTTTCATTACGGTCTGTCGAAAACAATCCACTCTAAATATCCTATTCTTGAGCGCGTATACTCCGAAATTACATTAGTCTGAGGTGGCGAAGGCTCGACTCAATTTGTTTGTCCGTAATAACGCTGCGCTATCAGGTTATAACAAATGAGCTATTGTGAAAGCAAATCGGAGGAAAACGTTTTCGCAGTGTCTGCTCGATTTTGTAGCTACTACATTATACGATTGTAATAATTTACATGTGTGTTATGAACTATCGACTCCATATATGTTTCCATTAATAGCGAAGTTTGTTCGGAATTATCAAGATAGTAATGCGTTTTAATATTCGAGCGAGTCCGTGTTTTTGTGCTCGAACAATTGAAATGCATTTTCAGATTCTAGATTTGATTTATTTTAATGTAGCTTAAATTTCTGTTTATTTTCCTAGTGAAATAAATATTGAGGAATAAGTTACCAAAACTAAAATTTAGGAAACGTTATTATTCTCAAACAGCATCAATGATTTCTTGATTGATCCGATAAAGACCTATGAATGAAGATACCGTTTTTATTTCGGTTCATAAAAGATAAATAATTGTACACTTTGTCAAACTTCGCGAAGAAGCTTTCAGAAGTCGCGGTGGTCGAATGTTTTAGACCTTCGGAGTATCCATTAGATGTCCGCAGTTTCGATCCCTGGCATTTACCAAAATTTTTTAGCAATTTACTTGCATTTAGTCATTCAAATTGGTAAACCTATCAGCTGACTGTGAATAAAATCATCGTGGGGAAACCAGATGACTTAAAAAATCTACTAGTAGCACCACCGTATGTGAGGAAAAAAATAGGAGTGTGGATTTTTCGGCGTTTGAAATCACCAATACGTCATGGTCTGGCGATGATTAGGCCTCCTTGCCTGGGCAACTGCTGGCATTGGGACACTTAACAGGCTGGTACCTATTCATATTGGCAAATTTACTATTAGAAATAGAACAGCTTACGTTAACATAACACGATAACGGCAAATATCAAACCAAGTTACCAATTAGACTCTACTAAAGACTATAAATAAATTAACAAACCGCAGCAATAGATCAAATAATACAAATAATAATAATTTTATCTTGCAGTTGAATTGCTACTAAAGGCTTAAATGCGAAAATCAATTTAATCTTTTTTTACCACAATTTGGTTTACTTTTGACTACAATCATGATTTTCAATGTTAGAATGCAAATCAGATGAGATCTCTAATGTGCCTTACGATTATAGAGACGATATTTCAAGTCCGTCATCTAAAAATAACTATAAAATATGGCTCAAACTACTGAAACAACAATATATTAACAGAAAACCCGTAGATGGTTACTACCCTTTATATATTCAACTGAAAAGTTTTAAATTTCTTTGTAAAAGTTTTCCAAACCGTCCGCCGTTCTACTTAAATCAGCAAACACCTCACATCGCATGCGAACCTCGCGTGTCCCCTACGCCACGGCTTTAAAAGGCGAACCACTTTTCACAATAGAGCCCTGCCACGCGACTCCTTTGGGATTTCGAAGCAAATATAATTTGTCCATTAAAAAAATCAACAAGCAGTGACCACACTCGAGGCTGGAGATGGTGGAGATGGTCACAAAGCGTCTCGTTAGCGTCCGTACGTGCCGCTTGTCACACACTTCAGCCCATCGGCCCTTCGTAAATAATGAGAGAGGGCGGTCCTTACGCACCAAATACTAAGAACATATGTGGATATGGCACATCGTTGTGCTACTACTTTTTTATTTACTTTAATAAGAATAAGTTATACAAAAGTTGTTTAATTAATGCCACAAAACCTTAATGGTTTGTTTGTGACACCTTACAATTCGTTGTCGGATAATTAAAACATAAATATTAACCTGGTACTAATAGAACATTGTTTATCAGAACCATGAATTTATAATTCCTATAAACAATGTTCTCTCAACACATATTTCAGATTCTTAATAGTTATTATATTGCGAATGGAGGTAGGCAAAGAGTTTATTATTCGAGGAATTAGATAGGCAGTCGTCCGAATTCCTTCCTCATCCTTGATCTGTCTTTAAATTTTTTTTTATTACATTTAAATCTACTGGGCATGTATAAAAGTGAGATCTCATCTTTCTACATACTTAGACTATTTTTGTTCTTAAGCAATAATTCCCAAAGTTGTCTGTCATCATCTTATCTCATGACATTTCGTAATGAAACATGAGTTTTAGAAAGTAAGGCGTAGTTTTTCTACAAATATTCGTACTGAAAATAAAATCTAAATAAACAACTAGAAGTACTATTTGATAGAGAATTGCGAATAAAACTTTTTACAAATATTTCAAATTAGGTAAAAAAAGAATTTGATCATAAAAAATACCAGGGATGACGCGCGTAACGTTACTATTTTAGTTTACCGTCCAATGTATTACAAATACGTATATTAATATTCAACTGCCTTCATAGTTTGAGACAATCAGTAATTTACTAAGCAAAAGTATGTATTTTGACTAATGATTTACACTAACAATTAGCACTAAAATGAATATTATATTTTATTCATAATAATACCACATCCACTTTCGGGTTACAGATAAACTTCACACATCGTAACCTCTAGGGAAACTAAAACCTACACGGGACTACGTCGCCTTGTCGCCGGTCAGGTTCCCAAGGCTGAATGCCTCTTAGATTGCCTTCGACCTTCCAAATATAGCCAGCCCGCAAAACAAGGAATTATATTAGACGCGTGAAATGGGATTTCCTAAGGCTTTCGATTCGTACGTAGCGTATTCGGAGATATGCTTGCACAACAACTTAGGGGATCTTAATAGATTTCTCTAAGACATAATTATATGTGATAGACAATTTTGAAGTCTATAATATTTTACTTGTAATTGTCGTATATTGTATGAACCTTAAACAAATTTGAAGATACGTATACATCATAACGCACGTAATGAGAGTGATTTTTTACACATTGTAACAAAGAAGTTTACACCATGAAGTTGCTTGCTCTAACTTTTGGTTTATTATAGTGAACATAGTTACTTTTAAGGGAAACATATATATTATAATGCTTAAAACTAATTATAAATAACAAACCCATAAACCAATAAAGTTTCCTCATATATAACAACATAAAGCACACCGTATTAGATTAGAAAGAATTAATAATAATAATTTATCAGTGCCAGCTATTTATTTATTTTATTATTTATTTATTTACTTAGGTCACCAACAGAATAAAAATCAACACATCATCTTTAAAAAAAATTATGCAGTACAATATGTCTAGTAAGCTAGTTATTACAAAAAAAAATTCTTTCTCTTTATTTATGGGGGGCTTTTACAGCTGGCGTATGCCAATTTCATTGAAGCATGCTTATTCAAATTCTAAAAAAATTACATGATTTCTAAAGAAAATAAAATTATATTAAAATATTAATAGTAAAAAACCATTTTTAATAACATGTTTTTTTTATTTAAAGCTCTAAAAAGAAAAAATAAACTTTCAGCCCTAAATTTAAAATGAAACGACTTTGCTTATTTCATTCCTAATACATTCCACCATTACGTGTTGTACATCTTCTATTTTCCCACATACTACACACAGTTAGGGGAATTAACTTTTTCCATAAAATGATTACAAAATATTTTGTAATCAATGATGTTCCCTTTTTCAATTCTTTTATTTTAATCATTTAACAACGTATAAATTAATAATAATTTTGAAAAAGAAGTAGAACTTCTAACGTGCGTACATACGTACCTTTTTTTTAAATTCTATTAATTATTTAATTAATAATATGTCTATACATCTACTAAACATCTACTGCCTTATTAACCTAGTGTTCAAAAGCGCGACTGCTATGATCGAGGTCCTGGGTTCGTTTCACAGGTCGAGCAATGTTTTATTGGGTTTTTCTACGAAATTCTCTGTAGCAGCTCGGAGTTTGGCTTTGTGCTCGATTGATGGCAATAGACTCGCCCCCTATTACATGGGACCTAAAAACCATACACGGCGAAGTGTACGCCTCTGCCTAACTCTTCGGGTATACAGGCGTGATGGTATGTTATGTCTATACATCTATTAGATCTCGAGTGCATTTCATATTACATTGCCACGTACTCGAAATAATACATTTTACTTGAAACAAAATACTTACCATTAATATTTTACAACTTTTATCGGAAATTATTTTATTCCACAAAAACCGAAAACCGAACCGTGAAGTGCGGCTACTTAGGTAAATTAACCGACATTTATGCCTCCGCCGAGACAAACCACAGCGTCGCACGGGCGGCACCTGGCACCGGAAAATTATGCGCTCGTTACGCGCTTCAGCGCCCACTGCTAGGCCAACGCAAGGTACCACTACCTTATCCAACTTTTATTCATTGATGATATGCCAGTATAACACTGTCCGTAAAAACATGTTTTAAACGAACATTACAAAGAAATAAAGTTTATTTGATTCTAAACTAAAAAGTTTATAAAGACCTATGTCTTTATTTATTTATTTGAAACATTTATCTCTGGTAGTTGTTTACGTTCATATAGTATATAATTAGTATTATGTGACAAATTAATAACTTTTGGTAAAGAAGCATGTGTGCGCAGTGTTCACACGCGATAGAAGTAAAATCTTCTTATGCATAATAAACATTCACATAGATTATGTACATGAACAATACACCACGCTTTTTCCCGAGGTTTCGTAATACGCAGGACTCACACGTACAAGGAAAAGACCGAGATAATAGTTAACACTATATAATGTATATTAATCTCATTCTCTCGCAGGTTGAATCGTAAAGTTGTGTGTTTGTCTATTTTTAGTGTTGCTTTTTTCATTTCATTCTTCATCGCGTTTTAAATCACCACGGTAGGTACATAATAAAGAAGTTTTACTTAAAAAATGTTTTACCTTTATTTTTCAGCAAAAAATTGTATGAAATTGACGAAGATACGAAACGTCTGAGACCACAAAAATAATAATTTTTTTTAAATGTCGGTACAACATATAATTTGCCTCATTTTTCATACCTTGAATGTAACAATTTTACAAGTAAATGAATGTAGGCAAAAAAAAATTAAGTTTCTCATCACTTTAATTAAATAAACTATTTAAATATAAATAATAAACATAAATTATACATTTTTTAAGCTACCTGTTCCATAGGTTTAGTCAATCATTATTTTAAACGATTCCGATGCAAATATATAACACAACCTGTGGAGAATTAGAACGCACAGTACTGCACCGTCGCGGCGTCGCGTCGCGCCCGAGGGCTGCTTATCCACCGAATGCTATCTTTTAAATAGCTCCTTTGGTGAATATCTCTCGGTATAGAGCTTAGCAAACCTGGAGACATGCAAATTTTACTATAGTTTATAAATTTCTGAAGCTTGATCAAATCGCATGATGTTCCTTTATAAAAAAACGAGCTGCTGATGTCGACACGCTCATTGGGCGTATTTTCCCCCTTATCGGTTTCAAAAGTATCCTATGTTCATCTCCTTGACATAATGTACCTTTATGCCAAATTTTATTTAAATCTTTTCAACCGATTAAAAGTTATTAAGGAATAAAAATCCTATCAACCGCTTTGCAGTTTAAAATCATTAGCCGTCAGTATGTAATTAGGTAGTCACTTACAATAATTATCTTACTTACAAGTCCTTAATCACACTCACACAGGTTTTTTTAAATAAACCAGCTATCAAGGTACAAGGAACGCTAGTTCAGTAGCTAGAGACTCAAAAACACATATGCATTTCAACAATATTGGGTAACTTTTGAAGATGATGGTTGATAGAACACATCAATTGTGTACAACTGGATCGCTATAATCATACATCAGGCGTTACACCTGCCATACCCGTCACCTCTCTAGCGGCAACCCAAGCCTAGGTCCGTTCCTCGGTGTGAAACCCTTGGGTCAGGCAGCCGCCCGCGCGATACAAAGTGACACTATACGTGCAACACTTAGCTACCCACATACAACATTACACACGTATGACCACACACACGTGCACACCACACAGGCACATAGGTTCTGTAAGGGACCTTTTTTTTCTTTTTTTGCGCTAGTTAGACTAATGCGCTAGTTAGTGTAGAAAAACCATTCCGATTATTAAATACACATACGCATGGTCCACTCCTTCCTCCCAGGAGGAGGGGAACGTGCATATGAGTATATGTTAGTTAGTTCGAATTCTCGTAGGATTAGGGAATTAGTTAGATCGCGACCTTTCCGCATTCGCGACGACCGCCCGAGCCGAGGTTCGGCCACTCTGGCACCCTCGTGCGGGTCGTCACAAACTTTCGCGGCTGAGTGCCCTAAACGCTCGCCCCCAAGTCCGGTGAAGCTGTAAAAGCCGCAGCGGCTCTGTTTTAGGATAGGGCCCCTAAGGCTAACAGTGTAGTCAGTTCAAAAAAAAAAAAAAAAAAGAAAAAGCACCTGCCGTAGTGACACTTTAAGGCATGTCGTATTCCAGGATTAGCAGGTGTATATTCTATAATCAAGCAGTATGTATCTCAAGGAAACATTAATTTTAATTAAATAGAAGAAGTCTCTACAGATGTGTTGTTCCAGTCCGGCGCCGCCGTTTGTCTCCGGCGCACCTCCGCGCGTCCGATTTATGGTACAGTTTTGTGAACTCTTAACCGTTACGTGATCTGCTTCCGAATCCAATTTATGCCCTCCATGGGAAAACTTTGTCGAGCCGACTATTCTTTACGAGTCATCTCAGTGTCGCGTGCCAGACTTCATTCTAATAGGGTCAAAAGTCGAGATGTTATCCTACTCTTTAAGTCACTATAAATCTGTTAATGATAAGATATTTTGAAATTTATTGTTACCGTCTGTTAAAAACTGTTTTTATGTATAGCAAGCATCAACAGCAGCTGTAAAAATCATTTATTTTTGTATGCATTTATACAAAAGCATTTAATTTCAAAAATCCTAGCATTACTAAACCAAAATACAAATAGTCTTTAGTTCTTTACTACTGAACAAATCTACAATAAACAGAATAAAATTACAAAACTGAAAAAGCAACGTTATCCTTATGTTTGTGTTTAAAATTCATGTTTGCATAATCATGTATGTGAAAATTTTGAAATGCTATATATATCATATAGTTCAAGAAACCTAATCAAATACTTTTTTAAAAGAGCTATTTATTGGGCTAATTACATTAAACGTTATATATAAATTGATGATTGTATATTTGACATTGATAAATTGGAACACCGTTTGTCCGATCACCATGAAAGTTGATAGTTGTAAATGTTTTTTCATGGAGAACTTATATTTATCGCGATTCGTTGTGCTGTTGTCGAGTTATTGACTACCAGAAAGGGCAGAACAACATCTACAGGGCCAGTTATCACAATTATATTAACTGTCCCTTATCAAATGATGTTTTTATTCGACATAATTTAAAACGTAACTAGAAAAAGCATCAATTTAACTAATCGAAATTTCAAACGAATTCTGTGAAGCGTTAATGTTGGCAACTCTCGAATGTCCTAACAAAACACATCCATACTCATTTGTATTTAGGCTGGATCCTTGACGTCCTTATACATCTAGGGGTGCCGATAAAACGACGAGTTTTTAAGTATCAAATAATTCCACACGATAATTCATTTAAAAAAATTAAGTCTCTCAGTCCGATTAAACATAAAAACTCAAACTAATAGTATTCAATGAACTATGAAGTGAGCAATTTTTGTATATTGTTTATATGTATATATCTTACATTCATTACATTACATTCATTACATTCATTAATTTTGTGCTTAGATTATTATTTTTTTAGTTTACACATATAGACAAGATTTTAATTAATTAAGTTAGATAGGGCGCATATTAAAAATTCTTTTTAGACACTTTTTACAAATAAAAGTTTTCTTTATTTTTTAGACATGCTTTAAAAGCGTTCTTATATATTGGTGTTGATTGTGTGGTATTATACAAACACGATAGAGTTGCAAAGCTTAGACAGGTCAATTGTTCCTATAAAGTAAGGTAATTCCAGTTCAAGCTTATGCTTGTATATTTTATCTACACGCTCATGGCAGAACACCTCCGCTTTCCTTCATGTTTTAGAGACAATAAAGACTCAGACAAATAATTATTGTTAGTTAAAAGACGTTTAGAGCAATATACAAACATCACTGCAATATTGTAGAAAAATCTTGGCTGTTAGGTGAGTGTCGATTTTCAAATAAACTTCGAATACAATACATTTCTAAAGAGAATCATTTAGACTGGATTCGGAAGCCCTCGGTCACCCGATGGGCATTTTGTATTATTATTTATTGACTTTGTACAGCCCTCGGGTTCACTTTTCACTTCGCCCCTCGCTCGGTCCGTATTACGTCCGAAATGAAGCTCGCAAACAAATTGGAAGAAGTAATTATTAAGAATACTGTAAACAGGGTGAACTGGACGATCTTATTGCATATTTTCAATACACAATTAATCTTAAATATTGTAACTTTTTTTTGTAATATTTAACCTGTTTATATAATTTTGTTTTTTTTAATACGTATTTCACTGGGACGAGAATTTAATATTGGCTGTGAAAAATGTATGAAAAAATAGTAGATATATTTATCTTAGCCTTTTAGGAACGTTTGAAATTTAATAACCAAATCAGCTATTTGAGCTGATATTTGAGAACCAGTCTTCCACTAGGCTTGGCGGGCTACCATCTTGGGTCACATCGTCACTTAAGATCAGGTGTGATTGTAGTCACAATGCTAAATCTACAACGATAATATATATTATATAGTTCAAAATGAAGTGATTTTGTCTAAACACATTACAATTCTTTACAACGAACGTCAGCTTTTCTATTATTTATTTTATAACTTATATCGAAATAGGATTCTATATGTGAATACATAGTAAAGTTAACACACAAGTCACACTACTATTGCTAGTTTTGTTATTTCGCGCGGGAAATCCTTTTGTTGCTTGAATTCGCGTTAAATGGTAGGGAAGTTAGTATGGGGAGGTGCGCTCAATCGGCCGAATTGAATCTTTGTCTTCTAAGGCCATGTAAGATAACCAATTTCTCTTGACACCTGTTACACTATTAAAAACTCCCCGTAGACCTACAAATCTATCTAACAAAAGAGGCAGGGAAGGTCATGTGAAGGTAGTTATTACAGTTCGAATTGGAAGGACCTCGTCCTCCCTACCAGGCTCGTTCACAAATAAATCAGAACCTAATACGGTGCGACACGATTGTTAGAATTTTTTCCATGCTATTGAATATTTCCGATCGCAGTAAAAATATTTGAAAACTATTGATAAATTCCAGAGGAATCATGAAAAATCTTGGTTTTACAAACCCATTCGCAAATTTCAAGGTATTTTATCTAAATAAGGTAATTTATAGTACTAAGCTTATAGTAGGTAGCAGGTACCAACTTAGGTAGGTAGTAAAAAAAATTATACACCTAATCGAGTTTCTTGTACGGCTCTTCTCGATTACCTACTGTAATGTTTTCCGAACCGGTAGTAGCGTTTTAACCTTGCCTTCTTAGGGCCCAAATTGAACAAAGTATTTTGGATTTTGAGTTAATAATGAATTATAATTAATCTACATTTATAACGATATTATCATTATATATATAGATTTAAAAAATACAAGAGATTATACTTTATAATTAAAAAAACATACAACACATAAAAAACATACCTGTTACTTGTGGCGTGTAGCTAGCTCTCTATAAACAAATAAACCAAATCTATTGTACTTATAAAATCGGTATTTTAATTACAAAATAAATATGCATTTTAATTTACTTATGTTTATACAAAAAGCATATTCTAACAAGCTAAAGTAGCCACTTAACTCCTCGGTTTATCAAAAGAGGTAAAGGCATCTCACACACGCTGTCGCATGACCGAACATGCATGGACCAGCACATTAACTGGCAGACGCTCACAGGACGTGTGTGGAGGGCCTTATTTCATGCTCCATGGAACATCTTATCGCCGGAGGTCTCACGCTGAGAGCGCTAATTATAATTACTAATGCTCATATGCTCAAAGTGGTTTTTGAGCTTTGTATTTTGCCTTAATAGATCGCCGGTGCGTTTAATACTGTCAAAACGTAGGCCGACCTTTAGTAATAATAATGTAGATAAGACTAAACTTTCTACTTTTTAGGTATAGTGCTAAAACCAAAGTCTCTCTTACCTGGTGTTAAGTGACGATGAGACCCTAGATAGTGACATGCTAAGTCTTGTGGGGGAACTGGTTCTCAAGCACAGCTACGGAAATATACTGTACAGACGCTTGGCGATAGATTTTCAACTTCAGCGTGCTAGCCAGGCGGGCATTAGAAAATACCAAACTGTCATGTTATGGTTTCATCACAAAGTTTCTCTTCACTGAAAGCTCAGGCTCATTGTAGGGATTCGAGATCACGTCGATCGACATGATGTCTGTAAATACTACTTTCACTATCATTGCTTCAAATTAATCAAAAACAACTGCTTTAAAATTATTACAGTACCACTCCAAAGAGCAATGATTTTAAAGTGATGTTTAAAACAGCCTTTAAGTCTGCTTTTAAATTAATTACCTAACGTTGGATATAATGGAATTAACTTAATCGAATAGTTGTTTACATTGTGTCATTGGGAGCAATTAAAATTGTTTCGGGAGACAATAAATCATTGGTGTGAAAGTGAAACATCACGGCGCGGCGGGCCACGGTGTGCTCACCTTGCAATAAATTTTCCAATTACTAGGAGAATTTTGTAATGGCATCATGAAGGGCGAGGCTGAGCTGGAAATAAAATAAAATTAATTACTAGACGGCTACAACGTTAAGCGTAAACAGGCGATTACGTAAACAGTTAACTCTACTGTTTCATTTGTTTTTTCGACGCATTGATTGATTACATTTCTTTAAGCAATTATGTAACCATATTTTAGAAATGGACGGACGCTTTTAAAGCCTATATTTGATGGGTGGTTTTTTCTTATCAATGAAAGTCTTTGTTAATCTTGTATTACCAGCTTTTTTAAATGTGCGATAATATGTTACACTAAGTACTAAAAGAGATTCGATTTTTTATTTTAATTCAACTAAATAACAAACTAGAATTTTGCAGGGGAAATAATAAGGAATAAAGAGCTATCTGAGCTAAGGTTCAGAGAAATCTTTTTAGACATTTCTCTCTACTTGAGGCAGTGCGACTGGTGGAATACTTCCACCATCTACAGAAGTTCGTAGCCAAATAATATTGTGTTGTTGCGGTGACTAGGTTTGCCAACAAGTAATAACCAAAACAATATCCTCCTCTTCCAATACATATATGATGTACTAAAGCAATATCAACTAATATACTAGAAAGATTTACCGCAAAAAGGTAGATAATATATTATTATTGGTTTCATACAAAGGCAGTTTCTGAAAGAGGCAAATTAAGACACTATTACCAGCATTACGATTTATTTCTCACCCCGTGTCTATGCTACCTTATAACGCTATGATTTATTATACTCGCTGATTTATGTTGCAATCAGTTGCTATTTCTTATTGGCTTTAGAAGTATTATTAATTTATTGTGTATATGCATTTGTTTTAAACATATAACAGGAAACGTTAAGCCTATAGAAAAGTATTTGTAAACTTGATTTAAGTAGTAGTAATCATCGGTCAAGTCTTACAAGGATCGAGAGTACAATTGATAAGTAGATAAAGAAAATTAGGGATTCTTATATAACTTAATTAATTAATTATAATATATATAAATGTTGCTTTTTTGCTATGTCTTATATTTGCCGTTCTGTGAAGTCGTGAAACAGACTGAACAGACAGTCAGTGTGTTTCTTCCGTCCTGCAATAATAGCTTAACATAGGCAAGGCAAGGCTGCAAACATAGGCAATGACTGTGATGATTTGTGATGGCTTATAGAACACTCGGTAGTCATTGTTGTTTTTAGATTCCACTATGATTGTCACTAGGTACAGTACCGTAACTGTGTAGTCATATAAAAATATACCCTAACCTGTGGAAAATCATAAATATTTTTGAATTAATTATGCAATTTATCTTTCAATATAAATAAAAGAAAGTATTAATAATTATTGTTATTTTTTGGCATTATTTCATGACTTTTAGAAGCCTAACATAATTCAAACAAATCACCATTGATGTAGTGTCTGAATAAATTTAAGACGTTTTGTACATAAACATAATTTTACTACAGCTGCTGTGTGTTATAAACATTAATTTAGCAAACATTCCACGTCACATTGTGTACACATTTCCGCACTCAGTTGAGTGTTAATTTGACGATGACTGTCGCGCCGCCATCCGTCATTGCCGTGGGCCCGTCGAGAATCGTCTTTATGACGCCTAATTTGAACATCATTCGGAAAACGGAAAGGGTAACTTATTGTAAGAGAATGATTCGCTAATTATCTTCTATTGTATAATATCAATTTAACTATTATTAAATAATTTTGTAAAAGTTTATAAAATAATTTCATTCATCGTGAATTTGATGTTCGATTCTTGTTTAATAATGACTTTTAATCGCTTCTCATTATGATTATAAGATAATAGAAGTAATTGATGATTAGGTACATTGATGTGTTGTTTCTTTACATTAAAAAAATTAAATTGTTTTTTCATGAGAGATCTGCCTCTCTTGGAGTAAAAAGACACCTTTTATTTTAACATTTCTTTTTGCCCTTTATTTTCTTATTATTGGTAGTGTTTCAACTACCTCGCCATTTACAGGCTAACTTTATACATATCACGTACGTATTAACACGTGAAGCAAAAGCTTTCTGCCCCTTTTTAAGCGTCTTGCTTGCACGGAAGACTGTGAGATTGGGCATGGTTAAAGTTTATATGGAGAAGAGTGCAGAAAGCTGAAATGTATCTATAATATCTGTACTAATATATTAAATTAAATTAATTAATACTGCGAATCCTAACCGGCCCAGTGCCATTGACCATAGACCCTCCAAAATATTGACATTGTCACTCAACGAAAACTGACAGCAAGTGATATAGATAATACTCATTGTTTAGGTTCATGAACACCGCAAATTTCAAACAGAAAATAGTCTATAATCAAAAAGTCGTTGTTCGAATTTCGAAGTTAGTGAAGTTAAAAATGTAACGCTTTATTGATTCTTGCCAATTGCCTCTTGGCAGAGTTTTCTGCACTGACTTGTGCGTTTAATATGAATGATTTTGATGTTAAAGATTTCATATCTTAAATGCTTTTTTTAGTTCATGACCCCACAAATGTCTGAAATGTCTGAAATTCTAGAAAGCCAGTTCGTTAATGCATAGAACTTGGACTTCAAATCTCAAAAATAGCAAACAGAATTCTAAATGTCTAAGACAATGGCAATCTATATTAATAAATCTGTAGTGACATGTCTGTAAAGTTTTTTTTTTTTACAAATTTTTTTATAGGCATATTGTGTGAAAGATATTGAGTACGTATATGTTATTAATATTTTTTTGTCTATCTGTCTATTTGTATGCCCGGAATCTCATCAAATTTTGTACACGTTATGCTTATGTCATTGGTCAATTGATAAGGCCTAAAAATTTTCAATACTACCTTTACAAATCCAAAAGTATAAATATCTAAAATTTTTGTTAATTTTTGATCGATTTTGATGACATTTTGAAGACGAGAAATCATCCCATGAATGAGGGGCTCTAAAAAGTTCAATCATTTGGAAATGGTAAAAAAGTAATAAAAAAAATCATAAATTATCAATTGATTCTGATCGGGAAGGATACGTCATTCCTTAACCGATAGACTATAAGTATCGTCAACAATACATTAAGAAATCGTAAAAAAAAAATTGTTCTTAACTGGTTTTCATGAACTACGGAAATAAAATTATGAGATTTAAATAAGCTCCGCGCAGTAACAAACGCGTGCGGAGCCGCTGGCACACCGCTAGTTATAATATATACTGTATTTTTCACACTGTTTGGTTTCTATAATTGTTTTTCTGTAATTGTTTCTATATATTGCAAATACTAAGAATAAATATTATAGTGTTTTATGTTGAGTAGATACTTTTTTATAATAAATTTGTATCTTCCATATTTTAAATTTGGTATGTGTCATACAGTTCTCTTTTGTTGTGTAAAGATCTTTGCTACCTTATATATATATATATGTTTTTTCCTGTTCTTTACTTTTATATGCTGGTTTTATTTATTACTACAAATAACTTCCACTGCGCTACCGGCTCATAATCTGCTACATTTTATGCATGGATTAAAATAGAAATTTCACTCAACGAAACAAAGGTGCGCTTGATAATTGGACGTGGCCGTTCAGAATGCGCGCTAGACGAGACTTAATTGAGGTTTTAGAGTTGGGCTAATTCGCGCACCTTCGATCAGAGCTCTTACCTGTCCCTTAGAGGGGCTTCGTCTGGCGGCTTGGTTAGCAACAATAATACTGCGGCGAGGGTTAAGTGAGGTCTAACGCTTGGTGTTGCGTTTCTTGTTCTCAGTTTGCTGTAATTATTTGTGCTTAAAATATCATCACGCTATTTCTCTTACGGCTCTTATGATATATTTTAAGTTGTTTCAATTTTTGTATTATACATATCTATAAAATTAATAAAATTGAAGTGTCTGTTTGTAATGCCAAAATAAATGGATATGCATATACATATACTAAATGTATATGAAAGTATATACGACACCCATAAAAAACACCCATTTTTTAATTTTTTGTCTGTCTGTTTTTTCCGGGTAATCTCTGAAACGGTTGGACCGATTATGACGGAACTTTCACTGGTAGATAGCTAAATTTATAGGAAGTAACTTAGTATACTTTTATTTTAGAAAAATAAATGCGGTTCCACACAAATAAAAAAAACTGGTCATGTTGAATCAATTTGGGCGCTTAAATGGCTTATGCTGAGTAAACCATAAAAGATATAGCAAAAAGTCCGTGAGAGTATATATCTATCTTCTGAGAAACATCCACAATAAGCATTTTTGACGTGACAACGTCTTATAATTCGATGGAGCCGGCTGCACGCACGAAAAAACATGACTCATGCGGCGTTACCTCGCTCTGAGGCGTTCCATTTAAGGCTTGAAGTGCAAGCGAGAGCGCGGAACGAGCGACAAAGAGGCACAATCGGCCTCCGCGTTCGGCAGCGTTCGACATCTGTCTCTCTCCTACTTGAGTAAGCGATGTGTCCGCGTGGACAGCTGCTATACAATAATAAATAACATTAACCAATTAAGCTGACATTTTTTAAAAGTGAATTATTTATGCAAGTCCCACGATTTATATATAGGTTATAAGAAATAAATTAATTATTAAAAAATTGATTATTATTTCAATTTCGATTTAAAAATTTCTTGACTTAATATGAATCTAATATGATATATGTTGTAAAATATGAACCGCTAGTTATTATTACTCTGTCATTTCGTAGAATAGAAAAAAATTAGTGGTGCATTATTAACTCGTTTTTATAGGTTTTACAATTTAACATCCATTTGATTTTCTCTGGCAAATAGAGAAGTGTTGATAAAATCAATCGTTTAATTAAAGAAATTTTCAATAATAACTACATTTTTTAACAAACTTATTCAATTAAAAAACTGTGAAATCTTAATGAAGAAAAATTTTACTAGATACTTTACTTATACGGTGGTGCTATTAGTAATTGCTTAATATTTTAAATAAATTAAACTTACCAAAGACAACTGATTAAATACACGCTTGAATTATACATAATTAAACTATTATTACTAAGCCTATTATCCAACTAAAACTAATACTTAATTATCAGTACACTACAATCCACGTAACTAAACACATTAGCCATAACATTTGTACACCGATCATATTTAGATTGCTATCACACATGCCCCAACGACAATTAGCCTAGAGCTGGACGGTCAGCCGGGTTTCCCAACCCGAGCAGATCTACCAATTAGGTAGATCGCTAGGCCTTGAGAGGTCCATCTGACTCTAGTGCGCATTATCCACGTATTCATCATTCACTCTTAATATTCCGCTTCCTAGCAAACGAGTCGCCCCCGACGGCATATCCACGATCGATTTCACTCGTTCGAATTCATCCGTTAAAATCATTACGATCAAATACTATTTTAGCAGCTATATCCGATCGACGCTAGGTTCAATGAGCCTATTTGCAAATAGGAAAATTTTCGAGTTTATATAGATTACTTACGATTGAATATTGTATCATGTTCGTTATTATTCATACATTGTCTTACATATTTGAATATTCAGGAATAGTTATATTCGACTTAATGTTTTTCCAAATTGAATTTCGATTAATTAGATTTTATTTATTGCAAATTCGGGTATCCAATGAATTTGACCGTAAATTAAAACTCTATAGGATACTGTTGACTTATTCGTAGCATAAATTTCTGATTTATCTTAAATATAGAGTGCAAACGAAATTTTAGGTAAAGTTAATTTAACGACTTAGAGATTTACAATAGGTCATGTTTGAACCTATTGGATCCATTAATGATCAATTTATCTGCAATTTGCTCAAATTTAAGATTACATAAGCGTTGAATATTTCACTGATCAGATTTAAAGATATTGTGGACCATATTAAATTATAGTTGATATATTATTAAATCAATATGTATTAACACTGATACCTTCTCTACAAATATGCACCTATGGGAAAACTAAATTGGAATTTCAGTGAAATTTCTATTAATATAGTTCTTGATACCCATGCTCAAATACACTAAACAAGTACCAATATCAATTACTAGTAAAATAAATTACTAAACATAAATAAATTTACAAATGAATGAATTTATAACTTAGCAATTATTGCATAACTAAAGTTAAATTGAAATAATCATTATTAAATTTTCTTTAAAACATGATTTTATAAATGCATATTTCAATTAAGATAATTAGCCTAATTATGAACGATTATAGTCATTAAATAATGTATTCAATACTATAAACTAACATTAAGAAAACGTCAAATGATTACAAAATATACTAGTACACTCAACTATTTAATTAACGTAATGTAAAATTAATTTATGAAAGTTCACTCTTCTTTAAATCAAACACCTCTCATTAATGCTGATACCCCTCGCTCAACCTCGCTTAGACCCTCCAGGCTTGGGACCGATCTAATTGGTCCAAATTAATATTGAAATCACAACATTCGCTTAATGAGTGCCAATGAGCATGAGTAAATGGCTCTCAAAGCCTACCCATGGCCCTGTCACACATCTTAGATCGGCCCTTCTAAATAATAGAAGGGTCTATGCACACATATTAAGACATAGATCATATTAATCTTTTATTTTACTCAAAAAATTTTTATTTTACTTTATCAAATTAGTTTTTAATTAAAATGCAAAACAATTTAATGGTAACTATGACTATCCTAAAACAGTTCATCAATTCTTACAGTCTTAAATAATTAACTATATATCAATAGGTCAAAGATTATATCAAATTGAAAGCATACTTAATCTTACCTATTTATTTTTTTAACATAAATTCTAATGATTATATAATTCATCTTTGTAATATTAGCATATATTTTGTTTGCAATTAATTCAAAGTTGTCAGTCACATTCGCATCGTAAACTTGTTATGCAATTTTAAAATAGATTTTTTACAATAAACTACCGATTATTAAGAGATTCGTCAAAAAACTAATATATTATAGTTAAGAATAAAATTTTCACAATTAAGTACAATTTGGGTGAATTATGTTTAAATACGCTGTTCTTACATATATCGTGTTTCAAATAAATTTAATACAAACTGTATATTTAAAGAGATTACTAAGAAGCTAAATATTTATAATTATCATTATGAGTAAAAATATTGGATTATCAAATAATACCATCTTTATTAAAATAAACACATACATTTAACCTGATCGTATGGTACAACTTTAATCCGTCATAACCTTAATGAAAGTATACTGTCGCCAGCACCTTCGATATGATTACCTAAAATAGATTAATTCTGTATGATTAGAAGTGACTACTGGGTCAAATTTACAATCTAATTGGAATTATAAATTCCAAAATTTTTGAAACATTTTAATGTAGTATTTGTAATTTAACAATTGAATCGTTAATCATAAGCATGAGATATATTTACCTTAAGAAAATTATTAAGTGCTTTCAACTTTTGTTATTAGATGACTAGAACTTTTGAACTTGATTTATAAATAACTATTATAATTAATCAAAATAATTTATACTAATACACCATTGATTGAAATAATATATAATTTACAGTGACTTATTTATTATTATTTTATTACTTATCACCAACAGTAAATCAATTTAAAAATTATCATAAATTTCTAAATTTTACAAAAAAATTTTTTTTTTTTTTTAAAGTCTTTAGCCTATGCTTAAATCTTATTAAACTAAAAAATTAAGTTTCTAAGAAAATAAAATATAAAAAATTTAAAAATTAAAATTTTTAATTAATCAGAAATTATTTATTTAATAAATATTCACCCGTAAAATACACTCTATTTTTTAAAACCCATCATTTACAAATTCATTATTAAAAAATTCCAAAATTTCAAAATTTTTAGATTTCCCTTTCAATTCTTTTATTTAACATTTAACAATATAAATTAAAAATTTTAAAAAGAAATAAATTTCCTAAAATATATTAAATCATTTTAATTATTAATTTAATTTAATCTACAAACATCTCCTTTAACCTAAATTTAAACATGAACGATCTTGGTTCTTTAAACACAGAATGTTTTTTCGTTTCTAGTTCCCATTGCTGACCTCATTAGGGTTCCTTTCCTAATCCCATGGATAAAACCAACCGGGAAATACTTGCCCTTTATTAAGCGTGTTATGTTTTACTTATAACTACGTAGATTAATTAATTTGCAAAAAATTAATTTACTTCCAAAATACATTATATTAAACTTTTTTAAATTTATTAAATTATTTAAAATAATTATGTCCATAGTAAAAACCCTTGCCAACATTAAAACCGATTCCCCTGACCAGGTGGGCGTTTTACGGTTATGACGAACCGAAGCGGTCCCACGAAGCTATCCCCTTTACATTGAATATGAGTATAACCTTCCTAAAACTTTTTAAACGAAATAAAAAATAAATTTATTATTTAAATTAAAAATTAAAACCTATTTAATTTATTAAGAAATTTCTCTTATTTTTTACAATATTATAAAGTATTATGAAAAAAAACTTTGAAAAAGGAGTTGCGCAGTTCAAGCAAAAAATTTCTTGCATAATAACATCACATAGATTATTACAGAACAATAACCGCTTTTCCCAGGCCAATCCAGGACCAACAAGTACAAGAAAGACCAGAATAGTTAACAATATAATTTATTATCTTCTTCGGTAACTGTTTGTCATTTTAGTTTGTTTTATTTCATTTTGCTGTTTAAAATTTAATAAAAATTAATGTTTACTTAAAAAATTATAATTATATTTGAAAATTATTTAAAAAATAAATTTGTTACAAATAAATGTTTTTTTTATGCTAAAAAATTCCAAATATTCAAAAAAATTTTCTAAGTTAAAAAAATTTTTTATTAATTAAAACTTAATTACGTTAAAACATTTATTTTTCCATAAATTATAACCATTGTAATTAAAAATTGATTGCATTTTGTGCCTCGTCGCGCGGTTTTCACCATGTATCTAATTATTTTAATATTTTTAAATTTAATTATAACAATGGAAAAAATTTAATATTTAAATTGGTTAAAACGCTAGATTTTTTATAAAGTTCTTTTAACAATTGCTATTTCTACCTTAAGTACATTATCGCTAATATTACCATTTATTAACTTTACCTTGATTAAATTATTAAAATTTTAAAATACAATTTATTAAAACATTGGTTTTTTAAAGTATTTCCTTAATTAATTCAATCCTTATTCCCACAAGTTTTTAATAAACAGTCAAGGTAAAGGAACGCTACAGACTAGAACTCAAAACCAGCCCTATGGGTCTTTAATTGGGATGAACAATGTCATTGGTTATTCTAATAATTACACCAGCTTTTAACTTCATAGCAACCGCATCCGTATCTTCTTGTAAACGGGCGCAGCCGCCCCATCAATGCCTTTTACGCACATTATCCACAAAAATACACCGTATGAAACACCCACCACACGGCCATTTTGAAATTTTTTTTCCTTTTGACTAAAGGTTAGTAAGGAATTAAAACCTTGATTAAATTAAATACCTCGTTCCACTTCCCCATGGGAAGAGGAAGGACTCAATATTATTTATTAGTTCCAATCTCTAGGTTGGTTATAATCGCTTGGACCCCCATTCGACGAACCTCAAAGGGTTCCACTTTGGGTTCCAAACTAAGTGGGTTTAAAGCCGGTCGTTTTATAAAATGGTAACCGCATTTTAGACCCTAAGGTTAAATTGCAGTTATACAAAAAAAATGAACCTGGAACATTAAACATTAAAAGAGTTAACTAACAGAAGAAATTGTTCTGAAATAATTTTTAAATTGCTCAGTTGCAATCCCCGTTTTTGGGATCAATATTTTTTATTGTACCACGGTAAATTGACGGTACAACCCTAATGGTAAGCACAGTACAATATAAATACAACGGCGACCATCGAGAGATCGACAATCGTTCGACAGTCACCGCCGTCATGCCGGTCTGCATACATTTTATTACACTTTTATACTATGAGGTCTGCGGATAAATGAAAAGAAACACGTCTGGCTTCTATGGTGAGAAAAGAATGAGAGAGCGTTTTATTGAACATACAGATTAAACATACATACAGATCAAATATACAGACTATTATAGACATTTTTATTTTGACATAATAAAAAATTTAACTGGATATGCACAGGCTGAACTCGAAACGCGACACGCGAAAGCGTGACACTATGACGGACTTTTCACCACATGCATGGTAGTCGCGACCAAGTAGGGCAGAACAACCCTACCACCCCACCTTGTCATTGCCTTGTTCGTTACCTAGCAAGGTGCACCAAGTGCAGGTGAAGTTGGCCTGGGCATCTCGGATTTATAGATGTAATTCGACGCTCCTTGCACCCTTTGGTCGGTTCAGTGGCAGATTTACGCGGTCAGTCACAAACCCTACATAGCTAGGATTAGAGACTAAGCAGTGCTTAGTAAGCACTGAACAATGTTAAACTGAAAAACATCCATAATTTGGAACATAACAATGGAGAGGGTATTCAATTAATACAAAGATAGCCTTCTTCATGGTGACAGATACTTCCAAGGTCGGGACTAGGCTGTCTTACAGCAAAAAGCATATGGTAACTAACAAAACTCAGCAGCAATTTTCACTATTAAATTGACTCCAGCTCAACACGACGGTATATGTTCTACAAATATTCATGGTCCAAGCTAAATACTGTCTAAAATACACCATAAATTCGTGAAATATTTCCCGTTCCACTAGACCGTGACGTGACTACAATAAGTATCTTATAACCGTGACACATGTCGCCAATGGGATTAGTGGAATAAAAATCGCTCGACCGACATCTATGGAGCGGAACTCTCACAAGTTCCGTGAACTAGCGTGTAGACAGGCTTGGGGGGTAAACCCCGAGTAAGACCGTTTTGGTAGTGAAAATTATGCTATAAATGTTAAATGTCACAAGTGAAGAGGAACTTATAATATTTAATGTAAAAATTAAGAAAACATTTGTTGCTATTTTTAATGGAATATGTAAGTACAAGATGTTAATATTTTTGATAGTTCTTTCTTTATTTTTAAATACCTTATTTTTTTACGTAAGTACTTTAACAAGTAATATATATTATTACAAAGGGTACACTTATTGAGAAACTTAATAAATTAATTATGAAAAAATGTTTTTTCAGCGATAAAATGAATTCTATGTATTTCATTCAGTTTATAAACTGTCCGTGTGTCAAATTTCATTTAAATCCGTTCAGCCGTTTTACGTGATTAAAGTAATTTTTCATTTTTCAATAATTAATAATAATTTCTCAATTCCATAATTTCTACAATATTACCTCTATTAATGCCAGTTTTGCATTAAAAAAACACTTATAAAAGTTTTTTTGATTTAGAATATAATATAATATTAAAATTACACAATTTGTGTCTATTACGTATCCAATAACATAATATTGCAAACAAGAAACGTATGGGGGGGGGGGGGGGTCCAGTGGAGCATGGAGCGGTGATTCATGCAGTTATTCAATAAGCCAACGGAATCGCTTGTCTGGATTTATGATACCGTGAAAGTTTACGTAAAAACAGACTATTGCTAAGGTTTAGGAAATTTACTACATACTTTAATAGTAATTGATAAGTGTTGTATGTAACTGAACAATAAAACGTGAAATGTAAAATTATCATAACGTAAATATGTTTCTAAGCTTGTTAATATGTACAAAGTTTAAACGGATTTTAGTGTTATTTTAAAAGATCATTCCTATAAGATAAATCTTTTGTTTTATATACCTTACTTCGCTTGATAAACAGTGTTCATTATATATTTAAATGTACAAAATGCACAGCGCCTGTCAGCTCCGCACCAGTGCACAGGCAACCTTATAACAACCTCTTACTCTTAACACTGGCTTTGTAATGTTAACCAATATTACTCAATAAAAAAAAAATCGATGTTCTTGAATAATTTCATAAATGTACAATTTCGAAGTGTTAATCGACTTACTAATCGATTATTTTCAAAATTCTTTTAAAATGCCAGTAATAGTTGTAGCAACACCTTTTACCACAAGATGGTCGCAGGGACGGTTTAATTAATAAAATCCGTAATGAAATTTTATTATAAAAATATTCAATAACTTCCTCAGTTTTAATATTCGGCATCCATGCTGTATATAAAACTTGAAAGTTTTTTCCGTGAATGTTTGCAGAAGGAACAGAGCACGTGCGATCGACACGGGTCTCGACCCCCCAAATACTGTACCGGCGAGACGCACAAATCATGCGACATGCCGAACTTACATTCAGCTGTATCAACCTCCAATGCATCATATCAGAAATACGTGTTTTCCCGTTTTAACAATCCATAAATTTATTGTTTTAAAGGATTATAGTGCAAAGAGTCATCAAAATTACTGTTTCTTTTTTCATTCATGACGAATGTCTTTAAAACTCATAAGTACACGATATTGTTCTTTGACTAGAATCAACTCATAGACTCGCATGAATAGACTAATACGGGTCAACCACAACGATTAAACTTTCTTGCCGGAGAAGAATCATGTCAAGCAAGTTTTATTGTCGAAAGTGAATGACAATAACGGTGATGTCTGTACATCCAATGAAATTGACAATAACTGAAAACAATTTCAATATTGTAAATTATTTTTTTCAAAAAAGTTCATAAATCCGTTAGTGTTTTTTGCTGATCCTTATCGATGACTGGGAGGGTTCGGACAGCGGTGGTGGTGTATTGACATTCATAGGTGAGTTTTTAGGGCCTAAATTGAATAAAACCTTTTTGAATTTGATTAGATGTAATTTAAATTTGTATAAAAATATTTCGATACATATAAATGTATTTTTAGAAAAACCTACAATTCTCTCCCGGTTTTTACAAGGCAATAAAATATTGAAATAAAAATTGTTCCGCAAACCAATGCAGTAAAAAGCTAACCGTTTTATGGCGCCTACAATATAATGAAATAATCGTAACTGCCATTGACGTCACGTTGAATTGCCCATAAATCTTCCTCGGGTCATATTGTCCGCTATACTCTTGGTAACACTTTAATATCGAGAAATATCATCACGGTAATCGAACGCACTAGCCATACCGTATAAATCATCTCCCCGCATTCCGCTCTCGTTTATTTTTTAGACTTTCCATTTCCAAATAAAGTCCCTGAGCAGCGGGCCACTGCCTCCGCCTTCCGGGGCGGTTTTTATATGATTTGTTGGCTGTCGGCCATTTCCCTTAATATTGTCAATATTTCAAATATTAATTGTTATAAATCAGAAAAGTTTCTCATTTTTATTGCCGATTTCGAAATTGGGCTTTTTATAACAATAAAATTAGCAAAAATCTATATAACAACCACGTAAATTAAATTGTTGTTTAAAATCTTATTTACTTTATGTTATTTACATGTCGGAGATCATACAAATTATGTGTAATAAAATAACTCAAAACTCTCTTTTTTTTAATAAAATTATAGACGTAGAAAAACTAGTAGACGTAGACAAAGGTAGTAACGAGAGATGAAAATCACTTAAGCATAATATGTATGTAGGATTACGACTCTATTACACTAATTTCACATATTTAGCTGGAATTGTAAATACCTATATTAAGTTCTAGCTATTGCTCGCCCGCTTCACGGGACGTTAATTATAAAATTATGTGATACTTCATATAAATATCCTACATCCTATTCCACAGCATAATGAACTTTTGCCGAATTTCAATAGAATCTGTCCAGGTTTTTAAGCGTGAGTAATAGACAAACATAGACAGTAGACAGTACATTTGGAGGTACTGTCGCATCATACCATCACGCCTGTATTCCGCGAAGGGTTAGGCAGAGGTGTACTAATGTACACCTGCAGTTCGCCGAACATGTTTTTAAGTCCCATGTAATAGGGGGCGAGCCTATTGCCATTAATCGAGCACGAAACCAAACTCCGAGCTGCTATTGAGAATTTCATAGGAAAAACCCAATAACACTTTGCTCGACCTGGGATTCGAACCCAGGACCTCGCTCATAACAGTCGCGCTTACGACCACTAGACTAACGAGGCATCATACTACCTATACTATTAAACAAAGTCGGCATCTATCTGTCTGAACGCGATAAAGTCAAAAACTACAGAACGGATATTCATCAATGGACGAAGTGATTCATGAAAAGGTTTAGGCGTATAAATCATTACGGTTTTGTGTAAAATTTGCTGAAATTTGGCCAATAATTTTTGAAGATGTCGGAAAAAATCATGCAGACTGGTTTACTAATGTGCGCGAAATAAACCAGTATAGTTATATTACTCTGTTATCTGTGCGAAACCGGGGAAGGTTGCTATTCCAAGATGTATTTATTATAAGACTGAAATAACAGTTGTTCTCAATTAAAATGCTTTTCCATCTTTGCGGTCTAATATTAAATATTACACCGAAAAATAATGAAAATGCATTTTTTTTACATTGTTTTTATAAGTCAACAACAAGTATACTAGTGATTATATTGATAAATAGAATCGATGAACGAGTCATACGTCCGAGGGGAAACGTGTTAAATTATGTACGTACACTTAACTCGTCAATCCACGCACTAGTTTGAAAAAGTTCCGCCCATAAAACATTAACTAGCACTCAAGAAAATTCCCGGTCGGTGAGCTCCTTCGCTCCTTCGTTAAGTAGTGTCAGGCTGTAGTTTTTCCCACCTCGACTTCACTGTCCACTTCAGTCCGTAAGGTCGCTGTCAACGCGATTGGTGAGCCGATATCTCCCTCGAGTGTCGCCCTTCGGCCCTCTGAGGGACTTCAGCACGAAGATCATCGCAAAGCCTTCAATTAATGAGGAACAATAGCCCTTACGCACCGAATTTTCAGTTGTCGCTCCTGTTTTACTCGATGACAGTTGGCATGGGTTCGCTCGATGTTATCACGTGACGCCGTCTTCCTAATTCCCAATTCTCAGAGATATTAGTATAATCCCTTTACACAAAAACTTTATATAGTTTTTGTATACAAGCAAATAATCTTCTAGGAGGTTTTATTGAGTATAAAAAGTAATTAATCATATCAAGCTGACTAACAGGTCTGGTAAACGAGCCTTTCTATATCGCATTGTACAGCATGGTTTGCTTATTTATTTATCATTAAAATTACAAGGTAAATGCAAAAAAGGGGAGCGTTTAAATTTCATATAATAAATATATCATAAGCAAGTATTTTATTAGCGACCATTAGCTACAAAATCACAGGAATAGTTTAAAATCCCTGAAAATCCTCACCACAAAACGCAACATGGTAAATACTGAGGCGAAGTGTTGTCCGGTACTTTCAGAGATGCGAGACTCGGTTCACTCGCTCGACGCCCGCTATCGATCCACGGGTAGGTGCCGGGAGGGGGGAGGCAGAAATTTGGGAAAACTTTGAAAGTTTCGCGTCTAATTCAGGCGCACGCACACCGCTGCGCATTAACTCTACATGCACACATCGTTGAGCTTGGCCTCGTAATTTTGTTTTGTTCCCGTTGCTTTTGAAATGTCACGTGTCTACGAACCACGTGATTGGCCAACTGCTTGTAAGGATTTGTGAAAATGTGAAGAAACGCTTGTATCTTTAACTAACTTTAAAAATACTAAACAAGAAATTCAAGTAAAATAATTTGCCTAGTGCGTGTCGGGCCACGTGCTATGTAGGGTTCCGGTAGTTGCCCGTCAAAATATACGGATTTAGAAACTTTAAGTAATTTTTAACATTATTTATACGAAAGTTGATTGAATATTACTCGTTAATTTGTAAAGCCTATTCTGTCACATACTCGCAATATTTTTGAACGACCTATTCAACGGCATACCATACTTAATAGATGAGAAAAAAGTTAATTCCCTTTTTACGCGTAAGGGTACCCTAAACATTTTTTTTTTCCAAGATTTTATTTAACCATTTTATCGGCGTGATTAATATGTATACGTATACCAAATTACAGCTTTCTAGTATTAAGAATCTCCGAAGTAAGCCGCGGACAGACCGATGGACATAGCGAAATTATAAGGGTTCCTTGTTGACTACGGAACCCTAAACGTAAAAAAGTATATTATATTAAAGATACAGAATAACTGAGGGAAAAATTACCATATACTTATATGTAATAATAATACCAGTTTGCATGTGTTCCACTGCTCAACAAAGGCCGAACGCTAAACATACGACTGTGTAGTTTTGTCGACTTCAAACACTGAGAAATCCATAACTATATTTTTCCCACATTTGGTGATACTACAAGAATATCTCTCAAGCATTCTGATATCCTCGCGATGTTTAATTAACCGTTAGACTATTGAAATAAAATTAGCAAACGAATGTGAGTTTCGAAAAATTTGTTAGTAAATGCCGAGGCTCAAACCTGCGGCCATCGAATCGACTTTCAGCCGGTTTTAACCACGACATTTTTATGTCATAGAAATAGCAATTTATCGTAATTATAACAATTAATATTCAAGCCATTAGTGGTAATATTCTGGATTCGGCACACATAAACGAACAATACTAGATCAAAGCAAGTGTCATTATCCATTGTAGCGTAAGTGCTTTCTAAAAGAAAACAATTAAGTAGATGAAACGTGGGGTGACCACGGCGTGTGACGCCGCGGGACAATGGCTCCGGAGACGGCCACTTCCTGTGTCGAGATCAGACAGATTTTTCTTGATTATTACAGATTAGTTATCTAATAGCAACAGGCAACAATTTTTAAGCGACTTCTGTTTTCCGATACCGACATTATTTTTCAGAAACAATAATTAAAAGCGTGTATTTATTAGTGTTTAAATATGTATTCCTGTGAGAGTGGGTAATACAATAAAATCAATTTTCTAGGCGAGAGACTATACAGAGAAGTGTTTCATTGCGCGTCGTCTCTGACTTAGTAAATTAAATATACTCCTACGAATTAAATATGATGTTATCTATTATCAATTTATTTACATTATAAAATTATAAATTCATCCTTACAGAATTTTCGAAGTACTGTAAAATAAATATTATTATTTAAAAAAAACTATTTGTATTTATAACAGGCATACGGCCCGCCTAACGGTAAGCGTCTACCGTGGCCTATGGACGCTTGTACAATACCATAAGTACTTCTAACCAGCGCGTTGCCGATCTTGAACCCGTCTCCTGAGCTCTGAAAACGCTACTCATGGCAGAAACACAAAACAAGGCTTGCGATCTTCTGCTGGATATATGTATTCCACCAGTCAGACTGCCCCAAGTATAAAGAAATTTTACTCTATGTTCTTCTATTTCTTTTATGGCACCATTAAATACAAATTGTGGGAAAAGAAATTTAGTTGTTTTAATAAGACATCAGTAGTTATTTATAGACCGAAATTATTATATTTACTTTACCCACAGTAATTTGAACTAGCGGTCGCCCAATGATGCAATTTCGACCACCGACTTTTTAATCATTGACAATTTTCTGTTTGACATTTGCAGTATGACTCACTCAGACTCACTTTTCATTGAGTGACAATGTCAATATTTTGGGGGGTCTAAGTTCAATAGCAATTGTGAGGTTAGGATTCGCAGTAATAATTTATTTAATTTAAATTAGTAACAGATAGTATAGATAAATTTTAGCTTTCAGCACTCCTTCTCCATGTAAACTTTAACATGCCAGATCACAGTCTTCCGTGCACGCAATACACTTAAAAAGGGGTAGAAAGTTTTTGCTTCATGTATTAATATAATGATTATGTATGTACACTTTTAAATACCAGCTATTATTTATTGCCGTTATAATTTTGAACAGCCTTTGTCAGTGTTGGTAAACAGGCCGTTTGTGCTCGAACAAATAAAGGAATGCCATTCAAGGGACGCTTATGGCACGAACAAAAAATTTTTTCCGCAAAATAAAAACAAAAGCGCAATTAGCGTGATTTAATAGACGTTTAATTATACGATAATTAATGGGATATTATTCAAGTTGTCGCGTCGCGTCTTTTTTCTTTTTTTTGGTACACTCATTGTTTGTTCCTATATTTTTACCACATTTACGTTTCAAATTATTCGGCTCGTTTCAAAATATTATTATCATTACAAAAACCACTAATCTTCGATTAAATTAAAATAGCTCAGAACATAAATGACATTGTTTGTTTTTTCTAAGGTTTTAACAAACGTGCAAAAGTCGAAAGTGTGTTTACAAATAGTAAAACTGGTCTTCTCGTGTTTCTTTTTTAAGATAGAAACAAAACATTATTATTGTAATAAATGTTTTTTTTTTTTGTTCGTATAAATAACATAACAAACTTTTACTGATTACAATAAATCATTATCTAAACTTAACATCACAAAAGCACAATATAATATGTGTAATGTGACAGATTATCCCACAGAGCGAGAGTTACTCATACTAATTTCAGCGACGTCAGCGCCCTCTCACAGCTGAATCTATTGTAATTAACATTCGCACACCATTAGTTTAATTAAAACGATGTTTTTGAACAAGTTCTATAATTGCGATTTATATGATATTTTATTATCATTACTGATCATTGTGTTTTTTTTATTTAGATGTTTTTATTATATTGTTAGTAGATTTAGTTATTGGCCACAATCTCACAATGTTAATTGTGGTGTGGCCTAAGACGATAAACTCTATACCTAGTGGAGAAACTGACTCTCAAGTACCTACAGCTGCTGGAATGGTGGTAACTAGTCAGGCAAGCATTAGAAAATGCCCTACCACTATGTTATGGTTTCATTACGATGTTTTCCTTCACCGAAAGCTCAGATTAATTGGAGTGCTCATTGAACTTACGTCGATCACTGAGTCATTATTGCCATCAACATTATGAATTGAGTCCAAATTAAGTCCAAATAATAATTCACTTATGAATTCTTATTAACTATATGTCGCCAACAAAAAATTAGGAACACGTCTTAATAAACAGAAGAACTAAGGCTTCTTGTTAACGGTACTGTTTCTTAACAGTACAGCGTGTTTGCTGCGCCGCGCCGTATAATAGTCGTGTGGGCTTCTTCACGACAAGGCATACCACCTAACAAACAAACAAACTGACGGCTAGGTCGGCTCATTTACGTTATTTCTAAGCCAAGCTACGAGCGTCATGAATCCTTATAAAAAAATGGTGATTGCTTGTTACACGTATAGAGAACTCAAAAAAGAAAAAAAAGCTTTTGGGTACATCCAAGTTTAGAAAAAAGGGAAATAAATTAAGAATTTCATTTTAGAAAAACCATCGATAATCTTAGCCAACAATACAGGGTTTTCATGAATTCAATGTAATTAATAATTTTTGATATATCTCCATTAAAAATCAATATCAGTTGTTAAGAAAATAATTGCCACCGTGAAAACGTACGGCGCCGTCAACAGACTCCGATACAACACTGATGTAAGTCACGCGGTAAAAAAAACCGTCACAATTACTCTGTTTTTCTTTGTTATGTTTTGGCGTCGACCGGTGTATATCCAGCTACCGAGACCGAGGAGAGGCTTGGAGATCGGTCGCAGCATGACAACGATCGCCGTTGGATTACCGATTTTTCGGTGGTCGCCGATATTTTTGGTTAGTACTGTGCTTACCATCCACAATACCGTTTCACTTTACCATGCTACAATAAAAGAAATATATACTTTGTAATATTTTATTTTATTTTAGTGTAATCTAAAAAAATCCTATACAAACAAATAAAATATAATTACTACAAAGCAGACTTCTGTGCAACTTGATATTTTGAAATCGTGAATCCAAACCAGTGTACGACACCGGTCTGTCTAGCGATGTAATTTTATTATCCAACAATTTATGTATAAACCGACTCGATAACAACTTAAATAAATGACTATTTATTTATGGTTTTAGTATTTTATTTTATAATTTTTCAAACATGCTATTTAAAAGTAATTTAAAGACAAAATGAAAGGAAATAATACAATTAGAAATGAATTTAATTTAAAAATACTACTCATATCAATTTACAAATACAAATGAAATATATATTTATCATAATACTAGTTTATCTATACCAATATTGTAAAGAAGTAAAGTTCCTGAATATGTTTGTACTACAAACCTGTAGAATGTCTTCTCCTGAATGACAGATTCGATCCTGAAAATTATGTCACTAATAGGTTGCTACATGGTCCCTCAGTGCTGTAGGCTAAATTTTATCGTTGCTATTATTATAAATTAACACGTACATTGTCGCAGATGGTTGCTAGAAAATATATTTAATTATATAGATACATTGAGCTTATTCATCGTAAAAAATGGTCTATGAATATTTTATATTGAATCCAAAGATTTTAAAGTAATTAAGAAATTAATAAAAACATACTTAAAACTTCAATGTCAAATTATTTCAATCGTAGTTAGCAGGCAGCTTTCAACAATTGAATTAATAGAGAAACAAACTGCTTGTTCGAGCTCATACGAGGTCTTAGATTTAGTGAGAATTTAAAAGGGCGATGGCAACAAATAAAGCTGTTAAGTTGGAATTAGTAGTCAGGTCACGGCAAACAAACGGGATCAAATGCACTCCGGCAACGAGGTTCGATTACACAAGAGAAGATAAATCTCAAGATCGGATATCATTTTACTCACGAGGAAACGGACGGAAATAAAACAATTTTTGATATTAATCAAATAATGTTATAGATTCTTATTTCCTATTTATTTAATTACTGTTAATACTTATATATTATTGATACTTTTTTTTTTTGTTTATTATATTGTGTATTGTAGTTACAAAGTAATGTCATTGAACGAAAATACCAGAATGATAGATTATTTTATTCATGGACGAATGAATCAGTATTTAATAGTTAGCTACTTATCTCTAGGTATAAAATAAAACTCTTAAATCAGATATGATCAGCATTAAAGTACAATAATTACGTTTGTGTTTTACGATATTACTTTACGAACGGTTTTATGAATTTACACAGAGATTAGGTACAATAGTTTCAAAAAAAAAATTAATTCATTTATCCGCAAAATCTCATTTGACTTATCTTAAGATCGACTAATCGTCTCACGTATAGTTTTTTAAGTCCACCTTACAAGAAAACCTTAGCAAAGTAATAAGAAAAGGTAGAAGTGCCCCATTGAATGATAACTCTGGGCCCTTTGTCTCGTGCGTCCGTCTTGACGAATCGAATTAAAAGGCTTATTGTGTCTACGTGACAGCTCTTCAGCCCCTCGCCGCTGAGGCGCGTTTTTGTTTCAAGCAAACTAAAATATTACAGGCCATTCACTAGATCCCACCCCAACAGGGGACCGAAGAGATTTGCTACTTGAATTTGTACTCAATTTTTAACAGGGACCGTTAATTAAGAGAGAGTTGCTCTTTATTGGCGAGAGAAGTCTTAATGCGTTAATTGTCGAAATGCAATCTCGGGCGAGGGCTTTTTAATCATTCGAATGCGTCATATTTTAATTTCGTGAAAAGTTTCTTTTTGTGAGAAAATTAATTTTAAATTTTAGGGGCATTTTATATTGATATCTATTTATTTGATTGTTGCAGGCGTCTTTACGTCACCGGATGCCGTCTCCTACTGACCAAGGTAAGGACTTTGGCTTCACAACTTATGTTTTATATATATCAATTGTAATGATGTATATAGGATATATGTGATATTCATAAAATTACCCTTTTATTTATCATATCTTCCAGGTAATGATTACAAATACATATAAAATTAATAATATATATAATGTCCAAACATAAAATTGCATGGTTTGATAACAATATCCTTTTCTCAATCCGTGTGACTATATCTTCTTTCACACCACAAAGCTCTCTTATCACACTATTTCTTATCCTGTCACTCAAATTCACTCCTAACATACCTCTTAGCGCTCTCATTTCTACTGCATTTATTTTACTTTCATGATTTTTCTGCCACACCCAGCTTTCACTTCGATGGTTTGAGCATGTTGAGAGGATGAATGAAAAAGAATGAGTAAACAAATTTATAATGCTAGTATAAAAGGAATCGTTGGAAGGGGAAGGCCTAGACGAACATTTATCTATCAAATCGGAGACGTTCTGAAGAAAGGTAAGGTCAAGAGTACTCTAAACCGACGAGCATGCATGAAAAGATTAATGAATGTCGAAGAAGCGTAGCAGGTGGAAGGACGTTATCTCTGCCTACCCCGTTGGGAAATAGGCGTGATTTATGTATGTATGATAACAATACACACAAACCAAACGCTGATATGTATTATTTTCCAAAGCTTACTTATTTATTCATTTAATTTAATCTTATATAGAACAGCCTACAATACTCTGTAATTTATAAAAATGTAGGATTAAAATGAAAACATTTATTTCAATTCAATAAAGAAATAAATATAAGGTTAGCGTATTAAATGCCAGTTGGCAGGAGGTTGGAATTATTATTCAGCTGTGGTTTTGAGATCACCATTGTCCTGAAAGCATTTGTTTATTAAACTCCTTTTAGAATCTAACCACTGGTTTTTATAAGCACATGTATAAAAAAAGTCTTAACCTATTTCGATTTCATTTATGTCGCATATTTTGAAAATCTAACATAATATAAGGATAGGGGGTGCTAGTATATAACCTTTCCAGTTTTAAGGTGTAGGTGGAATACCATCATCTCTCTGATCTTTTGCCTATTTGCCATCAAAAGTTATTTTGATCTAACGTTGGCCTATAAAACAATGAAAAAATAACTGCTTTTGGTACTACCTCATATTGATTGATGAGCTTTTTCGTTTTGATAATACATAATATAAATTGTGATCTTGAAGAAATTTGCATAATTTTCTTACGCAGCATGTCTTAATTATTCATTACATCGACTCCTCGTAGACCTACTAAAACATACCGTAAAAACATGTACCGAACCGAACACGCACATTAATGAGGAGCGTGCAATATTTATACACAAGCCACCCTAATTGCTGGGGTGGAGAGTGGAAAAAATGGGCAATTTCACGTAATGTAATATGTATATTTAAGGCGAACTTCCCAAACGTGGCGGTGAAATTTTGTCGCGGCCGTACTTATTACACGGTGCCACTTCAAACGTCTTTCTAGGCTGGCTATGGGTGAGTTGGGGATATGTTGCGGATGTGGCTCTATTTTTTTTATATAGGTTTATAGCAAATTGATGTCACTGTACCTGATGGTGACCACAGTACAATCCAAAAACAACGACGGTCATCGAAACATCGGCCGTCCATCACCGGTAGCCACTATTGTACTGGCTGAACCAGAAACACAATAAATCAAACGAAAATCACTGTGACGGTCTTATCACTATGTGCATAAAGGTCGCGACCCTGTCGAATACGGATCCCTTTCACATCGCTTGATTACTGGGTCGTTATGGTGACCACTGTCGCATCCTACCACACAGTAAAGTTTTAAATCTTCAAAGATACTGTTTAATTTCATTATCAATTATAATTTGTAATAGTAATTAGTGTGTGTAAGTAGTAAGCCAATGTATTTTAATTCATGCACACAGTGAATAACGCATACACATAAATTTATAATTTTTTTTTAAGGTTATAAAATCGCCAACCTGAGCCAGTAAATAAGAATTATAAGTATAATAGGCATATTCAATTACATATTAAAATATTTGAACAGTAGTGATAATTATTTAAAATTATTATTACTAGCGGTCGCCCAATGATCGAAATTCGACCAGCGACTTTTTAATCATAAAGTATTTTCTGTTTGACATTTGCAGTATGAACCTAAACAATGAATATTATATAACTTGCTGTTACTTTCCGTTCAGTGACAATTTCAATATTTTGGAGTTCAATAGTACTTACTGGTCGGGTTAGTATTCGCGGTATTAATTTAATATATTAGTAACAGATATTATAGATAAATTTTAGCTTTCTGCACTCCTTCTTCATATAAACTTTAACCATGCCAAATCTCAGTCTCCCGTGCATGCAATACACTTAAAAAGGTGTCCGAAGTTTTCACCTCACGTATTAATATAATGATGATTATTCTGAAAACACTAAAAATTATGTCATAATTTAGGCCATGTATTTATTGATTTGATATTTCTAGGAATATTATAAACTAAATTAACATAGTGGTAGATAGTTCGATATTTTTTATTTTTTTTTAATGAAAATGGAGTAACTTACTGTGCATACCGCACAGTAAGTAGCCGGGATTTTTATTTTTTCAATATGTTTAGGTGCTCTGCTCGTTCCCCTCGCCCGCCACAATTTCCTCTTGACGGAAACCCTCAATCTAATGATACGGTTGTGTTAAAAAACACAAGGAAATTTAATAACGTCAAGAGCTCACGGCCCGCGAGATGAAAACAAAGAAAATTTAATTTCGACGATTCCCACATGCTCAATATCGCTGAGAAGTTACGCGCTTGCGTTGCTAAATTAAAAAAGGCCCGTAATAATAAAAAAAAATGTTTCACTAAACTTATTGAGAAATAAAAACGATAATCGTTATGAAATATTTTCTAATATTGGTGGATTCATTACTTTAAAAAATGTAGTTTTTGAGTGATTTACAGTATAGACCGACACGTCAAATCCTAGTTTTTTTCCAACAATTTACAATAATATGAGTATAGTAATATGAGTAATAATAGCTGCAAATTATATTTATCTAATTATAATTTTAACCATACTGAAAACACTACCGTGAAAAACTTTTAGCCAAGAAGTATAACACAAAAATTTATAAAAAAATAATATATATTTTTTGTGTAAACGATATGAAGCCGAGCGTTGGTTAAACGAACAACAGAATCTGCATATCACGTTACGGATTCGGTAGCCCCACAGTAATTATACGGGACAAAGCTTTAACACATTTCAAAGGTAAGCAAATTAGTTCCGCACTTAATGATCCGACAAAGCGCGTAAATCTTTTTAAAATGCTCGCCCGAAGTGTTTCCTCTTCCTATAGGGGTACGTAAAAAAAATATTTACATAATCCCGGGGACGCACGTATGCAAATCTTTCGGCCCGTACGGGGAAAGGCGGTGAAAATTATATCAAATTGTTTCAACGACATGCAGGCTTTGCGGCAATTTGTCAAGCGAGCAATAATTATTATATTTCGAGCTCCCCTGTTTTAACTTGAACAGGTAATACGCGCATGACAATATTTTGACAGTATCATCTATCGTGACATTAGTGAAGAAATATTTTAGTACTTTAATGCGTTCTATACAATAGTTTAATCTAAAATATACTTATTATATAATTTAAATAGGTTTCATTGTTCCTCAATAATTTTTAGAAAAAAAAATATAAGTAGTTCCGAGTTTAAACCGTAAGATTAACACGTAAAACATGGATATTAATTATTTGATTTCATAATATTAGATTTTTTAAATAATGAAAATTGCATCATAATTTTCCGTAAAAGGGACCACCGAAAATATGTTACATAATTACTAAACTTTAATTATTTTAATTAACATAATAATATTTCATTTTATTAAAAAACTATTATATAATAAAAATATTATAATAAAGAAGTCTTGTGAATTAGTACAATGCAAATAAGGTTGAAGAAAATTCTCACGGTTTTCAATAAAAACAAAGTGCACAAATCCCAGTCATGGTCTGAAATAAGCCGGGCAACCATTGCAGTCGGCCGCACAAGCAATGGCCCGTCCCGTCGACTGAAAAATGTTATACGCCACCTGTTGGCCGTACATGTAATCGTATGCATTTATCTCTGCGGGCTCGTATGCATCGGGTACGTGTCCTATAGCAGACAACGAGCGACAATGTGGATTATATTTGGATATTCCATTTATTGAATTAAAATGAGATATTTCATATGAGATAATTTTTAAGCATAGAGTAGTGAAGTAAGTACTTCAGATGAAATTGTTTTGAATATAGAATATTAATTTTTGAACTTAGTAGCGCGTTTAGTAGAAGGTAAAATTGAGAGCTGCGCGCGCATCATGACGGAAGTGCGACATGATGAAGTTAGCCCTCAATGACATTAATGTGAAAACATTTTACTGTTTTTTTTATTCTGTAAATTTTTTTTAAAGGAGTATGTATACAACTAAACACCATTTTAATCAAATTAAAACATTGTATAAATAATATAAAATGGATAGTGTAAGTATTTCACTATTAGTGAAAAAATTTATTGAATTGGAACTGTAGTTCTAGGAGATTACCCCTATACACACAAACTATACCCTTTTATAATATACTATATGATATAAATACAGCCAAATAAAACATGTCATGCAGTGATCGTATCGCATATCCACTAATTCTTTCTAACATCCAGACTGTTCCAGATTGTGTTTGCATCCATTCAATTTTGCTCCGATAGACTGAATTTATCCGACAGCCGGCGCGGCACAGCGCGGTGGCTTTCAGGCAATTATCATTCACGCAATGACTGCTCACTGTCCACTCATCTCACCCCGAGCTCCGGCCGACCCACCGCACACGATATTCTCCCGCACCAAACCAATTAACACGCCCATTGCGTCCCACTCGATTGACCAAACGATTTATCGACGTGACCCAATACAGATTTTTTATTCTCTCTCACAAACATTTACGATGGCTCAACGTAACTTTCCCACGGTTATGAGGTCTTAATAGACCGCCGCTTTTATAAAGCCGGATACAATAACGATAAAGGTGAGCGGAAAATCCGGACAATAAAGCCCGACAAAAAAGCTGAGAGGGCTAGTGCGGACCAAATAGTTCGTGAAATTTCGAAGGGACCCGCCGCGGTGGTAGCGAGTGCTCGGTGGACGGGACACTTTACGACGGTCCTCTCAGTAAACCTGCCCATTATGTTGGGTTAAAGGATCGCTCGCTCGAGTTATAAAGATGCCGAACGTTCGGCTAAGATTTGTAGTCGGTTTATGAATGTAGAAGGGTTGTTGGGTGCAGCGGAGGGTATTACGATCATGTCGAGTCGAGAGGTCGTATCATTTCCAAGAGTCAACATTGCGAACATGATGGAGAGCTTTTGTAGGGGCAGTATTAAAATATGAAACTGGATTCGCGAACGGAGCACCGTTATTTGAACTTCAAGTTGTATACGGTTTATATATATACAAACTTTTTCAAACTTAAATATTTATTGAGTAATATTTATTTTTATTTAATTAAAGTTTCTATAGTTTTGACCAGCTTGAACTAAAGCCTTAAATCATATTAAATCAGATTTAAGATTGACAGTTCCATACATTTTGATAAACCGAAACTGAATTTAAGCTAAAACTGTTTTTTTTGTGCCAGTCACCCTAAATATTTTTGAGAATATAACCTCTATTTATTTTGGTATCTATTTAATTTGATCATAAATCCAGTAATTGATAAACTACGTAGATAAATTTTATTAGCTTATATATTTATATCTTATAATGTGGTAAATATTTTGCTTTCAAGTTTAAAAACAAAAATCTTATTTACTCTAGAGTCTCAGATGAACAACAACCTGCAAAAATCTATTCGTCTAAAGTCTAAAGAATCTTGAAGCTGTAGCTTCTGTTGTAGAATTCAATATTACGAGAATTTCGAAATTCATAGCTAAACTTACATAATATTGACTAAGTGAAGTTAACATTTTAATTGAAAACCACGTATAGTAAATTCGTAAATGGTCGAGACATCGGATGCTAATTGTACACTGCAATCGTGAACGTCCAGTGTACACAAGAGAAAGCAAAGGTGTTTGCAGGTGTTTACAAAAGACCCTCACGTAAACAGCTCGATGTCTACTTCCTTTTACCACGATTCGCAGCCACTATGTTTCTGTAGATTTACTTGCTCCTTTGCGACTCTAAGTTAGAACTGTTTGTTGTCTCTATTAAAATCTTGAAAGAACTATAGGACAACTGTTTTTTGTAAATACATATAAGATGTATTTTTTGTAGATTATGTAATTGTGTAAATTTTGAGTATCAGGCATAATTAAAAAAGAAATAGCTATTTTCATCATAATTAAGACGTGGATTTATTGAACATGCAAAATCACATACTATATTATACTAGCAGTGTGCCCGCGGCTCCGCGCGCGTTTGCTATTACGCAGTAATTATATTCATCCCTTAATTTTATTTTTACTCATCTTATTGACAATTCATATTGCTTATCGATTGAGGAATAACATACAATGTCCCTACTTTCATGTTTAAAATTTTTATGAATATTTTACGGATGCGACGGATGTGACACGACTTTTAGTTCGGAGATAGTTCGATAATGCAGAAGTAGATCCATTACCACATCGATAAATCATTAGTGTGTTGGAGTCTGAGGAATTAAAGGGCAGAGGAGAGAAGTGAGCGAGAGGCACGCAATAGAAGCGGCAAGTGCAGCGTAAATATTTTTTGACACGTACTTAGCGCCAAAGCTGAAACGAATTTTGGCCGAAATTCGACTTCAGTATGATTTCGAACCGATCATTCCGCCGAAGTTCGGCTTCGGTATAAGCCACATTCGGCTCATCTCTAATTTATAAATAAAAGTTCCAGTTTGTAATAATTATGGGAGAACATAAGTAAACTAACGGCTTATTCTATTTACTATTAGAATTAACATGATAATACGTTAGTATCTAGTATAATAGTACGATATGATAATTCATGAATATAACATAAAATCATATTAGAATAAAACGTTTCTTAAAATAGTTTCTTTAATAATATACATTTTTCTTTACGTAAGTATTATTAAAAGTAAAGTATTTGTTAGGTTAAAAAAATCATGTTAATAAAAATCTGTAACAATATCAATAGATCACTATCGAATTATTATAAATAAAGTTTAGAATCTTCTGTATTTCTAATTAGAGATACAAAAACGTATTGGTTAAGTTCAGCAACAACGTTGAAACAATAACAAAAGTACGCGGTATTATTCAGAACTTGCGTAAAACGATACAGTTTTCGAAAATTAACCTCAAAAGGTGGAACCCAAAAACACCAAACATGGTTGTTGAACGACTAGGCTGCGGTCGATTCAGCCCGCCCAGACACGTCTCGGTCAATCCTTTTGACGCCGGCGCCGCAACCTGTCCGTGTGAACTGGCCCTTTGAGCTCTCACCTAACACCACAAAACGTTTGCGTGTTCTGCATTACATAGAAATAAATATTGAATGATGCCTGTTTCAAGTTAGTATTTTGGGTCCACCTCTTTTACCATTTATATTGTAATAATAATTATTAACCCACTATAATCTCTTTGACAGCCAACTAATATTGTAAAGTAATCAATTATTTGTGTGGTGTGGTTTAAATACAAAGAGTTGTAAAACTGGTACACGATGCGTTCCAACTCAGTTTTGCAGAAAACAAGAGTTCCGTAATTAAAAAAATTGGTGACAATTACATAATTCTTAAATTGTTATTAGCAGTTCATGTTAGTTATTTTCAGTCCCCGGAATATAATTCGCTGGGAAAAGATTTTGAGTTAAATTTATTTTACTTTAAATTATAAGGGGTTTACCGCATACATTAAACTGCATATTTCATTATGTAGTTACTACATCGTTGATTGGATCAATCAATGCTGTTAAGTTTCCTAAGCTCTGAAAACCGAAAACGAGTTCCTATTGCAATGAAATCCAAATAGTGGTTACATAACAAAATTATAATCAATAAAAAACCAATGAGAACTTTATTACTTTTAACGAATTCGGTCTTAGAAACATTTTTATTTATGTACATTATATTGGATTTATTATAATTACTAACTCCAACAGTAAGCTCTCTGTAAATATGAATAAGTATAGTAAAGTCTAAAACATTACCTAAAACCGCGGCGTCGCGGCTTAGGGCTTTGAAAGTTAGCTCGTTGGCTCAGCACCTAAGTACAAAATGTGAAAGTATCCGCTAGCAAAGCTCGCGGTTTTTCAACGGACTTCGCTGCATATTGCATGAGACAAAGTTTCACCGGCTTCCTTAATATTTCAACGAAGGAAATATCTAGTTCTGTTCTATTGAATTTTCTCACATCATTTTTTAAATTATACATCTATAATAATAAGATTAATAATAAAGCCCTTTATTCAGACCAACTTAGTATTTACAAAGTATTAAGAACTAAAACTATGAGTATGGATATACAAATATATTTTGTAGGAAGACTAATCTTAATCTATTCTATTCTAATACTTATTTTTTGTAGGACTGTTAGCCAATCGGCAAAGGCCTCCCTCCAACTTTTTCCATTCCTGTCTCTCTTGGGCCACTCTATTCCACGTTACTCCTGCTACTTGCCTGATGTCATCATCCCACCTTTTCTTGTCCCTTCTCTAGGGTACCATCGGGTCACAACTTTGCTAGATACATATATACTGTAATAATATTATAAAGCTCAAGAAATTATTTATTTGTTTAAACTCGCAAATCTCTGGAACTACCATTCAAATTAAAAAATCGATGCTGGTATAATTATATGAGATGGTTAATCTCTTACACGGTTTAAATGATCACCAGGATTATTGACTACTGGAAAGGACAAAGCAATCTCTTCGGGGCCAGCTAGTTATTTATAGATTATAATTTTCAAATGCCAAATAATAATGTCCTACCACTAAGCTGTATAGGCTCATTGTTAGGATTCGTATCCACGTCAGTCTACGCGATGTCTAAACATCGTTATGATAGAGTTTCACTAGAAATGTAGAAATTGCACTTAAATCTCTCGGATGCTCTAATATCAAACAAACTACGTAGTCATAATAAACTTCAGTCTTATAACTACCATCCACCAACTACATTTAAATATGGACTGGCATAAAATATTTGACAGCAATTAATAAATAATTTAGGTACCTATTTATGATCTTACAATGAAAAATATTATATTAATAGATACCAATTTGTATAATATATGAGAAATAAAAACAGCTTTCTCCCCAGTAAACTAATATTCAAATTCGCAACACAATGGAAAATGTGAACAGATTGCTTTGTTCGCAATTAAATTCAAGAACATTACAGCTGCATACAATAGTACCCATTCCCAATGAATTTGATTGCACCAGAGACTTAATTTCATATCCTAATACATTTCTCTATTTGCTCCTCATCCGTCCATGTTTGCGCGCACCACATTTCATTCTATTCAACCGACTATATTTTCCTTTTGTCTAGACGAAATCTTGACGAATATTTAAGTAGTATAGATTAAACCTTGAAATATAATGAAGCTCTATTGTTAAGAAAATATATATACTTTCCTTTCTGTTAGAAAAAAGTTAAAGTATAAAGGTATAATTTATACTTATGTTATTATCATTATATTATTTTTTTAAGAAAGCATTATCTCAGGGTAAACATAAAAACAGTTTTTATTACGTATCATTACGGGTTTTTTGATGAAACAAGAATTATAATTTTTAGGACATTTTTAAAGTATACAAATACAGCTGTATATAATTACCCGTGCCTCGCGGTTTCACTCGCGTTACATTTTTTCGGTTCTCGTCGTATGGCGGCCAACTTGCCCTCGGCCCTTTGTACCCTACCCCATGCCACACGCTTAGAGCCCAATCTTGGTGTAGCTATCAAAGCCCCTACTGGTTCCAGAGCCCTTAGGACTAACAGTATAGTTAGTTGAAAAAAAAACGTTTTTCATATTTTTGGCCTACTCTTTGTATGATATTTGCTCGGGTTCTAAAGGTAATATCATGATGTTATATATATATAGCCAATAGCCTCTCTCAATAATTAGGCTTTAAAAATCAAAAAGATTTTTAAATTTGATAGGTAGTTCCAATATTAGCGCGTTTTAAGTCACAAAATCTTGGGTTTTATAGTTGACTGGCTCTTAGTTGTCTTAATATATTTGTTGTAACTGATAATTTATATTTTTAGTACCTTAGTATTTTTGTGACACAAGCAAAGAACATGAAAAATGGTACTTAGTGTTGTCACGAATTAGCATAGAAGTCAACAAATATAATTTTCACTTACGATCGTGTTTATTTATTAATAAGAAATGGATGTAAGTCGGAGAAACGATGGCGGTATCTCCAAATTGCTCATGTAAGACGAAATTAACCCTCACCCACATTAACACAGATAAGTCGGCGAGCTCATTTGCGAGCCTTCCGGCTGGTGCTCGTTACATCTTGATATTCTTTACCCCTTCACCGATACCCGGCACCACACGAGCAATAAATGGCGCGGAAGGAACCCGCTATCTCGCAGCTCGATATCTTCCATCCGAATTAATTTCAGAACGCTCCTCAGAAACGAACTTAGTTCGTGGACTTGTTATTTCTACGTGCAGCGGAGCGAGCGCGACTTCTAATCGCGAAGAGTCGCGAGATAAAATGGCGACCCATAATTACCATAACGCGCCTTTCGAAGATATGTGGAGAATGTTAATGGTACGGTGGCTGCGTAAATAATGGGCTCTTATGGGAAAGTTGGCGAAACGCACTGTTTCATGTGTAATTTTAAAGGTTTCGTGGCTCACGTGCCTTTTGAATAATGTGCTGAATACGGAGGCGGGTGTTTTAATAAAGGTATTTAGTAACATTTATATATGTATAATATTTTGTTGGTGATTTGGACAAGTTGTAGACACTTTAACATTTTATAAATTGGAAACGCTGTTAACGAGAAATAATACTTGAAATAAATATTTACAAAAATACACAGGAAATATGCGTAAGTTTAAAATCTATATACATAAAAATGGATGCTGGTATACACTTGAGAAAAATAAACTCAAACATCGTTTGATCGGTCATCAGGACAGTTAATAGGTCTAGGTTTTTTTTTTATGGAGACGGTTTTTATGCCGTATTTTATAATATTAACTAGAATGAGTACAGATATAATACAGACATTATTTTACTGCAATTTCCAAGTATCACAGTTTCAAAGTTGGTTATAAATAACTGGATAACTTAGAAACTAATTGTAATAAAACCACAGGATTCAATGACATCAGATAGTTGAAAGATCTCCCATTGTAATATACAGACTGAATGAACTATAAACACTTAATAAATGTATTTTTAAAGATACGTTTGGTTTAAATTTACGTACAGTTTGAGAGCAACCCACTATACCAAAAAAAAACTTTCTAATTTAACAAACAATAAATCAAAGAATAGTTAATTTTGTACTCTAAATAATTATACCCAGACTACAGCAATGCTTAACAGTTACACCAAACAAAGATTTTTTTTTATAATCTTAATTTTATTTAAGTACTTTTATCGCCAAGGATGTGCCGATCCCATCATAACTAATATCAACAAGAACAGTAAACTAAAAAAGCATAATTAAGACTATACCAATTTATTGAGAAGAAGACTTAATTGATTAAAAAAAGAACTTAAAAGAACTACACAACATTCTAGAAAGCTTCCGATGTCGGTTCTGCTAGAATGCTGTGATAAACAGCCACATCCCAGACAAAATAAAGATGAATATACATATACTTATATGATTTATAAAATAAACTAAGTATGCTCCGCGGTTTCACGTGTATTAAATTTATTCAACCAACTCTCCACCGCGCCGCCACAAATACACCCGTGTTGCCTATCGTTGTCCTCACTTCCCGTACTTGCCTACAGCTTACCAGATTGCTTGACATTCTTGGTAACTGCTCCCGTTATTATTGTCATAGCATGAAGTCGTATAGCCTATATCTAAATATATATCTTGACTGACTGACTGATCAACACATAGCTCGAACCACTGAACGGATTGTGCTGAGGCACACGGATAGTTATTATGATATTTTGTAATATTCTACCCCCTAATGGAGTGTAATGGGGGGTTATATCTAAAACTTTAACACGGGTAAAACTGGGGAGCATAAATAGTTTCTCAATAAATAGGCTATAAAATACATAAAGAGATTAGCGCTGTCAAAAAAAAAAAAAAAAAACAAAAAACAATCTCCTGGGGTTTATAATATCACAGTATAGATGTGTAACCGAGCGAACCGCAAACCACAGCAAGCTACCGTACGCACCCACCCATCTACCAAACGGCAGTTAATTATCCAACGAAATTGCATCTAAGACGGTTGCTCGGCGCACACGACACAACAAAGCATTCGCGATCGTACGCTATCACCCGCAGGATGCAACCCGGTCGCAGATTACGCGTGAATTATGAGCTATTCCTGAAATGTGGTCGCCCGGGGCCCGTCCTCTTATACCTTGTCTTGCACGTTCTTTCACTGCCTGTTATTATTAACACTCCGCTGCGTAGTTTATCCAAGTTATTTAAGGTGAGACAAAATTTTCGCATAATAAAATCAACAGTTAATTCTCTAATTTGAAAATTATAAATGAATGATAGCACTTACGTGTCATCTCCAGTATAACATATTACAAAGCAAGCTACACGAGCATATTAAAATGTAGTTATAACCTAATAATTAATCCAAATCATGAACTATATTACAACATAACATATCAAGAAAATCGTCCTTAGACTGCGTACAAACTGTTCCATCGAACGTATTTATATAATGTCCTATCTCCGAAGTGTAACGAAATGTTTGGCAACGACACCACTTGTCGTTTTTTAAGCCAGTGTGTTCGCAACTTAATAGAATTATAATATAGCCTGACCCAACTGAAATATATGAAGGTCAGTTAATTTTTGTAGTCACAAAGTATCTGTTTTAAAAAATACCATAAGTAATTGTTTTTATCATTTATAACCGTGATTTAAAGTACATAATCACATTTACATATTTGCATATTTACCTACCTTCTCGTGAGTAAAACTACAGGATGTCAATATTAACTCAGCGGTTGAACTTCGTGTTGTTCCACTCCGTATATTTGCAAAGTAAAGTAATACATATCAAAAAGCTTTAACCCGCACGGAATAAACGTATTCTCTCGAATTACAAGCATTGTATATTAGGCGCCAAAAACAGTCTCATTTTCCAGTCGAGCGCTGCGGCTAATATTGTCTCGCTACTAAAATACGTAGCCTTACCTGCGGGAGCTCCGGAATATAGTGTAATTGTTGAATATACTGCATCGTTTAATCTCGGCTACATCTTCTGGAATGTTCGAGAATGCAGCTAAGATTTGCGAGGAGTCTCCGGTTTTGGCCTCGGGCCTAGCGCCAAATTAATAGACGACTTAAGTTCAGTCGAGGTTCTCGACGTCGTATACTCACAGCTTTAAACATCGCTGCTAAGCTCGCCTGTATACAAACATTAAAAACTCGTTTACTTCTGTAAACCCTTTTAAAAGAGTTAGAAGTTGTAACAATCCCTCGAAAACCTTCTTCGATCTACGAAACTCGAGCCACTGTAAACAGTCGTCAGGCGTCGTGGATGAAATTGCAAAAATGTTAAAGAGCTAATGTTTGCTCACCTTAAACCCTTCCCGACCCTACGTGCCAGCGTGACGAGCCGGATAAAAGGCTTTAATACACCCTCATCCCTTATTACGAAACTTGAAAAAGACAACAATATAGATCGAATGTGTCGCGGGCGCGGGCAATCATATGCGCATCAAAGGTGACGCGCGCCTCCGAGCTACCCGCCTGTGGAGACTGCTTTGTGTAACCGATTTCACAATTCTATTCGGTGTGGAAATGTCAAGTCAAAAGGCTACACGCGTTATGAGATCTGAAACAATACCGTTTGTGACAATCCCGTTTCGTAGTCACACGAGGAAATCATATTTGAATGTTTAATGAGAAGTCCGGAATAAATACGAATTTCTACGTACATGTTAACTACAATATGAATTGTTTGCCTTGAGAGATTGAACCTTGACAAAGTTTCTGACTTTAATAAGAAACAAATATTTTTCAACAATAATATAATAAGATCTAAAATAGGTCGATTCTGGCGGAAAATCTGAAGTTTTATCCTTACAACATTTTGACTTCTCTTTGCATTTTTGCATAAACTGACCAAAATCAGAATATAGACAGGACTTGACCAAAGTACCTACTGTAAATAATATAATAAAGAACTTGTGTACTTATACACGCACTTAAGACGTTATACTTATATGGCGTAACAAAGCAAAAATATTCTCCAAATTTTTATACCGCTTACCCAACATGATGAAGTTAACCATTAATAATAATATTACAGACTTTTATTTTTTAATAATTTTAAACATAGTTTAATGATTAAATAGTATTTATGCACAGTTAAATTATTTTTAAATAAGTGACAATAAATAATAGTCAGCAAAATTAATTCACGTTTATCATTGATGGCTAACTTCATCATTTCGCACTTCCATCTCATGAAGCTCGGGCAGCTCTCAATTTTGTTCTCTATTAAAGGCGATAAAAGAATTATAACTTTAATAAATAATTCACCATATTTATTTAAAGGTACAAATCGTTTTAAGATCAAGTACATTGACTTCACTTTGCCGTAATACGATAAAAAAATTGGTAATATTTAAAAAAAATCACTCCATACTTATAAGATACGAAACACATCAAGCAGTCATTACCGCCCTCCTGAAAAATCTCAGCTCGGCTGCTTTGCAAGTCAAAACTCCTTGACACCGCACACGGTTGCCGTCGTCATGAGGTGAAGGGTATATTCGGGATGTACAGCAGGCGTGTCAAACGGGTTATTGTTCTTACAAAGCTAATTTAGGAACACTCCCTTACAAAAATTTGTTTTTTCTATTGTTGTAGTAATGATTGAGTTATTATTCATACACATTATTTTGTTTATTTTGTAACACAAAAGAATTTAGAAGTTAGTTTCATTTTTAATTTCTCAAATAAAATCTTAATTTAGGAATTAAATTTTGACTTCGTTTTTGTAAATGGACAGTCAGAAGTATTACACTATGCATCATTAATATCATTATATTATCAGTACAAACTCTTAAAATTAAATTAAAAACTACATTGGTACTAAAAATCAGTTTCTTGCTTTCTTAATAGAAAAATTATCGTACACTATTACAATACATTCCACCAATTAGAGTTGTTTTGAACTGTGTAATACGGTTCATATTTTTACTAAAATTGAGCAAATATTAAAATATTCAAACAGATAAATATCTTAATTGTTTATAATTTATTTAGGTAATTTAACAAAATAATTTATTTAAATTTTTAATTTAGAATAAAAATTAAAGCCCGTGTAGAGTCGCTAATGATAGCTGCCAGTGACACACCGAGTTATAGGGTCGTGTTTTGATTTACGTACAAAGGTGTCGGGCCATCTCGCACAGGTGTGTCGTATTGTGTTTAGAAATGATTACGTTATGAAATTTTAAACTCACTTTATAATTGGTATTTTTTAATAGTGGATTGGTTAATATCGAAGAAACAAGCTATATTTAAGTAACCATAATATATGATGAGAGCTAATATAGTATAATGTAATATAGTAATAATTCACAGTAATAATATTAAGTGAAACTCAGTTACCAGTCTACTGATTCAATCACTATATTGTAAAAAACGTCATTGAAATTGAAATTTTACAAACCATAAATTATTAATTATATTAATATCTTAACTTATAAAATATCAGTATGTCTTCCCGAAGTAAGAAGGCAAAAGTTGATTACTAAAATAAGCCACGACATTCAGGGAGTTCTATACTTCCTCATTACATGGCAGCAATGTGAAAACATTTCCAAATTGTTCAGATTACCTAATTATATTTTCTTTCATTGTTATCCAATAGTAATTAAATTCAAATTAGTGAATATACACGAGTTTGCAACCAGCAAATACCATCAATCAACCTTTTTTTAATGTCTCTGAAACGATAGTGTTATTGATGAAATGATGAAAAATGTGTTCCATTTATTTCGCCATTTTTAAATGACTTCAAAAAAAGAATGAAGTTACTCAAGTGGAATGAATAATTTTTAAATGGATGTTCAGCTATAACTTCTTTATTTATGAACCTATTTTGATGATTATTTTTTATTGGATAGGGGATACCTCAAGGGTGGTCCCATTTTAATTTCATTGACATTGGACTTGAAAGTTACACCAGGGAACACCTCAAAATCATTGAAGTTGATTTTCTTTGTTTTTGTTAAAAATCATCTTCATGATACTATAAGAACTCTGTTTTGGTCAATATTTTTTAATATCGATTCTAATATTACAAAGAGAGTTTGTATGATGTGAGCATAATCTCCGGAATCATTTCACCTATTTGTTTTTTATTTTATTTTTTTATTGTTTACCTATACATATATTGAGAAAAATTATAAGCTATAAAACTTTACGACATTACTCTAAGAAGCGGAACAGTAACCATGAAAGTTAAGCAGTCTGCAGGATATAGCATGGAGTAGCTGTAGCAAGCTGTAGCTGTAGTAAGCTGTATGCGCGTACTGGAAGTGAGAACAACGATAGGATATACGGGTGCGTTGGCGACGGCACGATGAAAAGTTGGTCGAATAAATTTAACAGGGATGAAACCATGGGACCCCCTTAGGAAATCAATAATAACTTTTTTACAACCATAAATTCACCAAGCGTTATGAAATAATATACTTTAGTTTTCTGTATACTGGCTGCTAATGTGACATTTAAAAAAAAAAGTAACGTGATTTCCAAACCACAATGCGGTTACGAAATTATTATCAATGAACCGTTTTGCATTCCTTTCCACTTTTCACATCCGCATTGAAACTAGGTGTATCACGCGACTAAATTATTTATAGCTATCTCGATTTCCTTACTTCATGAGTTCGTCTCTTTAATATTGTTCAATTAGGTTCTCCTTTATAAACAAATTATCATAAATGTTTCCTATACCTATAAACAGGATAAATACATTTCGCACAAGGTGTCACACAAACACGATGTGTGGATCGTTAAGGCGACATGTACGCCGTCATACGACATTATTCTGAAGACACAACATCCAGTAATGCGTCGGCAACCTCAAATTGACATTCAATCAGTGTCGCGGTATTGTTTCCCTATCAATCCTTATTGGGAGTTGGCACACGCGCCGTGCGCCGATATGCGCCCATCAAATCCCAATTTGTTTATGAAAATTTATTGTATTCGCCATTACCGCGTCGCGGATTCTTTTCCTACGGGAGCGACCCCGCGGAACGAAATCACCTTATTCAATTCCCTTTTTGCATACATCTCACACATGGGTGTCTTTGGAAGGGGAACTTAGTCGGTTTTTGTCTGAACACGTGAATCGCTTTTGGGATGCGCCGTGCCGCGCCGCTGTTGGCCGATAATAACTTCGCGTCTATTGGATAAGGATTTTCTCGTACTTACATCTTTCGTAATTTTATAAATTTTTTAACACTTTGTATTAATCTAAATTAATAATATTTATTTAGCTCAAAAATGTTTTTTTTTTAATGTGTTTAGGAGCGCTAATCTCTAAGCATTATAGGTTTTATAGGTTTCCTATTAATTGAGGATGGTTATATTTTGTATTCTAAATGCTATGTAACTTCCCGCTATGAACCTCAGAAACGAAGTGTTGGTAAGTAATTATCATAATTATTATGTATGAAACATGCATATATAATCAAAATGCCATTACATTTTAAATCCGCGGGCCACGTCAAATTAATAATTATATTTCTCAAGACAACGAATTCAGTTGTCAAAATTTGTACGGTAATTTAATAAAGTTAAAAATATATACATATTATAATATTTTCATCAGAAAACTTTTAGGTGTACCTAATATTAAATATAAATAAGCCATCTGTCGGTCTGTAAGTAGCTAAATAATATTATAGAAAATTTTATTAATTACTTTTTATCCCCTATGTCTTTTTAAACATCAATATTTTCCATAAAACAAATGATTCTCAATATAAAAATAACAAATAATTATAAAATCAAAAATCAATTGAAATAATTTACGCAAACTTTTATTTCGATCTTAATTTTGGTTTATTTGTTATGATAAAAGATAAGTAATAGGTTTTCAAGCAACTCATTTACACATAGATCGAAAGGTGGTGACGAATCACCCACGCAAAATTTTCCAATTCTAAATTCCGAGTGACATCATTTATCAGCGTAGAATTAGCGCGTCACATACGGCGAGGTGTCGATGGTAAGTGGCGCGCGCGATATGACATCGCTTCCCTTCTGTTTCAAGGATTTGGGAAAAGAATTGTCGCATATATCACCGTTAATAGGGTGAGGAGAGAGCACTACTTATGCCTAATGCGACAAGGAAACATGGTACGCGCCCGTACGCCCGAATACATTTCCACGAACTGGATTTCCAATGGCAATAAATATATGAGAGAACCCACCCGAGCTTACATGTTCCTGTGTAAAAATATGAGTACATTATTATGCCTATTACATTATTCATTTCGAGTTATATCGTATTGATTTGGTATTATGCGGGTTTTATGACAGAAAATCGTCAATTCTCATGTCGTTGACATCTACCTTAAGCAATTTTTAGGAATAATTCGTACACCTGCAGCGATACAAAAATGCAGTATTAACCCCTTTTCTTGTAAAATAACAATAAACCGGTGACGTGGTCGTAAACACAACGGAATGATGCTCCGTAAAAAGCAACGATGTCGGTAAATATGGACCAGGCGATGTCTTTACTGACGATAAAAACGGTAAAGACGCTTTTACCGTTGTCAGGAGTAATACATACTGAGCTAATTTTTTATTAATATGCTGTGTGTCACTTAGTGAAATTGAAAGTACAAAATAATTTTATCAGACTAAGTAGACGCTCGCGCCTCTTAGACAAAAAAAGGTAAAGAAAGGCGTCTCTAAAGGTATAGAAATTCAATTACAATTGATAAATTTTATTTTATCTATTGTGACCTTATCATGGTGATAGTTTAAATACATCAACCATCATAACCTTATAATAAAAAATTCAAATTTTCAAAAAGGTGATTTACACTAATTTACTAACTATTTTGGTCCGGTGAATCATAACTGGTCTTGGCCCATTAATCGAGAGCACGCACGGCACTTGTTCCAATCTTACACAGTTTTTGTCTATTTTCGGCTTGAATCTGGCACATATCCGCCTCTGATATGTCACGCCAGCGATACCTAGTTGATCCTCGATTCTCCCCCATAGTCAGTAGGTAGCCGAGTCAGCGAAGTCTATGAGACTTTGTTTCGCCGATTATGTTGGGCTCGGCTACAGTTTCCTTTCAACTTTCAGAGCACTTTCTCCACGGGGCGACTTTTTTTGGTGCTTTTCACAAAACCATTAAATAATCTTCACAGTGCATATAAATAAACCAACAGATTATGTTAAATACTTGAATATGTAATAACAAGGAACAACACATGCATAACGCGAGTTTATCAAAGACCCCTCGCTAAAAAGCTGTTATATTTTCAACACATGATTATGTAAAAGAATTCTGTGATTTCAGCATACAAGGGAAAAAAAATGTGTACCGTTAAGACGCGAGGTTTCAGCCGATTTGCATCTTTACCACTCATATGAGGGGTGCGTTTTCTCACGATAAAGTATTTTGATAAAATAAAATAAAAACATAGGACTTGAATTAACCTTATCAGATTAGTATAATACGATTGTGAATGCTGTATTCAAATATTATTATATTTATAATAATATTATAAATTATTATTTATTTATAGCTTGTATTATATTTGTACAAGTTCATTTTAACATATTTCTATCTTGTATTAAAAGTTATATAAAAGATAAACTTACTACACTAAAGTACAATTTTCAAATAAAACACAAAATATGCAGATTTCTCCAATACAAATATTTTACAGCTTACACCTATGAAGGAAATCATCTTTATGTTTAAAATGATATTTATATACATGTATGTGTAATTGGTTTCTCGGAGAAAGTGCTCCACGGACTATATAGTTGTTTTTTCTTTTCATGACACCGAGCGACACTCTTTCCGTTAGATATTATTTATTAAGAGGTTCGATAAAAAATTACTGCAATAATCAGCACAGACATCAGTTACAAAAAAAATTAAACAGCGCATTATGTATCTGTGCTTAAATTATCTGATATAACAAGACATAATAAAAACATTTATCTTACCACTGAACAGTAATTTAACTCTAAAAGTAAATAATTTAATTATATGACAGTATTTTTAACGTTTACAGTAAAAAACAACCATCATATCTTGTTAGATTTTAGTTACAGGTGTTTCGTGTTTACGCATTGGTATAAAGTTAGTGTTTATCATTTTAATGTTTCTTTATTCGCTATAATTTAATAATTTAATTTTTTTACCTAAATGTTTCAACCTATAATGACACAATACGTATATTTTGTAAAGAAATCAGTTGAAAAGTATAAATTAATCGAGTCAACTAATGACTCAACGAATATAATAAGTCACATTTTTCGACTCAACAAACGACTTCCTTGTCAAGTTAATATTGCAAAACAAAATTACCAAAGAAATCTCCTTACAGCCGAGAAACAATTAATCAACATTGTGGATTAAAAAAAAAGAGAGAATAATCCGTCCGAAACCCGAAAGGCGAAATGATTATTTAAATCTTTATAATTATTCGAGCAAACTGCGAGATATAGATATAAGTCTGCAATAACCCATTTGGGAGGATAAGAAAAAGGGATGGTAGTCATTAGCATATAATGACAGTAATTAAAATACACAAATAGAGCTATAAAGGAGGCCCGACGTTGAAGGGCTGTCTTCATCATCCTCGGCGTGAATTTATACATGGCAAATATTTTCGGTGCGGCTCAGGCAAGCCGCATCAAAATTAAGAACAGCATTGTTTAATTTATTAATTAATGGACCCACTGTTGCGGAGAAGGCGATGCCAGTGGATCCACGCGGTGGAACAGATTAGTCTAATACAAACGTTGCTATTGAAAATATAAACATGAAGACACGATTTATATTTAATTGCTGACAATGAATACGGTGAATTTATAAAATGTATTACATGCCAATACATGCATAATTTATTTGTAAATACCTGAATAAGTTAGGCAGTCTATGTTGATCATATGTAAAAGGCATACACATTAATAAAATCGGTAAATTTATATCAATTATTATCTTTACTAATTCAAGAGATTGATTTATTTGTTTGTTTAAACGTTATAAGATTATACGTTTCACAAGATTGTCAGATTAAAAAAAAATCATTTTGCATTTTATTGCATTGCTTTTTTAGTATTTATTGAGAAAGTTTGTAGGTTTATACTTTACGCTACAACTCTAAGAGCGGAGCAGTGATCATGAACGTCAAACAATCTGGCTAGTTGTAGGTTAGGTTATACACGTGCGCTGGCAAAGTGGGCAAATAAATTTAACACGGGTGAAATCGTGGGGCACAGCTAGTATCTATAATAAATCTGGTTCAATTTTAATATCTTTTTTTACACTGTTTGTGCCCAGAGGTGATGGCACTTACATCTTAGTAAAGTTATTCCAAAGTTTATTTTTATATATTTCTGTATCTGATCTCGAAATGTTTTGACGGATCAGGGCTAGCTAAAATTATTTCAATTCATCTCTCGACTCCGCTTCGCCGCCTTTACAGACAATGGCCCGACTAATTACGAGATGTAAGGCTTTATTAACGCAATCGGGTGGTTATTAACATAAAAAAATAATATTTACTGGTCCCGCCGCGCCGAAGTACGTACTTAATTTACGAATATTGCGGAATTAGGTTTACTGCCTCAACCCTTCCATCTTACAAATAATTTTAGAGATGTACCGCGCTGAGGAATGGAATAAGAGTCGAGATTAAAGCTCATCAGGGTTGTTATATCGAAGAAAATTTCGCATTGTAATTGCTGGCATTAACACTTTTCAGTGTTCGTATTTCAGAGGCGTTTCTCTTAGCATTCGTACCACGTTGAAGACGTCTTCTGCACAAATTACCTATTGATATTTCAATGGGGAACAATCCCTTACATTCGAAGCCTTCAAATATTAGCATATAAATGGCGGGTAAAATATGACATCAGCATTTTAATTTTTATATATAACGAAGTGATTTACAAATTAGCGGGTAAGAAAAACGCTACGGTACGCCTTGAGAGGGTCGATCAGCGCGCAGATGTTCTATTTAAATGTAAATTTTACACAGACATGGCGACGTGAACGAAAAAAAAAATTGGCATCAAAATATTATTAGACACCGAAATGATGTCGACTTATTTGAATACTACTTTCGATTATATTTTATTAATTGATGTACATTATTATGTTTGTACGCTTGTTTTATAACATTAATATAGTATTCTACAAAATTGAAGAACATAATGAGTAATTGTGGTTTATGGAAATTTTAATAATAGATCCATTATTATCTATTAATTAATATTAGTGTTAATAAGATTTTGAAGACTTCTCTTTTCTCGGAGCAGCCCGACTGGTGGACTACCTCCACCCTACAGAGATCGCAGCCAAATAACCGGTTAGTAGGGGTTCCAGAGCTCCTTGGAGTAGGGAGGTTCGGTAACGCGATAGAGATACCTATGATATTACAATCGTCCATGAGCTATGGTAGCCGCTTACTATAAGGTGGATTGCATGCTTGTTTGTCAACTTAAATGTATAAAATCTATCAATTAATCGTCATCAATGTGCTATGACCAATCTCCTGAACGTTCCAAGAACTCAGTTCATCTGTACTGGGTGTGGAAGTAACTGCCATTCTCGCATCAGCATAATTAATCTCGTGCATAAATGCCGTATTCAATCAACGGATGCCAAAGATATTATAACTAACAAGACAACTTTTAACAAAAAAAAAACCAACATCAATGATTTTGAAGAATTCCTTGGTGTATCTTGAAGTTAAAGGTCCAATGCCAATGAAATTAAAATGGGACAACGCTTGAAATAACCCCTATCTAACAAAAAAAAAATCATCCAAATCGGTTCATAAACAACTGAAATATACGTAACATAACAAAGAATAAATAACAAAATATGGCTGAACAATTGAACATCCACAGAAAAAAATATATACATATATACATTTGAAATGAGTAACCTCCCGTCTTTTTTTTGGTTGGTTATAAAGGGGTTTTACTTATGGTATCATTGACGGATGCTGTTTAAATAATCTTTTTTTAGATTATGAAAGGCCAAGAGAGTGATAATAATATACATATGGTCTGCCTGTTTGTTACGGGTAATGTCCGAAACGGCTGGACTAATTTTGACGGCACTTTCACATGCAGATAGCTGACGTTATAAGGAGTAACAGGCGGCTGAGAAGACCGAGGCCTTGCTTTTTCATGGGCCTCGCCTCCTGGGGCCCACATTTTTGTCGAAGGACACAGGACCCGAGTTGGGGCCCAGATAAGGTATTTGAGCCTCATCATGGACGGAAGATGGCGGTTTAAGTCCCATTTTAGGGGACTCGGACCGCGTATAGTGGGAGTGGCGGCGGCTCTTGGTCGGCACCTCTGCGAGCTGCCGACGCCTTCATGCGGGGGTCGTGCGGAGCATGGCCGTCTATGGGGCACCGATTTGCGTGGATGCTCCTGGCACCACAAACAGACGTGTGCTGCGTGCTGCACAGCGTGTTTTGGCGCTGAGAGTCGTCCGCGGATACAGATCGGTGTCCGCGGGGGCGGCTTTCGTGTTCGCCGGCTCCCCGCCGTGGGAGCTGGAGGCGTAAGTGTTCGCCGCCGTTTACAGATTTACGGCGGCGAGGAGAAAGATGGGGGAGCCTCCAGCTCCCACTGAGGTGGAAAGGCTACGGCGTGAGGGCCTTCAGGAGATGGGGAGAGGACCTGGCGTATGCGCGCTATAGGCGATACACCATAGACGCCGTCCGCCCGGTCCTCGAACGGTGGGTAAATAGGAACCGGGCTCCCTGACGTTTAGGCTTGTGCATGTACTTCGGATGGTACCTGCACAAAATAGCCCGCAGGGAGCCCACCACCGTGTGTCACGAGTGCGGTGCTGTGGAAGGTAAGGCGCAGCACACTCAGAAAGAGCCAACTCCTGCCACCCTAGCCGAATCAGGGGAGACGGGTCGGGTGGCCCTCTTGCCATTGCACAGATTCGGTGGACGGAGGAGACAGCTAGGGTGTACTGAGCTGTCTCCTATTTAGGCCGGGGCCCGGTATTACCAGGCCGGCCGTCGGGGCGACGCGGTAGTATGCTACCTGCAGGTCCGGCGTCGCCCCATCGTGGCAGCGGATGGTACACCGTGGAGTTTTAGTGATTAGGAGTCTCACATAACCGCTCGTACCCATGACGGGTTCCTCCACGTTAAAAAAAAAGGTTTAGCGTTGTGGCCACAAACCCATTTGATCTTAAGTGACTTTGATGCCCAAGTTAGCTAAACCCAGTGGAAGGTTGGAAAAGAATTAGGGTCCCGCTTAAATAAAAAATACTGTTCATGGTAAATTAAATTGGGCGCTTAAATGCATAAGAGATATATCAAATTAATGTATCTACTACATAATTTTAGATATTAAAAAGACCTACGAAAAATCAGGTAGTGCATATTTCTATCTTCCAAGAATCTCCCACAATAAGCATATACAACCCGGAGCAGGAGTAGCACCATTCGCGCGTATGCCCGATCGACGGCATTTTGTAGTCTACGCGAATGAAGTAAAAAATATAAAACTTAAAATCTTTTAACGTCGCGTATTATTTTTACGTCGACGCGGCATCGATTATATAACTGTTATCGATAAATCGCCTTTCAGCAATCATTATTGTTCTTAAATACTAAGTAGTTACTCTCAGTCGTACTGTAGCTTACTTCACTAACGGCCATTTTCAATAACCCATCTATCCGTTGTTTCAGTTACTAAAGATAGACAAATATAACCTTTTGTCCTTACTTTTTTTTCAATATCCTATCAATGGATAGTTTTTCGTATCTACATAATATATATCCACATCCTATAGCTTGGATAAGTAAAACGGAAGCCGATATCTGTCTTAAGTTAAAGATAGTATTTATTACAAATATGTACTAATCGGGGATAGTAAACTCAGATATGATATTAAAACGGGCTTTAATCTGTTTAAAAATGCAAAATTCAATGACACAAATTTTTACTCGGGAAGAACAAATTAACTAAATTCGACGACTGTATTTAATCAACTCACACAACAAACATTACCGGAGGGTGACAATTGCACGCGTCGGATAGAAAGAAAAAAAAGAGGAAAAAAGAAAGTATTCTTTTCACTGTAAAGGGCAACAATAACTGAAAGAATTGCGGGAAACGAAGCGCGCCGGAAGTGGAAGTGACAGATCGTCGACAATGGTGAAAAGTCACACCTCTTGTTTACGGGACGGCGAGCACGTTCTTGAGTTAGCTATCATTTACTTAAGCACTTTATATAATTAAGTAGAACAGCCATTAGTGTCGCAGAGGGTTGCCATATTCTTTTTCATAGTCCGTTCTAATTGCGCCTTTTAGTTGGACAGCTCTTTGCCAGTGTCCCCCTACATCTGTATGAACTTTTATAGGGATGCTCGGCCAGAAAATTTTGTATTAGTATTGTTATACCCGTATGTAATGAGATGCTGCTTGTTTTCACGTAATAAATTTATTCATACTCAATAAAGCAAAAACGAAACAAACTATTCAAATGTTCACTACACTGCAGTCGTACTTGCAGTTTCGTTGTCGTAAAAACAAAAATGCCCCAGCTCGGAACTTGACTTGCCTATATCTATGCCCAAATAAAACGAGGGACGAAATTACTACAATGGCCTTGAACTTTAACATCGTTTAAAGAAAAGGGAAGTGTGTTACTTTTAGACATTATTTATTAGATTTCGTAATCGGACTGATAAACTTTGAATGTGTGTGTGAACGGTAATGTCTTTTCTTACCTACCTACGAATACATACTCGAAGTTTCTAGTAGATTTTGATGTTTCCAGATTTTTCGAGATTTTTTCTTTCATACCGTAACAATATTTTTATACTTAATAATCTACAAGTGGTCTATCAATCTTAAGTAAAATCTATGATATTATTACAATATGTTATTATCAAAGAACTGTATTACAGTATACCCGAAATCTTAATGATTTAATTTTAATTCCCTTCTATATCTGGCTAACGAATCGATCATAATTGATTAAGAACCTCAACGAGCCCAAGAATGTGCCACAAAGGAGTCCATTCGGACCAGGAGGAAAACAAAAACACTCCCCTCTTTTTTGACCGACCGACGAAAGCGAAATCTGGCTTTGTTCATTTACTCGGTAAACCGATAATTTCATTAAACAACAAAGTGGGATTCGTTTGGAGAGCTCTCTGTAAACACGGCAAGAAGTCAATGTCCCCTAAGATGGGAAAACCATTTTAAGAAAAAAATTCAGCTAGCGCGACAAATTAGGAGTCTTCACCCCATCGTGTTGTTGCTACGTCTACAAAAAAGAAAAAAGTATTTAGATTGCATTTCTAATTACAATCAACGACAAATAACTCCGAATATACTTTGTATTTAATTTTTATTATTTAAATTCAAATTACTAGTATTTGCATCAATGATTATATATTATTTTATCATAGACAAACAATTTTCTTGTTTTTGTCCATATCGTCCTAAGTAGATCGCCATAACGTGTCTTTCTCCTTTTCCTCTATAAACTATTTTCTCAGTATTCACACATTTTATACACAATGTTAATCAATGTTTCCTAACAAATTTACTGGGTAATATTGTAAATTAGCTTCTGTGACCCCAAACAGAAGTAATTCTGTTAATATTGTAAGCGTAACCTAAAACGGTTGCATTCCACGCGTTAAAAATATCGTAAAGTAATTTAGAGTATTCGGGCTACTCGTATTAAAGTTAGGTAGCGGGCAAATTAAGCCGAACCCCCGATATATTGCGTTTGTTCTTTTGAAGCCATCGGTGAAGGGTTGAAGCCAAGAATGCTTTTTATAGTAAGCCGAAGCTCTATACTGAGGGTGGCTGCTAGTTAGCTATATGCAGTATAGACAGGTGTGTGATGATTAAATTCAAACAATAAATAACTATTATTATTTTAATGGAAACTTCATAGTTCCTAAGTTGCAGCATTGATGGCTCGGTGGTCGCATGTTCGGACACCGTGTCGATTGACGTGAGTTCGAATTCCTCGCAATGAGCTCGAACTTTCGGTGAAGGAAAAGATCGTGATAAAACATTGCACGATGGTATGGTATTTTCTAAGCCCGCCTGGCTAGCTTCCACCGTCATGTTGTCGTTCGCCAAAATTGAGAGCTAGTTTCTCCACTAGGCTTAGCGTGTCACCATCTTGGGTTACATCGTCACTAACCATCAAGTGAGATTATGGTCATAACGCTAAACCTATAAACGATTTTAAAACTGTACCAAATTTATTGTGTGTGTAAATAAGTAAAATATGACCCAGAATTTATTTACGGAAACGAATTTCTTTAATTGGAATATTTTTCATGTGAGTGCCCACAAATATTCGTTATGTGTACACAAAGCCAATGAATTATTATACCACAGTCAGGTAATTAGACCGAAAATACCATTAAATTAATAAATAAAAAACAGAAGCGGGCCCTACATTGACTTTCAGAACGACGCATGGGCCCCTCAGTCGAATAAATTTATGTAAAAATTTTCATTAATATTTTTGAGGCCGAGCGTCCGCTAGCCCTTGGGAGTGAAAATCGAGTTCGCGGTCGCGATGGAAAAATGCAAACCGAAAATTATGGGGTCCCTCGCCTTGTATTTGCTTATGAATATCAGCCGTACCTGAGCTAACCCTCCCATATTGTGAAAAATAAATACACGGTACAATATGTACAAAATAAAATTAAAACGCTGTCAATGTTCTTATTTTATATGACATTTTTTTTATTGTGTGTGAAAGTGAAAACAATGTGCCTGGTGGTTAGCACAGTGCAATCCAAAAAGAACGGCGAGCACCGAAGGATTGATAATCCATCGCAAGACCCTCGACAACTGCATTAAATACACTGGATAATACCGACACGTTACAAATTAAAAGAGAGTCAATTTGACGAGTTTATCGACTTGTTCATGATAGTGGTGACCCGGTCGGATACAGATCTCTACAACTTCGCTTGATTACTGAATATACACGGGCTGATCATTAGAAATGAGGAGATCCACAGAAGAACCAATGTCTTTGACATAAGGGGTTATTACTTTTCACGATCTGTCGCTGCCGATTTTTGGTGCGGCCGCTTGATCATGCGTCGCTTTTGGCTCGCTTCTGCGGCTGTCCCCCCCCCCCCCCCCGGACTAAAAACCGGCTGGGATAAACCTGCCGTGGACTAACCCCTATAGCCCTAAAAATAGCTAAGACTTAAGTGGCAGTGGGCGGGGCACGTAACTCGTAGAATGGATGGCCGATGGGTCCAAAGAGTTTTTCAGTAGCGGTCGTGTACCGGGAGGCACAGCGTGAGCAGATCCGCCACTAGGTGGACCGACGATCTGGTGAAATTTATGGGAAGCTGCTGAATGTGGGCAGGTCGTTGGGGTGATATTTGAGGCTTTTCCTGTGTGTGCTTTTTAAGTGGACATCTTTCGGCTGAAATAATGACAATATGACGTGTATTACATATTATAGTATATGGTTGCTGCGATTTAGTCGGATATAATTGTCATGTCCTACGACCATGCCAACAAACCCAGCCGACCACCTTAATTCATTAATTAAACTAATTCGAACCGATGCAAAAGATTTAACACTTCAAACAACTATAGTTTTTCCTTCGCTTTCAACCTTTAAAGCTGTAAGTACACTATGAAAAACGCCCCTCATGGGATCTTTCGAGATTATGAAAGATTTGTGAGTTCTCGAAGAGCGCCCGCGGCCGGTCGCAGTGAGCTTAAGAGGTTTAAATCGCTCGCTGGTCCGGAATACCAGATACAAACTGATTTTTTGCAAACACGCCTTCACTAGATATTATTATATTGTAGGGTGGTGAACAAAAAAAAAAACTTTTTCCAAGTATTGTAATATGTCAAATTCTTTCTTGACCAAAAAAATACTAACGAAATTTTACCTATTTATAGACACAAATTTCACAGCTTGTTATTTAAAAAACTATACTGACATGTTCTATATATACGAGATTTGTAGTATATACTTAATAAGCAATTTATGTAGTCGAGCCATTAACTACCGGAAAGAGTAGAACAACGTCTGCCAAGCTAGCTAATATAATTTATATAGATATATAAAACAATTTAAATCAATGTATTGAACATATTTTTACTCGTATTATTGACAATTGTATACCTATCAATTGAGGAATGTCATATACTTCCCGTGAACATAAGTTCATCAAAATCCGTTGGTTAATAATATTTTCTTTTTTACTATTTTTATAATATGTACTATACATACTACTATACTATTGTTGAATAACTTCCCGCGTAAAACATTTCATAAAAAAATTGATCTAACCGTTTTTGAGTTAAAACTAAACATACAAACAGACAGACATTTTTTTTAAATTTCATATTCGTGGTACAGATCCTTTATAATAGATGACTATCATCATAATTGTAATCAAAATTACATGTAAGTAAATGTAAATGTACGTAACCAAAGCTACCGATTTACCTTAATATTTTAAAATTTTGACTTTATATTAGTACATATTGGAATCCAGTGATCAAAACGTTTTTATTTCTCATGAAATCCTACTAAACTGTTCACCACAATGCACTTTAAATCTGTAAACGATATCTCTCCGTGAAACCTGTAAATCTTTCAGGCATTTTTATATTCGCCGGCTTCGCCCCAAGTCTGAGGGCTAAGCAAGTCGCACCACCATCCCGGAGATTATATCTTGACACTTGATGGATGAATGGTTATTGGATCTGAGCATTTTTATCATTTTGATACAGTCGAGAGGGCAAGGTGCGCCTTGGAAACCCCGCTACGGGAGACATAGTTTTCGGATAAGTTTCATTTTTTTTTAGAACTTTATCGTTAAAATGTTAGTATTGTTTGCTTATATTATATTATAATTATGACTTCTAAATTAAAACTTAAATTATGAAATATATTTATATAAAAGGTGGTATAGATTTAGATTGATTATAATATAATAATTATAATAACAACTTTTAATATGTTTCTAGTTGGCCTCGCAGACGTTGCTCTACCCTATCTAGTAGCCAATAGTTTGACCACAGAGTCAACTATCACATTCAGGGATAGCATAAAAACCTTCTTCTTGAAAAAATGCTTCAATCTATTAACTTTCATGGCAATCAGTCAAACGGTTTTAGAGTTTATCAATCTCATTCCTATATAAATACCAACATCATAGGTATATCTAGATAAGGAAATATATAAATATAAAAATAATAAATATATATAATAATGTATGGTTATATTGTTATAATTAAGCTCAATCTAGTACGTAGTGAATTAATATAGCCGTTTAATGCGTATATAAAATGTTAATATATATCTACAGTGGGTCCCCAAAAGATTAAGTATGTAACATAAATATAAACTTCTTTATATTGTAAAACATATAACGATTATATAAAAACTAAGTAGACGTATGTAACTGATTTACCCATGGAATAAAGAGTAAGATTTACCACTCTAATGTAATGAAATATGCAAGAAAGCCAATGTTCTTTCAAATGGCGCCTGACACTGCGACCCGATCGTTTGCACTCTTTTTTACTACGTCACAATCTCACAAATCATGTGACACGTACAGTGTGCAAAACAATATTACTGTATTTTTTTTGTTATCAAAAAAAAGTAATCTTATCTTGTTTTGAGAGTTTTTTCACTTACAGAAGCTAGGTTCTCCTTGAGTGCTATTATACGCTAATTTAAAAAAAAAATTGTTATTAACGCATACGAACAAAAATATTAGAGAGGATAATTAGTGAGTGAATTATAATAAACTGTATAAAAACCCATAGAACCCATACCTAGAATCATGAAATTTGGCAAGAAGCCGTTTCTACAAGCAAACAATATTATTCAATATTAATTTATTATAGCACAAGCAAAGGAAAAATCCGAAAACCGTAAGTTTGTAGTTACTTTACAAAAAGTATTGCCGTTATAAACGCATTTGCAGTTGGTAAACTGAGCGTGGCATATGTCAATGTATGTGGTCAACAGTTTTTCAACGGCAGAATTAAGTTTGTTCCTCAATATAGTTTATCCTTTTGTTAGAAATGTTCGGTACTTTCTTAAATAATGTTACCTAATTATTTTGTTGAATGTAGCCCACTGTGTGTGAGGCTGATTCTCACTTGGCTGTTTTTTTATGCTGTGTGTATTCTAGGTAAATGAAAAAGGTAAACCTTAGTACATTTGATTTTAAAGAATGTAATGCTTTAAGAAAAGTAACCTTATTATATAAACAAGTTTAGTGCAAAATGCAAGCAAAGTGAGTATTGTTTTTTTTTTTTATAATAGCAATAGTTTTATAATTAAAACCGAAAGAGAGCAGTACAAGAAACATTGTTAATTTTATTAGCATTATGGATACTGCTGACTCTACAACACTTACGACTTGCACGTAGTTTTCCACCCGTTTGGCGGGCCCATCATACGCGATATGGTTTGAAAAATGCCGCGGTCCGCCGAGCTACTGTTAGCAGAAACATATCAATTCAATTTGGAGAACGCTTGGTGGTGCGCCATGAAATAGGGCTGTCACACGTTAAATCATGAGCCGCGTGATAAACATATCGGAAGGGTTTAAGTTTTATTGGCCCTGACGGAAGATTTTATCACACCCCTAAACTTCGGGGAGTAGTATATTTATTCCATAGTTTATTTGGTTAAAAAATATTCATTATTATTTTAAAATTGGTTATATAACCAGTAGAAGGAGTTAAAAAGCTAACTAAAAGCTTTAGAGTTTCGTACTATTACATGTTTTACATAAACATTCTTATGAACAAAAAATATAACTTTTCACGTATTAAATTTATACTTTTCACGGAATTGTAACTAATTATTTTCCGATTTATTCCTTAACTTATATTAAAAAAAGCTCCTTTATGCCAACTTACAAACCTATAAATCCCCAGGAAGTAACCTATAGATTTTGATAATCGGTCAGTAAGTGGAACTTTTAGTATGAAGGGCTTGTATATATATATCTTCTTGTATCTTTTTATTGCGGTAACCAAGAAACTTGATTGTTTACATCAAGCCATAGTATTCAATATTAACTTCTACTTTATATATAAATTCGTCTTCGATAAAAAGGCCCTCGACAGACGAACAACAAAAGTGATCCTATAAGAGTTGTTTTTTTTTTCATTACGTAGATTAAGATATTTTAATTTTATGTATTACGAGTATTTCGACAAAAAGTATTCATATTGTCCCAATAACTTAACTGAATTTCATACAATTTGCTTCATTCATTTGTATCATTAAAAAAAATGTTATAATACGTAGTAGGTACTTGCCTTGTTCATGAAGATCAAATATATTCTTCTTCAGGCTGGTACATTCTGTCGTTGGTAGTTAAGCTTGTTTCCCAATTAACCCTCCGTTGTTAATAAGATAGAAAGTGGCCGCTTCAGTAAAAATTCATAGCGTCATCTACGCCTGAGTGGATATAAAATTTAAAAATGCACACGCACCCGCTACACCACGCCTCAAGGAAAACACGTTAAACCAAGTGAAAGCTTTTTGAAAATTTTAAGCCAGTTTTTTTTTTTTAACAGAATGTATTTAGGATTTTTAATAAGCAGTCTTTCTCCCGGTGTCGTCGCTGTTTACAACGGGATCGTATAAAACAGAATGGTTTAGTTTTACTCAAAGAAAATAAAAAATTTGGAACATTTTACATGAAACATACCTATAATTATTATTATTCATTTTCATTATACAATGTACGTTATTATTTTATGTTCAAGCTATTTAATTAACAGTAGATTAATGGCAATACCAAAAAATATGTTACAAAACAAAAACTAAACAATAGAAAAAAATCGTTACAAGACATTTTAAAATTAATAACATAAATTACGCGTAAATGTAGTATACATTAAATCCATGCGTTGGCATCTTTAGAATAACTAAAAGAATGTTACTTGTACCTATGAAAGTGGAGAGTTAAAGGAGTAGAGGAAGGCCGAAGAATGTTTGGATGGATTGTATGAGGAATGATAAGTGAATAAAAGGTTTGAATAATGAGATGAAAGTAAACAGATGAAAGTTGATGGAAGAGAAATATATGTTGTGACGAACCTAGATGGATAATTGTATGAAGAAGACACTGAAATTATGGTACTGTAAAATTGTCAACATTACTTTTCAAGTAGTCAGCAAACTGAACGTAAAATTGAAATGAAATTAATTAGCGACTAGAAAAATAAATTGAGTTAAATAATACAGCTTAACAATTTGTTTTAATTATTAATACCTACTTGATATAAATACGGTACAGTGCACAAAGAATGGCGAACGTCGGTGTTACAGATTTCAAAGGCAGTCGTTGATATCATGCCGGCTACTTAAGCTTGCTGATGAGAAGTTACCAAACCGATAAAACTAGCTTCTCCTCGTTAAAATCTTAATCATTTTCTATTGAGGAATCAGTGTGCGATGAAATATATTCAATCCTGTAAATATATGTGTAATACATATTATACAAATAGATGAGATTTAATATCCCACTCATAATTGAAGAGAACGTTCTTCCAAACCCATTACGCGGAGCTCTCAGACTCGACGTGGCCCTGGCGAGGTAATGAACTCACATTATAAATGCAACGAGGCATTGCCTCCGATGCACGGCACCGCGAGAACACTCCGACGCGAAGAATTAATTCATTTGCATGTAAAACTTCATGTATAGAACGCTAGTTAAGGTGCTACGGCGAATCGATATGTGGGGATTACGTTATACTACGTTCAGTATATGTATTCATATATACTCTATAGGTAGGTACTTAATATTATAAAGCTATAGTGATTCGTTTGTTTGAACGTGATAACCTCTGGAACTATTAGTCAGTTTTGAATTATGTTTTTGCATTTTATGGCCTAGTTAAAGAAGAGGTTACAGGCTATATAACTTCATCCTACTACCCTGAAGAACAGAGTAAAAACCACGAACGTTAAGCAATCTGGCAAGTACGGGAAGTGAGAACAAAAATATTCTACACGGATGCTGTGGAGAGTTAGTCGAAAAAATTTAACACGGGTGAAACCGTGGGCCGCAGTTAGTACATAATATTTTTGTAGTTTATATCGTGGAAATTGTGCGGTTCACCTGAAGTTAAATGGTTATGGCAAACCATCTATAATGAAGTTCAAACAGGACTGCAGTCCTATCCGAAAGTCAGTCACTGATACCCCTGAGAACTAAGTTGGAACAGCACACAAGTGTGCGATGTGTGTGGTAGTGTGTGTGTCAACCGTACTCTAGAATCCAGATTTCAGTAGAGCGGAACGGCTGCTTTGCGCCAGAGTTAGGTGTAACGGTATAATACCTCTGCAGTCGAAATTTTACTACTTCATATAAAACAACACGTATTTTTGATCTACGAGTACGTTTAATATTCTAAACATTTCACTTGCCAATTACAGGTCATTTACATGCTAATCTAGATTTTTAAACTGTTATTTAAATCTTGCTAGTGTTCAAATTAAATTATTAACGTTAATAAAATTTCATACAGATACTGTTAGTTTAGTTAGTTAATTTAAAAAAAACCGTAGCCTAACGTAGCGTTAATTTGGAAAATAATTCATGTAATAAATATCGTATCGTTTTTAAACATTCGACATTTAATTGAATTGGCCCCTCTTATATAATATAGATTGCATCGCTATAAATTTAATAAAAACATTAACAAAAACATTTCAATTCCCCAAAGCTGGGCAAAAACTAAATTTTATTGTATAATATAAGCTATTTTGCATAATAATTTAGTACCGAACTAGCGAACATAAAATTGTTATTCTACTGGAATTTATGATTTGACCACCCACCACATACAGTATTCATTCTCTCGGGAAATTAATGACAATTGAGATATTTTTGAAGCCTGGTATCATATTATAAAGGATAATAACATGTTTTATATTGATATTCCAGCAATTTTAAAGTTTGATGTACAACACAAAAATATATTCATGCTCCTCCTGTTTCTGCTCCTTAACATATATTTTTAATTATAATTTTAAAAGTTCTATGTTAAGGTACACGCCTGTGCCCGAGAGTAGTTTGTTGAGAGTTCGTTGACTTTTTAACCAGTGAAACCGCACCTAGAGACACCTGCATAACTCGGCACAGTTAATGGGATCGTGCGTCCCCCGCTTCACCCTCTCACGAGAACTGCTGCTTAATTCCACCCACTTCAGTTAAGCGCTTTTTACAGGCCCTCGACGACACTGCGGTACAATTGGAAGTCAGTTGACAGACCGAATATCATTATTTAAAAGCCAATCAAGCTGGTTATAATGTTCATATTGTATATTTTATTATTCATATCCCATGTATCATACTTATTACAAAAGATAAAAATATATTTAATATGTAACAAAAATTAAGTTTACTATAGGAATATTTTTATAAAATGTAAGGAATAAAAACTGTATAACTTGACTCCAAAATAAAGAAAACAACAATGTAAAAAAGCGATGTCCGATGAAGTGTAAGATATTTTTGTTATTTGGATTATAAACAGTAATCGGCTATAAATAAGCACTGTAAATGACTCTCAGAATAATAAAGGAAATTAGAGGGGGCCTATACAATAGTCGAGCCTGTAAATAAATGTCCGGGTTCTCAAAATGAACAGCGTGAAGAAAAAACGAGGAGTGTGCGTGATAGTCCCCTCGAGGTCGCACTTATCATTGACATTAGCTTTCTTGTTGTCCATAATATTTGCATAACTCTTGAACTCTATATCAGTACACGTCTTAACGCCTCGAGGCGGCTACAGGGACCAATGACGGCCTATACTTTGTAAGATCATTCTCAGACTTTGGTGAAGTTTGTTTTGCGCCCGGGGAACGAAATAAAATGTTACTTGTATTATATATTATTAGTCATAAAGCGGAAGAAATTATTATTTTAATTAATTCTACGTTGGAGTCGTTGTAAAAAGGAAACCCGGACTAATCAATTCAATTTATTATACTTTTGGATCTATTAATAAGTTCATAATTAATAAATAAATTCTTGGTCAATTATAATTAAAACACTGTTTTCAGATAATCCCTTACCTACCTTAGAGGTATTTTACAGTTTAATTACGCACGCGGACCAACTCGCGGGCATAGCTAGTATATACTAATAGTCTAAGATTAATGATTACACCAGTCACTAATGTAAGCTAAGAGTGTATATATACGTTAAGTATATATAGGAAAAATAGATATTGTTATAACTTTAACACACGGAATTATTTAGATAACATTCCCAATATCGTAAAGTCGAAGAAATTAATTCAGTTTTAAATGAAAATATTTTGACAGCTGTCACATTCAGGCAGCCCTTCGGCAAACGAAGCTAATTCGGACCCTACGAGCTTGTCTCAGATTTAATAAAGCTATAAATTGTGAAATTATAAGACTATGTTCAGTCATAAATTTTCTACTTGATTTTCAGTAGTCATGTCAATGTAACCATAAAGATAGTTATACATTTGGCATTGTCGACATTTGTGACAACAAGTGAAACTTGTTCCACTGTTGTTTTTGTTATTGTTGTTGTTCATTCTGCATGCACTAAAATAATGTAATTATGAAATATAAATATTATTCAGACAGTTAAAAAGTATGATAAACCCGATCAAGTTTCTTGCCGGCTCTTCGTATGACTGGGATATTTTCCGAACTGGTAGTAGTATGTTAGACTTTTTAGGACCTAAATTTTTGATTTTGATTAATATAAATATGTTCTTATGTTTGTGATAAATAAAAAAAAACCTTTTTATAATCTTTAAGTTAATCATGTTAATTTACGATATGACCGGAAACGGTATCATACTACGCCTAAAAAGGGTGTCGAAGTTCGTTATCCGGATTTCACCGATAGATGTTTTGCTTAACTAGACAAACCTAGGCAAATGTTAAACCACTATACTATGGTTTCATCTTTTTCTACTTCACCTTCTCAGGTTCATTAGAGGATTTAAGCCGACCCAATATGAATTTGAACACACTAGTTTAAATATACGAATATGCTAACTCTAATAAATATTCAAGATTGCTTGATCTTTTTGAAAGACTTTAATGAAATTCGTTCGGGTTTTTTTTTCAGAACTAAATGATTAAGATTTTCTTTAAACTTTGAATATACGAACAAAAATATGTTGCATTTATAAGCAGAAGACTTACTATTATACATTGGTTTTAGTATAGGCGTTATGGCCACAACCTTATCTGATGGTGACGTTAAGCCTAGTGGGGGAACTGGCTCTCAAGTGCAGATGCCGGAACACACCTACAGGTGCTTCACGACAAATTTTTAACTTGAAGATGTTAGCCAGCCAGGCGGCTATTATAAAATACTATACCACCATGATGCAGTTTCATCACGATGCCAGGATGTTTTTCTTCACCGAAAACTCTGTTCCTACGTACACTCCACCAACGAGCCATCATTACAAAAATTTTAAAAACAACTTTTTTCCTACTTTTCATGTGCATTCATCAAAGTTAATTGGCTTCTTATACACTGTAAGCCATCTCTAGATTATAATTTAAAAACATGAGCAGGTATAATGGAAGCGAGCGGGTATGGCGCTTGTGCTCAGCCGGTCGATGTCTTAATAAGTAGGTATCGCTTGAAGCAGCTGTTATGATACCGGCCGAGAGTGTCTCCGCACTCACCCTTAAAGATATTTTTTAAAGCTCTTTTATATGGAGATGGAGTATTTTTTAATCTACTTTTGGTGCGTTTAGTAAAGGGAAAATATTTTGATATTTCACGAGCATCATGTGACAGAATCGCGACATGACGAAGTAAGCCATCAATGATTACAATGTTAATTCATTTCATTTACTTTTCAACTCTGTAAAAATAATTGAACACTGTATAAGTAAATATTATTTGAATTACAAAACAAAAAAAAACAGTACAATATATTTACACTATTACCCTTGATGACTAACTTCATCATATGATAGGCATGTGGGATAAAATTTTAAAAGTAATTTTTACTCGACTGCGGAAAAAGAGCGTTATGTTTTTCGAGCGTATTTTGTATGATCTGCAGCCTAAACGGCTTGATGGATTTTAGTATACGAGGTGTCGTTAGATTCGTATTAATTGTAGGAGTGACATAGGCTATATAATATTTAAATAAGACGTCTGGGAATCAAATAAAGAGCAAAAATATATAAAAAAATATTTTAGCCAAGTGTTTAGTTTCCTTTTTAATCATTTATCTTGTCGTATTGTTACTTCAAAGAAGTATGACTTCTTTCATGCTTATATAAATAAACACATTGTTTTTAGCACTACGTTATTCGAACGAATAATCATAATGCAATGTAACTTATTAAAAACTTAGAATGAACAAAATCATGAATTATTTTTGAAATAAACTTCCTAGAAATATTCGAGCTATTGATAAAAAAGAAGAATGTATAATATTAATAGAAAAAGGTTTAGTTTTAATGCTTAGTTTTCATTAGAAAATGGTAAAAATAATATAAAAATATAAGTATTCACTACTTAAGTACTTATATTAAGGTATATTTTTCATAGATTAGTATTATATTATTATTAATGGAACGATGTGAAACTAGTATTAAGGCTTAATAAACACCATTTGGACATTTTTTATTTATTTATTACGTTTTTAAAACGGGATAAAAGGTATAAAATAGTTTAAATATAAGATAACGATAAATTTAGAGAACAGACAAGTGACAATAAGTTGAAAATCGATTGCAAAGTTCGTATTGAACAGACAAACAACACACACAAGAAGGCCATTTAGTATCGAGTTTTCATGCAGTTTTGAGCTGTTTAAAGTATTAAGTCACTGTCTCATCGAGAAATTATTTTTCTCAAACATGCATGGAATTATTGAAAATATTTTCGAAAAAAGAACACGCGAAGTGTCAAATTTACGAACAAAGAAAATCACATCCATTGCAGGAGCGTTTTTTGAATTTGGAACATTACAACACTCCAGCAATGTTGTATGAAACGGCGTGCTGGGGTTATTAAATACTTTTTTTAACACTGAAACTGATCGTCAAAATCCCAAAAACATATATTAGTTACAGGGCTGTAAATGACCCCATCTCAGATACAAAGAACTTTTTGATGTGAAACACCTATAGGCGAGGGTAAACCTGGTTGTTGGCGAGTTTATAAAAACGTATTAAAATCAAAGTATACTCCATACTCTGCAATCACGTGTACGCTGACTCAAGGCGATCGCCTTTTTTCTCACCCCAACCTTCGGAAAAAATAGGGGAGATTCCTATCTTGTCGCTTCTAATTTACTTATTCCTCTTTTAAAGACTTATTTACCTTCAAAATCCCATTGTGACCCGGACGGGACTAAGCGGGGCCCAGTAATAACGGGACTTGAGACGTGTCAAACGAAATTTTAAAAAAAAAGCAATAACAATTTACATAAACACCCAGTCCTAGTTAACAGTTAATAAAGGAAACGATGTCGCAATTGACGTAGCTGTCCGTTTTAAACGTTTTTTAGATGGAAATGTGATGGAGATAATGTTTAACAAGTCTTTCTTCGTGCTATTGAAAAGAGACAAATAGCTAAGAAAGAATTAAAACGATAGAATATAAAACGTGTAAATTAAAACTTTTTTTAATGCCAATAAATAATTAAATTTGTTGTAAAAAAAATTGGCAAAACAGATGATAAATTAATTATATAATTAGAATTTTTCATATAATTACTTCATTGTTAAGTACGAGTATTAATGTAGATGTATACCTATACCTAGGAGTAGATGAAGAACTAAGGTATGGATGAATCGTGTGAGGAATTATATGTGTATAAAAGGTGTGAATACTGAGATGACAGTTAATAGAGAAAAGAAAAGAAAAACTTGTTATGCCAACCCTACTTAGGTTGGATAAGGGGTAAGAAGAAGAAGAATTTGTCAACTATGAATACTTAATTGCAAACATTAAAGTGATTTATTTATTAAGCATATGATTTTCGTCTATCTACTTAGTATTCTATGTGCCTTCATCTAATTTAATATTATCTGAATGTAATCAAATAAAATCAGTGCCGTGTGCTTGCTAGCGTTACGTGTATGTGTTGTACACAATGACCCAAATTCACTGAAGTTGCGGAATTGTTTCATTAAAACGGACCCAAAAGTTTGACGTCGACCGCAACTGGGAGCGCGATCCCATTCGCAATCGATCCACAGTTCATCGCACTCTATCCACAATACATATAATTCGTGTTAGAATTAAAACAAATCAGGGGATTAGGCCCCGTATTCAAAAATATTCCTTTCATGTGTATTGTGAAGAACGATACGGACCGGACCGACTTTCTCATATCAACCAACCCCTTCCCCATTAAAAACTTCCCGTCTTCAACTCAACTAATAGTAATCTTAAACAAAGTTCAACCGGTTCAAGGTCGCAATTTAAAGTTTTTCCAAAAGTTCTTTTCCCGTTCACTTTTTTATAAGTATATAAATCTTTTTGCCGGCAAAGTTCTACCAAGTTTTTGGCCCAGATTGTCATCGATTTTTGTTTGAAGACTTTGTTTTTCATTGTTCTTCTTTACTTGTTTGACGCTTAATTCATAAAAACTTTCCCGTCAGCACAATCGATAACTATCGTACTGACAGTTTGTAAACAAAACCACGTTACATTTCATTAAAAACAAAAACTGTACAATATTACATCAATGGAAATTAATAAAATTATTATAAAACTAGCTGACCCATACGAATAATCGCATAATATAGAATGTAAGTCGTCGTGTTACTTAAACATATTTTTATTAGATGACATTTCCTACATGTTAGTTAAATATATTATATCATCTGTTAATAGCATTTATAATTTATTTATTTTTTAATTAATTTAACTATTTTCTTCAATATAAGCTTTACAACGTTGTATGCATCATTTGTGTTGATGAAGAATTAAGGAAGATATGGCGTGACCACAATAAACACATTTGAAAAATAATACATAGATAAATCACAATTTATTATTCAAGCCAAATATAAAACAATAAACCACATTATAGCTGAATTTCCTACAAAGTTGGCTCGCATGAATGGTGCCTCTATTTTCAGTTGCTCCATAAATATTGCGTTTACGCGCTGACTGTAAATATTTTCCCCATCATAAAAGCAGTATATGGAGGTCGCCCGGAGGGCTCTCATCACCTCGGCTCTGAATATTTTCATATGTATTGTATGAGACCCTCTGTCTCAACTTATGTAAATGCTGCCCTAACACTTTCTCCGTTTTTCTCGTATTTGATGCACAATGCCGCGCAATTTGATGCGAGATCCCAACATTATCCGCATAAAGGCTCACCTTTCGACTCACTCGGATATCGGAATGGTAATTTTGATTTACAATTTATTCGGGGATTTCAAATAAAAATGTGTTGAATGTACTGCTTAGTTTTCCTTGTATTAGTAGAGCCATTAATCTACTGAACTGTTAATATCATGTTTATGCATCAAACCACTTGTTTTAATATTCTTTAATTTATAATAACACAATAAGATTATTTTCAAATTAGCTCTCAAAAAGTGTAATGTTATATTATACCACCTTATTCGCTGAGAACATTAAAATATTCTTAAAACTTAACGTAACAAACAAAACACTGTTAACTTCAAACTGCCACTTCGAAAAAGAACATAAATGCCTACCTAGTGGTAAAAAATTGCAATACATAGTTTTTTTGTACCTACGTATTTTTATTAGAATTTGTCGTAAATTCTAAAGTAAATTGGTATTTACTTATATCTTAACAATCATTTAAAATAGTGATTGGAGGAAGATAAATCTCTTTAAGGTAAAAAATAAATTTTCCTTTCCCTCTCAAAAATAATGTAAAAAGCGGCTACAAAGCATGCACATTAATTGCTACTTGCGTAGACAAAGAGGGCGTAATGAATAGCCGTCCCAGTTGTCCGTCGTGGCTGATTTATTTCATGACTTTTCGGATATGCAAATAACATTAACATTCAAAGATGTAGGTATCTGCGCCCCCTTAAGAAATCCGTGGCCACCGCAGAATTATGCCAATCCAGGGTGAATCTTAATATTTTATTTTGTGTTATTTCCCTTTTCTTTTTCCTTAGCGATATTATTTATTTCCTTGCCGACAATGAGATTCCCACTTTGGTGCGTTGTAGAAATGAATTATTGTTCATCTCTTTATGGCGTTCCATTTTGTTGGGTTTTATATTGCCGTGATTGAAAGAGTGACGATTTAACGCACTTGCTTGTTATTGTCTATAAATTTAACTGAATTCATAAACTACATTTATAAAATAGTAGGTATGTTGTTTTATACAAATATTTATAAAACTTATGTAACATTAAAACATATGAAGTATAAATTGTATAATTGTTAGGAATTTAATAAATAAATTTGAAAAATCACATGAAGTGATAAACTAGAAAAACAAGTCCTAATATGTAAGTAATCGTAAGAAATAAGTGTGTAGTACAATTCAAATCTATAGTAATTTAAATACATTTATTAAAAACTTCTTACACTTCGTATCTCGTACATAAAATAAACATGCATTGTATCGCTGATTGTGGATTGTAAAGCAGGTCCGGATTTTCCATCTGGAGGCATTTCTACGGTTCATCTTCTTATAATGGTCCGATTAAATACGCACCTGTCTCAACAAGCAAATTTTAATGTGTTTCTCGCGGCAAAAGAGAGTCAGCGGAATGATACAATTCAACATAAAAATAATCTTTATTCAATTTAGGCCCCAAGAAGGCACTTATGAACGTCAAAACACTACTGCCGGTTCGGAAAATATCCCAGATATCGAGAAGAACCGGTAAGAAACTCGATCGGGTTTCTTCTAAGTAATCTTAAATGTGAGAATACCACAATGCTCAATAACAACCAAAGATTAACTATAAAGCAAGCGAAAAAAAAAGTATTATTACGATGAGCATGCATGAAAAGATTAATGAATGTCGAAGAAGCGAAAGAGGTATGCCAGGATCGTAGCAGGTGGAAGGACGTGGTCTCTGCCTACCCCATTGAGAAATAGGCGTGATTTATTTATGTATGTATAAAAAACGAATTTTTAGATTCGAAACAGATTTCTGATTTACATAAGAAAATAGCAAATGTTTTGGGAAATTCCTTTCACAACTAACCCATCTATCAAGGTTACACTGTGTTTATCTTACACCCGTGTGATTAACAAGTCCCGTGTGTTTACGTGAGGTGAGAGAGGAAATTTTTTTATCGAGATGCCAGCCAGGGAGGGATCGGCCCTATGACTGATCGCCGGGCTAATTGGATGACGGATGGTGGGATCGGGATCTGTGTGGTCGACGTACAGTACTAGGAGTGCTTACGCGAGTTCAATCAAGAAATTTGAAATTTATTTTATATTAAATAAAATGCAGTATACGCAAATGTCGTGGTGTGAAACTTGCAGGCCAAGAAAAAATTGCTAATAAACTTATTAATTTGTAGCAATCTACGACTCTAGCTATATTAATAATCCTTATACAAGATAGGTAAGATCTGACATTCAAATGATATAAATTTATTATATTATTAGCTGTACATGCGGCTGCGGTCGCGTGGCTACAAAATGCCGTCGATCAACCACACGCGTGAATCGTGCTATTTTAAATTTCACGGATGTTTTAAAGACAAGAATGTTTATTGCAGATGATTAGGTCTTTTTAAGAACTACAATTACGTAATACGTTAATTTGTTATATCTCTTATGGCTTACTCAGTGTAAGCCATTTAAGCACCCTAATTTATTCACCATGACCAGTTTTTTTTTATTTGCACGAAATCCTAAATATTTTTCTAAAATAAAAATAGCCTAAGTCACTCCTTATAACATCAGCTATCTGTCAGTGAAAATCGGCCCAATCGTTTCTGAAATCACCTGAAAGAAACAGCTAGATAGACTAAAGATATAAAAAGAGATTTTTCGTTATGAGTAACGTATATACTTTCATTTTGCATTTAGTAAAAAAACTGTTATTTTGACATTACAAACAGACACTTCAATTTTTTATAAATTTGACTGAAAATATTCCTTCTAAACAGGGCTTTAGTAGAAAATGAAATTTCAGTGTGTAGAATAAAAAAATTCTGAATTCCATAATTCAAACATATTCTACACGGTGGTTTTTACTAACATACAATTTATCATACAGTGCTTGGCACTTTTTTGACGACGCTACAAATGCCTTCGATGCCCACAGCTAAGCTTTCATTTAAGTATTTATACTAAATTAAAAACTTTTTTTTAGAACTGGCTAACCAACACTTTAATTATTACTACTTATTTAAATTCATATCAAAATATACTAAAGGGTTTATTATAATATAACAAACAGAACTTACTTACTTGAATAAATTCATCAAAAGACAAGACTCCCGTACGTCAATAACGTAAACATCAAGGACGTTTCATCGCTGGCTTGATTATTAGAATATTTGGGTATAGTAATTAAATTCGGCAGTATTAGCTGTACAAAGCGAAAGATACGCAGCGGAACCTAATTTTCATAGCTGATTAGACTTACCCCGTACAGGATCATATGATTACTTTGAGCGGCCGTATTCTGAAACAATTCATTGATGCATATAAATTTTATTTTTAACCGCCTTAATAAAAAAAAGTTAATAATATCTTGTCTTTTTAATGATTTAACGATGGTCTTCTCCATCTACAAAGTTATTTCCTAAAGTCTAAATTGTATGATATGACTAATCTTCAAACTATACCATGTTCGTCTCAAGAAAGCTTGCATTACATTATATAATAAAATATTTTCCTTTTTTAACTAATATCTCTAGTTAAAGTTTTTGAAGTAAAAACTTTTTTAGCCGCGTTGAGCGATTTTTGGTAGGAGGAAAACTTGACCGATGACCTCGACATGCTCGTAATGTATCGCGATTGTGCCAGACTAGCGACGCTTAGTACAGATATACGCATATATACACTAATACATTGTATACACTGAACTATATCATATGCGTATTTGATTTTTTGGATAAGTAAAATCTTGTGATTTCGCGTCACAGCATGCTGTAATAGCAGTTTACAAATTATCAAATTTAAGTAATTCAGACTTTAATTGATTTAATAAGTCATATTTTAAATTAAAATTAACCGTAGGTACTTGGTGAAAAATATTGGCCACTCAGTGATTAGGAATTGGAACTGACTGCTCAGGGTATGCAAAACGTACTCATGGCAGCTCTTTTCGTGAATTCCACTTATTTCACTTTTTATGGTGAACATTCTATTTAATAATTCTCGTGTTTTTTTTTTTTTGTAGTTCCCAATTAAGAATTACCTCGACCTATGATTAATATTTATAAGTAATTTATATGAAACTTAATTTGTTGAACCATAAATAACGTTACAGAATACGGACACAACGAATTCATGTAAATGTTGATGGTGGTACGTACCCCTATCAACTGTCGGATACACGTCTCGTCTCTTCGGTGACGTCATACGTCTAATAAACAGAAAGCAAAAATAGTATTGCATAACATTAGTACTTCTTCTTATCGTATGGGCGTTTACCTACATATGTTTCAATGATTCATTTCTTGTCTTTTAGCGGTTATCTAATTATCAATTAATATTGAATATATTTCTATAAATGGCCGAATATTGGTAAATCTTAAGTTTACTTGTAAATTTTAGGAGTCTCAACATAAATTGGTAAATTTAAGATTTGATATAAAATCAAACGGTTTGTACCATTACAATTTGGCACATGCTACGTACTACTAATAACGATTAGTACATACATATTAGTTTTTGAAATTAAAAATCTGTTATTGTAGTTGCCCGAAACATCTAACTAATATTGGTAAATTCTAAGGTTTACCAATACTCATGCATTTGCAGTAATAGACCTAAAACATTTTATTTTTTTAAACGTTAAAACCATAATTTTATTTCAAAAGTATCTAGCTGCTGGAAGCGATAACGTCTGGGCTACGATGATACCGAATATTGTCTATGTTTTAAACTTTCTTTGTAACATGTTTTTCAATTTATTTTACTTACCTTTATGGCTACTTTTAAGCTCTATAAGGTAATCTCTCGGTCCCTAATGAAAATATTGTCAGTATTTTCCTTTTTTTTTTGGATTTCACGTATTACGCATTCTAGTAAAGAGACAGACAGTCTAGTAAAAAATTAATCATGTTAGTTTCTGCGCAACATTCCTCTTAAAAATGATTACTGTAAGTCAATACGTAAAATTTAAAAATATAATGTCGATGATCGCCGTTATGAACCGTCTTTTGTTATAATTAATAAGGCTTTTTCACACGTACCTCATGTAGATCCGGAGCATTTCATCGAACATAGCTGTATACTTACAGGGGGTAAAGAGCCGATGCATATAAAAGCTGTCTAGAAAGTTTTCTGTCGCTCCGCAACGATCGATACCGCACTGAGGTACGCCCGGGAATTACACCCGGGGTAATGAACGCAACAACAGCTAGTTTCACTTGTTAATTTGGGTTATTATGTCATTTGACGAGGTATGGTTTGACTGCTCTTTTGACGTTTGAATTCATCGATTCGAGTTTAAATAGAATTGAGTTAAGTACAAATCTGTGCCATTTGCATCATTTAAATCAGCTTTTATAGTTACTTTATACTTTTGTTGTTTAAAATATTTGTAATTGAAAACAAATTTCCGTACGTTGTATTATATCCAGATATTATTTTACAAATAACCAGAAACCGCCCGCGACTTCCTTCATTTTAATCTACACTACTATTCCAATCCCCACTTCTCCAGGACAAGAAAACACATCGCTAAACCCGTAGTGCTTATAAAAATCTTAGTTTCTTAAAACTTTAATAAACTTTTTATTGAATGAATCTATCTTGCTATTTTTTTTAGATAATGATCAATTATCTAAGGATTAATCCTCCTAACAAAAAAAAAATTATCAAAATATATCCAGTACTGTTGCGTGATGCACCCACAACGACAAGCCTCTATGATTTTGTTTAAACAATAATAATAAATTAAAGAATTTAAATAGTTTGTTTTATAATCGATAAAATTGTAAAGAAAAAAAGAATATATCTTGATTTTTATTTTGTCTCGTAAAAGCCTCGCTTACCGACGGCTCTATTATTTTTGGTCTACATGGTTTTTAAAATTAATTATTGAACAGCACATGTTCATATCTCAATCGAAGTTTTCTAAGTCTAAGCATCAATATAATAAAATACGTAGTTATGTATATAACTCTTGTTATTCGTTTTACTTTCTCCCTTAAAATCAGCAATGTATTGGTTAATTTCATTAATATCCCGGGCGAACACGCACTAAGAAACCTGTCCCTCTGCAGTTAGACTCCGATGGGGATTTGGTCCCAATTATGTATTAAGCAAAACTTGGTTATATCGCCTTGCATGCGAGAACCCTCTATGGATTATCAACTTTTATATACCTGTAATAAAGGTAAGTAAGTAATATATGAATTAGAATTATATATTAGCAAAAATGATTGAAACAACAATAAAGACTTGTCTATATTAATATATCTGTTATGTCTGTACATTTAATTTTTTCCAAATTTCCTGATAGACATCTGTTATAAAGGACAGTGATGATGAATATGACATTTTTTGTCTGTCTGTTTGTATATCCGGGTTGAACCGATTTTTATGTGTTTTTATACGGGAAGTACATTATACACTTCAATTTATATGCTATTTGAATGTAAATAATATTATTAAAACTAAAATTAAGCGACAAAAATAATTACTGTGTATTTTTTTCTAAATAGAAGCAAAAATAATTACTAGCACATTTTATCACATTATGGTATTTGACACTTTTAAAATAAATATAATACTGGAGATTATTCACGAATACATAAAACTAAACACAAATAAAGAATTTATAAAATTATATAATTCAAATCGACTTGCTACACTTCCATATCGTTATGAAACTGTTGAAACAGGAACAGAATATTCTTACTCGGTTATTTTTTATTTATTTATTTACATAATTGGATGGCCAGTGGCCAATACACAAAAATAACATTATAATTTTTTTTAAAAATTTGATACATTACATTACATTTTCATCGAAGTACATACTTTTATCGCATTTACTATTACTTAACTAAATCTAACCAAATTCCAAAGAAATCCTTGGATAAATCATCACGTAACTCAAGAATTTCACGCAAGGATTTCGCAAGCATGTCTCGCTTGTTCGATAATCACAATTTTGTTAATTTATCTTGGCTTTACCTAGTCAATAGAAGTTACATTTACCTACACAAGGATCGTTGTAAATAAAATAAAATTACTTCATGAAATACTTTAAAACGTTGGGTTAAGGGAAACTCCAATTTTACAACAATTTATATTTAGTAGAAATTTGTTTTATCAATTTTTATACAAATTACAATATTATAACATAAAAAATTAGTGTATACTTGTAGGCTTGTAGTTATCACGTATTTCACGTAACCAGTAATGATTATTTACCTAAGATTAAGTAATCTAATCCGACCACCAGCCCAATACAATTAAATGTTCGCCACATTCGTCACGTAGGTCGCGGATTAGGGACTTGGATGCACGCACGTCACGACCGCGACCGCTCAACCGCCCGACCGGTACCAAGCCACGCTGCGAAGCCACACCGGTCGACGTTGTTAATTTATCGTCCCACGCCGCTTTCTGTCAGCACCTTTAACCCGCTCTGCTACTGACACGCGATTTATGGACCCTAAATACTAAATAATTATGTCAATAGAAATTATCTTTAATGTTTATGTTTCCATTACGAGTGTTTACAAGATTAGTAAGGTAAACCTGTATTGCTGATACTATATATGTTAATAAACAAACAACGGTTTCTTCATTTTTACACATTAAGGTTTCGCGTTTATTTCACGCTTCAAGGATCACGTAGCACGTAGGGTTGTTTCTAATCTTATCGCTTGCTATTCTTGGCCATACTAGGCCATCAATTTTCTTTATGTAATTTGTCCACCTTATCCACCTCTTTTCCTTTTACCATCCCGTAGATATCATTCTGATAGCATTTTCATCAATTTTATCTTACTGACTCTTTTCATATATCCATCACCATTTCAACTGCTTCATTTTCTTTGTTATTACTTGCACTTTAGTATAAATTTTATTAATTGTGTGTAAATTGGGATGACGGTTTATGTTTCAACACTTTTATAAATCGAAATTAAAATTTGTTCATGCTATTGTGCCTATAATTGCTATCTGTAATACCTTTAAAGACATGATATAATAAAATCTAATTGGGTGATAGGACACGACAATTGTGCCCAGTTGGATCGCGACCTCTATACACCATACACTATATTGGCACTATTAGTCGTCTTGTGTTTAGGAATTAGCTAGCATACATTCAGCTACCGACAGGCTTGCTGGCCGGCATAATAGTGACGACCGGCTATGGATTGCCGATTTCTTAATGGTCACCGTTGTGTTTGGATTTACGGTGACCATAAGGCACAGTGCCGTGCTACTATTAAAAAGAACTGTTTATATCTACAAACAATTTGAATTATGTTCAGTGACGAAATAGAAAATAAATTATAGTTGTAAAATATGATCCTTTGATTAATCCTTTTTTAATAATGTGTCTGCTTTATACATTTTCTATATATTATTTCTCTTAGTAACTTATTTCGCATTTAGAGGCACTAATTATCCACTCGTAAATTTGAATTTATTTTCTCTATGAAGCAGTGCGAGACATTTTAACATTTTCAATAAAACTTCAAACACAAACGTTGCTTTGATTATGCTCGTTCACCTCAATAACCGACTAGTTCTTTTCACTGAAACTAAACTGTTTTCATTGCGCTTCTGTATTCGTTCCGCAATTAAACTACTGTTGAACTTCTTGCAGCTGTGTTTGCAGAGCACCTGAATACCTGAATGGTCCGCGAAAGTTGTGCGGGCGCCCTGTTACTTGTTTGCCTGCTAATTATCCCGATTTCGTAGCGGTAGCGCAATCAACGCTCGAAACGCTGACCCGATATAAATGGTCAAACGGAGCTGTAAAAGCCTTTCACGGCACTGTTCAATCTACCTCGTAACCATAGTAACCGCCTACCACTCGAATCTACTATTGTATCAACATCCATATCGACATTACGTGTAACGATAGCTCGATTAAATGAAGGGGCGACCCGAAGCCAGATTTGTCGTCTCTTTTCAAATTATGCGCCACAGTCCGGCGCGGCGTTCGCACTTCACGCGACGTTTAAAATCAAAAGCCCAAAAGGGTTACGTAATCCGGGACCTTTTTCGAAGCTACTTGTATTTGTGTGCATGTCTCGTCTTTTGTCACGTATTCTTAATTAAGGCACGCCGGCTGCCGACTAACCCTACTCGTCACATTTTCATATCGATTGAAGAGGGCTTAATTTTCACTCTGTATTTCATCAATAAATCTGAATCGAGAGGTTTAATTTTTTTGGTCAACAGACGGTACACCGAAAACGAATCAGCCCCTCTATTTGGAATCGGAAGCCAATCCTAATAAACCGTCGTTTAACCTCTCGCAACAATGCCCGTACAAAGTGAGTGACATCCTCCAAAGAGATCTCGCGTAAAAAAATCCAAAAAAATCCGGCGGCGACGTGTCAAAGACACCGCGACACGACGAGAGAGGGGCTCTTTGTTGCCTATCGAAATATTTTTTAAAGCTTAACTCCTTAGTGAATTGAGAGATTAAGTCCTTTTTGAAGAGGCAACCGGTCCCCGGGGTCGGGCGTGATCATTCCTTCAGATCTCATTTCCTCGGATGCTCTATTTGATTGTTATTTTTGTTACTTTTTCCCATTTTGTCCAGGCGCCAACGGGATTTGAAGTGACAGTCGACGATTTGCACTCGAGCGCGATAAGTGTTTTTCAACGTTTTTTATAAGCAGCTTTGTTTGCGTTTCTTGTTTTCTTGTATATATTTGTTTGTTTCTACAACTGTACAAGAGTTAGTAATTTGTTTTTATTTTTGAAAGGAGTTCATTTCATAATTTCATTCATGCAACATAATATTATTTTTATTTATAAATACATCTTTCTTCGTTACATATTTATATATGGATGTCCTTTGTTGCCATGTTTTGTGAATTTAATAAATTTTGAAATTGTTTGGCACAATGTAACACACTTTATTTAGCTTAAAGCGATGGATTTTATAGCGATAATTTAAATGGGGAAGAAATAAATGAGAATAGAATATCAATGTTGAATAAGTTCCAATTTGAAAATGTATTTCTAATTACAAGTAATTGTATTTCTGAACTTCATAAACTTTACATGATTTAAATTAACGTTGTAGCCTATAAAATATGTAGATAAACTATAAATTTGGTGGTTGTAATTATTCGATGCATTTGTAGGAGCATATTTTCGTTACGTACGCGGATAGTCGGCCACAAAGCCACAAGAAAATATGCAAATCACTATAAGGCAGTAGGTAAGCGTTCGTAAGCCGTGTAATTATTCACATCGGATTTGCAAATCGCGCCCGGAGCGTTCCTTTTCCGCACGCGTATTAAACTGACCCTTAACGCTTATTTAAATCAAAACACATGTGCTGAGTGCCATGCCGGCCGGCTTAGCCGGACGCTGATTTTCAGATGAGGGCTTCCCCTTTTTGCCTGTCCCCGCGTCGATTCCTTGGCGAGTGATGATCGATACCCCTCCCCCGCCGGCGGCCGCGACCCTCCCTTGCTCTTAATTAGGACTCGGAATCTGCGGCGGACACACTCACGCACACACGCGCCCTCTCGCGTACCCGGTATAATGTTAATCAACTTTCATTATGCACTAAGGAATTATATGGGTACGCCTGAGGAGTGATTATCCGAGTTAAGGCCGCGTCCCCGACCAAGAAATCATACTTTATTATGATCATTTCACATTCGACTCCGGTTTACAGTGGCACCTCGCGGGGACTCGCATTAGAATTTCCTGCGCATATATCACTCTGTAACACCACGTAATGCTATTGTCTTCTAAGTAAACATTGTATAATTAACCTTCCGCTGCTATTTCTGAAACATTGTTTTGATTTTTCCCCTATGTTGACTTCGCCTATGATATGAATAGTCGTGACATTTGTAACAATTATTAAATATTTAGATTTCTTTATGAAATTTACTATACATACAAATACATTACATAAACCTGATCAGCCTTTCTGAAAGCATAATCAGCATATCAGAGTAACGTTACTAAAAAAATATCCAAAACAATGTATTCCAGCATTCAGTAGTAACTTTAATATAATTAGTATATTTTACTATAGAAGCTTGTCAATTTACAGTAATAAAAACCTCGAAAAGTTATAATACAGTCCTGTTTATTTAGGTAAACATTGTATTAATGAAGCCATTGTAGGGAACGGCCGAGCGAAGTAGTAAACACGTAACACCTGCCAAATAAGCATTTACATCCATGTAATACGACATCAACTACAAATGAAAACCACCCGAATGAAGGTCTTTGAGAAAGGTAAAGTATACACCATAAATCTATACGTTTAATTACATGAAGCTCAAGAGATAGTTTTTTAGTTTGTTTGACACCCTATTGGCAGCTGCTTAGCATAGTCGGCCGAATTAATATAACACGGATGACACAGTAGGGCACAGCTAGTGTTAATATATTTATTAAAGGTTATTTTTGACATGGTGAGCCTTGAGATAATTAAAAAATACATATTATAATCTAATTTGATTAATATAGTTATTTTGTATATTTATAATTATGTGAATTATACACAGTGTAAGTTTTTCTTATAATCGGATTTTAATCGTGTAGAATATATTTAAGTAGTGCTCGGGACAAAGGATAGCCAGATCGGGCTTGGTCCTCTCTTATTGAGTAATTCCCCATTAAGCTACGGTTATGAGGATAAACCACCAATAAATCTTTCGCTTAGAACGCCCTTTAATTAACGCGTGTAATAAAATTTAATTGATCAAAGCGTATAGTTTGTAGACAATAATTTATCAGTCCTCTGATGCTACCTTACAAACGGCTATTGCTTTGGACCGTTTCGTATATTCTTGGTGATGAACCTATATGGTCACTGGTATTAATAATAAGTTAATAACAATCAATTTGCTTGTATAGCGGAGTTAATGCTGCAGATTTGTAAATTATATCGAATTTCGTTTAAGTCTACAATAGTTGTATGAACTGATAATTAATATTATTTGGAATAAAATTAGAAAATGTTAATGTTACATGTTAATTATATAATATGAAACTAAAATTATGTAAAATGCGCGATGCTGGTGCTTCTATAATAAATAAAATGATGAATTTCCTAATATTTTCTAATTTACTTAAATTTATTTCTAATATTCTTGTTGTTCGTATTTCTGTTATAATTATATTATTATAGTTTTAATTTTTTTACTGTATATAATTCAATTCTCAATTCTATGTAAATTTACTTTTTTCTTATGGATTAACAGTTTGACAAAATTAGTTATCTAGAATTAAATAACCATTTCAGATGTTTATATCAAAAAATATTGTGTTAACCTTATTTAGCACCTAGCTCATAAGAACTCTATATTTAGCTTTTTTGTAATTCTCACGAATTGTATAATGCACGTGTGCGTGCAATATGTGCATTATCTGTTGGTTTCCCTATAAAAAAAAAAACATTATCAAAGCCATTTCAAAAATATCAATCACGTAATACGTCACACCTGAATTTAGTTCATTAATGCGATTGATGAATGAATTTCCTTGCTTCATTTTCTTCCACAATGTATTTGTTTTGTTAAGATTGTACGACGACCGACCAATTAAGAGAGACCTTCACATTTCCACATAAAGTTAGATACGATAGTTCATCTGAAAACGGTAAGTAGTTCACACGTGTATTCACGGGCCCTTGTACTAATTTAATAGATGAGGTGTTCACATTAATTACAAAGAACGTCGAGACCAGCGAGTTCGCCGCGGGTAACTCGCGAACAAATTAATAAGATTATTAACTTCATCCGACAAGTCATTCTTTCTTGTGCATGAGCGCGCTGAGATGCCATGTTTCACGGAAAATATCGAGTATATTTCGCGAGGATTACGTGGAAACCTGATAATACGTGACAGCAAGCTTGTTAGTTCTCGATCGAGAGGTATTATTATTCAGATATCTAAAGTTCAGATACATTTACCTACGCTTTAGTCTACATCTTTGTAATAATAATATATTATGAGGTAAATGAATATTGCCTTTTGTTTTAATAAACACAATTACTAGAACAATATATAATGAGCTATAGCACCTCAATTTACATAATTAGCCGATGAAATATCCTAGTAAGTACTGTTAGTATAATTTTAAAAACACTTTAATACTAATGTCTGTTTAGATAATGTCATACAATATAAACTTTTCAAGTTTTGTTGTGAGAAAACAAAAAATGTTTTGATTTATTTAGTTTATTTTTCGGAAAAAAAAACAATTTCAATGATTTTGAAGAGTTCCCTGGTGTATCTTCGAAGTTGAAGGTCCAATGCCAATTAAATTGAAACAAGACCACCTTTGAGGTATCCTCTATCAAACAAAAAAGAATGAAACAAATCGGTTCTTAAACAAAGAAGTTATAGCTGAACATCCATAAAAAAAGCACATTGGAATTGAGTAACCTCCGTCTTTTTTATAGTTGGTTAAAAAGGAGGAGGTTCTCAACTGGACTGGAGATATATATTTTTAAAGAGGATCAACCATAACTTCTTTGTCTATGAACCGATTTAGATGATTCTTTTTTTGTTTTTTGTTGGAAAGGAAAGGAATATGCTAAAGTGTGGTCCCATTTTAATTTCATCGACATTGGACTTTGAACTTCGAAGATACAACAGAAAACTCCTCAAAATCATTGAACTTGGTTTTCGTTTTTATTTAAAAAAGTGTTTTTTTTTAAAGTCGGTTAAAAAGCACTGACGCGCGTCATCTGAACAGGGCCTTTCAAAAATGAAAAACCAGCAAGGGTTAGTTGATTGATTCCAGAAGTTCACGTACAAAATAAACACAACTAAGTCTAAGAGGAACTATTAATAAGGGTCAAATAAAAAAACGTCATCGCGACCCGCCTCGCGCAACGGATGCCACGTCTGATTGATTGTTAATGAAGTGTCGTGGGGCGATAGTTATTAATGACCCGCGGCTCCGCCCGGCCCGGCCGTTACTTCTTTACTCACTCACTAACACCTATTAGCCGTTCATGTCCGATACACCGCCACCGCGCTGCGCCACGCCGCACCGCCCGCCCACAATATATCATACGACAAGGAAAATATCAATCAATTTGGTAAATTATAACATGACGGGAAAATGTTACAACCCTTCGTTTTGCTCGGGAAAATTTTATTTAGCTCTTATTTTTCGCAGTATTGATCAATTTGGAATATACCTTCATTTTTTATTCTTTATAGGCTTAGCTTTTGCTCAATGTAAGTGAAGTTGTTGATAACACGCTAAGCCTACTGGGAGGACTGGTTGTCAAGTACAACTGCGAAACACACCTATAGATAGATAAATGTACTAAATATCTGAATTCCTTACCTTAATAGCATATCATATTAGTATATTGCTGTCAATAGAATAAATATATTTATTTTTAATATTACAAGTAAGATGGGAAACAAACATACAGCCTATTTGATGATAAGCGGTTACCGTAGCCTGTGAGTGCTTACAGTACCGTAGGTATCACAAGCGCGTTGCAGATTTTTAATCCCTTTCCTAATGGAGCTATTAAAACTCTACTCATCTTAGGAATACAACACATGATTATTTGGCTACGATCTTCTGTAGGATGGAGAAAAGGTATTTTATCAGTTGGAATGTCCAGAGTAGAGAAAAATTAATAAAATTATTATTTACGCGTAAATAATAACTTCACAAAGCGAAAAACAGACTTTTTATAAGACTATATTTCGAACTTATAATAGATTTCTAATTTATATTTTAGATATTTAAAACAATGTCAATAGTGGTTAAAATGTTCTTTAAAGAAATATTATTTCGAACATTCTGATTTACCCTTCCACGAGAGAGCTTTGTTTTACTTCAATCAAGTGGTAATCACAAAGATTTTCCAGATCACAGCAGTCACTATATCGTCGACAATGCAAACAGATGTCGTGTTAAGGAAGTCCTCTAGAATGTTCGTTGCGAATTTAAATTGCAAATTCTGTGGCAGGTGCAGCCTCGAGATTGTAAATCCATCTCTCTTTCTACTTCAAATAAGAAATATACCCGTCTCACTCGAAAGCGACTCAAAAATCAAACACAACGTCAACAAATACAAGCCAAGCGTTACTAATTACTGCCCCTTCAGATGGAGAGAGGTAATTTTTACACTCTATTTCGAAGAGGAAATCTCGAAGCTAATGGCGTTAATTTAAAAAGAGGCCACGATGACTGTGATTTTTCTTTGGTAACTTTTCACAGTGATTTATTGACGGATCCAAGCTGACTTTCATTTCAGCACATTCTGGATTATGTCATCTATAAAATGTCAAATACACAAAGGTCTTTTACTTTTTGATGAATTTATTAGAGAAATAAGTGTTTGCAGTTAGGTGGCATAGATTAAAGTTGTCGTAATCGTGGGCCTATCAATAGAAAGTAGAGGCTGATTCTGCAGGCAGATCACGAAACTGCGCTGACTTAATGAACGAAGGAACATTGGGGCCCTTCAGTTTCCACGCATGCCCCTTCGGCATTGACTACCCGTGGATTGATTAGAAAGTTGATTTTTTATTTTAACAATTGATTGTGACTTTTCTCTGGGAACCAAGATATTCATGATTTTTAACTAATTTGCCGCTTATAATCTTATAATTTCAAAATTTTTCGAATATTGTATCATTGAATCTTAAAAGTATAATATTGTCATGATTTGATGTTCCTTAATTATAATCGGAATTGTCAAGAATGACCATTGACGATAAATACATGACAAGCAAACATTTTAAATCATTGCCGATAAAATAATTCTTATATTTCTTAGACTGTAACTCACTATCAAAATAAATTAAATAATATTATTAATTGTGTATAGTAAATATCTAAATTATTTTATACATTCCAAAATTGATTCAAAACAAATACGTGAACTTGTTTAATTTTGGAGTAATCTTTGAGGTACCCCCACCGTGGCTGGGTTTCCTCTCCGTAACCGAATAATTAGCTTTTCGATTTTAAAGAGCGCCTCTACTCTCAAATGAGTCCCGTCTATCCACTGCGGTCCTCCATTCCTCTCCCTCGGCCGTAACCGAATCGATAATAATTAATTATTTTTGACATAATCACAGGCAAAATCCATTCTCTTTTTGCTAATTCACGTCCCTATAATAAAACGAGGCGACGCTGCTAATGTTCGGCCGGGCGAAATTGATAAAAAATAAATAATATGATATTTTCATCAGCTCAAACAAAATTGAACCTTAACGTATATAGGAGAATATAATTTTTATACACCTCAATATGACATGCATAGGTGCAGACGAGACAACGCTGATCTCAATGAGCATTATAATAGTCAATGATCATTGTGAAACCGACAAGATACCCGAAACCCAAATTCATCTGAACTGACAGGGGATGGTTGTCGGTTGCGCACAATCGGCGGGACACTGTGTCAATATGGAGACGCGGCACAATAGACCCCAAGATGTGAGCGAATGTCGGATACTACACAGCTAATACATGTTGGAGGACCTTCGACTTCAGAGACTCTAAGTGAAATGTACTATTGGATTATATTATGCATGTAATAGATTGAATGCATGACTTTTATGTGTTATGAGTTATGAGTGATTATTAATAATATCTGGGCGACTGGCTTCCGTTCGGTGTCTTCCAAAAAACCCATTTATAGGTAAACTTGGAATGTAAAACTTTATCTAAATATAAAGTTTCATCTAAATTGTTGGAACCGTTTCAAGAAACCAATTACATCTTATCTATACAATTAATAAAATTGAAGTGTCTGTTTGTAATGTCAAAATAACAGCTTTCTACCAAATGCATATGAATGTATATACAATACCTATAACAAAAAACCCATTTTTTAATTTTTTGTCTGTCTGTCTGTCTAGCTGTTTGTTCCGGGTAATCTCCGAAACGGTTGGACCGATTTTGACGGGACTTTCATTGATAGACAGCTGATGGTATAGGGAGTAACTTAGGCTAATTTTATTTTAGAAAAAGAATTAGGGCTCCGTATAAATAAAAACAAACTGGTCATGGTGAATCAATTCGGCCGCTTAAAAGGCTTACGCTGAGTAAACCATAAGAGATATAGCATATTAATGAACTAAATAATTGTAGACATTAAAAAGACCTACAAAAAAGTTATCGAGAGTATACGTCTATCTTCTAAGGGACACCCACAATAAGCATTTTTGTCTTTAAAATTGCTGGGAGCGGGGAAGCAAGATTTGCGCGGGCATTCTGTAGTCCACGTGAGCAAAGCCGCGGGCACATCTAGTATATAATATATGTAAACAGAAATTGCATACTGAATATTTAAATTTTTGAAAATTTTACCCAAAAATTCTTTAACTTAAAGCTCCATGGAAAACTTTTGAACATCACTTTGCTGAGCATCATACGAAAAGGAATAAAAAATATAAGTTACATTTAAGAAAGATCACTTTAATTTAGCTAATCAAATATATTATGTGCTATGTATTTCTAATTGTTTTGTCATGTTATACACATGCTGTGATGATCTATAAATATTGATTCCATTTGTTGTTCGGTAGATTTTTAACCGCCTTCCAGTCGATGAATGATCGTTTTTCTCACGCTAGAGGGCGCGAGTGAGTCTTGTGTTGCGCGGTCGCGCGTTGCGCTGTCCGCGGCTCATTAGCGGGAGATTTGAATGTGGAAGGGAAAGGATTATGCTTGTTCATATAATGAAAGTCTCGATTTTCACTACTATAATCGTCGTCGAATTGGCCTAGCGGTGTGACGACCAGACTTGTACGCACTGTTGTATGTACAGTATGAGTGGTCGATAGGTCGAGTCTCGCTGATTTAGGATTTTTAGAAATCATACGGTGAAGCTATAAAAGCCGTCCGAGGCTCCAGGGCCCTTATGACTAATAGTATAATCAGATCTAAAAAAAGATTTTTAGAAAGAGATTTTAAAGATGACATTCCCAATAAATAAGTTTCAAGTGAGGCTTATACTTTTATATGTATTATTATTTATTACTTATATAGGGACCGTGTTCTACGTTCAAGAAATTCTTAGGAGGGTAATATTATTGCTAATGCATTAATGAACTTCTACCGTGAGTATCAAAATCGGTACAAGGGCACTTAAAAATACATAGTGAAAACATGAGGTCCGCCCGAGGCAGGGTTCGCCCGTGATTAAACCTAGCGAGGCATGCATAACGAGGCTGGTATATTTGAACGCTTACGAATACTTTCCAAGTTGGTCCGGACAGCGGTTGAAGCGGGTACCTGGCCAAACACCTGAACTTGTTTATCGCATGCTAAGACTCTACAGCTTTACTTACCATGATGTATTGTTTGTTTAGGAGTCTTACGGGGCATACCTCACCCTATAAGGTTGCATTAATAAATAATAAAACTTCATATTTGTCGATAGAAATTTCATTGTTTTTTTTACCTTAAAAGTTTAGCATTATGATGACATGGTGCTCAAAATGGTAGCACACTAAGCCAAGTAGAAGACAGGCTCTCAAGTGCAGCTGCCGGAACACATCTGTTGGTGCTTGGCGACAAATGTTCATTTTGAGAGTGGCATTAGAGAAAGCCCTTCCACCAAGTTACGGTTTCATCACGATGTTTCCCTTCACCGGAAGCTTAGACTTATTGTAGGGATTTGAACTCACGTTGATGAAAACGATGTCCGTAAACGATACCACCGTGCCATCATTGCTTCAAAAATTATTTAAAGAGAAACGTAAAATACAATGGAAGTTCTAAAAGGTAGATGTATAATTAATTCAATTCCCAGTTTTTGAAACGTGTACCGGATAAGACTCTTTGCTGAAATTAAATAATATTTTTGAAGGGATTAGTATCATGATTGGGCGGACACATGCTAATGCAAGAAGTTTTTAATTAAAACCGTCCGCCGTTAAGAGGCTACGTAATGGCCGATCCTCAGGAGGGATCCGATATTGGGTGTGTATACCGGGAAAGCCAAAATACAAACATATTTAAGTCCGGTACGTAGTGTAGTGTGCACAGTGGCTAATCACTGTTCAGTATTAGAGATGTGCCGGATATCCGTATTTGTATTTGTAACCGCGGTTATTGGAGGAGAAAAAAGATTTGTATTCGTATCATGCTAATCTAAACCCATATTTTAGGTATATTCATTTTATACAAGAACAAAACACCAGTGAAATTATAGTTTAGAGAAATTTTTGAGTAGTCCAAAATCACAGCAACGAACACGAAAATTTTAAGGGTTTGTGTAGTAATGTCTTAATAACATCACGATGATGTATATGTTGCCTGAATAAAGGCAAAATGTTGCTTTGTAATAAATAGTAGGATTAACTCAATAGAGACAAACCTAGAGACGACTTTAGCAAATTATCGGTTTTTTTTTTTATTCACCCTAGGAAGTTGGAATTTTATTAAGATTAACCCCGTTTTACGGTACTAATGAAAAATGTTAAACACCTTAACTTGATTTCATTTGTTACTAACGTAGAATAGATGTATAAAATACAAGTTCTAAAATATGTCTGTATATAAATAAATAAATTAAAAAACATACTCGTATGATAATGAAAATTTACTTCACCGAAAAACGGTATAGCCCCAAGATACCTTGCGCCTACTGCGGATAAACGAAGTACGAAAATTGAGGTCCATATCCGCAGACATACATTTTTAGAAATCCGGCGCATCTCTGTTCAGTATACGTTAGTACCGAAACCCCTTTCTTATTTTATATTAAAAAATGTTTAAAATACAATGTTGTTTTCTTTCAGATACACGTGACTGCAACGACAACGCAAACAAGGTAAATAAAAACGTTGAATGTTATATAAAATGAAAAGAAAAACAACATTAAAAAACCGCGTTGGTCTCCCCATTGGCGCAATCTAAACTTTGGCGACGAGTTTATTGCCTGTGTGACCGCTAAAAGTCGCCGAGCAAAAGTGCAAGCTTGTTTACTCATTTATCAGCGCCACTGTTCGACGTTTCTTCACGATAAGGACAACTCCCCCGCTGCCAATAGAGTGATTAAGTCACAAATCGTAGCTGTATGGCGCCACTAATTCACGGACCTGACGTAACTATACCCGGCCTTGTACAATTTATTTTTCTTCGTAACTTAATATATAATATTTCACGCTGATAAAAAAGATGTAACGTGTACTGGAAAACTATATACTAAACAAATACTAGAGCATAAAATATCAGGCAACAATTTTTTTTAACCAGGTAGTGATAGAATTCTTAGTTTTATTTGTTTGTGTCTATGGTCCCTGTGGTATTATTCCACAATTCTACCAGTGGCATGAAGTTTCCATGCCAATTAGAAACAAGGCAGGGTTCAAAAAAAATTGTTACTTTTACGTATAACTGATACGCTCACTATAACCTATAACAGGAACAACAGCGAGTTTGATTGTTAAAACATTTTAATGATATCATACTAACTGATTTACAAAGTCTTACTATATATACGCTAGTGAAACCGTGCGAATATTTCGCAGATTAAAGAATGAATGCAATTTAACAGAGCTGTCATTTATTTCCATAGATTGTTAATAGATGGCGCCGTGAATGTACATATTTTCATTAGCATTAACAAATGGTTATTCCTAATGAAAAAGGTTTTGATTTTTTTTTACTATTTGTTTATGTTGTTTCAATAGCAGAGAACGTGAGCTGAAGCTGAGAACTGATTACCTTTGTTTTCTTTCGAATGTCCACATTCCTAAACCTGTCTTTTAATTTAATACCTAGGCAACTTCTCTCCATTCTTCTTTGTGTAGTCTGGATTCTATTTCTAGTTTTGAGATCGAGTGTTCAAATTTGACAACCGTAGGTGAGACAAGGTAATATTTCTGGATCCATAACTATTTTTTTTTTAGTCGGCAACGGGTTTTGCGATTTGAATATTTCCTTATGAGCCCAGTACTTCTTCCAAGTGATAGATATTCTTCTATTTACTCTTTCTATATTTCTTCCTTTAAAGTATTACTAATGCGGTAATGGTGTTTGATTTTATTAAAATTTTAGTTATGAACGACAGTTATTGAAATATCTATACTAAAATGTGTTTAGATGAAGGACTTTATTTCTATTTTGCTATCGAATCCTCAATCAACTGTTACTACTTGCAATATTTTTTATTTATTTTTTCTATAAAGCAAAGATTTGGTAACGTCCCCAAAACTCCGCGTGGGTCGTGCTACCTTACGGCACTATTACAAATAAATTGCTCTTCGAAATCGTTCCGTGTGTTATAAATTTCATACGTGCTGAGAAATGACATACGGTATTATTTATTATGAACAGTTTTTTTTTGGGGAAAATACAAAGAAGACATTGTGATGTAATTGAGCTATGTTTTATTGAGGCACGCAACAATTCCGATGACAATTTTCCGTGAATGAGGGAAATTATAAATGTATTAAGCATTTTTATAAGTAAAAAATATTTTTGATATGAAACTGTTCGTTTTATGTTACTTGTATATTTAATTATTATATTCATTACGAGGTTACTTATCTCTTATTTATTTCTTTTTAAAACAAGCATTTTTTTAGCTATGAAACCTCAGAGATATAAGTTTCTATTTTTTTTTTTTGTAATAAATGACATATAAAGTCATACATAACATAACATACCATCACGTCTGTATCCCCTAAGGGTTAGGCAGAGGTGTACTAATGTACACCCATAGTTCGCCGGGTATGTTTTAAGTCCATCTAATAGGCTCGCTATTGCCATTAATCGGGCACAAAACCAAACTTCGAGCTGCTAATGAGAATTTCATAGAGAAACCCAATAACACTTTGCTCGACGTTTTAATCGAACCCAGTACCTCAAGCATAGCAGTTGCTCTTAGAACCACTAGGCTAATGAGGCAAACATATAAGGTCCTTTACTGATTATTTTAATTGAAAATATTTGTAAAACACAAATCATTACAATGGATATCTACAGTCGAAATAAATCATTAGAATTTTCTATTCATTAATCATATGTATATACATACTAGCTGTGCTCCATGGTTTCACTCATGTTGAATTTACTGGACTAACTTTTCACCACGCCGCCAATGCACCTGTGTTGCCTATCGTTGTTCTCACTTCCAGTACTCGTCTACAGCTTGCCATATCGCTTGACGTTCATGGTTACTGCTCCACTCCTTATTGTCATAGAGTGAAGTTGTATAGCCTATAACATCTAAATATATATAAAAGGAAACCGTGACTAACTGACTGATCTCTCAACACATAGCTAAAAGTATTGCCGTAGCGCAAATTTATATATCCTATAATAACCTTTATAGCTCAAACCATTGCCTTAGCGTAAAATTATATAGCCCTTAACCTTTATCAATAAATAGGCTATAAAATGCAAACAAAAAATTAAAATAGGTGGAGGGGTTTCAGAGAAATTTCACACTTTTTCTTTATATAGAAGTATAGATTACTGATGTCGTCATTATGTTCAGTTTTATCATTTGATTTTAATAGTTTTCATATATTCGCACGTTAGGTATGAAGTAGACAAAGCAACATTATATGAGCCAAATATGACCCCTACAAAATTTTTGCACTTTACTTAGGTTTTTTTGCCACCAAACAAACTGATTGTAAGTGGTCTTAGCTGCCTATGGACGCTTGCAACACTATAACAATTACATGCTCGTTGACGACCCTTTAAAAACTAATCACTCGCTTTTTCAAAAACTCCATACTGTAGTGCTCTGGTAAAACATCAGCAGGAAGCTCATTCCACATCCGGAGCGTTGGTGGAAGAAAACTCCTCTGAAATTGGAATTTCTGAGACCATTTAGGTTCCAATGTGTGAGGATGTACTCCCTGCCGAGTAAGGTAAAGTTCAGTCCAAAATCAACTTCAACCGCTATGAGCCGCAACCGCATCTTGCCACAAGTAGTAAACTATATAAAATTAAAGACCGTAAAAGAATGACCGTAGTCCTGAGGCCAATCATAATAAGTTGCTACACATCTCATGTGCCAGTGAGTTCTACTAACCATAACACTGCTTTACGGGTTCAACTATTCTTAATTGCTTGGTATTATTAAATCTAAGACATGTTTAAAACTTTGAAGCAACATTTAATTATTTCCGTCTTTTACCCCTAATGTTTACACGTAGTCATCGTTTTGAACGCGGCATTAGTGTGAGGCGCCATTAGCTCTACAAATGACACTAAAATGAAATCTATTCATTTCCTTTGAGTCGAGTCAATCGACGGTAGATATTGTTCAATTTCACGCGATTTGGACATTACCACGGCATCCTCGCGGCGCTCTGTTACGATCCTTGCACAGATTTATAAAGGAAATCTTTGGAAACACAAGTTTATTATAAATATTATGTTACCTTTTTTATCATCACTGCGTTAATCTTGTTGTCGTATAAACAGCGATTCGAATTTAAAAAACGTCCTATGAAAACATACATAATCAATGAATCTATATAATTAATATGCGAGGAGAAAACTTCGGACACCTTTTTAAACATATTGCGTATACGGAGGTCTGTGTGTTTTGAAATTTTTAAAGTGTTATGGAGAAAGTATGGAGAAAGCTAAAATTTATAAATAATATGTGTTACTAATCATTACATTAAATGTTACGAATACCAAACCGAAAAAGTGCCATCAAGTGATTCATTGTTTACGTACCCATATACCCATAGTTCATATTCCAAAATATGTAAAACAGATAATAAATGTTCAAAAACCAAAAAGTCGCTGGTCGAATTTCGACCATCGGCCGATCGCTAGTATGTATAAATCGCCGTGATTATTGAAACCATAACAATGACCTGGTATTTATACTATTTTCCTAACGTCAATACTACTCACTGAACTCTTTTAAAAGGTGGCCGACGGCTCAGGCAAGAGGATTACCTCTCGGATTTTTATCATAGTTAACCCAGCAAAGACTAGTAAAGATAACGCCGCCCCCGTCCCTATCCGCCGTTGTTCATACATTTCATAAACATAAACTTTGTAGTATAAGGACAAATTAGATAATATTTATTAAATACATTTAACAATAAATACTTCGATACTACTAAATTTTGTGACTAAATAAACACTGGCTATCATTATTCAATTGAGCATGTATTTTTCGTGTTATCCTGTGTTTATATAGTATCAAAAACATCTTTATTGAAAAGTATGAATTAATTTATGTAAATTTTCCTTTTATTTTGAATTTCAACACCAAAATTCCACAACCTTTCCAGTGAGAGAAGTCGGTCCAAAATATTGAACATTTTGATTGAACACTGACAAAATTGAACGATCCCGTCACAAGGGTATCGAGTGGGCATGTCATACAAATGTAGTTCAGTTCTGTTTGGCGATAAACATCGCAGTAACAAATTAACCCGAGCGGGCACGGTGCGACCTCGCCTATCGCGACATCTACGCACCATAACGACATTGATTAAACTGATGCGACCTAAGCATGGGAAGGTTTGATTGTTACGTGAGTTTTGTGTAATGGTTTATAATACGGCTTACGGCTAATACATGGGGTTAGGTAGAATGCTAGGAATAATTAAGCACGACAAACATTTTTAGCGTTTTTTTTAGCTTATTGGTATACTAAAATTAAAGCAGTCCTCACTTTCTCTCTCTCTCGTTTTCTTTCTATTAGCACGTAATGTTCCTATTAGGATAAACAGACACGAGAAGTACAATTTTCTCTTCTATGAAATTCATTAATCACCAACTGCAAATCACAACTGCACCGATATTTGTTTAATAATCAAGGTACCGAGTGATCAACATTTTTCCATTAGTAACTTGTGTATATACTTTATTTGTACGTATATAACTATGTATATATGTTCTTGTATATATTTATTTCTATTTTATTTATTTTTGCATATCATAATATTTTTGTTTTTAAATTTTATTACTTTTCTAGTTTTATATTTGTGTGTTGGCTCATGTTTGTTGTATTTATAAATTTAATTTCCTATTGCACTACTGACAACAATACTTTTTTCCACATTACCGCTAGTTAGCTGAATGAAAATGTTTTATAGTATCAAGCTCGCCAGTGTACAAACTAAAAATTCAATAAAGTATTCATTCATTCATTCATAAATCCGCACCCGTTCACGTTTTTCTTTTTTACGGTCAGTGTTTTTCTATTCAATTCAAATAACTCTATTCGGATGGATCACGAATTATGTGTGTATATAAATCCACACAATCTCACACACGTACGGCAAGCACGCACCCACACACGTTTAATATCTCTTATGTCATTCTTTTATCATTCATTCGTTCCAAGTGTACAAATCAACGAAACATAGTTTTAAACATAGCTTTTATCTCTTTCAAATCAATCGTTTCAGCCATTCTACGTAGTTACATTTTCTCTACCTGTACGCATTACATTAAATTCATAGCAATTCCAAAGTGCAAAAAGCATTATCTAAAATTTGCAAACTTTACAAATAAACATTTTGGTAATTAGAAAACCCGTTTCGCCTTTGCTTATACAGACCGAAAACCCAAAATAATGGAAGAAACCTGTAATCTCGTTTAGCAAACCTTAACCTCTTACTAGCATATTAGGTCATCACTGAAGAACTTGATAAATCTGAAAGACTGTGTACTGGTTTTCAGGTTGTATTGTATAGAAAAACTGATAGGAAAACTAACACGAATAAATAGGTATCTAGTTATACCGCAATGACTAAAGTATACTACAGTTATATATTATATTCAGTCGGTTCCTAACATAATCAGGGATAAATCAATGTCAAGGTAATTCATCGATGCGTGTCGACATTGCCAATATTAGTGCGACAACTTTTATCTGATTTGTTATTCCTTGACCTTGTATTGGTAAATTACAAAGATGGCAAATAGGAGCAAATCCTTTATAGCAATGTGATTAACTATGGATTTTATACCAATCTGGGATTACAGTAATCGAATTACATAATTTATTGAGCACGATCGTTGCTTTGTAATTGTGATATTAATTGTAATTAATATATAACCGACTAATATTAAATTATCTAGTGGAGATTTATGTAGTAAAAGTGAGAAATAAATGATTAGTATATCAAGGATATCTAGTTTTATATATTTATAATAGAAATTTCACTATATTGAGTCACTAAATTGTCTAACAATGGATTATATTTCAGAATAATTTGTGGCGACATCTACATAGCGACACATAGTGACATCTATCGAGCCACATTAGACGCATCCTACTATCCTATATTGCGCTATAGAAATTAACTCAATCGTTGAATATATATACAAGAACCCGACTACAACCGTTTGGGCAGCTGCCCGCCAGACATAACACCCATCTGGTCGGAGGATCCTCCCTTTGCATTAGTTCTTCTACACTGGTGACCCCGAGCATGAACGTCAGTGCAACTTTCTTCGCACAGCTACATAGTGACGTCATCATCACTTCCACAAGCTTTCGAGCAGCGAGTCATACAGCCAGCCAACATCCACGGCTACTTCGGGTATCCTGACCACCAGCATGCAGCGGACGCGCATTCCTGGTCATCACACACAGCCTTCTCAGCGACCTTGGTACAGCACACTGCATTTCGGCCGTACAGCAAGCAGAGACGCACTTCTCTCCTGGTCGATGCAGCAGCCAGTCACTACGCAGCACTGCAACACTCCGACTCACTGGAGCACTCTTGCAGCATCACCCCGACTCACTGGGGCATCACCGCAAACAGTTCGGAGGGGAGTGGGCAGCTGCCTGCCAGACATAACACCCGTCTGGTCGGAGGATCCTCCCTTTGCAATAGTTCTTCTACACTGGTGACCCCGAGCATGAACGTCAACGTAACCTTCTTCGCACAGCTACATCGTGACGTCATCATCACTTCCTCAAGCATTCATGTGGCGAGTCATACAGCCAGCCAGCATCCACGGCTACTACGGGTATCCTGACCACCAGCATGCAGTGGACGCGCATTCCTGGTCGTCACTCACAGCTTTCTCAGCGACCTTGGCACAGCACACTGCACTTCGGCCGGTCAGCTAGCAGAGACGCACTTCTCTCTTGGTCGACGCAGCAGCCAGTCATTACGCAGCACTGCAACACTCCGACTCACTTGAGCATTCTTGCAGCATCAACCCGACTCACTGGGGTATCACCGCAGACAGTTCCAACTCACCGTGAACTATGCGGCATCTGGTTCCGACTCACTGGAACATTCCACTGGCCCGGCAAGCATCACAAGATGTATGGACGACTCAACCTGCTATCGACCTCCGGTCTCGGAGGGGAGTGATGTGGCGACATCTACATAGCGACACACAGCGACATCTATCGAGTCACATAAGACGCATCCTACTATCCTACATTGCGCTATAGAAATTAACTCAATCGTTGAATATATATACAAGAACCCGACTACAACCGTCAAGTCCGGTGAAGCTGTAAAAGCCGCAGCGGCTCTGTTTTTGGATAGGGCCCCAAAGGCTAACAGTGTAGTCAGTTCAAAAAAAAAAACTACAACCGTTGGGCAGCTGCCCGCCAGACATAACACCCGTCTGGTCGGAGGATCCTGGATCCTGGATGGGGGGGCGCGGGCGTTTAGTGGACTGTATTTTTTCTATAAGTCACGTTGAACTAAGTTAGAAATAAAAATATAGCGGAATCCCTCGTGCACTTCGATGACTCTAATAATAGGGCAAAACCACTTACCTTGAACTCCGGTTTCTTCCTATATTTAGAGAATCTCTTGCGCAGGTCCAGTTACACAATCGCAATGCAGACACCAATAGTTTATAATATTTTGTATCTCTTAATAGTAGAGATGGTTGCGGCGCGGCGCGGTACACACACGGCAGTGCAAGACGTATCTAATACTCGTTATCCCCGCATGGCGCCGGGGTGAGGGGGTCCAAGGCAATGAGCCATGCCTTAGGACGCGGAAGAGATCTTGCCACCGTCATTCACGGTAGGGTTGTACCCGATTATTAGGTCATTAAGTGCACGTTTAGGCGCAAACACTGGATCTGGAGGAGGAAATAATAAGCGAAAAACCACTCATTACGAGATCTACGAAATTATAAGTCTGATTGATTTGAAATTTAGCTTAGTTACTCTTTGCATCATCTTTTCCGATTTCCCCCCTTGCCACTATTCAGAACATCTCGCTAGCAATGCGTGGTGACAGCCTCAATCTAGGTGTGGATATTCGCAGCGAACTGAAGCCCAAGGCTTACATCGGGAGTGTCATCTCCACTACATCTCGGAGACTCGGAATCCTGAACAGGGTGTGACCGTTTTTCACGCCCGGTCAATTGTATCTTCTTTACAAGGCACAAGCTCGAAAGTTTATGGAATACTGTTCGCATCTTTGGCATGGGAGGTTACAGAGACGGACTGTCCGAATTATTAATGACGCAAATATTACCAAATACATCGAGACGCTTCAGCTACGCAGGATCATAGGCTTCCTGAGCGTGTTCTACCATTTGAGCTGTTCAATCTTATTCCCTTCTCTCTATTCCACAATAGAACAACACGCACTGGGTTTCGAAGTCAAAGTTTTACGGTAATCTCCATCCCGACACGAACTAAAAAGTAATCAATGTCTTATCTTCGTTGTACCATGGAACTGTAGAACCAACTCCCGGCCAATGTGTTCTCTCCTTCTTACGACATCAGGTCCTTCAAGCGAAACGTAAGAGATATTTATGATAGCGGTGGATGGACCGATGGATTTCTACCTTTCGATGTTCGCCGTTGAGTGTGGATTGTACAGTGCTTATCAGGTATAGTACCGACAATTTGCCAAGCTACTCACTAAGAACGGATTTTACTCAAACATAACATACAATAACGCCTGTATTCCCCGAAGGATTAGGCATAGGTGTACTAATGTACACCCACAGTTCGCCGAGTATGTTTTTTAGGTCCCATGTTATAGGGGGCGAGCCTATTGCCATTAATCGGGCACGAAACCAAACTTTGAGCTGCTATTGAGAATTTCATAGGAAAAACCCAATAAAACTTTGCACGACCTGGGATTCGAAACCAGGACCTCGCTCATAGCAGTCGCGCTTCCGACCACTAGGCTAACGACGCAGTTATTAGGTTTTACTCAAATCCTATATAAAAAAAATTTACAGGTGGTGAAACCGTATGGTAAAGCTAGTAATTTATAAAATAATAAACGAATAACTGTATTATATATTATACATATTTTGTTACAACACTTAAGTTTTAAAATACAAATACAATACCATGTAAATTAATATCATTCCTTCAAAACCGAAATAATTGACGGATTTCTAATAAGACTAAAATGATAAACTGCGGACACATTTTTTTTTAAATCAATAGACCTGTAACAAGAAAAGATAAATTAGCATTAAACGACTTTCCAATTGCCATCAAAATGACACGTCTGCAACTATAATTTACTCCTTACTTAAAGAATAAACCACTCGAAATACACTTTAACATGGGGTATTATCAAAAAATTGGCTTATTATCAGACTGTTCGCCTGCCCCGGTAACTACCTTGACCATATTAAAAATTAACATGGCATAGGGGAGCTCGGACGTTACGGGAACAAATGATACAATTGCTCAATGATACTTTAGTCAAACCATACACCACATATTCCTACAATTTTATATTAGGACTAGCTGTACCCCACGGTTTCACAAGTTTTAAATTTATTTGACCAACTCTCCATCGCGCCGCGCTCTTACGCATATCTATAGCCTATCGTTGTGTCCGCTCCCCATTCTTACTTATAGGTAACTTGCCAGAATGCTTGACGTGTATGGTTACTGCTCCGCTTCTTACAATCGTAGCGTTAAGTTATGTAACTTACAACCTTCCTCAATAAATAGGCTATAACATGCAAAAGTAATTTTGTTAATCTCTCTGGTACTTCCAAAGATAAGCGCGTTAAAAAAACAATCTCTTGAACTTTATTATTATAATAGCTATAGGTATATTTATTTTATTACGAAAACAGCAATCTTTTTTTTTCTTCAAAGAATTCAATTCTTCTTACTAGGATCATTGCCATTTGAACCAGAGACCGTTTTCGTAATTAAAATTCGCTAACGAAAATTTTTGTACAAACGAATTAGGCACCTTGATCTGGTACTCCCCAATAAATCTTAAAAACATTTCAAAAAAGCTTTTTACATTTCATTCACAAAATTATTAAAATATTTTCTCCGTCTGAACCATTATAATAAAATTATACAAATCAATGAAAACAAAGCTCGTGCGGCTGAACATTGCAAGTACGAAATTTATTTTCTTGACGATTTTTACATTTTACTGCATTTTGTACCTTATGACGTAACATATAAGAATAATCCTCTGCTTGTTCCGCGATTCCATAATTAGTGGTAATCTGGGAACCGAAGTCGGCGCATCGGATATTCCTACGTGTCGCCGTGCAGCGAATATAAATGCCTTCTTTTTGAAATGTCTTCGAATTATAAAATCAATTAGACGAGGTTATGTCGAATTCGTATATATGGAACAGATTGTGTTTTCACTCCTTTAAAGATATTACAGAGCAATAAAATTATCTAATAATGTAATTTGTTATTATGTTTACATGTTCTCTCCAACATATTATTGCAGCTTTATTCAATTTATAATAAAATATACTTTTACGTTTTTTTAATATAGTTACTCTGCAAATTGATGTCATTCGACGAGATGGTAAGCACATTCCAATGGAAATACAACGGCGACCAGCGAGAAATCAGCAAGCGTTTATCGCTGTTACGCCAGCCAAATGATAATTGTCAGCAATGGTGGCTTGTTCTAATAAGCGTTGGTGCAAAGCACTCCCACAAAATATTACTGGACATTATGTGTTTTGTGTTTTTTTCTTATCCGTACTTATGTATTTTAGGTAGGTAACATGTATAGATTAATGTATACTCCTTTATACTCGGAACTAAATACAGCATTTCACTAAAAAAAATTACGTACAATAAAAATATTTGGTATTAAGTTATATTGAGTGGAGCGCAAGCGATTGCGCTCGTATGAAACTAACTTCAATACAACGATAAGGATGGAATTCAATGAGCGCGAAAGAGATCGTACTACACGGCCCGATTCGTGAAACAAAAGATTTAGTATGAGAAATTAACCTAAACTGGAGAACCTCCTGCGACACATTTCACATACGAACTGTATGGTTTTACATGTATTTAATCACGTTTCTTATTTGTATGTATAGTTTGTGTTTAGATAATTACATATCTAGTTAAAAGTAAGCTATTCGTGATTTGTAACAGAAATGTATTACAACGTTAATAAATAATATTTTACGAATTATGTTTTAGAATCTATCGCATGAAACTTCGGAAAATAATAATTATTTACTTATATAATTCCTATCACTTCAGTAGAAAGTGTCACTACTAATTATCAATGATGTGCCGGATCCTTAAAGATGTATATCGGCGGATCCTAATTTTCTAGGGCCGGGTCAATCTGTCCTGGGTTGTTGAGTCAGGCAGATAAGGTTACAGATACGGATTATTATTGTCTTGGTCTGCGGATACAAATCTCAACTTTCGCACTTTTATTTGTATTGCTAACAAGCACGTGTGACCTTAGACCAAAAGCAATTTTAAAGCATAGGTAACGAACCTTAACCCTTGCGCAAGTGAAATGATGAGTCATGTTTTAACTCGCACTGTGCGCGTGATTTGATTTAGGATACTTTGTTTTGCTGATATTAATATTAAATGCGAGTATAACTTTTTGATATATAATATCCATTCTAAGTTAGTAACAACCAGAACTAATTTAAGGAGTTCGAGGTTTTCATTTTAAATTTTATTTCAGGAATGAATACAAAAATTCCTTTTAAGATTCGCAGAACAATAACGGATACGGAAACAAACACGGATATCCAGGAATAGTCTAATATTTATACTTAATACTTTATATATATAATATATTAATATTTTTATTCTTATATATTGACCGATTAAGATTTTATTAAAAAAAAAATGTTTTATCGAAAAGATGGTTCACAGCTATTTTAGAGTTCGACAGGTGGCGCTGTGGTAGAGCCATTAACTACCAGAAGGAGGCAGAACTAAATCTGCCAGACTAGCTAGGTATACATATTGTAATAGTTACTTATATAATTATTTCACATCATTTAAAAGACCAAAATATTAAATAATATTATTCATGTCAAAAAGTTTTTAACAATAATTACGAAAATCAATAAGGGATTCAATTAGCTTTGTCTCAACAAAATTATTCATCGTCGAGATTTTATAAAATTCAGCGTAACGCTCGAGCAGTCAAAAACAATACTTATTCAAATGAAACAAAAAGCAATTAACGGTGGAGATATCCCTCTGTCCTCGGAGGATACAAGAGAGGCGAGATTATTGAAAAAATAATTAATAAATATTTATGGCGAACCACCTGAGAAGCGACACCGACGTCATTCCATTTTTATCCAGTAGTACTTCCGAGTACACATCTGCAACGTTACAGGGGAAATCGGTTTATTACAAATGCAAAATTTTCCATTCATATTCAAAATTTTATATCCCAATGTGGCCGGGAGGAAGCTAATTTATTCCAGGGGAGCGGCTAAGGAGACGTACCGGCGCCTCGCGTCTTGCCCCGGATTACGGAAGGGTTGAGCGCTGCGAAATTGACAGGTGCCAGTCAAAAATTACAATTAATAATTGAGACAATTGCTGTTGCGGTGTGCTCTCTTACGATGTACCCAATATTCTCAATTCATATTTATTTTCTTGTATAGCTTTATTCAAGTTTATACTTTCATAGAAACTTTTTATGAGCTCTATCTTTGTCGTAAAGTGAATCTGTGGAACCTTCTCCCGGCCAGTGTGTTTCCTCCTTCATATGACATTGGATACTTTAAGCGTAACGTGAAGAGTTATTTTTGCAAGCCGGCATGGCAGCGGTGACCGCCGATGGATTTGGATCTCTCGGTGGTCACCGTTGTGTTTGGATCATACTGTGCTTACCATCAGGGACGGTACCGTAAATGTGCCGAGATATTATTAAAAAAAAAAACAATTTACAAATAATAATTCGGCGATGAAAATTGAATAATATGCATTTGACAAACATTACACGTTAGTCAGTTAGCCTTTCCACTGTCAATATAATTAGGAATTTAGGGATTATAATATTTAGAATAGGTTTGTGTGCACCATATGTATGCATAACTTATCAAAGATACTCACTCTCCTTTGCAAGTTAATTTTTATATTAGATACTTATACGAATATATATAATTATTTATATTAATATATCTGTCCTACTATACTACCCACTAAATTTGTAATACTATAGAAATACCAAGTACATACATAGTTAGTAGCAAGCTACATTATCTCTATGATAGTTAGTTACAAGTTATTTTATATTAATTGTAATTAACGCGAACGAAGTCACTGGCTGTTGCTAATTACTTACATTTATAAAACAAATCTAAATGTAAACAGCTAGTAAAATATTATTGTGAAATGGCTAAGTATTAGAAAAGGCTATGAAAACTCCATCTTTAGAATTATGTAAGTATGACTAGTGGCTCTCGCATAACTATACCAACTATTATAAAGCACAAGAGATTGTTTGTTTGTTTGTTTGAACGCGATAATTTCTAGAACGAACAGTCAAGTTTCAAAGATTGTTTTGAATGTTATAACCTACTTATTGAAGAAGGTTAGGCTTCATAACTTTACGCTACGTCTTTAAGGTGCAGAACAGTAACGTAAAGCAATCAGGCAAGTCGTACGCAAGTACGAGTGCGTCATCGAAAGCGCAGTGGAGAGTCAGTTAAATAAATTTTATACGGGTGAAACCATGGGGTACAGCTAGTACCGTATAAAACAGAATAACATGGGGGCGCGCATCGATCAACAATTTTACAACCGACGCGATGGTTAATGGCGGTAATCCGCCACTGAGAGCGGTTTACTGCAACGTTACGACTGTCTAAAGCCATGCTCTACACTGGTTAGCTGTTCGAATTAATTAAATGGACACAAAAATGCTCTATAATTTCGTAATAACTCTAAATAAGGCGTATCTAAGCCTGCTAATTCGGTAAGTCATAAAACCAACATAAACCAAAGCATAATTATTTCTTGTCGTTAATTATAGTGAAAATATTTTGATAGATATTTTTCTTATATTTATTTTTTTTTTTTTTTTTTTTAAACATTTAGTGAGTTAGAATGCAAGAGCAAAAATTTTTTTAATCATATTAGTTTATTGATAAAAGCTTAAAAAATACAGATTTGGAAAAAATGATTAAGGAAAACATGACGTCATCGTACAATATTTATATACACAGTTGAGTGTTAATCTTATAAGGTTATCTCTTATGACAAGTGAAAAAAAATTATATATGTGCTGAATAAGTTTGAACTGAAATTCTAGTAAACTCAAATGTGCACTTAATACCTTTAAACTTAGTTTTATTTATCGTCACGCTCGGTCACATGAACATAATGACGCGTTTTTGTGATATGTTTTTATTTAACATATAAAATATTTAAAACATCTTTTCAGAGATTCTACTCCCGAAATGTAAGTACCTATGAGACCTATGCGATAAAACATAAATCCGAAGAGAGAAAGTACTCAAAGCAATAACAACTATTCCAACAAATGTATCATTAAAAACAATATATAAACACAAAAATCAACATTTCATATCCCGACTACACATCCGAAAAGCGGTACGTAAACTGCAGCTATTAGTCAAATCGTTTGACGCGAGTAGCTGGCCGAACACAGTGAGTGCATTCGAGTCGAGTGCTTTCAGTTACAAACGACTCCACTCTATCAAGAGGTCAATATAGGCCCGATGAATGTCCGATACACGGTGATGGGTATTTGTCGATATCGGTAACATCTATCAAACTTTGAGGATATGCTTGTTATTTATAATAATGAACTATAGCCGTAATAATACTAAAAAAATCTGTTTAAACAGATATATAATATAACATTTCTTTATGTTTTATGCTCTTATAGTTCCTCTGGTTGTTGGAAATCAGCTTATTGTATTGTTTCCCTGTCCACGGAAAATTTTAATAACTGACAATATTTCATAATTTAATGTGATTTTATAATTTTTTTATTGAAATCCTTTTACATGTACATAATTTTAATTTATTATCAAAAACGAATTTACACCATAAATTTTAGTATGCTCATACATTCGCTTTAGACTTTTGGAATTTTAAGAATTGCTATCAATTATTAAGAATTAGTAATTTATTATTAATGATAATGACTAACATGCATTTTATTACCATATATACATTATATGGTTCAATTGTAATTTTTCATAAATGCTGTAAGTTGTGATAGAACCAGGCCAAAACTCATATTTACTGCACATATCTTTCATGTCTTTCATATTAAAAACTGTTTAACTTATTTCAATAAATAAACTATACGGTACCAAACAAAGTCATTATTGCAAGGGTGACTTGTAATATTATGATAAACATGTTTGGTTATCACAAACAATGTTAAGTTAATATGGAAATCCATAAACATATTTCAGTATTAATATGTCATCGATATGAAACACGCATATGTACATCATTAAAGATATCGCGTGTTATTGATGAGTGTCGTTTTTCACGGCTGACCGTCTGCCCCCGGCGCGGCGCGGCGTATGCACTCTGTCTCTATTACAGATTTATGACTGAAATGTTTTGTACATTCATTGGATTGTATTCGTCATAAAAACAACACTTGAAATCATATTTACTGTTATTTGATATAACGGACTGAGAGAGAGAGAGAGAGAGGGAGAGATAAATATGAATTGAATTTTTAAATTTTACATTGGAATTCGTTACATTATCAGTAGTGAACAAAAGGCTGGAGAAGCTCGCTTATATAAAATGTACTTTGTACTATTTTATGAAGACAGATAAGTAATAAAATTAAAGTCGAAATTGAAACTGGAAATAAAGAACGAAAATGAATAGGTGCAACAGTCTTTACTACTGTGTCACTATAATATTACACAAGTGTATTTATTTTTTACAAACTCTTACATTACATACTACATACTCAGGTATACATTATAATATTTCATACAAATTAGTAACATCCTAACAGCTTTTTGATTTTTTAATTATTATTATTAATAATAATTTTCGCAATGATGTTGTGTTGCTAGATTACAATTATTATTATCTATTAATGTAAATGTAGTGGGATCCTCTAATAGGTGCGTATATCGGAATTTGATTGAATATAAACAATCTTCTTCTGCTGAACAAAATTCTTCAATGATTTATGTAATGTTTTAGATAAGTGTTTCATGTGATAGACTTGTTTCCACCTTAATGCATTATAAAATGGATTAATAAAAAAAAAAACATAACAGTATCTAATCGAAACGATACAATATATTCTTTGGAACAATTCGCTCTGGAATTTTTACAAGGCTTGCGTTATAAATATTTTGTCCGATAAACCGTTCGTTCGACAGCCGCGAGGCGTAAGAAAATGTTAATTAACGAATCCATTGTTTTCCCGCCCGGCGGCTCCAAGATGGTGCCGCTTCCGTTTCCGGCGAGCCTCCTTCTTTATGTACGTTTCCCGCTTATTTTTACGTCAGTCGGCATTGTGGCATCGAGCGCGGCGGAGTATAATGATTTTAATTTCCTCTAATCAAGGGCCTTCGGCGCGGCTTAAGAATTCTAATCATGCAAGGTCCCCGCAGCCGCAGCGGGTGACAGAAACATCACCACTCATTCTGATTGCGTCGAGTGTGGTACTGAATAATTAATACGCCTTCATTTCGCGTTTTAATAGCGGAGTAAAACAAAAGAATCGTGCCACGTTAATTTATCAAAATATTATTCTTAAGCCTTACCTGTTACTCGCCTGATTCGCTGGGCTTAAATTGAACTTTAGTTATATTTTAAATAATGTTTTATAGTCTTACAAAAAGTGATCTATGTTCTATTCCACGACATAATCGACTTTAATTCCAAATTTTGTTAGAATAAGTCTAGCCATTCCAACGTGATTGAGGAATATATTTTTATTCCTTAAAAAAGTATATTTTAATATTTATTTCAGCTATATATAAAAGTTGCTGTGTGAATGGGAAGATTTGTAAAGGAAGGCCTAGACGAACGCTCCACGATCAAATCGGGGACGTTCTGAAGAAAGGTCAGGTCAAGAGTACTCTAAGCCGATGAGCATGCATGAAAATATTGATGAATGTTGAAAAAGCGAAAGATGAATTCCAGGATCGTAGTAAGTGGAAGATATTACATTTATATATGCATTGATGACATATTTGGTTACATAAAATAAAACATTTTTTATACCTAAATTAAAACTCTAGAAATATTTTGTAAATGTTATATTTTTTCTTAATTTATCGCAACTTTAATTTTATTTAATAAACCCACTTTCCAGGCTTAAATTTATCCATCATAACTGATAAGAGTATAGTTTTGTTTTTTCTGTTAGTTAAAGTTTAATTATATCGGCGAAACACAAAGCCACCGCCGAACCCTTTCGTTCAATTCGCACTAACGACCACATTTTGGTCGTCTAAATCACGACGACGCCACTCGCAATTAATTTTTTGACTATTAAACGTAGCTTTTATGATGATTACTTTGTGCAACAGTCTAAGTAGTCACAGCGTAAAACTAATTTATGGTTTGATAGAAAAGGGCTATTTGAAAAAAAGACATTTTTTAATTTCTTGTTGGGCGTAAAATTTTTCTTTCCTTCTTTATACGCCACTTTTTTTTAAACTAGCACATTGCTAATTGCCGAGAAATTAACGGTACAGTTCCTGATGGTAAGCACAATACAATAATAACACAAGCCATTTCCTCGTTCGTTGCTCAGCAGGGTGCACCACGTGCAAGTGAGACTGGCCTGTTGGTCGTCTCAGTACTGAATATGTAAATCGACATTGAGCATTGGCACTTTTTCTCATATTTGATTTAATGATTTATTGGATAATTATTTAATTTCAATTACACATCTTTAATACTTGGTGGCATAATTAACATTCATAATCAATATTATATTAGTCATTGTAGATGGGTTGTTCAACTTTCTATTGTTCAGCCTGGTCCTAAACATTCGAATGAAATTTATTCAAAAAGTAGGGTTACTATTCTGAAAAATATATGTTTACTCAATTAATATTGTAATAATGCAATAACTTCAAAAATATCAAGTATTATTAAAATTTTGTTTAATTGATATATTTTTATATAGCCTTGTAGGTACTTACCGCAATAATACAGAAACTATTTATTTAGTAAACATTTATGTATTGAAAAATCGTCGAACACTTTTAGAAAATTGCCTGTATGCAATTTGGATTAATGGCTATATTTATATATAATTTATTTTATATTGTTCTCTTTTACAATGACACACAGAAAGCAGTTACTCCCCACATCTGAGTAAGCTTTAACACAATACACAGAATAAAGCGTACTCAATTTTCTTCCTTTCAGTCTAAGATTGTAGTCGAGAGCGCGATGTTTGGCTGTGCGGTCCACAAGGAGCACCGCACAATTAAGGGAACCCTTTCTGGGTGCGTACTTAGCATTCTAATCACTCTCTGAGCAGACGCCTCGCGCCACAATACAACGCTTAACGCCGCAAAATTAAGTGAGAAAATAACAGGATACCCGGCACAAGCTCCCTGAATTATGTCGCGAACAAGATTCTAATTTTAATTCTGTAATTTCGTCGAAACGGAACACAGCACGCGTCCCCCGACATACTCATAACCCTCGAATAACGTAGGCACTGCGGCAATAAAATGCGAAAAACGATTACAGATCAATGAAGCGTGGTTTCCCTCTCGTAGCGCAAATAAAGCCGAGTACACACTTCAAATATGCTTTTCTTAATCGTTCTCATAAAACAAAGATCAGCCGCGTACGATCTCCCCCGCGCGGTGAAAAAAATAATAAGTTAAAAACTCCTCCCGTTGCTCATATCGCGCGTCTATCAGTGTGGATTTTTACCACAGATTGTTTCCTATAGGACGGGGACCCTCGCGAATCGATATCGTTTAGTATTGCTTCGGAAGTCGTTATTAGTATTTATGTTGTTTATTGTTTTCATTGGAAGAAATCACGGCCCGTTCTGCGCACTCTTGCGTCCGATTTGCTTAAACGTAATTTAATTTTTCATTTTCATAATAGGCAATTACATTGAATGTTTTGTAAGCTCACGTTTAAACACAATCTAATGCAATATTAAAGGATGATATCCAGGAACTTGTAAGTCTAGAATGCAGTTGGCTATCAAGTGTAATAGTATATATTATAGGATAATATGTTATTATCCTGTACCGTACTAGCCGTACCACTTTATTCATTGAAGTAGTTTTCGTCATTATCTTTTTATTTTTATTTTATTGTGATACTTGATAACAGATATTTTATTTTGGCTTCAATGTAGTGAGCCCCTATGATAGGTTCCCATATCTGAATTAAAATAATATATAAAATTAAATAGAAATCAAAATACATATATAAATGGATATTGATGATTGACGAGTCATTTTCGACTTTTACGAGGTAACTAGAAATTTCCCTACTAATAAACCATTTTACATCACAACCTAAAACTTTTTAATTTTTTATTGTCATACGTGTTACATTTTAAGTAGTTTAGAACCCGCGGAAGGTTTTGTGCAAGGCATCTATTTAACAACACGCAATGGCATGTGATGAGTTCCAGCTCAGTTCTCAGACGTAGCAACCTATTATAACTGGCCTCAGAACTGCGTCACATCGAGGCAGCAACAGAAACAATGACTACTTAACATCAGAGGACCATACAATAAATAGGCATACACCTATTTCATTAAAAAACATACCGGGATCGCAGAGGTAAATAAGAGATTAACTATGTTTAACAAACCTTTTATTTGCCACTGGAATAAATGAATATTTATAGCTAGCAACCACTTGCAACTTCGAACGCATTAATTAACAATATAAAACTTAATAAGAATCCTTTAAAAGCACTGAGGACATTCCTATTAGATAAATCATTTTTAGAGTTGGATCAGGGGTTCTAACTATTACATTATGTGTATATATTTACAAAGTTTACATTCTTATAATATTAGTATAGGTTTTTGAGTTGGGAAAGTTAATTGTATCTTATGCCATTCAGGTATTTTTCTATTAACTGAATCCTTTAAGCAAAACAACATCGTTTGATTGTATCATCACCGCTGTTTTTGGACTGTATTGTAGTTTCCATCAGGTACTATGCATTAATTTTGCAGATAAGTATTATATAAAAATAAAAATAAACAGATAAAAAAAACAGAGGCCGTCATAAGGGAATTGCCGACACAAGTGAAAACTCAAAACAATGGAATAACTATGTTCTTTTTTTGATAAAAAAAAATTCATAATGTAAACTGCTATTACAGAAGCTTGGTAATGCGAAATCACAAGATTTTACCCATCCAAAAAGTCAAACACGCATGTGATACAATCGAGCATGTACAATGTACTATTCTATATATGTACACAGACCGCTATACTACGCGTCGCTAGTCTGATACGAAATTGTGTAGAATATTGCTGTCACCTATGGGATGGATCAGCCAAATATCAGTTGGCCGCTCTCGATTCCATTGAGCGCCGAGCTCGTCGACTTATTGGCGATGAAGCACTGATGAAGGCAAAATTGCTCAGTCTAGAGCATCGTCGTAAGGTAGCTGCCTCTCAGTATTTTACAGGTTGCACTTTGGAGAGTGTGCACAGGAGTTGCACGATTTAATTCCGCCCAATCCGTTCCACCATAGGACAACTAGACACCGTGAAGGATTCCACCCTTATCTCGTGGAAATTCCCTTGATTCGCACGTAGCGTTATGCTTCGTCGTTCATTATTCGAACGGCAAAGGAGTGGAATTCAGTCCCGTCGTCTGTTTTCCCATCCACTTATAACTTGGGAGTCTTCAAGCGAAGAGTGAATAGGCTTTTAATAGGTAAGCGCGATACATCGTCGGCCTCATTTTTAGTTTCCATCAGGTAAGATTGAGGCCATGCGCCTTCCTGTATTGCATAAAAAAAAGAAACCATAAGTTTTTCTTCTACCAAAAATCGCTAAACGCGGCTAAAGAAGTTTTCACTTCAAAAAAAGTTTTGAGAAAGTGATTTTCAGTAACTATCTAAAATCTCGATAAACGACTGGAGTTATACGAGTATAGCTGAAGTACTGGATTCGTAAAACTTTTTTTTTACTTTCTGGTTCACGTTTTAAGTTCACCTTTAACATACTAAAACGTTCTTATGGAAAAACCTTTTACAATATCGGTATTTCTCAAAGTTGAATTAGCTTAAAACCTCCCGGCGGATGTGTCATTATAATTTGCTAGGGAGAGATGACGGATCCGTCGCCCGAAGCTCGCCGGCGAATTATAATACCCTAAGCTATTTTAATCTTAACTTAGCTAAAAATCTTGCGTCCGACATTAACATTAATCACTTTTGACGGTGATTGTAATGGATAGTGCAATTAGTGTATTTATTTATTATCATATTACAACTAGGTGAGGTGAACGTAGGTGTAAGTTTTGTGAACATTCTTCGCGAAATTTCTATTAATTGACCATTCAATAGTCAATTATACAATAGTTCATTATATAGTAGTCACACAGTAGTATCATAAAAATTCATCGCAAACACAAAAAAAGGAAGACAGGGTATCGCTTCATTGACAACAAAGCATATTTTGATAGTTATTTCCCGTGTTATTTTGTTATTGAAAACAAAATTACAAAAATGTTGCTAGGTTACAATGGAATATTTTCCTGAAAGTTATAATAAAATATAATTATGTATGTAGCGTGGAAAGATCATTTTATTTACAACCTGACTGCCACGAAACCAAAAGTAGGGTAATATTTGTTACGTAATAGTTTGTTTGTTTATTAACGATCTGTAAAAACTGAAAGAGAAAGCGATATAGTTATAAGGGAAAAATTATAGAGAACCCTAGGCAATCAAACTTAGTGTATCTAGAAAAAATCTAAAATTCAAAATAGTCGCCAAAAATTTCAAACGTTTACGCCATCTATAGGTATGATAAGTTAAAACCAAAGACATAAAGAGAACCAAGAAATCAAGATGGCAGCTATACGTTCAGTTGAAAATTGGTATGTAAAGGTTCTTGGTATGATTTATTTCAAGTACCAAAGCAATTGTTTGTTGATGGATTAACGACTATTGAAATAGTAAAAAACCAGTAAAATATCTTAACTGCCCTGGCAAAATTATTCACGCGATCGCAAGTGTCGTTATCTTTGTCCCACATTTATTTTTCTAAAGGCTCCGTCTGCCTTTTTCTCAAATTTGTGACGTATTTAATTGCCAGCTGGCCTGGCAGACATAGCTCTGCACTTTTTATGGTTAGATAACCACTCGACCACATCACCATTTATGCAGTTTTTTTGTCCTGTAAACTTGAGTTTACAGTTTTTCCAGAATGATCCAATTTTTCCAGGTAACATTTTAAATAATTCTTTCCCAAAAAAACTTATTCGGACTATTAGTATATTTTAAAAAAATACAAAACTTTCGTAAGATATTTCTGATCTCAAGAGTGTACGAAAAGCATTTAGTTTTAGTTTGTATAGATAATGATTATTATGACAATAAATCTTTCTAACGTCAGTAGGCTAAAATTTTCTACGAACTTGCTTATAATCACTATAAGTAACGAGGCTGTTAGGCATTTATTTATTAAATAAACGCCAATTATTTATTAAGGCATACCTAACTCTCTCTCTCTCTCTCTCTAATTTTTCCTTTGTAATTTATAAAATACAAAAAACAGAAGAAATTTAAAGTACACAGCGAAATATCGTTATCAAGAAATCTGCTTTAAAATGTTTAAAAACTAAACCTTCAAAGAAATTATACGAAACATGCACATTTTTTATTTAATTTAATTTTCGTTTAAGATTTTGTATTTATCTTATTAAATATCAAATACTTTACAAGCAAACAATTGATATGTAAGAGGTAACGAAATTATTTAAAATTTTAAACGAAATTAAATGTGAAGGGTTTATATATAAATTAATTTATTTCAGCCGTAGAAACAAAGGAGATGCCTTCATGAAGCGCAAATTCTTAAGCTTAATTGAACGTCGACATTGAGAGATTTCAATTCAATTACTAAACCATATTTAACGAAATCCAATCCCCTTTCCCTCGAGAAATAATATTATTTATTCACACAAAAAATAATACAAAACGCGGTTACGGAGAACGCTCTGTTGGTTCAGCGGAGATCATTCGATGCAAAAGTTGGAAGTAGAGAACGGAGGCAGGAAGGAAAACTTGGATAAGCGAAACCCTCTAAAAATGATTGATGCCGTAAAACCGGGCGGAGGGCGATCGCTCACCGGTTCAGTTTTAAAACGAATAAACGTTCAACCGTTCGAAATTTGAAAATGAAGATCATTAGCGCTATATTGGCGAAACGAGTTCCCGCCGATTCATTATTACTCGATGCTATTTCGCATTTTTTCTCGGCTCACGTTTATATCTGTCAATCACTACGGAACGATTACATTACACTTTCTAAAAACACTTCTTTAATTTTCTATGACAAAAGATATCGAATTGCATTCTGATATAGCCAATTTCCTAACGTATTGGAATCGAATAATTGTTTGAAGACACGTTATTATATGAAGCATTTAGCATGGGAGCTAACAAGCGTTGACGTCATTTGTTTCTTCAGCCGTATTGTTCGGAATATAACAATTAGGAAGACAAAGCGGGCAGCGGCGAACGGTGTTATCGTGGACGAGTCGCGCCGGCACACCACAGGCGCACAATACCGACCGCGACAATGCAAGCTCAATATCTTTATGCTCCTTCATCGTGAGGGCTGATGCACTCGTTGTATCAACTACCTTGGATCTACATCGTCCTATGTAGTCTTCCATAGACTTATGTTTTAGTTAAATACGTTCTGTATATTATATTAATTTAGATTACTTTTAATAACAATATGAAGATTCCTATGAAGGTTGAAAACCTAAGCATGCAACAATGATTTTTTAACTCCGTTTAATGCTATTTGCTGACGATGAAGGGAAACAATTTGAGGAAACCCTGGATTTTTTTAATAATTTTGAGGAGTTCCTTGCTTGCTATATCTTCGAAGCCCAAGGGTCTAATGCTAATGAAATTAAAATGGAACTAGCCTTGAGGTGTCCCCTTTCCAACAAAAAAAGAATCATACGGGTGCCAAGTTCCATAGTAATTCCTTTAATTATAGATGTAGGAATGTACGTTCTTCAATCCATTTACAAAACAATTAATTTTTTCTTTGATATGAGATTTCTAATTTAACAAGGCTTAATTGTCAATCGTTCGTGATTAAAATTGAAAGCAAGCCATATCATTTGACGGAAGAGCGTCGTAATAAATAAAATGGTCTTTTTTTTTTATCGTGTAAAACTAATTTAACTTTGTAAGTATATGTAAATAAACTATATTTTTTTATTTATACACAATTGATATAATTCAGTAAAATAAATTAACATTATTATCATTGACGTCTGACTTCCTCATTATACATAGACTATTTTCTATTTGGCACTTGCAGTATTCATGAACCTAAACAATGTGTATTATCTTGCTGTCACTTTTCGTTGACTGACAATGTCAATATTTTGGGGGGTCTAAGTTCAATGGAACTGGTCATGTTAGGATTTGCAGTATTAATTTATTTAATTTAATATATTAGTAGCAGATACTGTATATAAATTTTTGCTTTCTGCACTCCTTCTCCATATAAACCTTAACCATGCCAAACCTCACAGTCTTCCGTGCACGCAATACGCTTATAAAGGGGTAGAAAGCAGTTGTTTCACGTAGATTTTACGTGCGTATTTTTAAAAATAACTCTAAATGTAGATATATATAGTAAAGTCAGTAATCCGAGTCAGTTCTTTAATGTTGTCAAGTCTACAGGCGATTCGTCGAGACAATTCCAAGCTCGCGTCAGTCCCTTTGTGGTCCCTTTCCTAGTTTCTCCCACGTGCCGTCTCTAGCGAGTCACGACACTCATCCGCTCCTATGGTGAATGCACATTCTATTGCTCATCACACGCCATGTCGTCCTCAGATAACAGAGAGACTATGTTGAGAGCAATCTTTGTTGAGTTGATTTATGACTTATATACGGCTTTTGTTAATGATTACAATTAATTTATTTGCAATATAAGATTACATGTTTTATAACAATTGTCTAAGGAGTTTTTTTAATTTAATAGGGACCATCGGTTACAAAAACGTGTGAAGGAACATTCGTTTTTTATTTAGTTGGACCAAAGTAACTAATAATGGAGATAAACTAATGTTAACAATTTCGGAAAAAATCGGAGGTTGTATAAGAATTTTAAAAAAAAAATTTGATTCTTATTTTAGAATAATTAATAGTGATGTATATAATTATATGTGTGTCTGAAGATGTTATCAAATTTTTACTTTTTTTTTTTTTTTCACTACTCTGTTATTGTTTTAAAGAAGGCCCTTCGGCTGAGTTGTGAGATCCGTAGTTAACTTGACCAATGGTTAGTTTTGTACCGAAATGTCAAAATGATGTATGGAGTCCGACCACTGGTTAGTGATAACCATGGTTCAAACAACGCAGCCTTAGTGAGCTCTTGGATGCATAAGGAGATTTTTTTCAACAATAGTTATGCGTTGGTATATAATTTAAAATACAGCAAACCATCAAAATAATATTCGATGATAGAAGTAGGAAGCAATAACTTTTCAAAACAAGTTGTTAAGTCATTTATACTATAAACATGTATGTATTAACAGATTAACAATTATTACCTATGGAAATAGATTCGCCGAATTGGAGGTTAATCACATCCCTATTATGTATGTCACAAATCATGGCTCAAACAGTGAGTTACGCAGCAAACGTCGGCGTGTCATGTCGATGTGTCGGCGCTCGGTGTCGACACCTGCGGATGTGGAGACCGTTTAATCGCATAAAGAGCTAATTGTCTGTGCGGATTCCGCATGTAAACACTACACGCCACCTACCATTTAAACACTGCCACAGTCGAGGGTTGAACTACGAATTTTAGATTCAAATTGGAGGAATAATTAATTACATTAGTTTTGATTAAATAGTGCAAATGTTTTTGGGTATATAAAGATACTTGGAACTATCTATATTCAAAATGGATATGAGAAACACAATTTTTAATTATCTTTAATATTTTGTCCAATTTTACTTATCTATAAAAACATTCTAGAATGTATCTTGTATCTAACATTATAGATAGAACAAAGTTGGATTTTGACACGCATTTTTTTTATCATTAGCTTTAGTGTTATGGCAACAATCTCATTTGATCTCAGGTGACGGTGTGTCCAAAGACCGGTGACACGCTGAGCCTAGTGGGGAAACTGGCTCTCAAGTGCAGCTGCCGGAACACACCCATATGTACTTGGCGGAGGATTTTCAAATTGAGGGTGGTAGCTAGCCAGGTGGGCATTAGAAAAAGCCCTACCACGTACCTAGCCATCATTGATTTGCGTTTAATTTAACACTACAGTTAATATCCATATACTTAGAAAATAGATACTAATAATAGGTTTAATCCCCAAAAGTATGTAATGTACACATTTTTGGCGACTAATTATAACCTTATTGGATTTTAAATACGATATTAGTTAGACACGATGCTATGATAAAAGAAAAACTTTATTGTTTAGGATACGTAAATGTTCAAGAAACTTTATTTTCAATAGTTTATGATTTCAAGGTCAAGGAATTACACAAATCACGAACAAAACTCAGACTAAAGTTAATCTAGGTGACAAGTATTTGAAACACGTGTAGCCATTAATTCTTATTCTGTTTTACGTAAAGGATATTCGTACATCCACGGTTCGTCGTACTATAAAGCGTTCATGAACACATTTACGTTAATTGTCGATCATACAAGTAGGAATTACCCGACTGCGAGTGATTTAATTCCAATTGATTCATTACGCAAACGTTTGCGTGTAATGACAATTAAGTATGCGAAATAAGCTTGCGAATCCCTATGACTTGTAATTAACAGGTAAGTAACATGTTATATGGAGTTTTTGGCGGGATCTTGAACCCCCATGTTGTGGGATTTTATTTTTAACCCCCGACGCAAAAAGGAAGGTGTTTTAAGTTTAATGTATGAATCTGTGTATGTCTGTGGCATCGTAACTAACAAATGGCTGAACCGATTTTGAACCAGTTTTTTTTTGTTTGAAAGGCGACTTGATCGAGATTGTTCTATGTGTGTAACTATGATTCAAGAGAATATGTACAGCAGTTTGAAGATTGTCAGCCGTTTTCTAGTTGATAAATACTTATGAATATCTTGCACAGGTCTGATTGAATCGAGATTTGGTGTTTTAGTAAAACCTTATCCTGATGCTGCAGCGTCATCTGGAATATGTAGGATACCTTTACTCCTCACCAACTTATTGCAGAGATATCGTATTTGGGTTCACTAAAATGATCTTAATGAATAGGTCCACCTATGTCGTGAGTTAATTATTTTCAATTTATTTTGTAACTCATTTACTTGGGTCCTTTGATCCTGTTTTATGTAATATTGGTGGTATTTTGCATGGATGTAGTTTGGTTATTGTGCATACGAGAAGTGGAATATAAATATAGACTCGCACTTACAGCGGACTTTCGATGTGTCAGGCAAGATGAGTTATCAAGAGTTATCCAGAGCCCCCGCCCAGTGTGTTTGGGCAGGGACGTGGTACGGCTCCGCAGCGATCGCCACGCCTATGTTCCACTCCGCCACTGACTGCACAAACAAGTCCTGTGCAGCGGCGGAGTGGTTCAGATTTGTCTGGAGGAAGCTTGTACGGGCGTGGTCCATTAGTGATCCATACAAGCTCCCTCCGTATTCACACCGACTACTCCCTGGCTCACAGTGGAGGCTGGGATTGCACGTGTAGTGGCCATCCGTCTCCTGGTGGAGGGGGCTTACAACTAGTTCCCGCCATATAGTGATCGGATGACCTCCTGGCATCAGCGCATATAACGCAGTGCAGTTTTTCTGCAGTGCAGACTGCCGCCACATGTCCCTTCTTACCGCACCTATAACATAGTAACCCCCTGTCGGCCGTGGACTGGCATAGGGGTCGAGTGTGACCCAAGCCCATGCACTTATAGCAGCGCATGGGCTTTTCCTTCAATGGATGGATACGGGCCACACTCCAGCCAACAAGGAGCCGTCCAGCCTCAACCAACACCCTGGCCGCAGGGAGTGGAAGCGAGAGGTGCGCAACTCCGCCCCCCCAATTATTCTGGCATATTTCACCAGCTCTTATCTGGGACGCCTCACAGCAGCCCTTAACTGCCACTGCCACAACCAGCTCCTCCCTCTCCACCGTTTCGTCGATACCGACTATTCTGATGTCGGCCCTCTTTATCGGCCTGGTCACTGTCGCTACTCCAGACATCACTTCCTTCAGCTTCAGTGCCAGGCCGTCCGCCTTTTCAGCACCACTGGCACCAGGAAGCTCGATGATCCTGGAGCCAGTGGCTGTCTCCCAGACCTTTATATCGTCAATTCCTAATCCCGCAACCTGAACTGCCGCCCGCGCCTCAGTAAGAACCGTCTTATAATCCAAACCCTTCGCCACTGCTTCAGGCTGCAATGTAATCAACACAGCAGCCGCACGTGGCGAAGAGGGTAGCTTCGTTTTGCGACTAATCTTCTTTGGAGCCGCGGGACGCGCGGGAGGCGCTGCCGCAGGTGCCACCTTCTTTTTTTGACGACGCACCACCGTCGTCCACGTCACCTCTTCCGTCTCCATTGGGGCCTGTGAAGCAGTTGCAGTCGGAAACGCAGCCTTCTCTGTCACCGTCGACTGAGGAGCAGTAACCGGCTTTGCAGAAGCCTCAGAACTGGGATGCTGCACTACGTTCCTTGTAGGCCCCGTGTTTTTGGCACATGCAGCAGCGTTTCTCTTATCTGCCGCCAGGGGCGGGCGGACCGCCGGCCTAGGAAGCAGCCGATCCTCCAAATTATCCAGGCGGGCATCTAAGATGTTGCCCACCGTGGAAATGACCGACCGCTTAATGCGCTCTTCCATTTCCTCCAGGACTTGCCGCAACTCCTGAACAGTCGGCTCCGGCGGCGATGGCAAAGACTGAGGAGGAGGATGAGCTACTGCCTTTTTGGTGCTGGCTTCACGCCTCCACGCTGCAACCTCCTCGGTCAAATCCGTTACCTGTCGGTGGAAATTGTTCTTCTCCCGCTGTAGGCGAGTCGTCTCCTCATTGACGGTTCGGTCCAGGAGCGTCTCCACAATCTCCATTAGAGATTTAGCGGCCACCTTCAAGTCCCTGATGAAGGTGCCCTTAAGGTTACCGGACTTGCTGCACACTTTCAGAATTTCGTTGACACCGCTGCCTGCCAGAGCCCTCAGATTTTCGGTGTCAAGCACTGCCATATTTATAAATTGCTCCGGGCCTTTGGCCCCTACAGTCTTCTTTAAATAAGGATGTCTGGGAAGAGGGCTCTCTGTTGGGGCCGAGCGGTCACACGAGCCATCTGCTTCCTCCATGAATTCTCGGCGAGAGACACCCGAACGGCCCGTGCCTCTCCTTGCCGTACTAACCTTCGCGGCTACTGCAACATTTCCTCTGTCGCTGGAAGACCGCTTTCTCTGGAGAGTAGCCCCCTCCGAGTTTATGGTAAGTAGTGCATCACCAACCATGTTCTCCAAATGCACCTCTATTTCATCCTCTGATGAGGATGAGTCCCCCATACACTCTCCAACGACGCTCTTTTCCATTAAATAGGACCATGTACCGTCTCCTTGCCCCGAAGTTGGGCGTCCTACACTTTTGGAACGACCCAGAGCACGGGCCCCTCCTTTTTTTGCCGATGTTCGGCTGGAAACGTCTACATTTTCACCCTCCTTATTTTCCTTAAAACTAAAATTAATACTAGGATTGTTTTTAAGATTTTCGCTCATTTTTAACCCACGAGTATGAGGGATGTAACGGTCCACCCAGGCAGTGCCCCCTGTACCTGGGTAAGCCTAGCATAACCGGCTAGGCCATAATAAGAGAGTCGGCCGGTTCTTTGACGGGGGCCGCACTAACGACTGATCAACCCATCAGCCATGCATCCTCTCGCGGTGCGCCGCCGCTTAGGATTGGGGTAATTTTTTATAAAGGTTGTCTTCCTCGCCGTCCGGGCGGTTAAGCCAAGACCCTCGGTCCCATACGAAGCCGCGAGACTTGACCACGACACTCCGATGGGATTACGAGATGGCGGTTGTAAGTGAGGTACCCCCCTTACCTGTCTGACGGCAGTGCTAGTGCACATCAGGCCCGCCTACGCTGCGTCTGTTGGCTCCCTCTGATATTCAGAGGGATGCCAGACGAAGCCCCCCCTTGTCAGGTATTAGCCGCCGGCCGAGAAGCGGCCGACGTTGCCCGGGATGCACCACGCGGAGGTTCCTGACTCGCACCCCCTACTACCGGTTACCTGCCCAAGTAACCACAACCCAAACTATATAGTCCCTGGTCGTTCTTACCTGTATAGGGGACATGCACAGATGAACTTTCAGCTTTTATAAAATAACGAAGGTCTGGCCCTCGTGGGCTCTTGCTCTATTAAGATGAACATTATTTGTTAATTCCTTTCTTTCAGATAACAAATGAGAATTTTTAAAAATGTTAGTAAATTGAAATGACAAAAATATTATTTTAGGTTCTCACTACCATCCATTACAAACGAAAACATTTTAATATATCCAAGCGTTACAAAGTAATACACCTTACACATTACAAATAAATTGTGATTATGTTAAATAAGAAAGTTTTTATAACCGAAGACGTATATTTATAAGGCTAAAGGGAGAATATTTAGCAGAAAGAAAACACAAGTTTGTATAAAAATCTGAATTATGTTTTATAGAGGACGCGCCTTGAATAAGGGTAAAACTGAAACGTTAAAGGTGCGGCTCTACAACGATTTTTCGACATGCGACATTCTTTAGTAAATTATTAAGGGACAATATTGTTTCAATGTTATTAATATTTCTCAAATAGAGAAATCATAATGTAATCGGGTAGCATGATATATGATACCCAAATTTATTTTATTTTGTGAAGTACCTAAGTCTTGTTTTATTATAACCTAGATATTCCCCACGGTTTTACCAACTCTCCACCGCACCGCGCCGCGCCACGCCGTTGTCAACGAACCCGCAACGCTTGCTAGACTGCTTGACACTCATGGTTAGTACTCTGCTGCTTAAGATCGTAGCGTGAATTTATATCGCCTATAATCTTTGTTAATAAATAGGCTATAAAATAAAATAAAACAAATCACAATCTGATATGAAGTTTCAGAGAATAGCGCGTTCAAACAAACAAAGAAACAATATCTTGAGCTTTATAATACTATAAAATAATATTAAAGTATGTAATACATATCTAGGCGACAAAGCTATGACCTTATCTTATGATCTTGCAATTAAAAAAAAACTCAAGGAACTTGAAATGTTATCATTATTTAAATACAAAATTTCATCGAAATAGTTAAATCAAATAGAGAAACCAGCTAAATATAAATACAAGAATTTATCACCCAATAATATTAGATTATGTGTTTTATTGTAAGATGTTGTTAAGTGAAAATCGACCGATAATAATAAGATGCGTTTTATTTACATATTCATTGTTTTACCGTTACTATTTAAAATAATACAGCTTATTGAATAAATTGTATTTATGTACACACGTTATATCTTGTATTACCTTAGCGTAACAAAACAAAAATAACTTCAAAAATTTTATCCTGCTTGTCTACAGCAGGTTTCACAGAATTTAAAAAAATCAATAAAATGAATTTACATTATTACGTTAACATTGATGGCTAACTTTATCATGTTAAATTTCCGTTCCACTATTATATGCACGAAAAAAACATTATTATCAAAATAATCTTTAGTATGCTTTCAAAAGTATTCGTCGTATATAGCGGGGGCGGTGCGTCGCGTCATGTCGTCGGCGTTCGGCAATTCTTTATTATTCATGGAGCGATCTCGGTGCCAGAGTGTTTTATATGAGCGACGATCGAGTATCAATTTGTACCGAACGGTCCCGTATTAGCATTTCCCGTGCGAGCCCTACATTGTTTCTTTAAGATATCAACATGCCAGGGGAAAAAACGGGATAAGTTTTTTATTTACATTTTCATACCTTTACATTGTCTTCTTAGTTTTATGAAATACAACACAAAAGCTAATATCAAAGATTAAAATGATTTTATCAAACTTGACCTCCGATACAAGACCACTTGTGCCGATACTAAACAGTTTCTTGGCCATTGTCGGCTTGAAGTTAACACAAATCCACCTCCACTTTGTCACGCCAGCGTTTTCTGGGCCGAACAACCTGACGACGACCATTTGGTCAGTGTCTCAAGTATACTGATTTAACTACCCGGTTCTTCTTTATTACCTGTAGGTCACCACGTGAGCAGTGTATAGGACTTTGTTTCACTGATGATATTAGGCATTTAGGCTCTCAACCCCCAAGTTTATGGAAAATTCAAGAACGGTTTTCCGATAACAAAGAATTTTTACAGCATACTCTTATAATCTTATTTTATACCCACAAAAATTATCATAAACGGTTCAAATTTTAATTTCATACACTTCATTCTCTTCATACCTTCATATACTTGTGAATTGAATGATAAAATAAATCAGAATAAATAAAACGTATCTCTTGAAGGAACGTAATACCCACAAAGCTGTCTTTCAGTTCATTTGAGCCAGTAGAAAGCAAAACTAAGCAACGTCAGTGTCGCGCTAACGCCTTGCCGACACAATGGGCTAAGTAGTGTGTACGCTTATGAGTGTTCATTAAAGATACGATAAAGACGGCGGAGACGACGCCGGCTAAATTGGCTGTTTCTGACTACAGAAATATCATACCATAAATGGTATCTACAGTCGTTGAAATTCTATAAATGTATTCACTTCACTAGCCTTTTGGGATAAGCGGTGTACCCAAGGCAAAATATTAAAAACGTTTGCAAGTGTGCGGTATAGAAATTGTAAAGATATTCAATAAGTTTAAATAAAATACAATTCAAACTGCAGTGACATAGCTTGGCTTATTATTACAAGCTTTTATTTATCTATTTATCAATGCATGGGTCTGATTCATGTCTTGCTAAAAAAAAAATAACGACTACCACTGAACCGTTTGAGTGCTTATCTAACTTTGATGAAAATGCAATAATATGATATTATTGAAGTGATCTGATCATGACCATATTAGCAACGCCTAAACAAAACAAGATAAGCTCGTGGTATTTAGGTTTGTTGGATTCTTTTCAATAAGTAGGTACCAGCCTTATGTCGTAATAAAGGTCAGAAGCTTGTTTAATAAATATGTACTATATATAATTATAATAGACTTGAGATTTATATTATAATATATTATTTACAATTAGATTATCTAGCGAAACTCAAACTGTAGAGGGATTCTCATTCAATAAAAATAAACTCATATAAATTATTAATGTCCTAAGCGAACAAACAAATGTAAAAAAGCTATGAAATGAACATTCATGCATAAAATTTTATGCATAATAGATTGTAATATTATCTACATATACACAACATATACACTTTGTATTTTTATTAACTACTTGTATCTGTTTTTAAATCTAATTAAGAAAATGAACAACATGATTAAAGCGTTAGTTGGTATTGTGTCGTGAGTCATTCGTGAGACAATATTCCCGATTTTCGCTTACCAAATGTACAGTCGTTTCGTTGCAGATGTACATAGTTTAACTAACAAGGGACTCTTAATTTAAATTTAGTATCTTAGCTCCGCGTAATGAATGAGAAGATCATTGTTATAATGGGATTGTAGATTTTCGCTCACTGTTTCGGTGTGGATTATAATTTTCGGTACATTTAAGTGTAAATATATAAAACAATATATACAAATACACCAATTATAATGAAATTTATTTATGTAAAAAATTTGTAAGATTTACTATCAAGATCTCAGTATCAAGTCATCAGTGTAAAAATCATGTATTTCCTTTTTTTTAACAGAGTGCGGACCTAATATCTGCATTGTTTAAGTTAAAAAAAAAAATAAAAAATGTGTAAGTATTATAAACAGAAGAAAGCTCTTTTCGCGACGCTTAGAATACTTTACACATGTATGTATTTCAAACAACAGGTTCTTTATGTAAAAAAAATTAATTCAAGGAATAGTCCTATAGATAACGCTTATAAACAAATTTCTAACTCTAATCGTATGTACCTACGATAAAAAGTTCAAATTAAAACATGTAGGTATGTTGTTAAAATTCCGCTAGAGTCAACTAAATCGTTACCTACTTGTAATTTGCCATAAATTATTCTCAGGCGTTTCCAGTCAAAATGTGACACACAAACAATTTAATTTTCTTTATTTTGAATTCATAACATCTTACCGATGTTCAGATTTTTCTTATCCATTAAATTTTAATTATCCAAAGAAATACAGGTTTTTCACAACATGAAATTATACAAATTAGCAGGATCAGTCGTACTTAGTGGGAGGCGCACATACGCCTCACGTCTTCATGCAAATTTATGAGACGGTGGCAATTTTTAATTACTACTGTGTCTGAGCATCTGTCTGGAGGCAACTCGAATTGTGGCTACATGTAGAACAGCACGATATACATAGTTTCAGTAAGGTACATAAATAAATGTTAATAAATTTTTTGGGTATAATATGGACAAACATAAGAACTACCTTCACTACTTCATTTACTCTTCGTTGTTCATACGAGTTCATCATAGTTACTCTTAAAAGTAATAATCAAGTTTTTATTACTGACTGATATAAGGTTCTTACATTCAAATTTTCATACCAAATTGGTTTCATAATTATTATTTTTTATCGTAGCACGGTACGTATGATCGTATCATATGTATTATATATTGTTATCATATCATATCGTCAGTTTTCGTTGTAGTGCCGACCTGCTCAAATATCTTTCACAATATGCTTGATGGACTCCATGTTAAAGGAAGGAGGGAAATCACTGGCCGGAAGATAGTTCCACGGCTTTACAGAACGGCAAATTTCTTTGTTCGTTTCGAGATAGAAGTCACCGTGAAGTTATACTTTTGACTGATGGACTCATGGTATTTCTATGTGATAACTTAGTTGTGGTAGTTAGTTAATTTTATGTCCAGCATAGTAAATTATCTTATACAGAAATGTACAGTTAACTCATTACACAACCAATAATATTGACCCTCCGAAGACAACTCACCAAAATTAGAGAATTATTTTTATCGAGGTTTCGTTGCCTATGTCTTTTTCTTATACATGTAAAGAATATATTATATAAGTCTAAAACTCCTAACACAAGCAAATTGCATGTTTCATAAGTGAGTTTATTTTGACAGTGCAATACTTTTGACTGATGGACTCATGGTATTTCTATGTGATAACTTAGTTGTGGTAGTTAGTTAATTTTATGTCCAGCATAGTAAATTATCTTATACAGAAATGTACAGTTAACTCATTACACAACCAATAATATTGACCCTCCGAAGACAACTCACCAAAATTAGAGAATTATTTTTATCGAGGTTTCGTTGCCTATGGCTTTTTCTTATACATGTAAAAAATATATTATATAAGTCTAAAACTCCTAACACAAGCAAATTGCATGTTTCATAAGTGAGTTTATTTTGACAGTGCAATACTGCACAACATTGTAGGTGTCATACTATACATTATTATATCTTAGCCAAGTCGAGTCATGCAGGTGACAACGCCGCGAGGCGTCGGGGAGCGGTTAAGTGTGGCATTTTACGGCTTTTATGCATATTTGATGGCGCCGCCATAATCTCTGCGGCGAGGGGAGCTTCTCCTTTTGAGACTAGGTAAGTGAGTACGGGCGGCAATTCACCTGGATTGGATATGACGCGGACGTACTGTTAACTTTTGCTGATACTACAAAACTTTATATTAGGTTATCAAGCAATAAATACTTCTATAACGCAACGTATAAAACAAGTATAATTTAATAGCGTCTATATTTAAAAATGAAACTTTCTCTAGGATGTTATTAAGAATAAATGTTTTCTATCTTCCTTTCTTTCTATGGGAAAATTTGTTTATGTTTTTTTTTTTAAATTCCTTATAGATTTAACACTTGGCAACAAGGTCACATTAGTTTTAGTCACGATTTGGCCTAAGATAATAAATAAGCTACCACGGAGGACTAGCTCTCAAATGCAGCTGCAGCTGCTAGAAGCAAATCTTCATGTTGCGGGTGGTTTCATTTTCTTTAGCCCTACCTCCATGCTATGATTTTATCACGATGTTTTTCTTCACCAATAGCTCAAGCATTCACAGCCCATACATTTGCATTACCAATAAAAATAAATGTACATCTTAAAATCACTTCGAAAACACGACTAGACCGTTCGTATAATCCATCGTTTAAAAGGCAAAGCCGATGAATTTGAAAATAATGACTGGCATTAGAGTCCTGCAAGAGGGCCGTATCAATTACTGGGCCGTAAGCAAACAGGGAATTAGGTGCTCAATATTAAAATCAAATTTACGGACCGCCCCCGCTCGTACCGCGTCACGTCGGAGTGCGGGCATGCGGTGACATGTGGATCCAAAATCTATCGCGTATGGACAGCACGTTCAAATCTAAAAACTATATTTTAATAAAATGCTATTTACCTTATCCTCTATGGGATAAATTTTACATTGAAGTGTCTCATTTTGAATTTGATTAGGTGTTCTTAAAGCTGATGATAGATGATCGTACATAATAATATAATATGTCATGACTACTGCGAATATAATTAGTGGACTACAGATATAATTCTCGAACTACGAATAAGTGACTAGACGAAGCAAACGGTTCGACGTTTCAAACGAGAATAATTTCATACTGTTTTTTTTCCTGCAGCAACCTCAGACGGTTTTTACAGTTTCACCGGGCTTGGATTTCATGCTGCGTGTGCGCTACGCTTTATATACTCCTTTTACTCGGTCCGACTAGTAGGGTAGTTATGAATATCCACTTATGAATATACCACACTATATATTATTTGTAATACTTATATTTTGTTCATATTATACAACTATTTTGGACTAATTGGAATATTTCAGTTAACTCTATTCTCCACTTCGTTTTATTTCATTTAATATTCCATATAGATTAAGCGTTTGGCCATTAATCACAAGTGATATTAAGTGACGATGTGGACAAAATTAGTAACACGATGTTCCAGTGCGAAGTTGGATATCCAGTACAGCTGTAGGAATATACCTGATAGGTGCTTGCCGACAGATTTTCAACTCGAGGGTGGTAGCTATCCAGGTGCACATTACAAAATGTCTTGCCACCATGCTATACTTTCATCGCAATGTTTTCTTTCACCAATAACTCAGGCTCATTGCAGGGATTCGATTTCACGTTGATCGATGCGGTGTCCGTACGCATACCAATAACTTGAGCTACAATTAGTTAAATAACTTTTAACATGTTTTTTAGAAAAAAAATTGATAAAATAAAAATATAATATTTATCTTATATTATTATATAGTTTCGAATATTTCTGATATCAACTGTGTGGTCTGTACATAAAAGTGAAAATATTTAGTAACGGGTAACATCAATTAAAATCACATTTCGTGTTGGATTTGTAGCACGTTATTTCGTAATTTACGTGTACACTCTGCCTATAAAATAACAAACGAAGTATTATTACTAAACAGTAATAACATAAACATTAAAGACATTTTGTTTAATAATTAACACCTGTACTAAAAACTTCGAATGGGGATAATATTAATTTAATAATTTATATTACCTAATTTAAAAATATTATTTTTGTTCAATGATATTATAAGCACCATACACTTACAACATCATTGTTTTGTTTATATAATATAGGAAGTGTCAACAGCGCTAATATTGCATATCACATATTTAAACATTTTTATATTAAATCTAATACATAGGTGCGAGCTAGTAGTGGGCGATTATGAATGATTTACATGATCGACACATTTACTCATTATTAATTATGATTAGTGATTACTATTCGAGATATCTCGAGACATCTTCATAATCGAATTAGTGTATCTCATAATCACCCACCACTTAGTACGAATCTATTACAGCCTATTACCGTTTTTGATTTTATACTATTCAATTTTATTAAGTATATTATTATTACTATCCTAAACTTCATGAAATAATTAACCCTTTTTTGTTGCAGAACGGTGAACACGGTCAGATAACACATAAGTTATTCAGACCTTCCACGTCCAAACCGTAAGTAGTCAGTAGTATATATTCCTTTTGCAAACAGAAAGACCGACTTTAAAATACACCTCTATCATTACTCCGGTACCAAGCATGAATACGTTGACAAGTTTTATCATCATTAGCATGTCCAGCCAAAAGACGTTCACTGCTGTACATTCCCCACTGTACTTGCAACCAGCGTGTTCCCGCAACTTCCACTAGGTCGTCGGTCCACCTTGTGTTGCCCACGCTTCGGTTTCCGGTACATGGCCGCAACTTACGAACACGCAGAGAAACTCCGAGCGTAGCCCTCTCCATTGCCCTTTGAGTCACCTTCAGCATTTTTATTACACCTATCGTTAGTGACCACATCTCAGTACCATAAGTCATAACTGGCAACACACACTAGTCAAAGAGTTGAAACATTGCGGTATCTTGGAAGAGACGGTGTTACGTAGCTTCCTGAATATTTTTTTCTTTTTTTGGTACAACACACTTCTGAATTTTTTTTCCATACAAATGTAAACTTTCAAATAGCCGCCCTGAAAACTATATATTTTTGACTTGTCAACGTATTCAGGCTTGGTGCGGATTTAATTAAAAAATTTTAACTTAAATATTGTATATTTTTTAAATAATAATTATAAAGAATTTTAATCCGGTATTTTTAATCCGGTTAAATAAGTAGGCACCAAGAGAAGTAATGCCTTTTTTTTAATTTTCTTACAGTGTGATCTCTCTCACTTAAGGAAACATAAACATATAGTTCGTAACTGTTATTCCTTACCAATATTGATCGTTTATCATAGTTTTGTTTTAAATAGTATCAACTTTTCTAGAAGACAAATTGTCTTCTTCTTGTAATTTCTTTTCAGCTATTCTAACGATAGCACCTAGTATCAAGTCTATATTGTAATACAATATTATTGGTGCTGATTAATCATGCAGACGGTCTTACCCATGTAAGACTTAGGTATCATTATATCATATGTTTGTAATAATAATTAAGGATAAAAACATAATATATTAATTAATTCTTGAGAAATTTTATATCAAATACACAAACTAATCACAATGTTTATTAGCCCATAGAAAGGCAGTCGAAATGACAAAAGTAGCACAATAAAACTGTAAACAGCAGACTGAGCCCGAGGCACCAATTACGGTACACCATAAAACCGCCAGCAATTGTCGCGTACGATATTTATTTATGTATATTTATGTTGCTTGCATAAATATGTGCGGGGGAGCGCGTGATCCTCGACTCGCGGTAATTATTGCGTGACTTATTGGCGAAGGAAGATAACACGTACGCCGCGACCAAATTATTCAGACCTTTCTTAAATCTTCACAAATTCACACCGAACACCGTTTTATTAGGAGACGAGGGAAGCGGGACAGTTCATGTTGTGACGGTTGCGTGTCAACCGCTCGGAGGGTTGTAGCAGCTTTATCTACGCGCTTGACTGTTGATCGTGACTTTCCGACAGAGATTTCGGTAATTACGCTGATTATAGAAATGAATCGTGCTACAATGTTGTCCGCAGTCCCTCAGGAGCAGAGAAGTTAATAACAAAAAAACCAACGCTAGAATAAATCACATTTAGCAAAGGTTTAGAAAAAAAAAATACGAATAGTAGGTTGTATTAGTAAAAAAAAAAACAATCAATTTAATTTCTGAAAATAGTATTACCTACTCTCCTGTTGTAAGTTTACAAATATTATAAATTTCTGTGTTATAATCTAATATCATGTTCTCAGCCGTTTAAGGTATATATAATCTTTATAATATTAAAGATTAATTATTGATCTGCTCAAGTTTGGAACTAAAATATAAAATAAAACTTAATTTCATATAAAATTAGTTCGGTCAACTTTCATAAAAGCCTAAATGAGAGAACGCCTGTTTAACTTTGTTTCGAAGTTTGAAACAATAAAACAGAGTTCCGAACAAACGAATGCATTAAAATCATCCGAAAACTGATCCGTTCGTAATATCGCACTCCCAAACACCGAAAGTTAGTATGCATTGACTTTGAAAAGTCGTCGAAAACTAAGTTAGGTTATGTTTATGAAACTATTCGGATGCGAGTGTGTGCCGCCGATACACATGCAAGAACTCGCGCCCAACTCGAGGCATAGTTCGCTAAGTGGAACAGCTATAAAACAAAGTAGCGAAGGGTCTAGGAACTTAGTGTGTACGTTGGCAACTATTCGAACACATGTCCTCTGTTACGCGGCGCGGTAGGCGCGGTAGGTACAGCGACGGCAACTCGGCAACCCGTCAACATCCTGAAAACTTTGACAGTTTAAATCAGGAAGGAGGCGTGAGGTCAGCCGTCGACCGACGATTTATAAACTAAAGTAGGTTTAAACTAAAGTATTACGATGGGATAATAACCAAGCCTACGCCCCACCTCCTCGCGGCGCGCGGCTCCGCGTGCAGATAAACTTTTAAAATGACTTTGGAAGCTTTTGAGCTTTTAATCGGTAAAGTTGTACAGACAGACAGTTCGGGTACAATCCTTGAACCGCTTGCGCCGGCGACGGCGGCCGCAAAACTTTGTTTTACAGGACTACTTTTCTTCTTGTTTCAAGGTTGGACTCTTAAAACAAACTCCGGTTCGACGGAGTTCGCGAACTCGGGCGCGAACAATTTACAAATTTCTCTCTTTCATAACAACTAACTGCCGCTCGGTGCGACGCGACACTCCGGCGAAAGTTGTCCTGCGTAGATCTTAATCGCATTGTCTGTTGCGCTCGCGGCGCAAACAGCTGATTGTGACGACACAGTTTATCGAACTTTTACTTTAATTTGCATATCAACTGCTGTGCCATTTCACCATATTGGTTATAGTGATTAAAACAAAAATAATAAACCTTTAACATCGTATAATTCCTAATTTTTTAAGGTACAAATGATAAAAATCATTAAGGAACTCTAAAACCAAAGCGCATTTGATTTTTAATCATTGATATGATAGAAATGGAAAACTCGACTAATTATTTATTGAACACTACATGAATACAAATAGTGTTAGATTCTATTGTTGGTATTTCAATATCGTTAACTAAAGCATGTTAAAAAATAATTACTAACAATAATTTCAATGCACACGTCACGACATGTTACTGACGTGATCCTGCTTCGTTATTGTCTCTAAAACCATTAAACTTTAAAATAAGTCTCGTCTATATAAATTCTCTTATATACAATTAAGCTAGATTGTAACATGAGCTAAATGCAGTATTGCGCGTAAATTTTACGTAACTAGAAATAAATAGGTTGCGGGTGTGTGGGGCGGAGCGGCGTGGGCGGCGGCGTGCGCGCGCACTCGCCCCTCGCCTCCTCGCCCCGCGGTCACAGCCTGCCATCGGCCTCCGCATAGTCCGCGAATAGCGCCCCGCGAGCCGCCTGCTCCGAGCTCTAAGCTCTAACGCTCGCCACCGCCCGCGTCGCCCTACGTTGTAAACTTTTTCGTCGTAGACGCGCCTACGTTCGGCTACGAACTACAATAATGCTACAATGTTAACGCAGAGTGCAGTTTTTGTGCAGTGAATAATTTTTTTTATTGTGAAATCGTGATTTAATTTAAATAAAGCAACTTTAGTGCATTATGAGGTCTCGTCCCATTTTATAGCGATGTCGACTTTAGTTAGACCTGTTTGGTAAGTAATTGAGATTTTAAATTTTTTATTAGAAATACGTCGACTGTTTACGACTGAATAGTTGAGCAATGTTTAACGTTATTTTCTAAAATTACCGGTATCTTATTTCAGCGGTGAATTCAACGTTTGTGAAAGAATCAAGATGATTACAAGAAATATTTAAAAAAAATCGTTCACGCACAAATCCCACGCTCGTAAAACCATTTCACGAAATGCTTTCAAAAGTTTTTTAATTGATATTTTATATTGTGTAGGTATTTTTTTACAAATAGTTTTTAAACTCGAAGACATTATATTTTCTACTTTTCCTTATTAGTTTAACCTAATAAGGCCAGTCGCAATACATTAATTAGATCGTAAAGTCAACCTATATGTAAATGCGCTATTAGATCGAGGACGGAATACAGGAGCGTACTATAAACTCTTCACCAAAAATTCACATTTATGGAAATTTTATGATTTAATTTGAACAGTGTAATGGAAATAAGAATAATTAATTTAGGCGAAATATCTACAAACGTTCTATAGTAATAGGTTACCATAAAATTGTTCATAAGTTAACGCAGTAGCTTAGTAAATAAAATATCCACTTGCTATGAAAAAGGTGCCAGTAAAATTTTCACACATGCCCACTAATAATTAATTTGTAGTTCTGTCTGTACAGTTCATTTTTGTCCAAATTTTCCTATAGACATACTATATATGAAAGATGATTAAACACGAACATGCGATTAAAAAAAAATTGTGTCTCTCCGTCTGTTTGTATGTTCCGGATTAAACTCAAAAAGGCTTAAGCGATTCTTACGGGAAGCTATATCATTAGTCAATTGAAAAGGTATAAGAAATTTCAAAATTACTTTTAGAAATCGAAAAAAAAAATTTTTTTTAATATTTTTGTTCAACGTGACCGATTTTGATGAAATTTCGTACACGGGAAGTATAAGTCATTTCATAATTGATAGGTATAAGTTCATTAAAATTTTCATCAATTCTAAACCGGTTCTGATAAAATTTTGTAGACGGGAAGCATACATCATACCAAAATAATTAAGCTATAAAAAGCGTTAATAATAAATGTATTATTGTGTATTATTTTTATAATATTTATTTTTTTATGAGAAATTGTAGAATATAAAAATAATGTTCAATCGATTTTTATGAAAATTGTACACGGGAAATACATGCCATTCTTCAGTTGATACGGTATATGAATTGTCAAGAATATGAGTAAAAATAAAATTACGACGCGTAAATAATTACTGCGTAGTAAAAAACTCGTGCGAAGTCGCGGGCACACCGCTTGTGAATTTATAAAATTATGTGCTGAAACACTCATTTTTTAATGTATTGAGAAATGTATAAATGCTAATACCACTTGTGGTCAACACATTTTATTTTTATTACTATTTCATTGTAGTTTATGGTAGTAATATTTTAAAATTAAGATTATTGTACATTTATCATTATTAATAAACTCTAATATATAAAATATAAAATTATAATAAAAAATAAACATCCGTAGATTACTCAAATTTTTGTTTTTACAAGTTTTAAGAAATGGCCCAGCAAAATCCATCCAACAAAGAATATGTTATTGAAATACCATCGATTGTCACTATTTTTCAAATATTAAATTATAATCGTAATTTATTAAGGAATAGCTAAATTAGCTTAATTACTTCCAGGCTACTTGCAGCACTATATCAAATTTTGTTAATTAACAGTATTTTTTGTTATTATCTAATTTCATTGTTAATTTATTTTTTAGTCTGATTTAAATTATGATAATAGCTCCCATATTTCCATGGATAAACATTCCACATATAATTTAAAAGTAATACATGTCACAATTTTACCGAGAACACTTAATACTGTTTTGATTAATTTATGGCTTAAAAAATGTGACAACAAAATTTTTAAACTATATGTAAGAGTTGTGGTAGATCATTCACAACTACGCCCGCGTGCTTTGGCACGTCATCTATATAGTTTTTATTTATAGACCCTTTGCAAAAAGCATAAATATTAATAGTAAGAAACGTAAAAATATGTAACTGTCTGAAAGTAGAGATGATTTTTACTAACGATAATAATAAGCTCTTTAGTCACGCACATAAAAGATTAAATATTATTACACGAACTTACACGTAATTACATCGCAATTCTCAAAAAATTTAGAAATAGAGATAACTGGTGTTATAGGTTTCCGTAACATTAATCGAATCTCTCGGATACCCGAAATAAAAAAATCTGATACCGTACTCCATTTATTTAAATGTTTGAATAGAGACAGAGTTAACAAGGCACTGTCGATTGCCATATTCTACCAATAATGAATCAAAATAAAGTTAATATTATTATGTTCCTAATAAATACTTTTAAAAAATCATAACTGAAACCGATTAATTAAAGCCCGACGCAAGAAGAGGGGTGTTATAAATTTAACGTGTATATATGTCTGGTTCATCGTAGCTTATAAACGGTTGAACCGATTTTGACGTAGATTTTTTTTTTGTATCCATGGTGACTCGATCGAGAGTGTTCTTAACTATGATTCAAGAAAATATATTCAGCCATTTGAAAATTATATCTTTTCCAGTTGATACATAAATGTAAGCATTTTCTATTCTGTTACTTCAACGATATTAGTAAAACCTTGATCTGATGCTGCAGCGTCATCTGGATTATGTAGGATACCTAACTGCTCGCCAACTTACAGCAGAGATTGGGCTCATTGAAATGGTCTTATTGCATAGGTTACTTATGTCGGGGATTTATTAAATTTTCAATTCTCTTTTTTACCTTGTTACTCTTATGGTCCAGATCCAAAATCGAATATCTGTGACATTCCTGATAGAAACCCGTGCAAAAGGGAAACAGAACACTGATTAAGACAAAGAACATTTTGAAATATAAGAAACCCCCTACACAAGTAGCGTGATCATTGATTCCAATCCAATGAACACAAACACGATTTCTCTACTGTAAATTGATGAGGAGTTAAGTATCGAACAGATTCCAGGTTATGCCGCAAAATCGGGTCAAGGTTACCATGTTCTTCTAATATTATTGAAGTAACAGAATAGCAAATATTTACTCTGATCATATCTGTGGAAGATGCTGACATCCATATTACAACTAGGAAAGATCAGATAACCTTCAAATGGTTGAACAGCTTTTCTTCAATCATAGTTAAGAATGATCTTGATTAAGTCACCTTTCAAACAAAAAAAACTAGATCAAAATCGGTTCAGTCGTTTGGTAGCTACGATGCCATAAACAGATACGCACGTTAAACTTATAACGCCCCTATTTTTGAGTCGAGATAAAAACAACAAGACAATTTTTAAGAAAAAAGAGAAGCAACATCGATGATTTTGTAGAGTTTCCTACTGTATCTTCGAAGTTGAAGGTCCAATACAAATAAAATTAAAATGGGGCCACCCTTGAGGTATCCCTTATCAATCAAATAAGAAAAAACTAAATCGGTTCATAAACAAAGAATATACGGCTGAACGTACATTAAAAAAAATACATTCGAATTGAGTAACTTCCGTGTTTTTTGAAGTCAGTTAAAAAATGAGTCAAATGTAACATAATGCTTTAGATTTATCAGCACAGTATAATTTTTTTATGGATGTTCAGGCAAAACTACTTTGTTTATGAACCGATTTAAATGACTCTTTTTTAATCATAATCCTTTAGATTTATATGCACAGTATCTGCTACTTAAACGTTCTATTTTTAAATGACTTCAAGAAAAGGAGTAGGTTCTCAATTCGAATGGATTTTCAGTCATGACTTCTTTGTTTATGAACTGATTTTGAGGATCCTTTTTTCATTGCAAAGGGCATACCTATTTTAATTTAATTGGGATTGAACTTCCAACTTCGAAGATATACCTCAAAATCATTATAGTTAGTTTTATTTTTTGTTAAAAATTGTCTAGTACAAATACAAATGCCAATAAATTGACGTTATATCGAAGTTGCAGTTAACTCTCCATTTACGTAAACGTTTATTTCAGGTAGACAGAGTACAAATAATTTTCACGCGTCACGCCTCCGCGGGTTGCGCGCCCATCTAGATAACGTTATAAAATTGTTTCCACTCACAACGTTCAACTTATCTGATGGGTGCGAATGCCTTAATTGAGACTTGTTTTCAATTTGTACACACTTTTGTTGAATTTACATACTTGTACAAAATATTACCTAACATTTGCTTGGTACGTGATTTATCAATATATGAAGTTTATTTAGATATATTTCCAAATAATTCACATATAATTTGATGATCGTTAGCTAATAACAAGCTATTTTTACGGTATTTATAAATAAATCATATCATAAGTTGACTTAGTTACTTTTTTCGTCGTAAGATCACTACCTATTTAAATAAAGATATTTGGATGATTTTAGATAATAAAAATATATATAAGGAATAAAGTATGTAAAAATATTTTATCAAAAATAATGTCTACTAATCAAACACAATCTATTCAACGTGCTATTAAAAAAAAACAAGTACTTTATATAAAACGGTAATAATATAACGTGATTCATAAAAATTTTAAGTTTCTAGAATAATGTTCTACGCTTTATTAAAGTAATTCATATCTATATTAATAAATTTGTAGTTATGTCTGTGCATGTAACATTTTTTCCAAATTTCTCAATGGGCATACCTGCTATATAAAGGACTCTGATCACGAATATGCCCACAAAAAAGTTTTTTTTTGTCTGTCTTTTTGTATGTCCGCATTTAACTGAAAAATGGCTCGGCTGGTTCCTATCAATCTAATATCATTGATCAATTGATGGCTATAAGAATTTTGAATAAAACTTTTAGAAATAAAAACATAAAATATCAAACCGATTTTGATGACATTTTGTACACGGGAAGTATATAAGTTATTTTCCGTAATTGATGGGCTATAACATTTTTTGAATATTACTTTTAGAAATCGCAAAAAAAAAAAGAAATAAAAAATTAAATTTTCATCAATTCTCCAACGATTCTGATGTAATTTTGTAGAAGCATAAGTCATTCCATAATTTCAATTGATAAATTATATGAATTGTCGATAATATGTGTAAAAATAAAATTACCGTATGAAAATAATGACTATCCAATAAACGCGTGCGGACCCGCGGACACGCCGCCTGTCATAGACTACATTTCTTTTATATCTATTAATTTAGTCATATTTTGAAAACATTTTATTTTACATTTTAAAGGAAATGTACAATTGCCTCACTAAATAAAGTTTTAAAACAAACAGTTGATGCACAAAGGTTCACCAAGAAATGTTTTTCAGAGATCTCGATTCGTTTAAGTAAAACACACAATTATAACATGTAAGCGTGTTTCATGAGGGCTCGATCCGCTACATACAAACCTCCCTACGATTCTGAAAGTCAGGGTTGACTGTTTTGTCTGTTCTACGCTTTTAACATAGAAAATTAAAGGTATAAATTTTTGCACAATAAATATTTTTACATTTTTAATTTAACAAGATGTTTATTTTCAAACTAGCTGAGCCTGCGCCTTCACTCGCATGGACGACAGGAGAAGGCGAAAGTCTTATTACGATCTTAGTTTCTTAAAATTAGATTATCTTTTTATTGAATGAAGATATATTGATTTTTTTTAAGACCATCTGAGTAATATCTGATGATCAAAATAAAAAACTTGATCAAAATCTATCTAGTAATTTTTGCGTGATTTACGCAAAACGGCAAATCTATGTATATAGAAGAAGTTGAAACAAATAAATAAAAAGTTAAGCAAAAACCCAAATTAATGAAATCATAATTGCATTTAATATATCCTTATGTAAGGCATATGAATATTTATTAACTAGGAGTTTTTGATGGCTACTTAAACTGTTATGTGATTTTATTTTAATTCATAAATTTTTATTACTTAGATTACATAATTTTGGCGGTATTTTGCTTGATGTAGTTTGGTTATTGTGCACAAGTGAAGTGGATTAATATATAGTATTTAGGGACATGCATTTTCATTTGCTACAGAAATTCTCTGGAGAGTTTTAACAAGGGAACTGCTATTTTGTTAGAGCTATGTTTGTAGATTTACCAGAATAAATATTAAAATATTCTTTTCACTTGACGTTGGCAGCATTGCGAATGAACACAGTTACCATTTGATAAAAAGAAGAAGAAAAATATTAATAACTGAAAATTAATCTGTGAAAATACTTAATTTGGGGGGTTTCTGATGTATCTTCGAAGTTCAAGATCCAATGCCAATAAAATTAAAATGGGACCAACCTTGAAGTATTCCTTTTCCAACGAAAAAAGAATCATCCAAATCGATCCTTAAACAAAGAAGTTATGATTAAACATCTATAATAATATATACATTCGAATTGAGAACATACTTTTAAAGTCAATTAAAAATAAGACAAGTTTGAACGCCCTAATCTCTCAAACTATCAGCCACAATTACAAAAAAAAGTTTTTAATACCATGTAACTTCACATTACAACTCTAAGATGCAGAGCAGTAACTATGAACGTAAAGCTATCTGGCATGCTGTACGGAAGTAAAACGGGAAGTGAAAACAACGACAGGATACAGGATTACCTACGTTATGAGGTGGAGAGTTAGTCGAATAAATTTAAGTGAAACCGTCGAGCACAGCTAGTATTTTTATTTTTAATAAACGTGCATAGATATCAATTATTATGTTCACTCTGACAGCCCTAAAGTTCTGTGCAGGGGTTAGAACGCGGGGCTGTCATTCAAAATGCACCGCGTACGTTACCAGTACCGCATTTATTTAAACTCTATTAAACTATTGCGTTATTGATTTTAACAAACCATATGTTGCTCTTTGTTCTTTTTTAATATCGATTTATGTTAAGTAAATAAACGATTTTATGAAATTTTGTAACAAATAAACAAACACGTTGTTAACAAATGGTAATTCTGTTAAGCATTAATGTTACTAAAATTAACAAAATTTCACAATAACACTTTTAGTTTGTAGAAAAATATAGTATAAAAGTTACGTTTTTGTACACAATAATGCAAGATATATTTCCGCAAGATGTACCGATCAGTTGAGTTTTGTTTTTTAATTATAAATAAATCTCATTACAAATTTCACTAATTTTTTTTTTTAGGTTAAACGTTGTTAACTTTATCCCATAAACTTTTAGGTATTAAATTTATCTATAAAATTGTCATTATTTTCATCATCATTCTAAGACTTTTAACATAATATTTTTAACATTTAATATTTTAAGGAAAAGTGTTCCTATGAATTCAAAGTTCATAGTTTCAAATTATTTATTATTTTTCCCAAATATTTTGTATTCATCGGTCTGTTTATTTTAAATTCTTTGTTGATTATAAATTCATACATTGAAATGTCACTGGTTAACGGCAAAATTCTTGGTATGTCAACAAACTTTTTACTTAATCATTTGAAGTTCGATTAATTCAGGCACACACTAACTTTACGAGGTTTTCACATTTAATTGATGATGAAAATACGGACATAATTAACACAACACACATTAAACACTTGATTACGATAGTATTACTAATTTAATTTATAACTTTACAACGTTGCATGGCAACATTTGTATGGACAAATACCGCACTCAACATCAAAAAGTACCTCAGCTCGGCTTATGTTATATCAAAATACTATAGCGCTGGTTTTCAACCGGGTCTACACTACTACATACATTCTTGTTGACTTTTTTGGTCTTTTTAAGATCTATAACTATGTAGTACATTAATTTGATATATGTATTTCTTATTGCTTACTCAGTGTAAGCCATTTAAGCGTCTCAGAATCGTCGTTTTTTCGAATTGAATTTTATACGCGCAGAACCCTGATTCGTTTTGTAAAATAAAATTATCCTAAGGTACTCCCTATAATATCAGCTATCTGTCAGAGAAAACCCCGTCAAAATTGGTCCAACCGTTTCGGAAATTATTCGAAACAAACAGACGGACAAAAATTTTAATAATTGTTATTTTTTATTGTTACAAGTACCGTTTATACTTTCTTGCTTTTAATGAAAGTTGTTATTTTGACATTACAAACAGATACTTCAATTTTATTTTATTGTATATATAGACGAATACGTCTCCGGCCGGCCGGAATAACACTGGTTCAGTACTTTACCGTATGTATCGTCGTATGCAGCGACAGCGGCGAAAGGAAACGTGCGAGTATATATGTTACATTCAAATTTCATAGGTTTATAACATTTGCGTTGACAAGCCACAAAATACCTTCGTTAAAATTTCCTTGAATACCTGTGCAGTAATATAAGTATATATTGATACTTACACCATATACATACATGAAAGTAAACTGAAATGAGGTCCGAAATGCATATTATGTATTTAATTTCGTCAATTTATATTAATTTAATAGTTAATAACTATAGGAATAAAAAATATAAAATTTCCAAATCTTTCGAAATACCTTTTAACAGTCAGTCATGCTTACTTAATATTTATACTACAAATGATTTTGAATATACATTTATATTTGTTAAAAAAGATTTAATGATGTAACCCACTTATCACATACCTGTATCCATTTATATATAAAAAAAAAAAACTTAACAGGTAATTTCTTATTAAACAACCAACTAACTTTCCATCGTGTTCTGTCAAAACTCCGTCCAGTTATCAGTCATTCTCAGCCGTTCTTCGTCATAAGCTTAAATGAAGTTTCCGTTTAAGCCATTTAAACTGGTAACTCAATTCGAGCTTGAAGCCAAATTGGAGGAGTATTTATCTTTCTCGGGTAGTCAATTTAAAAGCAAAATCACGCGAGCACACGACGCCATTATCGCTGGCTCCCGATCCACAGGCCGCGGTAACTCTATGAATCTAATCCAGAGGATTTACTCGCTGATTTAGAGCCGGGCCGGGCCAAGGAGGGCGCCACTGCTCGAAAGAAAAGTGATAATGTCTTAATCCTACCACACTCGAGTTTGCTCGTTCGTACCCCCTCACAATTTTATGGTCGCCCGCCCAGACGGCACGTTTTGATTTATGATTTCAATAATTAAGAATTTTAAGGTGCAATTTGAATTTAGAAGCCCCGAAGTCTGAGGGAGCCCGACGCGTGTTTGTTATTGTTCTACGTCGAGAAAGGGTCTCAGGTCTTACCGTTCACCTTTACTTCCTTAAAGATGTTTTCAGAATTTATTCATATTTTCATAATTATAACTTCATAGTGCGAGTTTGCGTACATAAAATTGCTTTTAAAAAAATAGTTATAAGAAATATTTTATTTTTACATTCCAAATCCCGATCACACCTTTGTGTGTAATAAATAGTATTTCATTCTTTTTTAATTTCCTTCAAGATGTTTTAAGAATTTATTAATATTTTTATTTAACACCATATTGTGAGTTTGCTTACTTAAAATTGGTTTGGAATAAATTTGCTGAAAAAATATATGACATTGCTGTACATGATAAAGTACTATTTTAGTAGCATATTTTTATGAACTAAAATTAACCCGATCAAATATGGTGGTACAACTTTAATATATTCTTAACAACAAAAAACCTTGTATTGTTAATGGGGTGGATAGCCTATACACTTTTTTATTCAAGAAAACCTGTGTCCATATATTGGCAAAAAAAACCAAAAGAAAAATTACATCTTATCTTACTAGAAGAGTACCAAATATATTTAATGTAGGATCATTATTCTTTTTTAACCTTATCTTAATAAGCATTTCTATATTTTCCTTAGATTAGTAAAATGAAACAACAACTTTTTCATAAATTCAAATAGTGGGTTGCGAGATTATACCGTAAGATAGAGTATTACCACGATATTACTCACACTTTATATTTATAAATCTACTAGCCGTTTCTTCGTTTTCACCAGTGTTAAATTTATTCAACAAACTCTTCACCGCACCGCCGCCGCGCCGCGCCGACGACGAACCCGTATGGCCTATCGTTGTTCTCACTTCCCGTACTTGCCTGCAACTTGCTTGATTGCTTGACGTTCATGGTTATTGCTTCACTTCTTAGGATCTTCGCTTATGTCATATAAACCAGGATGGTGTGGCCAGGATCTTGGCCAGAGAGGAAGGGCAGGCAAAGAAAAAACGATGTTTTGTTTTAACTATCTTGAGAAAATTATTTACTCTTCTTTTCGGAAACTCTTACACCTCCCTGTACCAGGTAACACTCATGCAACTAACAACCTTCCTTAATAAAAATGGTTTCAAACAAATAACCAAAAAATCTTGAACTTAGTAACTTTAATTAATAACCCATAGGTATACGAATATTTGTCTATACTCGAATTCATCGAAACTTATATGTGATTAAACTAAATAAATAGTCCTATAGACTATACTTATTTTTAGTTACTATGGCACTATTTATAATGTAATGTAAAATGTAAAAATATATCGTACAAACGTATTCCTACGTATTTGTCGCTTTCAAGCTGTTTCAACATCAGTCTGTAGATATCGAGTTAGTGTAGAGAAACTTTTACTGTGGTGTCAGCAAAATAGTTTGACTACATTGGCTTAACTCTTTGTGTTTATGCATTTTAAATGCTTGTATAACACCTTAAGGAACTTTAAAAAAATATCACAAAATAAATGTAAAATTTCATTAATTCTTTACTGATTTTGATGAAATTTTGTACATTGGAATTATAAGTCATTCCATAATTCATAGGCTATCAGGATTGGCAGAAAATTTTAATTTGTAAAAAAAATATACACCATTTTTATTAATTCTCAAGCACTTTTGACACAATTTCATAGACGGGATGCATATGTGATTTCATAATTGATAAGCTCTAAGAATCGTCAACAATCATTTCGGAATATGTAAAAAAAACAATATTGATCATTCTCAACCAATTGAGATGAAAATTGTACACGGGAATTACATGTCATTCCTCATTTGATAGGCTATATGAATTGACAATAATATGAGTAAAAATAAAATTACGTGATGAAAGTAAGTAACTACTGTGTAATAATAACAAACGCGTGAGAAGCCGCGAGCACACCGCTAGTGTTTAATAAATTAGTACCCTCGCAAGTCCAAACAAGCCTCTTGTAAGTCGTTATTTGTAGTAAGTATAAATTTTATTCATAAACCAATTTTCATTGAACTTATCTAGATTTCGAAGGAAGCAAATTGTTTGTTTTTTTTAGGATTATAAACAGCCGTCGAGAAACTATTGCCCCATTATGATACTAGCACAGAATATTACTTAGTGATACACTCGAAGGGTTTATAGCTCAGTTAGTGCGGGGTTCGTGCCTATTTTAAAAGGCTCCGATGCCTTCGATAAACCGTTTATTTGAGGTTAATTTTAATGTAATTCTTTGTTTCCATTTGATTCATTTTGTAGCGACGATTCCTGAGTAGTATCGCTAAATTTCAAAGAACATAGCTGCAAAACAGATACAAGCTAAAGCTAATAATGAAATCTATTAAGAAATATTGTATTTTCTAGCTGTGCCCGCGACTTCGCTCGTGTGGACTACAAAATGCTATCATCGGGCGCACGCGCGAATCTTTCTCCCCTGCTCCCAGTCATTTTAAAGACAAAAATGATTATTGTAGGTGTTTCTTAGAAGATAAATATATACTCTGGCTGACTTTTTTGTAGGTCTTTTTATTGTCTATAATTATGTGGTACACAAATTAATTCATCATGACCAAATTTATTATTTTATTTGCGCGGAACCATTTTTTTTTTTCTAATATGAAAGTAACCTACTTTACTCCTTATAGCGTCAGCTATCTACCAATGAAAGTCCCGTCAAAATTGGTCCAACCGTTTCGGAGATCTCCTGGAAGAAACAGACATACAGAAAAAATATGGGTTTTTTTGTTATTGGTATCGTATATACTTTGATATACATTTAGTAAAAGCTGGTATTATGACATTAGAAACAGACACTACAATTTTATTAATTGTATAGATATATTATATTTATATAAAAATACATAGAAATAGTCATTATATATATAAACCTATATGAACCAGGAACAAAGGACTCAGTTTATCCTATTGTTTATAACACACTTCACAACCTTAATGCACATCTAAACAAATCACATATGCATTAACTCAGGACACATAACACACACCTAAACACACACACACACTCTTTCACTCACACTCCCACTCACATTAAGATATAGGAACACGTATATATATCATAATGATATCTTTTACGTATATAAATATTGGACCACAGCATAACAAGAAAAATGTAATAATAATTGCTTCGTAACTGACACCACTTGATAGCTAAACATTACAAAATATTTATATTTCATGTAAAATGTGCTGTGACGTAATATGCAACAAATAAATAAATAACTAATTAATATATTTACATTAATAACTTTTCTAAAAGAAATATCACTCTAATTCAACTTAATTAACTATGGATTTATGAAGATTTCAAATGTATTAACTGATATTACTTAACTATATTTGGTTTTCTCCTATTTAGTAATTTTTATGTCTCCCACTGTGCAATGAAGGCTCTTTCCAAGAGAAGCCATAGGCTTATTGGTGATTTCGAACGCCGAGAAATCAACAGTTCTATATTTTCCTTTTCCGTTAGATGATAGTGTTACCAATTTATATTATTAGTAAATGTACACGAATTCCGACAAATTCGTGGGTACATGCCGCAGGATTCGAACCTGTAGATATCGAATTGATATTCCGTCGTTCTAAACTACTCGACCACCACAACTTATTAGGTAGTGATTTTTTTTTTTGTTTTTTGGTTTACTAATTATGGTAGCTCTAACGATAATTATTGTTAACTAATTTATTTTAATTTTAATTTTCCATAGTATATACATAATATATAATATACATATATCTAAAGATCATTTATGGATGTGAATCTCCCTGTGATTTTAGTTAATATCTAATTCTAACAGAATACGGTTAACCAGTCACGTTCTCCCATAGCGTCTTACCGTGATCCGGATGCGACTCGAGCTCGCGCACTGGATGTGCTTATATCGCGCCCTAATCTCCAGGCATTACAATTAACGCGGCCCCGAGATAACCCGCCACTCGCCACCCGCTGATAAAGGTCCGCATGAGCACTAGTTTAAACCGGTTAAGCATCCACCGCCCCAAGGGTTTATCTAATTACCCTACGCCAACACACAAGTTATGCTCGAACGTGGTCGTGCACGTTTCGACCCGTTGCGATCGTTTGGTAACGGTTCACGTTTCGGTTTATAGGTCGGTATCGACTAAGGTGGTACGTAGGGTTGCCAACTTTAGCGCTTAGATTTGCAAGTCATTTGCAATCTTAATGAGGTACCTACGTGGCTAAAAAAAGTGGGGCTTTTTTCCGACTGACTACACTGTTAGCCTTAGGAGCTCTGGAGCCTCTGACGGCTTTTACAAATTCACTGGACTAGCAAAAAAAAAATTGGACTTAGCTGCCAAGGTAATATATACTGCTGTCAAATCACTAAAAAACGGTTAAGTGGAATTGGTCGATTTTGGATTTCATAAACTTGTTCATACAATTGTTTCTCTATCGACCAACCTATTCCACGATAAATTATTAGTATCGAAATTATTACCAAGATGAAAAATAATACTCAGTCGTTTTTATGCTAGAAAATTAATTTGCTATCTTTTTACCCATAACTAAAAAGGTGTTCTTTTTTCACTTAACGGTCTTTTAGTGATTAGACGGCAGTATAGGGAGGCGATACTCATTCAATAAATCATCATCTTCAACGTGAGTTCCTTTTTACTTCTGACTGAAGGTTCAACCGTACTATTTATATTCGCGCATTGACAATATGTTTGAAAATTAAAGCGATTTAGCTGTATAGGTTTATTGATAAAAAAACCTACAAAAGTACAAATTTTAAAAAAATATCTGTAATTTTTTTTCGTTTTCCTTTGGAATAATTGAGATTTTTGTCTGGGAGCCACATGATTGGAAACGCCAATCAGAAAACATGACTTCATCGTACAATATTGATATACACAGTTGAGTGTTAGATGAGGGTTAGTCTTAGGTGTTAGGTTATCTTGTGTCTCTAAAGTGACTCTAAAAATGTAAACGTGTAGAAATAGTGACTTTAAAATAATATAGGTACAGAAGAATTTTCATAAGTTTCAACTGAAATTCTTATTAACTCGACTTTGCACATAATCCTTATAAACTTAGTTTTATTTATTAAATAATGACGTCAAGTGCGATCACTTGAACATAATGCCGCGTTTTTGTAGCCTATTTTTTATTTAAATTAGGAAATGCGTAATAATGAATAAATATTAATTCGCGCGTATTATTTTCGACATATAGCGTGTTTAAAACAACTTTTCAAATGTTGGGTACTCCCGGTTTGGCGTCCCGCACACATCTTTCACTGGACACGACCTCTAAGGGTGTAGGAACGTTACATCTCGCCTCTCGCGGGACAGTTGGCAACCCTAGTTGTACGTCACGTATATAAATGTTTGCTGGGCGTCGTACTATCGGCTTTTCGGCCTTCCGGTAGGCTCCCCACAAGGTACAAACGCCGACGTCAAGGAACATCGATTACTATCTCGAGACGGACGCATATTGCACAAGAGACTATCGCCGATCAATAAATAGAAGTCTAATGCGAGTTACAGACTTATCTTTGCTATTTGCGTGAGGAATAAATACAATATTGTGTAACGTTGCGTTCTAATTATTCACTTTAAACACAAAAAAAAAGATAGGGTTTTTTGCAGTTATTGATATTTTAAATTTATTATTTTGATCTATTCAAATATGTACTTTATAGATAGCTTGACGGTCAGATCGTTGTATTGATAATTCATATTTTTGAATATATACAAGTATTTGACCTTATTTGACAAAATTATTTTTTTAATTTATTTACACTATCTGAATCAATGTATAAAAATATTATAGAATATATTTAATAAATTCAGATACTGAAAAAATCTAAGTATACGCAAAGAATAAACGTACAGAGATATCGTTTTTAATTTCCAATATGATATTTATTACTTGCCCGACATAAAATAAATTGCAATATTGTTGACATATATTTATTTATTTTTTAAAATATGCGGAACTACAATTTATTAACTTTTTATAAAGCGTCATTAAAAAAGTTTCCAAAAACAATACCACTGACACACTTCAAAAACTTTTCTATATGAAAGTTTTGTTAGTTTTTTACCGATAAAAGAAATTACAAAACTTTATTTAAAAAATGCGTGGTTCCGTGTTTACATCAAAAATACGTGGTAATATATTTATGTGTTTTTGTTACTATTGCAAGCATTTCGTAAAAATATTCGTGACTATCATATTTGAAAAAAATATATTTTCAAACGAATTTGTCTATCTATATGCGATTCTAATTTACAAGCCTAATTAATATGTATACTTCATATTTTATTATAAATATTTTCCGGTACACCCAATAACGGTCCTTATATCTCTTTCTTTATGATGTTAAAATTGGTCTGAAAGCTCATGAGTGAAATGGTTTTTACGTGGGAACGATTTTTGTGCAATTAAACATAACAACTAAGTGCTCCTATGTGTTAACGTCGATTGGAAACGCCGAGAATCATTTCCGCGTAAAAATATTCTGATTGTGGATGGAAAATCGCAAGTACATAAACATTTATATTTCTATTAAATGTCTATTTTTATTTTTATGTCCTTTCAGCGTGATAGCGTGTTTAATTGTGTCGTTTTTTACAGGACGGTGCCGCTAACTCCTTCGGCGAATCTCGCGCAGATTAACAAACGAAGGCTGGAATATGGTATCGATGTAGAAACGTTCAGGGTCAATGAGAGACGAGTAGAACGAACACTCAGCGACGGCTCGATGGATGATGATGATATCATTGGCAAGCGAAGGAGGAGACTGCTTGACGATGAACGACGAGACGACCTGGACCCGCGCCGGCGTACTCTTCCCACGCACAGACCTCAACTCGTGAGACAACCCGACGAAGATGAAGAAAAACTTATCAAAGAAACACAAGCAGCGTTGAAAACACTCTCTGGCAGTTGGCCTCGTGAAGAAATACAAACACAAAACGGTGATGAAAACGAAGATACCAATGACTTCGAAAATCTCTTCGACGACAAACGATCTGATAAAATGTTACCTTCCTCTCCGTCTCAATCCTCAGAAAGCGCTAATACGTCACAAAGGAGTTTCTTATTACATTATCAAGCTGAAGAACACAATACCAACGGTACAAGCGACAACGAAGATAAAAGGAATATTTCTAGAGAGAGAAGTAATGACTACGATAGACAGAGCAAACATTCGATTCATTACGACGGACCGAATTTCGACGAACTCGTTGATTCGTCATCGAACGAATTGGAAATTGATATGTCCGATCGATGCGATGAAAAATACGAGATCGAAATAGACACAAAGCATATTAATAAAAGTGAAATTACTTCTGTGAATAAGCAATCTCTGTATAACGCTTACAAAGCTGCGACAGCCGCGCTACCGTACTCGACTCAGTCTGCGTTCAAGCCGCCGGCGGAGGTGAAACACAGAATCAACCCGTCAACACTACCGAGTGAACCTTTCGGCGGCTACTCGAACGATCACGATAAAAGCTCGGTGAATAAAGGATCGAAGCAGTACACAGTGTTGCAACCGGCGGGAGCGGGGTCTCGGGCGGCGACGGCGCTTCAAGAGGCCCGTACGGTCCCTTCCGCGCAGCCGGCCCGCGACTCGCGGCCTCTCGCCACGTTCTCCCCGCCTGTCCTCAGAGGTACCACATTCACCTCAAACAACGATACTCAAACTTTCTTAACGACCTGGCTATAACGTAGAACTCCGTTATGAACTAAGTCAAAGTTTGTTTCAAGGTCGGCCGTTATACATACTTCATGACAACGCTAAGCGTGTTTATTATGAACTGAATACTCGCCTACTATTATTACAACTTAATGTGAATCAATAAAGCATTTTATGCATAAATACCTATTATAATCACTTTTGTATTATATTTTTAATTATAACTAATTAACTAGGTAGTAAATTCTATAATTTTTTTGAATAATGCTACAATTGTATCATGCTAAATAAAATGAGTCTCTTTCGTATACTAGGTTAATACAAAGTTGAGAAACATTTCCTTCGTAATACCTACCTAATGATAGCTGGTTTACGTCAAAGCGTGGAGCAATAAAAAAACGGGTCATGCAGGCAGAGGGCGGGGCACCGGGGAGCCGTCCCACAACTCCTGAAAGAAAAATAGCGAGTGGGCGCGCAGCCGCTCGACGTTCTTTATTTTTTCTTTGAAGTGATACGTGGGGTGGGGCCGGGCGCGAGGCGGGGCCGCGCAGGTACGCCCCGGCCGGGGCACGCCCGGCGGTATCGATCGCTCGCACACGCCCCACACACTGATTACGATAACACTAATTTGTGCACCGGTCGATTTGTCCGCAGAAGGCAACAAGTGTCCAACACCCGGCTGCAATGGGCAGGGCCACGTCACCGGACTTTACACACACCACAGGAGGTGAGTTATGATGATTTTCATGCCTTTCAGATTGTAAAAACGACACAACGCGGCGGCCCGCAATACATTCATTATCTTGTACAACCTGTAATTTAATTTATACAGACAAATCTAAATTATTCAATATCGAGACCTCTATTATACCGTTGGTTCATTTACAACTGCAAATTTGAAAAGAAATTTAAAATTGACTGTCATATGAGGTCCATATGCAGAAAATAGGATAGGATAGTTCATAGGTATGTTATGATCCAATAGGTGGCGCTGTGGTCGAGCCATTTACTACCGAAAAGGGCAGAACAACGTCTACCAAGCTAGCTAGTAATAGAATAAAAAAACAATTTCACTTTGAAACTGTTTACAAATTCTATAAGTGACTATAGGCATATACATAGAAGTCGACACACCGGGAAAACTTTTAGAAATACTGTTAAGTAATCAGACTCTATAAAATCCTTAATTTAGTATATTACGAATGAGTATCATTATATTGACGCTACAATAATTCTTCCCTCAGTCTGTCAGGATGCCCAAGAAAGGATAAAGTTACACCGGAGAGTAAGTAAATCAATACTAAGAAATGTTATATAATTTGCGCTTTAATTTAATTTAACAGAATGTTTGCGTTATGTTAGTTTGAGTAAAATTCATTTTTCAGTTGAAGTAAAATGTATTCATTTCTTTCTTTTATTTATAGATCTCATCCAGCGGTTTTTTTTTTCACATTTAGAGCTAGTCGTAAACTTGCTTCGTAATATTTATTTTAAACAAAATGTTATTATAATACTTAATTCTTAACTTGAATAAGTGCGTGCGTCAACAAGGAAAATTGTAATTATAATAATCCACTTCCTATCATGCAAAAATATGTAAAGATTTAATATTAGTCCTTGTAGAACATTTTTTTGATATAGGTACTTGTCGTGGATTGGACTGTACCAAAACAAAAGTTTTGAAGGAATTGAAGCGTACAATACCCGTCGCAGATTTTAATGTTTCTGAAGTCAGCTTCGATACACGCTGTAATCACAGATAAACTTGAGTAGTTACTTGAACAAACTTAAATTTTTTATATTGTAACCACTGTTTTAACTGTTACACTAAAACATTAAATAATAAGGTAACTTCATTACAAAATTTATTTTCGAATGGTGTAGCAGCGGTCATGGAATTTTACTAAATTCGGCCGCTATATATCGAAGACACAATGGTAAGTAGTCTATGTCTATGTCTATGTAGTCAATGGTAGTTTAGGCTTACACCACTGGATCCTCTCTCTCCAATACCAAAGATAGAACAATCTCACTAACCTGGTGGTGGTCTAAGGCTCAAGACCATGAAGTCCGAGCTATGAAATCCGTCGCAGCACCGTCCACACAATACACATATGAATGTGTCCTTAGAGTTTATTTTGAACGTCACAAAAAACACAATATACTTTATAAAAACCAGCTGCGCGGCGAACGACGATGCACTTATTAAAATATATTTTAGGTTTTTAAAGAAAGTTCCATAAATATTAGAACCTCAGTCTTCAGAGCGAAATACCGAACCTACTCCAATTCGAAATGCTCGTACAAAGCGGTAGATGTATCGAGGCCATTGGTTGAGGCATTGTTTTCTGATGTTGGCTGCAGCGCGTTCAAATTGTTTTGCGCGCATCTATTGGTAGTAAGACTTTTTATCCCTGTGATTGGCGATAAAGGATCCAACAGTAATTCGGCCCAAACAAATGGTTTCCAAACCCTATGAAGCTACTTCTACAAAAAAACAAAAACAAATGAACGTCGCGTCGGCAGAATATATACACACATTATAATAATTTATTTTATTATTAGTATTAATTTAAATATAAACATATTTAGATTTATTAACAGAGATAATAAAAAGAGTAGAAATTGGTAAATCTTTGTCATACAATGAATTACAGAAATTAGTTTCTGAACAGAATGTTCCATCTTCCTGTATAAGATTGTGTACTAGGTATGTGGTAATGTAACATGTTAGTAGACCGGAACGTCAAAGATGTCTCGAGCAGACTTCGTCTTTTAGCAGTAACTACGAGTTACAAGCGGGTCCTGTGACGTCATTTTCAAGCGAACTAAAAAGTGGGGTTAAACATAAACCTTTTTTTATAGTATTGGCTTTGCACGAGACGATCTTGAAGTGTCCCACGCCGGGGTGCAACGGGCGAGGTCACGTCAGCTCAAACCGGAGCACGCACCGCTCCCTATCCGGGTGTCCTACGGCCGCGGCGCGTAAAGCGGCCGCGAGGTCACAACGTGCTCGACCTTCAGGTTAATTCATATACCTCTAAATACTAACTTTTGCTCATATTTTACCCATCTCCTGTCGATACTGGATACATAAACTCAACTTACAGTATTGTACCTAATACAGCGAACAACGACAACGTTAATACGCGTCTATCGACGTGATTTCGAATCCCTTTAATAGCTCGAACTTTTCGAAGTAGGAAAGCATCGCGATGAAACCATAGCATGGTGGTAGAGGGGCATTTTTTAATGCCCGCCTGGCTAGCTACCACTATCAAGTTGAGAATTTGTCGCCAACTCTGTGTTCCGCCAGCTGTACTGGAAATTCAATTCTCTCACTAGGCTTAGCGTGTTACCAATTTGGCTACAATATTACTTAACATCAGGTGACATTCTGTGCCCAAACATAAAACCCTTAAAGAATTTAAAAGAACATTTATCCGTTAGTTATCTATCATCTTTGAATTAATGAATAAATTGCTTCCAAATGACCCCAATCAGTCTTTTTTTCTTCAAAATATTTGTATTCATCTTTGTGTTTAAAGCCGCACTGAAGTCAAGAAATTTCATTATGAAAAGATTGAATTTTATTACGGAAAGCTATAGGTACAGTTACTGCGAGAATGCCAATGAAAGTTTCTTCACGTCGTAGTGCCATCGTCAACGACAATCACTGTAACGAGCGAGAGCGTGACGAGCGGGAGAAGCGTGTCACGGGAGCGTGAGCCAGCGGCCTCGCCGCGCAGTCCCGCGGTGAAGCGAGAGGCTCCCGAGCTGCTCGTGCCAAAGAGAGAGGCCGCCGAGGCCGAGCGCGACTCCCCCGTCGGGATGGAGACGCGCCACGCCGGCTACGGCGCGCCGCCCGACCAGCGATCACCTTACGAACGACCACCAGACGATCACGTTCGCTCCTATAGGTAAATAACATATTTCACACAGGGATGGTAGAAAGTGTCCCAATAATTCTCGTACAGATGTCGTTACGAGTCGGTATTTGAAAAATATACCTGGTACCCTGAAACAAATAGCAAAGATCCGCATCTTCACTCTTCGGTGCACAAATTTAGCAAACACCAGGAGCCTTAGTCCGTCTTCCACCCCGTACAACGAACTTGTTTTGAACTGATCGGTAAATAAAAACCTGGGACCTTGATTGATATTGAAAATTGGTATTATTGGGCACCAGCAAAATGTTAACCTGGTACATGATACAAAGAACCTGAAACCTGGTACGTGTACCATCCATGATTTCAAGGCATACGCGCCCCTGTTAGCTTCACACAAATAAATACTATAGGTATGTAGCAGAAATATGTTGAAAACCTAGCTATATTATATCGTAAAACGGAAGTCACCAAGGCTCGCAATTTGTGTTTAGTTTTAATCAATAATGAATATATATAAAACATTGTTGGATCATGTTAAGGTCACCAAGTCCAGTGAAGCTGTGAAATTACTTTCTAACGATATATTTATTAATTAAATAGGCAAAAAGGCAAGAGATTCACCACAACGACGTAATATTTATATCATCAATCATTACATACTATTGTTTCAATGTCACACTGATGTCTCTAAAGTATTTATTTCTACCCTTTTTGACCCAAAAATCAGTATAATAAGTGTTTATTTATTTATAAATGACATTTTACTTCAGAGAAGAACATAAAAGTAACCTTTCTATTTTTGGCCCCCTAAAATTTTACTTGATAAAAAATCTGGCCTCATACACTTCTAAGGCACAAACTTAATCTATTGGGTTAGTTTCTACAGCCTAAAAAAATTAAACTGTTTAGTATATCACCGAATATAGTTTTGGCTATATGTAGTTACACAACAGTAAACTTTGTCACTTTGTAAATAATAATAAAAAATCTAGTTTTTCATAAAAGAGGTAGTTAGTATCTTTGAAGTAGTGTCTCAAAAACGATGTATAAAAAACTATATACGGAAAACCGTGTTTTCTGCAGCCAAATGAACGAGGCTCGTTACGGTTACGAGTCTCGGTGTTACGAAGGTGCGCCCGCCTTTGAACGCTACGACCCACAGTGCCCGCAGCGGCCATACAGCTGGGATGAAGAAAGATACCACGACCCACATTTACCCACGCCGATGAAAACCGACCAGTCCGAACAAGAAACCACCGCGGGACCTATTTATCCTAGGTACATTATGTTTTTGTCTAATTTTTTAACAACTCGCCTAAATCCTTATGTGGTAAACGTGACTTAGCTTCCTAATTTCTGTAAAAATACGCAATCGTTTATATTTAACCTACTTTTTATTTATCTTTGACCTACGTTTCATATACAGGTTGAATACATTTTTTTTCACAACTTTTTATTTTATTTTAAATAGATAACCCATAATAAAACTTAAAAGTGCCGGTCTAATTGTGGAAATGGCGAAGTGTCAAGGTTAATTTCGTTTATTAGAAAAAAATAGAGTTGAATGAGTATATTGATTACCATTTAAATGAATAGTTATTCCATCTTTAAGACTTAGAAAGAAAATTAAAAGTTATGTTTAGTAAGAAAATTAAAAGTTGTGTGTTAAGCTCTAAAATTTCTAAGTACATTACCGATTTCCCGTACAGTACGGTTAAGAATCATGAAAGCAAGTTTTGTTGAAAGTGACCCCCTCTCTGTACATCCATTTAAAATTATAATAACTATGAACAACACTTATTAAATTACCTATTAACAACACTTAGTTTAAAAAAATATTGATATCCCCGTACGAGTCTCACGCGGGCTCTTCTCTGTAACTAGTGTGTTTTTCCAACCGAAAGTATTCATTCATTCACAAATATTTTCTTAAGGCTTAAATAAAATAAAATATTTTTTCATTTTATGTCATTGAATAAAATTTATTCCAAAAAAAAAAGAAATGCTTTGTTGGTCACTTAAAATTAAACGTAAAATTACTTTGATAATTGTCGTCTAAAAAAGAACAGCTTTTTAATTATTTTTAAACTTATTTTAAAATTTAGTAAGCCAATTTTCACTTTTGCCGGATATCCTTTTTGCAAATCAATTTCCCGTACATAGACGCCGTTCTTTCTATTCTGTGATCTGCAACGATCCTCCCTCTCCCTAGACCAATGTACCACTACGAAACCGGTAGCGGGGTGGGCGCTGTCACTCCGATGGGACCCGGTGTTCCGCCCGGCTTCTCCGCGATCAACTTATCAGTGAAGATCGCGGCGGCGCAAGCGCAACGGCCGAGGAGCCCCACTCCCCGGGATCCGAGAGATCCGCGCCCTGCCATAGATCTGTCCAGTTCCAGTGGTAGTCCACAGGTGAGATCTATAAAATAATACCACTGGAAATCTGACAATCAAATAATATTTATATTTAAACCTCTAATATCAATACAGTCATAAAAAAATAAACAAAATAAAGAAATTGTATTTTTTATTAAAATAATATAATAGGTATAGAAACACGCTTTTTAAGAAAAAAAATGTCTATAAAAGTTATTTTCTTTTGCCATTGAAGAAAATTAAATACATTTTCATAACAGGGTCCATATGCATCGCCGGTGTACACGAGCGCCGGCGGTGGAGGCGGGGGCGGAGCCCGAGGCAGCCCGCAGCCGGGTGCTTCGCCCCAACTGACAGCCAGCCCTCAGGTGCCAAGTCCGCAGGGCCAAACTCTCGACCTTAGCGTGTCCCGTTTACCACATAGGTGAGGCAGTTATTATCAAATTTAGCATTATACTTAACAAACTTTTTTTTCTTACGTTCGCTTTACATGTTTACAGTCGGGGGTTCCCCGGTGCCGTTTCGTATAGCCGAGAATCGACACCCGATAGCGGTGGCAGCCATCCGTACCTTGAAGCTTACCATAGAGATACTGCTGGTGAGTGAACTCTAGTAGTTTAATGTATTTTTTTTTAATAACACGGTAAATTGACTAAACCTCGATTGATGTTTAAGCACAGTACAATATAAAAACAATGACAACCACCGAGAGATGAGCAATCCATCAAGTCTCTGTCATACCGACCAGTGAGCCTTTTAATAGGATGATATGCACTGGTTGATTTTGAAATACGATAAACCAGAAACACCTGGGGCACATGGTGATCCTGACCCAATCGAGTATAGGATCCCTACCACCACGCTTGTTTATTGGATATACACTGAGTGCCGTAACTATGGCGATGCCAGCGGTACAAAGGAACAGGGTGCAGACTCTCGAGGGGTTAAAGAAAGAATAATAACTCACTATTCATGGCATAATATTTTATTAAGTAAAAAAAAAACAAATATAAAAAGAATCTAAAATATAAAACACAACCACAAACAATACCTTACTCGTGCGCGATAAATTGAGACCCGTGCGGAATGCGACTCCCCACCCGCTTCCCCGATGACACATGCGTTGTCAGCGCGCAACGCCATTATTTAATAAAAGTTTTTTTAGTTTCTTACTATACTAAACTAGTTGTGTCCTTTTTTTTTTGTTTACTGTACCAGGACCCGACAATGACGTCACCGCGCTCAGGTCTCAACATATTGCGCACGAGTAGTAATAACATTTTTCAATGGCGCAGTTGTAGAAGCTTTTTTTTTTTTTTTTTTGGAACTGTCTACACTGTTAGCCTTAGGGGCCCTATCCTAAAACAGAGCCGCTGCGGCTTTTACAGCTTCACCGGACTTGGGGGCGAGCGCTTAGGGCACTCAGCCGCGAAAGTTTGTGACGACCCGCACGAGGGTGCCAGAGTGGCCGAACCTCGGCTCGGGCGGTCGTCGCGAATGCGAAAAAGTCGTGATCTAACTAATTCCCTGTTCCTACGAGAATTCGAACTAACTAACATATACTCATATGCACGTTCCCCTCCTCCTGGGAGGAAGGAATGGACCATGCGTATGTGTATTTAATAATCGGAATGGTCGGAATGGTTTTTCTACACTAACTAGCGCAAAAAAAGAAAAAAAAGGTCCCTTACAGAACCTATGTACCTGTGTGGTGTGCACGTGTGTGTGTTCATACGTGTGTAATGTTGTGTGTGGGTAACTAAGTGTTGCACGTATAGTGTCACTTTGTATCGCGCGGGCGGCTGCCTGACCCAAGGGTTTCACACCGAAGAACGGACCTAGGCTTGGGTTGCCGCTAGAGAGGGTGGACGTGACGGGTGTGCGGGAGCGAAGTTAACCGCCCGTCCTCTGCGGAGAGAACGGTGGTTACGCGGGCGTGGGCGGTGGCACGCTCTGTTTGGAGAGACGATGGCGTAGAACGCGTTAGCTGTTTCGGTTTGGTCGGGCGGGTCAGTGAATATATTACGCGGCCGGCGTTTTCTCCGGCAGGCGTTGGGGTCGGGAACATATGAAGCTGCCGCTTTTATTAGGGGATTCGCGTGGTTCGATGCGGTGTCGAAATAAGAGCGAGAAAGGTGTTTGACATAGGCATGTATCGAAGGAAGGTCCATATCTCTATGGAGATCCTCCATACGAACATACCTAGGGGCGCCGGTAAGGCGGTTAAGAAACCTATTCTGGATGGCTTGTAAGCGTTTCCAATTATATCTTGACATATGTGCGAACACAACGCAGCTATATGTCATAATCGGTCGGATACACATCTTGTAGAGCGTAAGCTTGTGTCTTGTGGACATTTTGCTTGCAGCACATAACAGAGGATGCAATCGGGCGAGAAATTGTAGAAGCTCGCACCGGGCGCATTAAAAGGCAAGTTACGGCACTGTTTACACCGGCTGATCTCGGAACACGACTTGATTAAGCGTAGCACTACAGCGGGTATTCCACCTGGTGTATGGTGGTTGCGATCTAGTAACACACATTTGTCGAGCTAGCATATTACACAATAGCCGTGCCCTACGGTTTCACCCGTTTTAATTTTATCCGACAAAGACCGCGCCGCCAATGCACCCATGTAGTCTATGATAATTTTTCTTCCCGCAAGTAGAAATTATATTAATTTTACGTTATCTCCTAAACTATGTGTCCAAATAGCATACTCTAATGAGCAACATTTAACTTCATAAAATTGTCTGTATGTGAAGTAACTTTTGTTTTGAAGGATTTTTATATGCCATGTCTAAAAATAATGCTTATAAATCAATTTTTAATTTTCAACAAATACTTGTCACTATGTACTTTATTGTGGCTTATGTATAGAGTATAGGCATATACAGTGCAACCTCGATATAACAAATCGGAGGGGAACAAGAAAATATTCGTAATATCAAGTAATTCGTTGAACTGAGGTTTGTTATGTTGAGGTTAGATTGGTCTAAAATTCGTTATAAAGAGGTAAAAGAATAGTTTTATTCACCTCAATATTACGTACTTATCTTGTTATAGCGAACAACTTCTACTAATAAATGATAACACATTTTCATCAAATTACTATATGTATTTGCTATGTATTTAAAAACAATTAGGTATATAATAATTTTTTTTTTCTTACATTAATAATCAAAAACAATTAACAATGTGGTTATAGTAGCTTAATCTCAATTTTGTTCATTGATTAGAAAAAAGTCATTGATAGTTGTCTGTTTACCACCGGTATGAGTTATGACATCCAAAGCGCAATCTAATTTCGTGATGGCTTTCACTACATCGTCACTCAAACCTCCCTTTTTGAGAAACACAGATTTTATTGTATTCAAAGCATTATAAGCATCTTTTATTGTGAAGTTATGCTCATCAATTTCACCCTCTTCTTCCTCGTCTTCATCCGCTTCTGCATTAGTAACTGGCAACACAGATGTGACGATGTCAGCATCAGTTAGTTCTCCACAGATGGCCAAATCATTATCAAAGGTAACGAAGTCTTCGAAGTCAGTCTCTTGAAGGTGTAATTCTTCTTGAACTCTTTGCCAGGTCCTAGCAAGTTCTGCGACTGGTAAATCGTCCTCCTCATCTTCGCATGTTACTTTAAACCCACTTTTCTTGAAGCAGTTTGCAATGGTCTTTTCAGTGACTAAATTCCAAGCTTTGGCGATCATCCACATGGCTTGTAAAACGTCAATTGTAGTTGGTGTTTGACGTTCAACATCAGCAAGAAATCGTCTGACAACTTCCTTCCTATAATGCATTTTGAAGCTTTGGATGATGCCCTGATCCAGTGGTTGTAGTTTTGAAGTGGTATTTGGAGGTAAGTACTTTATTTTTATATTTTTCAGGTTAGGAATTTCTTCGTGTGCAGTACAATTATCGATGAACATTAGAATTTTCTTGTTTTTTTTCTTCATCTCTTTATCCAGACTTTTAAGCCAATTGCAAAAAGCGTCACTGGTCATCCAAGCCTTATGGTTGGACGTGTAATCTGTTGGCAGATTATTGATATTCTTAAAACATCGCGGTTTTTGATATTTTCCGATGACGAGTGGCTTTAGTTTGTAAGTCCCAGTACAATTTGTTCCCAGCAGTACTGTTAAGCGAAGTTTACTGTTTTTCCCACCATTACATTTATCGCTTTTGAATGATAAGGTTTTGTCAGGTAAACATTTATAGAATAGTCCAGTTTCATCGGCGTTAAAGATGTCTTCGGGATCGTATCCGGTGGTCAGCTCTGCCAGTTTGTCTTTCCAATCATCACATACTTGTTCATTAACACTACCACTTTCACCGCATATTTTTCGAAAAACAACCTCGTTTCGTTTTTTGAAATTTTGAAGCCACCCGTTGCTAGCACGGAACCCTTCATGTCCCAATTCTACTGCAAACCGCTGAGCCTTTTCCTGAAGAATAGGGCCTCCGATTGGGATTTTTTTGTCTCGGCACTGTTTTAACCACTTTAACACACATTCCTCTACGTCTTTGAACTCGCATGATTTGAATCTTTTACTGTTTACATTCAAACCACTTTCTTCTGAAAACTTATCTTTAGATTTTAAAATTGTAGCCAATGTACTTGCGGGAATCCCGAACTTATTAGCTATGTCTAATTTTTTCGTCTTGGGATTTTGGTCAACATAATTAATGATGTTTCGCTTTTCTGCGACCGATAAGGAACACCTTTTACGTTTCTGAGCCATTTTAACTTAAATCTTTAACAATAGTGACGAGCAGAGGTGTTTACATTACTTTCCATCAAAACAACAATGATTACTTTACAAACAAAAGCGTGTCGAAACATGTCGAGACATGAATCACATTATAAGATTAAGAGTTATATTATTGGTGGAAACTTTATATAAAGGTTTTGGGTTGACAAAATTCGTTAATTAGAAGTATGAATACTTTTTCTTGATAGTTGAAAATTCGTTATAAAGAGGTTGTACGCAAAGAATGTTCGCAATGTAAAGGTATATTTTATATTGACTCTTATGGACAATTCAAGGGGGTTACGAAGAATTTGTTAAATCGAGGAAGTCGTTATATTGAGGTACGTTATATTAAGGTTGCACTGTAGTAACGCTCACTTTTTTTAGATATACTAAGAAACAATATTATTGTACAACATTTTATTTACGTATCATTAACGATTACGCCAGCGCACGTGGTTTAAGCATTTCGAGATGGCCTCGACTTCCGACTTACGTAATAAAAATCAATATTTAAGGCTATCTGAGAGTTGTAGCCTAATCTTAAATCTATACTATTCCTCGAGAGTCTGGCGATCATATACCTACAAAAATAATTTTTCGAATCCGACCGGTAGTTCCAGAGATAACAAACAAACAAAAACACTTTTCCGCTTTATTATTTTAGTATAGATATAATAATAATAAATGAACGCATTTTAAATATTTGTTTGTTTTTATTCTTATGAGCAATATTGAAGAGTCTGTACCAATCATTATTTTATAATACGAACTTATTAAATTTAACTCTGTTAGGTATTTATTAAATTAACATAAAACCAAGTGAATGTTCATTATTAAAATTGATTATAACATAAAATAATTAATTTACTCAGCATAAGTAATTAAAACAAACGAACAACTTTCTTTGCTCATTTTCCTGCGAATTATAATTTGGAAGATGAGCCGTTTCATGCACGTATTTTGTCTTCATGTAAAGGGGACTAAGGCCCAACATGTACACTGCGCTCTCGTAAAATACGGTGTACAAATTAAAACGTGGCTGCGATAATCACTCCCCACTGAAACGCCCGTACGATCTCTGTCGTGTCATACGTCCCTCAAATTACCACAGAATAATATATTCAGAAAACTCACACCGAGTCCTTCCTACACAAGAGAGGGCTTCTGAAATAAACATTATATTATACAGTTCTCACTCGGGACAATGCTTTATCCTAATATATCTAAACAAGACGTGGTCCACGGTTTCACCCGTATTTAAAAAAACCATACAAAACTTGTACCCCGTTACTCCCCTTTAGGGATTGAATTTTCAAAAATCTGTTCGTAGCAAATACCTAATTCGTTGAGTGATTTGAGTTGTGTGTTGATAGATCAGTCAGTCACGGTGTCCTTTTATATATATTTAGATTAGTAATTGAGGTACGCCGCTTTGGGCGCATCACGCGAAAACTACTGAATACACGCTCCTATTAGTGATTATAGTAATTATAATATATAATAGGTCTTTACCTATGAAATTGCCGTTCTGCAGTACTGGCCATTTCAAATCAAAATAATTTTTGTTTGGCTAAGAATTCTAATTTCAAATTAATTTTATTTTAAAAACATGGAATTCTTTTTTCAAAAGTAGTCATTTGTTTATTGATTAGTGTTACATTTTCATCGCATTTCAATCTTTTTTGTCATCATGGATACGTTAAAAATTCGAGTAATTATGGAATATGAGTACCGTCGTGGCAGCAACGCGGCACAAGCAGCACGCAACATCAACGACGTTTACGGAGGTAACATTACAAACCAACGCACCACCTGTTATTGGTTTGCTCGCTTCCGTTCTGGGAATTTCGACCTGAAAAGTGAACCTCGCGGTCGTTCGAAGACTTTGGTCGACAATGACGAAGTAAAGGCGATTGTGGAAGCTGATGATACACAATCTACGGCTGAATTAGCAGCAGCTTTCGACGTTAGCGTCAAAACAATTTTGGTCCATTTGCGTCAAATTGGCAAGGTAAAAAAGCTTGACAATTGGGTGCCCCGCGAAGTCAATGATCGCCAGCGCGAAGTACGCGTCGAGACGTGCCTTGCACTGCTCAACAGACACACAAATGAAGAAATTTTGTACCGCATTGTTACCTACGATGAAAAATGGATTCTGTTTGATAACCGCAAGCGCTCAGCAAGTTGGTTGGATCCTGGTTCAGCACCTAAACAATGCCCTAAACGAAAACTTACCCCTAGAAAAGTGATGGTCACTGTTTGGTTGTCTAGCGCCGGTGTGATTCATCACAGCTTCTTACCAAACGGGGTGAGCATTACTGCAGATGTGTACTGTGAAGAACTGAACACAATGATGGAGAAGCTGGCACATCTCCAACCAGCATTGGTCAATCGCTCGTCTCCGCTGCTCCTGCACGACAACGCGCGACCTCATACTGCACAGTAGACGGTCTCCAAGTTGCAAGAACTGGGGTTGGAAGTTCTCCGTCATCCGCCCTACTCACCAGACCTTGCGACTACAGACTATTACTTTTTCCAGAATTTGGATAACTCCTTGGCGGGAAAAAAATTCAATACCCGAGAGGCAGTACAAAATGCCTTTGAAGAATTTGTTGCCTCCCGTCCAGCTGATTTCTTAAAGAAGGGCATCAATAAAATGCCACTGCGCTGGCAAAGATGCATTGATTGCATGGGTAATTACTTCGATTAATACAAATAAAAAATACATGAAAAAAAATCGTTTATATTTTTTCATACAAAACGGCAATTTCATAGGTAAAGACCTAATATTAGTTTAAGATATCAAACATAGTTACATTTAAGTGGTTTCCATGTATTTATATGATAATAGGTCCACTTAATATATAAATATAATTATGTCATTTATCCTATAATTGTTCTGTATAATATACACAAAGTGAATACTCTGAATTCATGTTTATATTGCGGTACAACGTCGCTAATCCCGACAAGCGAGAGTTCTTGCTACTGTAACAATGGTTCCCAAATGTTGCGGTAACCGCTCCAATATACGCGTCGGTTTTTGTGGATTAGTGTGTTTCCGAGCTTTAATTAAAATGTATAAGTGTAAACTTTGAAATTACGTCGAACACTTTCACAATAAAATGATAATATATGCAAACATAAAACTACTACTACATCTTACTATATCAACAATATACTAGGTAGGTACATCAAATGCAAATTACTCAAACTCAATTAATAAATTTACTTGGAAGAAAAAAATAACCTAACATAATGAGTTTATATGAACTCATACTTTAGGGGTACATTTATTTCTTATTTAATGATTCAATAAATAATTTTGAAATTCCTAGTCATCATGCGATTCAAGTACTAAGTATATCATAATAATCAAGCCAATCTTAATAGAAATGTATTTATTTGTATATGGTAGCTGGCCCCGCAGACGTTATTCTGCCATTTTCAGTATTCAAAACACCTTTACGAAACACTTACCAACTTAATATGGTGACCGATTAAACGTTATTGGAGTTTAAACGGTATTGGAGTTTATAATTTTCCAATATAGTTTACGTGAAACTGATAAATGTGACGGCAATATTTCATTTACAGATTGCGTAAAAATACAAATGAATCTTTATATTTTACTAGCGATTTTCCCGCGGCTTTATGGCAGTATGTCCCATATTTTTTTACTTTGTAACTGAATTGCAAAATATCAACTTTCATATATTCCTTCCTCCTTCATTCCTTCGTGCTCACCTAAAATGTAAAAGGAACCCGCTTTCAAATTTTCACTTTCCTAGCCCCAGTCAGTTTGTTATCTTTCTATATAAAGTTAATATGTTCATCTAATTTAATTTTTGACAATTAACACTAATTTTTGATTCGGTAATCGATTTGTGATCATTTTACTTTATGTACAGAAAATAATTCTACTCTTTCGTCTAGTTGCCTTGGTCACTTTGTACCAACATCAATTTATTTATAGGAATAAATCACTGTTTTATATCCGAACAGGTTACGGTGGTGTCAGTCCGCATCCGGTCGCCGGTTACGGGCTTGGCCAACCGGACTACGCGGCGGCCGCAGCAGCTGCTGGTTACGGAGGCTACCAGTACCAGTGCGGCGCGTACCCCCCGCCGCCGGCCTATCCTCCTCACGCACCCCCCTACTCGCCACCATGCTACATGCCACCACCGCACGCGCCGCACGACAAACCTAAAGATAGCAGGTTAGTATACCAGCAATATTTCATTCAGTACTGTAACTCCGGCTACAAACTCTACTTTAGATAGACTGAAAGCTCGTATCAAAGTGTCATGTGATACGAGTAACGGGAGATCATGTAGGTACGCAGATGACTTGTGTTTTTAGCGGATTTTCCAACTTCTTTACACATGTGATGTTTAGTCGTGACGAGTCATGTAAGAAATTCAACCTCAAAATTAGCCTCGGCAAAACCAAAGTCATGGGTGTAGGTTCGCAGAATGTGCCTCTACAAATATTTACTGGTCAGGATATCCTGAAGCAGGGCGATAAGCTTAAGTACTATGACTCGGAATTTCGCAGGAAGCTCAAAATGGCTTCCAATCAAACTTCGCCGGAATGCTCATGATATTGCCCTTTTCACTTACACATAGTTTCCTTATAAACGGTGCCGTGGCGGTTGGGTTATGTAGGAATTAATATACAAGCTTTCACACGATTACGCGCCCGTGATGTATCCGTGCGAACCCGCAAGGACGCGGTTCCGCCACGGCTGCCGCGTGCATAGTTGTTGCGTGTATTGCGTTGTACGAAACCATTCACACGTACATAGACACCAGCATGGCACTGTCGTGATTTCGCTCGCTATTTTATTTTGATTTCTGATGTGAAACAACAGATAAACAATTAGATTTTTAACTGAACACACTAGCGCCACAAGCAGCAGCAACCGTGTAAGTGTGAAAGGCCTACATCCGAGCAACGGTCGCCGATTAAAAGGAAACCGTGTGTATGTGAAAATTGCCCATGTTTTTACTTTACGGTATTCTGTTTAACCCTATTACTCTTTGTTACGCACGTAATTTACGGTCATCGGAAAACGACGCCGGAATTATCAATACAATCCACAAATTTCCTAGCTTCGCAGTTCAGCCTGCACGACTAGGTACCTATGGAGTGCACTAGTTACTTGTTTCTGTGAGAAGCGCTCCATCGCGAGGCATCATCAAAAAAGACTTTATATGTTATAATATATACAATATTATATTTTATTTTCTTTAAAATTAAGTTTATTTATAATGTACTTTATTTTATAGTTATATATTACTATATTTATACATATTTTATTTATATGCATGACATGTATAGGTAAGTATGTCACACTATATACTCATTTTACTGGTATATTACTGTATGTTTATTTTGTTACACCTATACTATACCTACCTGCAGGGAGAAATAAAAAAACATTTACTTTATCATACTGGCGTTTCAATTATCCCATAAGCTTAATTAAATAAAATTGATATAAGTTTATATTATGTCAAGTTTTACCTCAAACTACGGCGATTTCGACTTATGCTATTATCGTCAGTCACACTCATCGTCTTTGTATGTACCCGTAACATAAAAACAGTCAGTGTTACAACAACAATTACTACCACAATTAACTAATGATCTACAAAATGGCAAATAAAAAGCTTAAAAGCTACAGGATTTATTTGGACCTTATCCCGCTCAATATTAATCCTGCAAATATCTTTAAATAAATTTAAATGATTGCGAAAAACGAGAGTTATGTTTTTCGAGCCGATGTATGTACTTATATGTCTATTTCTTTGGTAGGGTAGGGTGGTGTAAGTTTGCGCAGTCGATAAGACTGCACTCACGTCATAACTCAAAAACAGAGTGACATTTGCAACTTACTTCAGTGTTATTTTGAAGTGTTTAGGTGCCCGATATTGCTCCCGGAATATATTTGGTTTATCATTAAAATACGGCGTCTCAGGTGAGTTTGAAAATTTTATCACCTTGTAATCTTACTTTTTTTCAATTTGAACGTATTGAAACTCAGTAGTTTTAAATAAATTGAACATTTTAATGCTCGTTTTCACAAGCGTTTTTGTCACAAGTAAAGGCCGGTGACATTAGTTCCTGTCACATGGTGTAGATGGCAATACCAATATGGATAAATAAAAATTAACGATTGTGTAAGACTGCGCATGGTACAATTGTATAAGAGTGCGCGCGCAGTCTTACAGAACCTTTTTTGTTCTTCTGTTTCCATTTAATTAATTTGTGAAATTTCTTATATCTAAATGTTATATTAATTTATAGAATGTCATCCAAAAGAAAATTATCATCAGAACGATTAATTTGCCTTCAAGAAATAATAGGAACAGCACGTAAACGGGTTGCAAATGGTGAGAGTAAAAGGTATGTTGCGAAAGAACTTGGTATGGTTGAATCTACTTTACGACTATGCTTGAATGGATCACATTTAGCAACCAATCTTGGACGATTCGTCAGTACTTTTTGCAAAAAATTATAGTAGCTATATACAAAAGTTAGACAATATATTTTTTGGAATGAATGCTGAAGATCTAAGAATCTTGGCATTCGAGTATTCGGAGAAGAACAACATATCCCATAGATATAACCCCAAGATTAAAATGGCTGCCAAGGAATTGCTACGGGGTTTCATGAAGCGGCATCCGAATATTTCACTACTTCACAAGTATCGCTCGTGCCATGGGATTTAACTTGCCTTAATGTGAAAGCATTGCGTTGTGTCATATTTCTCCTTTACCAAAAATTCTATAATAGTAAAAGATTAGTTACAAGAAAACATAAAAAATCCGAGTAATCAGTGGTTCACGTTACAAAAATTAGTTAGAACGTCAAATTGAAGAAAAAAGAAAGCCTGTGGAAAAGAAGATTAAACTGAAGGCAACTGCAAGTACTAGCTGCATAAATAGTGAAAATTGGAAACAAAAGACAGCAAAATGTAATACGCAAAAAACCAAAAAAGAGCAGAATTACAAGAGAACTTGGATGTGTCCAAGCGGTGAAGAAATTTATAAGGAACCAATTATTGAAGACTGGATTGTATGCGTTGTTTTTAACGAGTGGTGACATGAGCAATTCATAGCGTATGTACGTACTGGAGATTTTAAATGTGATTTATGTGAAAAGTAGCATTTATTAGTAACTGCGCTATTTTACACTACCAGCGCAGTCTTACCGATTTCGCTGCGCAATATTATACAACTGGTTAGTTGTAAGAGAGCGCATTTCCCTTTTTTTTTGTTTACTCCAATAACTCAAGAACTAATAATATCAGGACAAAGAGTATTTATAATATTGTTACTTAGTTAATATGGTTTAAAAATAATAAAAGTTTATTTATGTATATTATTCGTTTTCATTTTGTAGCCTCTGACATGTTAAGTGCGCAGTCTTACACCACACTTTTTTTTATTTTTTTTGTATTTTTTTAACGTCGAGAAGCCCATCATGGGTACACACCCGCCCGGGGGGACACGTGATTATGTGAGACTCCTACTCACTAAAACTCCACGGTGTACCATCCGCCACCATACTGGGGCGACGCGGGCACTGCGCTGGCATACAGCCGCGCCGCCCCGGCCTAAGTAGGAGACGGCTTAGTACACTATAGCCGACTCCTCCGTCCGCCGAACCTGTGCAATGAGGAGACGGGCCCCCCGACCCGTCTCCTCTGGTTCGTCTAGGGTGGCGGGAGTTGGCGGATGAACCGCCTCCTCCTTGCTATCTTGTGCAGGTACCATCCGAAGCAACCGTGTCCGGACAGCACCTGCACAAGTCTGAAAGTTAGGGAGCCCCGCTCCCTACTTATCCATTCCCGGAGGACCGGGCGGACGTCTATGGTATAACGCCCATAGCGCGCGTCCGCCAGGTCCTCCTCCCACACCCTTATAACTTCTTCTCGGGCCTCCCGCCGGACCCTGTCTACCTCTGTGGGAGCTGGAGGCTCCCCTAACTCTCTCTCCTCGCCGCCGTGAACTTGTACATGGCGGAGAGCACCTCCGCCTCCAGTTCCCACGGCGGGGAGCCGGCAAGAACACAGGCCGCCCCCGCGGACACCGATCGGTACCCGCGAATGACACTCAGAGCCACGACCCGCTGCGTAGCACGCAACACGCGTCTGTTCGTGCCGCTAAGGGCATCCGACCAGATCGGTGCCCCGTAGACGGCCATGCTCCTAACTACTCCTGAAAACAAACGGCGACAGCTCGCGCCCGGCCCCGCCCCCGAGTTCGGAAGAAGCCGACTGAGAGCCGCCGCCGCTCCCACTATCCGCGGTTCGAGTCTCTTAAAGTGGGACTTGAACTGCCAACGTCCGTCCAGGATGAGGCCCAGATATTTCATCTGGGCCCCAACCCGGACCCTCACGTTATCCACGTATATGTGGGCCCCAGGAGGCGGCCCACACCGAGGCCCATGGAAGAGTAGGGTCTCGGTCTTCTCAGCCGCCACCCTAAGACCCAACGACTTTATGCGCCAGACCACAAGGGCAGCGCCCTCTGTGGCCAGGCGCGCCACCTCCTGAAAACTCCCCGCCCGGGCTATGACTAGGGTGTCGTCTGCGTAGCATAACAAACGAATCCCTGGAGGGAGCGCTACGCGGAGCACCCAGTCATAGCCCATGTTCCACAGGAGCGGCCCCAACACCGACCCCTGTGAAACACCACACCCAATGCGACGTCGTACCACAACCCCCCTACCGTCCACGAAGGCGACCTCCCTGCCCTGAAGGTAGTCCCCCAACAGCCGCCGCAGATACGAGGGCACTCCGAAAAACCGGAGCGCCTCCCGTATAACACCATGCGGCAGACTGTTGAAGGCGTTGGCGATGTCAATAGACACCAGCGTTGAACGCCCTCTCCGGAAGCCGAACTGCCGGTCCGAGAGTACCGGCCCAACTTCCTCCAAGTGCCGGACGACACGAGACGCCAGTAGTCTTACACCACCCTACCCTACGCTCTGTAACCTAAACTGCTTGATGGATTCAGCATATGAGGTGTCATTAGATTCGTCTTAATTGTGGGAGTGAGATAGGATACATAATATTTGAATACGTCTGGAAATCAAATAAACAGCAAATTTTTTTTTTGTATTTTTGTTTCCGTTGGATTTTTATTACTTTATAATAATTTAGCATTTTGATAACTTTTCTTTTAGATCGGTTTATCGACCGACACCTTAAAGAAATCTATAAATTTCCTGTAAGATCACCACAAAATATTTTTCGAAATAAATGGTACATAAGATTTTTTTAAAGAATCTTAAAGATGTTATCTTAAAAGATATCTTTTTGCGGAAAAGGGTGCTAACTAAAATCATTAATTTGCCCTTTTGGAGATAATTTGACTTACCGATTCAATTTTTTGCCCATTTGAATCCGCATGAGGATCTTTACTATAAGAAAATTATTGCAATCAAAGACAAGACAATATTTAACGAAAAAGAAAATCAATTTCAATGATTTTAAGGAATTCGATGGCTCAATGCCAATGAAATTAAAATGGAACCAACCTTGAAGTATTATTCTCTTTCCAACGAAAAAAGAGACATCCAAATCGATTTATAAATAAAGAAGTTATGGCGGAACATCCATAAAAAATGTACGTTCGATTTGAGTAACTTCTATCCTTTTTTAAGTCGGTTAAAAAGAAATTAAACTGCTAAAATTTCATTAATTTCGTAAAGGAGCAGCGCCTGTCTTTTTTTAATAGTTACGTTGTAAACACCCGTAAAGCTAACTTATTGCTTTACAGAATTAAAAAGAAATTATAGTAGTATTCATTACGATTACGTAATGACAAGTATTAACTTGTCCATGATATTTACTATATAACATAACAATTTATACAAATAAATGGTCGTAATAGAACTAAAACATTATTGCTAATTATTACTTAGATGTGAACATTTATTGACTTGATCTTCAACAATACATAGATCCTTACAAGTAAACCTATTTGATTTTCAACTATTCTGATAACAGCTGAGCAAAGAAAAAGAAATATAATATTTTTATAAATACATATTCCAAATAATTAACACGTAAAGTCAATACCTTTTTCCTTTATTATAATAATAGAATCTGATATAAGTACCTACTTATTTACCTTTAATTAAAACATTTGCTGCTTTTTCCTCAATGTAATGTTATGAAACTATGTGAACAAGTTCATTTAACAATTGCTAGATGTCGACACTAAAAGGAAATAAGATATTTAATAATATATATTTACAATGGAATCACAACATACATCTATGATTAAAGTAGCCAACAGTATAAAAAACAAGCAGCTTATGAAAAAGAAGTCTACATTTTAATGAAGTAAATCAAATTGGCGTTTAGAGATGGTAACACCGGTTTATTCAGCATAAAACCGGTTTCAACCCAAGCGTGTGTCATTCGCAACAAAATAATCCCACCACCAAAACCAAAATCACTTCATAAGCTCTGTATATACCTATCTATACAATTAATAAAATTGCAGTGTCCGTTTGTTAATTCAAATAACAACTTTTTACTAAATGCTTGAAAGTATATACGGAAGTTATAAAAAAAGTAATTTTTGTCTGTCTGTTTGTTCTGGGTAATCCCCGAAACGGTTGCACCAATTTTGACGGGACTTTCACTGGTAGATAGCTGATGTTATAAGGAGTAACTTAGGCTGCTTTTATTTCAGAAAAAGAATTAGGATTCCGCGCAAGTAAAAAAACTGGTCATGGTGAATAAATTCGGGTACCAAAATACCAAAATATCATATCAGTGTACTACATAATTGTAGACATTAAATAGACCTACAAAAAAGTCAGCAAGGGCTTATATCTAGCTTCTAAGGAGCACTCACAACATAACTAGGAGCGGGGGTAGCACACTTCGCGCGTGAGTTCTATCGAGGGTCCGGCGTATTGTAGTCCAAGTGAGCGGAGCCGTGGGCTATTACATAATTGATTAAATATGTAGGTATTTCTGGGTTCTCTTCAATACGAATAAATCTCTCGTCTTTTGCTATGATTGTTTATCATTCTTTGTGTTAAAATAATGTTACGTTTACGTTATTGTTTGAATCCTATAATAAAATAAATTCACAATCGTCACAAACAATCTCGTTCGATGGAACCGCTTCATGCTTGCGATCTGTATTAAAGTAATCACTCAGCACCATAAATAAATTCGCACTTAAATATTTATCGGTTCCGAGGCCGGCAACTTTTGTGCCTTTAGAGTGCATAATATTCTTGACAGCAGGATATGTGCTATCATCCAGACTTCAGACTTCAAGATGACAGTGTCAATTAAATATGTTCTATTCACCAAAATAATGATTTGATTGAATACATTTAATAATAAAACAAAACAGTTTAAATATTTTGCTTGATTTGTTAAATTTTTAGCGTTCAAAATAATAAGAAAATAAACATGAAAAAACGGTTATTTTTTTAGAAATCGCTGAATACCGGTTCTGATAATTGTAACTATTTTACATCACTATTGACAACACAATATGTTGTTTTCTTTATGCTGTGTGAAAATTACATTAATAGCATTTATTAATGAAGTAAAATAATTAATGTATTGTTTTTTTTTTTGTTTGTCATTTGAAATAATTTTATTATGGATGTTATTTATGCAATATTAAATTAATTAATTAATCAAATATATAATCTCAAATTTGTCTTTCCTGAATTAAATCACAAATGAAACTAAATCTTAATCTTCTTCATACGAAGTTGTTTATTTGGAACTTCAAAATTGTACTTATAATTAATTCTTAACTTAGGTAAATTCGCAGTGACACACGACCTACTTGTGACATCACACATACAGTATATGTGTACAGTTTATGTAAATATGAGGCATATGATATGAATATTATGTCAAACTAAGGTAACGTGCTCACAGAGTCAAAATACCAAGCTTGACCCAATATGCAATGTATTAAGTACCTAATAAACATTAATTAATTACACTAATAATTATCGGATTTATATTTTAAGTAAATAAATCTTTAAAAATAAAATTAAATCTATAATATAATCGTATATAAATAAAATGATAGAGGTTTGTTGTTGTGCGCTCATCACGCCAAAAGTACTGGATAGATATGATCATTTTTTTTAAACTATAATTCAGTCGATAATGGCAGTAATGGTCTTCATTAAAGAGGACCGGTTGACAAGTTAGGAAGAAGAAGAAAAAGATCAAATTTTTTTTTCTTTCCTTAATAACGTGGTCTTTATCTAAAAAAATCATTATTATCATAAACAACAATTCTGTGGCATACGGAACCGCGGACACATCTAGTCAATAATATAATAAATCCATAATTTTATTTGTGTTAATGAAATACTAGTTATAATTTTAAACATATAACGCAACTAGGAGTTCATCACACCCAAATACATAATTTAAGTAAAACTTGTACCTATAAGTTTATACTGGATCAGTATTTAAATAGCGACATATAATATTGTATATGAAAACAAACTACTTTACTTTTACACACAGCGTAAACGTGTAAAAAACCTTTTAATTTTTAGAACCGTTATGTCATAATATAAAGTTTAAACTTTACGGACTACTTTATCAAGTAAAGCACGTGGTTGTTTTTACAATAGACATGGAAGCGCGCGCAGATCTATTTTAGGTTAGAAGTAGTTTACTCCGAGTTTTCAAACGTAACACAACACAAGTCACACTCGGTGGATCAGTCTAAATATACCAGCGCTCGCGCAGGCGCGCACCGTGCCGTGCAGCGCACAATCATGTCAGATAAACACACATAAATGATAAGATACACTTATTAAATTATACTACGTGATACTTTCGTGAGTTATACATTAACAAGGACACAGAGATGCGGCGTAACAGGTGAGAATAAAAGTTTTAAATAGTTTTGAAAAGTTTCCAATCGTTCAATAACCATTGCAAACATAAACGCGATGAGTCGATAATAATATAAAAAACTTTGTACACATTATTAATAACTTCGCTTTACGAAGATAACGTTAAATTGAAGGTAGGTAGCGTTAATTATACGCTTCATAAACATAAACTTACTATAATGACATACCTACTTAAATAACTTTAATGGACAACGTTTAGGATCACTATACCTACAATCTTTTACTTTTATAGGTACTAATTTAATATTTAAAAAACTTTTTTTTAAATATTTGTTTGAAAGTTTTTTTTTACTATTACGTCCTTATATGTTGTGTTTACGCTAGCTATCATCGTGACGACTTTTATGGCAAACTGAGTTACCGGATACGAGACTCGAGAGAACTTCTCCAGTGCCCGGTGGAGAGCTGCGACGGGACGGGACACGTTTCGGGCATCTTCGCTTCACACCGCAGGCAAGCGGGCATCATTCGGGCATTGCGAACGTGCAAATGAATTTTTAGCGCGAAAACACGACTGTGCAATTTTAAAACATAAATATCTCGTCACATTTATAAACATTTTTCACTAAACTTAGTATTCCGATTGTGTTACTCTGCTTTTGTTTTCTATTTATTTTATTTCATAACCGGTTTCTTTAATGTTCCACAGACACATTAATTAAAATTAAATTATTTTTATTCTTTAATTAGTAGTCGACTTCATTAAATTCTTAAAAGTTTTTCATAAGAACGAAATAAGTATTATATTAATACTATACATACGTATGACGTTAATAAAATAAGCCAAAAATATATTTTACGTTTACATACGTTTTACATTTGCACAGCCGTTCAGCAGCGGTGACAGTTGCGCCCCTGAACGGTAATTTGCGCATTTCCTCGCCAATTGGTGGCGTCCCACGAGATTTTTAATGCATACTAACCGCATGCCTTTGTGTGTCCGCTTTACCTCTCACAATGCTTGAGCGATATCTTGCCGTAACCTTTTTTCATACGTCTCAACCTTGTGTTTCTAACGTAGTAAACTTTTTCCGCGTGGACACTTGTGGATATTTGTGTTTGAACTGTGATAAATGATAATACAAAATACATTTAAAACATGATGACAAAAACCACTCGCAGAGTTGAAAACATAACCGTGTATTTAATAAGGAATGCATATAGGGAATGTTTACTTTAAAAAATATTGAATATGTTTTTTGTGTAACAAGTGACAATTAATTTAACTAAGTACTACACAGTGTAACATAAAGTATAAAAAATTATTAATAATGTTCATGCGATATTCTCCTTGGTGTCGGTAAATACAAGATTTTTTTATTAACACGCTTTTATTAGCTTCACCTGTATGTATGTAACCGACCCCTTTGAGCTCGATTTTGTCCTACTTTGAATGATCAGATTTAATTCAAACTTTGCACACTTGTCAAAGGTCGATGACAATGCAATAATCCGATCAAAGCATCCGATTATCCTAATTAGATTCGCCAGGATTAATTAATTTCTTTCCGCATTCTTTGCATGCGAGTAAGAGAGATAGAGCTAGTGCGCGAACTACGCATGGGTGCAGTTCCACACTTACTCTTTCGGGCATGCAAGGTTGTACAGTTGATCATGCAGTCATTTATTTGGGTCCGCGATTGTTTGCTGCTGGACAAGCTTATGTGGCACTTAGTCGTGGAAGATCCTTGGACGGTATACGAATTGAAGAACTTGATTGCTCAAAATTAACAGGAAGAACTCCATGTAACAGTGAAGCATTGAATGAAATGATTCGATTACGAGATAAACCATAAAATCTACAATCAGTCACAGAGTGAAAATTCACACTCATCCTCATTCTCAGTACCGCCAACAGATTCGCTCCTATGATTATAATATTATGTAAAGTGATTACGGATTGAAAATTCCATACTCAAGCATTAATGTGACTGACTGTATATGTAAATAAGGTTGCACCTCTATGTGTCTCGCTGTTTATATTGGCATCATAGAAATCTTTGAATATGTGTTCTTAACCAAGATACAATTGGAACACATTTGTACATATTAAGGGCGGTTGATAGTTAGCAAATCGAACTAAATAATTTATAGTTTAAAAAATTTAACTAAAAAATGAAAAATAAATAATAGTTTAAAAAAACAAAAAAAAACACGCTTTCATAAAAAATCCAACTGAAAAACAGAATATAAAATTTAATAAATTTGATTAAGTACAGTGTCAAAAAAAATGAATGTACATTATTGTAAAAAAAGCGTGGGGTGCATAGTGTCAATAATTATAAACATTTTATTGACAGATAATGAGTAGAAGAATCATCACTTCGATAATATAATATCTTAAAAAGCGCTTTGAATACACCCCACGCTTTTTTTACAATAATGTACATTCATTTTTTTTTACACTGTACTTAATCAAATTTATTAAATTTTATTTTCTGTTTTTCAGTTGGATTTTTTATGAAAGCGTGTTTTTTTTAGTTTTTTTAAACTATTATTTATTTTTCATTTTTTAGTTAAATTTTTTAAACTATAAATTATTTATAGATATGTACAAAGTCACCTGACGTATAGAAATACATACATTAAAAAATGATACAGGTTATAAATTTAGGTCATTTAGAATAGAGAAACGATTTTTAAAATTATTTAATTATATTTAAATTAGGACACAACCAGTTGAGTTACTATGAAGAGGTAGAATAGAGTAGAGAGAGGAGTAGGTAAGGTAAACCTTTGACTTTCAGCGGTAATATTATTTCATTAATTAGGTAGGTACCTTCTTTATGTGTTCATTTTAACGGAGCAGTTAACCCAATGGCTTATTGTATTTTATTTAAATTAGCATTGCCATACAATGTGTATTCTAACTCGTATAAAATTCCAAACCATTGTTACTTACATGCACATATTATTATGATTTTCCTTTAACGAGTCTCTGATTTTGTGAATTCTACGTCAATAAATAAAATATTATTATAATGAATTATATAGATATATATGTACTAGCTGTACCCGCGGCTTCGCTCGCGTGGACTACAGAATACACAATCCGTCAGTTGACAACTTTTGGAAAATTGTTTTAAACACTTTATATGTTGAAAATAATACTTGTTTAATTTTTTTTCATTATTACAGCATAAAAAGTGGTTTAAAAATATTATTATATTTAATCTAAATAAAAAGAACGTCACAAAAACGATGCATTATGGTCCAGTGACGTCATCATTCATTTTATATGTCATTTTGTGTGATAACAGTGACAAGTTTGACAACTGGCGCAAGAGTCTAACGTTCATATATCCTGAATGTTAACGTCACGTTTTCTAATCGGCGTTTTAAATCACGTGACCCACATACAAAATTTTTTGTATTGTTTTAGGCTTTTAATCTATAGAACAATATTACTCAATAACTTACTTTAATTTTCAAACATATAGTCAACTCGCGGATTCGTACTACCCCCACTCCCGGTAATTTTGAAGACAAAAATGCTTATTGTGGGTGATCCTTAGAAGATAGACACAATTATATGCTCTCCCTGACTTTTATGTATATCTTTTTAATGACTATAATTATGAAGTACATTAATTAATTTGCTATATCTCTTATGGTTTACTCAGCGTAAGCCATTTAAGCGCCCGAATTGATTCACCATGACCAGTTTTTTTTTTTTTTTGCAGAACCATTATCCTTTTTTTTAAAATAAATGTAGCCTAAGTTACTGCCCATAACGTCAGCTATCTATCAGTGAACGTCCTGTCAAAATCGGTACAACCGTTTCGGAGATTACCCGGAACAAACAGACAGATAGAAAGACAGACAGACAAAAATTTTAAAAATTGGTATTTTGTTAAATGTATCGTATATACTTTCATATGCATTTAGTAAAAAACTGTTATTTTGACATTACGAACAGACACTTCAATTTTATTAATTGTATAGCATAAATTATTATATAATATATTTAAATGTTTTTGTAAATATTTTTTATAATAGCATATATTCATTCAGAAGCTTCTTCTAGATTTTAATGTGAATTCATTTAAAAGTAGCAATATTTAAATAAACGTCAATCAGCAAAATTGTAAGACAGGTCGGAACTTTGACGTATCCATTCATCAATTTAGCACACATTTACCCACTGCTGATTAAAGACCTGTACTCACTCATGCCAATGTTCTCGATCTTGCGCCATCCAGAGTTTACCCGCCACCCTCGCTATGTCGTCGGAACATCAGGCTTGCAGTCGTTTTCCGTCTCTAGGCTACCACTCCAAAATCACTTTGGTTCATCGTACGTCTTTTCGTTTTGTGGAGTGCCCTGCCCACCTCTACTTTAGCCTCGTGATTCAATTGCCGATATATTCAACCTTTATTCTCCACCGCATTTCTACATTTGGTACACGATCTACGAGAGAGATATCCAACATGGCCCGCTCCATAGCTCTTTGTTCATATTTTAGCTTATGTATATTCCGATCCAAATTTATCTTGACACCGACCCTTAGAGAGTCAGTGTTAAAGCATGTATTATACTTTGTAATTAATTCATGCTGCTATTTACTGACAGGTTGAAAAACTTTTTTGATGTGATTGTACCGTTTTCTATATTAATAACATAAAGTATTTTTTTCTAATAAATGTAAATGTTTCTGAAATCCACATATCTATTATTATATATTTTCGCATTGATATAATAATACGATCAATGTATTCCAAACAAGTAAATGTCATCACGCCATATCGGTATTATGTACAAACCATTTTAGGTCTTGAAAATTGTAATAAAGGCTAAATACTAAGATTTACTTAAAAGACCAAATCAAGTTAAGACGGTCCAATTGACTGATGCACAAATTCATTGACTTTGTTTTAATGATTACATTCAGTACCACTACCTACGTAATACGTAATAAGTATAATTTTCTATACTTATAATTAAAATGATTGAGGTTTGGCTTTGTCCGCGCATGACACATAAACTACTGGATGGATTTTAAGCATGTGTCCGCTATAGCCAAACGTAACTGAAAACGGTTGACATGCCTCTAACGTACCGTATCGGTATTGATATAGCTAACAACGGCTATCAGATATCTAGGTACTAACAACTGAATATGACGCGACGCTGTCAACCAACTTACATTATCACAATAGCTGGTTATTTCAGCGATTCTCGTGTCGCTATGTTGGTAACCAAACAAACAATAATATCCATAATAACCAAAATAATTATGCCTTCTCTCACTTTCTAAGCGTTTCCTTACGTGCAAAACAAAGAAGGAGCGAATATTGGCTAGCGGTTCAAATCCAGTAAAATTTTACTAATATTAATATAAACCAAAGGCGACCTAATTTCTATAACTCTAAGTCATAACTGTAATAAGGTTTGGAAGATCAAATTATAATGGTCAATTATGTCGACGAAAACCGTTCATTATAGTTTGACTGACCTATGAAAGGTTATATTGTTAAACTTTGTAGCGATAGACATAAAGTCGTGATTGGTATGGTCGTGAGCTACTTCAGTTGTTTAGTTAGATTTACAGTATCGATACGGCAGGTAGCATATTTACATTAACGGTTACAAAAGAAAACAATGCGCGTATTAGATAGTTGAAAACTTTCTTTGGTATCGATATTTGGCAACGGATATCAATACCGGTATCGAAACCAAATATCGGCTAGATAGCCGTTACCAGAAATAGCTGATAACGCCCATGGCTAATTAGATTTCGATCAATATTTTTTGTTCTACGCCTTGGATACTCGGTCCTTATGAAAACAAAAACGATCACGATATCTTCATAAACATTAATTCTATAGTTCACGCGAGTGAAGCCACGGACACAGCTAGCTTATAAAATAAATAAAATTGAAGTGTCTGTTTTTAATGTGGAAATGAAAGCTTTTTACTAAATGCATATTATGAAAATATATACGACACCTATAACAAAAACCCATTTGTTAAAATTTTCATGGCTGTCTGTTTGCCCCGGGTAATCTCCGAATCGGTGAGACCGATTTTGACGGGATTTTCATTTGCAGATAGCTGATATTGTTATAAGAAGTGGTTTAGGCTACTTTTATTTTAGAAAAATAATTAGGGTTCCGCGAAAATAAAATAGTGAGCATTTTTATTTTTTAAATAAACGGCGGGCAACCTCCGTGGGTGGTAGCAGGGTCACCACAATACCGACGGCATTCTATAACTCACGCGAGTGGAGCCGCGGACACAGCTAGTAAATAAAAACATCGCTGAATAGGCGCTCTGAGTGAGTTTCTTTTCTATTGTAAAAAAACTTGCTTCTTTAGGTACTATAATAATAATTCCTAATTAATATAAATATAACGGTGTATAAAATAGTTCTATTATTAGGTTTTTATTTACTATAGTAATATAATTAGATCTTGTTTTCGTGATTATGCTACTCTATATAAATACAAGTCCAGTAAAACGTATTTGAATTCGTAAAGTAGGTAAACAATTTCAGCTGGAAATTAATAGGCCACTGCAAAGTAGCCTTTAATTATAATGTAAATTAAAAGTTGTTTAGGCAATATATTATGTCGAAAGAGATAAAAATTAAAATAGAATATCATTATGTTATACAAGTACATACCAAAATTACAAAAATTAACGCTGTCATGAATGTACCTAATTATAATAAAAAAATTGTATGTGAAAATCATGTATAGTTAAGAAAGAAAGGTGTCCATATTTCTCTTCAGTATCCACTCAGTGGAAGTAACTTGAAAGTAGGTAACTCGAAAGACTAAATAACTTAAACAATTGCAAAAGTAAATTAAATACGAAAGTAAACTAAGTATGAGGAGATAAGAAAATAAAAAGCATTTTATTTTAATTAGGTTTTTTTTTCTACTGTGATCATTAATTTTAGTCTAACTCTTACGATGTACCTATGTAACTATTATTGTATTTCATATTATCAAAAACATAAATGTGAAAAAGGGCCCAAGTTCGCTAGCAACAACGTTCGAGGTAGTCGTTGTCACCGATAAAACAGCTGAGATCTAACGAGTGCTAAGTTTCATAGCTGTTCTTTTAATTATATCTGGAGGAATGTACCTACGTACTTCATTTCATATACAAGAAAAATCATTACTTTCGTTGATATGGGATTTGTAACTTGGCAAGTCTTAATTATTAATAAATTACAAGCAAAAAAATTGACTTCATTAATTACTAATTAATTTAAATATTTACTGACGTAATACATTTAATAACTTGTAAATGAATTGCGTGTATAAAGTTTTATAGAAATTCATTGCAATAGTCGCCACGATACTCTGAGAAACGGATAATTACTTGCGTAGCGTCATTTACGGAGGTCCTAAGTGTTTTTTTCATGGAGAAATGGTAGCATTACTCTGGTCGAGTTATTGTCTAATGGAAAGGGCAAAATAACATCTACGGTGTCACTAAGATATTAAATATTTATATCCTATACATAAGTACTTATATCCTATATGTTTTTATATCTACACCCATAAAACTCGCTTTGCTAATTAATGTTGAAATAAGTACTTATGCTGAGCTTTGTAGCTCTTTCGGTAAAAATTGTGTACCTATAAACCATGCCAAAGTTTCACAGCCAAACGTATCATGAATTAATTTACTTCATAACATAAATAAATCCAATTAGTTATCACTGCGATATATCTCAAACGCGATGTAGGTATGCAGACTATAATAATGGGTACATTATACAATAATTATACAAATGACGTAGGTGATGTAAATATTTAAAATAATTAAAAACATAATTTATTATCAGATTTTACAACATAAGTACGTACTTTCCGTTATCATACCTGTATGGTACTATATGATAAGACAACAATAGTTGGTATTGCATTTTATCCGGGATCATACTATGATTTTACATCATCGTTGCGTGTACTTGCTTCCTACAAGTAAATAAATCTGCTCCGAGTTACAAGTGTAAACCACGCCACGCCATTGTAAGCAGTCTGTATATGTGCAGCTTGTCGGGATGTCCGCGCGCCGACCGGTCGCAACTCCAGCCTCATTCGCAGGAGCTCAAGTGCCCCACGCCGGGTTGTGACGGTTCCGGACATGTAACCGGCAATTACTCATCACACCGCTCTTTATCGGGCTGTCCTAGAGCCAACAAGCCCAAGAGTAAGCCGAGAGACGGACAAGATTCCGAGCCACTAAGGTGAGGCGCGTCTATTTTTATCAAGCAATATAAATTATACTATAAGTACCATTTTCAATATTATAAATGAGAAAGTGACGTTATAAATGGGAAAGTCTGTTACGTTTTCACGCCTAAACCGCTAAACCAATTTCGATCAAATTTGGTATAGAGATAGATTGGCCTTGGAATAGGCTTATGTCGCGAAAATAAAACTTGAAAGTGTGAAAAAGGAGATAAAAGTTGTCTGGAGAACCCATCATTAGGCTATTTAGGGATATAAAAATGCATATAATTTATGATTTTGGTAAGATATAATGGATACATTATGGTTTTTGAAAATCATCCTTCAAGGATGTGTAACAAGGTCTCCTATAGTTGTATTTAAATCGTTGGCAGATTTTCGATGTTCGTCGGAGCGATATGTGAAAGTTTGTACGTATGATGATACTCAATCAAACAAAAACGGCTGAACGGATTTAGATGACACTTAACATACAGATAGTTTACAACCTTGATTAACACATGGAATATTAATATTATTTTGGTAAATTCTGCCAAATTCTGAAGTCCACGAAGACGAAGTCGCGGGCAGAAGCTAGTAATACCATAAAACTAAACCTGATTTTCTACAGTACATTGTAAACAAAATGCAAATATAACTTGACAACTAATATAAATACATTAACTGGGATAATGCTTTATTACTGCAAATAAATACATTTAAAAATATACACGAGGACATAATATCATCTTGACGTAATAACTCGCACGGCTAATTGTTCAACGTAATTTATATGCGACATTGAAATTTTAGAATTTTCGCATTACGTAGATAGGTACACGTTTCTTTGCATAACCACCTGCGTTGTCTACTCCAAGTAACTTAGAAAAATGTATTATTGTGTATTATACGTGCCTACAAAATAGTTTTACTATAAAAACGTTTACAATGAGTTTCTTGATTTGCACGCCGCTTAGATGCCCAATACCGGGCTGTGATGGGTCTGGACACGCTACAGGGAAATTCTTATCGCATCGAAGGTAAGAATCGCATTACTGTGCAAAGTAGATGTTTGTAAAGTACATACTCGTAGATAGATACAATGCAAAATTAACAAAAACAGTGGAAAAGAAAATACATTTTAAGGGTGGTAGGTATTTATATTGAATGTTACGTTTAATAGTGCCTCCGGATGTCCAATCGCGAATAGAAACAAAATGCGCGTGCTGGAAAGCGGCGGGACCGTGGAACAACACAAAGCTGCTGTTGCGGCGGCTGCGTCGGCCATCAAGTTTGACGGCGTCAACTGTCCAACACCGGGTTGTGATGGATCGGGCCATATAAATGGATCGTTTTTGACGCATCGTTCACTGTCCGGGTGTCCAGTGGCCGGTGCGGCCACTCCAACACCTCAACCAAAGAAACCGAAATACCCAGACGACATCACACCACTCTATCCTAAACCCTATTCAGGTGAGTCATTTTATATCACACTATATTCATTATTCTTTAGTCATGTTAACTCATTAAAGATTCTCGCATACAAAAACAAAAACAACACGTCATCGTGAATGATATTATCATAAATCAACATCGTGTAAACATTACTGTTATACACATGTTATCGGTTTATTATTCAGGAATGGATATGAACATGCAGACTGGAAACGGTGAGGATCTCATGACACTAGAACAAGAAATAACAGAACTGCAGCGGGAGAACGCACGTGTCGAATCGCAGATGATGAGACTCAAGTGTGACATCAACGCAATGGAGACACAGCTCACACATGGAGAAAGAGTAAGAAAAATAAACTAGAACATTTTATGTCCCGTCATATAATAAAACTAGGTACCTACTCCTCTAGTAAATGTAAGTTTTGTAACTTAATGTTTTTGTCTGGTAACGTAGATGGTACTGTCATGGCTTCAAACATCCAACTTTGAGTGCAACTAAACCGTCACACATTTTGTGAGTACATAATGCCTTATTTCTACGTTACCATCGCCTTATCTAATACTAGTACTCAGACAGATCTGTACAAGAATAGTCGTGGTACCTTCCTACATTTGAATGTCACCTTTGGTATTTATTGATTACAGGAGACCCAATCGATATCGCACCGGAATAATAACCTGAACGAGTATTACGAGAGCCTTCGTAACAATGTGATTACGTTGCTCGAGCACGTCAGGATTCCCGGCGGCGGTACGGCTCCCGTCACTCCGGCTGGAACGCCGGGTGCACCGCCGCCTCCCGGCCCCGGAGAGAAACCGGCCCACGACAACTTTGACTCGTACCTAACGAAGCTCCAGACCCTATGTTCGCCCGACGGATACTGTCCCGATGAGAACAGACCGATTTACGAAACGGTGAAAAACGCGCTCCAGGACTTTACAGTGCTCCCAACGCCCATTTAAGGCTCACACAGCGCCGCCGATTCGGAAAGACAGTGAAGTGAATAGTTTTTAACACAATTTCGGACGGCGGAGCTTACTAAATTAACTTTTGTTGACTCAGTGCATATATTATGTTGTTCCAATTAAATGTAATCCATACCAAAGATTTGATTGACTGTGCTCGGGATAAATCGTAATAATCGCCGGAACTCAGTGTAGGTACGTCATAGTTTCGTAATGAAACTCTCGCCTCGTGATCATACGGACGAATCTTTGTGTTCTACTATTAGGTAACGATGTATGTTTTGTAAACTGTTGTATACGATGAGTGACTTCTTTAAGGCATCATGTTAACACTCAAATATACATTACGTTCAACGTTTAATCAGTAAGCTGGACTCGTATTAAATAAATTTTTAACACTGTTACTCATATGCTTAAAAATAAAGTAACTTATTGTTAGGAAAAAAATTATGTGTAAGCGATTTAAACCAAATGAGTTTATGGAAGTATCGATTTATGTATATATTGTAACTACAATTCTACCTAATAACAGTTAAATTAATTGATAAAGGTGAAAATTCATTAAATGAAAATATGACCGTTCAGGATATTATAAAAAAAAAACTTTTCTGCAAGGAGGTGGAATGCTTAACAATAGATACTCTTTTCTACGTAATAATTACTTGGAAGCCTAAAGTCGATTTCAATACCTAATGAATTTCTTTGTAGAGGCACAAAAGTGGATTTAGTATTTTCTTATTTATGTGACAGACCACATCAAAGTGGTCACAGTTTTTTTTTTATCGAACAGAAGAAAATTAAATAATAGTTGATAAGAAAAACTTATTGTCTTAGAAAATCATAATACTGGGATTGTGCCAAATGCTGACGATTAAGAGCAGCTCCCGACCGCTGATGTATTAAGAAATAAATATAACTGTGTAAACAAAAAAGTGACTCCTTAGAGGACATTCTAGTCAGTTTTGTAAATAATAAAAAAAATGTGAATAATGTTAGTTGTCAACGTCATAGAGACGTTTTTATTTGTATTAGAAAATAATGAGATCTCATTAGATCGTGTAAGTTAATAATTCAGTCATTAAATTGATAATTCATTATAATAGGAATAAATGAAATAATTTCTTTGTTAGCCAATGTTCACTTGCTGTGATTATGTTACGTGTTATAACTTATTTATTGTTAACTTAATGGGATGTGATAGGATAATTGACTCGTGTTAATGTTTATTTGCTAACTTTTTAATTGATGCGCTTAACAAAAATGTTATATGCAATTTATTTTTATCATTGGCTCGTTAAAAGTCATAACACAATTAGGTACTTACATGATGTTTTTGTTACACGAATAATACCTTAATAAGTAATAATTATTTTATTGATGTGTTTCACTTTTGTGAAATTGAATCTTACTACACAGGAATACATAATATAGGTACTTTATCTAAATCCTATTGCTATGTTAACTCTGATTCTCATATACCTACGTTTCTGTAAAATATTGAGTATGTGTTGTTAAAGAGAATAAAAATAATAAAAAACAAGGATTATTTCAGTAGTTTGTTTTCCTTAAAAATATTTCATTTTATGCAAAATATTTTTCCCTAATAAAAACAGGCTTGCAATTGAACGAGAAGAGCTGCGATGAATTTCATTCAGTAGATGTTTCCTTGTCGTCAAAAACAATTATATAAATGTACAAAAAGTACTCAATTGTAATTGTGAAGCAGGGGGAGTCAAGTCCCTATGGAGCCAACGCCAACGTGGGGCATACTTTGCATAAGAAGAACGAAACTATGCGCTAGACAGAGAAATAATTATCGGTGTTTTGCGTAACTTAGATAAAGCATTCCTACACAATTGGTATAAATTTTAGTAGTAGCACCACAGTGAGGGCTACTTATTTGTATAATTTTTTAGCGATTATGCATTTTTTTCTGGCAACAAATTCTGACAATCACATTAAACTTGACGTGAGCATTATTGTCTATTGTGACGTATAATCATAGATTATTACCGTTTAATTGAGCTTGACATCAATTTTTGTGTTTTTACGCTTGTCACCATTTTTTTATGAAGTGAAGTGACATAAATTTAAATTCCGATTCAATTACATTTTTGTTTGTATCTTGTTTTATGTTTGTTAATTACAAAGACCTCGGTTTAAGTGTTCTATGTTATGAAGTAATAAATTCCCTGTTCTGTTCCCGTCAGACTTTGTTTTTCAGTTATAAGGAAGAGGCAAAAGAAACTTAACCATGCAGCCTTTGTTTTTAGGTACTTACAAAACTTTAAGATCTGACCTTGTCCCAACCAGTGCTGTCAGACCAGATTATGAATAAGTATAAAGGGGTTTTTGGCGGTATATTGAAGTGACATGTTGTGGTTTTTATTTTTAATTCATTAACTTAGGTTTATGACCCTATATTATGTAAAATTGGTGGCGTTATTCGTGATATAGTTTGGTTTCGTACATAAGTGAAGTTGATTATAAATATTAACTGAAAGCATTCATTCTGAGATTCCACAAAAACTTCCTAGAAAGTTCTAACAAGGGAGCCACCATCTTATTGGGATACTGAATCGTCCATAACACATGACTTTATTTCACTCGATAATGGCAGATAATTTCACAGATTAATAATGTAAATGTCACAGATTATAAATATTTGTTGCTTTCGAACAATAATTTACTAATTTTTACAGATATCTGCCTACTAATTTTAATGGTTGGTTAATTTTAGTAGTCGTAAAAATTAATCTAGCATCTAGATATCCATTCTCAAATGTAACTTTTTCCTGCGAGAGTCTTATGTATGTAGTTGCATTAGTTTTTGGAAGATTTTATAATGAGACCAATGTATTACCTATTTATTTAAAATAAATGGTTATCTTAAACTTAGTAAAAGATATATTTTAATGTTGAAACTGAATAGTAATAGGTTATTTAACTACATAATGTTGATATGCCTATCATATTACTGACTGCAGTAAGTAAAACCTTATTTTTTAAACAATATTTTCAATAAATAGCGTTGAAACTTGTTTATCTTAGCTAGATAAACTTAAATATTACCTTTAATTGTCACATACTGCCTGTTAGCTGCTATGTCGTTTCATGAGTGAATCTTTGCAGTGAATGTTACTGAAACTATACTGATAAGCACATTGAACTAATTGAACCCTAAAAAATCATACGGTAATGTACAATTGAAATTACTACTAAACTGCGGTTAATACACACAAAGCAGATAAAGCCGTGTGTTTCTAAACTTCAAATAATGTAATTACCTAATTCAAAATAAAAATACTCTATTCAGTTTTATCCAACAATACATCTCCAGACCATTACTGCCATTATCGAGTAAATTATAGTGTCATGTGTTATGACGATTTAGTATCCTAACAAGATGGTTGCTTCCATGTTAGAACATTCTAGGAAGATTTTGGGGGATCTCAGAAAGATTGCTTTCAGCTTATATTTATTATCCACTTCACCTAAGCACAAAAACCAAACTATATCACGCAAAACGCCTCCAATATTACATAATATAGGGTCAATAACCTAAGTAATGAATTAAAAATAAAAACCACAAAATGTCAATTCAAGTTCCCGCCAAAAACTCAACAATATTGATTTTCACTTTTAATTTTAATGTTCTTAAAACACCGCTTTATTAAATACTATTATAATTTAAAGCTTCCTAGTACGGCATATAATATTATGTCTGCTTAAGCCCGTTCCGCCTAGCGACGACACACAGTAAAAAATATCATCGCTTGTTCCTAAGGTTGAGTACTTTAGTAACTTGACGATTTCAAAATAAGGTAATTCGAGCAAAATCTTCCTTGTTAATCACAAAAATACCCCGTATTATGTATTGGAAATTAACGATACATTCTTTTATTTTTAACAATCAATTGTTTGATAGTGCTACTAACAACCGATTAATAAATATTTTGTCGATGTTCACAACACTATTTAATTTTGACGAATGTGACAAAAAAAGAAAAACAGTTTAGAAAAACACGTTGCCGTCCTCTGGCTTTAAAGTGGTTAGCAGAGAGTATTATATTCCTTGGTGGTTAGAGAGCAAAGACCAATATATTTATTGGAAAGTTAGAGAGTATATTCTTCTGTGTTGTCGTTTGTTGATTAAAACCCTGGTTGTTTAGTTTTTAATATTTTAATAAAGATTAGCAACGTTTTTTTAAATATTATTAATTCGTGTAAATTTCTAGTTTAATTAGAAACTAAAATTATCGTCTCTTTTCGTTCTAACCAATAATGAAAGACAAAAAACAGGTTTGTAATGTTTATTAAGTATGAAATGAGAAAAGTAAACGTTTATATGTTTTTTATATTTACATAAAATTAAAAAACCATTCATTCATTAGTAATGAAGGGAGTTCTACACAAAAAGTACCTGCGTTTTTATCAACATAATTATGTTAAATAAGTTTGATCTTACAGAAAGTTGTGAAACGCTACTTTGATACCATCGAGGAAAGCAATAAACTAAATTCTGAAACCAAAAGTGATGAGGTTCAAGTATTTAATGTTAAAATTACTCCAAAGCTGCTTAAAAGACAAAAATTCAAGGTGTGTATTGTTGATTCACTTATTTTTCCCTGTCCCGAATTCAAAAGTAGAATGGAGTTCATTACTTTCAACTGACATCTATCTTTATGAGGTTCAGCATGCAGGCTAATGCTCATTCTCAGTAAAAATATTGAGAGCCACTACAAATTTAATGCCCACTAAATAATTTAAAAATTCAATCTATATTACAACTTATTTATGTTATTCAGTGCAGTTGTTTTTCTTTGCTTTTTACATACTTACTACAACATAGAATATTTGATTTTAACATAAATTTATAGTTGAAAATTGATACATGACATATACTTTTATTCATGAAAAAAATGTTAAATTTAGTAATCTTCAATAATATAAAAATACAAATCCTTGTGCTCAAGTAAATTATTATTTTTAGGATCAAAACCACAAGTTTCACAAAAACACCTATGGTAACCATAGATCAAAACAAAGTAAGTATCCAGGTAAAGCCCCCATTGATCCAAAGAGATTGCAAATCCATTCTCGTGGTGAAGGTTTTGAAGGCAAAGGTGTAAGGCATCCTCTGTATCAATTAAAGTTGAAAAAAAGGGAGCGCAAGTTTAATTATGCACAGGAACAAGCAACCAGAGCAGAAATACTGCTGACAGAGAATCAAGGGTATGTCACTTATATGACAGATATTGTACAAAAAATACTGCAAAAACATAATTTTCCTTTTTCTCTTATACATTTAAATAATCCAACAGGAAGATTGAAGTAGAAGATGAAGATAGTAGCACATTGGGTATAACTCAGAAGATAATTTCTGAAAATGTTGACATTGCTGCTGCAACCAAAATATTTGAACTGGACCTTGAATTTGGCCCATACAGAGCAAAATATTCAAGGAATGGGAGACATTTGCTTCTAGGCAGCAGAAAAGGGCATCTTGCTGCTTTGGACTGGGTTACCAAGAAATTACATTTTGAAATAAATGTCATGGAATCAATTCATGATATCAGGTAATATAAAATAATATTACATTATTCACAGTTGTTTCCAAGAAGTAGTATATTTTCTATAAGAAATAAAAATGTATTATTATGAATTCTTGTCACACATAGTTTGTAGTAAAATTTGTGATGTAGCTTGTTTGTCTCTTGTAGACTTGTTTTCCTTGTTGTACTCATACTGCCATTTTTAAAACGAAATATGCTGTTGGAGGGTTCCCACATCATCTTTAAGGTCGCCCTGTGCCTCGTAGTCATATGTTGTGGAGCGACGATGCGGGGCACCTCTCAGCCAATGAGACCGCGCCATTGTGCGCGCGCGTTCTCGATAAAATGAGTTATCATGGCAGACATTCATTATTAATCCTTACAACTAACAAAATCTTTATTAATATTCCTTACAACTAGTATATTTTACATATTCCTACATTAATACATATAACAAATTACCTATTACTATGGTTATATCTTATTCCTAAAATGCAGTACAAAAAAATACAAAATACACTACAAAAATATTTCTATTTCGGCTCTCTGTCCGCAACATGTATGTTAAAAGTGCATTGGTATATGTTGCCTAAGATGACTCACATATTGGCAATAAATGGCTCACAAATGCAGCTGCCGGAATATGCGTCCGTAGCAGATTTTCAACATGGAGGTGGTAGTTAACTTTAAAAAAGGTTCACCACATTCATTTCCTCTGGAGGTATTCTTCTATTTAACCCATTGACAAAATAAAAATCTTTACCATGGTTGATAACAACACCATTGTACTACTGTCCTCAACTAACTTGCAAGTTCACCACTTGCTTTCCTGTATAGTTTTAGATCTATGTAAAAATGTATACTTCTGTAGCTTATACATATATTAAATAGTCATATGAAACTAATAATTTCAACTTATATTTTCAGCTGGTTACATGTAGAAACGATGGTAGCAGCTGCACAGAAAGAATGGCTTTACATCTATGACAACGTAGGAACCGAATTGCATTGTGTTAAAAAGATTGATAAGATAATACGAATGGAATTTTTACCCTATCACTTCTTATTAGCTGGAGTGGTAAGTATGAATTATGAAAGTAATGGCTTTTTTTTATTACAATAACTTATTTTGCTATTATTACACTAAAGGAGCATTTTTCAATCAATAGATAATTTTAAATGAAGAATATTTTTTGACTGATTTTCCATAGATTATCCGTCAAAATTATTCCTGAAATTAAGTTTTCTGACAATTGAAAAGTCGCCCCTAAACCTTTAGTATAAACAGAATATGTACATAGTAGCGAAACTGCGCTTGATTGTCGAACTAGTATGGGTTGGCTGACAACGTTGCGGGGCGTCGCGTCGCTCGAACAGACAGCATAGCATCGGTTTCGTCTCACAACTTTAGTTTCTACTAACATACTACATATAACAAAAATATAAAGAAAGTTACTCTAAATGTCTTTTTAATTCTTTTCTCACACTTTTCACTAATTACATGAAATATTCACACAACTTGTTACCTTATGTTTATTTCGATATAAGTAATGAATAAGACAATAATAGTTGGGAAATTTTCTCATATTAACAATTAAATGGTCTTTTAATACCATAATTACAATTTTGAGCTTTGTGGGGTGGGACGCGCTGTAGGTATTTATTTCTCGGCTTTTACGTAATATCAAAGTTATAAATTAACATATCCCTGACCTAACTCTAACATATTGTTGAATATACATTACAAATATTTGGACAGTAACTTATGGTTGTTCATATATATGCCGATAGAGATTTATTGGTATAAAGTTTATTAAATTTTTAGAGTGAATATGGATTTCTAACGTGGCTGGATATATCTATAGGAGAAATAGTCGCACATTATAACAACCGCCTTGGCAGAACATCAGTGATGAAACAGAATCCTTATAATGCAACATTGTGTCTGGGTAACTCTAAAGGTGTTGTATCTTTGTGGTCACCTACAGTGAAGGAACCTTTGGCGAAGATATTATGTCATATTTCACCAGTAACTGCAATTGCTGTTGATAATAGAGGAATGTAAGTATAATTTTTGTTTGTAATGGATAAAGTCAAAACTACTGGACCGATTTTAAAAATTCTTTCACCAATATAAAACTACAGTATCAGTGCGTAACATAAAAATTAATTTATTTTTCATAAAAATGCCGATAGTTTTACACAATGTATAAAAAATTGCCAACACGGGTGTGTTGGCGATGTTTGTCGTATAAAATTAACACGGGTGATACCATGGGGCGCAGCTAGTAATTTTATAATTACACATTTACAATTATTGAGGGCTCAACAAGTTATCTCCATACCATCCAGAAGAATGGTAGATTAAATTTGCAGCAACTAGCAATAAATAATAATTAAGCATTTATTGCATTTCACAAGATAACCACGTTTTAGATGACTTAATTTCTTTTAAGAGCTTCTTAAACCGAACCAGACAATAAAAGGATAATGTAAAGCAAGTTATACCGTCGAAAAGTTATTCTAATGTTTGCAAGAGGCTCCCATCAGTACCTACAAACACTAAAAATTATAATGACTGTTGATGTAGACAGACGATAGTACTAATGATACCTTTGATGATTTCATCTGATCCGAATCGATCCGGATTACATGTTAAATAACATCACATTAAAAAAACATTAATTAAACACAAAATCAAAACAGCTGATGCTCGGGAGAAAGGACGCGTGGCTTGCAGCTAGCGATCGTACAACAACAATTACAACATTTGTCTAAATAACTAACTTAATAAAAAAATATATACTCCGGCAATTACATAGATAAATGGGCATAAACTATTCATATAAAAATCTATTAGATTATTATTGTATACTATTTAGGAAATTGATGTTTGTCAATCATCATCCTGTGGTCTGTAATTGTTTTTTATTTAGAATAGTGCTATAGAGAGTGATTTTCCCCATGAAAATATTAAATGTACTATCTATTTTTTTACAGGTATATGGCTACTTCGGGAGTTGATAGAAGTCTGAAAATATGGGACATAAGAAACCTGGATGGTCCTTTACAACACTATAAATTGAGAACTACTCCTGTTGAATTAGAATTCTCTCAGAAAGACATGCTGGCTGTAGGGATTGGTGATATTGTTGAAGTTTACAAGTGAGTTGTTTTTATGAAAAAATCATATATGTATTTCCCTTAATATTGTTAAGTTAGAAGTAATTGGGGTGTAAGAAGTGTCAAATTACATCTTTAAAGCTGAGACGCCCAACCAACTTCACGTGCATGTGGTGCACCCTGCTTAGTAAGGCGGTATGGTAATAGCGGGGTCGTAGGGCTGTTTTGCCTGACCGGGTCGCCACCACCATGCATGTAGTGAAAAGTCAGTCATAGTGACAAGCTTTTACGTGTCTGTTCTCTAGTGTTTTAGTTATTAGTTGTTATTTCTTTTAATATGGCTTTCTGCCTATCTATTTTGTTTGTTGTCTGTTGTCACTATATTTTGTTGTATGTTCTTTGAGTCCTCATTGTAGTAATGTATTTAGATCACAATAATTTGCGATTATGAAAGCCTCTTAGCTGCCCTATCATCATCATCATCATCATAGACCTTCAAAATTCAAAAAGATTATTGATACAACATCCATTGATTTTAAGTTGGTGGAATGCAGCACTTACGCTTATGCGTAATCAAAGTTTAATGCAAAGCTAGTTTGGAAGCTGCCACAAATTGTAAAGTATTTTACCAAGATTTGTTTTCTTCTTATTTCAGTAATTGCTGTACACAAACTGTAGATAAACCATATATTAGACACAAAATGCCTAAAACAGTTAGTAATTTTAAGTTCTGCCCTTATGAAGATGTCCTTGGGATTGGCACAAATAGAGGATTCACTAGTATTATGGTTCCAGGTAAGTCTTTCATCTTATGTATTATTATAATATTGACGCACACTATGGCACCTTTAAAAAGTAAAAAAACATGTAATTTAACAGTTTTGAAATACTTTCAGGCAGCGGAGAGCCTAACTTCGATGCGCTGGAAAGCAATCCATTCCAAACAAAGACTCAACGGAAGGAGGCTGAAGTTAAAGCACTACTTGAGAAAATTCCTCATGAACTCATCACGCTCAATCCTTTCGAAATTACTGAAGTTGATGTGCCTTCTGTTAAAGAAATAATAGAATCTAAGAAAAAGCTTTTGGTAAGTTTTACTTTTCAAGTTCTTGAACAAAACAGTACAATTTATATAATTTTTCAGCTAGTGCGAGTGACGTCACACGTGGAGTCGGTACTAAATGCACCAATTAGATAAAATTCGCTTACACGAATGACGTCGGACGCTGTTATTGGGGTTTCGTCAGACATGAAGAACAGCACGAAATATTCCATCGTATTTACAATTAACAATATATGCAGTATTATTTCACAAAAAAATAATTTATTGTAATGATAATTATAATATTAGGAAGATTATTTTCAACAAATTTTTTTTTGTGATTAATGTCCAGTTGCCTATTGTATTTATTCTGTACTTAACAAATTCGTAATAGATTGATTGAGATTGTCCATACAACTGCTATAATAATTTATGGATGTAAATCCGCTACATTTATGAATCATTCACCTATGTCGAAAATACCTTGGGTTATATCATCAGGAAAATTAATATAGACTTTAATCACCACCTTATTAATTAAACACATGATGTTTTAGCATATCAAACCAAAGAAGGTAGATTTAACTCCGAGAAACAAAAATAAAGGCAAATCAAACATTGCAAGAAAAAATATTATAAAGGAAGCTGCAAGAAAAGTAAGAACTGAAAAGGATTTTTTTTTAGTCTCTTACTTTTTAATCCAATTATTAAAACATATCTTTTCATTTACAGGAATATGTAGATCAACTTAGAGAAGCGAATAAATCAACGAACACATCAGAAGAACATAAAACACGTAAACATGCATTTGGTGTGCTGGACAGATTTGTTTCTAATTCTAAATAGAAAAATTAAACAACATTATCAAATCGTATCTTCTTTTTATTAAGTATACATTATTTGTAAATTATGAGCTTATATAATTTTATTTACATGATTTCAAAATAAATATTCAACATGATCAAAAATATAAACTGAAATAAACGTCTTTTAGAAAAAAGTTAATTTTAAAACATGATCATATAGTTTCCCCGGCACCTGTCAACAATGTTAAATTGATTGGATGATTTAATCAAATGAAATTTAGGCCCAAATAGAACAGCTTCTTTCAGTGAAATTAATACCCGGCTGATTCTCAATACGCAACCAGTTTAACAAGGTATATCAAACAGCTCACATAAACCTTCCGATCCATGTAATGAAAATGAAAAATCATATTTTGTCACAGGGGGACTCAACCGAAGGAGATAATCTGCAACAAATGAACACAACATAACAATCATTAAAAGTAGCGACAAACAATGTTGTATACAAATAAGTAACCTATATATTTTTACCTGACTGGCGGAGGGTAAAGTTTTTGGGTGATTGTATCTGTCCGACTCTTTCATGCACAAAACTGACGACTATCTTTTTTAATCATATCTGCGCGAACGAGCTACGCTCGGTATTTAAACAAAAGTGCCTACCTATCTAGATAAACTTGTAATGCAAAACATTATCTAAATACAAAATTGCATCCAAATCGTCGGAGCCGTTTCCGAGAAACCAATTACATATCTATGATATAGCCGGACCGCTATAAGCGCGACCTTTGCTGACGTTTGCGGGACGCTTATATGAATATACACGGTATTAGATTAAGTCCCTATATCTTCAGATAAATCTACGCAAGTATGATGGATATTTAATGATAAATAAAATACTTTTATATAAATTACATTGTTGTCTTGAATGGTAAGCAAACTAATAATATTCTGAAAATAAAAATGTACTAGTAGCGAGCGGAACTTTGTATATTACATACCGTACATTTTTGTACCGTCTTTTACTTAAATATACATGTATAAAAATGTATATTATCCTTAATATTACTTTTAGACTTTTGTTATGAAGTACCGTATTTCTTATTGTGTTATAAATTTCTAGGAAAATTCATTTTTTTACAACAGATTATTGTATAGCAACAGTTTTAATCCTTAGTGTTTTATATTAATTTCAGCTTAAAGTGATTTTATAAGGACTCAATTTATTATTTATTAGATATGGAACCCAAAAAGTAATATGTTTGCAGAGTATTGCAGATATGATAAAAGTTAGTTCATCTTAAAGATAATTTTATGCAGTTAAACTTTGGCCTTTTATAGCATGGGTTTTGGACACATAGTTTAGATCATGCAAAATTAAAATAATTTAACACTCGTCTGCAGTATATAGTTACTTCATCATAAAGACAATATTATGCAGTTAAACTTTGCCCCTGCTTTTAAATTTTATGGATATTTTGTAATAACATCGTCGCTTGTGAGCCGATTTTTGATAAAATATCAAATTTAGTTTAATAATAAAAAACTCATTATCCTCAGAAGTTACGAGAACCGCGTTAATTACAAAAATTACTTACCTCCTATGCAACCACACAAGGGTCAAAAGTTACGAAAAATGTAACTATTTGCCAACGTTGGTATACACACTGCAATATGATCATATGCAGCACATAGTATGACAATAGACAGATAACATTAACAGTATTTTTTAAGCATGAAATAAGCCATAAAATAGCATAATATTCAAATTACTGACTCAAAACTCTTTAAAGTAACCAAAATATAAATGAAAAATTGTACAAAACTGGACAATGCCCATTCTATCTTGGTAAAATTATCTAATGTGTAGCAGTTACAAAGACAAAATCGCCCAAGCCCTAACGTCAAACGTCTAATGCTGCCGGCGGCCGGAAAATACTAGCTCATTGGCCGGTTTTCTTCCCCTCCCGCAACCCGCAGATATTAATGAAGGTCGCGCTAATAGCAGTCCGGCTATAGTATGTGTAGGTATTTGATATTTAATTTCGTATAGGTATCGGTATCGTTACATACCTGATAAATAAAAAATTAAATAAGATACAAGCAAATATAAGCAATAATTGCTTAGTTATCGGGTATCAATATCTTTGGTATTCCCCACTACGGTCTCAGAGCTTTCGGCGAAGGACAATTCGTGATGAAACTAAAGCACGGTGGTAAAGCATTTTCTAATGCCCTCCCGGCTAGCTACGACTCTCAAGTTGAAAGTCTGTCGCCAAGCACCTTTAAGTGTGTTCCAGGAGGTGCACTTGAGAACCACTTTCCTCACTAGATAGTGTGGCTTAAACATCAATTACCCTATAGGAATATCGAGCAATCGATTGTTAAAACCAAAGCAATCGACTGTTAATTAATTTAGAATACAGATTTTGGGGATTTTTTTGTGAAAACAAGGAATATTTCCGCGAATGGTCTTTTTTTAGCTCGTCAAGTTACAAAAGTACCTACGGTTCGGAACATGCGATTACCTTTTTTTTCACTGTCGTCTTGGCTATTCTTTACAAAAAAACACCGATTAGGTGGATTGTTCAAAAAACCGATGTTTTACTAACACTACCACTAGGCTTACAAGCACATAACATCAAGTGAGATTATGTTTAAACACTAAACCTATAAAGACTTAAAAAAATATATTTTTTAACTTACTACTGGTTTCAAAGCTTTCGTCAGAATTTTCTGTATAACTCTGCACTTCTTCATCGTCCATGGTATCACTGTCTCTCAATAGCTAAAAATTGTAAGCATTACAATAAAGTCTAGTTCACAAGTTGTTGAAAAATTTGGCAATTCTCGATACTGAATTTTTTTTCGGGATAAGTGTCAAAAAGTAATTGAAACCTACATAACAGACTTGAAATCATATTTTTAGAATTTTTGCTATCATTATTTTAGAGTTTGAGGTAGATAAAAAATAACATAATAGTATTTCAAAATTAATAATAAATATTTAGTAAATATAATGGTACTATTTAGGTTATTCTACGGACTAAAGATGCGTTGTTAATTGGGCTAAAGGGCATAGCCGGATAAGGAAGGCGACGGGCTTTTTCTATCGGCACTTACGATTAAATAGGGATCAAATTTAAAAAAAGCAATATCTCAGTTCTGAACCACAGGTCGTTTTTGAGATTTATTGGAAAAAACCTATTTTTTTATATTCATTTTTAGAACAGTTAATTTTTCGGATTTTATAAAACATGCAATAACCAAATTTTGACAGAAACTTCCTCTTATAACCTTTTATACTCCGTTTTTTAAATATCTTTGATTTTACGGAACAGTGTGAAAAAAAGTGATTTTTTAACGAATAAAGTTGTATTTAACCATACTAAATATTATTCTTATAGAAAATTATTTTAATTTAATTACTTGTAACTATTTCACTAAAAGCAAAATATAGAAATAAAGATTCCTATTAAACTACTGTGATACTAATCAAATTAAAAAGTATGCTAAAAGAATAAAATCACATTAATCTTCATGGCTATCCTCATTAATAGCTACAGTGTCCTTTATTATTAAAAATATGATTCAAAATGTTTAATGTTTTAAATATTATCTCTTTTTTTAATAAAAATATACCCAAAAAAACATATTCATTATCTTAGGCAAAATTTAAACAAACTGACAATAAACGCTAATACTTTTTTTGTCTAAACAGTCAGTTTTATTGCAAACCTCAATAAAAGGGAAGAGTTTTAGGTGGGATCTTGATTTGTTATGTTGTGGATTTTATTTTTATTGCCCTGTAATAATAATAATAATAAACCAGTTCAGCATATTTTAGTTATTTATTTATCATGAAAATATGTGACTTTCAATGTGGGTCTCAATGATTTTACAAAGACACTTTTTTAAACAGTGTATTTCTTATTGATATCTTGGGGTATTTATTTTGAAGTCCAAGTATGTTATATAGGCAATGTATGAGTTGCCGGTAAACTACAGAATGCCTAAGAGTAGCCGACATGTATGAAATAAAGAGAACTATTACAACCGAGAACAACTATTCAGAGAACATGTTGGACGAGCACAATCACCTTATCAGGATTTTTTTTCGGCATAAAAATCAAACTATATTACATAAAATGCCGTCAAAATTACATATTATAGGGATACTTTGAGATCCCAACAAAAACTCACACATGATATTCGAAACGAATCGGAAATGAATTTCATTCTTTGCCGGTTTCTTACTTGGTATTCTGTAGAATGCCTAGGCAATGTATGAAATATGAATCATTTCATACATCGCCGGCTAGCTTCTGACATTCTATAAAATACCTAAGGCATTGTATACATTGCCTAAGGCATTCTATATATTGCCTATAACATATATAATTGTTTAATATATTTATATACATAAGTTTAAATCTTATAGTACAAAATAAAACAAAGTTTTTGACTGATCCACTTCTATTTCATGAATAAGTCCTTACTTACCTTCGATTTTTCTTCTTCTTTATTGTCTAATAGAATGGCGCCTACTGATTCTGATGACTTTAAATGTAAGAAATATTTTAGATCAGAATGGTAACTAATACTATCCTGGAAATGTAAAAAAATAATGTTTACTCAATTAATTCAATGATTCATTAGAATCAAAGTTCTGTATTGATTTTGATCATCAAGTAACAAAAAATCCTTCAAGTTACTGGCACATTCAATAAGAAAGGTTTGCCATGCTACTAATATGTCAAGTAAATACTATTATACACATTATAGTTTGACTAAATACACTTAATTTCATTATAAAAAAATACATTTTGTTTTCATATTTAGAACTTAGATATGGATAATATTTTACATTATATACAATTTATTTATACTGTTTGTTTTCTTGTCCCATATAAATCCTCAAGTCATTCATCCGATTGCGATGAGACTTTGGCGAATTGTTGTACGCTCACCCATGAAGGTTCTGTATTAGTACAACTAGTTTACAATAGGTGGCGAGCAAATCGCCATTTCTATAAGCTCTCTCCTACTCACAGTGCCGTCAGGTTCTTACCATGCAGGCATGCCTATGGCATATGCCACAGAAATCGACAATAAAGCACCGAGCATTATATCAGTTGAATGTACCACAAAGCACTATAACAGGAATGCCAAGAGTGAATTAACGCTTGTACACCTTTTAGTAATTTGCGGCAAGTTCGCCAAGTATTCCACTTGCCTAGTGTGTAGGAACCTTAAAACAATGGGAAGGGAAGAGGGCATCTTCCTACTTACTATCCATTAGAAATTGTAAATAGTATGAAAATAATGGCACTGATTATTCAAGTTATATCGTCAACACCCCAACAGAAGCAACTATCTTTGAAATTTTATTTAGTTAGTCATATATCTAAATAAATAGTAATAAAACACTAGTAAATACCTTTTTTGGGTGAGTTACCCCAATGGAAAGGTCTGCACCCAATGGTGCTTCCAATACTAATACTTGATTATTTTCAAAACATTCTTCAATATCTGTATTCATTACAAAACACCAATCCTGATTGTCAGTATCGTCCAAAACATTTTTAATACTTTGTTTGATCCAGTTTAACCTTCTGTAAAACAGTAAAACTCCGGTATTGGTTTATTAAACATAATATTCATCTTAAATGTTAGTATTTAAAATAATCAGTGACCATCTTTTTATAATATTTATTACTAGCAATGCAACATACAAAAATATTTAAGTAATAAGAAATGTATTCATAGGATACTAAACAGTCACATGTTTACTCAAACAATACACTAAATATTTTGATAAACAACATTTTATGACATTGGTTTTAACCTTGGCATATGGCTGCACTATATCTAATGGAAAATATAGCAATAATTACCATTCTGGAATGGAGAACTAATGTCTACATATGTAATGTATAATATCTAACATTGACTAATTTATTTTAAAAGTTTAATTGTTTTTAAATACATAAATTACTTCAGGTAACAAAATTGTTAATACTTGTCAATTAATCTTTCATGTTCATCCAGACGGCTGATTTGCTTCCTTAGTAAAAGAACTTTTTCACCAATTGCATTTGTGTTGTAATCTGGTCCGGCCCCTCTAGAAAAGGTACAAAAATATTATAAAACATAATAATTATGTAACAATAATATCACAACACAATATGCTACAATACTTTGCTACCTTTGAAATTAATGAATTGAAATTGTTTCCATGGTGAATAGTTTACTATTCAGTTCACCGAGCTCAAAATTCGCCATAAACTTCTACGGGTACAATTGAAATTTAAACTTTTAAGTGAAATACCAAGTTACTGATCAGATCAATTTAGTTGCCTTGGATTTTATATGGCTCGAACATCAGTTAGGTAAAAAGAGTATTCTCCTTGCTATATAATATTTGTCGCAGACAAATAAGTATGTAGATAAGTTGAATCACAAATAAGTGTCTTGTAATCCTAATGTGAGATTGTGCTGTTACTTCTACCTGTTAAAATGTGTACGAGTTATTAAAATCGCGTCTTGCGCTACAAACAACTGTGAGCCATTCCATTGTAACTGCTAAATCACTTCAACTTTATTGCCCTATAAAATTATTAGTGCACTTACTTCCATTGTATGCTGTTTTTACTTCTTTTTTCTATCAAACCAATTCCTTCTAGAACATTCGTTATATCGTATATCCTTCTCTTCTGTCGCACTGCTAATAAATTTGTAGCCTATAAACAAATTAAACTCAAATATACTTATTTATAATTCATGCTCAAACGATTTGGACTAGCAGACAAAACAAAGTTCCACTTACTATTTTTAAATCTAAAACTCCATCTTTAGCTTCTTGCAATAGTGATACAAATTTAGTTGTGAGTAAACCCAAGGATTTCTCATACCTTTTGTACTTTGAATCAGTCATTCTAATAAAAAAATATTGCAGCTTCTATAAATCAGTATTGTAAAATTTGCGTCGCGCCGGGCGGCTTAGCGATACACACCAGAGACAAATAACAATTGTAAATGTACAGTGTACACACTGGTATACACTACATAGTAGTGTACGTTAAACATTGATAGACTATCAATAGTATCGATAGTTGTGGACAATCAAAACTATCAATAATTATTTTGTACAATCGATAGTTCATTATAAGCCTATTTTTCACCTCTAGAATTCTGGAGTAACGTCATTCTAACATGCGGGGAACTACCGAAACAAGTAACTATTGCGTAGAACAAACTATTTGAACCATTGAGGATGGCAAACCAATGGCACGCGTGTTCGTTGCTAGTGGTAGCACGCGATAAAATAATTTGAGCTTTTAACGAACCTACTCGTAATCCACTCCTCATTGGAAAAAAAAAAATTTAAGTGAAACTTTTATTAGATCGTCTCAAACTTTTTGGTGTGTGTTGCATGTCGCGTGACGGTCGGCCGCGGAGTAGGGATAAAGTGAAAGACGCTCGCTATTTCGTTTGTTTTTGTTAGTTAGTTTACTAGCGACAAAATAAATACAGCTATAATTAAAAATGCAGCTCAGCGTTTGAATTATTGCTGTATTTATTTTGTCGCTAGTAACCGATTACAGAATAATATATCTTCTTGTCAGTCAGTGACAGACGTCTTCTTTATCTTTTTCAAGACCTAAAAGTCAGCCAGTCTATCATAAACAAAATAGAATGTGGCTGAAGTAAGAACTATTTACTGTGATAAGTCGCCACAGTACGTTAAACATCGATAGTTTTGGTATTCGTTAGTTTATCGATTGTTCAACTAAAAACGTTTTATAGTAAAATAAAATATAAAAGAAAGGTGATTACAATTTTTTTAATGAATGATCACCTTACACTGGATAACAAAATCCTATTGAAAAAACGAAATCTTTGGCTAAAGAAAAGGGGTTTGCTTACACGCGGGTAAAGGCCTGCAAGATATTTTTAAGGAAAAACACGACTTCACCAGTTATAACAATTCGATCAGAATCCGATTTAAAAAAAGACAAAATAATTAATATCCTTATAAATGTGATGTTGTTGTTTGTGTTTTAATATGTTTATTTTTAAATGTGCCACGAGTTCCACTTTGTTTTAGAACCTCTGACCATTTTATTCATACCGTTTACACGCATTTGTATTGCTTTTTTGCCTATTGTGGCGTTAGTTATTTTCAATTGTTGCTCGGTCTGCTTAATTTAAATAAATTATTTATTTTCTAAAAAATAACAGTGATATTGGCTTGCGTTTATGTATGATACATTAGGTCCTTCTTACTGCTTATTTTTATTTCGCTATGCTTATCCTACCCTATTTTTCAATATTTATTTGTCGTAGGTTATTATTTGTAGTTAATTTAGCTATTATATCATCTCGAATTAATTCTTATAGTATTATTAATACCGGAATTCAATGTATCGGGGATTTTAAACGTCTGTAAAAGTCTATAGTTCTGTATTTTTTCTACAATGGCGTGATAGTACAGGAACAGAGTTCAGCTTTCCTCAAGATGTTATCTTTCTTTAATAATGCCCTTAAAATTTTACTACCAAAATTTTAGGGGGCTACGGACAAAAGCGAATATTTTCTTCAGAAACCTCTGTCGGTACTCGTACGACATTATTTGTTTAACAGAAACACGGTTTTAGAGGTGTAACGAATATTTCGTAATAGGTAGGTACAGGTATTATAATATTTTATAATACGCGCTACGAACTAATATACTAATAGGTCGGGGAAAAAGTTTCTTCTCATTTTTATATGAAAACTCAAGACATTTTTTTTCAAAGTTTATTTACATTTATTTACAGTATATATATGTATGTATATATATATAAGTATATATATAATATATATATATTCCGCTTTGTTCGATGACTTTCTGCCATTTTGTAGGTAGAGACATGATCCCGTTGCTGTAGAAACTGTGGGACTTCTGATCAAAAAAACGCGACAAATAGTTTTGGCAGTCCTCTCTTGGTCCTTACAGAACCTAAAGAATTCTAAAGAGACCGAAACAGGTAAAAATCTGACGGTGCAAGGTCAGGGCTATATGGTGGATGCACTAACCCCTCCCAGCCAAACTTTCTCAATATTTGCTGAGTAGCTAAAGATGTGTGTGATCTAGCGTTATCGTGATGAAAGACCACACCCTTCCTGTTGATCAATTCCGGCCGCTTTTTCTCAACTGCTTCCTTTAATCTCATCAGTTGTAGGCAGTAGAGATCCGAATCGATGGTTTTGCCAGGCGGTAAAAGCTCTTAGTGAAAAATGGCCTTCCAGTCCCATCATACATACAGCATCACCTTATTTCGAGTTAGCCCAGGTTTAGTTTTTGTCGTATGTTATCCACTTTTCATCGCCAGTTACCAATCTCTTCAAAAACGGTTCGGTTTCATTACGTTTCAATAATGAATCAATAGTGAGTACACGGTTCATTAGGTTTCTTTCAGTGAGCTAGTGTGGCACCCAAATATCGAGCTTTTTAGTATAGCCAGGTTTCTTCAAATGGGTTAAAACTGTTTTGTGGTCAATTTTCAGTTCTTGAGCTATATCGTAACTACAGATATGCCGACCATGCTCCATTTTTTTTTAAATGGCGTCCATTTTATTCGTAACAGGGCGACCAGAGCGAGGTGCAACTTTAACATCAACATTTCCGGACTGTAAACGTTTGAACCAACTTTGTGCTACTCTTACTGACACTGCATTAGGTCCACAGACATCACAATTTTTTTTCGCTGCTTGAGTTGCATTTTTACCTTTTGACGTGACAACGTCTTATAAATTGGTTTGCCGGGTGACACTTCAAGAAACTGCGTTACGCTCCGCTCACGTTATGCGCTCACAATGAGAGCGAGTGAGAGGCACGCGTCCCTTCCACTCGGGCATGGTTAGCCCGCCTAAGAGCGAGAGAGACAGACATAAAGTCGTTGTCACGTAAAACTTTCGCCCGTATACCAAGTTACCAGGCAACCAATTTTTTTTGTAATCATATTTTATAATGTATCGAATTTCTTCATTAGATTCACTCATTTTTACAGAAAGAAAAAAAAAGAAATGAAAAATAGCGGGTAACAACTTTTTTTTTATTTCTTATTTTTAATGTAACCTTTTTAATGTTACCAAAACCAGCCAGTTACTAATAGTATAGCCAAACAAATTTTATAACAAGTATAAACCTACGTTATGCGAAAACACTTTTTCCTCGACCTAATATGACACACGAATATCTACTACATTAATAATAGGTTACTAAATATTAGTTAAATAATAGGCACGCGCGTCTTGCGAGAAAGCGAGATGACTACATGATTTGAAACTTCGTATAGAAACGAGTGCTGGCTACTGGCATAACGTATGTACAGCTAGGTATGTATAGTAAGACAAAATTATAGACGTCGGGCTTCGTATGAAAACTGCATCGATCGGTAACACAGTAAGCAAGCAATGAGAACAGAATCACTATTAAGTAGGTACCGTTTTTACGAATATCAGTGTATTAGCTAATAGGGATATTAGTTATATGTATTCATAGATTAGTTTGTGATTTTTGTATTAGGAGGTGAGGAACAGAGAGTAAAGTTCCTCATCCGCCATAGAAAAGGGTGGATCCTCCGACCAGACGGATGCTATGTCTGGCGGACAGTTGCCCTGACGATTGTAGTTTTAACTGACTACACTGTTAGCCTTAGGGGCCCTATCCAAAAACAGAGCCGCTGCGGCTTTTACAGATTCACCGAACTTGGGGGCAAGCGCTTAGGGCACTCAGCCGCGACAATTCGTATAAAGAAAGAAACACATAAACACGATGTATCAAATTAAACGATACCCAGTACAAAATCGTGACAGCTCCATCTCTTATCAATACAAAAAGTAACCATGAAAATATTTGACTTATTGATATATCAACTGATCTATACAATTAAATAAAATTAAAGTGTCGGTTTGTAATGTCAAAACAACAGTTTTTTAGTAAATGCATTTGAAAGTATATACGATACCTAAACAAAAAAAAACAATTTTAAAATTTTTGCCTGTGTTTGTTCCAGGTAATCTCCGAAACTGTTGGACCGATTTTGACGGGACTTTCCCTGATAAATAGTTGATGTTATAGAGAGTAACTTAGGCTACTTTTATTATAGAAAAAGAATTATGGTTCCGCTCAATTAAAAAAAATCTGGTCATGGTGAATCAATTCGGGCGCTTAAATGGCTTACGCTGAGTAAACCATAAGAGATATAGTAAATTAATGTACTACACAATTGTGGACATTAAAAAGACCTACAAAAATGTCAGAGAGACTATACGTCTATCTTTTAAGGAACACCCACAATAAGCACTTTTGTCCTTAAAATTGCCGGGAGCGGGGGAGTACAATTCGCACGCGCATTTTCTGTAGTCCACGTAAGCGAAGCCATGGGCACAGCTAGTATTTAATATTTGTAATATCAAAATTATTTCTTTGTACAATCCTTGGCTCATCAAATTAGCAAAATATAGCTTTTATTTTTGTATCAAATAGCTGTTTATCACTGACGTCACTGTTCAGTAGTTATTGGTAACAAAGAATAGGTACCTACTATAAATTATAAAGGTAAATTGCCATAGATGTCACCAACAAAACTATTCATTTCCTAAACATTTTTGTAAAAAGTGGAATTTCTATTGAGTCAATGAACTTGAACAAACCATAATATTATGTACTAAATTCACTGAGATTTTTAGCCTGGTGCATATTAAAAGTGGCCATGTATATGCACTGTAGATAGTCTCTTCTGGTCCTCAGTAATTTTTTAAGTGAAAACTTATTTTGAAGGTACCTTTGTGATTTGAAACTTGATGAAACGAAAAAGCGACACTAAAAAGAGATAAACACATGCATCTCTAAGAGTTAACCTGTGAGAGAGAATATATTATTCACATTTAACTCAAGTACTGATTTTCACAAATATTACAACCGTTGAATTAGCCTAGCAGTGTGACAACCAGACTTGTAGCTAACATATGAGTCCTGCTGATTTAGGATTTTTAAAGAAGATATTTTTATGTTTTTTGTAGGTCTGACTTCCATCACATGTGAACTGCCATACATGTTTTTTTTCTTACATTATAATAGGAGAAGGAATTTTGTGTTTAGTGTTACATTGTATGCAATGGCAGACTTATACAGGAAAGACTTGCTCTAAGCCTTCGATGGGCTTAGCCCATCCCTTTATATGTTGTATCTACTTTAGTCAACAAATTAAGCCTTAATATTACTTAGATAATTTAATTGGAAAGAGCCAGAATAAAATCCCACAGTTTACATTCATTATCTTAAAATTAGTTTTATTTTACTCAATGCCAATAAGATTCACATTATCTTATATGACCTAACTGAAATAACTGTTTTAGCAATGTATACTTTTTTCTCTCTATCTCTAACATGTCTTTATATTCTTTTTGCATTAAATGTATTTTTTTGTGTTCCAATGACTCCTGCAGTTCCAATTTTCTTTTCCGTAATTCTAATTTCTCCTCTCGCAATTTTAAATTCCTTTCAAATAAATCATCACAACATTGCTTCTCTTCCTCCTTCCTTGTTAAAAATTCGAGCCACTGCCTCTCTAAATTTATTTTGCCTTGATTTCTATCAGATTCTATTCTGTTTGCTAACCTAATCTTTCGTAATTCAATCATGGCTTTACTTTCAGTTGATTTTATTAAACAAATATTTTCAGTTTCATCAGGTAAATTTATATTTTTCTTTCTCTGTAACAGCTCTGTGATTGTGTAAGAGTCACAATCAACATTGTAATGTGCATAAATATTATCCATCTCGTGGAAGTATCTAAATTTTTCATGATGTCCATTCTCTAGACATTGTTTGTATTTCTTTGTAAGTGCATTTATTTTCCACCTCACTTGGTTTGGAGACATCTGTAATTGTAATAATATTTTCTTAATATTTTTTTCAAGAATATGAATTAAAATAAATATTTTGTTCATTATTAACTTGGCTAATCTTTGTTTAGTTTAACATTATTGTTAATTTTTATCTTGAGTAAGCTCAAAAGTTCTTCAGCCCAAAGTTATTAATTATTTCTTTACCTAAAATTATACATACATCAATATTAAAATCTTTTAAATTTTCAGATACGGCTTGCCAAATCCCAGTTTTCTTTTTAGGTGTTTCCAACATTTCCAACTTTGACTCATATAACCTCAATAATATTGATGTTGAATTTGTGGTCCAAATAGCACCTGTAAAAAAACAACAAACACTGAATTGGCTTAGAAATTCAAAAGCATAAGAATAAAAAAAAAACAATCAATTCTAAGCAAATTGAACATTTCTCCTGGTAAATTCTCCTATGAATTATAATAAACAAAGAAAAAATAATAATTTACACATTGGTGTGCACAAAATTTAGTTACATACCCTGTTTTTCTGCATTATCTAATGTATTTGATTCTTTATTTAGCTGTATTGCAAGAGGATGTAATTTATTGTTGCAAAATGATTCCACAGCATTGTGATCACCTAAAAATTACCATTTTTATGAATATTTTGTTTTTCTGCATTATCTAATGTTTTGATTCTTTATCTAGTTGTACTGCAAGAATATGTAATTTATTGTTGCAAAACGATTTCACAGCATTGTGATCACCTAAAAAGTACCATTTATATGAATATTTCAACACTGACTGAAGCTCTTTTGGATTTGACTTTGCAAGCCTTTGTGATAGATAACCTGAAAACTTCAGAATTTCCAAAAAAAGTATTTCCGTGCTTTTTTATTCACAGAGGATTATCCTCCGTCTCAATCCCCTTCTCCTCGATCCTATTACATAATCAAAATCAGCTGTATGTAATCTAAAGTACAACCTTTAATAATACTTATAATCATTATGATTTTAACCTAATTACCGTCCTCTAATGTATCATTTTCATTGACTAATAATTCATTGTTTTCACTTAAATCCATTTATATTAGGAGGTACCTAATGATGTTTTATTGTTGAACTACACTACAACACAGAATATTCAATATTTAACTAAAGAACTTAAAACAAACCACAACAATATACTCTTTAATAACGAGAGAAACAAACTGACAAAATTGGTACATTGTACACTAACATCAAGTTGTCTATGACTAAACATTACATTGAAGTTAGGTTATTGGAGGGTAAAGTTATGTAAGTTAGGTATTTATCTCTCATTGACATTTTAACACTTTTGACGTTTTGTCAGCAATCGACGTGAAGTCACTAGGGATGTACCGATGAGAATCGTATACCAGAGTAACCAATTTTCTTTAGAAATTAATTCCAACTATGTAATCTTTTAAATTATTTTACGTTCTACAGGGAAGATAACATTTCTATGATAACATTTATTTATTTCATGAATATATACAAGGGCATTGGAACTTCGACTTCGAAGATACACCAGGAAACTCTTGAAAATCATTGAAATTGGTTTCCTTTTTTGTTAAACATTGTCTTGTTAAGGGTCAATTTTTCAGATGTTGTTCAATAAAATACACAGAGGCAGTTCAATAGAATGCCTGCTATTATACATTGTCTATAATATAAAAGGCGTAAAATAATAAATACATAATGATGAATACAGTACACAGTATTCATAACAACGTCTAGTTGTGTAATGTATTGGTGTCCTTATGCAATACAGTGACGTCACGATAGCGCGCCAAAATGACGGGTGTTTATAGTGCTCAAATACGATTAAATTATTTTTAAAATTTAAAATAGAAGTTTTTTTAACCGACATATTTTTACGATTATGTAACGATATAAGGCGCCAATTAAAAATATTTAAAAAAAACCCTATAACTACCCTATTGTTCGAGATCAACTGAATCAATAATAAATAGTTATAATCATTAACTGGTCACTATTGATTCGATGTTTTATGAAAATATATCGATACATCGAGTAAATCAAAGTTTATTATAGCATCGGATCGATTCGATAAATAGTATTTTAAACATCAAGTGAATTCAATGCAAATCGAATAAACCTAGTGTAGGCACAGACAATTAATCTACTAAATGCAAAGACAATACAATACTACGTAAGAACTAATGAACTAAATAGAGGAATCACGAAGATTAGGAATGTGGGTACTGTACTATCTATGAATATTGAATAGTAATTTGTAAACTTGACAATGTAATTAGAGTATGGTACTTGGACCTTGTCAAAAGTAAGGATAATATTGTTAATATAATTAATATCTGGATGGGATCAACAAATACTCAAATACCTATAAATTTATAAATAACAAAGATTTTACAATGATTTTACTATTGTAGTTAAGTTCATACTTCAGTGTAAAAGATGAATGACCCTCATGTTATTTTGTGGCTTGCTGAAACTGTAACTTTAAGCAGTGATGATAGTAATACAAGTAGTTGGAGTGATGTGTGTAGTTATAAATCTGAATCTTCAGATGAATACGAAGATGATGATGATAGATTATTTTTTCCTCTCATGCAATATTTAATAAGGCTTAGAAGAAAACGTGTTGACGACTATTTACATATCATTGACTCATGGACAGATCCAGAGTTCAAAAACCGTTTAAGATTGTCTAGAAAGACAGCTTATCGCCTGATTGGTATGTAGTATGATTATTAATGATAGTCATTTTATAAATTACTGTTAGTACAAACCTATTATCCTTTTCAGATGAATTAGAACAATCTGGCTTTATTGCATCTCATAAATTTGGACTAAAACCTTTGGAGCCAAAATTATGTTTCTACATATTTCTATCATTTATCGCCAATACTGAACCACTCACACCTATTGCAACTCGTTTTGATATATCCATATCATCAACATTTCGGGTGATTCGACGTGTGGTAGCTTGGATACTGACTAAATTGAATGATGCAGTGAAATGGCCTCAAGATTATAATGAAATTAAATCTATTTGTGACACATTTCATGCTAAAACAGGAATTACAAATATATTGGGAGCTATTGATTGCACACACATAAAAATTGAAAAACCTAAGAATGCAAGAGAATACTGTAATCCTAAGGGATATTTTTCAGTAATTTTACAAGCTACCTTTGATTCAAATATGAGGTTTACTAATGTTTTTTGTGGTGAACCAGGCTCTACAAATTGTACTCGTGTATTGAAAAAGTCACCTTTATACAATACTGCAATACAGAATAGAAATGCATTATTTCCACAAAACACTTTTCTTGTTGGTCACTCTGGATATCCATCATTACCATGGCTTGTACCTCCATTCAGAGAAAACAAAAGGTTAACACCACAACAAAGAGAGTTCAATTCTTTACATACAACTACCAGAAAACTTAGTGATAAAGTGTTTGGTCTGTTAAAAGGAAGGTTTCGTCGTATTAAACTATTTACCGTGTATAGAAATATTGCATTTATAACAGACACAATTGTTGCTGCATGCATTCTTCACAATTATTGTCTTAATGAAAATGATCATCTTGATGAACAAGAATAATTCGCTATATTTCAAAGTAATGTATAGAACAAAACTTTCTTTAATTAAGAGGTATCCTTGCTGTATGATTATAATCATGTGAAATTTATATTGGATCTATACAGTAAGAGAAGAATATCTTATTTATAGAAGAATATCTTATATATAATAAACCTTTCCAGCCTTTTTTAGCTATTTAAAAAGTTGTTTGTGATTAACCACAATATATTATAAAATCTAGTGGGAAAATAAATTTTACAAATAATTTGTATTCAATAACTATTTCCTGGTCAACATTTTATTTTAGTCATTGCCTTATTTCATGATCAGCTATTAGTTTTTTTAATAGAGCACATTTCTCTCTTTCAATCTTTAAAATTTCTTCTTGTTTCTTTTCTTTTAACTGTAATTTTTTAAATGCTAAGGACTGTTTTATTTCCAATTCCTTTTTTCTCAATTGCAAATCTTCTTCCCTTAATCGCAAACTTCTTTCATATCTTTCATCTCGTATATGTTTCTGTTCCTCTTGTCTTTTTATATATTCAATCCACTGTTTATCTAATTCTACTTTAGCTCTTCTTTCTGCTCTTAGCTTTCTGAAAGGAGTAGAGTTTTTATGTGACATGTTTCTTTTACTTTTATCTTTTTCAATTTCCTCTGGAGTTTGAATAACACCAGATGATAATCTGTAGTTACCACTGCTTTCACTATATCGCCCCAGAATCTGATGCATTTCATTAAAATATTTAAAGGACATCGCACCTTGACCATTATCTATACAGTCCTTATACTTTTTTGTCAGTGCATTTATTTTCCATCTTACTTGGTCTGCAGTTACCTGTAATAAATAAACCACTTTTTTGCAAGCTACTATTTTAGTACATTACATTTCCAGATCACACTGCTGGATTTTATGAATCTAAATAAAAAAGTTAGAGGAGAATGAACATAAAATGCAATACCTCAATATTCAAAGTTTTCAACTCTTCAGCTATTGATATCCACATTTTAGATTTTTTCTTAGGGTTGTCCAACATGTGTATTTTAGTTTCATACAAGCTTAGGAGCATTAAGGTTGCATTTTTTGTCCAAATTATATCTGTAACACAAAAATACCAGCCATTATTGCAGAAAATGATTAATTAATAAAAAGTAAGTACAAAAACTTACATACTTTGTTTATTACTTTCATTTATATCCATTTCCTCAGGATTTACAGTAAGAGTGTGATTGTATGTTGTCATAGCCATATTTGGCTTATATGCTGTTGCTAAAACAAATCATAAGATTAAATATTTTTTGTGAGTTTCCTATTGCACATATTTTATCAGGGTGAAGAAAAGTTAATGAAAATTTTATTGTTTGTTATTGTTTACTTACACTGATTATCCAGTATAGCCAACACTGCAACATTGTTATCAATATTTTGGTCCATTTTTATTTTGGGTCCGACGTTTATCTATTCAAAAGTGTGTAGTCATATCCATTATCTAAGGGATAAACATGTTATTATACAATGTGATTTATATGTAATACGGTGTCATAACATAACGTTTAAACACTATTTTTGCGAAAATATAATATAGATTATCTAAATTAGTAGTGGTGGGCGACTATGAGTTAAACTAATGTAATCATTCGATTATGTAGATATTTCGAGTTATCTCGATTATAACCATTAGTAATTTCTAATATTACTAGTTCAATTTTGAGTGATAATTCATTCATAATGGAGTCTCTGATGTATTACCCAAAGGTGGAGAAGCTAAAAAAGGTCAAAAACCTAGCATTAGCAATTATGAATGAACACTCATAATTGAAGTACAATTAGTAATTGTTAAATGCTATAGGTACTTAAAGGTTAAAGGTTACATAATTAATAGTTCCTGTAAAAACTTTATTTACGAATGCGCGGACTTTTTTTAGCTTTTCACTCTCGCCAAACTCTGGGTGATTTATCAAAGACTCCATTAAGAATGATTTGATTATAAATTATCAGTCATATTCTAAATTTCTCGATTATGTAAATCATTCATAATTGAAAATTTTTATAATTGCCCACCTCTATAAATTAGCGCATAATGGTGTTTACAATAAATTGATTATCATTAATCGAGCTATTTAATTGCATATAAATAATTGATTACGTAATCAATTTTGAAAAACTATCGGATACTTCTGGGCCTGATTGAAATAAGTTAAAATATAGTTTAAAAAACGAATATTTTTTGTCTGTCTGTATGTGTGTGTTTTTGATTATAACCAAAAACGGCTTGACCGATTTTTATTATATTGGTACACTGCAAATATATGTAATAAAGTTATATGTCATTTGTCAATTGATAGGCGTAGACTTGTGTAACTCATGGATGAATTGTTCAAATGAACTGCTCACTTCGATTGATGCAAATGAAGTCCTTCATCTCTCCTGATGTGTTTCGTTCAGCAGTTAACCACTGACTTCGGGTAGAATGACAGATGACATCTTGGCCCTTCCTTTACATTTCAGAATTGGCAGTACGGATCAATTCCTTCGCCTGTCCTATTGGACGAATATTACTACTACTACTACTTGGCCCTTCCTTTACGACTCTTTGTCACTCTTTTTAACAAGGTTATCGCTTTTTCTCGTTTATATTTCCACATTTTTATTTATTTATTTGTAAACTAGCTGACCCGGCGAAAATCGTACCGCCATATTTTATTAGCTAATACGGATATTAGTTAGATTCATAGACTAGTTTGTAATTTCTGTTTAGGTTAATTATTCATATTTCGTATTATTTTAGTGGTTCCTTCAGTTCCTTGTAACTAGCTGCGATTATATACATGTTATCGTATCTATATATTTTTAAGAATTTCAAATTTCAATATTTATTATTTTGTGTTTAGAATCTACTAAAAAAATAATCAATTGACGTTTTGAATGGACATATATAAAAATCTATAATTGTAGTACATGACATAGTGATATTTTTTAACCTAATATATTTTAATAATGCAAAGATTTTGACGTTAACGACAGTCTGTAATATATACAAATAATAAAATTGAAGTGTCTGTTTGTAATGTCAAAATAACAGTTTTTTTTTTTACTAAATGCATATGAAAGTACATATGATACCAATAACAAAAAAACCATTTTTTAAATTCTTGTCTGTCTGTTTGTTCGGGGTAATCTCCGAAACGGTTAGAATGATTTTGACCGAATTGTCACTGGTAGATAGCTGTTTTTATAGAAAGTGACTTAAGCCACATTTATTTTAGAAAAAGTATTAGGGTTCCGCATAAATAAAAAACAACTGGTCATGCTGAATCAATTCGGGTGCTTAAAATGTCTTACGCTGAGTAAACTCTAAGAGATATAGCAACTTAACGTACTACATAATTGTAAGCATTAAAAAGACCTACAAAAAAGTCAGGGAGAGTATACGTCCATCTTCTAAGGAACACCTACAATAATCATTATTGTCTTTAAAATAGCCGGGAGCGGGAAGCAAGATTCGCGCGGGCATATTGTAGTCCACGTGAGCGAAGCCGCGGGCACAGCTAGTTTATTAATACGAAAGACAATTTAATCATTTTTTCATTTACATTAAATAATAAACATTGGGATAATAATAATAAAATTTTACACCATCTTTTATTTCATACTCATATTCTTTATGTAGAGAATAGATACATTTTATATCAGTTTTAGATTCAAGTAGGTAGCGAATAGCGATTAGTGATCGGTGACTATTATTTGTCTAATACCAAATAATAGGTACGGAAACTTAATATGACTTAACTAATATATTCTATTTTAGGAATACCAAAATATCAGCCTAATATAACATCTCTATTTTACAGTTTGGCGATTTTAGAAAATGATATATCATATTTTTTGTACTTTGGAAAAAAAAAAACTGAAAATTCTAGATAGATTTTATTTTATGTCTTCGCATTTTTCCAATAGGTTTCATTTTAATGCACAGACTGGATTCTTTAAATATTATGATGATAGCTCATTGCGTCACGTACTGTAGGTCACTAATTACTAACTGTCACTAATTAATCTGCTGTACACTAAAGCACAAATTCACTAAGAAGTTACGTTGATACTTAAAATACTTTCATCGAATAGAGATTGTTACAACCTTAAATCATGTTGTGTGTTTAAATCACATACGCAATTTGTGTAGCGCAGTCACTGCATATGAGAAGAATAATTTTATTGTTTAAGAATCGAAAATTAAACATTGGTTTTTTTGCAAAATCTGATAGTAATCTATTGACTTTTGATTGTTTCCTAGTACTGAATATATTATTATGATAGAATCTTGACAGTGAAGAAAAAAGGTTATTGCGTGTGCTGAAGGTTGCGTACTGTAATAACTTGACGAGTGAATAAAAATGCCTTTCGAGTAAATTTTTGTTGTAGTTACGAAAATACCCCGTATTATGTATTGGAAATCAACAATTGATTGCTTTTTTCATTAATCAAGTGTTCGGTTGAGTTAATGATTATCGATTATTGATGTCTTAGCACTCGTAGCAACACTAACCGGTAGGTATTCAGCAGAGAAGTATTCGGTATTCAGTATTGTACTACTGTACTAGTACTTTGTAGTTATTACACTTTACACATTAATCTCTTCTTTTACACTTTATTGCAGCGTTGCCAGAGCGTTACTTTTGTAACATTTTGCGTTACTTTTGACCTTATCGCGTTACTCATGTGATACACAACTCAAAATGTTACTTTTGCGCTGCTTTTCGTGGTGGAATATAAAAATTTGTTTATAAAAATACTAACCAAAAAATTAGGTAAAACAGAACGCAACCAAGTTGATACTTAACTTTGACGGAATTTTCCCGAACATATTCTTTATCTCATTAAATGAGTAAGTTATAGAAAGCAAATGACAGGCAGTCGCCATTGTAGAATGCTTAAACTATGTTATAAAGTTTACATAATCTTTTTAAACAGAATCTGGATTATAAGTTTTCATTTGTATGTATATGTAGCTAGGCTATTAGTTCACTATTAGGCTAGCTATTAGCTTAGTAATTAGCTTCTTACCTACTTTTGTGTATGAACTATTTTAGTATCGAATCAAGTAATATTGTTTGTATACATATGATGTTTTTTGTTATATACTCAACTTAATACCTTTAGCGGAAGTGAGGAACAGAGAGTAAAGTTCTTCATCCGCCATAGAAAAGGGAGGATCCTCTGGCCAGACTGGTGTTATGCCTGGCGGGCAACTGCCCGATGGTTGTTTTTTTTTTGAACTGACTACACTGTTAGCCTTAGGGGCCCTATCCAAAAACAGAGCCGCTGCGGCTTTTACAGCTTCACCGGACTTGGGGGCGAGCGCTTAGGGCACTCAGCCGTGAAAGTTTGTGACGACCCGCTCGAGGGTGCCAGAGTGGCCGAACTTCGGCTCGGGCGGTCGTCGCGAATGCGAAAAGGTCGCGATCTATCTAATTCCCTAATCTTAAAAAATTCGAGCTAACTAACATATACTCATATGCATGTTCCCCTCCTCCTGGGAGGAAGGAGGGGACCATGCGTATGTGTATTTAGTAATTGGAATGGTTTTTCTACACTAACTAGCGCATTAGTCTAACTAGCGCAAAAAAAGAAAAAAAAAGGTCCCTTACAGAACCTATGTACCTGTGTGGTGTGCACGTGTGTGTTCATACGTGTGTAATGTTGTATGTGGTTAGCTAAGTGTTGCACGTATAGTGTCACTTGTATCGCACGGGCGGCTGCCTGACCCAAGGGCTTCACACCGAGGAACGGACCTAGGCTTGGGTTGCCGCTAGAGAGGGTGGACGTGACGGGTGTGTGGGAGCGAAGTTAACCGCCCGTCCTCTGCGGAGAGAACGTTGGTTACGCGGGCGTGGGCGGTGGCACGCTCTGTTTGGAGATACGGTGGCATAGAACGCGTTAGCTGTTTCGATTTGGTCGAGCGGGTCAGTGAAGATATTACGCGGCCGGCGTTTACTCCGGCAGGCATTGGGGTCAGGAACATATGAAGTTGCCGCTTTGATTAAGGGATTCGCGTGGTTCGACGCGGTGTCGAAATAAGAGCGAGAAAGGTGTTTGGCATAGGCATGTATCGAAGGAAGGTCCATATCTCTATGGAGATCTTCCATACGAACATACCAAGGGGTGCCGGTAAGGCGGTGTAGAAACCTATTCTGGATGGTTTGTAAACGATCCCAATTATATCTTGGCATATGTGCGAACACAACGCAGCTATATGTCATAATCGGTCGGATACACATCTTGTAGAGCGTAAGCTTGTGTCTCGTAGACATTTTGCTTGCAGCACATAACAGAGGATGCAATCGGGCGGGCCCGATGGTTGTAGTCGGGTTCTTGTATATATACTCAATTGTTGAGGTAATTTCTATAGCGCGATGTAGGATGCGTCGTATGTGGCTCGATAGATGTCGCTATGTGTCGCTATGTCGATGCGTCAGTTGTGGCAGAGATGTCGCTACAATACGTAAGGCTCTTTACACATTTCGGGAATTTCCCAAAAAATAATAGATAAGTTTTTGGCCTAATAAAGGTAACTAAATACAGGCGTTTTTTCCACTGTCCACTTGACGTATCCGCTTAGACACAATGTCTAATTTTTAGTAACGATATTTAGGAACACCGGAGCTATCTTCGTGGCTCCGGTTTTATGAAAAACGGTATTTTTATTTATTTAATTGCCTTGTATGTCAATTATTTCTGTATTTTACCGAGGTGGTCTCAGTATTTTCGTAAAATTTTATTTATTTTTACGCTCGCTTTCTCGTTCCCGCACTCTAGGAAATAGAAAAGGGCAACAAAAGAGGTAGATAAACCCAAATCATGAACTGTATTGCAAGTTTGTTGCATGTATTTTGTAAACCTTACCTAATTGTGATCTTGTTTGACTAAGCTGAGTGGTAAATAAAATTTGGTGAATGAATAGGTACTGAGTGTAGATAAAGTAATTGACATTAATAGTTCTGGTAATGTAGTTTGTATGCATGTATGTAATGTAATATGTAAAAAGGTACAGGTAAGTACTCATTTGATTCCTAAATAGGGATAAAATTGGGTTTTTTCGACAATTATCAGAATTCGTTACGTATGTGATAAAAATGTTACTTTTTGAGCAGTTTTTTGTAACTTTGCGCTATCGGCCCCTGGCAACACTGCTTTATTGACTTTATTGCACAGACTACTTTATTGTGCTACGTTAAAATACTTAATTTTTTGTACTTTTAAATGTTAGTATAAAATTAACGGGCGATATCGGTTTCTTGCCAAAAATGGCTAGTTGTGGTGACTTTTTAAAAAGTCAATTTCCATTAATTGACGAAGAGCTAAAAAAATATGTCGAAGGTAAGTTTTTGTAAAGGTTATAAATCTTTTTTTTTATTTTACCTAAAAAAGGTTTTATGCTTTTTTCTGTCTGAAGTTATCTAATAGATGTTTTCAGATATTCTGGACAACAGTGCTGGAGAATTTGAAGACACAGAAGAAGTGTATGAGGCTGTGGGTGAGGTGTTGCAAGGAATTTCAGGAAAATCCGAGAAAGATATAAGGTTTTATTTATCTACACGTAATTTCCCTAATACATATTTTTAAACAGAATATATTTTATCTCGGGTTTAATTTTTTCTCTAAGTTAATTAATACTAGAGCCAGCCAAGGGAAATAAATAATACCTATCTTAATTATATTTAATTACTAAATGATGTCTCCATTCACAGAGTTATATGTAAAAAGCTCCTGCATATGCTACAGCCAGACAAAACTTCTGGTAGTAATGGACCCAGAAAAGTGTTAGATGCACCAATACACTTAGCGTCTATGACAACAGCTCCACATGAAACAGAAGAGTTGAAAAGTATATGGCTACAGACTAGAGATGATAGTTTAGTAAGTAATGCGTTTTACATAGAATACTAGTCAGTATTATTCACTATAAGTGAATTTAATACTTGTAGATATCATTTTATCATGAGGAAAGCTTCTAGGTGGCCAAAAAGATTTAATTAATTTTTGTATTAGTTTTTTATAATATACTGTATAAATTTGCAATGCATAATATGAGATGTAATTTTGCTTGAATGTGCATTTTGCAATTTGCTTACTTTATTAATAAAGTAAAAGGCCCTTTTTAATTCTCTGCAAACAATAACTTTTCTGAAATATATTAATACCTTAATAGCAATTCACTTTTGACAACAACTGTATTATATATATTTCAATTTTAAACAAAATTAAAAAGTAAAAAACAGCATTCCAGTGGTCAATAACAACTGTCATAATGAATATTTTTAACATTGGACACAAAATGTATGAATATACACCACTAATGACTTTTCAACCTTTTTATCATTTTTGATTTTATTATAGCTAAAAGTTATGCCACCAGAAATGTTTCCATGATCTGGGTTGATCTAAGCACATAATTACAAGTAACAATGGCAGAGGAGGTTTTTCTCATGCACCCCAACTGATAACATTTAACCTTTTTTTAAAAGGAAGCTTCTCCATTTTTCTTGCATGTTTGTATGTGTGTTATTTGTAGGGTTCCATACTTTATAAGGAAAAAAGGAACCCTTATACGATCACATCATAGTCCGTCTGCCTGTCAACTCTTTTTCTCAGGAGGTATCAAGATAATTTAGATTATGAAATGAATATCAAATACTCAGGTCTGCAATCCCTTGGAACTGTAAAAAATCAAACTTCAAAGTCAACACAATCAAAAGATATGGCTGTTTATGCTGCATATTTTAATACTTGCAAAGGTGATAAAAACCTATAGGGTACTTCAAGTTGACCTGGAATCATGAAATATGGCAAGAAGCAATTCCTTATAACACAAGTAAAGGAAAAAAAACTGAAAACCATAAATTTGTAATTATATCACAAATTATTCATCCTAATTAGTTTTTTATTTGTATAACAGTGATGAGCCAGTCGTCTTCCAATCAATATGTGTTTTTATTGCTTTGTTCTATGGTTACAGTCTCGGTAATAAAAAGGTCTGGTTCTTCATGGAGAAAATGTTTCACCTAACAAGTACATACTTACTTGTGCTTGATAATTCATTGTATCCCAATGACCTAAATATTAAAATGCTAAATTATATTTAAAAAAAAATAGATACTCAATAATGGGCAACAGAAAAAACATTGAACATGAACAGAACATAACAGTAACAATGAAATTAATAGAACATTCATTGTTTGGTATTTCTAGTGGTAGTGATAAGGAATAATATGTTTAATGAATATGTATTTACCTAATTGAAATGTTAATTGATTAAAAATTTTAAACAAATAGTATGTAAAAACTTTCAATATAATATATGTAAAATACAATAGGAAAATTCTATTGGCTGTACCTCTGGACACATCTTGTATCATGTGTAGCATTGTGTAATGTATCTGTACATGCTTTACGCACGCATAGGGATGCGCACACAAATGAATTGAACTGTCTATATCTTCTATATTGATATTCAGTGTTACCCTAAATTGTTTTGCTAAGTGTTAATATAAAAATATAATGGTTTTTATTATTTTCTCTTTAAATTCTCATTTGTGAATTGTAGAAAGGTATATACATGATATAAGATTATTTAAGTATGCAATAACCTTGTAAAAGTTATGTACACATAAATAAATAAAGAACCTCATTTTTGCAAGTTCATTAAATATAATTGGGCCTTATTTTTTTTTTGTATTTAGTGTAAAACTTACATATTAAGGTGTAAATGTTAACAGCTATGTGTTTTTAATAAATTAGGCATGTTATAATGCTGTTTATTGTGCAGTAAAACAAATTGCAGTTTAAATGTTCTGTATATATCAAAATTTAAATAACAGTATTATTTTCTATAGAAAGTTGATGCTAGAAAGTTAGAAAAGGCTGAAGCAAAATTACAACAGAAACAGCAAAAGCATAAAGATGCTAAGATTCCTGTTGTGGTACCCGTCCTCCAAACTGCAACAGCATCACAAGTTACTTCTAAAAAGGATAGCAAATTGGAAGCAAAAGGAACAAATAGAGCTCAGGATATCAGGATAGAAAATTTTGACATTGCTTACGGAGACAGGTATTTATTTTGTGTATTTTATATGAAATGTAAGGTAAGAAATATTTTTTCAGTCAAGCACATACACATGTCAGTATCAAATTTTTTTAACAGACTTAAAAAAAAGATTGATGTTACTCAATTTGAATGTTTTTTTTTAAATGGATGCTTAGCCATAACTTCTTTGTTTATGCACCGATTTGGATGATTCTTTTTTTGTTGAATAGAGGATACCTCAAGGGTGGCCATTTTAATTTCATTAGCATTGAACCATACACTTCGAAGATACACCAGATAACTTCTGAAAATTATTGAAGTTGATTTTATTTCTTTTTAAGAATGATCTTGTAATAAATAAACAATTGATATATTTTTTGTAAAATACTGTCTTAGATATAATTATGATAGTTAAGCCTTTTTTTGCATTAAACTACTGGGCATAATTATTGTTCTTATCCCAGGAAGACTACAGACCATAATAATTAATCCTTTAGTCTCTTTGTGTGTTGGAAACCAATTTATAGAATCTTTATAGAATATTTTATTGTATAACATCAAAAGCGGCAAAGTAGGTATGACAGATAACTTGCAAATTCAAATGAAACAAATAAATTTTACAAGGACTCTTAATAGGCATCTGGTGAACTCTTTTTGCATAGTGGGTGGGTTCTTTCAATCCTTTAATACCTGTACCTGTAAACAAGTACCCTGAACATATAAAGTAAATGTGAGTGACGTTGGTTTGGATGTCCTGAGATGTTTTTTGAACTCCCTAATTTTCTTTATAGTTCTTCTATTAATTAAATGATAATCTAAGCATCTATGTACATTATTTTGGTATTTTCAATATTTTAGAGTTTTACTACAAGGTGCTGATTTAATATTAGCATTTGGTCGACGGTATGGTTTGGTTGGTCGAAACGGCCTTGGCAAGACAACCCTACTTAGAATGATCTCCAGTAAACAGCTCAAGATACCTTCACATATATCAATATTGCATGTGGAACAAGAGGTTGTTGGTGATGAGACATTGGCATTGCAAAGTGTACTGGAATGTGATACAATCAGAGAGAACCTGTTGAAAAGAGAGAAGGAGATTACAACTGCAATTAATAACGGGTGGGTATATTGAATCATTCTGCTTTTTATTTCTGTCTTAAGAAAATGTCCTATCCTTATCATGTTGGTGCATTAAATTTTCGTTTACAGAAAACTCAGGACAGCTGTAGATCTAAAAAAAGTACATTTTAATAATTGCAATATCATTTTCATTACAAACTTATATAAATTTTCAAAAATACCTGGATTTAAGATATTTTTTGAGATGCTGTAAACATGTTGATATTGTTTTTTTAGACACTTTTGTAGAGCAAATATTGGAATCGCCCTAAACTTAAAATCTTGTTTATTTATGTCTTCTTTCTTGTTTCTATATTAATTATAGTAATAATGAATTTAGAATAGTCATTATAGTATTTCAATGTTTTACTTGATATCGATGTTAATATTATGCAGGGCAATGTAGACAACCTTGAGTTATGCAAACAGTCAACATAATTCCTTCATTACGCTCCTAGTTATCTTAGAAAACAATTAGCGCTAGATCTTATATTTATCTATAAATTACAAATCATATAAATAGTTGTAACAAAAAAAATTAAATAGAAATGCATAGAAACCAAATTTTTTTCTTTAAAATATCAGATCAAGCGCATTTATACTTTTGAACGATTTTTTTATACACTACTAACTGGCCCGTAACTTTTATGCTAAAATGATTAGACTATGAAGACTATAAAGTATGAGTGTTATCTGCATTAATTGTGGACTTATTTTTTTAATTGAAATATTTTTATTACTGCTTAGCAACTACAGAAACATATAATGATATTATGTAGCTTAGATTCATCTTCGAGTTAAATCCTTAGGTTAAGTTAAATTAAGGAAAACTATATAAAATATAACAATTATAGAAATGATTCGTGAGTTATCTATTGTACATTGACAGTACTATGCCTGTTAGCGACGCGTAGGGCTAAGCGTGATGATAGAAATCATAATTGTAGATATAAGTTGTAGGGATTAGGAATTTGTATACACGATCGGCGATTTAATGTTTTAAATAGAATGTTGTAACCTGTAGGTATATAAGAATAGTGAATAACTTGTAAAAATGCTTATAATATCGTAGAAATAGTCTCTTAAAGTATTGAACTTATATCTCATCAATAATCTGTGTTTTATAACAGTTATATGTAATGTTTAATGTCGTATAGGATAGTTAGCCTACTATGTGTGTTGTATAATGTTTGTAACGTTTAATAGTGCGTACATAACGTGTTTTTAGGCCGTTTAAGGTTGTGAAGTTTATTGTTTGATATTTACGATGTTTATTAACCCTTAATGTTGTATTTAGTGTTTTTATGTAGGTATTTATGTCCGTAATAACATAAGACAGATTTCATAGTGATTTAATAAGTATATTTAGAGATATTAACAATTTATTGAACATTGTATAGAATAACAATAATAACGTAGATAGGGACAGCAATAGTGCAACCGCGACGCCCCACCGCGGTAGCGTGCCATGACCATATTTGGTAATGCTAGAGTAGTAGAGAGATAGACGCTATCGCTCCGTCCCGCTCCAACGGTGAAATAAAAGTCTAGCCGTCGCGGCCTACCGGCACACACAGGTGCCACAAATTGAAGACTCAAGACTCAAGAATCAAGACTGGAAGAAACAGTACTAAGAAAATAGTATTAAGAAGAATTTAATTGTGTCTTGAGAAGAATACAGCGAAATTTTATTGTGGTATCTGTGTGTCATTATCTTCAAGTGTTCAACCCGCCAGCGACCCAGTCCTCTCCGCTCTCGTGCTACGTCAGCGCCACGCCTACAAGAAGGCACCTCACTGCGTGTGTATCTTAATGTTTCGCCCTCTTCACGCCTAGTAGTTTCGGGTGTGAGCAGGGTCGGTCACACATGGCGAGAGGGGCTCGCACGCACTGGTTTCCAGACAGCTGGTTACCGTAGCGTGTATTCCGCCGTCGGTTATACAGAGTTTGAGGGAATCGTTTCCGACGCGTTTGCGCTCTCGGTGCGCGGTCCCGCTCTGTATTGTTGACGTAGCACATTTTATAAAGGGCGCACGCGCGCCCATTTTAATGCCAGTAATTCTCTTTTTTCCGCCTGATTGTAAGCGATGTTATGGCCTATGGACTCTTGTAACACCGTAGGTATCACTAGCAAGTTGTTGACTTCGAACCTCCTTTCCACCAAAGAGCTGTAAAAAACCCTACTCATCACAGGAACAACACAACATGGTTTTGCTGCGATCTTCTGTAGGGTGGAGGTATTTCACCAGTTGGACTGCCCCAAGTCGGGAGAAATTTCTCACTATCTCCTTTAAATTCCTCACTCAAGTGCCAACAACAACTGTAGACAATTTCAACTCAGTCGATGACTCAACACAGAACAATGTGCCAAGTCTGCCAATGCATAGTATACAAACATACGTTTTTATATATAAAATTATAAAACTACTACTACAATAAAACCGTGGATTTGCTCGCGTGGACGACAGAAGAATGTGTAATGATTTTATCTAAGGAATAAAACAAAACAAAATTGGTCAAAATTTATCCAGTAGTATTTGCGATATGCGTGCACAACGGTAAATCTTAATCATTTTATTTATAAAGATCATTTTTATGTTGTAAGTTCAACGGACCCGAGCCTATCGACGGAATTGAGTGAAGTATACGCGCAGTTAGAGAACATAGAAGCCGATAAGGCGCCCGCTCGCGCATCCGTCATACTCAGCGGCTTGGGATTCACATCACAGATGCAGGGACGAGCCACAAAAACTTTCTCAGGTGGCTGGAGAATGAGGCTTGCATTAGCCAGGGCTTTATTCTCCAAGTAAGTATGTGCGTAACATTATTTACTGCGTGGTATTACTTGAAAGAATGGAACCCATAACATTTTTGAAATTTTGCCTTTTAGTTTACGTTGAGAAGAGTGCACTAATCCATAATGTTTTTTTTTTCTAATTGCTGATATATTCATATACCTATCCATTCTGGATGTTATTTATTTATAAGCATTCATCTTCCTATTGATTTTTTAATGTGGAATATTTAGAATCTTATTTTATACAAGTTCGGCAAAAGGATGTCAAATTAATCCCATCCTAAGAAGAATGGCGAATGTTGAAAAATAGAAACCAATCGATAGTCGTTGTTGTCAAGTAGTTCTAAAAATTCCGCGGCGAGAAGCTTTGTAAAATGAAGTACACTGTTTTATTGAAACAAGTTATTGTGTCTAGTTTTCTACATCTTATGCATTGGTTGCAAAACAGTAGGTCATGAGAGCACTACCATTTTGCATTTGTTTACTTCTACAAACTTAGGGTTCTACAAAGTTATGTTTGTATTCTGATTATAATTACTTTGAAGTGTTACTAGAAATTTAAATAACATTATTATAGTAAGTGTTTAAAAAACCTCATATATTCAAACATTTGGCTTTATACGATTTTAGACCTGATCTGCTACTACTTGACGAGCCGACAAACATGTTGGATATAAAAGCGATCATTTGGTTAGAGAACTACCTACAGAACTGGCCAACAACGCTGTTGGTTGTTTCCCACGATCGGAATTTCTTGGACACTGTACCTACGGACATTTTGCATTTACATACCCACAGGATAGACACTTATAGGTAAGTTTTGCTTACAATTCCTTGCAAGTCGAACTTTTATTCTAAATAAGAAATGGGATATTTTTCTTTTTATTTTCTTCACCTTGGATTAACTACCTTTTTATTCGGGAAACTTGTTTTTATGAATATATTTTGCCTATGTACGCTTTCTCGAACTCCATTTGACAATATACAAGTTTGAAAACATCAATGTATTTCTTGGTAACATTGTTGCATCAATGTTTTAGAAAAACCTAATATCAATATCAAAACATTGATGTTTTCAATCTCAACATCGATGAAAGTCGGCCATCCCTAAATTATGAGAATTGATTTATATTTAAGGATCGTATCCAATGGTAATTATGACAAAAGTATCTGTTTTTAGAGGTAATTATGAACAATTCCATAAAACAAAGACTGAGAAGTTGAAGAATCAGCAACGTGAATACGAAGCCCAGCAGCAACATCGAGCGCACACGCAGGAATTTATCGACAGGTTCCGGTACAACGCCAATAGAGCCTCTTCTGTGCAGAGCAAGATCAAGATGCTCGAAAAACTGTGAGCTTTTTTAAAATTACTTGTGGTTCACAATTATGTAAGGGAGAGGATACTCATTCATAAAATCTTGGGCCTGGATGTAAAAAGATGAAAATTATGTCAAATAATAGCTGTCTATCGTCATACAAATTCGTGCACAACCGCCCTTTGTGACGACAAACGGTGGGGGAGTGGTACTACAGACGATAACGACGGGGGCGGGTTGTGTAACAGGGTAGGGAAACGCGTGCAATGAGTAACGTAGGCGCGCAGTTAGCCATAAGCTTTTACAACTTAACTTGGGATTGGGGGCGACAGATTATAGTACTCAACTGCGAAAACATGCTCAAGTTGCCGAGCCTCGGCTTGGGCTGTTGCCGAATATGCAATAACATCGCGATCTTGCGAAAACGTGTCGAACTATGTATTGCGCGAGGCGTTCAGCATTTTGAACAATAAATAAATAAATAAAACTGCAATTCGTTTATAAAAACAAACCCTTATTACACGATGTAAAAATCAAACGATACCCAGTACAAAATTGTGACAGCGCCATCTCTTATCAATACAAAAAGTAACCATGAAAATATTTTATTTATTGATATATCAACTGATCTATACAATAAAATAAAATTGAAGTATCTGTTTATAATGTAAAAAAAAAACAGTTTTTTAGTAAATGCATTTGAAAGTATATACTATACTTAAACAAAAAAAAAATCAATTTTAAAATTTTTGTCTGTTTGTTCCGGGATATCTCCGAAACGGTTGGGCCGATTTTGACAGGACTTTAGCTGATGTTATAGGGAGTAACTTAGGCTACTTTTATTTTAGAAAAAGAATTAGGGTACCGCACAAATAAAAAAAACTGATCATGGTGAATCCATTCGGGTGCTTAAATGGCTTACGCTAAGCAAACCATAATATATATAGCAAATTAATGTACTACACAATTGTAGAAATCAAAAAGACCTACAAAAATGGCACAGAGATTATACGTCTATTTTTTAAGGAACACCCACAATAAGCACTTTTGTCTTTAAAATAGCCGGGAGCGGGGGAGTAAAAATCGCGCGGGCATTGTGTAGTCCTCGTGCCATAGTAATTTTCTCTTTCCTAAGCCAGGTAAAGTATGAAGGATAAATGGATCATACCTCCTATCCTTATCAAAAGTTATTAACCCCGGATTGTATCCCGTGGACATTTTACTTGCGCCGCACTGCGTCCTACGTTTCGGTAGCTTCGATAGGTATGTTTGCGTTCGAGCGTGTGCGTTGGTCTGCGCGGTATGTATCCATACTTTCAAAAGTCTTAGAACAAACTTTAACTAAGGTTCTCTTTGCTGTTTATTAGTATTTATTTTAATTTTATTATTTTATATGTTAAATGTGACCATGAATTATCATGTCCTTGAATATTACGAGTGTTCAACCAGTCACTCTGTATACGCGTTCCTGCCTCCTAAGAGGAAGGAAGGAACATGTGTAAGGCGCGCAGTCACAGTACACTAAAGTAAGCAGTATCACGACTTCATACAAACGGCCGAAACGACGTACTATAAAATTTCGGTAAACTTCGGTATCGGTACACGGTAATAGCAAGAGCGATTTTATAACTGGTGACGAAATATTATATTACTTACTTCCTACAATTTATACTACACTGGTTGTATCTGCAGCTCAGCTCACGTGGACTACAGATTGCCATCGAACGAGCACACGCGCAATCTTGCTCTCCGGCTCCGCTCCCGTTTATTTTAAAGACAATTTTTTTTGACAAAAATGCTTATTGTGAATGTTCCTTTGAATATAGACATAGACTCTCGTTGACTTTTTTGTAAGTCTTTCTGCATATTACGACGCAGTTTACGTGCTAATGTGATGAAAAAATGTTTATGATTTATTAAACTAAGCAAGAAATTCTATTTTTATTAAAAAATAAATGATTGTACATTCCCTTTTGACTAACTCACAATTACTTTTAAACTAGACATATTTAAATAAAACTATGTAGCCAATCTGAGCGGAGAGTTTCAATATATTTCGTATAAAAGAGGTTTTGTAATAAACATAAATCGGAATAGTTAGAGTACATTTACATAAACTTCAAGAAAGGAAGTAACATAGAGTGGATATTACCTCTCCCTAAAATTCCGGAATGATAAAAATAACGATGGAAATTAAAACTTATTTATTGCACTTTCAATATATTTATTGGTAACAAATGTAGTAAAACTGTTAAATAAATACTAATAACACGTAACTCGGTTTTCAGTCCTGAATTGAAGCCAGTAGAGAAAGAGATAGAGGTAGTCCTCCGGTTTCCCGAGATTGAACCTTTGTCGCCACCGATACTACAGTTGAATGAAATCTGTTTCTATTACTCGAAGGATAAAATAATATTCTCAAATGTTAATCTCGGAGCGACGCTTGAATCAAGGATATGTATTGTAAGTACAAGTTACTCTTCTTTTTGTATTAAAATGGAAAATGCCTTACCTCGTAAGTGGGCTCCGACCAATACACAATGATGAGTTGATTGACATTTACTATTTATTTACTTCAGTAGAAACTAGTTTCTACCCAACTGCGAAAAAGGAGGATTGTGTTTTTCGAGCGTATGTATGTATGTCTATTTCATTGGCACGTTCTGTAGCCAAAACAGCTTGATAGATTTTAACATACGAGGTGTCTTCAGATTCGTCTTAATTGCTGGTTTGACATAGGCTATATTATATTTCAATACGACGTCTGGGAATCAAATAAAGAGCAAAAATAGCAAAAAAAAATTTGTTTAGTCAAGTGCTTTTGTTGCCGTCGTATTGTTTGTTTCCTTTTTAATAATTTCGTTTGTTACTTTTTATTTTGTTTTTAGTTATTACAGATTTGAGAAAAAATCCAGATGGAGCCGGTCAGAACACGAAAACGTCTCCATATTAGACAATGATATGTCTGTGTGCTTTAGTATCATTTAAAATATGCCTTCTTGTGTGCTATTAGATTGTAAAATTCTTCGCAAAAACAAAAAAAGGAAGACGGAGGGAGGTAACAAAGCATATTTTGAAATATTTTCCGTTACAATGAAATATTTTCCTGGAAGTTATAGTAAAATCTATATATGTAGCATTGAAAGATCACTTTAATTAGTACCTGACTACCTCGAAACCAAAAGGAGGGTAATATTTGTTACGCAAGTTTGTTTGTTTGAAAACGATTTGCAAACACTGAAAGAGATAGCGATATGGTTTCAAAGTATTTAAAATCCAAGATGGCGGCTATAAATTTCAATTGCTTACATAATCGAAACCATTAGGGATAGGTATGTTAAGTTAAAACAAAAGATATATCGTTGAACCAAGAACTAAGAAGTGAATCAAGAAATATTCATTGATAATGAAAAATTCAAGATGGCAGATATAAAGCAGTTGTTTGGTGACGGATAATGGATTACACTGCTGGAGTGGTAAAAAATACAATAAAACTTAATTTAATTGTCCTGGCAACATTATTCACACGATCGCACGTTTTGTTATCTAGTTTTGTCAAGGATACGGAGCTAAATTCATGTCACGAATTTGTTGTTCTGAAGGATACATCTGCCCTTTTCCTCAAATCTGTGTGAGTAATATAGATCAGGGATGTTCAAACTTAGAGCGTCGGTGATATTTTTACAAAATATTTATCTACCAAGTGATCAACTGCCAAATGTCTACTTCTCTTTTCCTTTTTTGTTTTTACACATAAGGTTTACGAAATTCGGGATTAGATGCTATGGTTTTGAAATGTATATCGGAAATTATATATATTAATAATTCCTCATTTTAGGTATATGGCTTGAATATAGTTAACCGATGCAAAACAAAAACTCTCCCGATCAACCTTTGGCCACCCCTGATATAGATTGCGTCGTGTCTATGATTTAATATATATTGCATTGCATATGACATATTTCATTATTGTCTCTAGATGATTTATCATGTCATTATTATAGCAGCAAGAAAAATTGTATTATACGATTCATGTATAATTAATTTATAGCAGAACAAGCAATTTCACAGGGTTATTGAACTCAGTAATGTTTGGCATTCGTTGCATGAATAGCTCAAATCCGGTAATTTATTTTTATTTTATAGCGTTGTTGTTTTTTTTTTTATTAAGGTGGGCGACAACGGTGCCGGTAAAACAACTCTACTGAAAATAATTATGGGGCTACTATCTCCGACAAACGGCATACGTAGTGTTCACAGAGGACTTAAGTTTGGATACTTCTCCCAGCACCATGTCGACCAGCTCGAGATGAATGTTAACTCGGTGGAGTTATTACAGAAGAGTTACCCGGGTATTATTATTAGCGATAAGATAAGATAATCGTTTATTTGGTATCACAATTTGTAACAATATTGCTAGGGTACCCTGACTAGGCTTCACTGGTATCGCGAGCAACCATTTGAAAGTTACATAACAAAATTTAAAAAGTTACGCAGGTACATTACATAAAAGAGAGTTAAAGATACTTAATAGAACAGAAAACAAAATAGTACAAAAGAAACTTATACAAAATCCTCACACATGCATCGACACACATTTATATACAGGAACAGAGACAGCATAGAGTACAGCAGGAAGAATGCACGTAAATTTATTTCATACAATTAATAACAATTGTACTGCGGCGTCATTGGTGTAGTGAGGGAGGGGGGCCCACCCTAGAAAAATCGATAGTATTGAAGGAATATACTGTTTTTTATTTATTATCATCTTCAATTTTTTTTGTCTAATTGTGGCTAATCAGCTGTCTGTCTGTCCCCTAGGAAGTTTGCTAGCTACACCAATGTGAGGAGTTATAATATGTAACACATAAATAAATTATTTTAATAAATAGATTTATGGTTCTATTGATGTTAAAATATTAGAGATGATGCATATTATGGATAGGTTAGTTAAGTTTAAAGTTGTGTGTTGTAATTTTAAAACCAGGGATTCCCCGAGTATTAATTGGAACTTGTATTTTTCTGTAGTCTTGCAATTCAGCAATATAATCAATTATATACATTTACTACAAAATTATATAATTAAACATTTTTATCATAGGCCGTCTTGCGATTTCGATCTTTTCATACTAATCGTATAGAAAGATGAAATAAATACATATTGTACAATAAAATATTATTTAACTAGCTGTACGCGCGACTCCGCTCGCGTGGACTACAGAATTATTGTTTAGAAAGATATCGTGATAATTTTTTTTAAGATAAGGATCATGTATCTTAATATTTTGCACAAAAAAAAGTTGATCAAAATCTATCCAGAAGTTTTTGCGTGATGCTCGCACAAAATTTTTATTTATATAGATTGATGTAGTCGTTACTTTATGAAAATCCGTCATACGTAGTTTATTTTATGTAAGTAAAAGTATATTTCATTAATTACATATTTTTATATTTATTTAGGTAAAAAGAAGGTAAAAAACAAAAAGACAATTAATTTCATAATATAATTTATGTTTATAATTTTATTTTCGCACAGGTAAAACGGTAGAGGAATACAGACGGCAGTTGGGCAGTTTCGGTGTCAGCGGAGATCTAGCGCTTCAGACAATCGGCAGCCTGTCCGGAGGGCAGAAGTCTAGGGTGGCATTCGCCAGTATGTGCATGGGCAACCCGAACTTCCTGGTACTCGATGAGCCCACTAATCATTTGGACATAGAAACCATTGAGGCCTTAGGGAAGGGGATTAATAAGTATACGGTATGTACCTATTGTTTCATGACATATTTATTTCCACGGAGTGAAATGACATTTGATATGTTGCAGGTTTATTGTGTTTTTAAAATAGTGAAGTCACCAATCGGTACTAATCGTAAATCCGTATGAGATATTATACCTATTGTTATTTTTTTATTATTGAATCCTTCATATGTGTGTGTAAGGGAGACAAATCTCTCGTGGGTCAATCGAAGCATTCTCCTTTTTTAGTTTTTCGCCATAATATATTCATTTTATAGTTTCTTGAAGTATGTAATGATAATAGTAAATGATCGGGTATGTTGGATAACACAAAATAATTAATAAATAAATATATATAAAATAAATAATTAATTCAAACACTCAATTCAGTATTTAAAATCATGCGATTTAAATAATTATACCGTAAAATATACGTTAACGCAACACTACTAAAATAAACATGACAACATTATTTTTAAGTTCCGTGGGAATGGAAGACGCAGTATAGATAGTTTTAGTAGGTATGCTGTTGAACAAAGAAGCCCCTAATTATAACAAGCTTTTATTTAACCTTCCTTGTTAGTATGGGTCGAATCTTGCAACCATATTTATATTTAATTCTGAATCCAGCTTGGGATCTAGGAGAGGTTAAACTGTAAGGTCTATTGATTCAAAGAAAACATCTTATTCACATTAATGTTTCTTCGTTACATAAACAAGTGCCATAAGTAAGTTCTATTTGAATATGATGATGAAGTATTATCTGTATCTACACTTTTATTTTTCATTTTTGTATTATACAAGCTGTCCCAGCGACTTTGTTCGCGTTAATTTGTAATATAATAGCATATAGACTTCTACTATGAAAAACAGATCTACCATCTTTCATGGTTTTAATCTGCAAATGGTTTATTACATAGAATTTGTAGAATTAATAGTAAACAAAAATGTTAACAAATCCAGAATTCTATTTCTCTAAAGATCGATTCATCTACCACCCATCAAGAATTATACCTATTCCTCTGTTACCGCCTAACAATCGATACATATAGCAAAACTGTCGTATTAAGCGATGTGAGGTTAAAATAATTATTAAAATAAATTAAGATAATTTTAACAAAGTTTTGTAAAAGGTTTTGGTATGACTTGACTTGTAGAAATTTTCACTTAAGGAAAAATCGTTATGCAACTCTTTCCATTATGTACGAGTGTATGATGCGTGCGTTTATCGACATTCGAGCAGCCGAGCATCGTGCGCTGCCCCTCGGGGTAGTCTAGCGAAATTAGCGTGCGTTCAGTAATACAATGGCATATCAGTTATTTTTCAGTAATTATTCAGATATTTTATATGTATTTTACTTATTTATTTTATACTAACTTCGTTCCTGACGGGGGGAGTGGTTCGGGTCGTTTTTATATTATAACTTCAGTTAAGGGTTACTTTTTATGAAATTTAACTGTAATATATTTAAAATGATTTTCTTTTTCGTAGGGTGGTGTAATTCTCGTATCTCACGATGAGCGATTAATACGAATGGTGTGCAAGGAACTATGGGTGTGCGGCAACGAATCAGTGAACAGTATAGAGGGCGGCTTTGATGAATACCGCAAGATCGTTGAAAAGGAACTTGAAGCACAGAATAAGTAGACAAATTGTATTCGTCGTAACAACTATAAATAATCATGTGGAAAGTAATACAGTTATCGTGTAAAAAGTAACTAAATTATATTATTTATATAGTGAAGACACCAATAATCAAATGAAAAACATATTACAATATCAATGCAAATTTTTATTTCAACACCTCATACTTCTTTCTCTTTCTGTTAATACTATCAGCATACACTGTACCGTACGTACATTATAACCGCAAGCATCAGTACTTGAAATTATCAATGGCAATTAAAAAGAAATCATTAACTTAAAAATTCGTATTTACAGATTATAATTCCAAAATATATATATTATACAATTAAAATAGTGACTAAAAAGATAATAGTTAAAACTCTTCCAGTTTTATTTAATATTGAACTGAATTTATTCAGCAAATAATACCACATTCGTCCATTCATAGGCTTTCTAGATTCAATAAATGCAAGTTATTTGTAATACATATCGATATTCATAAAACACGTTTGTCTCGGAGGGCGATCTAATGAATTACAATTATATCTTGGACTATTTTCGATATACATATAAATTATTATTGTAGTGTATAACTAACCGGTATACGGTTAGAATTTATGGCAATTTGTGATTGTGGATATAGGATTAAAAATATACTAGCAAATCACAAATACACTTAATCTAAATTATTGTGCCCAGTTGGCAATGACAAATGGTGCTCAGATCACTTGACTCTTACCGTCGGTAAGAGGTGTCGATGATATAAAATAGTTTATTGATGCTTCTTGCGCCTAACTTTAGTTTTATCCGCATTCCTGAGGACTTCTGCGTAAGAAAGCTCGAGTTTTCTCAATTTGTGTATCTCTTGTGAGGCCGTGCTCTGCTTGTAGTCCATCGAATCGGTTTCCGAGTTCCAACCTTGGCAGATTTTACCGGTTCGGCTGCTCGCGCTCGGTGTTGGTGAATTCATGTTTCTGTTATAGAATTGTAACGTGGCTCCATTCCACTCGTTTTCTGGCGCTCTCACTAGAGGACTCGCTTCTATAGGTCTGTAATCTCGTCTTTTCTTATTCGATGACTTCTGGTATGTGACTTTTGGTGGTGACGGGAACACGGGAGAATCTGCTCCCTGACGGTCCTGGCTCTGTTTACGGTTGCGATGTCTAGACTTCTTTCTAGTTGCCGCGATGTATTCTAGTGGCTGACGCACCAGCGGTGTCAAAGCACGGTCTTTGTCTTTGGCTTCCTTCTCTTTCTCTTGCTCCTTATGTTTCTCAGTGGTGCTCTCTTCCTCTGGTTTCTTCTTGCTGGGACCGACTTCATTGTTCTTGACTTTCTCAGGAGCTGGTTTCTCCTTTTCGGCTTCTCTTAACGTCTGTGTTTCTGGAGCGGTAACATCGGACACTGGAATAGATTGTTCAGACATAACCGAAGACAGAACACTCTGGGTGTCGTCTGTGAGGTTACCGGGAGGTTCCTCGGTGGCAGGGGTTACTGGTGGCACTTTCCCGGTTGTGGTATCGTCGAGCAGAGGGAGTTGTTCACCGTCGTCTTTATTCTCGGCTGCTTTCTTAAGAATGGTAAAGATTTCTTTGAACAGTTCACGGTATTCAGGTCTGTTACGGAAACGACTATCCATGGGGCTGACGTCGTCGTAAATGCTGAAACGATAGTCTTCTCCATCAGCAATGGTGCACAAGAACGAGCCAGGTCGCTCTCGTTCTGTTTGCGTGCCTTTGTTGCTTGTCTCATCCGAAAACCCGAACTTGAGGTTTCTGCTTCTGAAAAATCCGGGGTCTGAATGATCTTCTTTCGGGATGTGGGTTCCACTTTCTTCTGTAGATTTTCACTCTTCTGGGCATCTTCCCCATGTCCACTTTCTTCATCGGTATCTTTGACGCTGAATTGACTGTAATCACTTGATGTTTGGAGTTCGTCCTGAAGCGATAGTGTTCCGGTGGGATTTTGCGCATTGGGCGTCGTGTTTTGTTTATTTTTTCTTGAGTTTTTAACTTGAGACAACTGTACTTCGAGAAGAGCTTCATACTTCTCAACTAATTCTCTGTAGGGATTGGCATGACCATCTTCCTTATTCGCCCATATACCCTGAAGCAGTTTTTCCTTAGCATTCTGAAAAATAAAACGAATATTACTTAGTGATTAGAACGTACTTTTTTATTGTTGTTAGATATGCCAGTTTCATCACTCCCACTTTAAACTGGTTATTAAGACATGAAATTTTAATATATTTAGGAAATATTTAGTAAATGATTATAATAGTCGTTACTGAAAAAGAAAAAAACCGTTAGATATACAAGACCAAAGATTTATGTTTGTTCTTGAAGTTATTTTCGAAATAATGATTGATAAACCGTACTTGTAAGTTCTTAAAAACAAATATTAGTGAAAATAACACACAACTAAAGCCCCTTATGTCGCACATGTTAGAAGAGTTATAGACCCGGACCATTAGATACCTGTAGTTAAATATTAATTATTTTTATCGACATAAAAATTACGAAATTAGTAGGTACATAAAACACGATTCACACATTACAACGAGCGAAGACTGATACTGTTACTGGAAACACAACACATGCAATGAACAATAACTGAAATACTGAAATGAGACGAATGCCGTCCACCATCACCAGTGATTCGGATTAGCGTGCATCATACGCTTTTAGTTATAGTAACGTGTCGGTAATGGACGTACCTTCGACTATAAACGATAAATCCAAAGAAAACTACTGCAAATGCGCTTCATAATGCATATGCAAAGCGTGATCAACAACATCAGGGGCAGTTGGAAAAGCTTTGCCGCCTAGAAACGAGCGAAACGTTTTATGAGAAAAACATTTAATGTTAAGGACTCTTTCACGCCATTGTTTATTTATGAACGACATGATAATGGGAACGTAAAACATGATCTGCTTGCTAAATCAGAATTGCTGATTACTTGGAATTTTAATAGGTAACGACCGGAGAGTAAGACGGTACATATTTCAATAAAATTAAAATGATTAGTTTAGCGTTTGTTATTCAAGTTAGTAGCGTTGTTTATGTAGAATAGGAGTGCGGGTTAATATATGTTATGAGTTATTTTAAAAAAGCAGAACAGAAAGGTTTGGAATTTACATTAAAATTATTAATGTCCGTTCCGAACATAAATACAACAATTTCACTAAATCGAATAAATGATTCATTTTTAATTTAAAATTGTTAATAGTATATAACATAGATATTGTTAATAATAAATAACATAATTTCTACACATTAATAAAGAATCTTTAGTTTAAAGTTTAAGAATAACGCCATGCATAAATATATAGTTGAAACTTACGTCGAATTTGATGAGTTTATTAGTAACGTGGTCTTCTCGTGGACTGTCTTCGCCTGACGGATGTAGGATCAGTGAACTGATTGCGCTTCTGTCATCGTCTTCGCCATCCAGCATTGATGACATGTCATCACGTTCCATGCCCCTTAGACATCTGATGCAGAGCTGACCTTGCCTAAGAATTTATTTTTATAAAACTTGTAAAAATATAATAAATTATGTATACCTATATTCTATTCTATCCAGCTTCAAAGCAGTTTGTAAAGGAATCTTTTTGTTAAATAAAACCTTTTATATTGATTAACTTTCTTGTGATTATTTTATTAATTTTACGGTCGTGTCTGCCAACAAAAAGAGAAAAACTAACTTTGATGTAAATGAATACTTTGTTAAGAGATTAAGAAATATAAATAAAGAATTATGTTCATACCTAACTTCTTCAAGGATTGAGAACTCCTCTTGCATAGATTTCGGCTCATCATCCCGCTGATGCCAGTTTCTTAACTGTTCGTGTAGCCTATTGTTTTCTTGAACAATCGATGCTAACTGTTCTTCCAATTCTGTGACGCGTCTATGTTCTTGTGCGAATGAAACTTTACTTTCTCTTAATTCATCGCTTAGCCTGAGTAAATCCTCATCCTCTTTGGTCAGTTCTGGAAGAGGTACTACCGTCTTCGGTGTAATACTTAGTTCAGGCTTCTTGCAGTTAACTGATGTGTCTACGATATTTTCTTTTTCTTTAGGTTTATCTGTTTCAGGCTTACGTTCTGCTCTTCGCCTGTACATATCTAATTGGGCATTTACATCGTCGGAATTCTTTTGCAATTCCTCGCATTTGCCTTCCAACGTTTCGATATTTGAGCATAATCTGGAAATGTTTTTATTTTAGACAAAAACAGATATTATAATAATAATACTGAAAGAAGTATCGCAAAATGTTTTTCATAGATAATATAATTTGAGAAAATTGTTTTCAAGTGCTTAATTATAGCAAAACATTAATACGCGGTTCATCAATATCAACCAATCGGTTCATCAGAGAAGTAAGGCGCAGATAAATTTCTTTGTAGTAGTACAAAGAGTAGAGCGCAGCGCAAATTACGTAGCGTTGCACCAAGCGCAAGGTGATAAACCCGTTATAAGACACTTTTGGTTTATTGTGTTTTAGAACCAGTCCTTGTAAAACCAGCTGCATTGAGGTCTGAAAGGCAGCGACGAACGTTAACGGATTACCAATCTTTTGATGGGCTTCGTTGTTTTTGGGTTGTACCTACTTTGTATGCAATCTGACACAGGCAATTTGCTGTGTTATTATTTATAGACAAACAACTTACATACGTGTAATAGAATAGGTAGATACCAACATACTTTTGTATAATAAAAAAAAGGTTAAGAAAACCAAAAGATGAAACTCACGACTTGATATGTTTCTTGTCGGCAGCATGGTCGACAGCTAGTCTGTGGTTTGCTCTTTCTAATTCTTGAATACTGACTTCTAGTTGCTCGTAGATTCTTAGCCTCGAGTCGTTCACCTCTCGTAGAGCGACCGTTTGTTTTGTGAGATACTGTATTAAAAACATTCGAATGTTTTAATTCTAGCTGCACTGTTTTTATTTACATTTGTATTACTAAAAAAGGTACCAGTAACCAACGAAACGAGTTTTGGATATACAGTATCAACAATATTTGCTTCTGGCATTTATTGTTGTTTAGCGTCTCCATGGAAAACATTTGAATCCATATTTAATTTATAATATTTTTCTCACATGAATATATTTTGAATGAACAACATATGGGGGGAGGGGGAGAGAGGTGGCCGCGATTTGATACGAGTCACCTCCTTTCCCGTTATCGCGTCGCGTCGCATGTCAATTTTCTAATAATGTCGCATAATGATGAGGCGTATGATAATGTATAAAATACATATAAATTAGATAGGTATATAATATAAGAGTAAGTCACAATAATGTAAAGCTTTTGCCACAATATACCTTCCTTAGGTATCATACCATCACGCCTATACAGGCGAAGGGTTAAGCAGGGGTGTACCTACAGTTCGCCGGGTATGTTTTAGGTCCCATGTAATAGAGGACCATTAATCGGGCACAAAGCCAAACTCCCAACTGCTACTGAGAATTACAGTATTTAGGTATTTTAGTATTTATTATAAGTATTTTGGACAGTATTGAAGTGGAGATCCAGAACTGGTAATTGAAACGTGGAGTGGGTCGCCGATAAGAAGGATTGACGATCTGGATACTATCTTAGTAGGGAGAATATGGATGCAGACTGCTTTAAACAAGGGAATGGCGTACAATGGAAGAGGTCTATACTCAAATTTGAGTACAAAACGGCTAAAGAAGAATAAGAACTTACTTCGATTTCTTGCGTTTGGTCTTCGATAATATTCTGGTGCTGACGGAGAGCTGTTTCTAACTCCTTGTTTCTTTCCAGTAAAGTCTTTCCGAGTTCCGCTGCTAGCTGCAAATCTGTAAAGATACAAATTAAAACAAGTGTTTTAACCTTATATTTGCTAATAGTAATTACTAATGCAATAATTAGAATTATTAGTCGCTGTTAACTTTTGCAGCCTAAGCGTCTTGCTTGTATTCTATAAAATTACATAGTAATTATATTTAATGTTACCATACCTATAGTTAGGTAATAAATATGTAGAATATATTATACAATAATTATAACACCTTCAATTATTTTGCAATCAAATGTCACACCGAATTAACGTCTGCCTCAGTATTAACAGGTAGGTATTTGACCTCATGGCAGATTGCGATAGTCTACATAATATATATATTATGTAGGCGCGTATAATAGACTAGGGTAATTGACCATCTGTCACCATCGACCACTCGCGAATTACAAAATAATAGATTTCAGGAATTTAAAATCGTATCTTTAACCTCCCAGTTTTTTTTAGTTAGGTAATAGGGTTAGGTTGAAGGTTCCAAAATAAGATTCCTAAGCACATTACCGAATTGCCGCCGGACAATAAGGCTGCTAATCCACTGTACGGAGCGGAGATATGTCTACCAATATTATTGTAAAAAATCTGAGCTCTGCATTATTGGCTATGGGCTTGCGAAGTTTATTCAAATTTCATATATTTTGTATGTAGATTTGGGAAGCGGAGCGGAGAAACGGAGTCCGTAAAACTGTCGTCCCCGCACACTAGTTCAATATTTGAAAAATAGGGCAATAGGCATCGAAAGCTGTAATTTCTATCTAACTTTTATTAATGGGATTACTACTAATCTTGAACATAACTCTTATTAAAATATATATTCGGAATTACAATATTGAAAAAAATCCGTAGCATCAGTGGACAGGATGTTAACAACCTATGTTAAGTAGATTTTACTGTCAAAAGTTTAATTAGATCATTATGATAGTCATGTCTGGAAATTACTTCCTCTCTTTAAAAAAAGGTAAATTCGACCGAGTTTCGTGCTGGCTCTTCTATTTTAACATTCATAAGTGCTTACTTAGACCCGAAATTGCAAGAAGTATTTTTGATTTTGATCAATTCAATAATAAAGCGGCGCGGTGGCGATGAATATTCTTTGCTCGCTTAAATAATATTTAGTTTAAGAGTTATGAAGCCCGAGTAACAAAACAAGGCAAATCGTCTCAGCAAACAACTGTGTGAAAGGCGATGTAGTACCAAATAACCTCGAGAGAGATTTAAACGGTATATACCACCTATACAACTAAAGTTCACAATTGAGGTCGATTAATAGATACTTATAAATATTCCGAATACATGATAACAACCAACAGAGACTAATAATTAATCTAAGGATAAATTAACAACGAAATTATATTCTTTTCAAAATTAACTGACAGATAATTAGAGATATGTTCAAATTAAAAAAAAAATGTTAGAGCAAGAATATAATAGCGTCTTTATAACTACAGCATACTATATTTCCGCGTTCGAAAAGGAAAATAAGGAACAGAATTTACATTAGGTACAGTATAATATTTATAATTTGCGTTTTACGCGTTTGAATTTGAATAATACTTAGGTATATTAAAAAAATAACAAGCAGAAGCTGTAATGTTGGATTAGGTAAATTAAAACGTAGATATATACCTATTGTTGTATTTTTAAGAATTTTAATTACAATAAACATTTATAAATGTAAATTCCGGTAAAATCTAACGTTGTTGTATACAAGCACGTGTTACTCCAAGAACCTAACTATTTACATTCCTTTTATGCATGTAGCAAGTCTCTTGTAGTTTTAAAGTGTTAGGTAACATGACTGCAAACAAGTTTGCCAACGTTATTCTAAAGCTAAATGTGTAATAGTAAACTAGATCGAAGCGCTCATAAAAGGGACGTAAAGAATGTTCCGAGTGAACACCTCCTCAGTAAGTAAGTAGTTTGATGAGTTCTGTGATTATTTCTGTGAAAGAAATTTTTAGCAAGCAATTTATCAAAACTGTGCATCAAATCACATGGTAAGTAAAAGATTTAGAAAATAGAACATGTAAGAAAGGTTTTTTATGCTAAACAATCCGTAAATGTTCTGAGGTAAATATTTATTGTTAGGAATTTAAGAACACACACTTTCTCACATGATAACAGGTAACAATTTTTGTAATCTTTTATTAGATAAATTTTCAACATTAAAGTTCACAACATAACAATATAATCAACTTATATAAACATTAACCCTAGTTCATTAACCCGTCGTAAAAATTATGACGCCTGGCTTACGAATTTCTTTGTTCCGTAAGATCCCGACCCCCGACACCCTGCCTATCTCTAGTACCTTCCTAGTTTGCATGCCCCATACCCCCAAGCCAAGTGAAGCTGTCACAGCCATCAGCGGCTTTATTTGTTTAGGGCCTCTAAGGCTAAAAAAAAACATGCCCCGTGACCCGTAAATACTCATTGAGGATGGACTCGTCGTCAATCGGAATTAGATCGGAGGTATCGCGCAAACTACGTCAAAATTACGAAAAGTTAGTGTTTTGTGTAACTTTTTTTTTTTACATGATTGTTTGATTATTGGTCAATTATTTTCCATAATAACGTAGAAAATTATCTTTTTTTACGTTATTTTGTGACGCAATAGTAAGCATACTTTATAATACACATATCTTTCAACTTTTTGATACATGTTGTGTTGTTTTATTGATTTGAAATCTATTTAGTTGTTTTTTTGTCATAGCCATGGATAATTAGTTTATTTCTGTTTTTCTCCGTATAGGCTAATAGTAGTAGGAACTGTACAAAGTAATAAGTGAGAGATCCCCAAAGAAATAGCAAATACGAGGAATAGACCAATAGGTACCTCAATGTTGGGTTTTGATAATGAAATGACTTTAGTGTCTTCAAAACTGAAGTCAAATAAGGTATATAGTCAACTTAATTTCTACCACACACAACCTGACATCAATGCTGATTCCAATAAACCTGAAATTATAGAAATTTTATAATTGTACAAAAGGTGTGGTTGACTCTGTAGACCAGATGTGTGCGATTATGAAAACCAACAAAACTAACCAATGCGACTTTGCTTATTCTACGACATGCTAAATCTATCTTCATTGAATGCAATATGTCATCACGTGTCTAATGCCATCCGTAATGGAAGAAAAAACTACAAAAAGGAGGCCTTTTGAACTAAAAATGGCAGACGATTTGATGAAGCATTGGCTGCAAGAAAGGATTCAGGACCGTATCTCTGACAAGAAATGTGAAGTAAAATATTGCAGCGATCTTGGAAGTTTTTAAACTTTAGCATACAGTTAACATGTTTCTAATAGCCGCAAAATCTGCAGCAACAGTCTTTCAAAAAAACAAAAAAACTTCGAATGACCACGACCTTCTGCAACGGCTGCAATGTGTGTTCGTTTAGCAAGGAGCATATTGTTTCGATGTGCAATAATTGCTTAATGTAGTTTATTAATTAAACTGTTTATATTGTTTGTTTCAGAGATAAATAATAATGCTAAATAAATAAGAAAACAAAGTAATAATAGGATTATTATTTTAAATTATAAGTACATATATATTTTTAATAATTTACGTTATTTTATAAAAAAAATATCTTACGTAAGATTTATAACATTCCTTCGCCTCCAATTGTTAACAAAAGTAAGAAAAAATTGAATTCCACGCCAGCTTACGTGATACTTGAACGCCCCTTAAATATACCTACAAGAATTAAATTAGATTTTTGTTGCATTCTATTCTGTTCAAATACATGAATTATTAACATCAAGAGTTTTGTTACATCGTGTGGTTTTTTAACACACCGCTTGATTCAATTTGCTACACCGTGTTTAATTGTAAGTCAGTAACCTCCTTCCGTAACCGATGTGGAAATTTTTTAGCACAGTTTTAGTTTTATTTATCTGCTCTTCATTGGCGTCAATCGCTTAAACAATATTTTTTTAACTATTCTATTGTATTGACATATTTTATGATTATTTAATATACCTAAGTAATTAAACTTGTTTATTTTTACCAAATATAACTGAGACAGCCAGACAGGTATATAAATGGCCTATTAACATCAGCTATGGTTTTATTAGGATATTTTTCTTAATTTTTATTAAAATTCATTCTAAGATTTGGACACACGTCGTTGGACGAGAACTATTACCTATAGTATAGGTCCTATACTATTACCTAGTACGGTACGCTACCACAAAATCTTTAGAGCTTCAATGAATCTTAACGAAGAATCTCGTTCTACTGCTTACTAAGCGTGCTAAGTTTACTTAGAGGGGTCATAGATAGCATTTTCTCGAAGATTCAACATCGAACACAATAATACTAAATAGAATTTTCCACGATAATTGAAACTTATATTTAGTTATGTGGGTTCATGACCCATTTGAACTATAATAGTGTCTTAAATTACAAATAATGGTCATAACGTCATTCCCGAACTTACACGAGCTTATACACACACTTTAATTTAGATGTCTATAATAAATATTGATAATAACAGCCTATATGTGTCCCACTCCTGGGCAAAGGCCTCTTCCCAAGGGAAGGTACGGGACTAATCTCCACGCCAGCCCATAACGTATTGGCGATTTCAAATGCTGAGAAACAGTTATCCTTTTCCCACAAGAACATTTTCTAAGCGTTCAGGATATCTCATGATATTTTCCTTCACTTTCGTCCGATAGTGTTACCAAATTCAAATTAGTAATCGTTTACAGTGGGTCACCGAACATTTGGCAACCAAATTCTATTTAAACGTGTGTTTGTCACACTTGACATTGGTGAAATTGCCTACAAAGGCAGAAAGCCAAAATAAAAAAAAAAAAATTCGAATTCAGAAAAGTTCGTTAGTACATGACGGGGTTCGAACCTATAGACATCTAATCGTATGCAAGGTATCTACTTCTAAGTCGCTACAAAGAATGTGACATGAATTCAAGAGGAAAGTGCATTGTAAGTAAAGTATTTTGGTCAGTACCTATTGACGAAGAAATATTAATGTTTCAAGATACAAAGAAGAAACGAAAAAGTAAGAAATAACCGCGTATTCTTAAATTTATAATATAATACGAAACTTTCTCGTGCGGCTACACTTTGATCATTATGGCTGATCTAATGATTTGAAAGATCAAAGAGAAAATTAATGGCTCTATGAGATAGTGCACAAATTGTCTTATAAAGATAGACAGTTTATTTTATATATTGCAAGCTTATGTAACGCACTTGAGGGATATGATATTTTTTAGACAACGTTTTAAAATTGTACAGTTTAGTAGTTAATGTAGTTTTAACCTATCTATTAAGTATAAATAAAATGATTACAGGTTTGCCGTTGTGCACACACACATCACGCAAAAAGTACAAGATAGAATTTGATTAAAAAAAATTGTATTACTTCTTAGATACTTAGCTCTTATCTAAAAAAATATAACGATACCTTTATTCAATAAAAAGCACGTGTGCGAGATATGTTTTCTTGCAGTAGAGAAGTCGGGATTATAATATTAGGATAGATGAACGCGAAATAAACCAACCACATATTACGCTTTTTCTTCCCGATTCCGAATATATAAAAATTAAAATCAGTTGGCAAAAATCTTATGATTTATTACCCTCGAGGTAAAACGATGTCGCTAAATCCAAAGTTGTATTTATATACATCGTTCCAATCCTTATTTCGCCCTTATTTTTTTGTACGGCCGCGGCAGTATAGAGGCTTAGCGACATCGTTTTAACTCGAGGGTAATAACTAGCTATATAGTTTACTTTAAATAAACTACATAACGATTGGAACAATGTATAAATACAAGTTTTAATGGGACTAATTGGTAACTTTTAGAGATAAATCTGAATTTAACAGTATACATTGTATTTAAAATTCTTAGATGCGTGTCAGTTGAGTGATTTTGTACAAAAACTTAATTACTTCAAATGACATACAACATGAATGACTAACCTATTATTACTTAAGACAATTGAAAACAAATACTAATGTATATCTACCCATACAATGAACTATATTTACTAATGAAATATATTTACTATTTATACTTATTTAAGTATATGAAATCAGATTCGAAAAAGTTTAAATAATTACAACCAGTTTGGACATTGTTAAGGCCTTATTTTTTACTTAATTGAACTATAGTTTTTTGAAGAAGCACATAGGTAACTTCAGGTTTATTTAGAAAAAAATAATTATAAACTATAATTCAAAAAGTTCCTGTTCAATGAATGGAGAGTTGATACAAAAATGCCTATGGACTTCTATTGCAAGATCATTTTTTTTTCTAAATACATTTCGTCTTTTCATGTGTAGAATTTCATAATTATCACCTACCTACTTACTAGATAACACATTAGAAACAAAACCTATTATCATCGAGATAAATAATCTACCTATATTTATGTGAGTACTTTACTTAAATTTTATTGAATCTGTGTGCCCCAAGAAAATACTCAGCTTATGTCGCACTGCTGTCCACGAAAACCTGTCGTTCCTTCATATTTATGAAACCTTTTATAAGTACACGATCTGCACGGGTTCCCAGTGCTTTTCACTTCACTTAGGTCAAAGCTTTTTCTTTTTTGATCCGGATAATATCTGTAACATCCCTGACTTCTACTTCCACACATAGTCGCTTTTTACATCTTTTTTCCATCATTTTATCATTCTACACTCGTGTCCAAACAAATGGAGCATACATACAAAGTTTTAAATGGAAAAATACTCTATGGAAGCTCATTGTTGAAAGTAACCGTCTAATAATTTCTTTGAAAATTAAAAGACTAATATGATGAAACGATGAAAAATCTTATTAGAGTAAAATTATAACAGATCATTATTTTAAAATTACTTAGGCATAAATAAGTAATTAATTGATTATTTAAGCTTAAAAAGGCCTACACCATAATGTTAGTATCGGGCTTATTTTTATTATTATTATTCCAGTCAGACAGTTCAAGATATAAAATGATTTATTTTAATTAGATTTTTTTTTTCAAATACATCGGTTACGAATTGAAAGCGAATTCTGCTCTCGCGACTTTTAGGTTCATCAAACATTCAAAACGTTGCTACTTTCGAAATAGCCGAGTTAAATAAAAAATAAAACTAAACAATCTAAGTAATTAAATTAAAGATAAAGGCAACTGATTTGAAACTACATTTTCCATCTCAGATTAAGATTGCATTCATGTTTTATGCTGCTACACAATGATTTTGCAACACGTGAAGTGTTAAGTGCCATTTTTTGTATATTTTAATAACTATTACACTCAATTTTACGTACAGTTATGTAAGTATCATAGGAAAATAAATGTAATATACATTTATGTATGTAGGTCGAAAAACTATAATAACCGCTAATTAAAAAAAAATCCTACTAGGTACTTAACTAACTATATACGCTTCCCATATGCAGAAATAATATATATCATTTAAATATGTAAATAGATTCATTTGTAAATAATTAAAACAAAAGAATACCTATGCCCTCGAGATATTAAGTATTAAATAACTTAAAATTGTTATAGCTTAGTACATATATACTTTAATAAATATATACAATAAATTATTAATTGAGAGAAAATTAAACATTTTCGAAAGCATTTCAGTTATATAATACGTAATATGCAACAATCGTAAGCGATGGAAATGACTTAGTATGTAGTGGTTGATTATTAACTTACATACAAACTAATGATTTTAAAATAATGATGCAACAAAATATTAATAAACACTATAACTTGTTTTAACAATATAACTTCTTTATGTAATAAAATTATAACATCAATACTATATTGTAGGTAAAAGTTATTCGGTGAATCATCACCACAATGTTTGTGATCACAATCAATTTTATATTTATCTAAATATAATATTCCTACTTAATTACGTGAATGATAAAATAAATATAGATAACGTTGTATTATAACTTATAACTACTTATCTGTAGATCACAAATCCACAATAGACCTTTTGTACTTTCCTCTATCTGTAGTACCTATTATTATCATTAGTTATGTATTTAATATCCTCGTAGTAACAATTTAATATGTGAATTATAAATGTTTTATTCAAATAACACCTACTTTTAAGTATTACTCTGTAACTCTATACTTTGTAGATTGATAATGACAACCTCATCATCAACGGTAGGTACTTTTGACTATTCCTAACATCATTAGGTATTATTTTTAAAATTTCAATAAAATATAAAAATAATAACTAAACAATTAAAATGTAGATAAGGCTACATTAGCGCTTATTTACCTACAATTTCCGACAGTCAAGGACGATAAGTACTACTTTTTATAACAATAACAGAATAAATATGAAAAACAAGTAGGTTGTACGTACTTTGACGGATATTATTAAGGAATATAAAACGAAAGTTTCGTCTACGAAAAACTAAAGCATGACTAATATCGATCAAACAATTCCATGGTTAAAATGGACTAAGTTTCGTTTCATTTCATGCGTGGCAAATTTCGAAGGCGTCGTGCCCGTGCTGCCAGTGAAACCTCTCACAAAACCTTGCGACACTAACCTTCAGTTCCTTGCAAGCACTCCAGTTCGACGGTGTAATCCCAAAGATCTAAGGAATTAAGCCCGTTCAGCTCCCACGAGTTGAAGGAATCGCACTGTTCTTGTTCCTCGTTCATTTTCCAAACAAAAGGAGTTCAGAGATCACTCATGACCGATTTGTTAGTTAAGGTTTTTCCATATTAATTTAAGATTATTGTATAGTGTTATCGATTTTGTCGTTCGGCTGATAGACGCGACCACCGTGGTGGCGCGGAACGTACTGAAGTTACGCCGCCGGAGGCGGTCTCGGCAACAACGACAACCGAACTGCTAAGCAATTACCGTACCACCATCGCCCGTCAATCCTAATATCATTTCAATCTAATTCTTTTTTGATTATTTAGCCGTAACAGAAAAAATAATAAGAGTCGGTGTAGCCGTGCTGCTTGTAATTAAACAAAAACATTGTATCTCCGGAGAAAGTGCATAGATCTTAGATATGTATTTAAATAACCATCAATCAAGGAAGGATTCCGGTATGCAAATAATTATGTATAGTACCAGAATGTTACGGATCGCAAAGAAAGTTTGTTAATGGTCTCATGCTCGTAAACAAAGCTTTGTTATATTTAATAATAAATTTCAAAAGAATTATTCGTTCAATTTTATAATACACTGCTTCTGGATCTTTTTGATTGATTTAAAAATAAATTAAGTAAGAGCTATGTTTAAAAATAAAAAATCGATGACAAAAGGAAGCAAATAATTGAAATAGTTATGTTACCCTTCCAAGTTCGTCCACTTTATTAAAGTGTTTTCTCTACATTTACTCTGTAATTTTTATTATCGTACATTAAAAAAATCTGATAATTTACGTAAGGTTTAGTTATTTTCATGGGTGGGTGTCGCCCGGAGCAGGCCGTCTACGCCCGTCTCCCTGGCTACGCCATTGGTTAGATAATTTGTAAGACATGAAAATATGAAACTTAGAAAATGTACTAGGATGTCGCAGAACAACAATTGTATTGTTATATCGTTGTTGTCTGTGAAATAATAGTAAATGCAATCACCAAGCCGTGACTCGCTATCAAATACCTAATATAATGTTGTGTAACATCTTGCATCTAAAAATGTACAAACACTTGCGTATAATATTGTTTAATAAGCATACATAATATTTCAAATAGTTGTATAAATTTTTTAAATTTTGAAGTGGCTATCCGTAATTTCATTGAATTAACAATAAACCAGTGGCGGACTTAGCGAGGCAGAGAGGACGCACATCCCCTTAATTTTACTATAATTAATCAATTAATTACTTTACTTAATTGCGACTTGTAGAATCTATACAATATTTAATTATAAACACATTTATAACTGCCGCCTATGGTGTAAAATAAAAGTAGTTTACTTCAATATTCGATTTTCGCCGTCTAATATAAGTAGCTTATATTTGTTTTTAAGCTTATATGAGCTGCTCGTTTAGAAAAGTAAGATTATTTAATAAAGATAAAGATTTGGCTTAGGTGCTTATTACATATATATATAGTGCATACAATCTATTAACGAATATTAAACACTATAAAAACAAATATGAAAATTGCTATTATTTAGAAATATCATAGTGGATTTTTCCAATGTTTTAATTATGTATTTTGGGTGAAAAATAATACATAATTAATTCGTTAATTTCCATGTAAGTACCTTGTTTTAAAACAGCATGGTTAGTAAATATGTAGGTATAATAGCGTGGTTAGTAGATAGGTCTATAAATATATCTATTTCAACATAGTACTGACATAAAATTGCAATTTAAATTAAAGTCGTTACGTTGACCGCCGCGCAAAATATTCGCCCATCATCTGCTCAACGCGCACGTACCTATATGCATATACTCAAGTTATTTGTATATAGAAGTAATAATATATATGCAAAATATTAATGCCTAAGACAATCGCTCTTAAAAAGTACTTACCTATTTTTGTTTTAATAGACAATTCACATAAGTTAACTACATATAAGCCTGTAGCCAAGTAACTATTGATACAGTTCAGTAGCTGCATTTGAAAACCAGCCCCATTTCCAGGTATAACGTGTTAGTATTTTCCTCCGCATTGCTAATATCTATTCACAAGTTCTTAAAAATAACTCACGTCCTTAGCGTCCAGTGTTGCGTCAACAATGTTTTGGAGCGTTCGTTGACACATTGGTCAATTTATCTTAATTACCTATCAACTGAGTACTCAAACGATATGACAAACACGATAAGCGTTAGTCAACACAAGAATATTCACAGCTATTAATTTATAACGGGGGAAATAATAACACAATGCTCTGTCGGTGCAGTGAAGGGAGTGTTATGAGGAAATCTCCACGAATATTATATAACATGTAATCGTTCTTGAGGAACGAAATCGCATAATTTTATTATAATATTGTTATCGCAAAGTGAAATATATACGCACTGCGCTAAATACTTTAAAAGTGTCTGATGTTATTTGTGTGAATGGATATCACCTAGTATAAAAATCTTGTGTGCGTCTGTTAGTGATTCTATATCTATTAGTGACTTGACGGATTGAACTCATATTTACATAATATATTTGTTTTATCAAGACGATGGTTTATAGACATGTTAGGATCCGATAGGTAGCGCTGTGGTCGAGCTATTAACTACCGGAAAGGGCGGTAAACGTCTCTCGGCCCAGCTAGTAATAAAATTACATGATAATTTATTACAATTTGATTATTTTTATATTAAATATTAAAAAGCAAAATTATACCCAGGTACATACCTAGTTAAGCAAAAGTATCTTTGGTTAAATTACAAGCAAATGTAAATATAGATATTATGTTGTTTAAAATTTCATATATTTGGTTATTTAGCAACGATAAAACTGATATTATTAGGTCCTTACATATGAAATTAGCGTTTTATATGGTAAAAGTAAAATGAAAAAAATATTATGAAATTATACATTTAATCAATCGAAGTATGTACCTACCATTATTATCTATGCACTTTCGCCATTTTAAAGGTAGTTCATTGATTCCATTGCTGAAAAAATTGTGGGAGCAAGAATCAATAAAATCTTTGAAGGCAGTTTGGACAGCCTCATCGGAATTGAATTTATTTTCCTTGCAAGAAATTGTCCAAATTCCGAAAAAAGTGGTAATCTGTTGGAGCAATTTCCGAAGAATATGGTGGGTTTCGGAAACAGTCCAACCGCAGTTCCTCTAATTTAGCGACCGTCGGTCGTAAAGTATGGGGTCTAACGTTGTTCTGAAGTAGCAGTGGGCTTGAGATATTGACCACTCTCGGTTGTTTAACGACTAGCTTTTCCATCATGGTTTGAAAATGTTGACAATATAGATCTGCCGTTATTGTCTGGACAGATCTTACGAAGCTGTAATGTATGACACCAGCACTGGTCCACCGAACACTCAGCAGTAACTTCTTCTGAGACGACTTTCACTTGGGACAGGTTTTGGCCGGTTCTCCTTGGTTCAACCACCGTGATGAGCGTTTCCGATTGTAGTAAAGGATCCATTTTTCGTCACAAGTAACAATACGATTCAAAATTCCCTCGTTATTGTGACGGTTAAGTAATGTAATGCAGAACTCAATAGGTGTTTGTTGGCGTGCTTCAGGCAATTCATGCGTACCCATTTCTCGAGCTTTTTCACTTCTCCTGTTTGTTCAAGTGAATTAATTTTTTTTTAACACTCACGCTGAAGCTTGCCGCTAACTCTGATGTGGTTTGCGAATGATCCGCTTCAACGATCACCTTTGATTCTTCATTTTCAACTATGGTCTCCGGCCGTCCACGGGGTTTGTTTCGTAGGTCAAAATTTCCAGAACGAAATCGTTGGAACCGAAAACGTACCGTGTTTTCTTTTACAGTAGCTTTCCCATACACATAATTAATCCTTCGAGTTGATTCTGCAGCGCTGATGCCACAATGGAACTTATATTCGTAAATAAGGCGATATTTTAAATTTTCTATTTTGTGAAAAGAACGATGTCAAAGAAAAATAAAATGGTGCGAAAAAAAAGAATCACTAAATTCGAAACACAAGTACACAAGCCTAAATTTGGAATAAATTTGAATTTGGAATTTCTAACCAGACGCCAGATATTTGAGATCAAAGTGACCAGTTCAACAAAACACCAATTTCATAAGTAAGGGCCTTAATATATAGATACTTTAAATATGGTACAAAATCCCAAATAAAGTATAGTAACATTTGATTACGTCAGTTAATTTTATAAATATCCGTGAAATTATCACTTAACACTTTGTCATGCTTGACGTGCGTATTGTATGTACATCAAGAAATTATCATCGATTAGGTAGGTGTATTAAATTTGATCAAGTAAATTGAATTATGTCCGTAATCGCTTCCTTATTAATTTGCGAAAAGCGGGCAACAATAATAATTTAAAAACGCGTAAACACACGAATGTTAAGTTATGTTAAGTGTATAAGTAGATGTTTTGACGTTCTTTACATGGCTTCGTGAATCAGCAGCAATTGCCCATAGTTCACTTTTGACTTGAGAACAAACTTTTATCCTTTTTTGATAACAGAGTTTCCGCCTTACGCTGTGATTTTCTATCCCTTTTGTTACGACATGCTGATAAAAATATTTGTGCTGTTTTTAAAATATTTTTAGTGAGAGTATAACACTTCTCTTTATAAAACGTCATTGAAATGCACCTAGATTTTGTACATTCCGCTATTCTTCTACTCACTAGTTTATGAGGTTGTCTTGGTAAATTATCCAGTTAGGTACGCAGCAATAGGTATTATCTGAATTATACACTTTCTTTACTGGGCTCTTCAGCAGGCATTCCGTCTTAAAATATCACTTCATGTAACTGTTGCTATTATCAAATATTGTTTTTAGACTATCTGTCTCAACTGTCAGTATGCGTTGCGAACTTTGAAGATTACGAGATTAACTAACTATGGACATATTTTAGTAGATTGGTCAAGCCGTTTGAGCGTGAAGATGTAACAAACATATAAACACACTTTCGACTTAATATTAGTAGGATACAATCTACATAATTTTTTCGTGATACTGAAATGTAACGAAAACTTGATCACCAAATAAAGTTACTTGCACGTATGCAACAAAAAGAATGGGTCTTTGAGTTATGACAATGTATAAAATTAAAAATACATATCGTTTAATAAAGGTCAATCATAAATTTAAGTGAAATAATTTTTGTTTATCCACATGATTTTGAAATTTGTTTTAGATGTTAGCTGTGCCTCACGGTTTCACCCGTGTTAATATTATCCAACAAGCACCGCGCCGCCAACGCACCGACGTAGTCTACCATAATTGTTCTTCCCCTTTATAACGAAGTATCTGTTGGGTACGCGTCACTTCCCCTCTGCGTGAGGGAGGGGGGGGGGTGTGACGTTTCCCCGGTTTGGACGGGCGTTTTGTTGCGCCGGATGCCCGTCTCGTAGATACCGTACGGATGCCAGTGGGCGGCGTGATGTTAGTGGTGAGGGGGTCCGGGGGGTGCAATAATGCACGACCGCTTGAGGTGCCGGGTCTTCAATGAAAGTCGATATCTTGTTGATTGTTCGCAGGACGACCAAAGCTTTCTTCTTGTAGTTACTCGTTGCTTGTACTTGTAGACTCGTTGAATTGCACCGTGCCCAATACGGCCCTTCTTCGAGCTTAAGTGGTTCGAGCAATGACCGTAAAGAGAGCCCCGTTTTATTCCGTGTTTATTTCGTGTTTTAACTTTACTTTTCGCTTTGGTTGCCCTGTTAAACTCTTTATATTTATCTCATTATATGTCTTATGTACACATGTTATATATCAAAATGTTCCTCTTTGAATTACCTATTCATTACATATTCACTTATAATATACATTACGTATACATTCCGTACATAAGCCAAAAACAATGTAATTTACGGGCGACATCACTTTTTTCCGCTCGTAAAATCTCTATAACATTCGATATACTTACTCTATTGGCTTACTCTATATGTTAATCTATTCTATGTTAGTTATATTTTCACATATGTGACACACAATACATAATCGTTTATATACATCTTAACATACAACATGCAACTTGTAATGTAGCGTATTCGCTTACATTTTTCTATAATATTGTCAGTATTAACCTATTTTATTGTAACTCATAGTATGTAACACGTAAATATTATAATAACACATAATACCCTGACCAAAGACACGAAAAACAACTGTTCTGTCGCCAACAGTATCTTTTATTCGTAAGGATTAGTATGCCATGTATAAAAATAATACTTATAAATCACTTTTTTTTTAATAAAACAATTGGCACAAAATACCTTATTGTGACTTATTTATAGTTATACTAAGGACCAATATTTTTGTAGAACATTGTATTTCCGTATCATTAACCATTGCGCCAGCGCACGCGGATAAAGCAGTTCGGGAGGACCTCGACTTCCGACTTACGTAACTAAAATCAATATTATATAAGGCCAGCTGAGAGTTGTAGCCTAATGTTAGATAGCCTATACTATTCCTCGTGAATCTGGTTATCATATACAAAAAAAAAATTTCGAATCCGACCGGTAGTTAAAGAGATTAGCGTGTTTAAATAATCAAACAAAAAAACTCTTCCGATTTATTATATTAGTGTAGATTTCCTTAAAAAATAAAGGTAAATAAAAGTGTGGAGACATTACAGAGGAGACATCTTAGTTATCTATTCCGCTTTTTTTTAATAATCATTATGGGGTGTAAGGAGTGGCGAATTGTAACTTCAGCACTGAGACGCCCAAGCCAACCTCACCTACACGTAGTGTACCCTGCTGAGCAATTAACAAGGTAATGGCGATAGCGGGTTGGTAGGGCTGTTTTGCCCGACTGAGTCACCACCACCATGCATTAGGTGAAAAGTCCGTCATAGTGACTTGCGTGTCGCATTTCGGGATCAGCCTGTACATATCCAGTTAAATTAATGAAGTACATTGCAGTAAATTAATGCATACTCTCGGTAATCGCCATTGTTTTAGGATTGTATTGTGTATACCATCAGGGACGGTACCTTCAATTAGTTGAGCCACAATTAAAAAAAAATGACTAGCCACGAAAAAAAAATGACTGGCTACTACAAAAAAAAAGACTAAGTGACGGCACTATACCTTATAGTAGGACAGTGCAATTCAACAATATCGCCAGTCGTCGCTGCAATGCCGATCCGTTCAAGTGCCTCTTCACGTTATTTCTGAAGGCCTCTATGTTATAGGAAGGAGGGAACACTCTAGTAGATAGACGATATTCCACAGCTTCACAGTACGGCAAGAATGTGACGAAGACAACTTTTTTATTCGTAACGAGATGGAGGTTATCGTAAAGCTATGGCTCCGGAGCGCAACGCGTGTGGTTTTGTTATGAAACGGAGAGGAGGGGAAAAATTAATGAAATTACTCTATAATAAAATTATGTTCGCGCGAGAACATAATGAACGAGAAAAGCTTATAAAGACGTGCTTCTGTCTCGCAACTCGACAATATAACTTGACTAATAGTTGTTAGTAAAAATATTTTTGTCATAATTGGCTAATTCAGGACATTATGATATATTTTAATTTCTGAAATGTTGTAAAACATTAATAGGTTCGTTTAAAAAATTTGGCAGGTCTCAAAGGTTAGGTTTTAGTTCTTGGGTTGACTTAGAAAGCCTGCATTTATAAATCTTTATAATGACGTTCCATTATTTTGTATTTTCACAGTTAAGATAATTACTTCACGTGTAGTGAGGCGTGAATATGTAAATTAGCGAAAGAGTTACATGTATACGTAACTTTATCTAATATTTTACAACCTTGACATACTTAGTTTGTTGTTTGCTTATATATACTTTAAAGATTTTCTGTTCACTTGGTTAAAACATTTTTGTTTAGTATTAACTGGTGTTTACAGGTAGATAGATTTTTTTCAACCCGTACGTGTTTAAAACTCAGATTTCAAAATTATTTTTGTATACTCTATATTTTTTAGGGGAAAGTTCTATAACCTATGTTAATAGTTTCATGTTGCGACCCTCAGGAGCGGAGCATTAATTATGAGCTGGCTAGCTGTAGGCAACTGCAGCAAAAATGAGAACAACATGGATTATTTAGATGCGTAGGCGGCTCGGCACGACGCGTCGACGACGCGGGGCAGCGCGAGCGTAGTGAAGAGTTGTTCGAATAATTTAACGCGTGTGAAACCGAGGGGCACATCTAGTTACATATTATGCGTGACCGATACACTTGTACGGTTTATTAATTCATTTTGACACTTCAAGCACGGCTTCCCAATTAAGAACGGATATTATGTTTTTTTACATAACTTATAATATGTTTTCATGCATATTAATTATATCATCGACTCAATAATTTACTAACGGTATATTAAAAAACAAAACTTATTAAGTATTTATATATAAAATTTAGTTTGCTGTTGTATACTTATTTTTAATAGAGCATAGTTCATTGCCTTATATTTAAACAGGCAAACGTAAATAAAAGTGGTCTAGTTTTGAACGTTTGTTTGCGATGAAACAAAAAAAACACCGATAAAAGTTTTATAATATTCTAATGTACTTATTACAATAATTAACCAAAGATGAATATGAGAACATAAAAACTACATCTTAAAAGACCAGAAGCTATCAAAAATGTATAATCTTAATTTACACCGTAACGGTTATGGATACTTTGCAAAACCTGTTTTCAGTTTTCTAATATGCACCACAGTACATTACATATAGTATAATAACTTGACTAGGCAAGGGCTTGAACTCTTCATACACCATCAACAAAATAAAATGAAATGTGAATATTTCATACAAAAGTAGGTAAACATTGTAAAAAAAGGTCTTTATCCTATATTATAAAGGAATGTTGTATTAAAAATTAATAAATCAAATATCCGTTTATTTTGTACAGCAGTCAAAATAAATCTTTGCAAAGTGTTAGGGTTTCCTAAACTGTATAATAAATACTTGACACGGGCATCGAACTTTCAAAGCGCGGATGCGATGCGACGTGATAGTGAGGTGAGAAACGACTACGGAGTGCTGCTATAATCGGTTCATTTCGCATCATCATAATTATTCCTTCCTTGTTCATCGTACGAAGACTTGCATGACACATGCCAAACGTTTATTTTAGAGAAGTAGCATAAGTTAAACTGGAAGTTGATTATACAATTATCGAATATTTTTTAGAGCTAAATATAATCAATAATACGATTATGCTTTAAATCAATTGCCTGTTGTGTAAGCTGTATAAATAAAATAAAAAATAATAACAACAATTAAGATCGCAATCCGGAACACTGGAATTTTTGAATGCCTGACGCCAAACAACAAGATTATTTCTCCAAACAATATTCGTCGTTGCGTGTTACAGCAGCAAAAATGTAGGGATTACGTAGATATTATTTTTATTCGTAATTTAAATTGTAACTAATAAATGTATAATGGCCTTCGATGTATTCGATTAATTTTCGATTCGTAACATTAATAATTGTCGTTTCATTGATTTTATTATTTTGGTCTACTATAGTTTTAAGTAGGTACCATAAAAACTACGTACATAGTAAAAAAAAAAAACAATATAAAAATTTACAAACATTATTGTATTGAGGAAGTTATTAAGGGTTATGTCGTGCAAAATGATTTTATCTTGACATAGGCAAACCTGCCTTCATAGGCGGAAAGCCAAAATTTTCCAAAAAAAAGTTTATCAATGTCATTTATTTTATAATAATAACTGACAGTCGAAATGCATGTTTTTAAATTATGTCATAATTTGCACGGCGTAACAATTTACGTACTGTGGATGTGTCATGCAAGTCTTCGTAAGATGATTTAAAGAATAATTAACGACATTTTAAGATACAAATATTCTATAGACAATGGACAGGCTAATTGAATACCGTGTCAACTTTTTGCAATATAATTAAAATTTTGGTATTAAAAAAATTTAATACTAGAATAATTATTATAGAGATATTTGCAAAAAATAAGTCATAAAATACATTACAGCACTGAAAAAACTGTAGAATAGCGTCTGATTGTGTGTGTGTGTTGTGGTTAAAACAAATGTGTCGACAGCTGTGACCGGAGCTTTAATCGTACGTTAAAAAGTCATCTTTTAGATTGAGCCGATTGAGGTTGACTTGAAATGATAAACTTCACGTTAAAAAGTTTAAAGTACCTATTTTGAACAGATAAACGAATATTAGAACATCTTTTTACTCGCCCTGTGCTATTTGCTTACTTACTACTCTTACAAGATTGATTGTCTACCAAGTATTATAAATTTATAAGAATATTTTTTTTAGCCTGATTAAAAAAAAGTTCAGTCTCAGGTTATTCAGATAAGAATCTTAAATTGTAAAGAGGTTTAAGTTAATAAGATAGAGACTTGAAACTTGAACTTCAGTTTGAGCCTTAAGAGCCCATGGGAGCATTAAAAATCAAAAAGTTTCAAAATATGGACCACACCTACTGATTTGAATATGAGTATATTCATGGTAAGATTCCGAGTGTTTAGCTTTTGTAACTGTAACCATTCGGGAATGAGAATAAATTGTGATAATTTATTTACAACTAGCCGTGCTCGTGGCTTCGCTCACGTGGACTATAAATGCCCGCGCGAATCTTGCTCCCCGCTCCCGGCTATTTTAAAGACAAAAATGCTTATTGTGGGTGTTCCTTAGAAGATAGATATATACTTTCACGAACATTTTTGTAGACCTTTTTCATGCCTATGATTATGTAGTACATTAATTTGCTATATCTCCTATGGTTTACTCAGCATAAGCCATTTAAGCACCCGAATTGATTCACCATTACCAGTTTTTTTATTTGTGCGGAACCTTTATTCTTTTTCTGAAATAAAAGTAGCCTAAGTTACAACCCTATAAATTCAGCTATCTACCAGTGAAAGTCCCGCCAAAATCGGTTCAACCGTTTCGGAGATTACCCAGAACAAACAGACAGAAAGACAGACACACAAAAATTTAAAAAATGTGTGTTTTGTTATATCTATCGTATATAGTTGCATATGCATTTAGTAAAAAGCTGTTATTTCGACATTACAAACAGAATAAAGTATGGATGGATTATGTGACAAATGATATGTTTATAATAGTGCGAATACTGAAACTGTTGACATATTATGGACAAATATCTGGGCGACCGAGCTGTGCTCGATTTCTTTATTATAAACAAAAAAAGAAAAACACCTACACCTATGAAAACTCGGAATGTAAAACATTATCTAAATGCAAAGTTTCATCGAAATCGTTGGATCCGTTTCCGAGAAACCTATTACATATATATAACAGAATTGCTCACTTAATATAATAATGGACAATTATAAAAACTTAAAATATCGTTGTAACCTGCTTTATTTAATTATAGTGAATATTATTAATATGTTGCTTCTATCTAACCTCGTTAAGATAACCCGCAATAATAATAAACGCCAATTAAGAGATCTTAGGGTATTTATACTTATACCTCATTGTCGCTTAGTGTCTGCATCGTGCACGGACAAACAAAGAGACAGATAGACTTTAAAAAAAAATTAAATCTTTTTATTTACTTCTGTTTAGAATATTTCTAGTTATATATTTTTGTACCCCGCTCACTACCACCTAAGTCTAGCAATCCTTAGAGTTATGTTGGTGACTTTGGACTAAAGTCTTTGGTTCTTGTGCGGATCTCCTCATTACTGTTTTGATCACGCAGAGAAATTCTGAGCATAGCCGTGCCCATTGCTTTCTGAGTGACCTTGAGATTTTTAATGAGCCAAAGGCTGAAGAGCACCTTGAGTGAGACGCAGCGTGGGCAAACCTGCCACAAAGTGGACCGACGACCTGGTGAAGGTTGCGGGTACGGAAGCAAGCAGCGCAGAACTGGTCATTGTGGCGTGGACCAACAGTGGACGTCTTTCTGCTGAGACGATGATGACAATTTTTGATTTCAATAGAAAATTGTTATCTAGTGTAACGATTTAAAACTTGTAGACATTTATTTACTTTACTCTTGACGTCTTTGCTCTTTGCCCATGTGGCATCAATGTGACGGATTTTAAGTATCAAGTAGGTACCTATTTAATATTACATCATTCGATGAGTTGTGAAGTTGTGACTGTTTCAAGCGTTGTGTCATACATATCAAATCGGATTAAGTATATGTATGTAATGGTTTAATAGAGTGTAATATTACAATATTACTTTACGAAAAAAAAACATGTTACATTTAATTTCATCATTCATTTTATATTGCTGGTTATCAATAGACTATGGTGTTTTGATGAAATCGTTAATCAAAGATTTACTGATAAAAGTTCTGAATTATTAGTAGTATATTAATATGTATACCTCTGTGAAAAATTTATAAATGGCGGACGGAGTTTTGCTTAGTGTTTTGCATTAAAAAACTTATATATAGGTAAACTTGGAAAATAAACTATTGAAATAGAAAATATTATCCAAATCGATGGAGTCGTTCCCAACAAATCAGTGATATATAAAATAATTGCTCACATAATAATGTTAGATATGTGTTAATAAATAATTACTAATTTGGAAATGAGATTCATTTTTAAGAAATCGGTTTATTTATGAGGAAGAACCAAGAATTCTCTTTTTTATGTAAGCACGGCAAAGTGGTGGCACTGTACTTCTTAGGTAAGTACAGTATAATACCAAAATAACGGCGACCACCGAGAAATTGGCGATCTATCGCCGGTGGTCACCGTCACTTTTTTATTTTATACAACTAAGGTGGTTAACAACACTCGATGGTGGCTTGATGGTAAACGGTTATAGTAGACTACGGATGGCTGTAACAAAAGAGGTATCGCTGGCACGTGTCGACCTTGAATTCCCTTTCCCCAAAGAACTCCTGCTGCAGGAACACAACACAAGGTTTTTGGCTGCGCTCTTCTGTAGGGTTCTGGATATACACAGGCTGATCTCGAAACGAGACAAAAATATCACCACAATTTACCACTATAGATAGTGGTCGAGATCCACTCGGGTACAGATAATTTATCACCACCGACAGTTCTTACGAGCATTTGTCGTGGTTTTTGTCTATAATATATCTTCAAATAATATTTATGAATTCCTACCTATATTAAATGCTTTCGTGTTTGTTGCTATGCTGTTATAACCCGTATTAGCTTTCATTTGGTGACTGTTCGATTGACAATGTCCGTGATGGTATTTCGAAATAGAAACCATTCAAACTTGGAATAAATATTGTAGTTTACTAGCTGGCATTTTAATGCCTATAGATTGAAGGAAAAATCAAAGACAAAATACTTGATTTCATTTAGAATCGGAGATTGAACTCACGGAATGAATAAAAGGTTTCAAATAGAAGTCGGCGGGAATTGGTATAATTACATATATTGACGTATCGTCACTGGTTTGTATGAAGAACTAAACAAGACAATTTTTATCAAAAAAGAAAACCAACTTCAATGATTTTGAGGAGTTCCCTGGTGTATCTTCCAAGTTGAGGGTCCAGTGCCAATGAAATTAAAATGGGAGCACCCTTGAGGTCGGTTCATAAACAAACAAGCTAAGCATCATATGCACATTCATAAAAAAAATTATATTCGAATCGAGAATCTCCTCCTTTTTTTGTCGATTAAAAAGTAGTAGTTTTCTTAATAATACTAGTTTGGTTTTTACAAATATTATTGATGTATTTATTAATAAATAAACTAGCTGATCCAGCAGACGTTGTTCTACCCTTTTCGGTAGTTAAAGACTGGACTATTGGCCATTTTCAATAACATATCTTTTATCAGGGAATGAAAGTAAATGCAAAGAAGACGAAAATTTTGGTGTTTGAAAGGAAGAAAACTTGACAGAAGTATGTGTCCGGATTGATGAGGATGAACTGGAGCAAGTAAGTGAGTTTGTATACTTGGGATCGATGTTTACCAAGGATGGAAAGTATGAGAGAGATATAGGAAGGAGAGTAAATGCCGGTAATATGGTGAATGGGGCCTTACACTCCTTTATGAGCAGCCAGAGTATTTCTATGAAAGCTCGTTTGGCTGTGCATAGAGGAGTGTTGGTTCCAACACTCATGTACGGAAGTGAAAGCTGGGTATGGCAGAAAAATCATGAAAGTAAAAAAATGCAGTAGAAATGAGAAAGAAGATATAGTCACACGAATTGAGAAAGGGATGCTTAGATGGTTTGGGTATGTTGAAAGGATGAATGAAAGAAGAATGACTAAACAAATTTATGATGCGAGTATGAAAGGAATCGTTGGAAGAGGAAGGCCTAGACGAACATTTATTGATCAAATCGGAGACGTTCTGAAGAAAGGTAAGGTCAAGAGTACTCTAAACCGACGAGCATGCATGAAAAGATTAATCTAGAGTTGATAAAATTATTAAGAATATGTTAACGGTTTTTACTTTTAACTATTTAAATGTACGAAGACGTGTATATAATGACATTCAAAGCTAGGTCAGATTACTGATCTCTAAATATAAATATAATGCATTATCAGTTTACAGTACTAATTTTCATTGTTATAATAACAAACCGACATAATAAGTTTTATATTTATTTTATAGTTGGAGGAAATGGCATATTCTCTTATTTAAGAAACCATGAATTTTTTTTAATTTGTTATGCATTAAATTGAAGCAATGATGGCTCAGTTGTAACGTGCACGGATACCGCTTTCTATTAACGTGTGTTCGAATCTGTACAATGAACCAGAGCTTTTGGTAAAGGAAAACGTGATAAAACCATAGAATGGCGGTAGGGTATTTTCTTATACCTGCCTTTCTATCTACCACCCTAGAGTTGAAGATCTATCTCCAAGTACCAAAAGGTATCTTCCAGCATTTGCACTTAATTAGCATGTTACCATCTCGGGCCACATCATCACCATATAAAGAATTTAAAAATGTTTTTACACAATTTATATCCTCCACGTATTCTGTAAAGTCTTCAAGGTTTTCAGAATGACGCAATCTAATATGATTAGACTAAATGAAATTGTTTACAGTCGGTGTAAAAATTATATTACATTTATTAATCAATAACATATTCTTGTAGTTTGATTATAATTCGAAACTTAAGCTAGATAATTACAGGTCCAAAGTTGACTAGAATCCGGTTTAAGCCTTTAATATTATTGGCACATGTACACGTGAATTACTGCTAAAATACTTCTTTAAAACAAACAAGTAAAAAACAGTCGAGACGTCTTCGATACAGGTAAATATTATGGTTCTTCAAGTGTTTCTACATTTATGCACCTATATATTGCAGGTGGGTATATATGTGGACGGAGGCAAAGGATCTTAAGAGGACTCGAGGACCCCAAAACCCCGGTGAAAGTCAAAAACTTTCGTTAGATTTTTTTTATATTAAATTCTCCTGTTCCCTATTTACATTTGAAATATTAATCGGTCCGTGACATAGAAAAAGACAAAAAAAAATTGATAAAGAAAAAGTGAAAATATCAATGAAATTAAGTTAAGTAAAACATAAATAAAGTGTAATAAAAATTTAAGTATATGAAACGATATACAACTTAAATTGTTTTTTTTTTGTAAGAAGTATTTTTTATTAATTTCTTAATAACATTATGCAGTTTTATTTTTATTATTTGGTTTCCAAACCAGACTTCACACCGGTAAAAATTACACATATGTATGACAATAAAAATATCAACCAATAAGTTGTGTGCCTTTAAACCAGTGAACACGGCTTGCACACAGAAAAAAAAAACAAATTAAAATTTAACCACATTACAAAAACATGGAGCAATTTATGCTTCAAAACACGACTTAGATTAATTTTTAGTGAAGACAAAGAACAAGAAAAAATATCAAAAGGTGTTTTATACTGTTATGTTCAGTAAACATTTGATACAACGGAGAGTGTTGCCCTACATTAGTCCTGCAATAAAGAGTCATGAAAGTGTATTGTTAGTTAAGCGACTGCTCGGACGTGATACAACAAAGTTAATTTGATTACGTACGTTCTCGCAGTCAACCAAACCGTGGATCAATTTGTAAAGCAAAGCATTAACTTGCTGCCTTCCGTCTATCATATAATGCTTGCATTAAAAAAAAAAATTGGTTTAGACTCATAAGATTTTAAAAATCAACATTTATTCTCAAAATAAGTTAGATGATACACGAATAGCTTTTGCACACGCTCAATCTATATTTGAGTGTACAACAAAACAAGGATTCCTCACTTGGCTTCCATATTCCAAAATGCTACGTATTATGGAGTTGTATATGGTAATAAACCTTTAAGGTTTACGGTTAATATCATAAATCATCGTTCGTTGACGCTGTAAAGACTGACAAGGCCAAATTTTTTTTTTAAAGTAATGCGAATTATAAACAAAACGTTTGCAAGCTCTAGCAAATTGAACTGGCTTATATACTCGTCCTACACTATTTATTTATGTTCCATATATTTTACATTATTTGAAGATATAATATTTTGTACCAATTAATAAGAGTCTGAATACATCCCTGTGATCACGTAGCGAACATAAAACGACCAAGAACCTTGATAATTGGTTCGTAAGGACGCGAAAACATTGTTGTATGTATACATATGATTACTTAAACTTTGTAAATATATACTACTATATAATGCCCGAGACTTCATTCACGTAAAAATGCTATATAATGCCAAGGAGGCTAATATATACATCAAAAATAAAGATAAATTGTGTGCTAATTGTGTGCTAGTTGTGAGCTTAATTGTGTGCTATATTATTTTGTATAATTGTATTTTTTACAGTTAAGCGTTCTACATCGGTTTCAATCCGGAACTTCATTAAGAACACCAAACCTGTATATACTCATTTATGGAAACGACTTGCGCATCATCTAGTGCTCGTCGATGGTACTATGACAGAAACTTTCACACAAAGTGCCAAAGAGAACTGCACAAAGTTTCAATTCAATTTGATGAACGACGCGCAATCCCATAACAAAACAACATACAAACATGAATTTTTAAATACAAGAAGATATATTCTGACAGATGCAACCGTTAATAATTAATATACATACAACGTGATGTTTAATATTCATTAATGCACGTTTTTATTTTCTAGATAATCCTTAAAAGAATGTTTGTACATAAAACCTTTTTAAATAGGATTACCCCACGGACGTATATAATGGAGGGAGGATTTAGGGAGGTCTGGACCCTCTCTCAGTCTACGTAATAAGCTAATGTTCACCGAATATCCGTTTTTTGTATTCATGCTTAAAAATAGTATACGGTAAAAAATAACTTGTTTATAATATGGATGGTCAGTTTGTAATTTTCAATTGATTCAATTTCTATTTAACTTACTGATCTTCCTTCTTATAGTGTGAAGTCAGAGGCGACAACCAGTTTACCATTGTGCGAAGCTTGACACCCCCCCCCCCCCCCAAATGTAAAAGCTATAGCTTTGTACTTTGTATTATTGGTAGTAATTGTATGCGTTTGTAATACTATGATCACTTTACTCAAATACCTTTAGACGTCCAGATAGATCGAGTATTTTAATATTAAAAATAATACATCACAAATATTTTGTTTTTAGGGTTCAGTTCCTAGATAGTGGATATCATAGCAAATACATAAAATATCAGAAGGTGAAATATAATGAATCATCATCTTGTACAAGAAAGTCATTTAATCACAATAATATTTTATAATTCTCATCGCTTAATGAACTTTTTTTTGGTTTTACTATATCGTAAATTGGCAATACATATAAACGTTAAACTTGCAAACTCTAAAGTAAAACGATAAACAATAATAAATAGCTAAGTGCAAGTTGGACTCAAGCTACTGGATCCAGAAATGAATTTAAAAAATGTTAAATACATAACACCAATATATTGTACGGTGCAACAGAACCTGTGCGCAAACATGATTCGAAATTAGCTGATTTTTACTTTATACGTTATAACCATAGAATACATATTTATAGTAACGGTGATTTTATAAAAAACCACAAACCATACTAACATTAAAAAATCATCTTACACTAGATCGTGATGTCGTTTCGAGGAATTTAATCCGTACTATAAAAAGTACAGAAAAGACAGTCTACATTACGACTTGGCATGTTGGTTATCCAGTTACATGTGAAAATACTATAAACGAAAAAAATATTTAAATACAATAAAAAAAATGCAACTAAGATACAGAAAAGACGTCAACGACCTCAAAAAGTATAAGTTTCATAACAACCTATCAAACATTGTCGTAAAATGACCAATTAATAATAATGAAAGATTTTATTCAATTTAAAGTTACAAAATTCTTAAGATTTATGTATATGCAACTTAAGTAATAAATTACGTAAATATATTATAGTTAAAATATTTTATTAACATACTAAATTACTTGACGAGTGCAATAGAAACCACAATCAAATTGTAACCCGAAACTTCGGGAACGTGAACAAAATATCGCGCATAATATTTGCAGTGCGAAATCGATAAACAAGATCATAACAATATATGAAATGTAAGATAATGTAAGCCCTATGAAATTATGTTCTCACAAGCATATTGAATGCTCAATTTCTATAAATGGTCAATTAATTATTAAAACAATCTAAGACTATGTATATCAAATTTAATTTATGAAAATTGCGCGGCAGCACCGTACGCTAAATAGAAGTAAAACTACATAATATATACCTACAATGTATAGCTTTCTTTCTCCTTCTCTCTACGTTATATCTTTCTTCTCTGTTATGTAACGAAATGTGCTTAAATGTGACGTGTCCTGGATAAAATATTGGTAATTTTTTATTATCTCATGTTTAGTTAGGTAATTGTTCTAAGTACGTATATTTATATTTTCGTTTCCATCTATTATGGACTCAATGCATATTAAGATTTATTAAATACTAGCGGTGTGCCCGTGGATGACGCAGTATGTAGTTACTTTCATCCCGTAATTTTATTTTTACTCATATTGTTGACAGTTCATATGCCGTATCAATTGAGGAGTGGCATCCATTTCCCGTGTACAATTTTCATCAAAATCAGTTGATAATTATTACTGTAATCTACAATTTCTAATGCATTATTAACGATTTTATCGCCCCTCAATTATAGTATGATGTATGTTTCCCGTCTACATAATTTGATCAGAATCGGCTGAGAATTGATGAAAATGTAAGTTTTTGAACTTCTTTTTTTATTTTAATGGCATATATTCGTTATCAGTGTAGTTCATATAGTGTGCCTATCGGAAACATTTGGAAAAATATTAAAAGTACAGAGAGGACCTCAGATTTATTAATATAGATTTATTAAGAATGTCATTTGCTTGTTGTACGTATGTTAAAATTTTTTACGAAAATCTTGTATTGTATTTTGTCAATAGCGGGGAACTTTGTCTTGAAAATGGTGTTTAAATCTTTAATTTTTATAAAGATTTAACGGAGATAATTAAGGTGTTGTCCGAAAAAATAAACACATTTGAGAAAAATATGTATGATATAAATTAAGCACTACAGGTTCTAAAGGGACGGTTATATCGATTTTAAAAACCCTATTAAAGTTGCCAAGGGGAGCCGGCTCACCCTAAGGTGAATGCACGGGAAAGCACGCCATGGTCCCTCACAAGTCCAATGCAAAAGTTTGCACGTCAAAACAGGACACAACGTTGTGTCCGGCTATTTTGTCAACTCCACTTTTCAATGTTATCTACAAACCTTTATTCTTAACCGATGACTCATGACAACTACCTGATTTATGTGACGTCACGTGCACCGTGGAAATTCACCAAATACCGATAAAAATAATAAATATATCCCAAAGAAATGAAGCCATACCAGTTTTTATACTTATAATGTATATTTACAGGAAGATTTGTTTTTAATATTAAGTGATTTATTTACAAGTTCTTAATTGATTTAAAGCCTATATAACAACAACATAAATAATGTTGAAGACGATAAAAAACGTAACATTTCACGTGCGTTTGAAAAATCAATAAGCTAGCCTTCAATAGATCGCAGTGATTTTGTCGCGTCATCGTTGTGGCCTTTGTCCCTGTTTAGTATTCGTTTGACAATATTTTTATTGAGTCAATATGTGTCGCAAAAACTTATACATTTAATGAATTCTTTTTTGATAAACTCACCGTCCAGCATGCAGCGACGCGACGCTAACTCGTCATCTTCGAAGTCCTCCAAACGTCCTGGTTTGTCCTTAGCTATATCCATAATTATCACCACAGACGGACACTACACAACGTTTAGAACACCACAGGAATTGGAAACGATTATTTTTTCTTACAGAACGAGGACATCATGAGCCTCGAGTCCAGCTGATCGGTTGTACCGTGGACCGAGACGCTGGGAAACGCGTTAACGCGGTTGAAGTGAGCTAATAACTGGGTATTCGACCAACGACCGTCGTACATTGGCCGTTCAATGTCAATATTGAATGAACGATCAATTATGCGACAAAGTACCCGCGTTATAACTTCGCGAGGCGCCCGCCTCAGAGGTTCAAGTTGGTTTAGGGTTGTCGAGTCGCAGATGCGTTTTGTGGTGACGCGACGCATGCGCTGATCTGGAAGTTGGACGCGGTATCGACTGGCTTTGGTACGGCCAGCCATGGCGTCGACGCGACGCGTCGGGACGCGCGCCGCGACATGCGGCACCGTGTCTCGATGTGATTATGCAAACAATCGACGCGATGAGCGGACAGTGTCCACTGTCCGATGGAAATTAATTGAGCAATGTGCAGCAACGATACGAGCTAGGATTCGAGGCCTGCAACTTGCACTGTTTATTATGCGGAATAAATCCCTAATAGAATTTTATTTCTGTGTTGTTATCATATTTGAATATAACCATTTAGTCTGAGAAACAATTGACGAATGTGCCATAGTTAATACTAAAAAATAGTACTATCATGAACATAATTATTAATACGTACCAAATTAGTAATTGTCAAGTAAATAAAATAAGAATTTAACGTAGACCATAGTAATTATATAATTTTAAAACAAAAAAAAAATACAAACGCAATTCTTTAGTTCATAATGTGGTTAAACAAGTATATATAATAAAATATAAACAAACCTATTATAAAAATATTTACTTCATTGCAAATTGTTTTCGGTTCAAGTAACTTTATTATACGTAGGTAACGATATAGGTAGTTATTAGATACATAATTATCTACAATAAATATTTTCTAGACATTAGATGGTATTTGGAATTTTATTCAGCTTGTAATATCATCTTGTTCAAATAAAACGGCGTGATCTTTTATTTAGTGAATTAATGTAAATGTCATTTTTGCTAAAATTTTATTATCAGGCGTTCTAAAAATAAATGAAAGTTGTTAAAAATATCAATGTTTAATTAAAACTACTTATAGGTATTAGTTTTTTATATAATATATTTTAATATTCAAGGATGAAGTAAGTTTGTTAGTATTGAGAATTTTTGCTCCGAGTAAAACAGCAGGCATTAAAATTTAATTAAAAATGAATAAGCTGTGAAATTGCAATTTATTTAATTTATTGTTCAAACACGGAGTTTATTTGAATTAATAGTATATACTATTTCAAACTTTGATTTTGTTTTGGACGTGCCGTAATATAAAACTAAATTATGTGTTTTTACAAATACATAAAGTAAACTGCAGACAACGGATTTTACATAATCAACCGTGAATGATCTTCCAGTATTGTTAAATAAATCAATTTCCAGGTTTATGTAAAACTAGTTAACAAAACGTATGAATATACAATTGGCAAGATTTACGAAAAAAGATTGGCAACGGTTAAGCAAAATGTTAGAAATGTTGTTTGTGTATAATATAAAAGAAGTCAGTAAATATCCTACATACATACATACCATCACGCCTGTATCCCCGAAGGGTTAGGCAGAGGTGTACTAATGTACACCCACAGATCGCCGACTATGTTTTTAGGTCCCATGTAATAGGGGGCGAGCCTATTGCCATTAAATAAAAGTAAATATCCTCACAGTACATATTTTATTTCTCAGCTTCCGTTGCTCCTCAAAATGAAAATTTGCAATCGCCATTATAGCCCTAGGGTAAATAAGTCCCTGCCCTGTACATATAAACAGTAAAAGTTTTTTGTTTCTGTAGTTGCTGCTATACTTATTACAACCGACCAAATTGCATAGATGTTACCTACTACGTAGAATACCAAACAAGGTGTTCTAAATTGTAGGGTATTAGATTAATTTACACTAAATATTATATTTTCAAATCAATATAACAACACCAATTTGGTGTGTTTCCTACATCAATAAGTTTTTCTACTTTTTTAATGTTTTTTTTTTTACTTTATATTTATTACTAACCACTAATTTATTTTGAGTTTATTAATGAAAATAAAAATCATATATTGAATAATAAAGGAAAAAATATTATAAATGAAAAATAGTAAATAAAGCACTACACGTTTTAAGGCTTATTAGATTCAGTTTAAACGCGATAGTATAATACAACATTTACACAAAACTGGAAGAATAAAATCTTTATATTGAACATGGTTTTCAAAATCAGTTTATTACTTGAAAAGGAAGTATTCTTACGTTTATAGAATTAGTTATTTCAAAACAAAATAGACAATCAACGATGATGTCATTCTCAGATTGTCAGGAAATCTAGGTGCGTACTTTGATTTATTCAAAACGATCACCGACATAAGGAATTTATTATAAAACAGCTAGACTAAACATAAGTTATCATATAAAAATATATTATAATTAGCTCTTTTGTGACATCAAGAGTAACTCAAAAATAATCAATTTTATGTAGCTACACCGATTTAAAAATGTGAAATTGAAATCTCCAATCATCTGAATTCATCACTCGCTTTAAAAAATCTCTCACTTAGCCGGTTTTAAACGTTGAATTCTGTTCAGTTGTTATTAAATTAAGTTTAATCGATTCTCTTATTATCAACTTATAACTACTAACTATTGAGAAATATTATTCTTGTTCATTATAATATTAATATCACTGTAATATTCATTGTTTTCATATTATTTTGCGTTTAAAATTCCTTTTTTTTTTTAAATGATTTTTCGGCCAATATCTTTCTGCGACTCCCAATTTGTTTATCAAGTATTTATTTCTTTTTATTGTTATTAACACCTACCTAATACCTAGAATGTAATTATTATAAAAACAATAATCTCTAGTACTATATTATAGTAATGGTACAATAATTTTATCGCTTTTTTCCAACGATAATAAAGCTTTTATTACGTTAAGACATACTAATGAAACAGTTATATAATTAAATTCTTCTATTAAAAATTTACATACTATATAATGTATATTTTGAAAGCATTAAGTAATTTTGTAATTTATCAGTGTTTACGAAAAAATTATTATGATATTTTTTCATCAACTCATTCAAATTCATATTTATTCTAATTTGAATATACATACTCGTAAATTAAGTTTAAAAAGTTAAATCTTGTCTCGACATAATTCAACTATTAGCTTATGTACCTACCAATATGCATAATATATCATCCAAAATTTTTATTAAAAAATAAGAAAATTATTAAAGGCAAAATTTCTTTTGAAAAAATTTGAACATAAAAGTGACTTTGACACCTACTCATATTGTCCCTCGTCACTGTAGTAGATGCACCAATGAGATATATTTGGTAATAAGTTTTCCTATTCCTGTATTCTGTAATATCATCAATAGCTATACTCGTGCTATTATAAGCACTTTAATAATATTGGTGCATCTACTCAAGCGATATACTAGACGGTAATGAATACTCCATAACAGGTTTTTTATTTTATTTTTCACTGATTTGTGTGAGAATCTTATTAGAAGGGCAATCACACACTATCGCAGGTATTAAATAATATGCATGCGGTTTTGACTATATATAATTGTTGCATTCAACGTAGTTTATCATTCGCATTAAATTATTGGGTATAGCTCCAGAGTAGGCAATTAATTGTAGATGGATAAAAAAAAAATAAGCACAAGGTCCTTTTCATAGGATTAAGTAATTTCTTTTGTAGTAATAAACAAAAAGTTTTTTAATACTTCAAACGTGGTAAACGATTATACAGCCCGCCTGACGGTAAGCGGTTACCGTAGCTTATGGATGTCTATACCGTAGGCAAGTAACACTACTACGTAGCCGACCTTGAATACTTCTTCCCAAGGATCTCTGGAAACCCTATTCACCGCAGGAACACATCATAAGGTTTGGCTGCGATTTTCTGTAGGATAGAGGTGTTTCACCGCAAGAAATCTGCAAAGAAATTTATCTTTACCCCACTCTTCTTACCGTGAGGTAGACACCCATTTCAATTATTCTATACGATTCGTTTACCTTATCGATAAATTATAGAAACTCGTGATCTTGATTATCTATTTTTCTTTATTTATAAGATTGGATGTAATTGAATTTTTTTACCAAATTGACAGTTAATATAGATTAATACTCCGATTATCGAACGTAAAGCTCAGTATAAATAAATCGATTGTCCATACTTCCGGTACAATGTTACGATAATAAAAAATATATATTATATTACAAACGATTGCAACGGACAATAGTTGTGCAATCGGTTTGATACTACACGACAATTAATCGGACGAAAGTCGGACGAGTTCAGGCTATTTGTTACCTCCTACAACAAAACCCATTCACACTGCAACAATGGTTACATTATTTTATGGCCCACTGCAAAGCACATTACATAAGAGTGCGTAAACGCCGATTAAAATAATTAATGACCAAGTTTAATGACTTACATCACAGTCTCATTTTATTTGCAGTTACAAATTCCCTTTCTGTGAATTTATGAAAAAAAATACAGTAGAATTTCAATTTTTGATTTTACTATAACTTATTTATTGTTTTGAATTTGATTCGAACTCATCGAGTATATTTTATATCCATAATAAGTAATTATTTTATTTTTATTTATATTGTTATAATTTTTTTTTATAATTCTGACCAGATCATTACTTAATCTTTATTCTTAAAACTTTGTACAAGAGAATGTTTATTAATTTCAAAATAGTCTCTATCGTTTATTTTATTTTACTCTGAATGCAAAAACATATTTCTAATATTTTATTAGGTTTAAAATCTATGTCCATAAAATAATAACAAAAACAAAATTTGAAAAACGAACACGCCATTTATTTAGTAATTCTTCAATTTTATAAGCTTTTATGCAACTGCATATGTCAGTCTCGAACACGCCAATGTCAACATCAGTGACATCGCTGTGTTAAATTTCGATATTTTATAAAATTTCTAACAGAGTCAAAATTCTTATCTAGATTAATCTCATTTGCAATGAATAAAATATTGTTTAATATTGTGTTATTATAGATACTAAATCAACAGAAATAATTTAAATTTACCAACAGACAATCGAAAGAAAGAAATAAATCGCAAATAGGTAATGTTAATATTAATGTAATTTATGAGTTAGACGATGGCCGCAATAAAAACTAATGATTCTGTAATTTTCATAAAAATATTCATACCACATTAATTACACTACAATGATTAATATTGAAAATCATTGTTAAATATATATTGACAATGAAAAATTAACTAGGTACTGGAATCAGTCAGGTTTTGTAGTGCACCTATTTCCATTATTTACATTTTGTTCATAGTGTAATTAATACAAGGCGTGTATTATTTAGTGTTTGAATTTGTAAAATATTCATAAATGTAATAAAAATCTATACTATCTAATACTAATAAGTGATAAATTATTGTTTAAATATGTAATTGATTTCTCGGAAACGGCTCCAAAGATTTGGATGAAATTTTGTATTTAAATAATGTTTTACATTCTAGGTTTACTTAGGATTTTTTTAAGATACAGAGCAATACTTGGTCGCCCAGATACTTTATCTTTATTTATGCAAAAGTTTACTTGTGTGATTTTCTTTATTATCGCATTTTTAATAAGATTAAGTTTAAGTTTAAAAAAATTAAGTTATTAAGTAGGTATCGTGTTTTGTACCAATGCCAATGGAACTTTTTATAAAATTTTAGATTTTAATAAGTGTCGGCAATAGCCATATTCACAAGGAATAGTGTAGACTAACTAACATTAGGCTACAACTCTCAGGTAGCCTTAAATATTGATTTTTGTTAAGTAAGTCGGAAGTGAAAGTGTTCCCGAACTGCTTTATCCGCGTGCGCTGGCGTAATGGTTAATAATACGTAAATACAATACTGTACAAAAATATAGGTCCTAAGTTTATCTGAAAAAAGTCCGCGATATCATATGCCTATCTCTTATATATAAGCCACAATAAGGAATTTTGCTAACAATATATGTTGAAGAATAAAAATTGGGTTTTAAGCCTTATTTTTAGAAAGAAAGTTAAATTTTGCCATTTAAAGCATGTTATTATATGCATAGTTACACATAGTTTAAGAGTTAATAAAAAATAAAATATATTGCACTTGCGGGAAGCAAGAACAATTATGATATGCTACACGGGCGCGCGGCGCGGCGGTTTTTGTGGGATAAAATTAACATGGGTGAAACCGTGGGCACAGCTAGTATTATATAATATTGGAGGCATTTTGCGTGATATAGTTTGGATATTGTGCACAAGCGAAGTGGCGTATAAATAATAACTAGAAACATGCATTTTTGGTTTTCACTGAAAATCTCTCTGGACAGTTTTAATAAGGGTGCCACCATATTGTTAGAGTGATGTTTGAAGATTAGAAAAATAGTACCAGGTTAGGCTTAAAGAAAACTTAACTACCCAATGTAGCCTCAACAATAAAAAAATTAAAAAGAATTTAACTCCAAGACAAGTTATTACAGGTAGAGTTATTTCTAACAAAACTAACAAAATGTGTTGCATTTAATTCTTACTGGGCGTAAACAGAGTATAAGTATCAAGGAGAAGTCCAAAACCTTTCTTCCAAATTCGAATAATAAAAATCGTGCGGAGACTCGATATTTATACATAAAATAAGACATTAAAATTAAAACATAATTTTATATAATAACATTTTTTAAGCGACGAGTAAAAAGTTCATCTTTAATTAATAACTTTAAATTCGAATTACGGAACAAATGATCGATTACGTCAAGTGTGTCACCGCACCTGTCAAAAACCGGCAACATGTGTGTGACGTAACGGCCGGAGTCCGTGTCACACAACACCGACGCGACGCTTAGTTCGGCAGGAAATTCGATACAAATTATTGGATAGAATACCACACCAAGTGTGGATGGATATAGGTAAAAACAGCAAAAAATACGTTTGTTACTTTCATGATGAATAAATATTATTTATTTACGACAATCGATTTATTATAGTAACTAGCTGTGCCTCTCGGTTTCGCTTCTGTTAAATTTAGTCAATCAACTTTCCACCACACTGACAAAGGGCCCGTGTAGCCTATCGTTGTTCTAACTTCCCGTATTTGCCTGATTGTTTAACGTTCATGGTTACTGCTCAGCTCCATAGGGTCGTAGCGTGAAGTCTTATAGCCTATAACCTTCTTCAATAAATAGGCTATGAATGGAAAAGAGAGTTGTTCAAATATGTCTGGTAGTTTCAGAGATTTGCGTGTACAAGCAAACAAACAATATCTTAAACTTTATAATAATATATTAAATAAGTACATAGTATGATCAATTACCAACAGTGTGCTGATAGTATTATTTATTTGAAACTAATGTCAATGTGTACGTTCCAGTCTACCACTAAAGAACATACACTTAGGTACTTATATGTTATAAGGCACATTTGACACAACGGCAGATTATGTTAATCTTTTGGTTAAAATATACTTTTTCGTGTAAAGTTGAAAGTTTCTGTTTGAATTACTTTATTTTCCATTCTGTAAATCTGATCGAATTTAATAAGTTTCAAGAAATACGTTTTGTACAAATTCTTATACAAATACTTTAATATATAAGTCAATGTACAAATCAATGACATTTTATAAATAGAAGTGTTATACTCTTACTGAAAACGGTACAAATATTGTTATCAGCATGTTGTAACAAAAGGGATAGCAAATCGCAGACAGGCGAAAACTATGTCAAAAAATGTTTAAAAGTCTCTTGTCGCTTACACCGCGCCGGTATTAAGTCAAACGTGAACTATGGGCAATTGCCGCTCATTCACGATGTCATGTAAAGAGCGTCAATGCCGTATCTACTTATAAAATATCATTGGTTCAAATATAAAATGTATAATGTTTACACAAAATAATCATTTATTATAATCATATAATGAAATAATTAAAACTCGTGTACGATAAAATGAAATAAATTTTGTAAACAAATCACTTATATTTATTACAAATGAAATTCATACACATGAATTTCGTATCTGTCTGCACTAGTTATTTTTATATTGCTTTTAGTTTTTAAATTTCATTCATAATGAGCATAGTTTCTTTTTATTTTCATTGCGGCTAATGCCACTTACACACCTACTTTCTTTTTACCAAAAGATGTGTAAAGTGGATTGAAGAAATTACCCAATTACCCACTTGCGAGTCCGGTTAACGTGTGTCAAAGACAAAAGCAATATTGTTCCTACTTCCCATACAATGTTGACAAGCCGACCTCGTCGAATGAAAACGGGACTTTATTTTCAACAATTTTACTAACGTAATTGTTAACCCGGTTCCATTTACCATATGAAATACTAATTAACGTTCTGAGGAAGTTGCACAAACCATGTATGTAGTGATAATAATGATAGATTGCAATGACTTAGCCAAGTTTTAATGTTCTAGAGGAGGAAATACACGCTTCTCATCAAAAAAATCGAAACACTCCTGACGTTTGGTTTTGAATGAGTCTTATGATTATTCAGGCGGAATTTAAATAAAAAAAGAGGTTTGATATAATTAAAAATATACACCGCTGGAGTCTAGTCTACACAATTCCAAATTCGAATTGAAATACTCGAATTTTCATCGAATAAATAAATATGGAGCGCAACTTGTAGATTGTTTTCAATGTGTATTCTGTTGGAATTTCTGCATTTAATCACATTTTTTTGACAAAAATATCGTTTTTTTAATAGTGATTAGTAACAAAGCTTCGTTACATCCTACCAAAGAGATTTTTTCCTAACAAATATGGATACCTGACCCACGGAAGCTGCCCAAGTCGTGGCGTTGCTGATTTCAGGGCTTAGTCAGCGTGTTGTGGCCGCACAATTGCATTTTAGCCTCTCTGCTGTCAATAGAGTATATCAGCGTTAGCGGTAGACTGGTATGTTTACTCGCCGTCCAGGATCTGGTAGACATCGGGTCACGTCTGAACGAGATGACCGGTATATTGTGTCAGTTTCTCTAAGAAATCGTCGACTTAACTCTATTCAACTGCAGCAGCGGCTCCGTGTGATTCTGTGAGCATCTACCATTACCATTAGAAGAAGATTAGCGGAGCGTGGCCTGAAACCTCATAAACCAGCAAATGGCCTAAAATTGACGGTAGACCACCGAAGAGCGCGCCTTAACTTTGCACGTGAGCACTTAAATTGGTCATACCTTCAATGGAGCAAAGTTCTCTTTTCTGACGAATGTAAGATCATGCAGTATGGTAGCGACGGAATAAAGAAGGTGCATCGAAGGGAGGGAGAGCGTTTGAGAATATTTGGGAGTTACTCTTGATGAAAATCTAAGGTGGGAAACATATATTAACACCATTATCAGGTCGGATACGGAAGCTTATATGTATAATATATAAGATATTGTATTTGTTCATGGGGTGCTGCGTCTAGGCCACTAATTATTATTGCTAAACTACCACCAAACTACGAGTTCCACTAATAACGGGGACAACCTGTAAAAAAGATTTGATCGCTTCCCCACATATATAAACTAAACTAGCTCGTATAATATTATAACGGCATAGTTCTCTCAATTACCTACCGTAATACATTTAGGGATCTTAATAATCATGGACTAAAAATAAATTAAAGGAAATTCTTTAAAAATACGATTATTATAGAATAAAGACAATTACTACTTTACTGCTTGTAATAGATTTACAAGCAGTAAAGTAGTAACTATGCCATCATACAACTTTAGTAAGGATATCCTATGTCCAAACAACATTCATACGGTGTGAACATGTAAAAAATTAAATAAATTAAAAAATAATAAAAATTGTAGTGCGAGATCACACTCGCTAGAAGTTAAATCTCTTTGTCTCTCTCTGTCTTATTATGGTAGTTAGGCAATCTCTCGTTCTCGCTTGGCTGGCTTATTACCTTTAAACTGATAAATCTTCGATGTGTTCTAGTAGCTGCGCTTGATAATCAGTCACCTTCGAGGCTCAGCGTTTTATTATCTCCGGCCTTAAATAACTTTACCTCAGATTGCAATTAAACCTCAATAAAACAATAAAATTCTTCTCTATGGTTTAATAAAAACAATGTTCCGTTTGAAAAGCGTACGCGTGGACCGAAATATTAAAAAAGTAAACGTTTTTTTGTGAAAGTACTCTCAATACGCAATTATCTTATTATATAGAGGTATTCATAATAAATTCATCAAGCAATTAGAGTCTGGAATGACTCCGCTTCTGTCTATGATCATAAAGCACTGCAACTCTCACTTGGAACATATCTGCATATTTATGGCCATTTTACTACAGTCAGATACGACGTTAATCATCATTTTATTTTATAACAACTCACTTTGATTTTGATAGTAAAATTGATGAATTGCTTTAAGATTTTGAATAAATTAATAATAAATAACTTTTACTTCAAAAGACGTCATGTTTAATGAACTTGCTTTCTGCCCATTATGTTTTAGAAATGGTTTGACATGAGCTAGTATAATTAATCTTACTATGAGTGAGAATTATTAGAGTATACTTGTGTCTGATGATGTTAAAAGTTAGTTAGTTAGTTCATGAAGCTGTGTTAGTTTGAAAAAAAAAAGGATGTATTCAATAGAACCAGCAATAGTTAATGCAGATTGCACGACAAGTTATTTAAATAGGTCGGTTAAATAATAGGGTTGATTAACATTTTTTTTCTTCAAGTCTAATCCCAAACAGTTGTTTAGTATGACATATTTAAATAATGATTTTACTTTCGGATAAATTTGTGGTTTTGTAAAAATATATCGAAACTTTCTTGAATTTTGTTTCTTGCATTTGGAACCCCGTGTCCATCGGGCAACCACCAAAATTCAAGTAAAACTCGATACTTATTTACAAACCAAGTACTTATTGTATTATTAAAACAGAAGTTTGGTAAATACTAATTGTTCGGAAAAGCAATATCACTTTTTGAGATAATGTCAAAGAAACGTTTGGGATAAGGCTTGAACAAAATGGAGTTGATCTTAATAAATTAACTATCAATCTATACATTGTTTTTTTCTTATCAAAGAAGCTATTTGGTAACTTGAATGAGTTCGAATATGAAGATTGGCGTTTACAATTACATTTAGTCAACTTTTATATCCTAAAAAGTAAGTGCTCCTACTCAATTTTTAAAAACTTTTTAATTTTAATTATTTAAAAAATAAAGTATCACACTTTGGTATTTTTTGTAAAAAAGAGGTTTAAAGAACACAGATTCAATCATTTTTCTCCTAACGGTATCAAGTTATCTCAAACTAATCGCTTCTTATTTACAGAACCTGTTTCTCATAGAATTCATTTATTTACAGAACCTGTTTCTCATAGAATTCATTATATTTAACATATTTTTTGATAAAAATTCTCATAGAACAAACGAGTGTTAGTTACCATAACAAGATATCGTAACCGTATCTGTGTAGTTACTTGCCGGGCAATTTCGAAGGGAAAATTCATACCGGCCATTGTGTAAATATGTAGTTTGTATTTATGTGTGGATAATTGCAATATACGTGTTTTGTAAAATGCTTGACAAATTAGTAAATTCGTGGTGTAATTTGTGTGTACATCATTTGTTGTATTGTATTTTGGAGTAAATCACAAAAGTAATTATTATGTAAGTATTATAGTATTTAATTGAACTTTGCTAATAACTAAGCGTTAGATTCACATCCATCTGAAGAGATCAGTAATTATTATTATTATTATATTGGGTTGGTAAGCACAGTCCAATCCAAACACCATGGTGACCACCAAGAGATTGAAATCCAACGGCAGTCGCCGCTGTCACGCCGGCCTGCATAAATATAAAGAAGAAGGGAAATCATTCGCCGGGAAATGCTTCTGCAGTTTCACCGTACGACAAAGATAGTAAATACACAGAGTACTTTTTAGTCGTGCCATATTGTGGTTTATATTTTAATTCGTTAACATAGGTTGATTGACAGTATTAGGTAATATTGGTGGCATTTTACGTGATAGAGTTTGGTTATTGGTCATACGTGAAGTGGATTATAAATTGGAAACATGCATTTTGAGATGTCTCTTAAAGTCCCTGGATAGTTCTGACAACGGAGTCTACCATCTTGTCAGTTCCTACATTGAATATTAAAAAATACTATGACGGTTTAGACACATTGACATTGGCAAGTGCTTTTTGCGGCGCTAAAACAAGGAGAAGTTTATAGGTGCCAGTGTTTTAGAAAAACCGGTGTGTTCCAGCTTCATGATTTTCGGCTCCTTTTTTTCTCATTATCAGAAAAAACTATACCTAATATTTTTCATTTCCTAGTAGCTTTGATGTTTAATTTAAATGTTTATTATTTTATTTTTTATAGGTTTACCTTTTTCCACAACCCCACCAGATGATAAGTATCGATGTGGTCTAAGATGAAGCCCATGTTAAGCCTACACGCTAAGCCTAGTGGAGGACAGACTCTGAAATGCAACTGCCGGAATACACCTATAGGTTCTTAGCGAGAGATTTTCATCTTGAGGGTTATCGCTGCTACTGCTAGACAGACGGATATTAGAAAATGCTCTACCACCATGCTATAGTTTCATCATGATGTTTTTCCTTAACCGAAAGCTCCGGTTCATTGCAGAGATTCGACCTCACGCCGACCGACGCGATGTCCGTACACTACCATCACTGCTTCAAAGGTATTCAAAGATAGGAAAGCAATTTAGGTATATAATCATTATTTAGTTTTTCACCGAGATAATAATTGTGTTTACTTCTAAACTCAATTAATACAAAATCGATATAAATATGTGTTGAGGACAGATGCGTGGATATCGCCTCACGGCATGATGATTAAATAATTTAATGTTTATAACTTTCGACTCTAAGTTGTCACCTTTGCATTTTTTAGGTATAACAAATCAATGTCCTTTATTTCGTGTTTTATGGTAGATTATTTACAATATCTTTTAAACGACGTCCTGTTATACACACCTGTTATTTTGTAGTTATATAGTTTATAAATGGGTTTGTCTTAAACCGTGTGTCTATGTGCTGTTAGTTATGTGCATAGGAAATTTATACGTGATAGAATTTCACTGCAAACCCAAGTGTTTTGATCAAACTTAACAATACGTTTAAAGAAACCATTACGAGACCACTAAGGTGATAAAGTCTTCATCGTGATCAAACGACAACGAGGCTCGTGTAAGAAAGTGCCCTATCTTCGTTTCACCTAACAAATAAGTAGGAAATTGAACAGTGCAATGCGGTGTCGACCAACACGCCCGCGCCCGCGCTCCATTCTAAAACCGATTCACTTGAAACTCTTGAAAGGTATCCCACAGTCACAGATGAACTTTGATATCGCACGATTTCGTTATAATATTGTAGGTACTAACTTTACATTATTCATTATATTACTTGCATATTATAATAATAACAACAGTTAACCGCAACTTCATTTATGTAATCCAGTAAGAAAAAATCATAATAAACTGTTTATAATTTTTTTCGATTTAGAATTAACTCTCTGACTATTATTCTGACAAGATATAACAAACAGACTCATTTGTTTCCTTCTTCTTTTTTTTTGTTTTGCATCAAACTTTATACCCGGTGTGAACCCAGTTACGAATCCAATCTTGCGCATGGTGAATTCGAATACATAACACTTAGAACACTAAACAATATGCTATCTTGCTTTTATATTAATCATTAACTGTTATAATTGTCATCTATACATTTAATAAAATTGAAGTGTCTGTTTGTAATGTCAAAATAACAGTTTATGCTTATGAAAGTATATACGATACATATAACAAAACACCAATTTTTAAACTTTTTGTCTGTCTATCTGTATGTCTGTCTGTTTGTTTGTTGGTTTGTTTGTTTGATAGGCGTGAGGTGTACTTAAGCTGCCAATCCTCACTATTGAAAATCCTGCTATTATGGATTGCGTAACTATTTTATTTAATTGTATTCTATATGATTTCAGTGATCTGACAAAAAGGGCCACATTGTTAGAACTTTCCAGGGAGTTATGGAGACATATCAAAATTTATGTTCCATATTATTATTTCCAATTCACTTCACTTATTTATACCACACAATAAGTAATATTTGCCAACATTTATTTCACGAATTTATAATTAAAAAATATAAGCTATTATATGACAGAATATGATCCCGCCAAGAACTCATTTGCTTTATAAAGAATGTAAAACTTTAAGTAATTAAATATTAGAGTGTAACATTCACATTATGTATTTTATTTGCATTTATTTGATTTAAAGATATAAAATACATTAAAATATGTTTATTCTAAATTTAAAATATATTAAAATTACGTCTTATAATTTGGTATTATTTTATTTTATTCTATTCGAGTCTAATGTTAATAACAATCTTATCTGATGTTACGTGGACTATGTAGTTGTTATTTATAATATTAATAATTTACCTATACAATATTATGTCAATATGCGGCTGTCGGAACACACCGGTAAGTGTTTGGTGACAGATTTTCACTTTGGTTATGGTAACTAGCCAGAGAGAACAAGAAAATACTCTATCATCATGTTATAATTACTTCACGATGCTTTCCTTCACCAAAAGCTCAAACCTAATGTATTATTTAGATTCTTTCGACACGTCATCCAAGACGGCTACTAGTGAGATATAATTGTATTAAATATTGATATTTTTTAGTAATAAAATAACTTATTTTATTGCATACTAGCTTTAACTGACGTGTTAAATTTATTCAACCAACTCTCCACCGCAACGCGACGCGGCGACGCCTCCAACGCACCCGTGAGTTTGCTTGCGTGAAGATAGCTTGACGGTCAAGGTTACTGCTTCGTAAATAGACTAAATAATGCAAAAATAATTTTACTAATTTGACTGATAATTTCCAGATATTAGCTTATTCAAACAAACAACCAATAAACAAATATTAATTGTATAAGTATATAAGATAATACAATTTACTTTGTAACTAACATGTAAGGGCTCTATGTAGTCATGATCGGTGCGCGCTAATCTTTCGACGCTCCGTTCTGTGGATAACTGTTTCCTGGTACCAGACATAACAAGATAAATTGGTTTGGATTTGAAAGGTAAGCGATTTGTATAGTGGTTTTTACGTGAAAGCGCAGTCACTGGTATCACGATCGCTTATAATGAACAACATTCGTCTTTTCCATATATTTTAATAACTACGTCGTGTCTAAATAGGAACGTATCTACTATAGAGGTAAATCTGTTCACTTTCATTTATAATATTGTCATATCTGTTTGCTTTTAATTTGTCTACTACTACTACGAAGGGATAGACATTTATTTGCCTTATTGTAATTTATAGAAATAAAACTAAATGCAAATAAAAAATTCGTTGGTAAGCGCATAAGAACTTGGAGAGTAGGTACTTGAGTTACCCGAATAGGTTGTTAGGGAAAGAAAAGTTTGAAAAGTAACCCGGGAAATAGAAAATTTTTGGAAAAAGTATAATTGTTTTTTTTTTTTCTAGTAGATTTTTATGTACTCACGATTCAACGATGGATACACATAATTCCTATTTTTATTGTTTGCCGGAAAAAATATCGGGATATGTAGCATGTTGGTTGAGTTATTGACTATTGCACAGGGCACAACCACGTCTGCCGGCCAACTAGTTAATTTTAATAACAATAAAAAATATCTTCAGAAAAATATTGATAGAATTAAATACATAATTAAATCTGTCGTGTATAAAACTTATCAAGAATATAGGTATGCTATGCTGTGCTTCGATTAGACTTGGAGCATTAAAATTATTCTTTGTCTTTACACATCTATATAATTAATAAAATTGAAGTGTCTGTTTGTAATGTCAAAATAACAGCTTTTTACTAAATGCATATGCAAGTATATACGATGCCTTTAACAAAAAAAAACCAATTTTTTAAATTATTGTCGTCTGTCTGTTTGTTCCGGGTAATCTCCGAAACGGTTGGACCGATTTTGATGAGACTTTCATTGGTAGCTAACTGATTTTATAAGAAGTAACTTACGCTACTTTTATTATAGAAACATAATTAGGGTTCCGCACGAATAAAAAAAAACTGGTCATGGTGAATTAATTCGTGCGCTTAAATGGCTTAAGATGAGTAAACCATAAAAGATATACTAAATTAATGTAATACTTAATTGTAGGCATTAAAAATACCTACAAAAAACTCACGGAGAGTATACGGCTATCTTTTAAGGAACACCCACAATAAGAATTTTTGTCTTTATATAGCCGGGAGCAAGATTCTTGCGGGCATTCTGTTGTCCACGTGAGCGAAGCCACGGACAAGGTAGGTTAACTATAAAATTATAAGTATCGTCATATACAGACCCCCTTTAAAGAAAACACCGCGACACGACGGGATTCTCAAGGTAATCGATTCGTTACACTCAGGATAATTTTACCTGCGATGACAGGCTTTGATGTTCTGTTGAGATGTCGGTAATTGCGTTTCAAAATAAAAACACTACTACTGCGTTTGGTAAGTACGTATTAAATTTTGCAAACATTTTATTTGGTTACTGCTGTGCTATTGCTATGCTTCCGTAGGTGAAAGCATCCCCATTAAACCCTTTTAAAGAATGAGTTTTAAAAAATATTTTCTTAGTACTCACGAAAAGATTCGCAAAAGAACCAAAGATTCCGACATAGCCCTAAAAATTGATAGAGTTAAGTGACAGTGGGCGGGGCACATTGCTCGTAGAACGGATGGCCGATGGGGCTAAAGATTTCTCGAGTGGCGGCTGCATACCGGAGAACGCAGCGTGGGAAGACCCGCTACAAGTTGGACCGACGACCTGGTGAAGGTTGCGGGAACCTACTGCATGCAAGTAGCGCAGGACCGGCATTTGTGGCGACATTAGAGGAGGCCTATGTACAGCAATGAAAGTCTTTCGGCTGAGATTATGACGATTGAAAAAGAAAAAGACGTTGAGAAACGTTTTCCAAATTAATTTACTTTTATCAAGGCTTATTTATTTTGTTGACCAACGTAAATAAGTAAAACCCTATTCAATTATATATCTTTGGATTAAGATGTAAAACAAGTTAATGAAATAAGTGTTTCTTTAATGTTAATTGCGCTGACACACAAACAGACATTATTACCTTTTATAATACTGTGTAGAGAGAGAGAGCAATAACTATAACGCAAAACAGTAGGACTACATGTATAATTGCAAGATTATAATACTTTTGTTTAAGATTTTTATATACTTCTGTTTTATTTTTGGATACGTTTACGAAATCACTATACAGTGTAGGAGGTGGACGTAGTATTTACTTCCTGTATTTATCTCGTGAAAGCAAAATTAAATCGGTAAATACAAAATTATTTTTCGTAACAAATGTTAAGTTTCGTTAATTTAGATTTTGAGGTAAATACGGTGCATGTCCTATATCTAAATGGTGAGAAACTTTCACGTTGTTTCGTATTGAAAGTCGAACAATGTACGGCATTCTGTAAACACCCAATATCTTTGATTAATGAGTTTGATAGCTAGTTTATAATTATATTCAATTAAAATCCGAACACTTAAGATGTACAAATGTTTCCTTGCTACCTGAAACATGTATGAGAAAATAGATTGAATTAAAGATAAACGAAAGCGAAAGTCGCTTGATACTTAATAAAGATATATTTTAAAATAAGACATCTTAGGGTTTCAAACTCGTAATGAGAAAACGGAATCATTGTAGGATCACTTGACTGCCGTCTGTTTTCTCTCTGTCTGTCGAAAACGGGGACTTCGCAGGGGACGGGCGGTTAACTTTGCTCCCGCACACCCACCACGTCCACCCTTTCCTGTGGCTTTTAGGTCCATTACACTCCACTCCATACTCGTGCACACCAAACTGCTACTAGGTTCTGTAAGGGCTTGTGTAGACGGCACCGTGGACACTCCACATCGCCGCCGCGCGAGCCGCCTCCGCTTAATTTGTCATATCACTATACATTTTTAGTAATACATTGCTAACCACGAACATTAAGTGTAGGCAAAATGAACATGTTGAATTTAACTTAAAAAAGAAGTTAGTGTTTGCATACTGTATGTAGAGAAATTAGCTAAATCAAAGTAAACAGTCAAATGTCTATTTTATTATGGGTTCATCCTATTTTGATGCAAAGTGGACAACATGGTCTGCGACATATCTGCGAAAAGATGAGTGTAAGTTTTGTGATTACCTTCGGATGAATATCAAAATATTCAATAAATTATTATATATACCTATTATATGCAAATATTAACTTCTTTTTTTTAGTTCAACTCAACATGTTCATTAGTCCTACACGTATAATGTTCGTGGCTAGCAATGTATGTATTACGAAAAAGGTACAGTGATATGACAATCATGCGGCGGCGGTGCGGTGACAGAGTGGCTACACAAGCCCAAAGGGACCTTTTTTGTTTTTTTTTTGTACTAGTTAGACTTAGACAAAAATTTACAGATAATTAAGTACAAATACACATGTTTCTTCCTTCTTCCCAGGAGGCTAGAATATGTATAAATGTATAAGTTAGTTTAATTTCGAATTTCTACAGATAGGAAATAAGCCAGTTCGCGACTTAATTGCAACTACGGCAACAGTCCCAGCCGAGGTTCGACCACTGTGGCACCCTTGAGCATGTTGTATTTTACTCGCTACATGTAATTTTTTTTTTATTATTATTTTATCGCGGTTTTTAGATTTATTATCTTCTATAAATGAGATTACAAACAAATACAATTGGTTACGGTTAGTCATTACGAATAGGAAATATGTAATAAAATACTATGAAAGTTATAGCAATAAGTAATTAACATGAAGCAACCTGTATGCAATATGCACAAAATGTACATGAATTTTGTTTTCCGGTATTGTTACAATGTGCAAGGTTGCAATGTGCACAGAATTATAATGATGTTTAATTAATAAACATGAAGTAAGTCATAAATTTTGCAATATCGAATAAATGGCAGTATATAAATGTCCAGTAATAATGTCAATGTAATGTAAAATAAACATTATTTTATAATTTTTACATAATAAAAAAAGAGAGTAAAATGAACTTACAATATTATAACTGATGGCCAACTTCATCATGATGTATGTTAACACGCGGGATTAAAATATTTAGTTAAAATATTTTGTTACATACAGTACATAGGTAAGTATACACATTAAAAAAAATGTCTAAAGGCATGCAGTTTGGATGATCGTTGCCAACTAACATTAAATACTCGTTTAATACTACCATTCTAGTATTAAACTGCAATGTATAACTTGCTTGGCTAGATACCATCCTCATGTTGAAAATCTTCCTATTGCGTCGGTATGTTCCGGCGGCTGTACGTAAAAGGCAGTTCTCTGTATAAATCTAACGAGTTGCCATCTTGGACCATATTATCACATACCATCAGGTTTCAATCTAGTTTCAAACAAGACTTTAAAATATCGAAGATGATTTCATCTGATTAGGACAAAACAAAAATCTAACGTTAAAGTAAAAAAAATATTAAAATAACATTATTTCGGACTAGCTTTTGCTCTTTACTTCGTTCCCGTTTTTTAGTGAAGCAACTCGTACCACATCTATTGTAAACTGGTTGTACTAATACAGAAACTTCGCGGGTGCGTCCATAACACATCAAAGTTTCATCGTATTCGAAATAAATACTTATTTTTATATATTATATTGAAAAAAAAAAAGTGGTAATTCATTTTTAAATTAAAAAAAATACAAATGTACAATACAATATACATAATACATTCAATGGTGTATCAGTTTCCATAAAATCTGTAAAATCATATTTGAATAGCTTAGTATCGTACTCGTATTGAGGGTTAACAAAATCTTCACGAAGTCGCACGTTAGGCATCCGTGTAGACTTTCCCTGACCAATATCTTATGAATGCCGACCATCGGGCCTCTAGCGCTTTAATAGAATGTTAAGTTTATTTCGTTAATCGTATGTGTTGTGACACTTTGTGGTTTACTTTAATATTACCGAATTTTATAAAACGCACATTGAATCCGGACATTTACTGTCCATTCGATATAAAAGCATTCTTAATAAACCCTGCATTTATAATACTGTGTTGGTTTTTGTTTTAGAACTCTAGAAGTTTTGATATTTCATTTGTGTAATCGATTTTTGATGTTTCACGTCTCGTCTGCAACATAGTTTTCGATTTATTAACTTTCATTATTTTTGTTATTTGTTTAATAACACTTCTATCATTTACTCCTGGAAGTTTAATTAATAACAAACGTTTTTATTGTAGCAGAAAGACAAAAGAGCTGTTAATCTGTGTCAGATTCAATTAGCAAAGATTCTGATGAACTATTAGGTCCTTACATATGAAATTGGCGTTTTGTTGAACTGGTCACTTTGATCTCAAATATCTGGCGTCTGGTTAGAAATTCCAAATTCAAATTTATTCTAAATTTAAGCTTGTGTATCGAATTTAGTGATTCATTTGTTTTCGCACCATTTTATTTTTCTTTGACATCGGTCTTTCACTAAATAGAAAATTTAAAATATCGCCTTATTTACGAGTATAAGTTCCATTTTGGCATCAGCGCTGCAAAATCAGCTCGAAGGATTAATGATGTGTATGGGAAAGCTACTGTAAAAGGAAACACGGTACGTTTTTGGTTCCAACGTTTTCGTTCTGGAAATTTTGGCCTACAAACCAAACCCCGTGGACGGCCGGAGACCCTAGTTGAAAATGAAGAATGAAAGGGGATCGTTGAAGCGGATCATTCGCAAACCACATTGGAGTTAGCGGCAAGCTTCGGTTTGATTGATAAAAAAAAAAGTAATTCACTTGAAACAAACAGGAAAAGTGAAAAAGCTCGTGAAATGGGTACCGCATGAATTGACTGAAGCACGCCAACAAACACCTATTGAGTTCTGCATTACATTACTCAACCGTCACAATAACAAGGGAATTTTTAATTGTATTGTTGCTTGTGACGAAAAATGGATCCTTTACGACAATCGGAAACGCTCATCACAGTGGTTGAACCCAGGAGAACCGGCAAAATCCTGTCCTGAGCGAAAGTGGTCTCAGAAAAAGGTACTGGTGAGTGGTTGATGGACCAGTGCTGTTGTCATACATTACAGGTTCGTAAGATCTATCCAGACGATAACGGCAGATCTGTATTGTCAACAATAGCAAACCATGATGGAAAAGCTAGCCGTTAAACAACCGAGACTGTTCAATATCTCATGCCCACTGCTGCTTCAGAACAACACTAGACCCCATACTTTACGACCGACGGTCGCTAAATTAGAGGAACTGAGGATGGAATGTCTTCGAAACCCACCATATTCCCGAACATTGCTCCAACAGATTATCACTTTTTTCCGAATTTGGACAATTTCTTGCAAGGAAAATAAATTCAATTCCGATGAGGCTGTCGAAACTGCCTTCAAAGATTTTATTGATTCTTGCCCCCACAATTTTTTCAGCAATGGAATCAACGAACTATCTTTAAAATGGCGAAAGTGCATAGATAATAATGGCACATACTTCGATTGATTAAATGTATATTTTCATAATATTTTTTTCATTTTAATTTTCCCATACAAAACGCTAATTTCATATGTAAGGTCTTACAAATAGAAGTTCAAACATAAGATTCACCGAGGCCATTACTAGTTAATCTAATCATAAATGATTAGTAAGTAAAAATTCAAGTTCTGATACTATAGGTTTATTTTAGATTAATTGAATTAAAAAAGTAGTTTTACACATACGAATAGAAAACGATGGAAAGTTTAGTGCTTTTTAATAAATAATTGACATATGAAACATTGCTCACTACTCTGACTGTTTTTATTATAAATGTTATTAGTTACATTGAAACTTTTACTTTAAAATTTAATGCACGGTAAAGATTTGCAATTATAGTACATTCTACGAGTACTGTTAAAAAAACTGTAGGTAAATATTAACGATTGAGGTTTAAGGAAAAGCTTCGATAAATATTAAATTTACGCTATTATTTGGATTGCGTGAAAAGCTCAAGTCTGTCTGCACTTACTCATCTTCCTTTCAAATTTGTAAATTGAGCCTTTGATCATCAACCCATCTTCTTTTGATTGCGCCTTTGGTCATACTTTAAGACGTAATTTAACCGCAACTACACTGAGAAGGGTTTTCTCGTTAAACACTTGAATGACTTGCCAAACACGTTTTCTTTCTAGGGTTATCACATGAGGTATTTCAAAATAAGAGGGCAAAATGCTTTATAAATTAGACAGCACAGCATCAATACTCACTACGTTCCAACTATTATTAGGCGAGCATAACTTTTGCTGCTTTTTTGTCGAATAAATAGGAATCATGTATTAAGATTTGTATCATTAGAGGTGAAGAGGTTAGAAGGGAAAACCAATATTAATTCATTGTAATGGAAAGTTGATTGAACTCAGCCAACGGGTCAATGCCGAAGCGTGTTGTTGTAGTGTATGCCCTGCCAAGTAGAATTGGCAAGGTTCATCAAGGCTATAAAATCATAATTTGGTATCTGGAATTCGTCTATGGTATAGATGGCAACCTACCCACCTATATTGTTACCTATACAATTAATAAAATTGAACTGTCTGTTTGTAATGTCAAATATTAGCTTTTTACTAAATGCATATGAAAGTATATAAGTTAACTATACAAAAAAAAAAAAACGATTTTTAAATTTTTTCTGTCTTTTTGTTCCGGGTAATATCCGAAACAGTTGGACCGATTTTGACAAGACTTTCCACTGGCGCATAGCTGATGTTATAAGGAGTAACTTAGGCTACTTTTATTTCAGAAAATTAATTAGGGTATCACACAAATGAAAAAAAAATCACGGTGAATCCATTCGAGTGCTTAAATGGTTTACGCTGAGTAAACTATAACAGATATAGCAAATGAATGTACTACATAATTGTAGGCATTAAAAAGTCCTACAAAAATATCCCAGAGAGTATACGTCTCTCTTCTAAGGAACACGCACAATTAGCATTTTTGTCTTTAAATAGCCGGGAGCAGGGCAGCAAGATTCGCGCGGGCATTCTGTAGACCCCGTGAGAGCGAAGCCACGAGCACAGTTAGTGTTAAACTATAATGATATGTTTGTACCGTGAAAAATCAAATAAATTTGAATAATTTCTTTCATCATTGTTTTGACTGGAAATACCATCTGTAAGTAATTATTTATTCAAAAGCTGCTTCATAGTCAGCAACGGTTTCGTGTTAATGTCAAAGATATAAAAAATTTGTATTCAAAGATATAAACAATTCTATCGGTGAGATATAGCAATTACGGTCCATAAAAGTTATCTAACGAACAATTTGTTTTGACGCAAATATGTATTCATGTAATTTGCCCATTGAATTTTATAATACTTCATGTTTACATTTGTTTTTAGAAATGTTGACTATATTTAATGTTTACAAATACTAAAACTCTGATGCATCTTACGTAACGGTTGTTTTACATATTGTGTTAAATACATTAGTGTCGCGTCATTCTCATTAAGAATTTTGCACGCTCATGACCACAGTTGACAATGACAGTGAAATTTCATGGCAATTCGACGATTTGACACTTAATATTTTTTGTTTTATTTGTACAGGCATTATTAGCGGTTTGTAGGTTAATCTAAATCTAAATATGTATAAAAGGTTACCGTGACTGACTCTATCATCATTTACCACTGAATGGATTGAATAGAAATTTGGCACACAAATAGTTATTATGATGTAGGTATCCGCTAAGAACGGATTTTTGAAAATTCAACCCCTAACGCCATGTAACGGGGTTTTAAAATTTGCGTGGATTTTCTTTAATACGGGTGAAACCTTGGATCACAGCTAGTCCATTAGTATCAAAAGATAAGTATGAAACTACTGTTAATGTATTTTATATGAATTTGGAAAACCAACTGTACTTACATCACTTGACAATAAATGAATCGCAGCCAATAAACAAAGTCCGACTGAAGAGGAAGCATTTTTATACTAAATATATTGCTAAGGTGGCAAACAAGTATACGGCCCACCCGATGGTAAGCGGCTACCATAAATCATGGATGCTTGTAGTATCACTCGCGCGTTGCCGACATTGAACCCAAAGGAGCCCTGGAAACCCTACCCACCGCAGGAACACAGCACAAGATTATTTGGCTACTATGTTCTGTATGGTGGAAGTATTCCACCAGTCGAACTGCCCCAAAGTAAAGAGAAATCTCCAAATAAATTTCTATGTGCCCTACCTCGCTTTGAAAACCATAAACAGAGTTCTATTTGACTTTAGACAATTTTGATTTAATGTAATTTTTGACACGGGCCGTGGCTGTATAAAGTAATAGTGCAGTTATAAAAAAATATTTACAAAGAGTATTATGATCATTTATGATGCAAATTATTCACTCTCAAGTTATATTTTTTGTTCATCTAACAAAAGTAAATTTCATTATCCATAAAAAAGCTACATTTACATATAGCCAGTCTTGGCTAGATTTTAACTGATAACTTCCTAAAGCAGTGACGTAACATTTTATTACATCGCGAAAACAAAAAAACATATTGATGTTAATTCACCACTGTTACCACTTACTTTCTTTACACTCTCGTTGAGTCAATGACAGGACGTGCCACATAACTTAGTCATATTGTTGACAGATAAGTAATACCTTCACCTGTCACTGCTTTCTTGCGCTTGGGACTTGACTACTTTTATGTGTTATGCCAGCTATTGGCTGCAAGATAACAATCAAATAGATTCCAACTATGTATCACTGAAGAGCTATACTGACGTGTGGTGTCAAAACTTCATTCATATAATTACTTTAAGAGCTCTCCAATGGTTTTCAAGTTAATTTGAAGAATCTTGCATTCCGATTTTATTATTATTTTATTTTTTTGTTATTTTAATAACATAAAATTGTGAAAGTTTCCTTTCTATTTCTTTTCATATTTTGAAAAACGGTTCGTTTGAATTTTTGTTTGCTTGTTTCTTTTAAGTAGGGTCACAGTTTAAATGCTCAAATGCGATTTTATGAAAATTTATAAAGGAACAAAGCTTAAAATTCACTTTAAACACAATTAAAATTCAGATTCAAATATTTATATTAATTTTTTTTCTTTGTTCATTGACAAAAACAAGCATTGTAGTTATTCTTTCATTGATATTGTTTAAATCACAAAGCGTTCATTGATTTGGTTTAATTTACGTTATTCATATTGCATATAAGCACCATTGGATTGTTTATTTTAGGGTAATTGATTATCATGAAATATTTATCAGATTAATTTCATAATTTGAATTATTACATAAAGTATAAATGGGTGTGGTCTTACAAGCCTATCTTAGAGAAAATTGGCGTTTCCTAATTCTGCAAGTATTGGATTCGAGCATCTAAACTGTGCCTGTACAGATTTATACCATATTACTTAATTTATTAAGACCGCATAACTTCTTTGAAATGGTTGGTAAATTTTTACATTCACAATGAAAGTCAATTTACAACAGCTAACTAATAATATTGAGATAGTATATAATGCACGGTTTGACTAATTGTAATAAAAGTTACCATAGAAGCCGTATAATACCGTGAAAAAGAATGTAGCATACTTTTTATAAAGCTGTAAAAAAAAGTTCAACGATCACTAAAGTTCAATGTACGTTTAGCGAAGCGGATGAGTAACAAATAGAAAATAATAAAATACTTAAAATCTTCATTAGTCGTGATTGAATAATACTTTGTCTAGAACAACAAGAATATACACCTTAAGAATTTAAAATAACTATAATATTATGTAACAGATGATATCGATGCGTCAATACTCAAAATATAAACTATTATTTGTTATGGTTCTATTAGAGTACGGTCAGCGACTTCACTTGCATTGCGAGAGTGCCAAATAATTATCACACAGGTGTTAGCTGCAGTTTGACTATAATTTATTGTTATTTCACAACCCCTATTCATATACGGACGTTACTTCTAGAATCTCAAGATGTCGTTTGGCTAAATCACACTTACTTTAGAATAAAAGTTCAAATGGACTGATATAAGATTAGTGGAAATGTCTTATAATGCTATGAGAATTTCACATCATATTAAAATTGAAAATTAGATTTTACATACAAAGTTCTGTTAGGAACTTGATACATGAGTAGATGCAGGTAGACAAAATCTTGTAATCAAAGCGACTACGCGACGTATTTTGAAAAACGAGTTTTTCCTTACATTTTCTGTATAGATTATTTTTTTTCCTCACCATTATTAATTGAGCTATCGTTGTTGCAACTCGTCAATTACCAACAGGAAAAATGCTTGAATTACACATACCTGAAACAAAGAATAAAATATTATTGTATTTGAAAAATAAATAAATACATTGTTTATAAGGTATAACTATATACGTGAAGCAAAAGCTTTCGGTACTTTTTTAAGCGTATTGCGTGCTCGGAAGACTGTGACATTTGGCATTGGTAAAGTTTATATGGAGAAGGAGTGCAGAAAGCTAAAATTTATCTATAATATCTGTTACTAATATATTAAATAAAATAAATTAATACTACGAATCCTAACACGACCAGTACCGTTGAACTTAGACCCTCCAAAATATTGACATTGTCGCTCAACGAAAAGTGATAGCATGTAGATAATACTCATTGTTTATGAATACTGTAAAAATCAAACAGAAAATAGTCTATGATTAAAAAGTCGCTGGTCGAATTTAATGAAATACATGATATCATTTTGGATTCAAAATATTATTATTATAAATCTGATTTTAATTAATATCGATATGTTCTAATATTTAAGATTCTAAATATTATTCATTATTATTGGTTAATAGCAATATTGATCGGTACAAGCAGGTTGTAATTAGGTACAATCGTTTGTGTTACCGATGAAATGACATTATTGACTAGGTATAGATAGATATAGAGTTTTTGGCGGCAACTTGAACTGTCATGTGGTAGTTTTTATTTTTAATTCATAAACTTATTTTTATTTGGCCCTATATTATATAAATTTGGTGGTATTTCACGTGATGTATGCATTTTAATTTGCTACAAAAGTCTCTGGACAGTAATAACGCAACAACAGTAACAAGAGAGTTGCTATCTTCTTAGAGCTATATTTGAAGGTTACAATCTATACTTAAGATGAAAGAGTAAAGAGTCGAAATCTGTACATTAAAGATATTAAAAAAAAATCTAGAATTATGGACAGAACACATTTCAATTTATTTTTTTCATTTTGTGTCTGTCTGTCGGTATGTTTGAACGCCAATCACGCAAAAACTACTGGACCGAATTTAATGAAATTTGATATGGTTGTAGTTTATAGTCTGAAGGTACATTTAGGATGCATTTTTACACGTATAAACATTTGTATGATCTATAAATTGCGTTTATGTACACAAATAAGTAATGTATGTATAAGTAATATTGTAATATATTTTAAGTATACCTGCAATGAAATTAAGTGAAATTATACAACATTAATCCTAATTATTTCAACATAATTTTCTTAATAATTTAAGTATTTTATCTTATAAATAATAAACAAATACGTATGAATTTTTCATTAGGTATTCATAGATGGCGGTACACACAAAATTTTACTATTATCATGCATTAAAACTATCACGAATTTAGTTTGATTTTTATTGTTACACTTAGGTATATTTTCTACAAGGGCTCTTTAACAAATTTAGGCTGGTCTTATTCATTTTGTAATTTTAATATTGTTTTTAAATTTGTAAAACTATTAGCTATTTCGTATTAAAATGCCTACCTAGAAAGTGGACGGAATTTTCTCAGTATTCCATTGCTCTACAAAAAGAGTTTTACCTCTTTCATGACGAATCGAGCAGAGTAAGTAAAACGCATTATCGGCAGAACGCGTGATGTATGAAAGTTTCAAAATTAAACCCTAATTTTAAAATTATAGGTACTTGATATGTATGCCGGGTTCATTTGATTTAGCGCAGGTTGATTTTTAGTCTTGAAATACAAATTCTGACCAAGTGTTTATGAAAGTGAATATGAAGTTTGATAGTTACAATAAGCAATATTTTCTGGACATTCCATACACAGTTATATATCAGGTTATAGAAATAAAATAAATAATTATACGCAGACTTCATAATATTGAGAAACATTTATTTGGACATTATCTATATTACGTGTAATATAATCATCTCCATTAATTAATTTAAAATACCTATAACTCACAAAAGAAAAATAATGTAAACTTGTAAAGGTATGAATGAAGGAAAGTTTTTTGATGTTGATATTTTATTCAAGTTGTAACGTTATAAACCGTATTATGATGTCATAATATCGCAAACACGAAATGTATACGTATTTACTATATTAATATTTAGTTACAAGGACCGAGATTGGAAAAAATTGTAGTGCTACCGCCAAATACATAGATTCAAAAAAAATTTTTTTTTAATCCGATAACAAAAATTACTATATAGATTCGATTTGATATGCTGTAAAAGCGATATTACCCACTCCTACCGTCAAAGTGAGTCTTTCTGCTGAACGAGATATTAAGAATATATTTACGCGCCCAAGAAACATATAATTCGTCGTTACGTATTAGGATATAACATCTGGGCGACCGAGCAAAGCTCGGTATCGTAAAAAAGCACCTATCTAAGTAACCTTGGAATGTCAAACATTATCTAAATACTAAGTTTCATCCAAATCGTTAGAGCCGTTTCCGAGAAACCAATTGTATATATATTAGATCGAAAATAGTGAATGTGAGCGAACGCTGACAGTGAGCTGTGAGTGCCACGGTGCGTCTCAGGGATCCGAGACATTCACAAAGCATGAAATACGGTAAAATTTCAGAACACCTAGGTATCTTTTTTTATCACTGTTTTTCATACACGATATTACACACGGACGAAGTCGCGGACATAACTAGTTTACAATAATTTGAAAAACGTTCTAATCACGTGACGTTGGCAGAACTGTGGACAAGCACAGTTCCCATTCATAAAATGAAGAAGACTATAGTAATAATATTAGGTGCAACGGAGGAAACAGGTTGACAACCCATACCCCCTCCCACCTGAAACAATACATACTTACTTACATGCATAACTGTTATTGATTGCATAAAAGATAAAAAAAAATGTTTTCCTAATTATGTTTAAAAGCGAAAGTAGTAGGTTTCAATCTGTTTCAGGCGGAAGTAACAAAGTAAAGAGCATCAACATTAACTGATCAAGTACTCGATAGATTTCCTCGAAGTTACATCTCTACCAATGATATATTGACTGTAATAGTGCTTTAAATTAAAACGTATAATTAGTTTTACTTGAAATACACTCATTCGCCGTTAAGCAGCTGACACGTCGACCTAAGATCTCTTTGAGTTATTGCCTTATATCTGGCTGACTTGCGCAAACTTTCTTCACCATTTTAGGCTTCGGTCAAAGCCCTAACGTAACCACAATCGGTTATTTATATAGACACTGTGCTGCGCTGGTATAACTGAATGTTTTATATGGCTTTGTTCACGAATGAACGTTAAATGGTTTCGATGAAGTGATATTCTATTATTTTCCTATTTCTCACAAGCGCTATGTTGTCCGTGTGATATTTTAGTAATGTAATGTTTTTGGAGTTTATTCCTTAACGAGATAAGTCGAGCTTATATTTTGAAAATAAGCCCATCTAGATAAACTTGGAAAGTGAAACATTCTAAATATAATTATAATGCTAATTTAGTATTAGATATTCCTAGGAAATTAATCACAAAATATTTTTTATAAATAAATTTGAAACAATTTCGTACTTACGACCGTGATTGACTTGTGATCAAAAAATTATTACTACAGTTTCGGCCAACGACCGAGAGGAGCTGATGCGTAATAAGTATAATCTTAACAAAATTCTTAAAATGTTCATTTAATTAAGGTTATCTCTTCGCTGTTATCGGCAGAAATGGCCAATTTCAACTAAAATAAAACTATTTAATAGCATTAAACAAACCTACTATTTACGCACAATTACAAAGTACGTTATTTTTCTACGAAATCTCTGTCAATTTTTTAATTTTTGTATAAATGTGCATTTTTTTAAAACAATACTATTTACTAATACAAAAGAATTTGGATCAGGTTTTCAGTGGCTAAACAAATAATTTAAGGATATTTTTTATTATTAGTATTTACCTATTACATAATAGTACTGAATAAGTGTTAAAATCAATATGTACATTTTCAAATTATATACACCGTGAAGGGTATTTAGACCTTTGCGATATGGTTGAATGAAGTTTAACGAAATGGTTGGTATAATAATGTTTAACTAAGTTCGATTTCAATGTTTCTTTACTTGAAACTCTTCAAAATGTAATTTTAATAACACCCTACTTATAGTTGGTAAAAGTTTCAATAATTATGCCCTTATACATGTAGACACAACGAAATTGTTAAATTAAAATAATTTAAACGGCTTTAATGTCTCAGTTATACCACATAGGTATAACTCTACTTAGTCATAACCGAGTTAATATCATAAGAAAGTGAAATTTGTAAATGTAAATAAGTGAAATTTTTACGTTTTTGTTATTCAAATAGTTTGTACGTTTTGTTTAATTGAAATCATAGTGTGGATAATAAAATGTTTATTATATTGTGCATAATAGTGGTTAATTTATGTCCTGCAACATGGATACCGTATCTAGTGTATCTAACGTATAGAGGAATAGCGGTCACTTCTAGATATCTATTCGTTCTGTTTCATATAATGCAATTCATTTGCACATAATTGCATTAAATGTAAAGGTAATAATAATATTATGTAATATTTATAACTCAAAAGCTTTTACCAGCTACTTTTTTCCCGTGCTTTCAAAATAAATCGACTAACGCGCAACCTATTGTACTAATAGTAAATAGAGGAAACCTCCTGGGTGTGTGCACAAATGAAAAATGTTTCATCGAATCGGATAAATGGTTAAATAAAGCATAAGGGCCATACAAACAAAGAAATATTATTGTATACATATCTACTACTTTGTTTGGAATATTATGCAATTTTAGAGTAGGTACCTACTTTACTTTTTCATTTAATGTCATGGTGATTTATCAGAGTAAATAAGACTTTCTTTAACGAAATAAAGCTTTTATCAGACAGTGTGTGGTAACTGCTTGAGGTTATTCGTATTAAAGTACATACAAATACCTTCATACAACAATAAAAACGCGTTCCAGACCCTACATAAATGTACAGAATTTAAGGCTCATATCGTTACATTCGAACTTAAATTTTATCCGTACACAGTTTTTACTGCTTCACCAATTTAATGATTTAATATAATTTAAAGTCGTTATAATATTAAAAAGTAAAACGTATATGTAACAATTAAGAAAACAACTTAATTTCGTTTATACAATTAAACTCATTAACTATTGTTTTCTTAACTATACATATTTCATATATATATTTATTTTTTTAAACTAACTAGCTCGTTAGACTCTTTTTCCCTTTCCGGTAGTTAATGGTTAGTCAACAGCGACACCTATCGGATTCTAACATAGCTGTGAACCAACATGTCGATAAAACAAATATACTATGTAAATATGATCTCAATCGGTCAAGGCGTTCAGAATTTATACTATCGATCATTACGAGATGCGCACAAGATTTTTGTATACAAGAAGAATTTACAAACCTAGTGAAGCTGTCAAAGCCTCTATTAATATAATCTAGTGGTTAACTGTGTAGTTAATAAAAATAATAAAAAAATTGCGCAATATTCAGTGCCTAATAAATGGGATTTCGAAGGCGCGGCCGCTGTCTGTAGCACCTGTTCGCCATTGAACAATAGTGTTGATTCACTTTCGTTCGTCCACGAACCTCGTTAACATTTTCGAATATCGAACGAGAGTCGTGACCGTATTAATTCTCACAGTTCCCTTTCGACCGTAACTCCGTCACGACCATCCAACATGATAACACTCACAGCCTTTGGCTTTGTAGTTTGTAAATAGGATCTGCACTGCTAGTGTTCATTTGCTTTGATGTAGAAATCTAGCAACCTTTAGAGGAAATGCGGGCGGCTCGGCGTAAAGAGCCATTTAAAAAACTTGGATAAATCTGATCGAGTTTCTTTTCCGTTCTTCTCGATGGTTGGAATGATTTTCAAACCGGTAGTAGTGTTTTGACAATATAAGCGCCTTTTTAGAGTCTAAATTCAATAAATATTGTTGATAATAGAACAAATATTTTTATACTAAACAGTCTATATCTACCACAGCCATGACGCGACGGTAACTGTCCTTCTGTGTGTCCCCTTGTAAGTCATTATTATTACTGTACTAGCAATCAGATCAAAAATCAGTAAGTACCTATACAAATAACATATTGGTATTTGTTTTGTTATACAAATTCAGTATCTGCTGATGCTTTCAATGTTCCAACAAAATAGTGATTCCCTTGTTAGAACTTTCCAGGGAGCTTTTTGTGCCATCCCAGAATTCATCTTTCATGTTATTGTGTCCAACTCACTTTAGTAGTCCATAATAACCAAGCTACTTTACCTAAAATTCCACGAATATTACATAATATAGAACAAAATAACGTATGTTGATTAATAAAAGATAAAAAACATGGTTTCCTGGAAACAAATTCCTTTTTAATACTTATGTGTATCCTTTTCGGCGCATTTAATAGTATTTATTCTTATAATCTGTGCATACATTATTTGTAAATATTATTTACGATTTGATAACACATAACAGTTGCTTTAAGGAGGTAATGTATTAAACAGGTGCAATAAAAATCAGGACATAGGAATACAATAAATAACTATTTTGAAATAAACCGTTTTCGTGTAATAAGAACGGTAAGAACGTGGCCTTTAAAGGCTGCATTGATTATATAACGATATTTACGCGGCTTAATATAACCAGAATCTCGACAGAGCTTTTGCAATTCCTTATTGAACGATCTAAATACCCATTAAAAATAAAACATATTATATCATACAGTACTGTTGATGATATTGTAGCGACATTTACATAGCGACATCTATCGAGTCACATAAGACGCATTCTACATTGCGCTATAGAAATTAACTCTTCAATTGAGTACATATACAAGAACCCGACAACAACCGTTGGGCAGCTGCCCGCCAGACATAACACCCGTCTGGTCGGAGGATCCTCCCTTTGCAATAAGTTCTTCTACAATATTATATTATAAATGACGATATCCTTAATTACATTTAATCGTAACTATTTAAAAATAATTTCTTTTTAATTTGATTTACCTAATTCTATTTATCTAATTTCAATTGGGTTTCTCGTAACGGCTCTAGCGATTTGGGTGATTACCTAGTTTTTTTTTGCAAGACACTGATCACAACTTTGCCATCCAGATTTTTATATCTATGTAAATAAATAAAGTTAAAATATCTGTCTATGACTTCGAAATAAATTATTTTTCTTAAGCTCACATTATTTTTTCGCGCGTTACCAAAATCCAAAAATACGTTTTTAAAATAGTTGTCTTCCTCTTCGTCTGTTTGTTTCAGCTAATCTCCTATACAGATAAACCAATTTAGACATGAATTTCACTAGCAGGTAGAGGAATTTTCTTCAGCGGCTCGACGATCTGGCGGGGTGGGGTGTTCACTGTTCAAAGAAACGCAAACTCGTAAAAAAATAAACAATAATTATATAGCCTTAGGAAGTGAAGCCGCGGACACAGCTAGTATATAATAAAGTATCTTAAAAACTACTGAACCAATTGGTATAAGGTTTTCCGATTAGTACAGAACCGGAGGAAAGATCTCGATTATGATTTACGCTTCCCATAAGAGCTAAGCAGCACATGACAATATTTAACAAAAAAGAAAATTAACTGAAATGATTTTGAAGAGTTCCCTGGTGTATCTCCGAAGTTGAAGACCCAATGCCCCTTAAGATATTTCCTATCAAACAAAAAAGGAATCATCGAAATTGGTTTATTAACAAACAAGTTATGGCTGAACATCTATAAAAAAATACATTCGAATTGAGTAACATTCATCTTTTTTAGAAGTAGATTAAAAATGTATGATAAAATTACTGTAGCGACATCTACATAGCGACACACAGCGACATTTATCGAGCCACATACGACGCATCCTACATCGCGCTATAGAAATTAACTCTTCAATTAAGTATATACATATACAAGAACCCAACTACAACCGTTGGGCAGCTGCCCGCCAGACATAACACCCGTCTGGTCGGAGGGTCCTCCCTTTACAATAGTTCTTCTACATTACCATTTACTACTTATATGGTAGGTGCGATCACCATACACCATGTATATCCAGTATAAAGAGGGGTGTTAGAGACCTGTACCCGACTGGGTCGCTATCATGCACAAAGTAATAAACCTGAAACCGTGACTCTCTTTTTCTTGTTGTGTTTCGAAATCAGCCAGTGTAGATCCAGTTATCGCGAGGCTTGCAGGCCGACAGGAAAGCGATGACCGGTGATGCATAACAAATACGATAAAACTGAGAACTTTATCTTTATTCAGCTTTAAAATAGCACGTATTTACCATCTAACATGACAGATAAAATCTAGTGACATCATTTGTCAGTTAAATATAAATACGTCTATGGTTTAACCAAGAAGTTCACATCAACCGGCGATGGGTTGGGTTGGATAGAGAGTTTGGCTTGTACTGTGTTAACCTTAAGAGAGAGCGCCATCAATTTTCCGTGCTACAATAAAAAAAGTGCAACGGCCCAGCCTTTTAAGAAAAAAATTGTCAGTCAGAAGTGAAAAACTTCTTATTTAGGAAGTATTATAAATACACACATCTGTATATATTATCTGAGCCTGACGGTCACGCGAGGTCAGGGCTTTATCCCCGTCCCAAAAGTGCCCAACGCGTCTAAAGAAGTGTTCACTTTAATAAATATAGATGTATTAAGACGTATTTTATAAAATAAATTCAAAAAGAGTTGTCCATATAACTCGATAGTCTCTTAACACTTGATGTGTATAGCGGAAAGATCACAGATCTTTTTTATATTTGTTTTTGTAATTTTAGCATTGCGAAATACAATACGCGTTAATTGTTTTTTGCATCTAAATTTCGCATTTACACCGTGACAGTGTGTATCAAATGAAGTAATAAATACTTTAATACCTTATAGTATCGTTTTTGATGTTTTCCGCCGTGACAATCACGCGCATCGGATTTGACGAGGTGGTTTTTATTTAGGTAGTTATAAAAAAATTCAAAACGTTTTTGATGTAATTAAAATTTTTAGTAAATGAATGGTGTTCTAAGGAATGATTTGTAGGAATCTGTCGCGAAGCACCAATAGGCTCTCCACTAGGCTTAGTGTGCTACCATTTTGGCCCACATCGTCACGTAAGATCAGGCGAGATTATGGCCGCTAAACCTATAACGATAAAAAAAGTACAGGATCTATCACCATACAAATCCCTAGTTGGGGCCATTGTTTTCTGTTTGGTACGACATGACAATCGCGACCAACATACACTAGAGGGTTTAGCCAAGTTTATAAATAACAGAAAACGAAAAAATGTATGGCGTTGACATAAATCTGATCATGTTATTTAAAATTTATATCAACACCATACATTTTATCGTTTTCTATTACCGTTAAAAATTGCAGAAAGGCAACTTGTCTAGGACCCCAGTTAACATAACACATGCAATATTGGCATGCTTAAGATTACCGTGTTCTGAGATACTTATAATATAATAATAGCCCATCAATTGAGAAATAGTCTATACTTCCCAGTGCACAAATTAATTTATCTACTTTTTCTAAAAGTAATATTGACAATTATTATAGCCTAGTTTGGGTAAACATAAGCATCCCGTGTTCAAAATTTTAAGTCGTTTTGAGGTCAATCCAGACATACAAACAGACCGACCGACATGTTTTTTAAACGTGTCATTCGTTATCGGTGTCCTTTTTATAGAATATTTGTTGGGAAATTTAGAAAAAAGCACATGTAAAGAAAGTACTACTGGTTTATTATTAGAGATAAATAAAGTTTTTGAATTTGGAGTTTGAAGGTAATCTTTGGAATTACTGAACCGATTCTAAAAATTCTTACGCTAATGGAAATCTACATTCAAAGTAATGATTAAAGGCATTTTACAATTACTGTATAATTACTAAATAGATTTAATATAATGTATAGATCGGCAACTCGAAAGGGAAAGATATGCTTGTGTTAAAAAGAGATGAGGATACGAGAAAATTTGTGTGTGTTACGGCCTACGTAAGTCGTTATCAAAACAAATTCCGCTTATTTAAGGTAATCTAAGGTTTTTAAGTGAAAATGAATGATGATCAATCTGTCCTTACTGTTAGCCTGAAGGGCCTTATCCAAAACAGAGCCGCTGATGGCTTTTACATTTTTAATTGTGTTTACGTGTACTGTAACTGAATGTTCTGTAAATGAATAAGAAAGAAATGAAAAAAAAGGTATGCGCACTAGTGTATTCCGTTTGTGGTCTCGTATTATTCAACATATTTGCCGATGTATACTATACTATCCATATCTATGATAGATTATACCTCAAACACCTATGAAAAGGATTCGTAGCGTTCTTAGAATGAAATCGATGTTTTTAACCCTTCTTTTTCTCGTTTTCTGTACACGATTTGAATTTTGACGTTTCAGAGATAGAGGTTTGTACGACGAGTCCTCTGTTAACGGGTTCATCAAACTTAACATGCAGCTACCGTGGTAAAGAACTTGCAGGTCGTCGTCATCCAATTTCGCATCTTGCAGGTGACATATTGTTTCGTAGGTTTTGCCATCAATACCGCATACTGGTTCTATTGAATTACAATGTAGACACACACAACATTTTATGTGTAGCAATGCTAATAGCAAAATACCTAAAAATTTATGTAAATTATTTTTATTAACTTTGGTCACTACATAATTTTACTAATGTTTATATCTTTTATTTTATTTTAATTTTAAGCGAGGTAGGCTACAGATCAATATATTTGGTGATTTCTTTCTACCTGGGGCAGTCCGACCGGAGGAATACCTTCATCCTAAAGAATCTCGTTGCCAAATAACCTTGTGTGGTATTCCTGCGGTGAGTATAGTTTCCTGAGATCCTTAGGGTAGGGGGCTTCAAGGTCGGCAAAGCGCTAGTGATATCTATGGTATTACAAGCGTCCATAGGCTAACCGTAGCCTACCGTAGCTACTGACCTAATTACTATTAGACGGGTCGTATGCTTGTTTACCATCTTATTTTTATTTAAAAAATCTATTGAACATTATTAATTATCCCTCCGTTTTCAATGCAAAAAAAAAGGAAATTTCTGTGACATTTATTTTATTTTTAATCTTTTTCTGCAATATCGAAGCCTCACCATACTAACAAAGTCCGTCCTATGAAATACAAAATGTGCTGTTTTTTAATATTATTGCTTGTAACGCACCTTTTACTTGGTTAGCCATACCTAGAATAACACCTAAATACCAAGCACTGCAAGATTGTTTTTTTTAATGCTCGGATCTACAACCTTAAAGTTGAAAATCTGGCCAAGAAGAAGGCGTTGGAAGATGCGTTCCGACAGCTCGACTTAAAAGCCAGTTTCCTCATTAGGCTTGGTATTTCATCATCTTGGGCCACATCGTAAATTAACATCAGGTGAGATTATGACGTTAACGTTAAGCCTATAAAGAATAAAAAAATACAATATCGTTTACTTGTTCAGGATATTCATATTCATCCTTAAGAAGTTCACTGCTGAACATAGGCTTCTCCCAAAACTAACCATCTGATCTCCGTCTTTCCGCATCCAGTCGTTTCGAATTCAGTCCTTGATCATCAAATCTAACTAAATCTATATCTATACTAATATTATAAAGAGGTTTTTTTGTTTGTAATGGATAAACTCAAAAAGTAATGGAACGATTTTAAAAATTCTTTCGCCAATATAAAGCTACAGTATCAGCGAGTAACATAGGCTATATTATAATTTGAAGAATTAATTTATTCCTCATAAATATGTCGCTAGTTTTACACAAAGTATAAAAAATTGCCTTGCTTACACGGGTGCGTTGGCCATGCTTGTCGTATAAAATTAACACGGGTGAAACCGTGGGGCACAGTTAGTCACTTACATGTTACGTACATTTCGATATTAATAATTACGAACTTACGTATAATAAACATGATTATATATTATTGCAAGTAACACTGAATATTTGAATCATTTATGCATCGTAAATATTTGATGAATTAAACGATTTGTACTTTTGGCTGTACGTTTAGTTTTGATGTGGTGAATCACGAAAACTAAACGACTTTGAAAGAAACATGTTTTCATAATGAGTTTTATAGCTATAATCAAATGCAGTACCATGTACCTAATTGACGAACATAATCTTTCAGCACTAACTAATATGTCCGAAATTGAAAATGTTATGGTTTTTATATAGGTACTTTTGAAGCAATGATGGCTCTGTCGGTAGCTTGTACGGACTCCGCGTTGATCGACTTGAGTTCGAATCCCTGCAATGAGCCTGGGCGTTTGTTGAGGGATAACATCGTGATGAAACTATAGCATGGTGGTAGGGCTTTTTCTAATGCTCGCCTGGCTAGCTACCACTCTCAAGTTGAAAATCTGTCGCCAAACGTGGTGTGTTCCGGAAGCTGCTCTTGAGAGCCGGTCTTCAACTAGACTTAAAGCGCTACCCATCTTGGGCCATATCGTTACTTAAGATCAGGTAAGATTGTGACCACAACACTAATTAACATATTTAAAACAGGAGTTTTCGAGGAATATAATACTTCCGGAAATATCTAATAGAAGAACTAAAACTCGAAACGTATTAGGTCAGGTAAAAAGTGTTTCCTCATAACGTAGTTATAAACTTGTTATAAAATTTATTTAGCTGTGCTATTTGTATCTGGCTGATTTTGGTAATATTAAAAAGGTTACACTCAAAAAAATTAAATAAAAAAAAAAGTTGTTTCTCGCTATTTTTAATTTGTTTTTCTTTCTGTAAAAATGAGGGAATCTAATGAAGAAATTCGATACATTTTAAAATATTATTACAAAAATGGAAAAATGCAACTCAAGCAGCGAAAAAAATTTGTGATGTTTATGGACCTAATGCAGTGTCAGTAAAGTAGCACAAAGTTGGTTCAAACGTTTTCAGTTCGGAAATTTTTATGTTAAAGATGTACCTCGCTCTGGTCGCTTTGTTACGAATAAAATGGACGCCATTTTTGAAAAAGTGGAGCAAGATCGGCATTTCAGTAGTTACGACGTAGCTGAAGAACTGGAAATTGACCACAAAACAGTTTTAACACATTTGAAGAAAGCTGGCTATACCAAAAAGCTCGATATTTGGGTGCCACACGAGCTCACTGAAAGAAATCTAATGAACCGTGTACTCATTTGCGATTAATTATTGAGACGTAATGAAACCGAGCCATTTTTGAAGAAATTTATAACTGGCGATGAAAAGTGGTTCACGTACATCAAGAACGTTCGAAAAAGGTCGCATCACGATAACGCTAGACCACACACATCTTAAGCTCCTCAGCAAAAATTAAGAGAGTTTCGCTGGGAGGTGTTAGTGCATCCACCATATAGCTTTGACCTTGCATCTTCAGATTTTCACCTGTTTCGGTTTCTTCAGAATTCTTTAGGTTCTATAAGGTTAACAACAAGAGAGGACTGCCAAAACTATTTGTCGCGTTTTTTTGGTCAAAATTCCCAAAGTTTCTACAGCAACGGGATCATGTCTCTACTTACAAAATGGCTGAAAGTCATCGAACAAAACGGCACATATATACTGTAAATAAATGTAAATAAACTTTGAAAAAAATGTCTTGAGTTTTCATATAAAAATGGGAAGTAACTTTTTCCCCGACCTATTATTTATTTAAAGAAAACTATTTTCATTAAATCCATTTTTAACAAACTTTAATAAAAGACGGGAGAGGTTACTCAATTCGAATGTTAATTTTTTTATGGATGTTTAGCCATAACTTCTTTGTTTATGAACCGATTTGGATGATTCTATTTTTGTTGGATAAGGGATACATATTTCAGGCAGGAATTTTCGAAGAATACTTCTGGAAGTATCTGATAGAAGAACTAAAACTCAAAAAATATTTATTTAAAGAAAACAGTTTTCATTAAAGCCATTTTTAACAGACTTCAACAAAAGACGGGATGTTACTCAGTTCGAATGTTAATTTTTTTATGGATGTTTAGCCATAACTTCTTTGTTTATGAACCGATTTGGATGATTCTATTTTTGTTGGATAAGGGATACATATTTCAGGCAGGAATTTTCGAAGAATACTTCTGGAAGTATCTGATAGAAGAACTAAAACTCAAAAATATTTATTTAAAGAAAACAGTTTTCATTAAAGCCATTTTTAACAGACTTCAACAAAAGACGGGATGTTACTCAGTTCGAATGTTAATTTTTTTATGGATGTTTAGCCATAACTTCTTTGTTTATGAACCGATTTGGATGATTCTATTTTTGTTGAATAAAGGATACCTCAAGAGTGGTTCCATTTTAATTTCATTGGCATTGGATCTTCAACTTTGAATATACACAAGGGAACTCTTCAAAAATATTGAAGTTGGTTTTCTTTTTTATTAACATTTATTTAAATTTTAATTTATAGTAAGGTATATATATCATAATATAAAAATATTATATAATTCTTCAGGGTGTATTTCTTTTAGATAAGTGGCAGCTTTAATTCAATTTGCACTTGTACTTTAAGTAACTTTTAATTAGAGAATTATTTTAACATTTTGTTTTTTTTTTCTTTATTAATCTACGGCATAGGAATTTTTTGGAATCCACTGTGCCTAATTATATGAACCTAGGGTTAATATTTTTTGTGAAATTGTATATGAATTGTGCCATTGAAAATATTGTAGGAGTCATTGTCACTGTCACATACATACTTCTGTTTTCTTGAATTTGAGTTTATAGCAACAACGGCCAAATCATATAAAATTCCACAGCATATAATAAAAAATGTTATTATATTGTCATTAATCAAAATGTTATAGGTTCATATAATTAGGCACAGTAGATTATAAAGAATGGAATTTAACGTGCAAAAGACTATATCCACCTCCTAATGTTACGACCTGTTACAACCCGATTAAAAAGATAAAAAAATCCTGTTCCCGAATATCTTGAAGCAACTACATACTTCTAAATAATGTTGGCGTCGTAAAAAACTGCGGCGCATGTTTGTGTAAACATGTAAAAGAAGTGTAGGAACATGGTTGTTTATGAGATTTCAATACTTTTAACCGACAAATCATCTCAATCGAGACTTAGCCCGTTTTTTACAGCATGATTTTCTTGACATTTCACTTCTTTTTGTAGTTTATTATGAAGTTTCTTAATCAGATACTGGAATTTTATAAAATAGAATAAGCAGTAAAGGCCTATAATGTTGGTTGAAGTTATTGCTCTTAATGTTTGCTCCTAGACTAGGCCTTGCTCAAATGAACGCATTTTACCACCGCGCACCTAGACTTTCAAATATTAACACAAACCGTTCATTGGAACGCGCGACGGCGCGACGGCTGCTTCTGGAAAACAATATATCTGAACGGGGGCTTCGTGTTCCACAAAACTCATTTTCAATAAAGCGGAATTTTTTCAACATCTTTTACAGTTTGGCTGGGATCTTTCGGTTCCACATCATTTACTCTAGATATTTGATTTTTTGTGGTCTATTAGAAAATGCTCGTCAGTTTGAATGATGATAGAGAATAATAATTGAGTTTGTGTATGTATGAATGAGTGTGTGATTGTATCTCCCTGTATATGAAAATGTTGAATTTTCTGATCATGATGACCAGTTGAACTAAATATTTGTTCATTGCGTTAGCAGATTCGAGTGAATTGAGTATCTGACTATTGTGTTCATTAAAAAAATTGTGATCATTGCAGTCAACTGTCTGACCAGTGAGATCAGTAATTACTTGTAAGTTGCATGTGTGATAATTATGAACATAAATCTGACATATGTAGCCAGTTGAAAATCGTGAATGAACGCTAATTGACCAGTGTAGTCAGTAGAAACTTGGGAATTATGTGTGTGATCACAAATCTGGCCCGTGCGGCCAGTAGAAAATTGTGAATTATATATGTGATCATTGTAATCACTGATATAACCTGTATGTTCAATAAAAATGAATGAAATATTTCTATGATCATGGTGATGACTAGTCTGACCTGTATGGTCAGTAGAAGTAAATGGATTGTTTGAATGATCATGGTAATTACTTGTCCGATCTGTGTGGTCAGCAGAAATTGATGAATGAGATATGTTATCATTGTGATCACTGATCTGACCTGTGTGGCCAGTAGTTATGAATAAATTATAAGTGTCATGGATTTCCAGTCAGTCTTGATAGGGTTCAGAATAAGTAGGAAATTGTACGGTCTGCAGTTTGATACTTGGCAAACCTTCCTTCCTAGTTGTAATCGAACTAATTTCAGAGCCGTCGTTAACTGCATCATTGCTTTTAGAAGTCCTTTTCAAGCAGCTCCTGTTCAATAGCAATCACGTGATTGTAATCGTTTTCAAAAGATGCCCGTTCCTTATACTCTTCATCTGGAATTTTGGTTAAAATGATTCCAATCAATGTCTGTAATACATTGAGTCTATTATTTCAATTAATAGACTTGGGCCTTGTTTAAATATTTGTTATTTAAGATGGTGTTAATATAATCTTTAAATAGGGTAGTAACCTTTGCTTTGTGAGCAGCTCTAGATTTTTGTAATTTTGTGAGATCCATACTAATCAATAACCCAAGACTTTACACTGAACATATTTGTGAAGTAAACGAGAAGCAAATGAGGCATTATTTGAAACAATGATTCAAATGTATAATTGGAACGGACTTGCCTTTCATTATATATATTATAACCCCTTTCTTGGTATTACGACTCCACTTGTATTTGTTTTCATGTGAAGATACATGAAATGGCTGATCTGATGGGCCGAAAGCCGACCACAGCGCTTTGCTGCATATCTATCGCATCGCTTGCTTCTTGTATATCCGGCTCGAATTTATATTTTATTGAATTATAATAGTACTTCCGATGCGATTTGATTATGTTATGCTATATTTCTTCTTTTTCATAACGGCCACCACGCGTCGTGCTGGCTATCGCGCATTATCACTCCTGTCCGGAAAATGTTTTTCTAGCATGTATACATAAAACAAATAGAATACTATGTAATAAAATACCTAGATTCATACAGAAAACTAGCGATGCTTCGTGCGCACGCATTTATTACGCAGTAGGGGAAGTGGGGCAGCTTGATACAGAAAATTCAATGTCATATTTTATGCATAAAAAAATAGTAAAAAACTAAGAACTTTTGTTTTTCCAAAGTTATATTTTATGAATATTCTAATACAATTCATAAGAATCATTAAACTTAAAAAAATAATGAGAATATAATTCAATTAGTAAAAAATGGGATTTCTATCATTTTGCTCCATATGTGGTGAATATTGGTACGAAAATATGAATGTATACAAATATTTAAATTACAAAATAACTTAACTGTTGAAGATTAATCAGTATTAATAATATTAATAAAAACTATAGAAATCATGGACTGAATTATTTAATAAACAAAAAAAAATTGGTTTATTTACAGTCAAACTTGCATTAGTGGCAATAAGGTCCAGTCATAAGCTGAGCTCTCTTCAGTAATAACAAGTTCCTAATAAGACCTCTATTTATACTGGCACTATTACCACCAATGTGTGGTTGAGTATATTAGTGCAAATGATATGCACTTAAATATATTTAAAAAGTATATAAAAACAAAGTTCAAGATGTTCCCTTTGAAAAATAAGTATCTGCAAAACCATAGGTATTACAGTTGCAGCTGCAAAATCAACGTTTGACTTTTCTTCCACAATGGGAACAATTTATTAGATATAGGTTTCTTCCTTAGATATTGGGTCTCTTTCAGTTGTGAATGTTTCATTCTCTATACAATTTTCAACAGCAATATTAAATACACTAGTATGTATGTTCACAAAGAATACTTCCTACATATTTACCAAATTTATCACATTCGTATCGTTTACTTGGACATAATTGACACGTATCAATGTGCCCCAGCAGATTATTTTGAAAAACTAAAAAAAAAACAATATGTAAAACCATCGAATACGATTAAAAATACTTGTATTTCTGACTATTGAATAGATTGACTAACGTTTGGCAAGTTTAAATCTTATTGATATCATATAAAACAGCATAGAAATACTTTTACATACTTAAGTATTTTTTAGTTGGTTGCACTAAAAACCTACCTACTCTGTTCAAATGTCAACAGTTAACAGGCGGTCAGCGCAGTTACAGGTGTGGTGCTAAGACATGTTTTACAGGTTTTATTTTTTTTGAGTCACTGATAGCGTTTGTTAATATTGAAAAATTGTTGGTGTATTAATGTGCCCCTTTTATCAAAGTACCCCACTTCCCCCTCATGTTTCTCGTAATTTTATTTTTGCCTATATTTGTTTATAGTTTGTCGAAAATTATTTAAAAAAATTATAATGTTTCCTTTATGTAAAATTTCCTAACTTCAATATTTAGTGAACTTTCGCTACACGTCCCATTCGTTTTTTTATTCTGTATATAGTAGTACATGTTACAGCTTAAAGTAGGATAAATTGGTTTTTGGTATGAATTTTGGACTTACGGAATTGATTCATGCACCGTCACTGAATGAGCACTCACTTTTTTTTCACTTAAATATTGTTTATTTTTGTATCTTCTACATTGAATTGACCGGAGCAAAAAACTTAAAAACTAAACTTAACTTTGCATAATGTCAAAGTTATCTATTATTACATTTTCAAACTAAAAATATGTGATTTTAATGAAAAAAAACTATGCTCTTTTCAAGTAGGTACTTTTTAATCTTTGAATAATCGATAAAATCAATAAATTATTTAATCAATAATGGTCATAAACGTTTGAATCCCGTATAGGTCACAGCGACGCTTTCATGTAAAAAAACATGTTAGAACGATACATATATACCCTGTCAATTATAGATACAACATACCGTAATTTTACATCTACTAAATATTGACTTACATTATTTTACAATTCATAATGATGAAATACAGCAAAACTTATGATATTGTACATTTTGAGAACTTAGCCATTTAAAAAAATAATTGAAATGATTAAATTAAGAAAATACAAAATAAAAGTTTATCAGAATAGTTAAAATTCTCAAAAAAATAAGTCATTTCGATAAATATTTTAAGATTTCAGTAAACGGATTATAAAGATTATATAAATTGGTTTTGATGATCATTAAAATCAAAGTTAATTTAATGAATACTAAAATAAAATAAGGTGTCAATATTCAGTGAAGTTACCACCAACATATCTCGATTCTTATACATAAATTTATCAATTTTTCCAATTTCTTCAAATAAGCCCTACTTGACTTCTTCTTCCCACTCCTAGTAGACTTCTGATTCTGCATTGAAATTGCCATTACGTGGTTGTCTGCGGGTTCCATTAATTGCACCAGTTTTGAATTACATTGGCCTGCGTGTAACAGCACCACATCTTCTTTCGTAAAACATAAGTCACACAATGAATCGTAAGTTTTTCCATTGCTACCACATACTTTCCCAGGATGCATTTCGCATATTTCAGGCAAGAGTTTTCGAGTAATTCTTCCCGAAACTTCTAATAGAAGAACTAAAACTGAAAAAATATTTATAAAAAAAAAACATTTTTCGTTAAATTAATTTATCTGAAATTTTAAAGTTGATATTATATCTTAATGTAAATCTTTATTAATAATTCTATAGTTCTATCTGTATCTATTTGTAATTATTTTTTTCTAATTTTCTGATAGACGTCAAAATATATGATTTACACTGATCAGGAACATGCCATAAAAAATCTTTGTTTGCAAATCCGGATTTAACTTAAAAACGACATGACCGATCCTTATGACATTTTATACACGGGAATTAGGTACAATATGCCATTTATTAACAATATTGTGAGTAAAAATAAATGTACGGGATGAAAATAATTACTGCGTAATAAACGCGTGAAGAGCTGCGGACGCACCACTAATATCTACCAAAGGTTGGTTTCTCGGAAATGGCTCCAATGATTAGTATATAGAACTTTGTATATAAATAGTGTTTTACTCTCCAAGCTTACTTAGATAGGTTTTTTTAAGATACCAAGTAAAGCTCGGTTGTCTAGATATTGTGAATAAGAGGCACATTGCCTTTTATTTTTATACTGATTCATCATCGCCTAGCGGGCTTAGCCCAAAGTATAAAGAATAGAAAATTTGAAATTGGGGGAGGATGTGTACTTTATTTTGTGGGCATCGTTTATGCAAGAACTTTTACATGTTGTTTATAAGTTGAAGCAATAATGGCTCAGCAGTATGCAGCGTCGATCGATGTGAGTTCGAATCTCTGCAATGAGTTTGAGCTAACAACAGTATGGTGGTAGTGCTCTTTTTAATGCCCGCCTGGCTAGCTACACTTGCGAGCCAGATCTCCAATTAGGCTTAGTTTGTGGCCAAATGCTAAACCTATACAAAATGATAAAATAAAATAAATATATAGGAAATAATATTTTTAACAGACTTATCTGCAATTTGGTATTAATACTCTTTGGCATAATTGCCAAAAATTGAGAATGACCAAATTTGTTATTATTTTTTGTGACCTGTTTCAGAGTATGTTTAGTTCCAACAGCAGCCTGATGATTTTAGCCCCAGACAGTACTACTACTACAAATGTAAAGAACTGTTCTTTATTAAATTTAAACTTTCTGTCCGCAGCTTGTTCCCATAACATTATGTACATTGATTGTATAATTTGTTCATCTATACAAGAACAAAAGGTATAACAACATATAAATTTGATTAAAATGAAATAACTTTATAAATCTTGTAATCTGCGCGAGCAAAACTGTCATGTTGTATTCCTTCTAGGTACCTAAGTAGAAGTATCAATTCAGTGCTTGTGGTTAACTTTGAAGGAGAAATGTTCGTTTTGTCATTTTTATAGTTATGTAACTCTTTAGTCCTTTTAGCTACGGCATATATATTCTATTACATGAGATTGACATTTTTTTGAATAATTCTATTAATTATTACTCAACTAACATAGTGTGGCCACATATCGTACTTGTTGTCAGTAAAACTGCAAACTAAGTATACAACGCTATTGCTCGAAATCGTGAATGTCGTGAAGAATTTAGTGTTACATTTAAAAAATTAAATTCAAAACTTACATAGAAGTATGAATACGTTAGTACGAATCATGCTTAAAGTTGAAAGTGGACACAGAGAACAAATTTTCGTCATACTTATATACGTATACAAATTTCAATTTATGGTATCAATTATTGTTAACAGAATTATAATTAGTGACATGTACTTTTGAATGGCACTTAGTTATTTTAATGACACATTAGATTTAATCAGGACCGTCTTTGATCATGCAGGGGCCCATAGGCACACAACGATTTGGGGGCCCAAATCGATTTAGAAAGAAGAACAACTGTGAATGATAAAAAAATTATATATAGTTACTTTTAATTAATGATTCTGTTTTGTTAACTTAAGAAAAGTAAATAAATAAATTTAATTTTAAAAAAACGCACGAGATTAACTGTTTGAAAAAGTGGAACTTTTGATAATAAATAATAATAATAATAGTTTCAATTTATAATTATGGATTAATTCATTAATGATTTGGATTGGTTAAGATAATATTTTCATTTTTCTACCAATCTGGCACATTCCGCAGTTAGCTAGTTGTTTATGCTCAAAACCATGATCCTAACCATAGTAAGGTTGCCTAGAACCTTCTTGTCGCGTACGTTAGAGCTCTGGGATATATACAAGCATGGTTTCCCCCAGGATTATGACATGTGGCTTTTTAAAAAAGGGACTGAAATACGCTCACCATGGTCGTTAACATAACAATAATAGGTAGGGTATTAAAAATGGCAGGCACAGAAAAATTTCTTTTGGGATTTCTCTCTCCTTGGAGCAATACCACTGGTGAAAGACCTCCACCCTACAAAATATCTCCGACAAATAACATTGTGTGGTGTTCATGCGGTGAGTAGGGTTTTCAGAGCTCCTTGGTGTAGGAGGGTTCAAGCGTCCATAGGTTACGGTAGCCACTTGCCATCAGGCGCGCCATACGCTTCTATAACTAGTTATTTCCTACGAGGTAGCTAAATGCGAATATGATGACGGACACATGATCAAGTTTGTCACACGGGATCTGTACAGTATTATTAGCAAACTAAATCTGATTATGATTTAATTGAATAAATAGGAACAGAAACACGAGTACAACTTGCAATTGCACAAAATGAAGGAACCATTTTTAAATGTCATACTTCGTACCTATTTCTTTTCACTGCCGTTTGGAAATGGAAGTATTTAATTATATTATTCTGATAATTAGTCTACTCAATAAGTTAAAAAAGTAAACAAGTTTAAAAATGTGTTAGTTATCGTTACTGCGAATTACAAGAATAGTTTTAACAAAAAAGAAAACCAACTAAAATAATTTTGAGAAGTTGAGGTATCCCCTTTCCATCGAAAAAAGAATCATCTAAATCGGTTCATAAACAAAGAAAAACATCCTTAAAAAATATACATTCGAATTAAGTGACCTTTTTTTTGTCGTTTTAAAATACGTGCGGTACCCAATGATATTATAAACTTTTTTCATGTATTCTGTGTATGTCATGTTATGATATGTGTAGAAATTGTGTCTCTTGATAGAGATCTTATTATTATTACTGCTATTTACATTATACCATTTATTAATTTTACTTTACAAATTTGGGTTAAGTTATTATTGTTGTACAAAATTTTACTTTATTTAAATTTATATTTGACATTATTGTATTATTGGAATTATTGTAAGAATTTTGTAACTATTTATAAGAAATTATTATATAGCATCATCGTTCTCTGATTTGTGTTAGAGGCATTTAGGGGGGTGAGGGTTTATTACCCCACCAATTATATTAAAAAAAAAAAAAAAAACATAATATCAGTGACGATAGTTACCTCGTTTGATTTGTAAGAAGGTTTAGTTTTTTACAAATTACTCGAAAACTATTTGTGTTTGTAGGTAACCATTGCAAAAAGATGATCCTCGGGACGGGTCTCTAGTCTGCCGGGCAGCTGCCCAACGGTTGTCTTTTTTTTTTTAGATTTGACTACCCTGGTAGCCTTAGCGGCCCTGGAGCCGCTGCGGCTTTTACATGCGTCGTGTGTGGCGGGATAGGTGTATCTATGTAGGATGCGTCAGTTATGGCACGGATAGATGTCGCTATATGTTACTGAAATTTAATAAACGATTGTTAAAGAGGAGTAAATTCCCCAAAAATGTCAACTTCCGGGACTTCATTACAATTATTAATAATTTTCATTTAATGTTGAAAATAGGACTCCGTACGGTAGGCGCTTTGCCATGCCATGCCGTAACGCTGGCACGCAAATATTTTTTCATATTTTAAAATATTAATTGAAAATTTTAAGAGTTTTTGGCGGGATCTTTGAGTGACATGTTGTGGTTTTTATTTTTAATTCAATAACTTAGGTTTTGACCATATATTATAAAATATTGGTGGCGTTTTGCGTGATATAGTTTGGTTTTTGTGCATAAGTGAAGTGAATTATAAATATAAGCTGAAAGCATTCATTCTGAGATCTCACATAATCTTCCTAGAAAGTTGTAACACGGGAGCCACCATCTTGTTAGGATACTAAATCGTCATAACACATGACACTATAATTCACTCGATAATGGCAGTAATGGTCTTCATTAAAGAGGACCGGTTGCCAAGTTAGGAAGAAGAAGAAAAATTAAAAAAAAATGTCACCTATTGTTTTAGTGTTATATAGTGTCAAATGTTGTCTGACGTCACACTGACACAAAAAACGCTGTAACTTGACTAGGGCATCGAAAATATATTGGACGGAACTGTCCCAGAGATGCGAATAATTTTCCATACACGGCCAAACTAAAGCCTTACGGTACAGTTGGCCAGGCGTGAAAAACGTCACCCTCCGTTCAGAATGACCAGTCTCCTGGATGTTGCAGAGATACCACTTCCAATGTGATTTATTAATACAAATAACAAGGTTATTATTTAACTTTAATGAAGGCGATATTTTTCAAGTGAAAATATTTGGCCACGGTGGAGAGAGAATTAAGTGACGTTATGCGATAAGTAGTAACACTTGTTACTGAAGTTAAGTGAATGGTCTATATTGTATAAAGTTTAATGTTTATTATTTTCTTTATCCTTTTGTGACCAATGTTAAACCGACATACTGTTTTGAAACGATATTTTTTAGATTATTTTTTCTGTTGTTGTGATAACTCGGCGGAAATTATGAAGATAAATTGATGTGAACTTAACTCAAAATACATAGTTTCTAACTTAATGCGTAATTTTTAAGAAAGTGTTTTAGACGAAGAACTAATGATGTTTGTATAAAAGGTAAATTATAAACGATACATAGTTCGCAAAGTCATTAAACATGAATATGTGAAAAGACATTAGATTCCATACATATTGGTTTGTCGTATTATAATAGACAATTTTAAACAAAAAAATAACTTTAATGATTTTGAAGAGTTCCCTTGTGTATCCTCGAAGTTGAAGGTACAATGCAAATGAAATTAAAATGGAACCATCCTTATCCTACAAAAAATAATCATCTAAATCGGTTCACAAACAAAGAAGTTATGGCTGAACATCCAAAAAAAAGAAATACATTCGAATTGAGTAACCTCTCGTCTTTTGTTGAAGTCGGTTAAATCAATGTCACTCACTGTCATTGTGAATCATGTAAATATGTTTTTATCTTTTCTTTAGATGTTAAGTGCAAACTCAGATAAGTACAGCTAGACAACGCTTTTCTAGTATCCATAAATAAATCAGCATATTTAACATATTATGTACTAAAACACCTTCTTGATTCATTTAATTAACTAGCGATGTCTTGTGCGCACGCATTTATTACGCAGTAATTATATTTTTCTCCTAATTTTATTTTTATTTAAATTATTAGGGGCTATTCATTATTTACGTAAGAGTGCCGAAGTGGAGGGGAGGAGTTTAAAAAATTCTACAGGCCCTTATCTTGGGAGGGGTTAAAAACAATCCTTACGTAGTTTTAAGTAATATGTAAGTTGACATTTAAAATTAGAAATCTAGTCCCATGTCTGATACCAAACAGTTCTCTTCATTTTATAATGTATACTTCGATTTACATCATATTTAACAAATTCTTTTGTTGATTATAATTTGAAATTTATGTGTTAATTGTTATTTAAGATGGTGTTAATATAATCTTTAAATAGGGTAGTAACCTTTGCTTTGTGAGCAGCTCTAGATTTTTGTAATTTTGTGAGATCCATACTAATCAATAACCCAAGACTTTACACTGAAAATATTTGTGAAGTAAACGAGAAGCAAATGAGGAATTACTTGAAACAATGACTCAAATGTATAATTGGAACGAACTTGCCTTTCATTATTTATATTATAACCCCTTTCTTGGTATTACGACTCCACTTGTATTTGTTTTCATGTGAAGATACATGAAATGGCTGATCTGATGGCCCGAAAGCCGACCACAGCGCTTTGCTGCATATCTATCGCATCGCTTGCTTCTTGTATATCCGGCTTGAATTTATATTTTATTGAATTATAATAGTACTTCCGATGCGATTTGATTATGTTATGCTATATTTCTTCTTTTTCATAACGGCCACCACGCGTCGTGCTGGCTATCGCGCATTATCACTCCTATCCGGAAAATGTTTTTCTAGTATGTATACATAAAACAAATAGAATACTATGTAATAAAATACCTAGATACATATAGTAAACTAGCGATGTCTCGTGCGCACGCATTTATTACGCAGTAGGGGAAGTGGGGCAGCTTGATACAGAAAATTCAATGTCATATTTTATGTATAAAAATTAAGAATTTTTGTTTTTCGAATGTTATATTTTATGAATATTCTAATACAAGTCATAAGAATCATTAAACTTAAATAATAATGAGAATAGAATTAAATTAGTTAAAAAATGGGATTTTTATCATTGTGCCCCTTATGTGAATATTAGTACGAAAATATGAATTATATAAATATTTAAATTACAAAATAACTTTTAACTGTTGAAGATTAATCAGTATTAATACTATTAATAAAATAAAAATTTTCTTTCTCAAAAACAAAACTATAGAAATCATGGACTGAATTATTTAATAAACAAAAAAAAATTGGTTTATATACAGTCAAACTTGCATTAGTGGCAACAGGTCCAGTCATAAGCTGAGCTCTCTTCAGTAATAACAAGTTCCTAATAAGACCTCTATTTATACTGACACTATTACCACCAATGTGTGGTTGAGTATATTAGTGCATATGATATGCACTTAAATATATTTAAAAAGTATATAAAAACAAAGTTCAAGATGTTCCCTTTGAAAAATAAGTATCTGCAAAACCATAGGTATTACAGTTGCAGCTGCAAAATCAACGTTTGACTTTTCTTCCACAATGGGAACAATTTATTAGATATAGGATTCTTCCTTAGATATTGGGTCGCTTTCAGTTGTGAATGTTTCATTCTGTATACAATTTTCAACAGCAATATTAAATACACTAGTATGTATGTTCACAAAGAATACTTCCTGCATATTTACCAAATTTATCACATTCGTATCGTTTACATGGACATAATTGACACGTATCAATGTGCCCCAGCAGAGTTTTTTGAAAAACAAAAAAAAAACAATATGTAAAACCATCGAATACGATTAAAAATACTTCTATTTCTGACTATTGAATGAATTGACTAACGTTTGGCAAGTTTAAATCTTATTGATATGATATAAAACAGCATAGAAATACTTTTACATACTTAAGTATTTTTTAGTTGGTTGCACTAAAAACCTACCTACTCTATTCAAATGTCAACAGTTAACAGGCGGTCAGCGCAGTTACAGGTGTGGTGCTAAGACATGTTTTACAGGTTTTGTTTTTTTTTAGTCACTGATAGCGTTTGTTAATATTGAGATATTGTTGGTGTGTTAATGTGCCCCTTTTATCAAAGTACCCCACTTCCCCCTCATGTTTCTCGTAATTTTATTTTTGCCTATATTATTAAAGGCCTATATATAGAAGCTACTTTTAAATAAATCTTAAGAATATTGTGAAACAATAAAAAATTTAGGTAGGTACTCAATTAATAAGGAGTCCTTACTTTATATCTAAGTGTTGATTTTTGACAAAGTTTACTTACAAGAATAAGTCTTTATAACATGTTTATTATTTTGTATAACAAAGATAAAGGATTACTTTTGTTACATACTTTCATTACTGATTTTTATTTCATTTAACACGAGTTAACTCTGTATACACAAAGTACATTAAATATTGAAGATAAGAAATTTTTCTTAAAGGAAATATTCTTTTATTTTTGAAATAATAATAACTGCATTCACTTTTTTTATTAAATAGCTTACATGTCCCGGGAATCGAACCAACTAAAAAATAAAAAAAAATTACATTCGCTGTTATTGCTACAATCGATAGTGTCTATGACAAGGATAAAATCTTTCAAATAAACATTTTATTTTACACATTAAAGGAGACCATGAAATTTACCAATTCGTAAATATCGAACTAACATGAATCACAGTATTTCAACATAATTAACACAAACACGGAGTAGTCTGATTTTACTTGGTATGGACATTATACGCGTTTCTTGAAACTTTCAACTATTAACATATTTTCTACCATTTGCAACAACATAAAAGAGCGGTAGTGTACAAAGAAATTTGTTTGGTGAATTCCCAAATAACCCATTGTTGTGTTCATGCATGCGGTGACTAGGGTTTTCAGAGCTCGTTGGGGTTAGGTCCATGGTCGGCAACGCGCTTGTGATACCTATAGTATTTCAAGCTCCTTACCATCAAGTGGGCCGTATTATTATTGGACACCTTTGTAGTTTAAAAAACCCAGCAGTATTTGTCTATCCGGATACCTCATACTAATAATTTAAATCTTTTTGGTTTAAAAAGCAAGCTTCTAAGAAATCAATTTATTCCTTATAAGTCAATACAAATTATTATAATGAAACAGCGGTTAAACGAACACCAATAGCAAAAAAAAAGTAAAAAAATAACAAGAGATTATCGAGATGTTCGCTCATGTTGCAAAATTACAGCCCCACACATAGATTGTCAAAAAAGGTCTCTAAGTTAATTTTTTTGTTATAATATAATAAACTAATAATAAAATAAACGTTCAAAGGTAGGTAACAATAATCTTGCCTATTTTCTTTATGTAGCAATGATTTAGCTGATAACTTTTCACAGACACTTCACACAATATCTTTTCTTTTATTTAGATACCTACTAAATTAATAAATTAATTAAACTAATTATTTGAAAATTAAAATGACTTTTACTTTTTAAGTAATTATTCTAGGTTAGGTAATGTTAGAGTTACCTTGGTCAATTTCATTGTCTCCTTTAATTGTTAGATACAATTTTTATCCCAGACCCTATCGATTGGTGCAATATCATAGTGAATGTAAATTTTTGGAATTTTTAGTTGGTTCAATTCCCGAAACAAGTATGATTAAAAAAAACTGTGAATTCAGTTATTATTATTTCAAAAAATTATAAAATTTCCTTTATGTAAAATTTCATAACTTCAATATTTAGTGAACTTTCGCTCCATGTCCCGATCGTTTTTTCATTCTGTATATACTACATATCTATTGGCATAGTTATATATTAAAAACATTGCATAATGTCAAAGTTATCTATTATTACATTTTCAAACTAAAAATATGTGATTTAAATGAAAAAAAACTATGCTCTTTTCAAGTAGGTACTTTTTAATCTTTGAATAATCGATAAAATCAATAAATTATTTAATCAATAATGGTCACAAAACGTTTGAATCGCGTATAGATCACAGCGACGCTTTCATGTAAAAAAACATGTTAGAACGATACATATATGTGGGATGTGTGTCAAAAGTTCTCAGAATAAAGATCCTGTAATTCTTTAAATCTTCTTTTATTTAATATTTATAAATTATAATCGAAATCGTAAAAACACATATTCATTGTTCAACCAACTTGACAGATCTGTCTTGTTGCCAGGAAAAAATTAAAAATACCTATATTACTCAAATGTTGCTGTGTTAGAATGTTCTATTCTCCCACATATATACCCTGTCAATTATAGATACAACATACCGTAATTTTACATCTACTAAATATTGACTTACATTATTTTACAATTCATAATGATGAAATACAGCAAAACTTATGATATTGTACATTTTGACAACTTAGCCATTTAAAAAAAAATGATATGATTAAATTAAGAAAATACAAAATAAAAACTTATCAGAATAGTTAAGATTCTCAAAAAAATAAGTTATTTCAATAAATATTTTAAGATTTCAGTAAACGGATTATAAAGATTATATAAATTGGTTTTGATGGTCATTAAAATCAAAGTTTATTTAATGAATACTAAAATAAAATAAGGTGTAAATATTCAGTAAATTTACCCCCAACATACCTTAATACCTATACATATAGTAAACAATTTTTCCAATTTCTTCAAATAAGCTCTACTTGAATTCTTCCCACTCCTAGTAGACTTCTGATTCTGCATTGAAATTGCCATTACGTGGTTGTCTGCGGGTTCCATTAATTGCACCAGTTTTGAATTACATTGGCCTGCGTGTAACAGCACCACATCTTCTTTCGTAAAACGTAAGTCACACAATGAATCGTAAGTTTTTCCATTGCTACCACATACTTTCCCAGGATGCATTTCGCATATTTCAGGCAAGAGTTTTCGAGTAATTCTTCCCGAAACTTCTAATAGAAAAATTAAAAGTGGAAAAATATTTATAAAAAAAACATTTTTCGTTAGATTAATTTATCTGAAATTTTAAAGTTGATATTATATCTTAATATAAATCTTTATTAATAATTATATAGTTCTATCTGTATCTATTTGTAATTATTTTTTTCTAATTTTCTGATAGACGTCAAAATATATGATTTACACTGATCAGGAACATGCCATAAAAAATCTTTGTTTGCAAATCCGGATTTAACTTAAAAACGACATGACCGATCCTTATGACATTTTATACATGGGAATTAGGTACAATATGCCATTTATTAACAATATTGTGAGTAAAAATAAATGTACGGGATGAAAATAATTACTGCGTAATAAACGCGTGAAGAGCCGCGGACGCACCACTAATATCTACCAAAGGTTGGTTTCTCGGAAATGGCTCCAATGATTAGTATAAAACTTTGTATATAAATAGTGTTTTACTCTCCAAGCTTACTTAGATAGGTTTTTTTTAAAATACCAAGTAAAGCTCGGTTGTCTAGATATTGTGAATAAGAGGCACATTGCCTTTTATTTTTATACTGACTCATCATCGCCTAGCGGGCTTAGCCCAAAGTATAAAGAATAGAAAATTTGAAATTGGGGGAGGATGTGTACTTTATTTTGTGGGCATCGTTTATGCAAGAACTTTTACATGTTGTTTATAAGTTGAAGCAATAATGGCTCAGCAGTAGCGTGTACGGATGTAGCGTCGTTCGATGTGAGTTCGAATCTCTGCAATGAGTTTGAGCTAACAACAGTATGGTGGTAGTGCTCTTTTTAATGCCCGCCTGGCTAGCTACACTTGTGGCCAAATGCTAAACCTATACAAAATGATAAAATAAAATAAATATATAGGAAATAATATTTTTAACAGACTTATCTGCAATTTGGTATTAATACTCTTTGGCATAATTGCCAAAAATAGAGAATTACCAAATTTGTTATTATTCTTTGTGACCTGTTTCAGAGTATGTTTAGTTCCAACAGCAGCCTGATGATTTTAGCCCCAGACAGTACTACTACTACAAATGTAAAGAACTGTTCTTTATTAAATTTAAACTTTCTGTCCGCAGCTTGTTCCCATAACATTATGTACATTGATTGTATAATTTGTTCATCTATACAAGAACAAAAGGTATAACAACATATACATTTGATTAAAATGAAATAACTCTATAAATCTTGTAATCTGCGCGAGCAAAACTGTCATGTTGTATTCCTTCTAGGTACCCAAGTAGAAATCTCAATTCAGTGCTTGTGGTTAACTTTGAAGGAGAAATGTTCGTTTTGTCATTTCTATAGTCATGTAACTCTTTAGCCCTTTTAGCTACGGCATATATGTGCTGTTACATGAGATTGACATTTTTTGAATAATTCTATTAATTATTACCCAACTAACATGGTGTGGCAACATATCGTACTTGTTGTCAGTAAAATGCAAACTAAGTATACAACGCTATCGCTCGAAATCGTAAATGTCGTAAAGAGTTTATTAGTGTTACATTTAAAAAATAAAATTCAAAACTTACATAGAAGTATGAATACGTTAGTACGAATCATGCTTAAAGTTGAAAGTGGACACAGAGAACAAATTTTCGTCATACTTATATAAGTATACAAATTTCAATTTATGGTATCAATTATTGTTAACAGAATTTTTAATTAGTGACATGTACTTTTGAATGGCACTTAGTTGTTTTAATGACACATTAGATTTAATCAGGACCGTCTTTAGCCATGCAGGGGCCAGGAGGCACACAACGATTTGGGGGCCCAAATCGATTTAGAAAGAAAAACAACTGTGAATGATAAAAAAATTATATATAGTTACTTTTAATTAATGATTCTATTTTGTTAACTTAAGAAAAGTAAATAAATAAAACTTAATTTAAAGCAAACGCACGAGATTAAGTGTTTGAATAAATGGATCTTTTGATAATATATAATAATAATAGTTTCAATTCATAACTATGGATTCATTCATTAATAATTTGGATTGGTTAAGATAATATTTTCATTTTTCTACCAATCTGGCACATTCCGCAGTTAGCTAGTTGTTTATGCTCAAAACCATGATCCTAACCATAGTAAGGTTGCCTAGAACCTACTTGTCGCGTACGTTAGAGCTCTGGGATATATACAAGCATGGTTTCCCCCAGGATTATGACATGTGGCTCTTTAAAAAAGGGACTGAAATACGCTCACCATGGTCGTTAACATAACAATAATAGGTAGGGTATTAAAAATGGTAGGCACAGAGAAATATCTTTTGGGATTTCTCTCTCCTTGGAGCAATTCGACTGGTGAAAGACCTCCATTCTACAGAATATATCAGACAAATAACATTGTGTGGTGTTCATGCGGTGAGTAGGGGTTTCAGAGCTCCTTGGGATAGGAGGGTTCAAGCGTCCATAGGTTACGGTAGCCACTTACCATCAGGCGGGCCATACGCTTGTTTGCAGCCTTACTGGCTTAAAAAAATGGTACCTTTTGATATAAAAATATAATTAAGCACAACTCCTGCAGGTAGCACTAATGTACGTGGCTTCTACAGGGTGGGCCAGAAATATTTGCGAATCAAAAAATAAATAAATAAAAACTAAATACAATACACATACACATCATTATTTCAATTAAAATAGATATCTGGGAAATTTATTTTTGAAAAATTATATCATTCAGGTGTGCATCATCCCGCTGCAAACATTCCTCGAATCTGAACCTCAAATTGGCTCGCTGACACATTGCGCGAGGAATAGCTGCAATTTCTTCTCGGATATTTATCTTCAACTGGTTAATCGTGGCTGGATTATTGGAGTAGACTTTACTTTTCAGGTATCCCTACATGAAAACGTCCGGTGGCGTTACATCCGAACTTCTAGGCGGCCATGCAATGTCACCTCGGCGTGATATCAATTTCCCAGCAAACATCTCGTTTACGGCCGCCAACGAAGCATTAGATATATGGCATGTCGCACTATCTTGTTGAAACCACGTCGCACGATTATAGGCTTCAAATTGTTGCAGTTGCGGAAAAAAAATCTTTTAATATGGCTATGTATCGGTCGGAATTTCTAGTGACAGATTGCCTTTGTTGATTTTCAAAGAAATACGGTCCGATAATTCCGTATGCTGATATAGCCGCCCAAACGGTTACTTTCGGCGAATGCAGAGGCTTTAGATGTTTTGCACGTGGGTTTTCTGCAGCCCAGTAACGGTAATTCTGTTTATTGACATGCTCATTTAAGTGAAAATGGAATTTGAAAGTGTCGTAAAATTGGGTCATTTGGCAGTAATTCCTGAACAAGTTTAATTTTATACGGGTGTAAATTCAAATCTTTCAACAAAATGCGAGTTGCCACAAGTTCAGCTGATCGCTTGCGAATCGATAGACCAGGATTACGTTGAACTGAAGCTCTTACTTGTTCAATTGTGTCGTCCGTTCTTGTTGACCTTGGGCGTCCCGTAGACTTCTGTTTGAGAGTCGAACCAGCAGCTTCGAACTTTCTGACCCACGATCGAATTACACTTTCCTTCGGACACTGATTTACGTCATGTACTCCAAATTCACGCCGAAATAAACGTCGAACAATAGCGCACGAATCGCCATTTTTATAATAATGTTTAACGCAGAATGCACGCTGCGCTCCGATGAAGCAATCCATCGCGACTAAATTCCCTAGAACCGAGCTTCTAATCCTCACCACCCGCGCAGCCTCCGCTCATAAGGTTCAAACGCAAGAGTGTTTTTAAAATTGTACGCCTTTCTGGCCCATCCTGTAGATGCTATAACTAATTATTTCCTACGAGGTAGCTACATGCGAATATGATGCCACCTCACGGACACATGATCGATTTTGTCACACGGGATCAGTCAGTTCAGTATTATTAGCTAACTAAATCTGATTATGATTTAATTGAATAAATAGGAACAAAATACGAGTACGACTTGCAATTGCACAAAATGAAGGGACATTTTTAAATGTCATACTTCGTATTTCTTTTCACTGCTGTTTCGAAATGGAAGTATTTAATGATATTATTCTGATAATTAGTCTACTCAATAAGTTTAAAAACGTGCCAGTTGTCGTTACTGCGAATTACAAGAATAGTTTTAACAAAAAAGAAAACCAACTAAAATAATTTTGAAAAGAATCATCTAAACCGGTTCATAAACAGAGAAAAACCTCTTTAAAAAAATATACATTCGAATTAAGTAACCTTCTTTTTTTGAAGTCGTTTTAAAATACGTGCGGTACCCAACGATATTATAAACTTATAATATTATTGACGGTAGGTACCTCGTTTGATTTGTAATAAGATTTAGAAAAAATTGTGAAAATTTCAAATCCACACAATCAATTGCAAAAGTTATAAACAATTAATGATCCAATTAGAGGGTTTAGTTTTATACAAATTACTCGAAAACTATTTGTGTTTGTGGGTAACCATTGCAAAGGGAGGATCCTCCGACCGGACGGGTGTTATGTCTGGCGGGCAGCTGCCCAACGGTTGTCTTTATTTTTTTTAGATCTGACTACACTGTTAGCCTTAGAGGCCCTAAAGCCACTGCGGCTTTTACAGCTTCACTGGACTTGGGGGCGAGCGCAGAGGGCACTCGGCCGCGAAGCCAACGGTTGTCGTCGGGTTCTTGTATATATACTCAATTGTTCAGTTAATTTTAATATCGCGATGTAGGATGCGTCGTACGTGGCGAGATAGATGTCTCTATGTAGGATGCGTCAGTTATGGTGAGGATAGATGTCGCTATAGCGATGTCGCTACATGTTACTGAAATAAATTTAATAAACGATTGTTAAAGAGGAGTCAATTTCCCAAAAATTTCAACTTCCGGGACTTCATTTCAATTATTAATAATTTTCATATGATGTTGAAAATAGGACTCCGTACGGTAGTAGCTTTGCCATGCCATGCCATTACGCTGGCACGCAAATATGCAATTGTATGCACGCAATATTTCTTTTATATTATAAAATATTAATTGAAAAATTAAAAAAAAATGTCACCTACTATATAGTGTCAAATGGTGTCTGATGTCACACTGACTCAAAAAACGCTGTAACTTGACCAGGGCATCGAAAATATAATAAAATAACTGAAAAAACTGTCCCTGAGAGGCGAATAATTTTCCATATACGGCCAAACTTAAGCCTTACGGTACAGTTGGCCAGACTTGAAAAGCGTCGCCCTCTGTTCTGAATGACCAGTCTCTTTGATGTTGCGGAGATACCACTTCCAATGTGATTTATTAATACAAATAACAAGATTATTGTTTAACTTTAATGAAGGCGATATTTTTCAAGTGAAAATATTTGACCACGGTGGAGAGAAAATTAAGTGACGTTATGCGATAAGTAGTAACACTTGTTACTGAAGTTAAGTTAATGGTCTATATTCTATAAAGTTTAATGTTTATTATTTTCTTTATCCTTTTGTGACCAATGTTAAACCGACATACTGTTTTGAAACGATATTTTTTAGATTATTTTTTCTGTTGTTGTGATAACTCGGCTGAAATTATGAAGATAAATTGATGTGAAATTAACTCAAAATAGTTTCTAATTTTATGCGTAATTCTTAAGTAAGTGTTGAAGACGAAGAAGTAATGATGTTTGTATACAATGTAAATTATAAACGGTAGTTTGTAAAGTATTAAAACATGAATATGTGAAAAGACATTAGATTCCATATGTAACTTGGAAAACTCTTGTCCCCATACATCGATATATGCTGAGATCAGTTTCGTCTTATTTAATTTAATATGTTAGAACACAGATACCGCATGAATAAATATTTAATAAAAATTAAAAAAAAATATTATAATTCTTCTTTTTCTTCTTCTTCCCAGCCCTATCCCACTTTAAAATGGGGTCGGGTCTCCTAATTTTTCGGCAGCCAGGTCGATCTGTCCTGGGTTGTCGTATCGGGCAGTTCTTCCTCCAATAGGAGTTTCGTCATGCTAGTCCACCACGTAGCCAGAGGTTTTCCTCTGTCAGACCTGTGGGACTTCTGACTCTTGTACGAACGTCGGTGTACATATCTTGGACTAGTTTTATGTATAAATCTGGCAAATGTTGGGCTCTCAAAGCTTGCCAAACTAGTCTGAGTGGTACCCTATCAAACACCTTTTCTAAGTCGATGAAGATGAGGTGCAGATCTTCTTTATTGAGCCAATGCTTCTCTGTCACAACTCTAACAGCCTGTATAGCATCTGTTGTGGATTTTGAGGGGGTAAAACCGAATTGTTTTGGACTCGTGTAAGTTAGAAAGGATATTCGGTTATTCATTACCCTTTCTCAGATTTTTAAAGTGAAACTTTTATTAGATCATCTCAAAGATTTTTGGTCTGTGTGTTGCATGTCGCGTGACGGTCGGCCGCGGAGTAGGGATGGCGGCGCCTATAGTTCGCAGCAACTGACCTTTGTAGTGTATAGACTATTACTCATTTGTGAATTTTTAGTTAAATGTCTATAATGTGAAAAAAAAAATTTTATGTATGTGATGTTAACTTGATATCCCTGTAGTTACCGCATTCAGTTACATCGCCTTTATTTTTAATAAAAAGGAATCAGGTAACTGAGTCACCAAGAGTTCGGGATCTTCTCACTGTCGAGGATAAGGTTAAAGAGTCTCGTAAGCCAGGCCACTCCTAACTGCCGCAGTAATTTCCACACTTTGGATGGAATTTCATCAGGGCCGAAAGTTTTTCCGTTCTTCATTCTCTTCATTGCATTCTTTACCTCATCTTGGCTTATGGCTTGTACCGGTCATTCTACTGAATGCCAGGGGTTCCAGATTTTGACTGGGAAATTCTTCATTTATTAGTTATTTTTAGTATTCGTACCATCTTTTATTTATATCTTTACTATTAGTTAGGAGTTTTCTGTCTCTATATTTTAATATATTTACATGCTTTAATATCTTGTTTTAATTTATTTCTAGACTTTGCAACTTTATAAATTTCAGATTCAAAATTGGCGTTTTGCAATCTATTGTAAAACTTCACTCTTCCTCTGGCCCTAGTCTGTGCAATGCATTTCTTTGCGATAGACTTTGCCTCCTTATATTTATTGTGATCATCTTCGAGTCCTGAAGCTTGCCCATTTTTAAATAGGTTCTTTTTGTTCTGAACTTTAGCTTTAACTTCTTCGTCCCTCCAGAAAGGGTTTTTTCCATTTCTCAGTCCTCCCTTCCAGATACCTAAGAAAGTAATGGCACTGCTCTCGCATTTTTCCTCAAAGTAAGACCACATTCTTTCGGAGCTGTCATATGTATTTTCCATATCCTGTGTTACATATCCCTGTAATTCTTTGAGAAAACTCTCACTCTTTGGACTGGAGAGCTCTTTCCATTTAATTCGAGCTGTATTATCCATAGTTTGTCCAATTGGCTTAGGCAATTTGTACACTCCTACCAGTAGTCTATGTTGGGAGGTCATAGGCTCTCCGGGTATGACTTTACAGTCTTTTAAGTTGTTCTTAAGTGGGTTATCGGCCAGGATGAAATCTATCTATAACTTATATCCTCCGCTTTTATATGTTATGATGTGTTCAGATTTCTTTTGGAAAGTAATATTTGTAATTCTCATATTATGTCTAGCAGCAAACTCTAAAACACGTTCCCCCTCTTTGTTGAGATCACCATATCCAAAACTCCTATGGATGTGTTCATATGTGTTGTTGAATTCACCTACATGTCCATTTAGATCACCCATGATGAATTTTGTTTCCTCCGATGGCACATTTACCATACAGTCATCTAGATCATTACCAGAACACATCTCTTTCCGGTTCTCGGCCTCCAGTTTGGGGTGCGTATGCGCAAATGATGTTCATTATGCTTTGATTATCCATGGCCAGCTTTACTGCTATAAGACGGTCTGACTTCCTTACAATGTTCACTATTCTATCCTTAAGCTGGTTATCAAATACGATGCCTACTCTGTTTTGCCTATTATTCATTCCGTGGTAGACTAGCTGATGTCCTAATCCTAGGTCCATCGATTTTGACCCCTTCCAACGTGTTTCTTATATACAACATATATTTATGTTTCTCCTTTTCAGGGTCTCTGCTAGTTCTTGAATGCGTCCGGTGAGGGAGCCTAGGTTCCACGTCGCCATTCTAATCATGCAATTTAATTGCGAACGTTTGTTCCTGTTAATGCCGTCGCTTGTGGGGACGCCCTAGTAGTATTCACATTGCTCGCAATCATTTCACCTTCACCTCCGGGGAACGCCCTAGCTGTGTGACCCTTTATCTTTCTGTTTTTATTCATAATTAGGAGATATTGTTTTGGCTATTTATTTTTACGGCTGGCTGCCACCTGAAGCCAAGGTTGTAATCCTCCTGGAAGGCTTGGGTGCCACCGTTGACCATTGTTTCCTCCGCCGCCATCCCTACTGAGTTCTCCAGCCTAAGAGCTTAGTACACCAGAGATCTTGACTCCAAATATGTCGAAGCAGCTTACAGGCGAGGTTTTTTTACGAAGTGTCTTTCTTCGGCCTTGTGATCCGCGGGAGATATTTTATTTATCTCCTACCAATTGGTTTGCCGCACTCCAAGAGTTTGACAAATCGCCGCGGTTTCCCCTATCCACAGCCTGGGGACACGTTCTCTAAGGGATGAGGCTACCTCGAGAAAATGAGGCTACCCCGAGATCAGTTTACTGACTGCAAATAAGTTTACAATATAATAGGTCCCAAGCGAGAGTTGACCAAGAAAAAGGTACCAGTGAGTACCTATAGCTTCCTAAGATCTGGCCAGACGATAACGGCAGATCTGTATTATCAACAATTACTGTTCATGATGGAAACGCTAGCCGTTAAACTACCGAGACTAGTCAATGTCTCAAGCCCACTGCTGCTTCAGGACAACGCTAGGCCCCATACTTCACGATAGACGGTCGCTAAATTATAGGCACTGCGGTTGGAATGTCTTCGATACCCACCATGCTCTCCAGACCTTTTTCCAACAGATTACCCACTTTTTTTGGAATTTGGCTAGTTTCTTGTAAGGAAAAAAATTATATTCCGATGAGGCTGTCCAAACCGCCTTCAAAGATTTTATTGATTCTCGCTCCCACAATTTTTTCAGCAATTGAATTAATGAACTACCTATACATTTGCGAAAGTGCATAGATAATAATGTTACATACTTCGATTGATTAAATGTATGATTTCCATATATATATTTTTTTTATTTTACTTTTTCCATATAAAACGATAATTTCATATGTAAGGACGTAATATTTTGTATATAATATCAACAAATTTACGGTTTTCGAATTTATTCCTTTACTTGTGCTTTAGGGCATTGCTTCCTGCCAAATTTCATGATTCTAGGTCAATTGGAAGTACTCCTTTGTTTTTATTCCCTTTGAGAGTGTTAAAATAAATTACTGTATCTTTTGATTGCATTGAAGTTTGATTTTTTTAAACTCAAGAGATTGCAGCCCTGAGTATTTTAAATTAATTTCAACTTGATACCTCCACGCGTTCCTGAGAAAAAGGGTCTTGACAGACAATGAAGTGATCCTTTTATCCTTTTGAGGTACGGAACCCTAAAAATGCGCCGAACATTCTTATTACGAACATTCGATTGATCTTTATTAACTGTACATGTTTGTATTGCGCTGAGCTGGCCGAGTGAAGGTAGTCTCAATTCCATTGGAGGTCCTCAGCATTCAGGGCGAGCCTTTTCTTCTTTCTATTACCTCATATCCGCCACCCATACCACTCCTGCACGAGACTAGTCGTTACACTCGAGTTTTATTTCAAGTGTCCTGACAGCACTGGCGTATTCGCATCGTTATTGTACAGTGCGACCAGTATAGTTGGCGCAGCAGTGCGCAATTGTGCACGTAACCTGTGTTCAATATTTAGACGTTACCATCATGAAAATTTTGATTGAACCTAAAATTTAATTAAGTTCGACGCGAAATTAATACACAAAAATATTCCGTTCAAATTTAAAATATTATTCTAAATAAGTTTTCCTGTGATAATGCAAGACATCCGCTTTAGTTCCTCAAATTACCAAAGCCAACTTATACTGCTGTCACTGTATGCATGCAACTTTTGACAAACCCATCATCATTTGAAATTTGACAAAACTGTCATTTAACGACAGTTGACATTGACAATCTATAATACTAAGGCGTTTTTAATGTTCGGTTAGATAAAGGAACGCGTTTTATGCTAGTGATGACGCCGTGAAGGTCACAAAAGGGATTTTCTTCAAACGTTTCTTTAATCATTCAATATTTTTGTTCTATAATATTATAAAATTAACAAAGAATGTAATTTCTCGAAATGGTTTCTGATTTTAACCTAAATTTAAAAAATGAATAATCCTAATTGCGCGATGACTATTCTGTTAGCCATAAGGGCTCTGAACTCTCAGTCGGCTTATACAGTTTCACCGAGCCTGAGGTTTTCATAGCAATGAACTAGCGATAAACTCTAAAGTCATGCTTTTATTAAATATACTAGACAACACTTTGTAAATTGCACCCGTGCGAAATCAGGGCGGGTCGCAAGTAAAATATAAATGGCGGTTTGTTCTATTATAATACGGTAAGACGAGTACAATATGTTCGATTTAAATAAAGAGTAATTTGGTTATTTTTTACAAATTTTACGAATTAAAAGAAATATTCACAAGGAAATTAGTTTTACTGGGACCTTAAGTTACGTAAATACTAAAATAAAAAAGGATATCAATAATCGGTGCTAATCTAAACATATTTTGAATATCATACAAAAAATTAAGGCCACATTCCTCTTAGTTTCTTCAAAGAAGCCTTACTTAAATTTTTCTTCCCACTTCTTGTAGACTTCTGATTTTGCATTGAAAAGTCCATAGCGTGCTTGTCAGCGGGTTCCATTAATTGCACCAGTTTTGAATTACACTGGCCTGCGTGTAACAGCAATGCATCTTCATTCGAAAACCGTAAGTCACAAAATGAATCGTACGTTTTTCCATTACTACCACAAACTTTCCCAGGATACGTTTCGCATATTTCAGGCAGGAGTTTTCGATTAACTTTTCCCGAAACTTCTAATAGAAGAACTAAAACTAAAAAAATACTTATTAAAGAAAACAAATATTTCATCGATGTAGGCGTTACTTTGTGGAAATCCATCTAATTCAATCCAATTACTTATCTAAATTTTCTTTGCTACTTCTGCCTGAAATAACAAAACGGCTATTTCGTCTTTCTTCAACAAAACACGTTTGTTATTAATTATTGAGTTGAGCCTGAAAATGTTAAATCTCAAACTAATAATGGAAAAGAAAAAATCAAAAAGGGCAATATTAGTAACCGAAACGATTAAAGAAATGCGGTTGAGCCCGTAGAACCGAACGTTATTATATTAACCTATAAGAAATAAGTGTTAAAAATGTTAAGCAAATAATAATAAACAAATAAATAAATAAAAATAAAAACTATGTTGCAGATGAGATGTGAAACTAACACAAAACGATTACACATGTTTTGTCCCTCAACGAGACATCCTCAGATCAATGTTGACTCCTCCGAAACTAGCGAGCGAGTAAGCGCCCTCGTTTTTTTTCTGACTGACTATACTGTTAGCTTTAGGGGCCCTAAACAAATACAGCCGCTGATAGCTGTGACAGCTTCACCAGGCTTGGGGCGAGCGCATAAGGGACTCAGCCGCGAAAGCGTGGGCAACATGTGCGCAAGGGTGCCAGAGTGGTCGGACCTCGGCTTGGCCAATTGCCACGATTGCAAAAAAGTCGCGAACTGACTAATTTGCTATCCGTAGAAAATTCGAGCTAAAAGAAAGCATATATATATATATATATATATATACATGTCCCTGCCTCCTGGAAGGAAGGAAGGAACATGTGTATATGTTTTAAATATTCTGTAAACATGGTCGAAATTAACAATCGTAAAGAAAGAAACAAAAAAAGGTATCTTACAGAACCGGTAAATAGGTTCAAAAAACCTACCGCAGCATTACGAAATGAACACCCAGATAGGTCCCGTTTTGCTAAACATCTCATAGATTCGGGTCATACATTTTCGGAAAATCACAAATTTGAAATTTTACACATAAATGCCAAAAGGGCTTCCGATTGTGTAGGAGCAGTTAGAAATACAAAAACACAATAATAAATATACACTAGTGAATGAACAAATAAACGGATCGTAGTTGCCACTACTAAAACTGAAAGTGGGTTTAGAAAGTATAAATAGTACCCCGTGAATCGACGGCGCTGACAGCCTCAGCGTCATAACAAGCGAGGCCTCGTTACGGAAACACGAACGTTGTAGCGGGCGTAGAAGACAGCTACCGAGAGAGGGCATAGCCTTGAAGAGGTTTCCCCGCACAATCTTGTGCGAGAAGAATTTTCGTCTTCGACGGCGCTGACAGGAGCTCCCGAAACGTCGCCATGTGCGGAGCGTCCGTCGCGAATACAGTTGTCGTGGAACTTTATTCCACCCGCCGTATCGTCCTGCGAAACCACGTAGCTCGCACGATGATTATGTTAATAGAAAATCTTTTGCTGTCATGGCGTCAAAACCTGGCAGTAAGACGCCCGAAGACCCTTCTCAGGGCCAAATAACCACGAAGAGAACACCACCGACTACAAGCAGACACCCGTACACCGTCGAAGCTATCTTGAAAAACGTACAAAAACGCTCAACGGAAAAAACAAAGAGAACGCCCGCAGGAATAACGACACACGCGATTGGTCGACCGCCGCCGGCAGCCCCACGACCCGCGTGCACACCACCTGCGATCACGGTTGGGGGGAGCCACCCCTCTGCTATCACGATGCAGACTCCGCAACTATCTGTTGCCGCGACAGTGCCGCCGTGTAGTGTAGTATTGTTCCCGGAGGGGTACACGTGTGATTTAATTACACTCGCCCAGTTAGTTGGAACTGGTGTCCTAACGGAGAGCATGCTGCGTTCAATGGCGCTTTACTTACGCGTTCAGAAAGCCAAGACGGACAGCAAGAAGCCCGATAATATCGACGTGACAGCCCTAGAGTTCACCGCGAAAGGCAAACTTGCCCCACCGGAGAACCTGAGGTCAACTATTAGTCGAAGCCTTCTAGGGCGAGCCTCACGAAGAAAACACGAAGAGGAAGACGACGACGGGAAGGATGAAGAGAGGCGAATGCGACGGCATACGCGTTCGTTGTCTACATTCGTCTCTAACATTATTTCACAAATAAAAACGAAGACGCCGCCGATTGCCACTGCAGAACCTGTATTGGCACCTCTCCCACAGAGGTCTAATAATACCCAGAAGACACCGGCTGGAGACCCCCTCGGGATCACCTCACCCCCGAGAGACCCCGGAAAAGCCGCAACGGCAACTCCATCCATACAACACACGGAAATGACTGCTAATCCAACAAAAACATCTCATAAGTGACATGTGCCGCCCCACCACCATCAACATCATCACTACCAACACAAATACAACCTAAACAACAGCAGTTTACGGTAAACACCAGCGCAATCTACATGGGTTCAATACTCACCCCAGCGCCAACGTTATTTACAGATGCCGCAACAACTGGTAACAAGAAGAAAGAAAGATATCCGCCAAACATGGCACAGAAACTGCCACAATGGCATACCTAATTTAAAGAGTACATTAAGTGGTTCTCGTACTTACTTCCGTCCGAGCTAAATTTCAAAATAGCAATCAGAGGGTTACCAGTCGATACGAGTCCCGATGAAATTGCAGTCGACCTGAATAAAAAGGGCCATCAAGCAGAATACGTGAAAAGCATCCAAGCGAGAGAGAGGGGAACACCCGGGATGCATATTTTATGCAACCATCAAACGTGAAAATGAAACCACTCCTGCAATATATCACATAGATGTATGCGTGCACTATGTATGTGAGGGGTCACAATCGAAGCTTGGCGGGGCAGGACCGGCCCCGCACAGTGCCACTGATTTCAGGACTTCAGGCACAGCTCCCACCAATGCCATAAAGCAATTGCCTGTGTCTGGTGTGGCGACCCATATTACGCGCAGGACTGCAAGCGGCTTAAGGACCAAACAGCGACCTGTGCAAACTGCGGCGGAACACACCCAGCTAACTTTACGCGGTGCCCTGTGTTCCGCACGGACACGCGCAATAAACGCGCGGTCACAATGTTGAGGACGGCTAGAAGAGCACAGAGGACGAACATTGCCTCAGCTAACCACCGCGGAAGAGGAAGCACCATCGTCACTAATGGTGCCAGCCAACGACCCGGTGACAAGACACGCCTTACAAAAAGACGCCGCAAGGGTAAGGAGGAGGCGGGGGGTACGCATGCCATGGAATCACCACCCCCATCTCAACCTAGACTGCCTACAGAATTAGATGTCGCAGCACAGGCCTTAATAAAGAAGTCCATCTATAAGATGTTCCTAACCGCGTGGGAGAGCGGGAGGGACCTACTTCAAGCAACAATCAAGGCAATGATTGAGCACCTTTAAAAGGAAGGCCGACCGGCCCTAATAATCAAGCCCATCGAACACTGACGTCTACAGAAGAGATAGAATAGCTACCAGGCACGCACCGTAGTTGCAGTAGCAGCATAACCCGATCAACCTAACTTACCTCGGCCTACATGCCCAGATGACAGGCATTACTTGGAGGAGTACGCCGAGGCATATCACCTAAATGGCACCGCTTACAGCGGCTCAAAAAACACGCGTTCGTCGACAAGAATGGAGATTGAAGCCACTGTCAGAGGGCTAAGCCTTGACATGATCTCGCCCACACACCCAATGTGTGAGAAGAACATTTGTTAGTTACACGGCGCAGACTCGCCTGCTAGCTTCGGAGGAGTCAACATCGATCTGAGGTTGCCTCGTTGAGGGACGAAACATGTGTATCGATTGTCGTCGTTTCATATCTTATCTGCAACATAGTTTTTATTTTTATTTATTTATTTTTTATTATTATTTTCTTGACATTTTTAACACTTATTCCTTATAGGTTAATAAAGTTCGGGTCTACAGGCTCGACCGCATCTCTGTAATCGTTTCAGTTACAAACAATCCTGTTTTTGATTTTTCTTCCTTTCCTTTACTATTTTGAGATTTAACATTTTCAGTTCCAACTCAACAATTAATAACAAACGTTTTTGGTTTCAGAAAGACGAAACAACCGTTTTGTCATTTCAAGCGGAAGTAGCAAAGAAAATTAAGATAATTAATTAAAAGAAAACAACTGACATTCTCATTTTTTTGAACTTTTTTAGTAAAAAGTATTTCTTAATAATATGTAGATTCAGCACCAATCCATAAATAATAAAGAATAAAGTAATAAAGAAGAATAAACCATAATAAATAAGTGTACAATACTGAATATTAAGTTTCTGTCCGAAGTTTTGTTCGGATCTACTCTGATTGTACAATTTGTTCATTTATACATGTAAATTCAATTTAAATTAACTATACAAATCTTAAAACCTACGCGAGCGAAGCCACATGTGGATACCTAGTATTATATAGTTCGTCACGCTATATTTCTACTAGGTAAGAAACAGTTTGAATTTAACTTGGCACTTGTGCTCCATTTTCAAGGAGAGATGTCCGTTTTGTCATTTTTATTTTCGAATAAATGTTGTCACTCTTATGGTCTTGTAATCCAAGTCACTGTGAAGCCGTAAAAGCCGTCTGAGGCTCCAGGGCTAACAGGCATAAGGCTAACAGTATAGTCAGTCAGAAAAAAAATGGTCTTGTAACTCGACATATTTTTGAAGAGTTCTATTAATTATTATCCAACTAACATGGTGTACCCACGTGCCGTATTTGTTGGCAGCGAAACTGCAAACTAAATAAACATTGCTATCGCTCCAAATTGTAAAAGTCTTAAAGAATAAAAAAAAATAAAAATAAAAGGTAGGTAAAACTTAGTACGAATACGTTGGTACGAATCATGCTTAAAGTTGAATGTAGACCCTGAGAAGAATTTTATTTCATACTTATGTACGTACAACAATTTCAATTTATGGTATCAATTATCGTCAACATGATTAGCGTCGTGTACTTTTTAAATGGCGCACGGCCATTTGTTTATTTTAATTACACATTATATTTAATCAATCCGTTTCCGTTCTAACTATTCTGCCATGTATTTACCATTAGTATCGCGCTACCTTTTTAACTAAACCTAGGAGTTTTAAAATATTTTAATTTTTTTTGGTCTTACACCGCTCAAACTTACAAAATAAACATACCTAAGTACCTACATAAGTTAAATTATGATCCGTTCTTTATTGTTTTTCTTAGGTAAATCAAGCTCAAATTATCAAAAAATTAATTTATACTTGCTAATTATATAATAGAAAATATTTGACAAATCCACAAGTTAGGAAATATTACACTAATAACTCAACTACAATTTTTTATTTTAAATCCTATTTTACTTTTTCAACAAAAACGTAAACAATAAATATCACTTTTGTCTAACTTCATAGCAGTTGAGGGTACACACTTTGTAACCTTTCACCCTTTTATGGATTTATTTAAAGTCGAGATGACACGTGGAAATTGTTTTAAAGTAAGTTTTATCAATCTTATCGACTATCCAGACTGTATCGGGTGCTATTGTAAATTTGTAAGACTGTTTTTGTTCTGGTTGCAAAATAAAAACCGCTTTAAATAACTTGCATAATATATTATATTAAAAAATTAATACTGACGCCAAAAACATGTAGGTATGTATTTTCTTTACGCCTGTAATATATTCAAATGATGAATGTGGCCAAATTTATTGAATATAATAACTTTAAAGTTATCTTATCATATGTAAAAATCCTTTGCTCATCTATCTATATTAATAAATCTGCAGTTCTGTCTGTACATGTAATATTCTTTCCATATTTTCCGGTAGAAATACTATATGAAAGACACTGATCACGAATACGCCATTAAAAATTATTTTGTCTGTCGGTCCGTCTTTTTGCGTGTCCGGGTTTAACTCAAACTCGGCTTGACCAATTATTAAAAAAAAATTGTACACGGGATGAATGTATGTAGTTTTGTAGAATTAATAAGATATTTCAATTTTTTTTTAGAAATCGTAAAAATAGATTTTCCAAATAATTACATTTTTGTTAATTCTTGACTGATTTTGATGCAATATTGTACACGGGAAGTATGAGTCATTCCATGAATGATAGATAGGTTATGGAATTTTCATTAACTCTAAGAAATCTTAAAAAAATAATTTCCAAAAATATTAAATTTCCATAATTCTTAATCGATTTTGATAAAATTTTGTATATGGGAAGTATAAGTCATTCCGTAATAATTGATAGGCTATAAGGATTGACAAAAACATTCTTTTAATTGTAAAAAAAAAAACCTGAAATTTAATTTATATTAAAGGACACCACGTCGATCGACGTGAGTTCGAATTCCTGTAATGGCCTTGAGTTTTCGGTATAGGAAAACCTCATGATAAAACCATAGCATGGTTGAAGGGGTTTTTCAAATTCCCTCCTGGATAGCTCTCCTACCTTCTCTCTCTTAACACCAATTGGTGTGTCCCGGCAGCTGAACTTGAAAGTTTTCACTAGGCTCAACGTGCTATCATCTTGGGCCACATCGACACTCAAGATCAGGTGAAATTGTGGCTACAACGCTAAATGCAAATAATGTAAAACGTGATATCTGCCAATTGAATAGGAAAATTGTATATTATTATGTCGACACATTTTTACATGTGTTCAACTAGGGCCAAAATTTCTATGGATAGTGGGTATTCCCCTTTAACACTGTCTGTAGCGACGTTGCGCGTGAAAATATTCTTTTGGAGATTAATATGCCGCGTCGCGCAGTGCAGCGCCGCTATAATGCGACATACACCATACAAAATTGGCGTTTTGTACGGAGGAATATAAAGTCTTTTTTTTTTGTAAAATATATTTAATTAATCAGAGTATGTACCGTTGTTATCTATGCACTTTTTCCATCTCATAGGTAGTTCATTGATCCCTTTACTAAAAAAACGATGGGGGCGAGAATCAATAAACTCTTTGAAGGCGGTTTGAACTGCCGTTTCGGAGTTGAATTTTTTTCCTTGTAAGAAGTTGTCCAAATTCCGGGAAAAATGGTAATCTGTTGGAGCAAGGTCCGGGGAATACATCTAACTTAGTGGTTGTTTGTTATGCAGTGTGTGGTATTGCGTTTTCGTGAAGCAGCAGTGGCCTAGGGCGATTGACCAATCTCTTTTGTTTAGCAGCTAGTTCTTCCTTCATGGTTTGCAGTTGTTGACAATAGATATCTGCCGTAATCGTTTGGCCAGATTTTAGAAAGCTGTAGTGAACGACATCGGCGCTAGTCCACCAAACACTCACAAGTAAGTTTTTTATAAGTTTTTGCATGATTTGGCTGTGTCTCCAGGCTTCAGCCATTGCGACAAGCGCTTCCGATTATCGTACAGTATCCACTTTTCATCACAAGTAATGATTCGATTTAAAATCCTTTCATTATTGTATCGGTTGAGCAAAGTAATACAGCAGTCGACGCGTGTTTGCAAGTTCGATTCACTTGCTTCCCGATTTGCTTCAAGTGGATTAATACAGTTTTATCACTTACCCCGAAGCCTGCAGCTATCTCTGAAGTGCTTCGTGATGGATCCGCTTCCACAATAGCCTTTAATTCTTCACTTTCCACTTTAATCTCCGGCCGTCCACGCGGTTGGTTCTGAAGGTCGAAATTTCCAGAACGAAAATGTACCGCGCTTTCTTTTGCGACACCAGCACCGTACACATCATTAATCCTTCGAGATGTTCCTGCAGCACCAGTGCCACGGTAGAACTCGTACTCGTAAATATACCGATATTTCATGTTTTCCTTTGTGCGGTAATAAGCGACGCCAAAGAAAAAAATAATGAGGAAAAAACAAATGAATGGCTGTTCTCAAAACTCTAATGAACCAGCTAAATGAATTTATAAATTTGAATTTGGAATCCTTAACCAAAGAGGAGATATTTCAGATCAAAATGGTCAGTACGACAATACGCTAATTTCATATGTAAGGACCTAATATTATGACACGCAGTGCAGCGCCGCACCACTCTAATGCGGTTCTGAAAATAATTACTGCATAGTAACAAACGCATGTGGAGCTGCGGGCACACCGCTAGTGAAATATAATTTCACAGGTCCATATTCCTATGGGTATTCGATGTTGACCTTTCGTGAACAAACTAATGACCTGCTACATTCCGTAATCCGTATTTTCTTTTATTTAAATGTACTGATATTGATTGGTTTCGATATTGAGCAGGAAACCATCCAGAAGCGAAATATTGATTTGAGTTTTTTAAGTTGCACTTTTTAGGCGCTTTATGAAAAAATGATGTGAGTGAATTAAAAAAAAGCTGAACACTATGAAACATGAACTTGATTGCTAAACGTCTTGTTTTATTGTGAGAGGATAGTCACACTGTATGTTAGTCGACAGTGAAGCGATAGACATTTCGGATACTACTGAGAATAGTTCTGCTGGCCATGGCGAATATAAGATAAATGACAGTGGAGATGGTGACAGTCGTTGCTTGCTAAAGCCTCTTGTTTTATTGTTGCGAAATTAGTTAATGTTTTTTTTTTAATACTGTGTTTAGCATTATGCTTTATTTGCTCGCCGAATATTGGTTCACGGAGTACATTATATATACTAAATTGGAGCTAAGATCGAGGGGCACGCTCACAGAGTACTTTTGTATATATGGGCACGCTATAATTTCGCTGTGCAAAAATCGTATATTAAATCGTCTGGTGGTAACCTGAATCGCGTCGGTGGGTCTTTGCAAGTGTTGGAGCAGACCAAGGTACGTGAGTGCATTGTATTTGCTTCAGCTCTATCGAGTTTTTGAACGTATCGTTTTTCTATAAATTATCCAGAGTAGCTACATGCTATATTAGATATGTACAAAAATAAATTATAATAAACATTGAAATGAATAATGCTTTCAACGCTTTTGTTATTTTATTACAATAAATTAATTTCGTGAAAATTAAAAATATTTTTGATCACCTCGAAGAACTATAATTTCTAACACACGTACATAATATATATCACGCACCCTTTTAGTAACTATTATATTATACAAATACAACAAATACAAAACATCACGCCTGTATTCCCCGAAGGGTTAGGCAGAGGTGTACTAATGTACACCCACAGTTCGCCGAGTATGTTTTTAGGTCCCATGTAATAGGGGGCGAGCCTATTACCATTAATCGGGCACGAAACCAAACTCCGAGCTGCTACTGAGAATTTCATAGAAAAACCCAATAACACTTTGCTCGACCTGGGAATCGAACCCAGGACCTCGATCATAGTAGTCGCGCTTACGACCACTAAGCTAACGAGGCAGTTACTATTATATTATTATTAATGAATAATGCTTTCAACGCTTTTGTTATTTTATTACAATAAATTAATTTCGTGTAAATTAAAAATATTTTTGATCACCTCGAAGAACTATAATTTCTAACACACGTACATAATATATATCACGCAACCTACTAGTAACTATTATATTATTATTATATGATCGAAAGTATGAAGGATTGAAACTATGTAACAAACAAGTACCCTATACCTTGGGTGCGGCTCTCAACCCACACAACGTTTTTATAATATAATATATGAACCACATTCCTTCCTATAGATATTTATCTAATAAAATCATAAGCACTGATTTATTTAATGTTAGTGTTGCATCGCTTTCTCAAATACAGGCATTTTAAAACAAAAAGCGGGTGTATTGTATCTACAATTTTAAACCAATTTTTTTTTTCTTTTATTATAAATTGTTTAACGGGTTTTAAGGATAAATAAAGTTAGTCATTTGTAGCATAGAAGTGATAGTGGGTCAAAGGTAACGTGCTCATACACTGTTTTAAATCAAACAATACTCGTATGCTTGAGCTTTCGGTGAAAGAAGACATCGTGAATATCGTGTTAAGTAGTTTTCTGATATTTTGTACCTAGATAATTACCATCCTCAACATTTCTCACCTAGTCTTAATATCTATCATAGTGTATTCTCGGCCATGTACACACATTACATATACAGCCATATCGTCAATTGAGATCATGTGAGGTAATGATTAAACCAAGAGATATACAGAATGAAAAAGATTAAATTTGAATTATCCAACATATGCTATAGCTCTATTTTTTGTTCTACAAGTGAAATTATGAATTATTCTTCTAGGATTCAACTTTGAACTGCAAGCATGACTTGTAGCAATATACTTGTACTATGTAAGTATTATAATTATTACTAATTATTCATTAACACGAAGCCATTCATTATACTTTTACAATAACAAGGAGCAATCTGATTCACTTAATTATTTACTTGACAATTTAAACGCGGAAACCAATCAGTAATCTATGAGAATAAACTTATCTATATAATCTGTAGTTAATCTCAGGTCATGGGATCTGCCCGAAATGAAATACTTTTAATAAGACCCTATATATACGTAAAGTAATTTTCTATACCAACGTGATATTAAATAGTTCCCAAGTACGTTTCTAAGAGCTTTTAATTGAAATAATTACTTAGAATATATCTCATCTAGGGGATTCGGTGCTGGCCCTTTTTCCTAATCCCAGGATTTTGGAGTTGTCTACAGGTAACCTCGGATGCCGGAGTAGACCCGGGATTGTAGACACGTAATGAATAGTCAGAGTAGGTACTATATGTATAAAAATCAGATTTTTAATTATCTTTTTATTCATATAATAATTAAACGTTCATAAGATATGTAATCAGTGAAAAATGAACTTAATTCTCAATAGAATTCAATTACCTCTGAAAAAAAAAACAATGTTTGAAGTGCTATGCCACTTCTGTAATATCATTAAACATGCGTTATTCTTCTACAAAGATCATTAATAATCATTAAGTTATATAATATAATAATTACATTTTATGTTTTTAAGTCTTGTTAGAAAAAGTGAGTTAAACAAAATTCCACTTAAACTTCACTTAAAATGAACCAATTACTTCTGTCTATCGCACTTAAAATTAACACAATGTGCTAAATAATTATAATTCTTAAAAAGAACCACAAAAAACTTAGGGATAGCGTCTATATTCTAAGGATCACCCAAAATTAAGCATTTTTTTTCTTTAAAATAACCGAAGTGTGTCGCCTTGGGTGGAAAAGGCATTCTGTAGTACACGCGAGCAGAGCCGCGGGCACAGCTAGTTAAGATGTAATTTACAAAATATGTACATCTTTTGAAAATTATGTTATATAGATAAATGTTTCCAGTTTTAGTTGTTCTATTAGAAGTTTCCGGAAGCATTCACCGAAAAATGTTTTCTGAAATATGCGTAATGCATACTGGAGTAGTCTGTGGTTCCAATGGTAAAACTTACGACTCACTTTGTGACCTATGGTTCTCGAATGAAGACGTGGTACTGTTACATGCAGGCGCATGTAATCCAAAATCGGTGCACTTAATGGAACCCCCTAACAAACAAGCAATGGCTATTTCAATAGATTACTAGGAGTTTACAAGGAGTAGGAAGAAGCAACCAGATAGGACTGATTTAAAGAAAATAGTGAATTTAGTCTGTATTTGTCTTGTATTTGGAATATGTGTGTGACTTTTAAAATCACTAACTAAAATAAAGTTCTAACTATTAATATCCTATTTTATTTTAATACTAGGTGTGAATACCTGCTTCTCTGGGTTATTTTTAGATAGTGCATTTATCCTATCCTAACAACCCATAATTTTTACTTGATTGTTCAAAAAATTTCGAAAACTGATAAGTTCTAAAATATTTTAATGAGTTATATCATTTGAATTTAATTCTAATAATTCGATAATATTTCTCGATCGGGTTGTTCTCCGATCATTTTTGGGTGAATTACTTACTTATTACTTACATAGTATAAAGTCGCTATCCCTCTATCTGTCACTTAGATCTTTTAAATTACGCAATGGATTTAAATAAAGTTTTCAGTACTATTTAGAGATTTTTTTACGGATGGTTCATAAATATACAATACATTCCAATTAAGTGTTTGTATAGTGGCGAAAATTCAATTATTAGTAACTAAGTCGTCAAAAAATTATTTTCGGGCGCTTACATGGCTTACGCTGGCTAAACCTAATCAAAATAATGTTCTAAAGAATTGTAGTTATTTAACAAACCTAGAGAAAAGTCCGCGATGGCATATGTCTATTTTCTAAGGCTGACTCACAGTAACCATTTTTAGTTAAAAATTAGTTATAACATTAACTAATTAATTAAACTTGTACTAACATAGGCTTAATAATATAAGTAACAAAATAACAATCCACATTGATAAAGGGAAAAACTGTAGGTATTTGTTACATATAACGTAGCAAATATCTGCAACCCATCCCAGAGGTCTAAACCTCTTTAAACCAACCCCACAAAAATAATCACCAGGTTGAAACTTACCATGTAGTAACAACTGCTAGGTGGGAGGGTAATTGAGAAACCCCGCCTGGCTAGCTAGATGCGCCTGAAATGGGGTCAAATGGAGCTCCAGGCGATGCAAACTACAGAGAAACAGTTGTCCAACCAGCTGGACACTCTTAGACGGTTGGTTGACACCATCCTAAGTACTTTATTTATTTAGTTAATAACCTATTTTCTACACATAGAAAACAAGTAGACTATAACTTAAACATAAATTACCAAGCATCTCAACAAAACCATGAACTTACGGACGTATAAAACTATCATGTGACCCATCCTTATGTACGGCGGTGAGGCCTGAACACTAAGAAGAAAATCTGCTTCTGTTGACGGAAAGAAAAATACTCCGAAAAATCCTGCGATTTGTCAAGAGAGTCGATGGCACTTGAAGGTTCTGAAAGAATTATTAGAAAATAAAGTTTACCGATTCTTTACAAAGTAATTATTTTCAAAACAAAACTAAGTTCCTCAAAATAATCTAACACAATAGAACAAAATAAACATCAGATATGCATCTCTATTGAGATGTAACTGACACGACAATAATAATCGATAAGCACTTTCGTACGGTTGTAAGTCGTAACCATTTGTTTGTATTCTATGATGAAACATATTTTGACATATCACCGTGTTCGGTCGATCATTTCGCAAGTAATTTCGCATTAATAGCCCAAGAAACCGTAACATGTCATAGATGACGGGTAGATATCTACTTACTTACATTATATAATTATTTACGACTACCGAGTGCCAGCGGCTCCGCACGCGTTTGTTACGCAGTAATTATTTACACCTCGTAATTTTTGTTATCTCATATTATTGACAATTCATATCATAAAATATAGTCTATCAATTGAGGAATTACATATTATATTTCCCGTGTACAAAGTTCCATCAATTTGTTTTTACTGCTTTTATATTTCTATTTCTAAATGTACCTATTGTTGACGATTTTTATAGTCTATAAATTATGTAATGACGTATGCTTCCCATCTACAAAGTTAGATCATAATTGGTTGAGAATTGAGATTTTTTAAAAAAATTTGAATTAAATTCTAATTTTTAATGGTAATTTTGAAAATTCTTATAGCCCATCCATTTATCACTAACTTATACCTTAAATTTCATCAAAATCGGTGAAAATTTTATTTTAAATTTTCATTTACTATTTCTAAAAGTATTATTAAAAATTCATATAGTCTATCTATTGACTATTTGATTTAAGCTTCCCGTGTAAAAAAATTAATGAGAATCGGTAAAGCCTTTTTTGAGTTAAATGTGGACATATAAACAGACAGACAGACACAATTTTTTTTTTACATATACAGATTTATTAATATAGAACATAGCTAGCTATAAAGATAATAAAAAAAGAAGAATAACTTTCAAATAAGATTAAATAAGTGTTATGTAAATAACATTTAGTTATTTATTATTATACGTTATTCAATAAATGTAACTATATTTTTGTTATTTGCTTCGATTATTTTCATTCGAGCCCTTTTTCTAACGTTGATAAGTATGTTGTGTCATCCATCTTGCGCTCTTATTAATTAGTCAGCCTACAAAAGGCCATACTTATCAATAAAAGACATGACCGGTAAAATCAGAGCAAAAATTTAATATAAATACAGACGATAATAAAATGTTATTTGTCAAAAAAAAACAAGAATACATATTCAATAGTTTAGTTATTTCTTACTGAATTACGGTATTACGAAATTAATTCATGAGCATATAGGATATTGTTACATGGGGAGTTCCATCAAAGGGTAGCTCAGAAAAGTTATGTGACACTACAGTCACTAAGTTATATGACTGGCCTACTCATTAAAATTTCATGTGAGGTAATGATTAAACCAAGAGATATACAGAATGAAAAAGATTAAATTTGAATTATCCAACATATGCTATAGCTCTATTTTTTGTTCTATTTCAAGTGAAATTATGAATTATTCTTCTAGGATTCAACTTCGAACTGCAAGCATGACTTATAGAAATATACTTGTACTATGTAAGTATTATAATTATTACTAATTATTCATTAACACGAAGCCATTCATTATACTTTTACAATAACATGGAGCAATCTGATTCACTTAACTATTTACTTGACAATTTAAACGCGGAAACCAATCAGTAATCTATGAGAATAAACTTATCTATATAATATGTAGTTAATCTCAGGTCATGGGATCTGCCCGAAATGAAATACTTTTAATAAGACCCTAATAGATATACGTAAAGTAATTTTCTATACCAACGTGATATTAAATGTTCCCAAGTACGTTTCTAAGAGCTTTTAATTGAAATAATTACTTAGAATATATCTCATCTAGGGGATTCGGTGCTGGCCCTTTTTCCTAATCCCAGGATTTTGGAGTTGTCTACAGGTAACCTCGGATGCCGGAGTAGACCCGGGATTGTAGACACGTAATGAATAGTCAGAGTAGGTACTATATGTATAAAAATCAGATTTTTAATTATCTTTTTATTCATATAATAATTAAACGTTCATAAGATATGTAATCAGTGAAAAATGAACTTAATTCTCAATTGAATTCAATTACCTCTGAAAAAAAAACAATGTTTGAAGTGCTATGCCACTTCTGTAATATCATTAAACATGCGTTATTCTTCTACAAAGATCATTAATAATCATTAAGTTATATAATATAATAATTACATTTTATGTTTTTAAGTCTTGTTAGAAAAAGTGAGTTAAACAAAATTCCACTTAAACTTCACTTAAAATGAACCAATTACTTCTTCTATCGCACTTAAAATTAACACAATGTGCTAAATAATTATAATTCTTAAAAAGAACCACAAAAAACTTAGGGATAGCTCTATATTCTAAGGATCACCCAAAATTAAGCATTTTTTTTCTTTAAAAAACCGAAGTGTGTCGCCTGGGTGGAAAAGGCATTCTGTAGTACACCGAGCAGAGCCGCGGGCACAGCTAGTTAAGATGTAATTTACAAAATATGTACATCTTTTGAAAATTATGTTATTTAGATAAAGTTTCCAGTTTTAGTTGTTCTATTAGAAGTTTCCGGAAGCATTCACCGAAAAATGTTTTCTGAAATATGCGTAATGCATACTGGAGTAGTCTGTGGTTCCAATGGTAAAACTTACGACTCACTTTGTGACCTATGGTTCTGAATGAAGACGTGGTACTGTTACATGCAGGCGCATGTAATCCAAAATCGGTGCACTTAATGGAACCCCCTAACAAACAAGCAATGGCTATTTCAATAGATTACTAGGAGTTTACAAGGAGTAGGAAGAAGCAACCAGATAGGACTGATTTAAAGAAAATAGTAATTTAGTCTGTATTTGTCTTGTATTTGGAATATGTGTGTGCTTTTAAAATCATAACTAAAATAAAGTTCAACTATTAATATCCTATTTTATTTTAATACTAGGTTGATTACCTCTTCCTGGGTTATTTTTAGATAGTGCATTTATCTATCCTAACAACCCATAATTTTTACTTGATTGTTCAAAAAATTTCGAAAACTGATAAGTTCTAAAATATTTTAATGAGTTATATCACTTGAATTTAATTCTAATAATTCGATAATATTTCTCGATCGGGTTGTTCTCCGATCATTTTTGGGTGAATTACTTACTTATTACTTACATAGTATAAAGTCGCTATCCCTCTATCTGTCACTTAGATCTTTTAAATTACGCAATGGATTTAAATAAAGTTTTCAGTACTATTTAGAGATTTTTTTACGGATGGTTCATAAATATACAATACATTCCAATTAAGTGTTTGTATAGTGGCGAAAATTCAATTATTAGTAACTAAGTCGTCAAAAAATTATTTTCGGGCGCTTACATGGCTTACGCTGGCTAAACCTAATCAAAATAATGTTCTAAAGAATTGTAGTTATTTAACAAACCTAGAGAAAAGTCCGCGATGGCATATGTCTATTTTCTAAGGCTGACTCACAGTAACCATTTTTAGTTAAAAATTAGTTATAACATTAACTAATTAATTAAACTTGTACTAACATAGGCTTAATAATATAAGTAACAAAATAACAATCCACATTGATAAAGGGAAAAACTGTAGGTATTTGTTACATATAACGTAGCAAATATCTGCAACCCATCCCAGAGGTCTAAACCTCTTTAAACCAACCCCACAAAAATAATCACCAGGTTGAAACTTACCATGTAGTAACAACTGCTAGGTGAGAGGGTAATTGAGAAACCCCGCCTGGCTAGCTAGATGCGCCTGAAATGGGGTCAAATGGAGCTCCAGGCGATGCAAACTACAGAGAAACAGTTGTCCAACCAGCTGGACACTCTTAGACGGTTGGTTGACACCATCCTAAGTACTTTATTTATTTAGTTAATAACCTATTTTCTACACATAGAAAACAAGTAGACTATAACTTAAACATAAATTACCAAGCATCTCAACAAAACCATGAACTTACGGACGTATAAAACTATCATGTGACCCATCCTTATGTACGGCGGTGAGGCCTGAACACTAAGAAGAAAATCTGCTTCTGTTGACGGAAAGAAAAATACTCCGAAAAATCCTGCGATTTGTCAAGAGAGTCGATGGCACTTGAAGGTTCTGAAAGAATTATTAGAAAATAAAGTTTACCGATTCTTTACAAAGTAATTATTTTCAAAACAAAACTAAGTTCCTCAAAATAATCTAACACAATAGAACAAAATAAACATCAGATATGCATCTCTATTGAGATGTAACTGACACGACAATAATAATCGATAAGCACTTTCGTACGGTTGTAAGTCGTAACCATTTGTTTGTATTCTATGATGAAACATATTTTGACATATCACCGTGTTCGGTCGATCATTTCGCAAGTAATTTCGCATTAATAGCCCAAGAAACCGTAACATGTCATAGATGACGGGTAGATATCTACTTACTTACATTATATAATTATTTACGACTACCGAGTGCCAGCGGCTCCGCACGCGTTTGTTACGCAGTAATTATTTACACCTCGTAATTTTTGTTATCTCATATTATTGACAATTCATATCATAAAATATAGTCTATCAATTGAGGAATTACATATTATATTTCCCGTGTACAAAGTTCCATCAATTTGTTTTTACTGCTTTTATATTTCTATTTCTAAATGTACCTATTGTTGACGATTTTTATAGTCTATAAATTATGTAATGACGTATGCTTCCCATCTACAAAGTTAGATCATAATTGGTTGAGAATTGAGATTTTTTAAAAAAAATTTGAATTAAATTCTAATTTTTAATGGTAATTTTGAAAATTCTTATAGCCCATCCATTTATCACTAACTTATACCTTAAATTTCATCAAAATCGGTGAAAATTTTATTTTAAATTTTCATTTACTATTTCTAAAAGTATTATTAAAAATTCATATAGTCTATCTATTGACTATTTGATTTAAGCTTCCCGTGTAAAAAAATTAATGAGAATCGGTAAAGCCTTTTTTGAGTTAAATGTGGACATATAAACAGACAGACAGACACAATTTTTTTTTTACATATACAGATTTATTAATATAGAACATAGCTAGCTATAAAGATAATAAAAAAAGAAGAATAACTTTCAAATAAGATTAAATAAGTGTTCTGTAAATAACATTTAGTTATTTATTATTATACGTTATTCAATAAATGTAACTATATTTTTGTTATTTGCTTCGATTATTTTCATTCGAGCCCTTTTTCTAACGTTGATAAGTATGTTGTGTCATCCATCTTGCGCTCTTATTAATTAGTCAGCCTACAAAAGGCCATACTTATCAATAAAAGACATGACCGGTAAAATCAGAGCAAAAATTTAATATAAATACAGACGATAATAAAATGTTATTTGTCAAAAAAAAACAAGAATACATATTCAATAGTTTAGTTATTTCTTACTGAATTACGGTATTACGAAATTAATTCATGAGCATATAGGATATTGTTACATGGGGAGTTCCATCAAAGGGTAGCTCAGAAAAGTTATGTGACACTACAGTCACTAAGTTATATGACTGGCCTACTCATTAAAACGGCAGAGTTTGATGGAGTGTTTTCTATTTTGTCGTCAAACCTTAACAGATGTTTAGGTTTTCCTATTTGATGGTTTTCAGACTCTAAAGAAATAAAGGCATCACAGTTAAGCATATACATATAACAAGACTGTATAAAGATATGCATGTGTTTATAGTTTTTTTTAATTTCTTAAGTTTTGAATGTTATGGCCACAATCTCAACTGATATTAAGTGACGAAGTGGGCAAGATGGTGATACAATAAGCCTAATGGGAACTGACCCTCGAGTGTGGCTGCCGGAAAACACCTATAAGTGTTTGATGACATATTTTAACTTGACTTGTTATGACTATGTTATGATTTCATCACGATGTTTTTCCTACACCGAAAACTCAGACTTATTGTAGTGATTTTAAACTCAATCGATAGATGCGGTGTCCGTACACACTACCAACCACTGAGCCATCACCGTTTATCGCCATGATTGTTATATGTGGGGGTACGTACATTTCATGCATAAATTTTTAATCAAAAGTAATAATTGGAAACATTAATTTGATTGTTCGCGTTAAATTTAACTTCATTGGTTAAGTGTTTTTGAATAATTTTCGTGGATTTTTTTTCATTGTGCAACAGTTATAACAGTACGATGATGGTCGTGTCTTATTATGTAGGCAAGTATTAGGAGAAGTAGGGAAATATACCTACATAATAAATAATAAATTAACTCTTTCATGTTAGGTAAGTATTATGTCTTTTTTAATAGCTCATAAAAATCGCCTGATGGCAAGTAAGATAGATCTGTATGAGCGGCGAAAGCTGCTGCCCACACAGGTTTATTGAATGTGTGTTTAAACTTAATTTGGTAAGCATTTTGTGCAAGTGGATGAAAATGTGGAAATAAATATGTTTGAACCGTACTGTTGTAAGCTCTTTAGTTTTTAAGCGCCTAATTTTGAAAACGAAGATCCCACTATTTTTCGCAGAGTTCAATTAAACTTCGAATATTCAACAATTTACCTAAGCATGATATTTATTCAATTAATAAAATTCACAACATTATAAAAAATAAACGATTTCGTTATACAGACATTCAGCCATTTATAGATTTTTATTCTTAAAATATTATATAGTTTTTATTTAAATACTTACAAAAACCCCTCGGTTACGCGAACAAAGCGCGCGAGTAAGTTTGTGTTTGTCGACGTATATACGAGTAATATTTGCTTTCCAATCAGAGATCCTTTTTCATTTAATTTGTAAACATAGATTAATAAAAATAAATATTTTAGTTACAATATTATTATACATACGTAAACCCATATCTTGCAACATAAATATCCAAAAGAGATTAAGTAGCAAAATTATTTTTTGGGATAAACGAAATTTACCATATTATTTTATTCGTTGTATGTATTCCATCAATAAATTTTTATTTAGACAATTGCCAAAATGAGAACGAGCACTAACTTAGAAATGAAACCGAATTAAAGGCATACATTGTATTCGCTTTTACGGTGTGGGTGTGTTAGGTTTGCCTTGCCACCTTTTTGGGTAAATATAGTATATTAAAAAAAACTGCAAAATATATAGTAGCTTTGGGAAATTTTGCATTATTGAGTAACTGCCCAAAAAGGAGTGAAATTTTTAAGGGCTTCTTTTATTTTATTCATTTTTCTGTTTGTGTCATATCCAAATAAGTGACCCACTTTGCGCTGTTATAATTCGTAATTTATTTTTATTTGATTCCCAGGCGTCGTACTTGGATATTATATAGCCTATGTCACTTCCACAATTAAGACTTGCCAAAGAAATAAACATACATACTTATAACATACAATACGCTTGAAAAACATAAGCTTCCTTTTTCGCAGTCGAGTAATAAGCGCAACAGTTGAATTAACTATGAAAATATAGTATTTTTCATACTATATTATTGTTCTATAATATATAGTACAATTGACTAAAATATAGTACGATACTAAATAATATAGTACGGGTGACAACCCCAGGGTGTGGTTGCCTTTTTTCGTGGTTAGACAGTGTAAATCCAGCTGCCGGCCTTACAGCAGCGACCGTCGATCGATCGCCGATTTCTCGGCGGTCGTCGTTGTTTTTGTATTGTACTGTGATTACCATCAGGTAAAGTGCTGTTATAAAAAATAATATCCAAGTGAGAATAAAAATTTGGAATGTAAAACATTATCTAAATACAAAGTTTCATCCAAATCGTTGGAGCTGCTTTCAAAAAACCAATTACATATATAATAATGGTATATATACAAAGATTGCTCATTTAATAGTATTAGATATAATTAAGGACTGAAAATAGGGAAAATTTACGAACGGTTTGTAACCCTAGACCATTCCCTCATATACGTAAGAGGTTTTTATGTTCAGTTAATTTAAATAAATATTTTATTATAAAATAGGAAATTGCATAAGGCTATTGTTTATTTAATTGATTCCTTTGAAAAACATATCACTACCTAGTCTCTAAATTTATTTATTCTTATATGAATATTGCATAAACGTAATTTTATCCATGTATAAAGAAGCAGTACGATATAAAAAACGTAATCAATGAAGCGTAAAGTTTTATAAGAAAATAGATTGCATGCTGAGGATTATATCAATACTCGTGTTACCAAAAGAGACGACTATTATAAAAAAAAAAAAAAACATATTATTATCATTACTTGTTATGCACTTCCTTCATAGTGAATGTCGAACATGGCTGATGTAAATTTGATGTAATTTAACAACCTACATAACCTATGTAACCTTTTTTAGTGTATGTTTGCTTAAGGAGCAGAACAGTAACTATGAACATCAAGCGATTTGGCAAACTGTAGGCAAGTACCTAAAGAAAGTGAGAACAATGCTACACGAGTGCGTTGGTGGTAACTTAGCGGATAGTTGGTCGAATAAATTTAACACGGATGTCACCGTATTACTATCACAGCTAGTTAAATATGAAGTAGAAATAGAAATCACTATGTGAAAAATATGATGATGTACGTTATGTAAACTCTCTGTAGAAACTTTACTATATATTATACTAGCGGTGTGCCCGTGGTTCCGCACGCGTTTATAGTTACGCAGTAGTTATTTACATCACGTAATTTTATTTTTGCCCATATAGTTAACAATTCATATGCCGTATCAATTGAGGAATGGCGTGTATTTCCCGTGTACAATTTTCATCAAATAATTCTTTTTATTTCTTTCTTACCAAAAGCATAAATATGAATATCCCTAATTTGAGTTATGACGGCTTCTTTATACAAACTTTCATCCAAGTTTTTTTTCACCATATGTGGAATAACACATTGAAATAATTCACTGTAGCAAACTGTATAATCCAGATAATTTACAATAGGTATATCGCTTAGAATATATAAACTCCCGTGAGCCGCGATTGACAGCTCACGTCATATTTCTATCATAAAATAAAACAGTAATTATGCCGAACTGCGTAGTTAAACAGTTTAAAAACATTTCAGCCAATTTTAATAAGAATACTGGACTGTCATTTAATAGTTAATTATTAGAAATACAATACATTTCTTATTAAGTATAACAATGTCAATAAATCAACAAACCAGATTGACAATCAACAAACTGGTTGGTATGGCAGCCGAAGTCATTTTACCATTATCGCACATGCATATTTTGTTCACAGAAACTTTCGTCCCCTATTTTCTACCCTTAAAGTATTATTATCGCTACAAAAAGTACCCTATGTCCTTTCTGAAGGTCCAATCTATCTGTATATCTAAATTCATCAAATTCATCAAACTTGGTTCAGCGGTCTAGGCGTGTAAACGTAACAGACAGATAGACAGAGTTACTTTCGCATTTATAATATTAGTATGGATATGGATTATCTCAATAATATTGATCATATTTTTATTTTTTATTTATATTTTATGAAATCCATTTCTTGAAGTTGCCATAGAAATGATGATGAAGTGTATATATATTTAACGTAAAACTGCTATTTTTGAATCAAAAAGAGAAACGATTCGACTCTCTTGAGAAGTGTACGCACGTATTAGTTTATGAAGTCGAAGGTTTTAAGACTCCGTTGTATTAACAGAAAATTTGTATTCAATCTTAATCCAACTATCAAGTTGTTTGAACTTTGGAATGTATACTGCAAACTGTTCAAACACAACCTTATGAGAACCATATGAGTAAACCTTTTCAAAGAATGAGTACATAAAATAGTATATTTATATTCAACGAGTTATATAAAAAAAATCCCTTAATTTACTTTCAGATATTCTACATGGATCACAATATTTAATTATTATTGTTAATGATATATTATAAAATATAAATAGTTCATAATTTTGAAATGTTTTTAATAACAATACCTAAAAAAAATTTTTCATCAACGAACATAAATTGATGGCCTAAGTGACAACATCGAAACCGGAAACTATTTAAATACCTTATGTTTCTTTATATTATTATTATTTTTTACTTTTTCGGCCTTCATAGCTTCCTCAAACATTAAATATTATAATTATTAAAAAAATTACTTATCCTGAGTTTGGTTGTATAATTTGTACATAGTACAATGATAATAAATTTAAAAAGTATGATATGATGGAATAAGATGCAAGTATCTATGGCTTTTGTTAATTCCAATGGTCAGTAAAACATTAGTATGTTTGTATGTTTATATAACCTAGTGGTTATACACTACAGAGCTTAAATGATAAAAACTAAATAAGTGTCAATTACTGCATTGTGTATAATAACTTTAATAGTTGTTGATAAAAATATCATAGAAGAAGAATAGAGACGATAATGAGATTGTATAGAAATAATATCTTGAAATATTATAGCTGCCGAACAATTTATACCTACTATATAAATATGATATTATAAGGTTCAAGAGATTGTTTATTTGAATGCTATAAATCTCTGGAACTACTAGTCAGATAAAAAAAAAACATTTTACATATTATTTCTTCAGGAAAGTTATAGGCTATATAACTTTACACTTAGTCTCTAAAGAACGGAGCAGTAAACATGAACGTCAAGCAATCTGGCCAATGGACGGTAGATAGTGGCTCGACAATACTGGTCTAGATGTCCCTAAAAGTTAGTATTTGCTTGAGAAAATAGCAAATACTAGTGGCTAAGTACAGTCGTCCGCTCTCTGGACGACCTTTTTCTAGCTCATCGGTACCCAAAATTTTGGGGGCCTTATTCGATATTGAAAAGTTGGTAATATTGAGTAGCAGGATGTTTATCTGGTACATGGTACAAGACCCCGAAACCTGGAACGTCTACCATCATTGATTTGGCAAGCTATAGGCAAAGTACGGAAAGTAACAGGCGACGCAGTGCGGTGCGCTGGAGAGTTGGTTAAATAAATTGAACACCACTGTACGGCTAATAATGGCACTACGGCACAGCGGATAGTATTCTTGTTGTATGGTGGTCACAATACAATCAGACATAATCGTTCATCCTACCAACCACCGATAACAATAATAATAACCTGTCCTGCCTATTTTAAATGTTACTTGTATTCATTGAAACCTTCACGAATTACGTCAACGATGTAAATACTAATTTAATCAAAAAATGTTTTATGCAAACTGGTATAAGATTAAAATTAATGTAAACTGGAAATTGATACATTGCATGTATCTGTGTATGTATCTGAGTATGCAGTACAATTGTTATTGAGAAGTAAACAAGTGGAATTTCGTCGACAACAATTACAACTGTACAATACAATTTTTAACTTTCGAACCGTTCTTGATGCGTTTACACGCGTAGCCTCTACACGAACATTATGTATTATAGGTTACTGGGAGAACAATTCGACAAGACTTACGGTTATTTTAAATTAATTGGTTAAATTAATACGGAAAAATAATTATTAAACGGCAAAAGGCTGTTCATAAAGAGTGAGAAAATTTGTTCATTGTAGTCCTTTTTCTCTGTAATATTGGTCTTCTGTGATATTGCTTAAATATTAAAAATAAAATTTAAAAAAAATTACACAAGTATAATTCTTAAATTAACATATTGATACACGATGTAAATAGATTGCACTATGTGTAAGTAAGAAATCAATATTCCACTTAATTTAATTTTGTAATGGAAATATGCGGTATTTTATACAGATATTCTTTATTTTTTTGATGTGATAACCCTATCCTCACTCACCATAATGAATTCTTTGATTTTTTAACTATTATGTGATGCAATGAAACTTTGGATGTAGGTGATAGATATGCAGTACCTGCAATGCCTAACTGTACCCCTCGATTTTGTTATCGACAGGTTTTTGAATTGCCCACTATGGAAACAAATTTAAATACGTATTCACGTTAAAACCCCTAAATACTACCTACTACTAACCCAACGTACCTATTTAACATTATATAGTTCATATAAGTCACAAAAGTCACGCATCTGTTTATATGCAAATATTAACATTCAAAAGCAATAGAGTGGAGCGTACTTGTTAAGAATTCGAACACGCAAACTAAATAACATAAGTAACGGTTTGTCGTACATTTCTAATTGATATTCAAGCAAGAATATCCGTAACATCCTGAATGCTATTGCTTTATGTCCCTTCAATAATAGTATGAACTAAATCCTAGATTTGTTCTATTAGATTGCCGCGGTTTAAAAGCCTATAGAAAATGTACGCCAAGTACTTTATAAATAGAAATTAATTTAATGTGTGTTCGCAAAAACTTACATAAGTTAGATTTACGTGACTGGCACAGTTTGACAAACTATATTTTGTCAAAGACCAGCACAGTTTTAATGCCTACCTACTAGAAATTGACACAAATTGGTAATTTCGTGTTTTAAAGACATACTAAGACAAATAAAAATATTTTTGGTGATTACCTAAAAAACTTTTATTTGTTTTACTAGGTCTAAAAGACGGACTGACTATTTTATATTTATTTCTAGTATTGAAATTGTGCATTTTAGTTACAAGTTAACAATTACAAGTAACAATTTAGTTACAAGTACAACATACATAACATACTATCACGCCTGTATCCCCGAAGGGTTAGGCAGAGGTGTACAATATACACCCACAGATCGCCGTGTATGTTTTTTAAGTCCCATGTAATAGGGGGCGAACCTATTGTCCATTAATCGGGCACAAAGCCAAACTCCGAGATGCTACTGAAAATTTCATAGAAAAACCCAATAACACTTTGCTCGACCTGCAAATCGAACCCAGGACATCGATCACAGCTGTCGCGCTTACGACCACTGGGCTAATGAGGCAGTTACATACATTTTCTTATTATAATTAAAGTACGTGTAACAATTATAAAATTTGTCGCTAAACGATATTCCGGTAAGTTGTTTCGCTGTGGCCGATGCAGCATTAACCTGGTTTTATTCGACTACAGTAGGTAAGTGTTTTTGGTTATCACGGACACTGGGCTTATTTTCAATGTAAATGGTTACTTATAAAAAGTCATTGATTTTTTAATGAAAATTGCATCTTATATAGCATCCGGCATTCCGAGATCAGATCAACTGGTGTATATTCATTAACTAGTAATCAAACGGGATGGTAAAGATCTGCATCAGTCTGAGTCGCGCCCACCGTACACATAGTAATAAACGCGTCACTGTGACTCTGTTTTACTTTATCGCGTTTTGGGATCAGGCACTGTGTATTTTGTTGCCGAGAAACTTGCAGGCCGGCATGACAACAACGAAAAATAATTATGATGACGATAAATAATTATCGTTTGGGAAAAAAAAATTATGATTACAGTTTTTCATTCACACAAAAAATAGTAGGTATTTTTTTCATCTATCACTATTTAAAGATGTTAAGGGCGTGTCGAAATAAATACAGAAATAATGCGCAACGTAAGTGGAAGGTCAAATCTGACAATTACGTGACCACTGTGAGAACTTCTTGTGGTCGAGAACTCTAAATGTTTTAAACAGGTAAGAAGCGAAGGGATTTTTAAAATGTATTTTATTTAGTTTTATTTTTACAAGAAGTGATTGAGAAGAAGTCCTTAGCAATAAATCAAAGAACAGTTGTTTCATCCTGATAACATTTCTATTAAAAAAAAAAGAATTACGCATATAAATCCTTTGAACCGTGTGTTATGGGCTGAGCTCATACGAAAATTCGATTTTTCAAATTTGAAAATATTCCGGTTGACTCTTCCAATTTTTCTTGCTATAAAATACTAATTCGGACTATTGTAACATTTTAAAAAATCGGACTAGCGGTTCTCCAGTACCGCGCTTACTAAAGTGCAGCATTTAATTTTTACTGATATGTGTAGATAGATTAATGCTTTCAATTAAATTTGACATTAGGGGATATTATTATGTTAATAAATAATATTTCAAAATATATTCCTTTACAGGGATAAGGTGCTATAAATAACTATAAAGATAAAAGATAGTAGGGTTACATAAAAAAGAAATATTTAAAAAGTGAATTATTTTTCCAATACTATTCTTTTTTTATAATTACATTATCTAAAAACAACAATGACCACCAAGAGAGTCACTGTGACGAGTTTATCATCATGCATGGTGATCGTGGTCCAGTCGGGTACAGAACCCTACCATCCTACTTCATTACTGTATAGACACCGGCAGATCTCGAAATGTGACAGGGATAAGCTTGCTATACTATAGCGGGTGTTACGCCTTTTTGTGTCCTACCACCCAACAATATAAAACATAACATATCATCACGCCTGTGTCCCCGAAGGGTTAGGCAGAGGTGTTTTAATGTACACTCATAGTGCGCCGGGTATGATTTAGGTCACATGTACCTAATAGAGAGCGAGCCTATTACCATTAATCGGGCGCAAAGCCAAGCTCCGAGCTGCTACTGAGTATTTCATTAAAAATCCCAATAACACTTTGCTCGACCCGGGAATCGAACCAGGGACCCATAGCAGTCGCACTTACGACCACTAGGCTAAAGAGGCAGAAAAAGGTAATAAAATATACTCTACTTTTACCAAAATACAAATAATTGCGTTCTTATAAAACGATAATACTGGTCAACATATTGTGTACTATGTAAGTATCTACATCCTTGTAAAAATTAATAGAATATTTTTAAATTACTGTGAAGTCTTTAATTTACCGTAACACGGAAAAGCGAGTGCAATCCAAAAAAATCGGCGACCATCGTGGGATCTACAATCCATCGTCTGTCGCCGCTGTCATGTCGGTAGACACCAGCTCATACGTCTATTCACATTATGTTTGAAGGACTCCATGTTCTAGGAAGGAGGGAACACACTAGCCAAGACACACTTCCACAACTTCACAGTACGGTTAAGATATGACGAAAAGAACTATAATATTAAACTTCGACTATAATAGCGTATCCATCAATATAAAACCGTTTACCAAACTTCCAGTGCGTACCTGGCTGTAAATAAATAATATAAAAAGTAATTTCGTACAATAACCTCACAATAACACCTCAAAATTGATTACGACATAGTAATGAGACCTACGGGCGTGAAACGAAAATGAAATGAAATCACTTTCAATGTGATTATAGAACGAACGCTTTGAGTATTCAGATCGCTACGATATCTGTTGAAATGTTTATTGATGTTGATAAACTGTTAAATTTAAACCTTTCTCTTAAGACTATCAATCAATCGCATGATAGAAATATAATTGCCAAGAAAACATTTGGACGAGCAATCTTTGATTGATTGAAACAATTATTGTCATTACAACGAAAATTTGTTTCCACTGTATGAGAAGCATAACACAACTTACTACTTACAATGACATAAATATATACATGGGCGCTTACAGTTGAAGCTGTGGATAAAATAAAAGTGACACAGAGAGCCCTGGAGCGCAACAAACTATAAGATTGACAGAAATATCAAGATCCGAAGTCACTCTAAGGTTTGCAACATTGAAAAGACTATCACGAAATTAAATTGGCAAGACATGTTGCTTAGTAGAGTGATAGCAGGTGGACTAAACGTTCACCTGTTCATTGAGTTGATGATATTTTTAACAACGTAGACCTGAAAGAGATTGGCTGATGACCGAGATGAGTTGTGCGCAAGAAGAAAGGCCTCATCGTTGAGTGTTTACGGGATGAAAATAATGTTGGACATGATAACGCTTAAAACGTGTATCATTAACCAATATACAGAAAGCAGAATAAGATTCATAAACCTATTAAAAAATAAAGAATAGGTAAAAAATAAGGATATGTGGTATTCGCAAACTAATTACAGGAAAACAAATATATACAACTAGAACATTTGAAAATTTTATATTGTAACATGTGAATTAAGCTTAATTATCAACACCCAAATAACATTGGTGTCAAATAATGCTAAAAGAAATGTTTTAATTAAATTGGTATTTAATTACACTTGAGGATAGCAAAACTTTACGGAAGCGGCAATAAGGCAAGAAACCTTATAAGGGAGTCGATCAACACCAAGTCTAGTGACGATGTTAAGGCCGTATAGATTAACAACGACTTATTTCCATTCAAAAATTTCAACGATTTTCTTAATTATATTAAGTTAATATGATGATTAGTCTAAAATATCTGAACTTTTTTTAAAGTATTTATGTCTTATACTAACGGTGCGCTGAGGTTTCATCCGCTTTAATTTCTACGGGTAAGGCACAAATAATTTTTATATAGGCGTAGTCGTTCCTGAGATTAGTGTGTTAAAACGCACACACACTCTAAACTTTTAATATTATTAGCTTTTTTCCGAGACTTTGTTTCTGTTACGTTCAAAATAAAACGACTCGCAAGCTACCCATGGTGAATTTGTAAACCATATCAGGCATAGGCACAAAACTCGCCAAAATTGCATCGTATTCCGATGAATAATTTAGTAACGCATAGGGTACAAACCAAACGAAGAAATTTACAGAAAATATATGAAAATGTTTTACCGCCATATTACAGGATAATTTTAAGATTCGTAGTGTTTTGAGTCAATTCGAAGGCTCCACACTTGAGCCATTCATAGCTTCGTATTATCGCATAAAATGTTATAACTCGTAAAAACAGTCCTTCTAATTGTTAAAAACAAAATTAACCATAGCATATAGTAATTATTGAATCATTTAATTTTTGATCCAAACTTCAATACCCTTTCCTCCTATTAAATGTACCTACACAAAAATGTTAAATAAAACACAATTGCAATTGAAGTGTTAAAAGCATTGTTTATACAATTGTGTATTTGGAAATGGAGACACAGTGCTAAGAAGTAAAATAAAAATGTTGTAAGGACAACTTGTTACTACAGTTCGTTGGCGTAAAGATTATTTAGTAACCCAAGGTAAACATCTTATTATCACATGCAATTTCTTTTTCACGAAAGCGTTTTGCTCATTGACGATGCAACACAATTTGAATGATAACGTTAATTTACCGTTGAAGTACTTACATTATTCATTGATTATAATTATAATTTAAAAAAATGTTAGCCTCATGATCATAGTCATGATAATAATATGTAGATTCATACAGATTTTATACTTTTAAATCATATTCGATACTCAGGTAAATGAAGGCTGGAATAATTTGTTATAGACATTTAGGTTCAATTAGTTTTCGACGGTATTAAAATGAAACCGTGTATCGATTGCTAAAATAAAAAATGGATGATATAAATATAATTTTAAATTGTAAATATTATTAAATGAAGGTAGACCACAAAATATTCTGCATTGTAACGGAATGTATGAATCGTGTTATAATTTAAACCTAGCGAGCTTAAATAATTTATAACGTTCCTAATTCGAGTCACGGTCGTTTATCATCCGGATGACTAAGGTAGGCTTCGGTCACTTACCTGACGTGGTCCAGCATTCAGGGCAGTCCTGGCAGAGCGTCGACCAGTCACAGGATAGATCCTGGAAGCTCGCCATGGTTACACCCACTCAATAGTCAAGTCCATTTGGTAAAATACCAATTAACCAATCGCACAAACACGAACACCAACAATATTCATAATCTTTACCATACACGAATACACAGGTCAGTTTTTTTTTTTTGTACTAAGTGTTACGGTAGGCACTGTTGCGGTATTGCGGCAGGTGTGTACACTTCGACCGATCTGTCCGTAGACTCTGTAGGTGTACGCGCATATAGATATACGGGCGGTGAAGCACTGTGAACTGAGAACTGAGCACTGTGCGGTCGAGATCGCAAGCCGCTCGGGATGTGTCGTCGGACGGACCGGACGGTCGGACTCTGCACGGGACGGAACCTGTTCTCAAGTCCGAAGTATGTGCACAGTGCGGCGCGGCGCTCACTCAGAGAGTTCAATCTTTCGATTTCAATGAACCGTTAACGTTCTTTTACTGGGTGTGTCTACTGTCTTATCCAGTCGAAATCACGTAACGCTGCATCAGAGATCTGTTTTACTGTACAATCGATATGCGATCCGAATCTGATAGATGTGATATAGCAATGAAAAAATTTCGATCGGTAGTTTTAGCAATACTTTCGAAGCACGTGAAATAGTCGATAACATTATGATCTGCCGTCTTTATGCAAACCAATGCCAGAGTCAAGTACAAACAGTTCGAACTAGTATGAAATATTTAGATTTTTTTCCATTGTTTATAGTTTGTACTCTAGTATGAGTGTTCATGGCTTCATGCATATTCCGTGCGTAATATTGTCACGGCCTTCCACGAATCCTTTCTAAATGAATTAACATTCTGTGAGCAAAGGGTACCTACATACATGTTTTTTTTAGGAATTTACATTACTTTAATTAAATGATTTATAATACGATCTTGTAATTTATGGCAAGGAGCAGTAATTTCGCAATGGATTTAATTAAGTTCGAGTTTCAAAATACCTGTTTACTGTAACTGCCTTTTACATAAGGGCTGATCTGCGAGAAAAGGCAATGCCAACGTAATTTGCAAATAAATGTCTTCAGATAGCATCGACAGTAATTTTACTTTCTTTTGCCCGCATCTTCATTCCTGTTCGTTTCGAAATGAAACGACTTGCGCGCCATCTTTTGTAAACTGGTTGTAGGTACTAATATCTAATAAACCTTCGCGGGTATGTGCATAGAACTCACCAGAGTTTCATCACAATCGCATAAATGGTTTAGGAAATCTTATAGGAGAAACAAAGAATAATTCATCTATATCTTATATTATGAAATCTGTAGTTCTGTCTGTACATGTTTTTTTTCTCTTAAAGGTTAAGATCACGAAGATTTCTTAAAAAATATTTTGTCTGTCTGTTTGCATATCTGGGTTTAAATGAAAATCGGCTTGAATTTTGTACACGGAAAGCTTATGTTGTGGATTTTATAAATCGTAAAAAAAACTCAATGGTCACGGGAAGTAAATGTCAACACTGAATTGATAGGCTATAATTGTTAATAATATTAATAAAATTAAATAACAAGATGAAAATAATAATTTGTGCGTAATAAACACGTGTGGAACCATGAGCTTTTTTATAAAATATATGTAGTCTAAGTAAATGTGTTTTATTTCACTTCACCTGTATTACAAATTATAAAATCAATTAGGAATTGAATTTAATTCTCTCACAGTATGTACGTACGACTGCAGTGCTGTATATAATACATAGTTTAAGTTATAATTAAGTATACGGTGAATATTTTCCAACATATAAAGTGTGTCACGTTCATGAAATCATAACAGCGTAAATTGTAGGTATTACTTGAGTTAATTAAATAGAAACTGAATTTATCAACAATTAGAATACATCAAGTCTTTAGTTTTAACGTACACTGGACACACAAGGCTACCACATGAGTAACAGCTTCTTATATTTTTGGTTAAAATAAACAGCGTAAATTGCGAAGCGGTTTAGTATAATTATTTTTTAAACAGAAAGCGGTAAGTGAGAGTATCTTAGATAAGTTTTTATTTTATTTTATTCGTTTTAGCGTTTTACCACAATCATATCTGGTGTTAAGGGAAAAATAATCATCTATACAATTAATAAAATTGGAGTGTCTGTTTGTAATGTCAAAATAACAGTTTTTACTAAATGCATATGAAAGTATATACGATACCTATAACAAAAAACCCATTTTTTAAATTTTTGTCTGTCTGTCTATTTGTTCCGGGTAATCTCCGAAACGGTTGTACTGATTTTGACGGGACTTTCACTGATAGATAGGTGATGATATAGGGAGTAACTTAGGCTACTTTTATTTTAGAAAAAGAATTAGGGTTCCGCACAAAAAAAACCTGGGCATGGTGAATCAATTCGGGTGCCTAAATGGCTTATGCTGAGTAAACCATACCAGACATAGAAAATTAATGTACTACATAATTATAAGCATTAAAAAGACCTACAAAAAAAACCAGGAGAGTATACATCTATCTTCTAAGGAACATCCACAATAAGCATTTTTGTCTTTAAAATAGCCGGGAGCGGGAGAGCAAGAATCGCACGGGCATTCTGTAGTCCACGTGAGCGAAGCCACGGGCACAGCTAGTATTAAATAAATTTTTAATCAAAATTAAATGTTACAGAGATGAGAATTGGGATATTCGATGGTTTCGGATAATTTCAGTTATAGATATTACATTTTTCAAATAATTGTTTAAATAAGTAATTAGTAGGTATTATTTGAACATTAATTTGTAGGTGAACAATATTAACTTTTTTTTATAGTTTTTATTTATATTCTAAGTAATTTTTTGTATTCAAACATAATTTATTCGACTTTGTCCTATCCGAAATTATTTAAAACGTTTATGTCGTATACGAATAATCGAAACCATAAGGTTTCGGATATTGTTTTATTTCGGTTATAGGATAATTTCCGTTACAAATACGGAGTCCCGTAACAACCCTTGGGAATTACCTATTTTTATACAGTTTAATTTGATATCACAATACATAACATATGGCATTGACAATAATTTATTCTTCAACTTATTCATAGAAAAAATTGCTCTCGAAGTGTACCGTAATCCATTTGATGGTAGAAGCGTATTAATTAGCCATAGCAATTACATTTATGTCTCATATCTGTGTTATATATTTTCAACTAAAAGATTTTTACAGGTTGTTAAGATGTAAGTTTTTTTTCATAATTAGTCTTCTTTGACAAAAAAATTATGGTTTTATTTAATATGAAGAATAAAAACCCTTATATTTTATTTTTAGGGACCAGTAATTATAAGTTTGTAAAGATTTTCTTGAATAACCATAATCTCAAGATTTGTATTTTCGTATTTGAATAAATTACTGTTATTGTTATATTTACTGTCAATAAATTTCATAAATATCAATTAAGTCTTACTCACATGGTAACAGGTTGCTCCAATATTTAACCTTATATTAAGGTTAATTAAATTTTAGCAAGATTACAACCGATTCATGGACAAATGACACGTCTTGTTATTTCACATAACAATGTGTAGTTTTAAATTAGGCTGTGAAGTATCCCTATTTAAAATTTCCAGTTTTTTAAACATATTACATATATGCTATATTAGCAAACCGGGCCACGCGGTGCTGTGGCTCAGATTTTTTTTTCTTTTTAGCGCCAAGTTTGACATGATCAATATGGCTATAATGTGACTGGCCTAAAAAAGAGAGTTATTGAAAATTTCATGAAAATCACTCCAGCCCTTTTGGAGTTCACAGGGAACATACATACAAAGATTTTATATACATATCTATACTTCTATAGTAATACTTACTAATAATATAATAAAGCGGATGAGTTTGTTTGTTTGTTTGTTTAAACACGCTAATCTCTAGAAAAACCAGTCGGAATCGAAAAATTCTTTTTCTATATTATAATCAGACTCACGATTAGTATAGGATATCTAACATTAGGTTACAACTTTCAGCTAGCCTTAAATATTGATTTTTGTTAAGTCGGAGGTGAAAGCCCTCCCGAACTGCTTTATCTGCGTGCGCTGGCGTAATTGTTAATGATGTGTAAATACAATGTTCTAAAAAAACCGCGATAGTATTTGCCTATCTCTTATAAATAAGCCACAGTAAGTTATTTTGTGACAAACAATTGTTAAAAATTAATTTCTAATAAAAGTGATTTACAAAAATAATTTTTGACATGGCATATTATTAATTCTTACAAACAAAAGTTACTTCTTCTTGCGAGAAAAAAATATCGGTGCAGTTGTGATTTGAAGTTTACGATTGTTTTAGCACCTTGAAGATGTTTTTCTTCAAAGTAACAACACTGTTAACCTTAAAGGCCTTGCCTGGAGCCATTAGAGGCTTTGCTAGCTTCAACGGGCTCGGTGGCGAGACAACAAGCTCAATGGTGCCAAAGTGTCTAACCTCGGTTTGGACTATTGCCGTAGATGCAAATAAGTAACTAACTGACTAAAAGATATACACCGGTTGATATCGGAATGCGATTCGCCTAAACGTGCCATTATACGTTACCCCTTGTCTATTGCAAGTGGCAAAACTATTCCCTAAGTATCTTATTCATAAAACTATAAATCCTTATTGAAAACATCGTCCTTGAACTGCGGTAGCACTCGGTAAACAATACAAGCAGTCGGGAATGGCCGCGGACTAGTTTTGAGTCAATTGCACGTTAGAGCAATAGAGCACGTACTGGCGGTAAATAGGGCATGTGGGCTCACGTTACACGAGCATACTCCGCCGGATTGGCACGCACGAAAACGTGTAAAAACCGCCGACTTCACTAGTTGATGCTAAATGTTTCATAGCTCACACTAATTTGTATGAACGACTGCGTCGGTAGGTATATGAATGCTATTTAAGATACTATTTCATCCCTATTTTAGCCTTTTAACGGCTAATTTACCACAAACGATAAATGTAATCGAGAGTGTAAAATGTACTAGGTTTTCTATGTCAGATTGTATATTTGTACAAATTTTCATCACCTTTTGGTTAAAATTTGAACTAAAAATACTTTTTCACTAACTTATTAAACCAATTCAATATTCGTAGATTCATGAGCTTCAGCTGTACATTCATTAATGATAAAATAACTCGTTGTAACTTATACCTATAATAAAATATGTGTACATAATCTTGGAAACAGTAATCGATTAATTCTAAACTTTCTATTTCTAATTTTTAAAGTATACCTTACCGGCCTTATTAAAATGTCTTTTAAATTTCTGGGGAATTAAGTTCCTTTTAATAAACTTAATTAACTTCGACATATGTTTTCATTAAAATACATATAACTACTAAACTCTAAAGGCGTTTGTGACCTTAACAGCTCCATACGCTACGGCCAAAAATAAGTTAATTAGTTTCATTTAAAAGCCAATATAGCAAACCTCCTAATATTAAAGAACCACTGCCAAGTAAAGGAATGTCCTCGTTTTAGTATAGTTTGTAAACGTTTTACTAGGTTGGTCATGACTAGAATACAAAATGTTAAGCGTTAGTCACGCATTAAAAAAGTTAAAATATATACTTTTTAGTAAAAGCTATTCGTACATGGTAATAAAAGTAACGAATTCGGTAATGAAATAACATGGAAACATCCATCAATTACCATGTGTTAGGTACAAGAAATAATATAAAGGGTTCCGTTATAAATATTTCTTTTTTTTTCTAAAGAATCAATTTGAATTTTAGAATAAGACTATCTAATGTATATGTGTATCGTGTATAATATATGATTGGTTTTTCGGAAACGGCTCTAACGGTTTAGATGAAATTTTGTATTTAGATAATGTTTCACTTTCCAAGTTTATTTAAAAAGATATTTTCTTTTTCAAGCCACCGAGTGAAGCTCAGATGTTCAGATATTAGTATTTTATATAGGTAAATCACGTGACAGGCTTCATATTTTATTCTGTCATTATTCATGTTTTCATGTAGGGATAAATTATAGATAATATATTTTCGATATGGGTTAGAAGGCATTTACAAATTTATTAAAATATCTATCTACGTTATTATACATAATATTATATTTTCTTTATAAAATTTTAAAAAGTGGTTAATTTGTTATATTATTTCAAGTAATTACACACAAGCATTATTAAAGCAATGATGGCACAGTTGGTAGCGAGTACGGAATCCACGTCGATCGACGCGAGTTCGAATCCCTGCGATTGGCCTGAGCTTTCGATGAAGGAAAACATCGTGATGAAACCATAGCATGCTGGTAGGGATTTTGCTAATGCTTGCCTGGTTAGCTACCACCTTCAAGTAGAAAATCTGTCGCCAAACACGAATAGGTGTTCTGGAAGCTGTACTTGAGAGCCAGTCTTCCACTAGGCTTAGCATGCTACCATCTTGGGCTACATCGTCACTTAAAATCAGGTGAGATTGTGGCCACAACAACTAAACATATAACGTTAAAATAAAAAGAAAAAGAAATTCCTACAGTGTGTTAAGAAGCGTTAATTTAATGAATCAAGAAATTTTTGTCACGCACAATGTGGAATAAGCTAAATCACATATTATTGTATTTCTTTATTCATTACTTGATTACATTTTTTATTTTTAACACAGTTTTAAGATCAAATTAACGAATTTGAATTTGTCAACACAAATACAATATAAAATGTTATTTGACGAGCGTAACAGGCAAATTGTTTAGGTGTCAATAATATACGGGATTATACATCAAAATGTAAATACAACCTTATCAAATAAATAAAACTATAACTGTGGCTTACAATTTTATGATAATTAAGCTCGCGGTACCCTAAACCATATTATATGTGGATAATACCGTGTGTGCCAATCTATTTAGAAACGACCAAACGGTCAGTGCATCTTGATTTGCGTAATAAATTGAAACATAGGGAAATATCATCGACGATAAACAGGTTACCATTTTTTTTTATAGAATGTAGGTATTTCGTATATATAATGTAGTTAGGATTAATGTCGAATAAATGTTCAATATTTTATTAGATTTAAATAATACTAAAATATGATATAGTCTTCAAAATCACTTTCTAATTCAAAATCCGCTTTAACATTTTTTTTTTAAATACCTACGTAAAACACTATAAAAGTATAAAAAGGTTTCACTGGGAAAGTAGGTACGTTCATAAATAAATCGAATTAAATTTCTAAGCCTGTTTGAAACACGGGCACACTGGCTGGCAGTAGCTAATTTTTTTATTTATTTATAATTGTTACGGCCTTTATACCAATTTTAATACTGTGCATGAGCCATAGCGTGAAAATGGTTCGTATGCCTATCGTTTTACGACGCAGATGACACTTTATCTCTGGATGACACCTTTTAAGGCTTTGAGAAATTTGACACTTCAAAAACCAAGGCTTTATTTTACCTATTGTTATGTTCGCTCAGCATACAATGTAATGTATAGCCGTATAGATACCCTTACATTGAAAAACAAAGTTTTCTTTAATTATGTCGATAATGATATTATAAATTAAAACCTTTTAACTTTATAACTTTTCACATATAATATCATTGTATGTCGATATAATATTTTCACGCCGAGAAAGCGGAATTAGTTGTGTTCAGTTTTATAAATATTATATTCAAATACCTCATCAAACAATGAAATCAATATAGTTTACACTTTAAAAGGGCTTTTAATAATGGACACGTAAAAAACTATTAATACAACTTGATACAAATACAATGATTAATAATTTACACACGGTTAAATTGTACACAGGTAAGGTATATTTGCTACAAATATAATTATATAATAAATGGCGGTAATTTTTTTATTATGATGTGATGATTGTGTAAATAAATTATATATAAAATAATTATTATATTTACATAAGCTTATGCAAATATTGAAATATTTTCCAATTCAATTTTATTAGGTTACAATTAGTTGGTAAAACAGTAATATTATTAATCAACTAATTGTTTCCGCGGCTTCGCCCTCATTAACTACAGAATTTTTTTTTTATAAAGATATCGTTATATATTAATTTAGATATGGATAGATAGACCATGCATCTAAGCTGTAAAAAACAAAAATTTAAAGAAAATCTAACCAGTAGTTTTTGCGTGATACATACACAACGACAAACCTCTTTAATTATATTTATCCTTAGATTAACGATTGATCTCCGCTGCGGTCTATGATAACTAGGTACATATAAATTAGTTTTTATAGATTAACCGAGGCTGAAGTTTTTCTTTGCCATTGGCGAAGTTAATTCATGATTCGTCCATTCGTTTAGGGTTCCGATACTTAATTTTATAAAAAGAAAAAGAAGTTAATACTTTTACCTATATATCCCAAGTGTAATGACGGACTCATAAAAAAGTATTCCTGAGCTGTATGTACCTATGTCAAAGAAATACCTAAAGGTAATAAACTATTTAAATCTTTTTTTATAGGCCCATGACTATTTATAATACAATTTTAAAATAATAGTAAATTAAATACTTACCTACTTATGTTGGACTCATTTTAAATTTTTAATTATGTTTTTAATCTATACAATTAATAAAGTTAAAATGTCTGTTTGTAATTAATGTCAAAAGAACAGCTTTAAAAAATAAAAAGGATCTTTATCTTCAAAACAACCGACGCGGCGGGTGACCTCCGTGGGTGGAAGCGGGGTCACCACAATAACGACATCCTGGGCAATCTGGTATGTAATTATTCAGGAGCCTAATCTTGATATCACTACTATACATAAACTGTTATGTCTAAAAATACTTAGGGTCAACATACACCGTGGCATATCGTGAAAGGAACCCAAGACCTTTTAAGGTGATTGGTAGTGGTCCGAATCTATCAATGCCAACTTGCCGAGTATGAACAGCGCAGCCACATGTTAGGGTGCGGTATATTTATTCGCCTAACCACTCGTGAGAACATTGTTTTGTTTCAACTACTATTTCTGTTAGGTCATGATGTTTGTTTACCTACTTGCAAAATGTTTACTTTAATAACCTTGACTGGCTTTAGAGTCGTTGGTCTAAAAGTTTCCATAATCTTTGACGGTCAGAACTAAGAAAATAAAACGCTAATTGTTTTTTTTTTAAAACATATTTATGAATATACACAACATAATATATGGCCAGTTTGAAATAATATAGCTAGATGACTACTTGTCCGTTCTTTTTGCCTTGTCTGTTATCCATGCAGGGTTCGCACGTATCAAGCCCGTATTTACGGGGAGGTAGGGCAGAAAGCTGTACAGCCCGACTAGATATCCAGCTTTGACTTCACAGTAGTATCAGGTAGTCAACCTTACGCGGTCAATAAAACTCTGTTTATCAGTCGCCGATCGCCACATACCGAGATTCCATTATCTCCATTCCACTATTGAACCACGCGGGCTGGTCTACGGAGCTGAAACTACACGGAAGCGCTCATCACGGTACGAACAAAGTACGCAAATTTTTGCCATTCCCGTACCATGCAAATATAGAATGGATTTCCAGCCAACGTGTTCCTTCCTTCCTACAATATAATATGGTCCTTCAAACGGGACGTAAAGAGGCATTTCAAAAGGCTGGCGTAACATCAACAACTGCCGATTTACCTACATAATCATTAATCTGTGTTACCAACGGTCGCCGTTGTTTGTAAACAGTTCTGTATTTACCATCAGGTGATGTACACTCATTTTGCCGAACTAGTTCCTATCTATACTAATATTATAAAATTTAAGAGTTTGTTTGTTTCTTTGGTTGAACGCGCTAATCTCAGGAATTACTGGTTTGAATGGAAAAGTTATTTTTGTGTTGGATAGCCCATATATCGAGGAAGGTTATATGCTATATAACAATACACTACGGCCAATAGGAGCGGAGCATCAATGAAAAATGTTGCAAAAACGAGGAAAATTTACTTCTTTTGAGAGCTTCCATTATGTGACGCAGACGAAGTTGCGCGGGTCTGCTTGTTAAAAAATAGAACTTCCCGATTATCACTAATAGCAGAGACATACCTAATATTGGTACGAAAATACTGAGTGGGTGAATGGAAATCCAGTAATACCAAATGACGTCAAATATATTAGTTTTTACGTTACATAACATAACATCACGCATGCAGAGGTGTACTAATGTACACCCACAGTTCACCGAATATGTTTTTAGGTCCCATATAATAGGGGGCGAGCCTATTGCCATTAATCGGGCACAAAGCCAAACTTCAAGCTGCTACTGAGAATTTCATAGGAAAAACCCAATAACACTTTGCTCGACTTGGGAATCGAACCCAGGACCTAGAGCATTGCAGTCGCACTTGGGACCACTAGTATATATTCTGTAATATTTGTAAGATATAGCAATAGTGGTTGCGTATTTATAACTGAACTATCAAGATTGTATCTTTAATCCCTTATCCAATCAAAAAATACCACCATCATTTTAAAATAAGCTCTACTTTTATAACGGTCCTCTAAACAATATCCAGTTGTACGTGTTCTTTGCTTTGACTTTTATGTAAAACATTTGACAATTCACTTAGCAAATGCGAAATCCAAGTGGCTCGGTGAAATCGCCTCGTGTGGACACGCTTACGGTGATCTCGGTCGACTGTTCGCTAGCGCACTCCTTAGTAATAGTAAAATATTCTTATTTTAAATTTTTCTTTTAAATTTGAAAACTTAAATATTAATTATAAGAACTATATTTACTAGACACTCAACTTGAAACATCTTTTAAATTTGTTAAAAGTTATTTAAATTACTATACACATGTATAATATTTAATTGCTAATTATTTGTTCTATTTCAATTTTCTTTTTCAAGAGTGTAGACCACGAGTCTGTAGAGGAAATAATGTTTATATTAATCTATGCTCGCCTTAGTCTTATCGCTCTATCGATTACTGTGCCATTTTCATCCATAACTAGCTGTGCCCGCAGTTCCGCTCGCATGGACTACCCCGCTTCCACCCACAGTCGGTCGCCCGCCTGCCACAAAAAGTGGTTATTTTAATTTTTTGAGCGGAATAGTAATTTTTTTTTTTTTTTAGAACTGACTACACTGTTAGCCTTAGGGCCCCCTATCCTAAAACAGAGCCGCTGCAGCTTTTACAGCTTCACCGGACTTGGCGGAATCGTAATTCTTTTTTACTCCTTATAATGTCAGCTACCGCCAGTGAAAGTCCCGTCAAAAAGGTCCAACTGTTACGGAGTTTAACCAGAACAAACAGAAAGACAGACAACAATTTTAAAAATTGGTTTTTTGTTATTATTAATGCATATATATACTTTCATATGAATTTAGTAACAAGCTGTTATTTTGACATTACAAACAGACACTTCTATTTTATTTATTTGTATAGATATGTAATTAATTTACGACAATGAAATAAAAGTATTTGAGATGATAGCTTAGTGTTAGCGAGTGCAAACGCCAAGTAGTGCATTTAAATATTATAAAGTATCCGAGTTTTACATTTTTTTATTATTATGACGTGACCATATTATGGTGATATTTTTGACGTGTTAATATTAACGTGTTAGTATTAACTCACCCGGCTAGTTACCACTCTCAATACAGTAAATATTAACGTCTTTCTTCCAGACACTTGTTCCATACTCTTGGTTTTTATTAATTTAAGTTACCTAAAATTAATATACATGTATATACGAGGAAATGCAGGCGGTCCGGTGTGGCGTGGCGTTTTGTTCATACAAACTTTTGCTTTGGCTTGGCTATCACCACCATGTTTTTTTTTTTTTTTTTTTCATAAATTAAAATGCCCGGCTGGTTAGTTACCACCTTTAAAGTGAAAATCTGTCGCCAAACACCAATAGGTGTGTTCCGACAGCCGCACTTGAGAGTCAGTCTTCCACTGGCTTAGCGTGGTACCATCTTGGGCCACATCGTCACTTAAGATCAGGTGAGATTGTGACCACAACGCTAAATCTATAACGATAAAAAAATATAAATAAATATGGATAAACGAGACGTCAGACTAACATCAGCTGGTTGGGTTCACGTAATTGTTAAAATCGCGGTTCAGACTTAGCTGAGATTATCTCAGAATCGGGATTAGTGGCGTACAAGAATACGGGCTTAAACTCAGCAGTGACGTAGCTGGAAGTGATGATGATAATGACTTCATCAGAATATAAATTTTAGATGTTATATTTAAAGTTATGCATATCAGGACGTAAATAATAATTTGTGTATTCAATAAAATATGTGATAAGTATATTATTATGCATAGTAACAAATATATTTTTAAGATATTACATGTGTCGAAAACATTAAAACTGATAAAAAAGTTGTGTTATTTGTAGGTTAACATTAAAAAAAAAGTTTAATTTCAAATTAAAATTTTAATCTTCACTACAGTAAAACAAGAAGTTCAGTAAACAACTTCATAGTGTAGACTTTTTAATATAATGTGCGCACGCATCGTTAAAATTCACTATCATCATTTATTTATAACACGCCTAAAAAGTAGGTAGGTATAACTTAAAAACAAACGAAAAATTAAAATTTATATCAATTTATTGTACGTATTCCAATGACTAAACAGATCACAAAAATGTCGCTTAGTATTGTTATTACGTCGTTTTCTTCCCGACCGATAAAAAACCTGAAGTGTTTGAAAAGTATTTGTCGTTCGCATCGTTACCGCGAGTCTCTGCCGCTTGCGGATTGACTATTTCCAAACCCTGTAAACAAAATTGCACACGTTATATTACATAGTTAAAATTTTTATCTCACATCATTGCAGTTTCTTTTATATTCCTTATATGTCTAATAGCGTTTGGCCACTGGCTCTCAAGTTCAGCTGCCGAAACACGCCTACAAGTGCTTGGCGACTGATTTTCAGCTCGAAAACGGTAGCTAGCAAGGTGGACGTTAAAAAAGTTATCAATTATCTTCGAATTGAAGACTCACGCGCCACCTATTGTAAAAACAGCTCACCGAAGTTTCATCGCAATCGCATAGGGGCAAACAAAGAAATATTTTTTACAGACTTCAACAAAAGGCGGGTTACTCAGTTCAAATGTATTTTTTTTTATGGTGGTTCAGCCATAATTTCTTTGTTTATGAACTGATTTGGATGGTTGGGGTTGGTTGGTTTGTTGGATAGGGAATACCTCAAGGGAAATCTCATTTTGATTTCATTGGCGTTGGACTTTCAACTTCGAAGATACACGAGGGAACTCTTCAAAATCATTAAAGTTTGTTTTCTTTTTAGTTAAAAATTTTCTTGTTTTATATATATTTGTTTTGGACATAACGTATTAAATTACGAATATTTGACCGAATATTTGTCAAATATAGGTCCAATCTGTATAAGGACAATAAATTGTTCGGTAATAAAATAAAGAAGATTCGGTAATAAAATAAAAATGAATATGGAAGATAGTTAAATCACATTTACCTAGATGGCTGCTTCCTATTTAGATACTTTGTTCCAATGTTTGATTAGAAATATTAATGTGAAAAACATTATTACGCAATAAAATGGTTAAACAAGGGAAAGTAATTATGGTAATAATGTTGCCTTATCCTAATATGTATTTACAAGTGGCTTCCTGCGCTGTCATAAATGGAGAACCATGTCAGGCCTACCGCATTGCATTTATGCCGGTGCATACCAGATCCATGTAACTTTGCCATAGCACCGTTTTATCGTTGTTCCTGTCAACCGTATATGTGATTGAAAGATCAGATAGCTTATGTTATAAGGAGTAAATAAAGCCACTTTTATTTTGGAAAAAGAATTAGGATTACGCGCAAAGAAATATCAATTCTGAAAAATGACGATTTTGGGGCGCTTAAATGGCTTACGCTGAGTAAACCGTAAAAGATATTACATCAAATTAGTGTAATAAATAATTTTAAATCTTAAAAATATCGATAAAGAGCATATCATCTGGGATCACCCACAATAAGTATTTTTTTCTTTTAAAATAACTGAAAGCGGGAGCAGTACGATTCGCGCGAGTTGCGATCGACTGCGGTCTGTAGTCCACTCGAGCGCAGCCGCGGGCACAGCTAATTATTACTAAAGGCATTACCAAATCGCGATCCTAATAAAGGAAATAATTTAATTTTCAATCACGCGCAATATTGTGCAAGTAAAAGCATCTATACGATTTAAGGTCTGAAGGGTCAAATCGATTTTAGACTGCATTATAGAAAGCGAGACGAAAGTTTTTTTTTTTTTAAATATACAACTAAGATGTACGCATTTACGGCCCACATCATGGTAAGCGACTACCGTAGCCTGTATGGGCGCTTGTAACACCATTGGTTTCACTAGCGCGTTTGCCGAAATTGGACCCGTTATCTTAAGAAACCTCACCGCAGGAACACAAAACAAGGTTATTTGGCTACGATTTTCTATAGGCTTGAGGTACCAATTTCAGCAGTCGGGCTGCTCCGAATAGAGAGAAGTCTCCAAAGAGTCTAAAGAAATTTATCTTTATATGCATCCGTTAGAATCTTATTTGTTATGAAAACTCAGTAAAACTTCTCGTTCTAAGCAAAAGAGCCATCAGTCGTAAAGAAAGGTTAACGTGTCTATCGTCAATGAATACAGTAGGTACTGTCATAAACTGAACGCAATAACCAGCTAGATCAACTATCTACACACAATGGCCGCGCCTATGAAACGATCTCGTCATTCTATCTGATTAACATTTAGACAATGATTACAAGGCCATAGTCGTCGGTGAAATATTTCGTAGTGTATTTTACACTAGTAAGGCGGTGTTGATTTACGGCCAGTGCACACTGGCGGAAGCTGGGGAGGGCATCGTGGAGGATTATCGCCGGCCAGCGCACACTGCTGAATTACGATGCCGCCCGCGGTTACCGTACAACTTTTGAATGCTGTGGAATGCACCCCCACTTGCACAGTGTCTCCCCTGCGATCGTATACTAGCGGACTCCGGCGCATACAGTTGCATGCCGTCGCATCCCGCCACGCTATCCTCCAGCGCGTTTTTCAATACCGCAGAGAGAAATCCCCTTTGATGCTCCGTGGTCGATATCTGAGCTTTGGGATCTACATCTTGTCACCAGTAGATAAGTACTAATTTACATGGTAAATTTAAAATACCCTATCCTGCCGTCCACCAGTGTGCGCTAGCTATTAAATACAGCTTTTCGTTTCGAACATCGTTATTTTAACAGTCACGTGAGTTAATATGCGATCACGTGTCTATCGTTGAATGTAATTTTATGTATAATATGCTAACTATAATCTCGGCTTAATTTTATCACCCGGTTGCGAAAAAGGAGGGTTATGTTTTTTGAGCGTATGTATGTAAAACAACGGTGACCAGCGAGAGATGGACAAACCCATTTACGGTCGTCGCGATCATGCCAGCCTGCAAGCCTCTCGGCTGATCGGACCTTGAAATGCGACAAACCAATGGCATTTTTTATACTACAAAAGTTGCAAATAAGCACAAGGCCCACCTGGTGGTAAGCGGCTACCATAGCCTATAGACGCTTACTGACATTGAACTCCCCTACCGCAATGAGCTCTGCAAACCTTACTCACCGCAGGAACACAAAACAACGTTATTTGACTGCGATCTTCCGTAGGGTGGATGTATTCCACCAGCGGGCTGCACCAAGCAGAGACAACTCTCTAGAGAAATTTCTCTGTACTCTACCTCTCTTAAAGGCCACTGTGAATGGTTCATCATCACGAGTATGATGGTCGGTGCCCAGTCGAATACAGTTCCTTATCACCCAGCTGTATTATTGCATATACACCGGTTGATCTCGGAACACGAAAAGACTAACGGCCGTTGTCAATAACATATCTATCTATCTATCCGTTGTTTCAGTTACTGAAGATACGACAAATATAACCATTTCTCCTTACTTTTTTTAAATAACCCATCAAAGGAAAGTTTTTCGTATCTACATAATATATATCCATATACTATAGCTTGAATAGATTAAGAGAGAAGCCTATAATCTGTCTTTAGTTACAGATAGTATTTATTACAAACATCTACTTAATCGTGGATAGTAAACTCAGATATGTGTAAGCGTGCCATCATACGTCTTTGGAGGTCGGAAAGTCGTATGTAATTGGAAACAAATGTCGTATCTTTCCACACATCTATTTATAACGAAAATATTTATAGCAACGTTTAATTCAAACCAGCATTTCGATAGCAAAAGCAGATCCACTGTGCTGACGGCTATTGTTTCAGATCAAAGTGCGAACGATATACGCCTGTATAATTTTTTTGTATTTAAGTATTAGAAAACGGTCGATGTAAAGTCAGCCTCGCTGATTGCTATCGAGCAAGTCTGTGATACTCAAAGTGTCCATATTTTTATCAAGGTCAATTATTCATAATGCTTTACCCGAATTAAAATTGTTCCCCAATAAACTTTAATTATTTATCAGCTTCACTACAAAATATTACATCTAAATCAGTAGTAACCCTAAAACCCAACCTATTGTAACTTTTTTTATTTCTTCTTTCTCTGCCAACAATACATGAATAGAATATTTCTTGAATTATTCTTGTAATCTTCAAACATAGCTCCAACAAGATGGCGGCTCCCTTTGTTAAAACTGCCCGGAGAGTTTTTGTGGCAACTTAAAATGCTTGTTCCTAGGTATTATTTATTATCCAGTTTACTTGTTCACAATAACCAAACACATCACGTAAATACTGCCAATAAATAACATAATATAGGGCCAAATAACATTAATTTATGAATTAAAATAAATACCATCACAGGAGAAATCAAAATCCTGTCAAAAACTCCACATTCTTTTCTTCTGAACTTTTTTATAGCCACTATCGGCCGACGGTGAAGAAATGCATTGTTAGAAGCCCTGAATGCATATGAAGTCCTCGTAGTATTACTATGTTGCGAGACACACAGGACTGTAGAATTCTCGTCATTAAGAAATCGCCGATGTTTCGTGTGTAGTGAGAAGCCCATGCTTTCCCTTTGAAATAGGTCTTTGAGCAGCGACGATTTACTGGGATTAGGGATTGGGTGTGAATAACAAAATAGAACCTACTAGCTGTGCCCCATGGTTTCACCCGTGTTAATTTTATCCGACAAACATAGCGCCAGCAAGGCACCCATGTAGTCTTCATAATAAAATTGTTCTTCCCGCAAGTGAAAATTATTTTAATATTTCATTATCTCCTAAACTGTGTCCAACCAAATAGCATACTCTAAAGAGCAAAATTTAATTTCATAAAATTGCCTTTATGATGTAGTAACTTTTGTTTGTAAGGATTAATATGGCCATGTCTAAAAATAATGCCTATAAATCACTTTTTAAATTTCAACAAATCTTTGTCACAAGATACCTTATTGTGTCTGCCTTATTGCTGCCTTTTTTTTTAGGTATACTAAGGACCAATATTATTGTAGAACATTGTATTTCCGTGTCATTAACAATTACGCAATCGCATGCGATTAAAGCAGTTCGGGTTAACGGGTCCGACTTACGTAACATAAATCAATATTTAAGGTTATCTGAGAGCTGTAGCCTAATCTTACATAGCCTATACTATTCCTCGAGAGTCCGACTACCATATACAAAAAGATTTTTTCGAATCCGGCTGGAAGTTCCAGAGATTAGCGTGTTTAAACAAACAAGCAAAAAAAATTTTTCCGCTCTATTATATTATAGTATAGATTTTTGTGTAAATTTCCACACATGTTAAGAAACATTGGACTTTGCTAATGGTCGGTAGATGTAGCAAGTTAAGACCGGTCGACGCGTCGCGCTGGGCCAATGGGTGGAAAACTCGCCAATAGCAATAACGCTATAACTGCTCACAAAGCCATTTACGCTAAGTGCGCTGCGCCGCACGTTTAACTGGAATAGTTGTTTCGCACTGTAGGTGTAAATAAATACATTTACAAGCTATATTGGTAAAAATATCCATGACTAGTCATTTAAACGCTATTTCAAGGATGTCCTGGACGGCGTAATACAAAATCGAAAACCGAAAATGGTAACTTCTTAAATATTTTCTGCATACCTATATATTTATGTCGGCGCAAAGACTTCGACTTAGGTCAAATAATATAAACACTACCAAATGACTTTATTGTAGTCAAAATATGTTTAGGTAGTTAAATAGTTTATACTTAGTCCAGATACACCCGACAACTATCCAAGAAATCCATATAAATCTATATTCTGAGGCAAGCGACAAAAAGCTCGGTGAAGCTGTATAACGTCATCAGGGCAAAAGCTTTAGTTTGTTCGAAAAAATACAAGTGACATTTGTACTTTGATCGTCGGACCGTTCACACCTCTACAGACTTTGCAATTATGGTCTACCGAGCTAAGAATAATCAACATGGTGCTTCCGAAGGCAGTCTTCGTGACAACGTTCTAAATGACTTCATAATTACGACCACCCGCGTATACACGCCATATTATTATAAATACAACCGTTTTTCCGTGTTAGAACGCTTATCGCACATCACTCAAAATTATTGAACCAATATGAATGTAGTGTTCAGATTAATAAAGGAATTAAAACCGAGGAATTATCTATGCTACATATCATTACGCTTTTCATATGGGCTTAGCAGTAATGATAAATCTATACAGTTAATAAAATTGAAGTGTCTCTTTGTAATGTCAAAATAACAGTTTTTTACTAAATACATATGAAAGCATATACGATACATGAGCATTTTCACAAAATTGGTACAACAGGTCAAAATATTACTTAAAATTTAAACATGGTAATTTTCGTTTTATTTTTTTACGATTTTATTCGTATTACTTTTTTATTTATTAAAAGTAATGTGGTTTTTAAGTCCGAATGCTATTTTTTAAGAAAAAGTGGAAAATAAGCAACCCAGTCTTGAAATCATGTCCGTTGTGTTACCTTATCTGGGGACAGCCCAAAATTATGGGTACTGTTTCATAATTATTTATTTTTGTATACTAGTTAATTTATTTCATCATTACAAATTTTACGAATTGTACATAAACATCCACAATATTTAATTCTCATGCAAATTTACTACTACTATAATGTAAAATAATTCCAATAAAAAAATATGAAGTTGAGGGACAGGCTAAAATCAGGGTTGTACCATTTAAATAAAAATGCTCATATAACAAAAAGCTCATTTTTAAAATTTTTGTTTGTCTGTCTGTTTGTTCCGGGTAATCTCCGAAACGGTTGGACCGATTTTGACGGGACTTTCACTGATAGATAGCTGATGATATAGGGAGGCTACTTTTATTTTAGAAAATAAATTAAGGTCCCGCACAAATTTAAAAAAACAGGTCATGGTGAATCAATTCGGGCGCTTAAATGGCTTATGCCAATTAAACCATAAGAGATATAGCTAATTAATGTACTACATAAATATAGGCATTAAAAAGACTTACAAAAAGTCCGGGAGAATATACATCTATCTTCTAAAGAACACCTACAATAAGAATTTTTGGCTTCAAAATAGCCAAGAGCGGGGTAGCGGACATTCTGTAATCATTTTCGGACATTTTTAGGAATTTTCTGATGTATCATTAAAGTTCAATGTTCAATACCAATGAAATTAATAAAATGAGACAACCCTTGAGATATCCCCTTTCCAAAAAAAAAAGAATCATCTAAATCGGTTACTAAACAGAGAAGTTAAGGCTGAACATGCATAAAAAAGTGTATACATTAGAATTGAGTAACCTCTGTCCTTTCTTGAAATCGGTTAAAAAACAGCCCACTTTTAAACCACATAAGACATGTAGCTTTCGTCAAATGAACATGAATCAAGTTTCGGGAATCATTTTCTAATAAAATGTTTATTTTAATTTTATAATGTATATATGAAACTAAAAGGAACTAAACTAAATCAAGATAATTGTTTGTTCTAGTCTGTAATATGTTCGAATCTATTAGGAACAGTAAATAGCCAACCTCTTACCGATCTGTATCTAAAAGCTAACACGACTAACAGCGTTTAACTTCGTACTTAGTAAAGGGCGTCGCCATTCCCATAACACAAATTCCAATAGCGAAATGTAAACGGTGAAAGTTCTATTCCCGGCTAGATCGTCTGAAATACCGATGTGCAATTTTCTCTGTGGCCTGTCTACATGCAAAACTTGTAACTGACCGCCAGATTATTATTCGTATGCGATATAGGGTTGTCTCTTGACTAAAGTATTATGATAAGTGATTTTAAATCATTTGGCATTTTTGTACAAATTGGTCTACCTACATATCCTCGAATCCCTGGACAGGTTGCAGAGGGCTATCTGCATTGTAAATGTTGCAGACGTTAGTAAGTTCATCGAGCCGCTTCAACAACGCAGGGGCATTGCCTCGCTGAGCGAGTGTTACAATATGTATCATGGCGAGTATTCTGGAGAGCGTTTCAACGTTATTCCCTTTTTTCCCTTTGATAATAGAACAACAAGCGCTAAGCTCCAGAGACATCTTTACGGTAACGTTCATCTCGGCACGAACAAGGAAGTTTGATGTGTCATCTTTGCCGTACTGTGAAATTGTGGCACTATCTCTCGGTCAATGTGTTCCCTTCTCCTACAATATAGAGTCCTTCAAACCTAATGTGAAGGACATTTGAGTAAGCCGGCATGATAGTGGAGATTGGCGATGGATTGTAGATATCTCTGAGGTCGCCAGTGTTGTTAGATGGCACTTTGTTTACCGTCAGGTACAGAGCCACGATAAAAAAATACGATACTTTTAAAACAAACGTAATTTTATTATACTATTTGCAATGCGTGTTTTAAATATTGTATGAGAAACCGTTCATAAAAATTTGTGTTTAATAGTATGAATACTTTTTCATTCATTATTGTTAAAGATTTTGACGGTCGCGAATGCTATCAAAGTTACAAGTTGCGTTTCAGAGCTTCTGCTTATTTAGAAACGAACTTTTAAGAACATTAGTGTTGTTTCGGAGTACTTCCCGTGACTTAAAGTTTCTTATGTCAAATTGAGTTTTTTTTTTAATTATTACGTAGTAAAAAATATCTACACTAATAGGAAATATAAAAATAGTCCAAGAAAAACAATGAAGCATGAAATAACAATACATCTACAATCGGAAATGTCATACAAACCTGAAAATATGAAGGTGAAAAACGTCTACTTCTGACTGAGCTGACCAATTCCGTAAAGCGATGCACCAAAATGTAATAGTAAAAAGGCTGACTGAAGCTTTTCAATTAAATACGAACCTAGGCTCGACCACCTCAGAAGCTAAAGCACGTAATGCCCTCAAAATTACAGTAGATGTGAACATTCATCAAAGCATAATTTCAAACACTTTCTATGGGCGACGATACAACGATAAGTGGTGACGTATTAAACGTGGATACGGGAACATCGACACTGATGCGCCATAATGTATTAGATTTCTACTTTCCCTCGGTAATACGATACTTCAGTTCTAGGGCTATTTGCTACGAACATATTGTATTTTTGGTATATGTTTTAACCTACGTAATATTTATTGCGGAAGAGGCATCATCGCAGCTGTTTTGTATTTAACACGTTTTTCTTGTTTCAATCGAATAAAGTTAAATGTCAAAATATAATATTAACTCGATGAAAATTACGGAAGTCAATCTGAGAACCAACTCAATAACATTTTATACTGAGTATATAAAATTTTATTGCAATGGGTTGCTGTATGCAAGTGCAATAACGGGTTTGCTTCTAACTCCTTGGAAATAGTCCGATATGAAACGTTTTATTTTTTTCGAATTATTACAGATTTTTAAAGTTTTTTTTCTATAGGTATAAATAAATATGGCAATTTGAAACTTGAGATCACGACTGCTATAAATTGAATACTCTCAGACTGTAAAATGTCATAGATCTCGTTTAAATAAAACTGAATAAATGTATCACTCTGAAAATATAGGTATCTCTCTATCATTATTACATAAACTCATTTTGGGCAAATAGTTAAAAAGTTTCGTACACAACACCGAAAGAGAAATAATACATATGACAGGAATTTAAAAGTTTATAAGCAAGTAGATACCGATTCTTTTAGTTGTTGTAACCGTTGAGATTTTGATCATTGAGAGAAAGGTAACAGTGTATAATTCTTGATTATTATTAGATTCTATAGTGGAACACTCATGGGCGGATTTGTGTAGATTAGAGATAGAACGAACCAACGTATATTATTTCTTACTTGTCGAGACGCCGAAGTTCTCATGTGCATTTATTTTTTAAAAGCAAGTAGGAGGTATCTTTAACGATGAACTTATTCTCACACAAACAATGGCTTTTGGTTACAATTATGATTCATGTCATGATATCATTAGCAGATGGAAGATATTATTATGCACAAACATTATATAATAAAACAATGCAAATATTTTATTTTGAACTGTATAAAAATAAGTAATTAAAAAGTTTTTCATATTTTAAACAGATATCTACTTATCTAATTGAAGAAAAAAATTGGTAACATTACACTTGTAATTTTGCAACTGTCACAGAGATATGGATCTATGTATATATATTCAACGTCATAATTGATTAAAATATGCTATAATGACCAATAGTAAAATTTACTATAACAAAATATCTATACAACTGAATTTAACTTTAAAATTATACTTAACCGTATGAAACAATAATATAATTAATAAGAATAAAATTTAAAAAAAAAGCACTTTAAGAAAAAGAGAAAAACTAGCTCTATAAACTAAAGACTTTTGTTGAAGAATGTCAAATGTAATATTTTTTGTTTGTTACCTACGTAAGCAAATAATAAAATTTTAATACTATAATATAATTTGAATGTTATAAGCTTATAAGACATTGGAGGAGGGGATAAATTACATGTACAGACAAAACTACATATTTATTGTGAATACGTGAAGCAAAAGCTTTCTACCCCTTTTTAAGCGAATTGCGTGCAAGGAAGACTGTGAGATTTGGCATGGTTAAAGTTTATAAGGAGAAGAGTTCAGAAAGCTAAAATTTATCTATAATATCTGTTCTGTTATATTAAATAAAATAAATTAATACTACGAACCCTAACCCGTCCAGTGCCATTGAACTTAGGCCCCTTAAAATATTGACATTATCACTCAACGAAAAGTGACAGTAAGTGATGTAGATAATACTCATTGTTTAGGTCATGAATACCGCAAAGGTCAAATAGGAAATAGTCTATGATCAAAAAGTCGCTGGTCGAATTTCGACCTTAGGGCGATCCCTAGTTAATATAGATATAAGATAGTAAAATAATCGCTTGCAAATAAAATACCGATCAAACGATCGATCAATCAATAATGCACGTGGAAGCATGACGGTATCTTTTAAATATAGGATAAATGACAACTTCGTCATGGAATTTCGATACGCGTGTGAACTATCAATTTATACTTCACTGTTTATTCATTTTCAACAAAAAAAAAAAAAACAATATACACAGGCGTCTATTGTTCAGACGCTATTACGTGTTACAAAAAAAGTCCTCAAAATTTTAATTTAATGAGCAGATGGCGAGCGACGTTCGTGAAAATGTGTGTATACGAGAGACAATAATTACGTCTCGATTACAACATGACAAATAACCACGTTACAATAGCATATGAAGTTAAGGCGAATTGTAATGTAAGGGTATCTTTATAATTTGGTCATTTGTAACTACCACTTTAAGTAGTTATTAACCGAGTAAAGCGACACAGTTGGCATGACAACTCGCAAAGTGTACTTATGTAATCTGTCATGCACGTACCTACTAATGAAATTAATGTTTCTACCTGTTAGTGATTGAGTTTTACAACATACTATCATTGGTTATGTCTTACAAAGAAATGTGTTAGAAAAACAAATTTCTTAAACGATGTCTTTCTTTTGCTGCCTCGATGAGAGTTAACTTTTTATTTGACTATTTTTAACAGACTAATATCCGAAATCCTCATTGGGGAGGTTCAAGGTAGGCAACGCTCTAGTGATGATATCTATGGTATTACAAGCGTCATCATCAGACGGGCAGTATGCTTGTTTGCTACCTTAGTTAAATAAAAAAATCGTTTCGTTTTGAAGATAACTGGAACGAAGTCGTGGGTTAAGTTAGTAATAATTATTTTATAGAATTTTATTTAACAAACGACACTAATCACAGACATCGGAATAGGTAGAGTATATTTCAAAGTAACATAGAATGCGTACCTACCTCTCTCTAAAATCCCGATTGATTATAATAACATTTTCGCATTCGAAATAATAAATTAAAATAAATAAAATAATACGTCATTTTTTAAACGACCCTTAATTATTATCATTCCGGAATTTTAGAGAGATAGAGTAGGTAGCATAACATATAACATAGATATATCTCTATGTTGGTTTTCTCCTCAAAGTTTAAGTTAATTTAATGTACCAATTCCGTTCTATGCTAATCATATAAGAATCCTTTAGAGAGTATATTCCAAAAAACTTGGTTGCAAAGATTAAAAATACCAAAATAAAATATCAAAATAAATACCTGTAAGGGCGTGAAAGCAACCGAAGACGCAGTACCGGAGACCTGTCGCCTTATACTAGTCGCTCCACCGTATTGCTGTTGTTTATGCAAATTCTTCTGCAGGGTTTTGCTTATTCGAACTTTAGTTTTTTCGTCAATCTGCGGCAGGCGAACGCGACCCGTACTCGACTTCCCGATCGTGCCGCGCGTATAGCCCAAATCTTCTTGGTAAGCATCATCTTCAATCTAAAAAAAACTTTTGTTCTAAGTTCATATTATTTGAGAAGATTTAAATGTGTGACATTGTGCCTGTCATAGACGCAATGTCACCACATTATCACCTTAAAATGTATAATTCAACAGAAACAAACATAAAATCGGGAGAAAGTAAATCATGTTTTATCCTTATATAGCAGAGACAGATCTTATTCATAACATTATGTTAAAAAAAATATAAAGCCATTTATCACAGTAGTAATATCATACCTAGAGAAAGTTAATACATTAAAGGTGAAACTACTTTTGCCGGCAATTATGAAAAAATCTCACTTAATAAATAAAAAAATCAAAGAAATTTAATCGTATTTAACCGTTTCGCCTGTACAATATTCATATTTTTCGGTTAGAATAATTTTTATTTCAGAAATTTCTGAAAATTTCATTTAATTAAAACATTCTCAAGATCTTGGGTGCAATTTGTTTTATTAATTCCCATATTATTATTTTTTAGAACGGTCCTTATAAATTGAGTGGAAGTTGCCTCCCGGTAATTACGAACAAAATACTTAAAGTAATAACATACGTCAACACATAATGGCATGTCCCAAGTGAGTGTATAGCAGTTTGGGCTAGCACCCGCGCCTGTCTCAACTGTCACATCAACGATTGCTTCATCAAAATATTAGTCAACTGTAGATCAGTAGTTCTGTGATAATAATCCTTGACAATAACATACAAAGTAACAAACATAATACATAATATATGTATTATGAAATTTAATCGTCTAAAATGAATATTACATCAATACAACATGCTGCGGATATTGAATGAGCGACACATTTTTTTATTATATCATAATAGTTAATCGACCCATTTCTCACGTGCATATCTCATGCAAGGAAGTATTTAAGCAATAAATCACTGGTAACGGGCAGGAAATTGTACAAAACGAATCTCAGAGTTATGTTGCATTTGATTACACGTTTCAAATGAAATAAGAACGTAAGACATTAGCACAATTTGATAATAGCTTTGCGATGATTATGCCGCAATACATATGATAATCGAACGACACTATTACACAATACACACTGCTATAAAGTTTAGTGAGCAAGAAAAGTAAAAACTAACTTGTAGTTATTAAAACCAAAGGACGCGGATACATGTAATACTAGAAACGATCCGCGATCATTATCATATAACATTTTAAAAATAATAAAATACATGTCTATGTCACTCAGGGAGAACGTAGCTTCTTATTAGTGAAAGGATTCTTTAAATCTAATTAGTAACACAGAAGACTACCGCCTACAAACTTTACCTCTTCATAATAGTAGTATACATTGAGCTTCGATTAAATTTAAGATTATTATTAATAAAAATTTATGCAACGCCAAATTATGTAACTGCTTAAAGCTGGCTACACATGTAAGTACCTACTTTGAATGTTTGCAAGTACGAACATTTGGCACAAGTATGAATGAGCGTGTATTTATTGTATATGAACAAATTTTTATTAAACTTGTCAAGTATGCATTTTTATGTGATGCTAAACTTATTTGAGTCCATCGCAAAAATGTACAATCAAGAACTATAAGAATCGTATCCGAATTAGACATTGTATCCGAAAGATTAAAACATTTATTTCTATATTATATTATTCTTAAGCGTTAAAATTCAAATCGTCTAAATCTAATTTTTGTTTACGATATTATCTCTATAAATAGATTAAAGGCATGATAATTTATGGAAGTATTATAAATAAGTTGGTCGAACTTAACGACTATGTGTATGTATGAAACCAGTCAACAATTCAACATAGCGGCGCGCGCGCTACAACGGGTCCGGTACGGACATCCGTGCGTTTTAACAGGTCGTGTTCCGGTCTATTTGAGCTTCGCGAAAAAACTACAGGCCACTTGTTTGGCGAACTGTTTGAAATTCAACATTCAACACATCTGTTTCGGCCCACAGAGCGTGACGTCACATTTTAATCAGTTTCAGCAAGTGAGTGCCTCGCATTGTAATACCTAATACTATTATTATCTGAGAGTAAATTAACGGATGCAGTATTATTCGTACTAATATATTTCCCCGTTCATACGGGATAAAAGTATATAACCACTTATACAGGGTTATTGGTAATTAGACGTATTCCCGTTAGGAGGTGATGATAGAGGTGGCTACTTGTGATAATTTTAACCTCCATATATATTATGCAAAAGTGAACCATTTTCGAGTTATCATGTTCTTTAGCTTTTTTCAAAATAAGTCAAAAATGCTACATCAAAATTTTATTTCAAAAAATTATCAATTGAAATCTAATTTTTTTCTCCTCCGGGATGAAAAGTTCACTTTTACTCCCTGTCACGCGGGACAAAAGTACCCGATTCTCTCCCGGTGATACTTTACTTTATCTCCCGGTAACCGAGCAACTGCGTGTTTATATATAAAGAGTACATATACAAACTTTTTCATCCCGGTTAAGAAAAAAATTGTAAACGCACCTAGGGAGAAAAGTATGACATCCCCACCGCGATGATTGTCACCCTCGCCTTCGTCTCGGGTGACAACCATACGCGCGGGCGTGAATCTCCTACTTTTCTCCCTCGGTGCGCAATATACTATTATCTTCTGATTTATAAAAACGATGAAACACTGGTTACTTATTATTATTAAAACAACAATTATCGATCCAAATTTAAACATGCGAGACGAAAAAACTATATTATTTCAATATTAAAAAAAAAAAAAAATTCCATTAAAATGTCTTAAAAACAAATAAAGCGATATGAAACTTAGCTTGCAGATTATTTTAAAAATATAACCGTATTCTTATCTCTCCAACAATGCATAACAACAAGAAACTTATTTCAAAGAAACTGAAAAAAAATGATCACAAAGGAAGCAGGCCGGATTTCGACATTACAAACAGACACTTCAATTTTATTAATTGTATAGATAGTTAAAGATAATATTATACATTCCCCTTTACAATGTTCAGTAATTCAGTATTAGTCCGAGCGTCGAACGATAGAGATACTCATAATTACCGCTTACCGGCCGTAGAGCGGTTAAACGGTCTTTATAGAATGTACCGGTAATGATCTGGCATCATTCATATCGTAATTACGACTGTACAATTTTTAATTAGAATTCATAGCATTCTCCTCGTAATAATATGGCTTTTCTATTATCGCTATCGTGTTTAAGCACCGTAGGATAAGCTTTCGAGTGCATTTTTTTTTGACGTGAATAGGTTTTTTTTTTCGGCCGCAGTAGGAGGCAAATCAAAAAATTATGCTAAAATAGGGGATACAGTTTGGCATTGCAGCTTACATGCCTATCATCTACACCCAAAATTAAATTACACTACTAGATTTAAAGGATCAAAGAATTCGTTACGTCGAGTGAGGACTGTGGAGGACTGAGAACGCATCAAGCGCGTGGGGGAGGTGGTCACATCACCAGTTTCAATATTTTTAGTGATTTGATTTTTTGTTTGTATTGGATAAACTCAAAAACTACTGAACCGATTTTAAAAATTCTTTCGCCAATATAAAGCTACAGTATCAGCGAGTAACATAGGCTATATTATAATTTGTAAAATTAATTTATTCCTCATAGATATGTCGATAGTTTTACACAAAATATAAAAAATTGCCTACACGGGTGCGTTGGCGATGTTTGTCGTATAAAATTAAAACGGGTGAAAGCGTGGGACACAGCTAGTTGTTGAATAATTATAATCCAAATCTAAAATTACAATTAAGAAGTTAGTACATAATTAATTACATTTAATAATTATACCTAACGATAACGATGTGTATATATGTGTATGTGTATGCGTGTGTATATATGTGTGTGTGTTTGTGTGTGTGTTAACATGTGTGCGTATACGTGTGTGTATGTATGATGATTATGGACATAATTTTAATTTTGTATAAATTAAGTCTCGGAATAGCTAAAACGCTAATTTTAGGTAAAATCGACAGCTCGTCAAGATTTATCGATTGCGTATAAAAACATTAGTATGGAATAGTTATGTATACAATTAATAAAACTGAAGTATCTGTTTGTAATGTCAAAATAACAGTTTTTTACTAAATGCGTTAGAAAGTATATACTATACCTATAACAAAATACCCATTTTTTATACTTTTGTCTGTCTGTCTGTCTGTTTGTTACGGGTAATCTCCGAAACGATTGGACCGATTTTGACGGGACTTTGACAGAAAGATAGCTGATGATATAGGGAGTAACTTAGGCTACTATTATTTTAGAAAAAGAATTAGGGGTCCGCACAAATAAAAAAAACTAGTCATGGTGAATCAATTCGGGCGTTTAAATGGCTTATGCTGAAGTAAACCATAACAGATATAACAAATTAATGTACTACATAATTATAGACATTCAAAATACCTACAAAAAAGTCCGGGAGAACACCCACAATAAGCATTTTTGTCTTTAAAATAGCCGGGAGCGGAGAAGCAAGATTCGCGCGGGCATTCTGTAGCCCACGTAAGCAAAGCCACGGGCACAGCTAGTTATAAATATATATGCCGTTAAGGTTAAGGCAACTTAATATAATCTCAGATTTTACTCGTCAAAAAGCCCTTCAAAATACAGAAATCGTATACGGTTTTAAAGGGCTTCTCAACAGCAATCCAGTGAGACCCATAAAACACCATAATATGATAAAGAAGCACCGGGAACGTAAAAAAGCATCCGAGCGACGTGTCCAGGTAAAATACAGCGGCCGTGTCACCGATACAACCATACTCTTAGATATAGGTTTTGGCCATAATCTCGTCTGATGTTAAGTAACGATGTGGCCAAAGCTGTAACACGCTAAGCCTAGTGGGAGGACTGGTTCTCAAATGCACTAACATACCTATAGTTGCTTGGCGACAGATTTTTAACATGAGTCAACTAGCCAGACGGCTATTATTGAACACCCTACCTCCATGCCATGGTTTCATCACGATGTTTCCTTCACCGGAAGCTCAAGCTCATTGCAGGTTTTCAAACCCATGTCTATCGATGCGATGTCCGTCCATGCTACAAATTGTACATCTTAAGTAATCGCAACGTAGATCACGGTTTCTCAAACTATGAGCCGCGAGTATATAACAAGAGCGCCACAGCAATCTATCAAAATTAGTTCAAGATCAGCGAAATCATCGATTTAAAACACATATTGCATAGAAATAACCAAAAACAGTTTCAGAACTGCCACATTCAGATGTAGTTTACTCACTTAAAAATAAAAAATAAAACTGACAAGAGCAAACTTTCTGAGACAAGTGTTTTAATGGTAGAAGTAATTAAAGTTCTCATAAACATAAATAAAATAATGTAAGATTGTTTTATAGATTTTCAATCATCGTTTATATACGACTGAACATAAAATTTGCACTGTTTTTCCGTCTTTTCCTAAGTATTCCAACCGCATTAAATATAACTGTGCCGTGTTTTTTTTATCATGACAAGGGGGGCGCCGCTGCTTTGAAAAGTTTGAGAACCGCTGGTAATATTAAAATATGATAGTCTTATCATATGATTCCAAGTGATAATTTTGTATTCCCAATAATAAAAGTTATAACTGGTTGAGATAATATAATTCGATGTATTTTAAATTTGGATACGTTTCCGCATAAAATTACGTGTTTATAAGTTCAGTATCAATTTTGAAAAATAGAAAAAATTAAGTAAAATTGTTTATAAGAAACTTAAGCAAGAAATAGCCCATTGAACTAGGTAGTTAATAAAGACGAATAAAAATAAATCGTCAACTATACTCACGTCAGCAAAGTTGAGGCGATTTGCATTCTTCCTAAATTCCGTCATTGCGTACCGTTCCTTCATTTTTCTCACTCGCTTACCGCCTCTTTTCTTTCTGCTTTGTTCTATCGGTTTTGGGAGCGGTTTCACGAATTTCACTGGCGGTGGTTCCTATTAAAGACGTCAAAATTAATGAAGGCACACGAAAATCCAAGTTCGAGCGATGATCAGTTTGTGAAGTAACCTTGAAAAAGAAATAAGATATTTTCTATTGTGAAAATATTTCTTCCGCAATTACAATTGAGAGATATAATTGAATATTTAATTTCATAATCTAAAATTAATTTTAAATGTTTTTAAATGCAGAATAGAAAAACCCTAGAATTCGTTTCCTACTCATATTTTGTTATTTATTGAAATAACAGTTAATAAATAACTAAACACTCGGCAATATTATGAGGAACACATCAGTGATAGCCGTATCAAAACATAAATATTAATTTATTTAAACAATATAAATACATTATTGGCTGATTGTTTGCCCATCGATGGTAATTTATATTCATATATGTTAATGTTGTGAATTTTGTTTTAAATAAATTTAACGTTAACCTTCACTCAGATTATTTATTATAATGAAATAGAAAAAATTAGAAAATTAATACTTTACTGTAATTTAAATGAAAACAAACAAATTGATAAGAAATATAATAGTAAATTTTGTTTTTATCATATTTAACTATTATTACTTACTTTAAAAATAACTTAATAATTAATATCGATAATTAAGATGACATTTCAAAGCGTAAACATAATGTCAAAGATAAAGACTATTTATTTAACTGGTAGGAATGATGTAATCAACATACTCGATCATTTATATGCTATCGAGTTGCAAAATGGCGTCACCTACGCAACAAAGTTTTGACGAAATAATAAAAAGAAATTTAAATTCTATAGAGATCAAAATGTTTAATAAAATATATTACGGTCAAGAGAAGCACTGTGAGTTACGTTTGAAGGAATCCACTTTAGAATCAAGTAAGAATAATTTTGTTGTACAAGGATACTATTTCACCGCAGCTAAAGAACTGAGGAAACCAAGGATTATTAAAATAGGGTTAGTACAACATTCCATTGTTTTACCGACCACTGAACCAGTATGGAAACAAAGGAATGCTATATTCAACAAAGTAGAAAAGTTTATTGACACAGCAGCGTCAGAAGGCGTTCAAATTCTGTGCTTACAAGAAGCATGGTCTATGCCATTTTTTCTTTGCACTAAGGAAAAAGATGAATGGGAAGAATTCGTTGAAGTCACCTACAAATGGGCCTAGCATTCAGTTCCTTATGAAATTAGCAAAGAAGTATCGCCTAATCATCGTGTCCCCTATTCTAGAGAAAGATGATAACGGCATTGGTGGAATTCAGCAGTGGTTATCGATGAAGAAGGAAAATACATGGGTAAGCATCGCAAAAATCATTTACCCAGCGTAGGCAGTTTCAGTGAAACATCTTACTACGCTCCTGGTAATATGGGACATCCCGTATTCGAGACAAAGTATGCAAAGATAGCCGTAAATATTTGTTACGGCCGACATCAAGCACTAAATTGGTTAATGTTTGGTGTGAACGGCGCCGAAATCGTTTTTAATCCTTCCGCAACAATATCCGAGTTTGGAGAAGCCTTCTGGGGTATTGAAGCTCGAAACGCTGCAATTTCTAACGGTTACTTTACGTGTAGCATTAATAGGGTCGGCGAGGAAGAATTTCTCACCAAAACCGGTAATAAAGTCTCGAGAAGTTATTACGGTTCTAGTTATGTCACAGCCCCTAATGGATGCAGGACACCTGGACTTTCAAGATTAAAGGATGGTCTACTCATAGTCGAAGTAGATTTAAATATGTGCAGACAGGTGAGAGATCAATGGGGTTTTAATATGACATCACGACTAGAGATGTACGCTAAAGAGTTAGATATGTTTAAAAACCATAAAACATAATTTATAAAGCAGTTCAAATTTTATAAACCAGTTAAGAAATCTTTTACTATAGCCATATGCTTTTATGCAAAGAGAGTTTAAGTGTATCCGATGACATAAATTTTCAATAAGTTATTATTGTATAATTTTGTGTATAAAAATACTAGCTATGCCCTATGTCATATTTATTCGACCAACTCTTCACCGGCAGCCAACGCGTCCTTGTAGCCTATCGTAGTTCTCACTTCCCTCGCTTGTCTATAGCTTGCCAGATTGCTTGACTTTATGATTATTGCTCCGCTACTTAGGGTCGTAGCATAAAGTTATATAGACTATAACCTTCCTCAATAAATAGGCTAAAAAATACAAAAAGAAGTTTTGAAATTTGACTGGTAGTTCCAGAGATTAGCATGTTCAAACAAAAAAAAACTCTTGAGCTTTATAATATAGTATAGAATTATTGATAATATCACCTGCAACTTGTCCAATTTCTTCTCAATATGTTCACGAAGCTGTCGTCCAATACGACCATCGGTGCTCTCGTGACAGGCGTCAACGCGAGCAGCCAACGTCAGCTTCGTAGATACTAATTTTGCAGCCTTGTATCTTAACTTCCTAGTAAACAAAAATCAAAAGCAGAAAAGACTTAACAATACATTCTTATGTGAATTTATACTTAAAAATTTATAGTAAATAAAATGTTATATTAAAATCATTAGTTATTTTTATATGTACATAAAAATTTATATATATCAAATTTTTGTATGTTCGTCTTTTCTATGTGTGTTGCGCATTATTCATCGAATTGAAATCAAATTTTGTATGGTTGTTGTTGACACTCTTGTGAGATTAATATGTCATGGAGAATACAAGTAAAGAGAACCATCCTATAAGGAGGACAAGTTGAAAAAGTGTCCAGCTGGAAGCAGCAAATTATAATTCAAAACCCACCAAGATACCGCTAGTGTATCAAGAGAGAATTAAAAAAATAATAACTTTTGGCGCTTATCTTTAAAATTTACGTATTTGCTACCGCAGCGCCATCCTAAACTGACGCTTTTCGATGGACACTTTTTCATGTATAGAGATGATACCATTACCTCTATTCTCCATGCAATATGTTTAACTAGCATAACAAAGGTTACATTGTTTACATTGTATAATAATATATATGAAATATTCGCATGGACCTGTTAGTTATTAATAAAAACCAGCTTAAAAATCACAGTATGTTGTAAATAATTCAATAAAATAATACGTTATACTAACTGGTGAAGTGTCTTGTACAATCTGTGAGAAATAAATGAATCCAGTATGAGGTAAAGATGTTGCTTGTGAAAATCCAGACAGAGTTCTCTTTTGCTGGCCAAGTGGCAATACGTTACAGGCTGGCATCTTGGACAGTTTTGATAACCCCCCAGCCACACCAAGGATTTTTGCAGCTGTTGAAGCTCCTTTAGTGAAAAATATATAATCAGTATTTAAGAGTAAACAGTAGACGTGAGTCGTTACATCATTTTAAATAAACGTAACGATACCAGTGACTTGGTCGGTGTCACCTGTTTCAAAACTAGTGATTTTTGTAATTAGCTATTTTATTCTACTGTGATTGTTTGCATAAATATTTCCACCAACTATACAGTTACGTACGAAATGAAAATAAATGAAATCACTAGGTACCTATCTGTTTGTAGCTATACAGCTAAATCAATAAATTAATTTCCCCTTCATACTTTATTCAGGTTTAGGACTGACTGCATTAAATATATTTATGATTGATTGATTAGTGTTTAATCATATTAAACACTATTAACTATAATTATAATAAAATTATTAATGCAGGCGTATTTAAAAGTTATTTTGATTGTATATACAATGATGATTGATATTTACGGTTTATTTACATGTTTGATATATTTACAGTTTATTTGCACTTTTTCAACATTCTCAATTTCATTTGTTTTTGCATTTTATACTTAACAATTATTTTGTTTGTTTGGCTATTTACATTTTTACACACATTTTTTGTCACACATGTCTAACTGAGATCACTAAGTCGATACCACGGCACCAGCGCGTTAGGATTACTTCGGATTTATTTGTGTCACCCGTTCTCGCTTACACGGAAATTTTCGATCTGGTATCTCGCTCGCTCGGCCGGTCGGTCGGTAGGTGCGATGTGAAAGAAATGTAACGCTGTGCGCTTGACCGACCGACAGTCGACTCTCGGCCTCGCTCGCTCGACTACTCACACCCAACAATCACAGTAACAGTAATATGTAACGCATTTACAAAAATCACTACTTGTAATTTGACTCGAAAGTATTGATTTGGTTACATGGCCGCGTAGCTAGTTACAATTATCTAGTGACATGAAATAACGCCAAAGCAAAATGCTTCGTGCGCAATTGCGTCTAACTGGAACACACTCATAACACTCATCATAGTGACATGCCTAGGTGTGTCGAGTTCCGGGATATGACAGTGTATATTCAGAAATTAAGTAGGCCAGTAGGCTTCTGTATCAGATTAAGGTCATGAACACCATGCACCTCTCTTTTAGTTTGTCGCGTTTCAGGATCAGCCAGTATAAATCCAACTGCCGAGAGACTTATAAGTTGGCAAGACAGTGGCCAATCTCTCAATCGGTAGCCGTTTTTTTTTTTTTGTTGTGTGTATTATGTTTACCATCAAGCACAGTATGTGCCAGTGTTAAAAAACACTATAAAAACTTAAATTAAAAACTATTGATACATACCAACTATAGCCGTAATATTTGGAGCGATGAATGTCATTCTGCTTTCAACATATTCAAAAATATTTGATTTGTAATTAGTTATTTCTGAAGCCATATCACAAGCTTCATTTATTTCTGCTAATTCCTTGTCTGTTAGTAATTTACTAAAAACAAGAAATATAATTACATATTATTTTATGTAATTAATTATCAAGAGTTTTTTTTAAATAACCTAAAATATTGAAGCATAAAATTGAGAGACATATTATTGGAACAGTGTGAATTTGGCTTTGAAAAGATAAATTGCAGAAGATATTATTACATAGAATCTGGTTTACAATGCAAGAATTTAATCTCACAACAATACTCTAAAACTGGAACCATAAAATAATGAGAATTGTAATACTTTTTAAACTGAGTGAAATAGTTTACAAATGGAGTTAAATTTAAAATTATATTGACAAGAATTATGGCAATTATCTAAGTTTTGTGGATTTTGTTTTGTTTACTACCAATTTTTTATTACTAATACAAATCCATTGTAGAAGAGGACAACCTTTTAACCATTGAGCATATATTTTTTAAGATATAGCAACAAATGCAACTTTCTTAAATCAATACAAATAAATAAAATTGAAGTGTGTATTTGTAAAGTCAAAATAACAGTTTTTTACTAAATGCTTAAGAAAATATATATTATGGTACTTATAACAAAAAACTGATTTTGACGTCACTTTAACTGGCAGATAGCTGATTTTATAAGGAGTAACTAGGCTACCTTTATTTTACAAAAATAATAATGGTTACATGCAAATCAAATAAATAATAAGCATTTTTATCTTTAAAATAACAAGCGGGTAACGCCATGGGATGGAAGTGGAGTCACCACAGGACTGAAGGCATTCTGCAGTCCACACTAGTGTAGCCACAGGCACAACTAGTCTTAAGTAAAATTATACAAAAAGCTCTCACTCACCCTTGTGTAGTGGAGGCAGTTACTGAGACTATCATTATAGTTGCCTGTGTTAGAAAACTTTGCAGAATCTCATTGTTTTTAGCTCTATCCAAATCATTTCCCAGCTCTTTCACAGTGCGTATGTATTCAAGAGGTGTTACTATTAATGATTCCAATTCTGGAAATCTTTTCTGATATTTGTCACGAACAAATCTGTGAATAATAGCTGAAAAATAATGTGAAGGTACTTTTATGACTTAACTTAGGTAACATAAATATGTTGACTTGAACAATAAAAAAATATAATAATTATTATATATACAATGGTTAACCTAATGGTTAACTATGGTTAAATAATAATGTATTTAGGTTAGGTAGGTAGTCATAGGAAGCACTGATAATTATTTTACTTAAAGCTTCAATATCTGCCTTCCAATGAAGTTGTTTTTCAATTATTAAAACCAGAAACTTAGCATTTTCATTGTCTTGTAATCTGATATGTTAATATATGTAGTATCCGTCTGTCTTTGGCTAAAATGTATTATTTTTGTTATTTCTAAATTTATTAAAAAAAAAATCTCATGTAACCATTCAATTGATTGTTTTAACATGTGAATTATTTAATATTCATTATTATAGGATTTGTCTAATTTTATGACTATTGTACTATCATCAGCAAGTAGTACACTAATGGATGTTTGACATTTTTTACTAAATCATTTATTACACTAGGAACAATAAGGGCCCTAATACACTCTCCTGAGGAACTCCCATATTTTACATTTCTAGACTTTGACCTGAACTTTGATTCCAACTTAGTAACAATATTAATATTATTTCTGTATAATGCTGACGATTCTTTAAATATGAAGAGAGTAATAAGATAATAAGGTTAATGGAAAGATGGTGTGCCTACTTTTCAGTGACTTATATTTAAGAAGTTCAATATGGTTTTAAATGAACCACAAAAATATAAGTATCACATCAAAAAGTTTTTTTTAAATAACATAAATATTTATAATCCAATGTGTTTCCAATGAAAATTCAAAAATGTGAAATACAGTGTAAACTCTTTATAACGAAACTCAAGAGACTGAGCATTTTTTGTAGTTATAGGGAGTTTATCATTATAAAGGATAACGTTATAAAGAGTTTACACTGTACTTACTATGTTATTTTTTAATTCTATTATATTTATTTATAGTTGCAATTAACTTTCACATTTTAAAAGATGTTTCTTGAATAATATTTATTTATTTATAGTTTATGCTTCCAATGAAAATTCAAAAATGAGAATAAAAACTTCAAATATAATTTTAGTCCTACTAGGAGAAAAGATAAGAAAATACTACACTTACCAATTTCTCCATCTATTTCTACAGCAATATTGTTGGCTTCCACTATCAGTTGATACTCTGGATCTGACTCCATCAAACCAGTTATCTCTACTTTATTCCTATTGGTACCTACATTCTGCTCTATTCCTGATACTACCTGTAATATTATTAAACAACAATGTCATGTAATTATACAATTGATATCTAGAATTAAAATCTTCAGTCAAGAGTGAGAAATGTACTCCTAATTACAATTTTCTAACACAAAATTATATATATAAATATAAATAAATTTGTATAAAATGATGATAATAGTGTAAACAATAAAACGGTTAAATAAGATCAGTATGTACAATGTTGATATAGTACTTCTTGAATGAGTAGGAGCGCTACTTACTCGTCTAAGACGCTCAGAATCCCTAAGTTTGGCCAGTTCCCTAATTGTAACATTCTTTATTTCTTCTTCTTTGGGTAGAACGGGGTGTGGAACAGCAAAATCATGATCAATGTTAGTTTTATTTTCTATAGCAGCTTCAAGCTCGCCGTCATCGTTTTCCTCCAAATCTGCGAGTAACTCATCGGCAAGAGACATTAGTACTAATAATTGAAGAAAAGTACTGAAATCTAGGATATATTGTTTAGTTTTCAAAAAAGTTGGTATGGTTACCTATTTATTCGGTATAATTATTCCCAACAAAAATAAAGGTTACAAAAATAAAATAACAACCCTAAACCCATTACCATTTGACTGATTTGACACTAATGACTAGCAGTATAGGCTAGTACTGAGCGTTTTGTTCAGAAACGGTTTTAAAAACCAGTTCTTCTATGAAAAACGAACGAGACCATTTTATGATAGAACAATTCTATTGTTATTAAGATAAGGACTATAATTGAATGGACAGTAAACCGTTTTAAAAAATTACTTTACATTTGTAGTAAGGAATAAGCTAAAATGAATCTTATTCTTAAAGCTATACAATACAAATTTGGTTGTAAAAGAAAAACGAAAACAAAAGAACGAATAAAAACTGTTTTTTGGTTAAACGTCAAATGTTCGTTTTTTCAGTAGGTACAGTTTGTTCTCGAACTTATGAAAAAAGCGTTTTTTTATAACCGGTTTTAAGAACGGTTCGTTTTACGAAAAAACAGAAACGACCCAGCACTAACAAACAAACGACAATAGATTTAGAACTTTAGCTATCTTTTTGGACTTGTCCAAGGCATTCGACACTGTATCTGTTCCTATTCTACTAAATAAACTTGAAAGGATTGGCATAAGGGGGTCAAGTTCTTGATATCTTTAAAAGCTATTTAAGTGATCGCTCACAGATCGTCAAAATTAATAACTTAATGAGTGAAGAGGCATTTCTTACCTATGGAGTACCCCAAGGCAGTGTTCTAGGTCTTACCTTATTTTTAATTTATATAAATGATCTTTGTATACTATCTCCTAATAATGCTAAAATTATAACTTATGCTGACGATACCGTAATTATTGTACGAGGCGAAAATTGGTCTGAAGCTCGAACACATACTGAATATTCTTTAAATTTAGTTATGAAATGGCTGTCCGCTATCTTATTAACACTGAACCTAGACAAAACTAAGTTTATTACATTTACCCCTAGAGTTACATCTCAGCCTACCTCCTGTTATAGTTTAACAGCTCATAAATATTCCTCATTAGACAATTTGACATGTAGCTGTCCAATAATTGAACGTATCCATACTATTAAATATCTTGGTCTTTTGATTGATAGCACTTTAACATGGGATAAACAAGTAGATTCACTTATATCTAGGGTCAGAAAACTAATATTTGTGTTTAAATCATTAAGAACCTCTGCAGACTCTGATATCTTGAAAACAGTGTACTTTGCCTTAGTTCATTCAATTGTAACCTATTGTATTACGGCTTGGGGTGGATCTGGAAAGAGCTTATTTCTTCGACTAGATAGAGCCCAGAGAGCTGTATTAAAAGTCATGGCATATAAGCCAATACGTTTCCCTACGAATGACTTATATGCCCCGTGGCGAATTCTCACAGTTAGGCAATCCTTTCTTCTAAATACAGTTCTCCGTCAACACTTTACCCTCACTTTTGATCTAAATACTTATAAACAGAAACGCAGAACTGACATAGTTGGTAAAATCGATCTTTCCAGTCTCGCTATAGTTAGAAGACAATTTCATTTCCTGAGTCCAGTTTTATATAATAGACTTAACAAAGAGCTAAAGATTTTCCCCCTTACCTATTATAAATGCAAAATGCGCATCGCTCATTGGCTTCTCACACTTAGCTATGAGGAAACCGAAGAAATTATTAAATCTTAACATCAATTTCGTTTCAAACACCCACAACCACCCATTCAAGCAACAATCAGTCGCCTTCACACACCTACACCACACACACATACGCACCCACACCCACACGCATGCACATACATACACAATACATACACATAAATACACGTATACACTCTACAACTCTAAATATTGTTAGTTTAATTGAAAAATGTAAAAAATTGTTGTATTGTTGTTGTTTATTTACATTGTATTATGAATCGCAGACCCCACTGTTGTATTGCCTAGAAGTGGGCGCTATTGGCTGCGACACAGTTTTCACTAATGTGGCTAATATCGTACATTTTTGTTATTTGTGAGATGATTTATGGTTTCAATAAATTATTATTATTACCAGTACAGGCCGTACAGGTACTAGCGGTGGACGACTATGAGATACACTAATGTAATCATTCGATTAATAAGATATTTCAAGTTATCTTAATTATACAGAGTGGGCCAGAAAGGCGTACGATTTTAAAAATACTCTTGCGTTTGAACCTTATGAGTGGGGGCTGCGCGGGTGGTGGGGATGAGAAGCTCGGTTCTCGGAAATTTAGTCGCGATGGATCGCTTCACCGGAGCGCAGCGTGCATTCTGCGTTAAGCATTATTACATTATAAAAATGTCAATTCGTCCGCTATTGTTCGACGTTTATCATGGCGTGAGTTTGGATTACATGACATAAATCAGTGTTCGAAAGAAAGTGTGATTCGGTCGCGGATTAGAAAGTTCGAAGCTACTGGTTCGACTCTCAAAAAGAAGCCTGCGGGACGCCACAGGTCAACAAGAAAGAAACACACAATTGAACAAGTTAGAGCTTCAGTTCAACGTAATCCTGGTCTATCGAATCGCAAGCGATTAGCTAAAGTTGTGGTGTCCAGAACATCTTTGCGTCGCATTTTGTTGAAAGATTTGAATTTTCACCCGTATAAAATTCAACTTGTGCAGGAATTACTGCCAAATGACCCAATTTTACGACGAGCTTTTGTGGAAAAAATGTTGAAATGCTTTCAGAGTTTCAACAATATATGCATCTAATGCTTCGTTGGCGGCCGTAAACGAGATGTTTGCTGGGAAACTGATATCGCGCCAAGGTGAAAATGCATGGCCGCCTAAAAGTCCGGATCTAACGCCACCGGACTTTTTCATGTGGGGATACCTGAAAAGTAGATTCTACTCCAATAACCTAGCCACGATTAACCAGTTGAAGATAAATATCCGAGAAGAAATGCCAGCTATTCCTCGCGCAATGTGTCAGCGAGTTTTTACCAATTTGAGGTTCGGATTCGTGGAATGTTTGCAGCGGGATGGTGCACACCTGAATGATGTAATTTTGAAGAAATAAATTTTCTAGATGTCTATTTTAATTGAAATAAAGAAGTGTATGTGTATTTTATTTAGTTTTTTTTTTTATTCGCAAATTTTCCTGGCCCAACCTTTAGACAGTTAGTAATTACTAATAGATATTTCAATGATGAGTGATCATCCATAATCGAAGTACGATTAGTAATTACTAATGTTAGGTTACTTAATATTAGTTACTAATTTGATAAAATTAGTAATATTACGATCCAACCAACTTTTTTTTGACGGTATAATATGTGTTCTTGTATAGAACTTTGTTTACGTCAGGGCGACTTTTTTTTTAGCTTCCCACTCTTCATTTTTAATAGGTACCTGTCATGATTCATTATCGCTCACTTCTGAGTAATACTTCAATGACCCGAATATTTTGATCATTCATATTCGTAATTTAATTAAGAATAATCACTTATCATCGAAATATCACAATTATGTAATTAATTCATATTTGATTATTTCGATTATGAATCATTCATTTTTTTTTTCGAACTGACTACATTGTTAGCCTTAGGGGTCCTATCCAAAAACAGAGCCACTGCGGCTTTTACAGATTCACCGAACTTAGGGGCAAGCGCTTAGGGCACTCAGCCGCGAAAGTTTTAGACGACTCGCACGCCAGGGTGCCAAAGTGGCTGAATCCTCGGCTCGGGCGGTCGTCACGCATGCCAATAGGTCGCGATCTGGCTAATTCCCTACTCCTACGAATTCGAGCTACATAACATATACTCATATGCATGTTCCCCTCCTCCTAGGAGGAGGAAAGGAAACATGCATATGTGTATTTAGTGATCGGAATGGTTTTTCTACACTAACTAGCGCATGACTATCTAGCGCAAAAAAAGAAAAAAAAGGTCCCTTACAGATCCCATGTACCTGTGTGGTGTGCACGTGTGTATGTTCATGCGTGTGTAATGTTGTATGTGGGTAGCTAAGTGTTGCACGTATAGTGTCACTTATATAGTGCGGGCGGTTGCCTGACCCAAGGGCTTCACATCGAGGAACGGACCTAGGCTTGGGTTGCCGCTAGAGAGGGTGGACGTGGCGGGTGTGCGGGAGCGAAGTTGATCGCCTGTTCTCTGCGGAGAGAATGGTGGTTACACAGGCGTGACGCTATTGACTAGGTGTGAGGCGTATATATCGGAACTGGTAAAAATAACGGGGTTTTACACGTAACAGTTTGGAACTGTTATCTGTTATCTGAAAAAACTGTTACTAAAGTATAACCTGTTCAGCATACTAGTGAGACGTATTTATCGGAATAGATAAAAAAACCGGTATTTATGGGTAACAGCACGGAACTGTTACCTTTAAAACGAACCGGCTGTTTTTACGTACCTGTTCAAGAGTGTTACTGTTTCATTTTGGAACATGCTTTTCTGAATTCTAACGTAAAGTAGTTTTTTATTAAAGATTTATATATTACTTGACGTATTGATAGATGGATGGATTGATTGATGGATTAATAGATTGGTTGATGTATTGAGTGGTGGATAGATTGATGAATTGATAGACTGATTGTTTGATTGATGGGTGAATTGATGGACTGATTGATGGATTGATTACTGGAATGTTTGATGAATTGATTAATGGTTTGTTTGATGGATTATTTATGGAGTGATTGATGGATTGCTTGGTGGATTGATTGATTTTTGGATTGATAGATTGATTAATTGTTATACGTTATAATTATACGGTAGGCCGATAGTACATATTATAACAGGTATCTTATATTACCTGTTATAGCTCACCCTTACTATTGACGTATTGACAGTTTTGAAATTAAACATAACCGTTGAGAGTTTTTGGCGGGATCTTGAAGTGACATGTGGTTTTTATTTATAATTCAATAACTTAGGTTTTTTGACCCTAATTATGTAATATTTGTATGATTTTGCGTAATAGTTTTGTTTTTGTGCATAGGTTACAGGATGTTACAAAAACTCCCTAGATCGTTCAGACAAGGGAGCCTTATCAGCCATCAAGATTTTTTTCCTATAGTTCTTCCCTCTTCGTAAAAGGGGAAGGCAAAGGTATTTAAGACCATGCAGCCAGGACCCATCAAAAAGACCCCACTTTTATTATTTTTTTTACAAATGCTTATATCATTGACACTGGCAAGTACTTATGATGGCCAGACTCTAAACTTTTTATTGTTTTAGATGTAAGCAATTAAAACCAATAAGGTACATTAAAAATAAAATTTTATTCAAGAAATTTTATTTCTATATCTATTTGCCATTAGAAATTCAGGACAAAGATATTTAACGTTCACGCATAATTCAAGTGCATATCATATTCCGTAGAAAGAGCATTATTCACATTTGTAACATGACTCATATCCTAAATTTATAGTAACCCTAGGAACACTCAATTTTAGAGATGTCGGATGTGCCAACATTATCGATATATATCTTATTGTTATTTATATCCTTCAAAACCAATTTAATGTACCAAATATCGGTTAGATTTTGTAAGAATGAACACAATGTAAAAGCGATGTTTTAATTCTCGCAACGATTACTTCACAACTGAGTTTCATTATTTTGTATCTTGTTATACAAGACACTTTGCAATAAACGTTGGATACATAAGGACGTAACCAAATTATAATATACAAATTTTGTATACAATTATACAATCTGGCAACTATGCTCAGAACTCAGAGTATACTGTGTAGATACTAGATATCTTGTAATATAACACTAAAAATTATGGAGTGTAGAAGTAAGAAGTATCTCATTTGGGTCTTAACCGAAAAAGTGTCAATCAAAATGTATGAAATATGGTGTTAATAAATGATCAGAATGGCACTAGTAAAACTAGGTCCCTTCAAATTTAATATTCTAGTTACAGTAGTGCCATCTTAATTTCATACATTTTTAGAGACACTTATTATACACATAAATGCTATACTTATTTCTACACACATTAAAACAAAAAAAAATACATGAAACAAGGTGGTGTATTTTTTAACTGTATGAATACCAGCGTTTTAGGTTAGTGGTAACAACATTAATAAAAATTGAAAACATTATCATAAACGATAAATATATATTTATGGATAATATGTATACAATAATTAAAATCGATTTATAGAAAAATTAAATTTTACTAATTTTTTAAAAAAAATATCGATACAAATAATATACATAAAATATCGATATTTTTTCAACAAGCCTATCAAATTATCAATTTCATTTTTGGCCTAGATGGTATCTGTTACAACTGTCGATTTTTTTTGTGAAATTTCATAGATTAGAAAGCCTCCTAAAAAGTGAATCAAAAACTTTTTATTAGTATTTAGTTTAATAAACCGATTCAATGGCGCTCAACCCACAGTACGACGCGATTGGAAAAGGTTTCGTGCAACAATATTACACATTGTTCGATGATCCGGCACAGCGACAAAATCTGGTCAATATGTATAATGTGAGTGTTGCAAAATGTCCAAACGTGAAATATTTACTATTTTAATGTTCTCTCAGATCATTGCCTAGTTTTTCAGATTTTTAGGTTATCTAAAAAATTTTTTGCAAAAAAATCTATGATATTTGGCTTATTTAACGCCTTCTATGGATTTAAAGTTGCTGATAGAAGTATAAACGACTATTTCTGTATCATGACATGTAACAGCTTAATAATAATTACCATTAGACTAACTGAGGTTAGTATACAAATATTTACATAATTTTATATTATTGTTATTTTAGGTTGAGACATCATTTATGACATTTGAGGGAGTTCAACTACAAGGTGCAGTTAAAATAATGGAAAAATTAAATGTAGGTATTTGAATATAATTTGTCTAGTAATAATTAATAGTGTATCAACAATCTATACACAATGATGCATTATTTTTAAAATCTTAATGCAATAAATATCCATAAATTCAGTGGAAGTAGTGGCTTGTCATATTTAAACTTATAAAACTCAGTCACTGTATTTAAAATCATTTGATAACCTATCTATAGTTCTAACTGATAAAATATGAGTTATTCATTTGTGCTTATAGAATGCTCCATTTATGCATATGAAAATATTAAAAGAACCATATGCATATTTGGAATTTCATACCTCTTAATATGTTTAAAATTTAGAATTGTTTGGCACATGGAGAGTGCGGACAGGGCTTACACACGGGGCATAGGACAGCCCCTAACCTTTGACACTACTCTTATGAAAAGATAACCACCCTTGGTTATAGTTACATGGAGTCAAACTTTTAAGGTCATATTTGAGTTTTGGATGAACTTGAACTAAGAACAAAAATAATTAGGAATAAAGTTAGGACATTGCACTTGCCGAGCATTACTGTATTATGCCTCTCTTCATTAATGATTGTATTTATTTCAAAACACACTCATCACCTATCTCTATGTATTTTCTGTTAAATGACATTTTGGCAAAAATTTTAGTATTCCTTGTATTAGTGAAAAGCATGAATTTATTTTCCATTAAAGAAAAAACTTTTATTTTGTCTTCATTTATTATAAATATGATTTGTTTATAACCATATATTATAATTCATCTTTTTTTACTTTTATCACACTGAATCTTCACAGTTATTCATATAATAAATCAGTTTTTTTTTTAAATTATGAAATTGTTTATAAAAAGTCATTTGACAACACACCATTGTGGTTTCATCTTCTTAGCGTTTGTGCTGTCTCCAGACATAAGGGAGTTTTCTGGGTCACTGGTTAACTTTGCAGTGAATGAAACCATAATCCCCCAAACAGTCTTATGTCTGCCATAAATCAGTGTAAATTGTGATGCCCTTAGCAACTTATTTTATAATCAAAGGCACCTGAACTTCTGCCGATATAACATTGTCAGGGTACACTTCTAGACGAAGATCCTCACTATTTTCTTCAATCATTCTAAGGACTCAAATTCCTTTAGTTTGATGACTTATATCAAAAGAAAACCTATATAAACTGAAAAAATTAATATATCATAGATTCATTTTATTAGGCATAATATTATTATTATTAGTTATACACTAACAGCCTTAGGCTGATGCGTCTATTCTATTTTGTATTGTTGAATGCACTATTTAATTAGCCAAGTGTTTATCTAGTTGATTTTTAAAAGAGCACACAGATCTATCAACCTTTATTAAATTTCCTTTTATCACAAACTTGCTTTTATATAGATGTACTATTTTTCGAGTAAATATTTGCTTATTCACTTGATATATGACAATTGCTTCTCTACAATAACTAAACCAATCATTTATTGTGACCTTGGAGAGGCCATGTTCTCCTTCAGAAAAATCTTCTTTTATAGATTGATCATAAGTCTACTTTGATACATAGGCATGCTTAAGTAGAATATTTGTGGCAATGTCATTTTTATATTTTCAAACCATGTTTCTTTGGCTTGGCTAAATTTGGATTTGGTTGTACATGGCCCTTTGTTACACACAAAAGATCCCACTGTTTTATTTGTTGTGTACTCTATGATCATGGACCTTTAGTGATAGTGACAAATTGTTTCTCTGAAATCTTTCCTCTTCTGCAAAAGTGGTAGCCTGCTCACGCGTGCTAATTTGGTGTAATACTTTAATAAGATTGCACATTCCACATACTTCCTCCACATAGAGATGTTGTTTCACAATTGGTTCGTCATTGTCAATATCACTACTTATCGATGGAGGAAGCTGCTTATCTTTCGACATCTTTGCTAAATACCTAAAATAGACAATGAAAGTGAGTAGTAAGGGCACAGGTAGGTCGGGAAGGCAGAAAATTAAAGTTCAAAGTAATATGTTCAGAGGTCTGCGGGGAAGGCAGTAAATCATGGCCCAGTTGTCCAAGTTGGCAGTCCAGAACAGTATGTATACAGGTCGAACCTGAAGGCAGAAAACTGGTGTCAACAGAGTAAAGCCACATGGCTAGTTAACCTTACCATAGACCAAATCTCGCGATGGAGTTTATTATACAAAGTTGCCAACTCTTATGAAGTTATAAAACCAATTTTTAAAAATCCCTTAAATGTATTTGCAACACGATCTTGAATTTAGGTAGTGAGTTGTAAGAAAAAAAAAAATGATCAATTTCTTTGTAATTTCATTAAATTCCGGTGAAATACACTATTTAATACTGTAATAATATATACCGACTATATAAATACAGCTACAGTCATGTAGATAGGTAGTTGCGTTTCGTTTTATGGACGGTGTTTGTTTTGACACTAGACATACATAAGAAGTTCGCGTTAGTACGATGTCGCCACCCGAATTTTACGTTACTTATCAGAGTGGTAATATTATAATCTGTGACTAAAATCTCTATTATTAACCTCAACCAATTTCCACCCTTAACTCAGTGCCAAACGATTCTAAATCGATTTCCATAATTATCTCATTTATAAAAATCCTGATAAAAGTATATATTTTTGCAGAGTTTGACGTTCCAGAAAATCGGTAGAATAGTAACAGCTGTAGATTCTCAACCTATGTTTGATGGTGGAGTTCTAATAAATGTTCTTGGTAGATTGCAGGTAAGACAGACATAGATTTTGTGGTCTTGTATTCTATTTGTAATTTCAAGTAAAATATAATAGATAGACATTTAACTATGGTGGGAGAAGCGTTAATTTATTAGAATTAATCTTTTATATAAATAAAATTACAGTTGTGCGCATATCAAGCAACAACTACTGGAGGATAGATTTTGATAAAAAATTATTTGTTTTATTCCTTAGATCCATATCTAAAAATAAATTAAGTTAAGAAATTACTATTTTATAAGTACAACGCGTTCTTTTGTTGTCCAAGCAAGCAGAGCCGTGAGCACAGCTAGTACATAAAATAAGGGGCTTGCATTACATTAGACATACCATTAACATAAAAGGCAATTTCGTAATCATAACTAACTCAATGTCCAGCTCAAAGTACCTACTAAGGATACAAGTGTGAAATTTGGGGTGGAAGAGGAAAGTGGGTGTGATACTTATTTCCAAAATTGTCAGATTAATTTGAAACTTGGTATTAATACTTTTTCACACAGTTAATGTGAGACACACGTTTTGGGAGTTTTTCAAAATACATCCTTATGAGAGAAAGACTATCAAACTTTATATAAGAATGAATATTTATCTGGTGAGATTTATTCGACCCACTAAACTTTATTCGAGGGATATACAGTACATACATTATCAGTAAAAGAATGTTATCTATACAATTAATAAAATTGAAGTGTCTGTTTGTAATGTCAGAATAACAGCTTTTTACTAAATGCATATGACCATATAAACAACCTATTACAAGAAACTCATTATTAAAATTTTTGTCTGTGTCTGTTTCCGGGTAATCTCCGAAAGGTTTTAACTTGTATTTAAGAAAAAGTATTAGGGTACCGCGCAATTAAAAAAACTGGTCATTGTGAATCAATTCGGGCGCTTAAATGGCTTGTGCTGAGTAAACTACAAGAAATATATCAAACTAATGTACAACACAATTGTAGTCACTAAAAATACCTACAAAAAAGCCACAATAAGGTATTTTGTGACAAAGATTCGTTTAAAATTAAAAAGTGATTTATAAGCATTATTTTTAGACATGGCATATTAATCCTTACAAACAAAAGTTACTTTATCATAAAGACAATTTTATGAAGTTAAATTTTGCTTTTTAGAGTATGCTATTTGGACACATAGTTTAGGAAATAATGAAAAATTAAATGATAATTTAATTTATTTTAATTTCATTAATATTAATTGAAATATTTAATTTTATTTAAAAAATTAAAATAACACGGGTGAAACCGCGGGGCACAGCTAGTATTTTATATATACAAGAATTGCTCACATAATAGAATTAGATATAAACATAAAACAAATTATGACATCCGAAGACTCCATCCCGCATTTCTGTCGAGCCATTTGAAACTATTTAATTGATTATAGTGTACATCACTGAATGCGCTGATATAATCACGTATGCCAATAAAAAAATTTGTATCGCACCTGCTAACTAAAAGATCTTTTTTTCTATAAATAACTCTTAACAAATTAATGCATAGACAATTCGCATTTCACTAATAAAACATTTCTGCCTTCGTTTCAGTGCGACGACGACCCTCCGCACCCATACATGCAAACATTTGTTCTAAAGCCGCTTGGAGATTCGTTCTATGTACAGCACGACGTCTTTCGCCTCGGTATTCATGATATTGCTTAATTATAATTAAAAACAGAATGCATAGCGCATTTTATAAATAAATCTTAACTCAAAATGGAAATGCATTTCACATTTAAACAAATCTGTATAGATGGAGGAATAATCTGATGAGTTTAAATTAAAAAGCTGTTAAAGGTTTGTTGAGATTTATCACAATGTTTCATATTTAATAAATATCTCTCTGATTATGATTTCATCATATCGTTATCACAATAATCTGCTATTACTATGATGAACAAGTATAAATTTAAACTAATTAGTTTACTGGTAATTAGTTACTGGTATGATCACTATGCTATTTAAAATGCATCTAGTTTTGGTTATCTAGGTGTAAGTGCAGTTTACGAAATTCTAAAATATGTAGTTATTTGAAATATAATTATTTTGGCATAATTTTAAGCTTTAAACGTCGAATGGCTTGAGTGAAAATAAGCTCACCTTTTCATTTTTATGTATGTAGACATTTTATAATAAATACATTATAATTTTTATATAATTTGGGTTTACTTTTTAATCTTCTTAACACAATTTGAATTATAACGAATTAATATAAATCAGTTAGACTTTTTTATTAATGCTGTCCATGATTGCGATCTTCAAGTCAATTGTCTTTTACATAAGGATAGTGGAAGCTCCAAATGCTAAATGCAGTATTCAGCTTTTAGTTCCAGTTTGTTCTTGAGTCATTTCAAATTCTTGATAGACCTAATCATTTCAGCATAGGGCGGCTCGAGTTATTGACGATCAAGCTCTTTCCGATCGGCTTGATCTATTGGCTCTGCGTAGAGATGTTGGTTCACTCTGAATCTTCTACCGCATTTATCATGGGGAGTTTTCCGAGGAATTGTTTGGATTGATCCCAGTTGCTGAATTTCACCATCAGACATCGCGTCAGAATCGTAAATTCCATCCACACCACCAGAGTTCCACAACAGTATGTTTCTTAAGACACTTTCTGCCTTGCCCGACCACTCTGTGGAACCAGCTGTCGCCTAAGGTCTTCCCGAGCCGTTATGACTTTGTGACCTTCAAGAAGAGAGCTTATTCTTCCCTTAAAGGCAGGCAACGCATCTGCGAGCCCTCTGTTGTTGCGGATGTTTGTGGGCGGCGGTGATCACTTTCCATCAGGTGCGCCACCTGCCCGTTTGCCCCCTTTTTATAATAAAAAAGTAAATGATACCTAAAAGCAAAAAAGAAATTACACGGACATTTATTCAATATAGACATTGAAATGCACTGATAAGTACAGTATATCTATTATTGCAGTTGAAATTAAACTTCAAAGATACTGAAGACATTTGGAGAATGTAGTTAGTAGTAATTCAGTCTTTAATTGCCAGTATCATTATACCTGGTTCATATACTTATTTAATCAGTGCATAGCAACAGTAAGTTTCCTTAACTTGATGAAAATAAGTAAAATAGTTCCTTTGTTTAAATCGGGCTATAAAAGTATCTTGAAAATTATAGACCAATTTCCTGCAATCAATTTCGATTAATAAGATTTTCGACAAAATTGTGTTTATGCATCGAATAGAATCTACCATTGACGCTGGTGTAACTCTACTAAGGCACATACTTGGGGTTTGGGAGGAGTCACAGGATGCAATCAGTGTATTCTTTGGTCGCTTAATGGTCTTCGACTGTGATGATTACCTGCAGTACCTATGCTTATCCTTAACTTTGGTGTTTGTTGAAATATTTTCGTATTTTTAGTCTCATTCAACAAACCACACTATGGACAATGTAAATGGGGTAAATCTCTTCGGGAGTTAATATACGTTACATATTTTGTTAGGTGCTTTAGATAATAATATCGCGAATAAGCTTCACTGTGAGCCTTAAAGTAAAAAAAGGGATTCTAGGTTAACTTGGAAAGTAAAACATTATCTACATACAACACAACTTTATCCAAATCGTTAGTGCCGTTTCAGAGGAACTAATTGCATATACATACTTTACATGTATTGCTCACTTATTACATAATAGTACCTAATCGTAGATTCAAGTATGTATACTACATCTCTGATAGTAATAAATAAATAAAAAGTTACGTTGGATTTAGTAGAAAATTAATATAAAAACTCTTACGTGATATTCGACACGAATCGGAGATGTACCTACTTCACACTTTGCCGGTTTCTCATTTGGCATTCTTTATGCCTCATTCATACCTTTGCCACTTGCCACAAATATCATCGAACCTTTTATATCATTATTATGAATTCAATAATTTCATTTCGCTCGGAAGGATCGGTGGCAAGCCAAAGGCAAGCTAAACGCTCTAACCACACGTTTGAATATGAAATATGAATCATTTCATATAGTCTCGGCTAGCTTCATACATTCTATATGTTGCCGATAACATATAAATTACCTATATTTTCTTTTTGTTTGTTTATTAAACTCTATGCGTTTAATCTGAATAATTCACGCAATTGCAATGAAATTTTAGTGAGTTGTGCGCACACCCGAGAAGGTTTATTAGATATTAGTACCTACAACCAACTTACAAAAGATGGCGTGCAAGTAGTTTTATTTTCAAGACAATGGGAACGAAGTGCAAGCGCAAAAGCTAGTATTTTATAAAATGGTGGTGGTAACTAACAATTTTACAAGCACACCAGCATGAATTGGGTATGAATGACACAGATTCTTAAAATACCACTTCTTTAATGACTCTCTCGTACTGCATTAAAGTTCGAAGTTTCGAAGCATGGTAAGTGGAACGGCTTGTCTTATGAAAATGTTCACCCTTCACCACTGCAATCCACACTCGTGATGTTACGCTTTTGTAGAATTAAAAAACAAACATAGATGCTAAGACAATCATGTATTATAAATAGTCAAAAATTAACAAAAGAAAAACACTGAAAACAGGTACATTTTTTTACCAATCTCAGAATTCAAAACTCGCTCTTCCCTTTAAATCCTTAGACGCTATAAACACTTAACAAGTTTCGCATGCACTAATAAACGATATACACACACCTGGCCCCGGAAAAGTGTAGGGCCTAACTTGTCTAAGTGAATGACTAGGTTGCATTTAAGTGACACGTTCCTCGCAAGGCAGACCCGCCATTTGACTTGATATCTTCCATAACGGCTATATAATCCTTCCTTCTTATATTTATCAGTTTGGATGGTCGACCAGGTTCTATTATGTAAATCATCCGCTTCTATGATCCTCAATCATTTTCGAAACAATACAATATTATTTAATAATTAAAATTCGAGCTTCCTCGTTATTCAAACTTTACACACTACCTACAAATAGCTTTAAACTATTATTGCTTAACAAAGCTGTCTCTGTCAAAAACTTTTACCTTACAAATATAAATAACCTAAACGGACCTGATATAATATACTGTTGACCATAATTATCATAAAATTAAAACATTTTAATAAGCGATTTTTAATACATTTTTAAAACTGCTAAAAAGAACCGTAACAGTTATCGATAAATGATGAAGACTAAAAGGGCAGAGATCAAATAAAACATGGCAAGACCGTTAAGGTCACTTTTACAAAACATAATTTGTATGTTAGCCTCTGATTGATAGTACTGTTCTGTAAAACGAGAATAATACATAATTTATAAACTAAAAATTAGCACAACCATCAAAATCCGTTAAAATGATGCTTCATTTGACAAATCGAATAACTCCACTTTCTGAATTTTATAAATTTTTAAATTCACAACACTTTATTTAAACCTAACTGAATACACATTTTATTCTGATTATAATATATCATTAATAATATAATTTATAGGAATAAAAACATAATATATACTACTTTTCCATTTTATCTCAACTGTTTATTTTATGGAATTAATCAATTTAGCAAAATATGAGGTATTCATAATTCTGTCATAACTTCCAAGTTAGTTATCACAATGCAAAAATCGTATTGGTCAATATTTTAAACCAACAGCTTTGAACATACAGATGGTGGAAAGTCTAATTAGCCACTCCACCGTCGATATCTATGTACTTATATAAAAGGCAATGTCCTGACTAATTTAACATCGCCCAGCCTAATTTATCAAGGATAGAACTTTGAACTTTCGGGCAGATGTAAAATTTATATTGTAGACATTATTTAAGAAGGGTTATATCGAAATTCAATTCTTAAAGTGGTGGTAAAGTTTACATAGCAGATAATATTTTTTAATTACATTTATTTGAAACTTGGTACTAACAAATATCGACACAATGGCCATTATCAAATTTTTTTTCACTTATATGAAGAATTTCGAGATAAGAATTTGAATCTTATACTATTTTATAACCTATTTCATGTTATGTTTTTGAAAACAGCAGACATTATTGTTATGATGACGTCATTACCGGCATAAACATTTTATGACTTGAGCTTTTTCTTAAAAAAGAAAACTGTTAATGTTATCTGTTAATCGTCATACTCTGTGCTTGTGATCATACCACAGTGTATATACTAATGTTACCAAATACATAGTTACATATTTCGTAACTTTTGACCGTCTCGATTAGCATGTAAGTAATTTTTGTAAAAAACGCAATTTTCGTAACTTCTGAGGATATTAAGTTTATATTACTAATCGAAATATGATTTTCCAAAAAATTGGCTCGAAAGCGGCGACGTCATTACAAAATCTTCTACAAATTCAAACAAATATGACACTTAAATTAAATTAAAATATTGTCCTTCGGCATTTATTCTTTCATGATATATTTTAAGTTCCATACTATATTTAATTTTCGTTGAAAAAACAATTTCTCTTAATCTCAAATAATCATCTAGCATTATTGCCCTATTATATTTTGTTCACTTATAGATGTTCACATTAAGTTTAATAACAACAGTAATTGTTCCTAAAAGTTAAATTAAACTGAGCGATAAAACTGAGCTATATTAACTTGATAAATAAAGAGGTTTTTCAGTAAATATAAATATTATCAGAACAGTACTATAATGTATCAGTTTTCTCGTCTACTGATATCAATAGCGACGATAATTAAACATAACAAACGTAAGGAGTTAAATTAAACTGAGCAATAAAATTGTTTGAGCTATATTAACTTGTTAAATAAACAGATAGTTTTGGTAAAATATTAACAGAATAATACTAGATGTTTCAGTTTTCTCACCTAATGATATCAATAGCGACGATATATTAAAAAAAAAACTGTTATAAACCAGCTCAATATAACTTGAAGATTTATATACTACAAGCACTAATTCCGTTGTTCATTGTGTCACCTGAGTTTAGGATCTCCATTAATTTATTGTGGTAATGCTATTGTATGTTATAATATATATTTTTAATTAAATATCTTTGAATAATTTATTTGGTAAACTGTATATTATTATAAATTATGTCTTTAAAGCTTCTTTACTTAGGTTTTCGCTCACTGATATTTATGAATTAAATGCCTATGGAAATAAGCAAATTAAAATCTGAAGACATTATTTGCACATCATTATTTCTTTGTTCAAACAATATTAAATATATCAATGTGATTTATTTTTTATTTAAAATAAATTAAAAAATCTTATATAGATCAATGATCTAACACTATAGCGAGTTCTAGTTTTTTTTAATTATCCAAATATTCGAAGTAAAACTGATTCTGGGTTAACAATTAAGTTTGTAATTTGTTGTCCATCCATTTCATTAGAACAACATTGAACTCTTGGACTGTGCCAAAAATCGAAATGTTTTTTGGGTTTCATACAAATAATTACGTTTCCTGTAATTTAAAAACAAGTTTGTTACTAAACTGAACCTAATCACTTAATTAAACAGTTCGCGCTTGCTTAAAGATTTTCTATATAAATAGCATGGAAAAACCATTCCTTTCTGTTTTATAATACAACAAATTTAATACATAAAACAAAAGATCACGGTATGGTTTTGACAAAATGAAATCCTCTAAAAATATTACCGGAGACAGAGTCTCTATAATCAGTGACATTTTTTATACAACTGCTGAACACTCCTTAAACCGGTTTTAGCGACCCAGTCTCAGGAAATATTTAGTAGAGATAATTGATTGATTTTGTAGAGATTAATTCCTTAGAAAACCATATCACTATTTAAGTTATATAAATTACATTTGTCGAGTTATAAAAAAGGAAGGAAATAAATCTAAATGTAATTTAAAAAGGAAATTTTCTTTAAGCGAGCAGAAGCATTCCAATTAAGATAATAGGGCTCTCAATTTGGTAACAAACTTTTTTGAAGTTACAGATAATGTAATTTCCATACGGGAATTTAGTAAAAGGATAATAATAAATTAATTTGTATGCGTGATCTCGAAACGAGGACTTTCTTTTTATATAAAAAAATAAGTCAACCAGGCCTAAGCGACTTTTTTATATTTGTGTTTTAAGAATCAACAATCACCAGACATACATATAATAAAATATAGTAGGAACTATTTTTATGACTGGGTTATAAAATTAAAACTTTTAAGAACATAATCTATTACATCCGGGTGGCCTTTGTTTGTTTTGATACTAAATGGAGGTCTTACACTCAGGAATAAAAAGATAAGTTAGAAATGTGTTGTGTTTATGAACCGCCTTTCTTCCGACCGCGCGATCCGCCGAGTGCCACACCTCGTAACGAACGCATGGCCATTGCCCTATTGAAATGGCGTTGAGTCTTATGCTCTTCCACGTCTCCTCCATTGTCGACTGATGATAATATCACCAGCAGTACTCCCATTACCTGAAAATTATATATTCGAAATTAACTCCCATGTGAAGTGATAGTCGCAACTGACTTTGTATTTCAAATAAGAAGATAATAATGATGTACTCTGATATGCCTAAATTAGAATGATTCGAATTAGGGACGTAATGATATATAATTTAACCAAAACGATACCGCTTATTATAGTGAATAATCAACAATACCGATATTGAAAGTTTAGTAATAAATATAATAAATAATGAAGTATGTAAGCTCCTATACATTTTTACCCGATTGGTGGAGGATAAAGATTTATGGGTGGTTTTATGTGTCTTATCTTATGTGACTTGTCATTAAAAAAGATACGAGTTTTTTAATGATAAGTAGATAATTAATTTCAAAATTGATAACAATATAACGCTTAGTACAGACAGTAATGTCGCCGCTAGGACCATGTGCGGCTCTCTCGCCTGCAACGAAAAGGCAATAAGTATCCGTTGCATTGCGCGCTTTTCAAGTTGTTAAATGTCGGCTGATAAATATTCGGCGATACCGATCAGCCGATAATATTGGATCGGTATCGTTACATCCCTAATTTGAATTATTACATTTAAATTAAAGAATTACTTTAAAGAAATTCGTATTTAACCAACTAAAGTATGTTTTTTTATTCCCACGGAGTAAAATGCCATACTAAATCATCGGGTATGTTGAATGACATAAAATATTTCAATTAATACATAAAAACCCTTAATTCAGTATTCAAAAACGTAAACAATACGGTAGCACAACACTATTAATAGTATTAAGATAGAAGAGAACATAGTAGGCATGGTTGATAATACTGTATTTTTAGGCATCACACTAGATGTTAAATTACAATGGGGTCCTCACATTAAAACCTTGGCAGGGAAATTAAGCTCCGCTGCATACGCAGTGCGTAAGATTCGACAGTTAACTGATATTGCTACTCCTAGGCTGGTCTACTTCGCTTACTTCCACAGTTTAATGTCCTATGGCATTTTACTGTGGGGTTCAGCAGCTGAGGTAGATACCATATTTGTATTACAAAAACGGGCAGTTCGGGCAATTTATGATATGGGACCACGCGAATCATTGAGGATTAAATTTCAAGAATTTGGTATCTTAACTTTGCCTTCCCAATACATATTGGAAAATATAATGTATATTCGGAAAAATGAACATAATTTTGAACTTGTAACTAACACGCACAATTTCAATACTAGAAATAAATATAAAATAGTCATTCCGTCTTTTAGACTTAGTAAAACAAATAAAGGTTTTTTAGGTAATTGTGTTAGGTTCTATAATAAACTTCCTAAACACATTAGCGATTTGCCGGATAATAAATTCAAGAATCATGTTAAGCAGGTTTTGTTGTCGAAGGGGTATTATAGGGTGGCTGATTACGTGAATGATGGTGATGTCTGGATGTGATTCCCTCTCTGTACATCTACTGAAAATGATACTAACTGTATATAATTAAATACTATATAACCAGTTAAAAAAAAAAAAAAAAGATAATAAGATAAACCCAATCGAGTTTCTTGTCGGTTCTTCTTGATGGCTTGGATGTTTTCCGAACCGATGGTAGTGTTTTGACATTCATAAGTGCCTTCTTAGGGTCTAAATTGAATAAAAGATACATATTTTGATTTTACAAAAATAAATGTCACATTATTTTCAAATTTTGCATTAGTGATTATCAATTTACTCCGCGGGATTTAAAAACGCACTTTAGGGTACTTGTTGATTTATGTGTATATATTTAAACCAGCTGTGTTCATTTATTGTTAACTAATTATTAGTGCCCGCGGCTTCGCTAGCTTGGGCGACAGAAGAACATGTAATGCTTAAAAAACTATAGTTTCTTAAAACTTTAATAACCTTTTATTGAATGAAGATATTGATATATTTTTTTAGTAAACCACAAAAAAAAAGATCAAGTCTATGCAGTAGTTTTAGCGTGATGCGCGCACAACGGCAAACCTCAATCATTTCATCTATATAGATGTGTATTTGAGGTCATTACCGTTTGACAAAGTTTGTACGTACCAAACAAATAATGATAAGGAGTGTGTACACGTGCACCGAAGCTTCCGGTATATTCTCTATGTCTTTCAGCGCAGCGAGCGCTGGCTCGAAGTCCGGCTTCAAGTCCAGAGCGTGCTTGAGATGCATCGCCGCTTCCTGTATCAAAAATAAATTACGTGTTTTTAATACTTCGTAACATTTTAGTGTCGTGTTCCATTTTTTTTTTTCTTAAAATAGTCCCCATAGTTTTAAACTAAAAATAAAATTGTTGATGAGGAATTTGTTTAGAATGCTCGTAATACTGGACATTAAATTTATAATCTCGTTTTATGAAAGAACCACATTTTACAAATCAAACATTTTTTGATAGGAGAATCATTTTTTTTTTATTGTGTTATTATAATAAAAATTAGCTATGCACCACATTTTCTCCTATGTAGAAATTTTCAAAAAATCAAATTTCTCTCCACCACGCCCGCGCCTCCATGAGACCCATGTAGGCTATCGTTGTTTTCATATCCCGTATTTGCCCACAGCTTGTTAGATTGCTCGACGTACATTGTTACTGGTCCCGTCCTTAGGGTCTTAGCATGATGTTATATAGCCTTCCTTAATTAAAAGGCTATAAAAAGCAAAAGTAATTTTTCAAATCTGACTGTTAGTTTCAGAGATTAACGCATTCAAAACAAACAAAAAATAATCTCTTGAGTTTTATACAATACCATCTGTGCCTCACGGTTTCACCAGTGTAAATTTTATGCAACAAAAGCTCGCCTACGCTCCCGTGTACAATTTTTTATACTCGGTGTAAAACTATCGACATTTTTATGAGGAATTAATTAATTTTTAAAATATAATATAGCCTATATTACTCGCTGACACTGTAGCTTTAGACTGGTGAAAGAATTTTTAAAATAGGTCCAGTAGTTTTTGAGTTTGAGTTTTGAAAATAAACAAACAAAAAATCTAGTCTTTCTTCTTTATAATATTGGTATAGAAGTATATAATTAATGCGGGTAAATAAATATTATAACACAAAAGTATATTTTTTATGTATTGCTTTCTTTGAACGCTGAATTATCAAATAAAAAGTCTTTGATGACAATTTTACAAAAAGTACACGATATGTTTGAAAGTATTTGAGAAAGGTAAAGGTCATTCACCTGATAATGCCCATATGCTTTGAATATCTCGCCAAGTGTGAAATACTGTTGCCACACGCTGCGATCCGGCGACTGCACCTCGAGCGATCGCCGCGTCAGGAATATTGCGTCATCAAGGTATTGCAGTGTGAATAACACTCGTGCAAGATTAAGAAGAACCTGGTCAAAATTCAATTATAAAATCATTAAAAAGGAATTTAAAAAAATGCCGACTGCAACAACAACAAAAAACACTAGACAAAAAATATTTTTGCTTTTTATTTGATTCCCAGGCGTCCTTAAATATTATATAGCCTGTCACTCCCACAATTAAGACGAATCTAGCGACACATCGTGTGCTAAAATCCATCAAACCGTTTAAGGCGACAGAGCGTACCTACCAAAGAAATAGACATACATCCATCCATACATACGCTTCAAAAACCTAACCCTCCCTTTTCGCAGTCGGGTAAAAATATTCACAATTCTTCTTCTACTTCTCATATGGCAAGCGTTTTTATACATAATTAATTATACTAAAGTGGATAGATTTTTTTGTCTAATCTTTAGAGTTCATGCAAAACTTTAACAAGACAGTGGTTTTCTTGTTAAAACTGTCCAGAGAGTTTTTGTGGCAACTTAAAATTCATGCTTCTAGTTATTATTTATAATTCACTTCATTGTGTATAATAAAATATATATAACCAAGCTATATGTTTGTACCACGTCGGTGGCAAATTAGCGTACGGTCCGCCTGATGTTATGCGGTCACCGCAGCCTATGGACGACCCATGGCGTTGCCGACCCTTTTAAAACTTGTGCACAGTACCCTCTTGAAGAACCGTATATTGTAGTCCAATGGAAAAACATCAGCAGGGAGCTCATTCCACATCCGCATATCATATCACACACATCACGCAAAATGGGGACAAATACTTAAAATAATGAATTAAAATATAAACCACGACATGGCAGATTAAGTTCCCGCCAAAAACTCAATATTCACAATGGACAATAACTGAAAAAAGGATTGAAAGTAGAACAAATGCAGTAGAAATGAAAGCGCTAAGAGGTATGTTAGGAGAGAAATTGGGCGACAGGATAAGAAATAGTGTGATAAGAGAACTTTGTGGTGTGTTAGAAGATATAGTCACACGGAGTGAGAGAGGATGAATGAAATAACAATGACTGAACAAATTTATAAGGCGAGTGTCAACAGAAGCATTGAAAGAGGAAGGCCTAGACGAACGTTGCTCGATCAAATCGGGGAAGTTCTGAAGAAAGATCTGGGTCAAGAGTACTCTAAACCGACGAGCGTGCGTAAAAAAGATTGATGAATGTTGAAAAAGCGAAAGATGTATGCCAGGAGATCCTAGCATGTAGAAGGACGTGGTCTCTGCCTACCTCGTTAGGAGAGAAGCGTGATATATGCGTTTTCGTGTGTAATAATAAGTAATCAATTGGTGTGGCAGATTTTCTATCCTTCTCGGCAAAAATGGTGATAAACCCGTCTCATGGACGCTTTTGGTTAGTGTTCCTGGATCAGCCAATGTATATCCAGCTACCGAGAGACTTGCAGACCGTTATGACAGCAGCGATCGGTGATGGAGTGCCGATCTCTCGGTAGCCGCCACCGTCTTTTGATTGGAATATATTTACCATCAGACATATTCCAATCTCTTTGCCGTACTCGTATAAAAAAGTACTAAACAGTGGTTTTAATTGTTAGCCATAGAATAATATACGCTTTATTATTGGCCATTGCAAGCTTTTTTACGCATTTCTTGTTTTCATTAGTTACGAATTAAGAACCAGTGCTCTAAGTATTAGATATGTAAGCGCGAGAGTTGAATGCAGAGTTAAGGAATTCGATAGTGCAGTTACCTAATTAGAATTATTGCTGTCGTTAATGAGGATGTTGAAAAATTTCAACTATTTAAAAAATATATTTAATATTTACTTTTTTATTAACATAATAAAAAAAAACAAGGTAACAAGTTGTCAAACATTTTTTATCAATTATTTCACAAAGAGAAATCAAAATTTATTAATCATCAATTTCATTTTTCGCGATTTCCCGTACTTGGCGATGAATAAAAACATATTTTTGTATCAGAAGCTGATGGACTCGGATCAATCTATCTAAGAAGAGCCGCAACTTGAGAATTAACGCGATCAGTAAGTGTTCGATAGTTGTCACTCTCATCACTACAGTAAAAGCGCGTGCGGCGAGGCGTGCGGACGGCAGAGGGAGATGCTACCGCTCTTTACCCTGACTGCATTCACCTTGCGCGCTTACTTATATTTATTAAGCAAAAAAATTACTTCTGCATTGTACGGCGAAACAGCCAGAGCTCGTCGGAAACACTCAATCGACTGTCGAGTATCGCCTTTGATCCTCCAGAAGTTTCCAATCTGGTTGTAAAGTTGTACTGATTTTGGTTTCTCCCTTTTGGCCTTCTTTAACCGTTTTTCTAATGTGTTTATGTCAAACTCTGTAACTCCATTCTTCTTCTTTGTAAATATGAGGGCCACCTAGTTTAAATAACACGTCAAACAGGGTAATATAACATGGATGCTTAAAAATATAACAAATCATTTACCATATTACACACATCATAAATTAAATTGGAGCTAGACATAAAAATGCAAATACAAAAATCTAGAAACCTTTTACCTAATATTTATACTTGTTCTATGTGATTTAGAATAATTATTGTGATTACGATTATCTCTACAAATTATGGTTTCTGATTTCTGGACTTATTTTTGTTCTCGAGATCGAGAATTCTCAAATAATAATTCTCGGGAATACTTGAATGTTCGAGAAATTTCTACAACTATTTAAAGTTCGTGAAATTGATAATTTAAATGCAAAATAAAATTACGCTTATTATTAATCACAACAAACACATGAATGTGACAAAAAGGACAAAGTTCGGTAGAAACGACGTTTGGGGTAGTCGGTTTCACCGTAAAAAGAGCTGAGATCTAATGGGTTCCAACTCAAAGTTCCATAGCCTTTATAGTAGCACGGCATATTGACTGTACTGGCCCTGATGGTAAGCACAGTACAATCCAAACACAACGACGACGACCGAGATATCGTAATCCATCGACGGTCGCCGCTGTCAATGGATTACGATCTGCCTGCATAAATTTAACTAGATACGCGTAGTCTTGAAACGCGACACGGATATCTTCATAAACAATAATTCTGTAGTCCACGCAATCGTAGGCACAGCCAGTTTTGAATAAAAACATAAGTAGACCTTATTATATCAGCACATGTTAAAAAAATCTATTTACCTAAAAAATCATGATTGTTGGGAAATCGTGTTTATAGTATTGTAAGCTCGACATTTAATGGAAATTAAGAAATGTGTGTACACAACACAAATGTAAATGAGTTTAAATTATTCTCAAAAGAATACCCTTATAAGTGATATTAAAATACAACTTGCATTATTTATACATTTAAAGAACCATGAGCGATTAATAGTTTTATGATGATAAAAAATGCAAGTTAGTATTTAAAATACTTCAAGATACAACACTTATTATTACAGTTTATTATTGTATAAAAGATCTGTAAAATAAAATTTGTCATTTTGAGATATAATTCAGTATAATAGACAACAATTAGAAAAAGCCTCATGCATTATGGTACTCAAAAGTTCGAAGCATAGACAATAATGTTGCACTGTAGTGATGAACTTGTTAAAACACATTATTTTTTTGGATATTTTAATCAACAGATCTTTATTTGTTGGCATTTTGACGGATAATGTATGGAAAACCAGTCAAAATTTGAAAATTATTCCTCGAGTAAAGGTATCCGTAGATTGAAAAATTGGCCCTACATAAATAAATATCAGCATTTTTTTGCGCGATCAAAAAAAAATTGTTTTTACTGGGATAAAAGTATCCTATGTCTCAATCCTGTGTCCTCTGTTATGTGTAGTGACATTGACCTAAGAAAATAAAGATTGAGTATAGTTTATTTAAGACCTGTCTTACATGGTTTTAAGAAAGGTAGTGCCCAGAGATTTTTTTTTGGAAATTTCACTCTACTTGGTGCAGTCCGACTAGTAGAATACCTCCACTCTGAAGAAGATTACAGCCAAATAGCCCAGTGGTGTGTTCCTGCGGTAATAGGGTTTCCAGATCTCTTTGGGGTAGGGGGTTCAAGATCGGCAACCCGCTAGTGATAACTATGGTATTACAAGCATCCATAAGCTACGGTAACCGCTTACAATAAGGTGGGCCGTATGTTTATTTGCCACCTTTATCGTATAAAAAATATGTTAAATTCACATATTTATAAAATTATTAAATAGGAAACAAAAAACCCGGTACCGCAACAAAAAAAGCTTACAATTTTTTTTAATATTTTGCTTTTTCTCTGATTCCCAGATGTCGTACTTAAATATTAGGCTATAGCCTATGTCATTCCCACTATTATGACGAATCCAACGGCACCTCATACGCTAAAATCCATTAAGCCTTTAGCCTGCAGAGCGTGTTAAAGAAATAGAAATACATATGGTCAAAAAACATAACCCTCCTTTTTTGCAGTCAGGTAAAAAATTACAGGTAGAATGATTGGGTTACCAAACATATCTATCATTTACACTATTTTTATCTTCCAACACAGTAATTTGTTGAAGGTTCTTTTATTTTTCTGCAGTCCCTACTTTTCCATTGATATCAGTCTGGTAAATCTCTTTTAGCCTTCATACATATTATATGATTTTGGTCATATTTTTTATAACTCCTGTGTGTTGCATGATATTTATTAAAGGAAAGAGTCCACATTGTATTCCAATAGTACAAGTGTAAGGTTAAGTCTTTATATTTTACTGATATTGAAGAGATAAGATATTTAAATAAATATATTATGACTTCTTTACAATGTGTTTAAAATTGCTGCAGCATAAAAATATTTTTATTACACTGATAACTTTTTATGTCTCTCAAAACTGCTCCTGAGTTTAATATGTTTGTTAGTTACAGGTATTTGTTTTTTTTTATACAACCTTTAGGGTTTACTGGGAGCTGCATAATATTTTTTTCAACACACTTGCTCATAAAGTGGCTCTAATAACACCGCAATTAGGCACATAATGACACCTGTAATCAAACTGTGACTTTTTCATTGCTATTATTCACAAGTGAGTTATAGAGTATTTTTTTTATTGGTCGAGTTGCTTTGTTCTTAAAAAAGTTTTGATACAAAAAAGATAATGATCAATAGAACAAATAAATTAATGTACCTATTGCTTGCTCATTTCATACAACTTCGTATTTAAATAGATAATTTCAACTTGTACGTGTTTAATAAATAAAACTTTCACTCAAATAAAACTTTTGTTTTCTCTGTATTATAGAAAACTTTAAATTCCCCATTTTATACGTGGCTAAAACGCTATCTGCGGAAAGAAAAAAAAAAGAAACCTCATTTCTTTAGTCTATGGCCGATCGCCATTGTTAGATGCGCGCAAACTGATTAATTTTTCCCGCCATAGCGAAAAAAATTCACAACTCGTTCTCACTATTGAAATTTTAATTATTTATTAATTAAAATGTCTACAAGTACTGGTTATGAAGAAAATGATTTATGTTGTACACCGCCCGATATAAGATGTGAAGCCCATAACGTTATGCAAAGTTTACTACCTGAAAACTCCAAGGAAAAATGATTTTTTATTATTATTTTCTTCACAAGTGTGTTGAAAAACGTCGTATGATACACGTGTGTATTGGTGATTACCGTCCTCGGCTCTCTCAAGACCCTCACCTGACGGCTCGGGTCTCAATGGCGCCTCAGCGGTAATCACCAACATTACACACTTGTACCATAATGTACTATTATCAAATTAATATTTCAACCTGTTATACATACAGAAAGTGTATAGTTATAAATTGTATCTATACAATTCATAAAATTGAAAAGTCTGTAATTTCAAAATAATAGCTTTTAACTAAATGAATAAAGTATATAAGATACGTATAGTATATAAAAATAACATTTTTAAATATTTTGCCTGTCTGTTTGTTTCGGTAATCTCCGAAACGGATGGTCCGATTCTGACGGGACTTTCCACTGGAGCCGATATTATAAGAAGTAACTTGGACTAATTTTATTTTAGTAAAAGAATTAGGGTTCCTCGCAAATTAAATAAAACTGTTCACGGTGAATCAATTTGGGTGTGTAAATGGCTTACACTGAGTAAACCATAAGAGATATATCAAATTAATGTACTGCATAATTGTAGTCATTAAAAAGACCTTTAAAAAAGTTAGTGAGAGTATATGTCTATCTTCTAAGGAATACCTACAATAATGTCTTTAAAATATCCAGAAGCGGGTGCAGCAAGATTAGCGCGTGCGAAGCCGCATGCACATCTAGTTTCATATAAAAAATCAACCATGGTTGATGGATAAAGTTCAAGTTTTTTAATCCAGTTAAAAATTTAATGATTATAGATCTTTCATGTTACTTGGACTGGAGTCATAATAAAATAAAAATTCAGATCAAAAACATTAAAAAAAGGTTTCCATTTAGTATTGAAAAACAAAATATTATACAATTGTTAAACCAAATAAATATTTTTAATTGCATACAAAATATAATAAACTAGCTGTGTCCGCGGCTCTGTTTGCATGATTAAAAAAATTGTTTTACAGGGATAAAAAGTATTCTATATCTTAATCTGGGTTACAAACAATCTGTTTGTCAAATTTCATATGAATCCATTTTTGCATAATTAAGTGACAAACAAACAGACTTTTGTATTTATATACATATAGTTGTGCCCGCGCCTTTGCTCACGTGGGTGACAAAAGAACGCGTAATGGTTATAAAATTCATAGTTTCTTAAAACTTTAATAACTTGTTATTGAATGAAGATATTGTGATTTTTTTTTTATACGGGCCAAGTATCTAAGGACTAAAACAAAAACTATCCAGTAGTTTTTGCATGATGTGCACACAAAGGCAAACCTTAATAATTTTATTTACATAAAATATTAAGATGTAAATTGGATAACATAAAACAAATAGAAAAGCATCTCATATATGATATTATCTTATTTAACATTATTCACTCAGATATCTTCCACAAAGATTCAGTATAAAATAATAATACCTATATTGATTTTATAAAATCTAAATGAGTTTAATTACCTGTGGTTCAGGCACATTGGGATGTCTATGACGTCGTGCTACTCCAACCAAATTGTCATAGTATGTAAAATTCACAGATTTACCACAGTCTAAGTATTCATCGTCTGCATGGCCATTTACCTCTGATGGTGGTGTTTCATCATTATTTTCACCACCGGCCCTGTAGAGATCACATTAAAATGCAATTTCTGTATAGGCAGTGAAATTTGGATTTAATTTTGATCTAAAAAAAAGTGAAAATATCTGCAGCTTTTCTTCAAAATGATTCAACAAGTTTAAAAAAAGGATAAAAAAGTTGAAGGATTTCATTTGAAAGTCATTACAGTGCATAATGATGTATAGCTTCAGAATTTTATATCTCCAACTTTTTCCATTTCCCCACTTAAATAAAAATAGAAATAAATATATGTATGTACCTTTGCTGTTCATATATCTGGCAGTCTGTACAGAACATGTCAAAACCATGCTTAGTCCATGTGTTACCATAATACACAGTTGATGTTATTATATTGAATATAGGGTCCTCCTCATTCATTCTCTGTTTCTGAGTGTCATCCTAAAATAAACTTTACATTTTAAACTATATTTCTATTTAGAACTATTTTTGGATTTTTTTTTAAGTGAAAACTTCTGTAGTACCATTGTGATTTGAAATGCACTGAAACGAAAAAGCAACACTAAAAACAGACACAACACATACAACTGTAGGATTAAGCCCACAAGAGAATGAGATAAAATATACAGTGTAAACTCTTTATAACGTTATCCTTTATAACGATAAACTCCCTATAACGTTGAAGTGAGCCCAACTTGGTTGGTTTGCATTAAAACCCACATATTGAAACACTCTTTATAGCGATACGCCATTCTCTATTACGAAGAAATGTGTAGGAAGACGATTCCATCACATATCTAGATATGAATAGAATACATAAAATAATACAAAACAAGTACTGGCATAGCAAAAAACGTCAGACAAAGTTAGACTATATGTGTAAACAATCATTTATAAGCATTTATTATCTAAGACATACATATTAAAAATTCTTGTTAATTTGGTTGTTTTTTTGTTCACTCCATATAACGATAACTCTCTATAACTACAACAAATGCTCAGTCCCTTGAGTTTCGTTATAAAGAGTTTACACTGTATTATTATACATGGTGGTACATCCTGATTTTCATGACTATGAGCTTTGTCAAGTTGGCCTAGCTGTGTGAGACTTGTATGTACACTAGTCGTAGTACATAGTAGAGTCCCACTGATTTAGGATTTTTCAAAAGAGATTTCAAAGAAGATATTTTTATATTTTCTGAAGGTTTCAATTCCACTGCGTGTGAACTGCACACGTTTTTTAAAATTTATTTATTGGTTTAGCATTGTAGCCACAATCTTGTCTGATGTTAAGTGAAATGTGGCACAAGATAGTGCTAAGCTTAGTGGATAAATTGGCTATCAAGCTGCTGGAACACACCTATAGGTGCTTGGTAACAGATTTTCAACTTGCTGCTTGAATAGTGTATTATAACCAAATTTTCCATGAGAATAATTCACTGTCTACATATAAAATGTTTATTCAAGGCAAACCTGTTGTTAAGGCCTAGAAAGACTGGTCGAAAGGACAACGTGTACTTATAGGGACTTTAGTGCACTGATTATATAAATGATTTTAAGAATTCTGACTGACCTGAGTCAATGTTGTGCCGTCAACAATCTTATCCTCGTCCACATTCAATTTCCAAACGTTAGACGTGCGAGAATTAGTGACGATAATTTGAAATGAAAATATATACAGAGCTAAACACGATAAATATGGCAAATCCCACATTTTGTTCATTCAAAAAGAAACATGACATGAAATCTGTTCTATATTGTAATACAACACAATAACTTCTAAATAAAAAAGTGTACAATCTTCGTGGCAATAGTTTGTCGACAACTATTTATTTTATTCTACAATGTGACGATCGCAAGTAACATACATATTGTAAGTAACGCAATCACCGATCACAATCGCAATGAGAATTGAGAATGAAGTACTTTTTTTTTAATAGTACTTTTCGACTTCGCTGATTGATCATTGACATTAGTGACAGTTCTACCATAATTAGAGGTGTAACGAATATATTCGAAATAGGTACAAGTATTCTAATACGAGCCGCGAACTAATATATTATGATACACGTACCATATTAGTTATTAGTATCACGTAAGATATTAGTTAAATAGTAGGAATGCGATTCATGACCCGCGCGGCGAGTCACCGCAAAGTACCTCTCTGTTCGTTATAGCAGTGCGAGTCTTGCGAGTAAGCGAGATGACTACATGATTTGAAACTTCGAATAGAAACGAGCCCTGGCTACTGGTTTATTGTATGCGCAGCTATGTATGTATTGTATAGATATCATTATACACGTCTGGTTTCTTATAAAAAGTGCATGAGTTGGTAATACAGTACGCAAGCAATGAGAACAGAATCACTCTATTAGGCCCCGGTTTTACGAATATCACTGTATTAGCTAATACGGATATAAGTTATATTCATAGATTACTTTGTATTTTGTATTAAGTACCTACCTTATATTCGTATTTCGTACTATATTAGTGGTTCTTCCTTCAGTTCCTTGTAACTCGCTGCAATTGCATACATGTTATTGTACCTATATAATTTTGAGAATTTGAAAAGTAAATATTTATTATTTTGAGTTAATAATAAAATAACTAAAAAGTCACTGATATGACATTTTTAATTGAAATATGTAACAAAAAAAAAAAACTGAAAAATTAATAATTGTGGTACATCAGTAATTAAATGTAATATTTTTTTGAATAACATATAGAATATACCATAGATTTCAACGTTAATGATAGTCCTTGATTTGTTAACATAAAGGAAAATTTAATTAAGTTTTCATTTAGGTAATATAATAATAAATATTCACGACAAACTTTTATTTCATACTCATAACCTATAAGTAAGTAAGAATAGGTAAGTACGTTTAATATCAGTATTAGATTCAAGTAAGTAGCGATTAGCAAATATTAAATCGGTAACTATTATTTGACTAATATTCGGTTAAAGGTATGGTAACTTAATATTAGCTAACTAATAATTTCCAAAGTAGGTATAACTAAATAGGAGCCTATTAAAACACCTCTAATCATAATGTTGTCATATCTGAACCCTGATTAGGGATGAATTTAATTAAATGAAAATAGACGATTAAAATTAATAAAAAATATCATAGTATAAATTAACAAATTTATTTACTATTCAAACATTTCAATCGTTTTATGTCGTAGAAAAACGAAACTACTATTATCAGTTGCGCACGGCGAATTTCCGCAGAGTAGGAGCTTCGTCAATTGAAAAGAAGTAACTTTTGGTTCAATTATTCTGTCAACACCGTTCAAAAGGTCAAATCTGTCAAAAAATTAAAACCAAAACTTGAAATCATTATCTGAATTGTGTACTTTTGTCGTGTTTATTTCTATTATTTTACAACATTTTTCATTTAATCAAATATGAAAAAATGAAGTAATCATGAAGAAGGAACGCACTGGCGACAATTGTCGCCCATTTAAATTATAAGTATCATAAAAGATTGCTGTAATCCTATTTGTTGACTTCGTTTTGTGTTATATTTTATGGTTTTGTGTTTTCGTATTTACAGCTCATCAAATATTAAGTTTAACGGGAATAAGCTTTGAAAGGAGGAGTATTATAGTAAGAATGATTGATTGTAACTTATTAATTATTTTTATTATCGTCCTTTAATTGAATGTTTGTTTTTAGGGTTTTGTAGAACTGACCGTTGTGCCTCTGAAGGATAACTTACGGTATATACGTCTCAATGCGAAACAATCACGTATATATCGTGTCTGTTTGAATGATCAATATGAAGCAAACTTTCAGTATTGTGATCCTTTTCTGGATATATGCCAAACAGATCCTAACACGTAAGTTATGTTATAGTCAACTTCAATACATGGGACGTTATTTAGCATAAATGTTTTAATTCAAAAACATCAATCTAAAACAATATTTTTCTTGTTCTTAAACATGGGAAACAGTATGCTACGCCACGCAATTGTGCCAACTTAGTTCACTGCACTGGGTGTGTTAACACACTTATTCCAAATATGGTGGTGCATAGTGCACTTCAGTGCAGTGAGCCAGCAACAGCACAGCTCAGAGCCATGCTGCTATTCCAGTTAGCCGACTCATTCATTTCTCTAATTTGCTTGCCTTGCATACCATTTTGCTGTGCCATGGTGCAAATTGATTTAACTCAATGCACTGGCACAGTAAGCTGAGCTTGGGTTGGTGCTATGGATTTTTCTGATTTAGCCATTTTACTTCTTCCTAACTTGGCAACTAGTCCTCTTTATTGAAGACCATTATTGCCATTACTATCAATTGAATATATACTGTCATGTGCTATGATGATTTCAGTATTTTAATAAGATGGTTCTCCCTTGTTAGAGCTTTCTAGAGTTTTTGTGGCATCTCAGAATTGATGGCCCTTGATATTATTTCTAATCCACTTCACTTGTGCACAGTAACCAAGCTTTATTGTGCAAAATGCTACCTGTATTACACAATATAGTGTCAAAAAATACAAATTTATGAATAAAATACAAAAACAACTAACATGACAGCTTGAAATCCCACCAAAAACTCAACAATTTTTTTATTTCCAGGTGACTCATGCCCTAAGCTTACAAGAAATAAATGATCTTATTTTGTTTTGTATTCTAAATATTTGCTTAAGTATATACCTACTGAGTTTATAGTAGGATATTGCACAATGACTTAGTTTGTATTTATGCAACAGTTTAGAAATTAGTTTATATTAAAAAATAGAGGCCCTTTTTAACTGACTTCAAAAAGAGGAAGAGGTTCTCAATATGAATGTATATACAGAATAACTTTTTTTACGTGGGCATGGATGGCCAAATCCTAAACTATGAGGAATAGCAAAAAATACTTAAGAGTCTCAGGCCTGATTTTTATAAAAACTAAAATTGCACTATTGGATTTTAGAATAATCATTATTCATACTCAGGAATCGAATCAAAAAATGAAACACACTGTATTATTATTTATTACACCTTTTGATAGTGTTGCTAATAAGAATCAAATTTTGAGAAGTAATGACAAGGAAAACTAATGGAAAGAGCTCATTTTAATATAAACCATTTTATTTTTCTTATCCTGCCTACCTTCCTTAATAGGATAAGTAAAAGTAAAAATAGAAAGTGATATGAATTTAATTTAAAAAAAAAAAAGAATTTATTATGATAGTAAATTAATAATGATTCATATAATAAATGTAATTTATCATTAAGATAACTTAGTTTCTATGACTGACTATAAAAAGAAAATTTGGTGTTTCAGGAGGTCCTTGGAAGTGTTCAGCAAATATCACTTAGCTGCAGCCCAAAAGATTGATCCAGATCACAATTCTGGTGAACTTCATATTCAAGTACCAGATGAAGCGGCACATTTGGTAGGAGAAGGACGAGGTCTCCGCATTGGCATTGAGTTCTCGTTAGAATCACCACAGGGTGGCATGCATTTTGTAGTACCTGAAGGGGAGGGAAGTTTGGTTGAGGTAAAATATATGTTTAATCTATTATTGTGTACAACTCTACAATGAACTGAACTTTAACATTATAGAAACCCAATGCATGATACTATACTATTTCCATTTCTTTATTTTCTCGATGACAGTTCTAATTTGATAGTTGTAGTGTTGTGACCAAATAAATAATGATATCTATATTTACGACAGTGATGATTCATCAGATTTTGATTAAAATAAATAAATAAAGATTACATGTCCTTATAATTATTTCTAATTATTTCTTTCATTGAGGAGTACCTACCTATACCTACTTATTTTACAACAGCTTCGAAAATTTTGAAGAAGTTGGCATTATCAATCAATAATTAATATGTGTAACATTTTGTAATGAAATATAATATTAGTTAATAAATTTGTACAAAAGTATCCGACAGTAGTTTAGTTCCTTACATTTTGTAAAAAAATATTGGGTCTGTTATTGTGTTACGTTTATCGATATAGCTCTGTCCCTATCAGTTTCTCTGACTCTGGTATAACCTTGTACGTGTATAAAAGTCATATTTTTATAAAATAATGCATACATAATGTAAAAAAAGACGCTCCTTCAAGTTTTCACAGGATGTGTCATCGAGAAAATAAAGAAATGGAAATGGTATAGACCATTTTCTTGTACATGCCTGGTGTTCTATCACTTTGAAGTTGGTAATCAATCACTAGGAACTTATTTAATCGCTTCCCTTCTTGCAATTGCACTTTAGATGCATTCACCTTAAGCTAAGTGCTTACAATCTCTGGCTGCTTTATTACTTTATAATGCTAGAACAAGATTTTGTACATTTTTTGCCTTGGCATCACATTTCAATTTAACAATAATTCACCTAACAATATTATATTTTTTGTTGGTTTTGTTGTTTTAGAAATCTGCCCACATGTTCACCTATGGTCATTCAGCTCGTCTTTGGTTTCCCTGTGTAGACAGCTTTGCAGAGCCATGCACTTGGAAACTAGAATTTACTGTTGATGAGTGTCTGACAGCTGTCTCTTGTGGAGAATTAGTTGATGTTGTGTATACACCAGACCACAGGCGGAAAACATTCCATTATCTAGTTAACACACCAGCATGTGCACCGAATATTGCTCTAGCTATAGGGTAAGTAATAGGAATTACATCTATATATTAAGGAGAATTTGATATATTTATTTGTATAATATTGTTCTGCAATAAATTTAGTGGTTATTATTAGTGGTATTATTATTTAAAATTGTTACTACTTTAACTAATTCCACATTTCCTAATTTGAGATACAATTGCAGTTATTGTGTGGGATGAGTGATCTCAGGAATCTGTCATGTTTTGATTTTGATTTTTATTCGTAAGTTTTTTTTTTATCCTATATTATGTAGTTTTGGTGGCAATTTGATTATTGTGCACAATTGAAGTGAGTTATAAGTAATAACTAGAAGTATGAATTTTAAGTTGCCACAAAACTCCCAGAACAGTTTTAACAAAAACTCACCTTTTCTTGAAAAGTGTTGTTTGAAGTCTGAAAATTAGAAAAATATTCTATCCACATGACATTGGCAAAATTGTGTATGAACACATATTACCATTAAATAAGAAGGAGAATTACAATTATTATTTAATTCATATCATCTTATTTCTTCTTGTTCCTGTACCTCCTAAGTAGAGTTGGTACAACATTATTTATCTTATCTTCTTTTGGAGCAAATACCTTAGCCTAATATTTATTTCTTTATTATTTTATGTTATATCAGCTGCAATTATTATTATTATTATTTATTATAATTATCAAAACTATAACTTCTATCATAAGCTATAACTACAGATTGAAATATTGAAGTAGTAGTTGATAATTAATATTTTTGCAGCCCATTTGAGTCATATGTTGATCCATTCATGAATGAAGTGACACATTATTGTCTTCCGAATTTAATTCAAATATTAAAGAACACAGTGCGATACTTACATGAAGCATTTGAATACTATGAAGAGACATTGTCTACAAGATACCCATATCCTTGTTATAAACAGGTCTTTGTTGATGAGGTTAGTTAGACATCATGGTTTCTTACATTTAATTAAGGTTATCACTTATCACCTACATGGTACATCTTAAATGTACTTTTACATAAACACAATGGCTTAAAGTTATTTACGTGATACATAGGCAGCATCATTTTAATAACTTTTAAACGTCATGGTTTTGTAATAACGTATTTTTAGGTTATGAATATGTTAACAAATGAATTTATTGAAAAACGCAGATAGGTCACTGTCAATTATTTTGTGAACTATTTACAGACACAGGATGATGCAACAGCATATACAACAATGTCCATATTGAGTACACACCTTCTTCATTCAATAGCTATAATCGACCAGACTTATATAAGTCGGAAGGCGATGGCACAAGCAGTAGCGGAACAGTTTTTTGGCTGCTTCATAACTATGCAGAACTGGTCAGATTTGTGGCTTGCTAAAGGTATACCGGATTATCTTTGCGGATTATACTTAAAGAAGTGTTTTGGTAATAATGAATACAGATATAAGATCCATCAGGATTTGCAAGAGGTGAGACTTGTATATTTTTAGGTTTAAAATTTCTTGAACTGTGTGTCAGGATTAAATGCTACAAATAATTAATCATGAAATACATAATATATATTCATATTATATTATAATAAAAAAGTAAGTGTAAATGGGGAAGTTTAATTGTCGAAAGTGTATATAATATTCACTAAAAATGACAATAACTGTAAATAATACAGATATATATACGGTAAAAACAAAAACTATTATTAAAAAAAAAAACTAGATAAACCCAATCGAATTTCTTGCTGGTTCTTCTTGAAGACTGGGATATTTTCGGAACCAGTGGTAGTGTGTTGACGTTCATAAGAGCCTTCTTAAAACTTGAAACTCTTTTAAATTCGAAAACTATCAAAGTCTGTAGATATTAAACCAGAAGAAAGAATAGTGACCTCGTTTTGTATAAAGGTTCATTGTTTGACCATAATCTCATCTAATGTTAAGTGACGATGTGACCTAAGATAATAAGGCAGCGTATAGACAGGGCGAACAATCGCGAATGAAGGCTCTAAGTTGGCGTGGCCGATGAACATGGCACTCTATGGGACACAACAGCGACTGCGAGCAAGCGAGTGCGGGTTCAATCGGCAACGCCCACTCTGAGCCTTCGTTAGCTTTCATTCGCCATATCTGTACGCGACCTAATACGCTAAAACTAGAAGGAGATCTCTCACGTGTACCTACCGTAATACACTTATAGGTTCCTGGCGTCGCCATGACTTAGTAACGTATCATACCTACATAATTTCATGTATTTTTTTCTTTTTTGATATTTCTAGGTAGTTGGTTACGAAGAACAGTATGGTGGTATAATTCTAGATCCATGGCAGCCACCTGCCAGTGGAGCTCGTGTTGAACCTAACGACGTATTCTACTTTCCCGTACGTAATGTACACACGATGTCGCCTAAATATATTGAGGTAAGTATTAAATTAAGCACAATTTTAAATTTACCTAAAATACACTGAAATTACAAATTTTGTAAAATCTTACATGAGATATGGGGTCGGGTACAGTATGTACTATAATAATAATAACTTTATTGACTAATAATAAGTTACAATAGTATAGGGTTTATTTCTACGACATAATTTTTTTGTTCTATAATAATGAATAATAGGGATGGCATGGTCGTTTTGTGACCAAATCCTTTAATTAAATAAAGAGAAAAAAAAAATACTAGCGCCTGAACTAGGCCAAGTTTGTATTTAAAACTCTAAGTTTCTTCCCATGGGAAGATTATTGTTACTATATTATTAACATTAGCATAAAAAATATATTTCCATAATATGAATTTAACAAAGGTATTTTTTCCTTTTTAATTGTTCAAGAAAGTTGTTACTTGCTCTTGATGGACTTCCTCATGAGAAAAAACGTGTGCAGTTCATACGCAGCAGAAGTGAAACCTTTAGAAAACAAAAAAAATATCTTCTTTCAAATATCTTTAAAAAAAATCCTTAAACAGCGGACTCGAACTATCGGGCACTGTGTAGTGAACAGTGCGTACAATTCTGATTGTCTCTAAATTCTGTTTTTTTAGTGTCGCTTTTTCGTTTAATCGTGTTTCAAATCACAACGTTTACTAAAGAAGTTTTATTTCAAAAGTACTTAAATCAATTATTGTCGAAAACATAATTTTCAACTAATTGTCCATTGTTCGTTAATAGCTGGCAAACTAAGTTTTAAAATGATGATGTATGAATCATTAATTTTGATGAAGAATTAAGAGAGAACTAGTGATACCACAAAAACGCACATTTTTGTCTCTTTAATTAAAGTGACTTTTATGACTGGTGTATGCCAACCCCATTAGAACATACCCAAATTCTTCAAAATGTAACATGATTTTTACAGAAAATAAAATTACACTGAACTGTTACATAAATAAAAAGACTATATACTTCTATCCCTTATAATATAACTATTAACAATAAAGTTCTACAATATACGAGCCGAACCGGAATTCGGTTCTACTAGTATACCATGGATCGACTACATTTAACCCTAAACTTAAAATTAAAACACTTCTGCTTATTTCATTCCTAACACATTCTACCAATAAGTGTTGAATGAAAATCTTCAAAATTACACATTATAGCGCTCAATAACTTAAGTTTAGAAATAAGAATAAAAAACACCCACATGACAGACAAGATCACGTCAAAACCTGTCCATTACCGCGTGGGTTGTCTCGCTACAATGCCAGGGATTCTGACATTCTAAACTGGCAACTCAGTGATCCCTAGATATTAACATTAAATCATTCAGTTTGTTTTGTTCTTACCTATGCAGGTAATGCGTAAGAAGTCTCATTTAGTATTAAGAATGTTGGAACAACGCATTGGCCAAGAGCTGCTTCTTCAAGTATTCAACAAGCAACTCTCGCTCGCCACAAATGCAGCTAATACTAAAATCGGTAGCGGTCTGTGGGGTCATTTATTACTATCGACCAATCTGTTTGTCAAGGCCATATTCACAGTGACGGGTAAAGATATGGCGGTGTTCGTTGACCAATGGGTCAGAACTGGTGGTCACGCTAAGTTTCAGTTAACTTCAGTGTTCAATCGGAAGAGGTAAGTTATTGGATATATTGAAAAATAAAAACATCAATTTTTTTATCTATACACTGTATTTTTTCAAGATTTCGAATATTTCAGATATTTAATTTAGTGTACTATCAATTACTGAAGAATATAACTAAATTACCGTAAATTAAAATTGAGTGTACGCGTCGTAGTTTCGAAGGGTTCATGACCTCAAGAATATTTATTGGATGAACTTTAAGTAGATAGGGTTCAACTTGTAAGTAGGAGTTTAGGAGTTTTTGCGTGATGCGCGAACGGCAAACCTAAATCATTTCATGTATATTAATTACAAATGTTTACTAATAATATTTATAACTTGGATCACCTTTAATTTTTATATATAAGTTATTATTATTAGTTTTTTTTTTGTAGGAATACAGTGGAATTAGAAATTCGCCAAGATAGCGTTCACGATCGCGGTATACGTAAGTACGTAGGTCCGTTGCTAGTTCAACTCCAAGAGTTGGACGGTACATTCAAGCACACGTTGCAGATTGAGAACACGGTCGTCAAAGCGGATATCACCTGTCACAGTAAGAGCAGAAGAAATAAAAAGAAGAAAATTCCACTCTGTACTGGAGAAGAAGTTGACATGGATTTGTCTGCCATGGAGTAAGTTACTCATAAATTCAGATATTAACAAATATTAAAGTTTGGGAGTTAAATATACATGATTATTATATTACATGCTGAATAAGTTATAATACCAAACTTTTAAAACGACTTGTAAATTGTAATATTAGTGTTTTTTTAAAACGTGATAAATATTCGTTATTTTATTTTCATTGATGTTTGTTTTATAGTAGCACCGCAAATTGACGGTACTATCTCTGATGGTAAGCACAGTACAATCGAAACACAACGGTGACCACCGAGAGATCGACAATCCATCGACGGTCGCCGCTGTTATACCGGCCTGTGTAAATTTAACTGGATGTTACTGGCTGATCCCGAAACGCGACACGCAAAAGCGGTTCTCTATGGCAGACTTTTCAACACACGCATGGTGGTCGAGACCCAGTCGGGTAAAACAGCCCTACGATACCGCTATCGCAATTACCTCGTTCGTTACTCAACAGAAAAACCATTTGAACAACATATACAAAAATCACAATTAGGATTAGAAGGAAGCAATTTGTGTTATTTATTTTAACCCATAATATACTTAGTTAAAGGATGTGACTGACCCAAAAGTAGTATTGGGTGCCTGAAGAGTATTTTAAAATCACCGTGCATCAAAATTATAATAAGTTTTAGCATATTTCTTTATTGATTTTATGGTTTCAAAAAAAATTAAGCTTATCAAATGTACCTGTGAAATGTATAAAATACTAGTTGACTTTAATGGACACCGCCCCGCTCCTTAAGAGTCGTAGCGTAATGTTATATAGCCTATTTCTCAATAAATAGGCTATAAAATGCAAACATAATTGTTTCAAATATGACTGGTAGTTTCAAATATTAGCTTGTTCAAACGAACAACCAAAAAATAATATCTTGCCCTGTTTATAATATTATAATATAGATATGGCTTTTAAAATCAATTAGTAATCAACTAATAAAATCTTAATTGTTAGGGCTAGTGGGATTGTTTTTTGTTAAGTTGAACTAATATTGATAAACCCGTCATAGTAATCTATTTTGGATTGCCGTTGTTTTTAGATTTGCTTACCACCAGACAGAGTGGCATCACGGTGCTGTGCTACTCGTTGATGTAAATAAAAAACCTGACTGCAACAAAATACCTGACAATTTTTTTTTCTGTTTATGTTTGTTGTTTGATTCCCAGACGTCGTATTTAAATATTATATAACCTATATCACTCCCAGAGTTAATACAAATCTAAGGACACCTCGTATGCTAAAATCCAGCACGCCGTTTAGGCTATAGAACGTGCCAAAGAAATAGACATACATATATTCGCTCGAAAAACATAACCCTCGTTTTTCGCTGTCGCGTAAAAAGTGAGGGTTTGCTCATAATTGCAAATCTTTCATTGTAGTGACTCACCAGTCCTTTGGATTCGTCTCGACCCCGAGATGTCGCTCTTACGTAGCACCGTGATATCTCAACCGGACTATCAATGGCAGTATCAGCTAAGACACGAGCGTGACGTCACAGCACAAAGCGAGGCCATCGACGCATTGCACAACTACCCGGAACCTGCTACAAGGAAAGCTTTGACCGATACTATAGAGAATGAACAAACTTTTTATAAGATTCGATGCCGGGCAGCGCACTGTTTGACAAAGGTGAAATACACAGCTCACTTTTAATGATACCATTTCTTTTAGAAGTTATAAAAAATTGTGGGGGTAGTTGATGACAACCATGTTGTCGGGTTCTTGTATATATTTTCAATCGTTGGGTTAATTTTAATATCTCGATGTAGGATGCGTCAGTTCTTAGTTCGTATGTGGCGAGATAGATGTCGCTAGATCAATGTCGCCACAAAATGATGAGAGCGAATTTTTACGTTGCGCGCGCATAAGCCTACACCATGAAGTTGTTTCCCAAACCTTTTTTTTGTAGTGAAGATAGTCACAGTCAATATTATGTGACGGCGTGGTCAACTTCAATAGCACAGACCAGAGCTTCCCAGCGTCGAATCTCCGTGTAAATTTTGCGGCATTGTACTTCACACATGTCGCTATTTTTAAAAGAAGTGATATGGTTACACTTAAAACGGGAGACATCTCAAGTTAATTTCGTGTAAATTAAAAATCATTTTGATCATATCAAAGAAGTAGGTATAACTCTAAAGCGCGTATATACATACACACGCGCCCATTCTTTTACATAAATGTATTTCCTTCTTGTTACTTCTATTATGCTTTATAATTAGTCCGCAGATTTGGATGCGGAGCACTTTGATGTAAAAGAAGATATAACTTTGTTTAATAATAGGTAATAATTGTTTTAAACTATAATTGTTTGTTGACGGTCGTTTTCAATAACCTATCTATCCATTGTTTTAGTTACGACAGATAGACAAATATAAAACCCTTTGTCCTTACTTTTTTATAACTTAACAATTGATAGTTTTTCGTATCATCATAATATATACATATATCCTATAGCTTGAGTAGATAAGAAGGAAACCGATATCCGTCTTGTAAATCTGCTGCCAGGCCTATAGACGTTACCCGGCAGATACACTTGAGAGCTAATCTCTTGATGCTTAGCGTATTGCCATCTTGGGTGTCATCGACACTTAACATAGATGAGATTGTGGAACACTAAATCTATAAAGAATGAAAAGAAGTTATAATAATTGAGAACATATTTATGTTTGTTAGAGAGTATTATATTATATCTAAATTCAAGCATAATATTTATCAGATTGCATCTCTATTATGTGTAGAATATAATATAACGTTGCGTTTCTTATCAAAGGTACCGGGGGGTAAATTGAATTTTGTTATTTTAATTTTTATATGTATTGTGTTCATTTTTAGGTGGCAAATGCAATGATAAGTTCGTGGGCGGGACCACCGGCAATGCTGACAATATTCCGCAAAATGTTTGGATCGTTTGCAGCACCGCACATCATTAAACAGAACAATTTTGACAATTTGCAACATTACTTTTTGCAGAAAACTATTCCTGTAGCGATGGCAGGTAAATATATAACATGTTTCTATTTTCAAATTAAAAAAAAAATCTTATTCGAATTGCATGCAATGAAATAATAACTTAAAATTCTTTGTAAAGTGCAGAAAAGCGTGACTAATAACGGATTGAACGTTGAATAGTTGCAAGGAAAAATCTTGAGGAATAATGACAAAGCGTGCTGTATAAACCACAAAACATAGTGATTTGTCAGTTACTAATTGTGCCCCCCGGTTTAATTCTTATTAAACTCTCCTCCGCGCCGCTGTCCGTGTAACCTGTTGTTGTTCTCACTTCATGTAAATTTACTTGGCTTTCCAGTTTGCTTAGCGTTCATTATTACTGCTCTGCTCCTTGGAGTAGTAGCGTGAAGTTACACTGCGTATTATCTTCCTCAATAAATAAGCTATAAAAAGCAAAAAAGTATTTTTACAAATTTGATAGGTAGTTCCAGAATTACACACAAATTCATAAAAATCTCCAAATTTGTACAATAATTATAGGAAGTAAACCAATGGATTAATTTACATAGGTTTTTTTCATTGATATTATAAATGTTTTGTATTCACAATTTAGGTCTCCGAAACATTCACGGAATTTGTCCTCCCGAGGTTGTGAAATTCCTGCTGGACCTGTTCAAATACAATGATAACTCCAAGAACCATTACTCTGATAATTATTACAAAGCGTCACTTGTGGATGCGCTCGCGGCCACCATTACGCCTGTCATTTCAGTTCTACAACCTGTAAGTAAAACTTTTTGTTTGTAAAAGTTAAAATGAGTAAAACGTATTTTGAATTAAACTGTTGTTTCAAATTATTTTAAGGATAATTTCTGTAATCACAGTGTTTTTAATTTATATTTCACAATTAGTTTATATATAACTTATAATGTAAAAGTTTATATAGAAACAATATATTGGAATTTTTATTACAATAAATTATGAACAAAGACCTTCATACGCGCTTTAAATGAAACTTCTTTAATGCGCACTGGTGTTTTAATACGCTTTTTCTTTAGCACCACCATGACATTGTATCTTTTTTGAAATAAAAAAATGAATATCTATTTATTACTAATCGATTACAATAACGAAAATTATAAATTAAACATCTATGTTTAGGTTAATGATAAAATAGCAGTGACGTCACTCTGACCTCATCAAATGCATTCATTTACCTCTTATATAATTAAAGAAGAATCACATGCAATGAACATTTTCAGGGTGCACCAATAACAGCTGACTCGTTATCAGCAGACACAAGACTTGTTTTAGAAGAGATAACAAGATTGCTTAATTTAGAGAAAGTCCTTCCGTGTTACAAGAACACGGTGTCAGTGAGCTGTCTTCGCGCCATCCGCCGGCTGCAGCAGTGCGGGCACCTTCCGAGTATACCAACAATATTCCGAGCTTATGCCCAATATGGACAATATATTGGTATGTCTGAGTTGTAATTCATATTTTTGCTCTTCGAAATCATACTTTTATATTACTACTGTAGACACATAGGTGATGATAGTTTTTGTCTCAATTACAATTTAGAGTCGAAGACCTCGGCTTCTACGTTTTTTAGCAAGTAATGTTTTTATTAAAAACTATTATGCAATTATCAAGTGCTTGGCTAAAATTACGTATTGTTACGACCTGAACATAAAAAAGAATTATTCTATAAATATCTGGAAATGTCTAGAATCTGCTCGAAACATAGAGAATGTATTCGTAGGTACGTAAAGACATTGCAGATTACTCACACATTTCAAGGCTTATCAGTCTGATTGAGTTATCCAACAACTGATGGTCTAAAATATAATATTTTTGCTTTTTATCGATATCGTAAAGTTGAAGGTCTTCTTAGTGGATTCGACCGCGTCCTTTTATTTTGGTATATAAGCGAAGCGAGCTGTATTCCGTGCCAGGACAGTTCTGTTTTGGACATCGAAGTGGAAACAACAAGCTAAAAATTGGATAAATCTGCAAGAGGACCATAGAGAGAAATATTGTAAGTACGACCACAGTATAGTGATCATCTGTTATGTGAGTTTGTTTTAATTTTGTTTCACTGACTACGAATCAATTATTACGTAAAATGTAATAAAAACTGTTGTAAGTAATAATCTATGATGCTTGTCTACGGATAATCTATGATATGTGATTTATGTCGATGGAAGTTTGTACGATCATTGTAAGACATTTTCGGAACATAAAAAATACAATTTACTTGAAAATCCAGTTAATCTTTCATTGAACAATAAAACAAAAACGTCAATGAATTTATAGAAATATTCACGGCGTACTAAGATCTCGCCAAATAAACCTCGGATTTTTAGCTCTTGATATAGTATCAAAAACCCGTTCGATACTGGTAGTGTAAGGTCTAAAAAAATTATAAATGTGTTATTTTAGAGAAAATATTTTTTTACCATAATAAATATTGTGCACATAGATGTCCGTCTAGCGGCATTTGAATGTTTGGTCGACTTCGTGCGTGTGGATGGCAAGCCTGAGGACCTTTCTGCGTTGCTGACTACTGTAGAGAGCGACCCGGATCCCGGCGTGAGGCACGGGCTCGCGCGCTTTCTCGTCAACATGCCGCCGTTCGAAAGAGCCCAGAGACATCGACTCGATACGGAGGCTGTTGTGCACAGGTTTGTCTTGATTTATTATAATAATTCTTAATAAAAAAGAAATTTTAAAAACAAGATTTTCTTGAATGTTTCATTTGTACTAATTTTATTTTCGTATTCATGTCAGCGATCCCTTTCATTTATTACCCATATTATGAATAACAAAAAGACAGGTCCATCATCTTTGCGAGTCCGCCATACTGGCTTTTATGCATTGTCATCGAAACATTTAGTATACCTATGCCAAATTTCAACTCAATCTGTTGGGGATTACTGTTTAAAAATTCAGTTGCAAGATTCGACCCATACTAACAAAGCAAGTTACATAAAAGCTTGTAATGAATAAAATTGTAAAGTAACTATGCTTCGACAAAAATATGATGATTAGAATACAGTGATATGGAAGTTTAAGAAAGTTTGCATGACGTATCCATACAACGTAAATTGTTACGTTCTGCAAATTTTAATATAACCCAAAAACATACATTTGACATCTCTCATACAAGCTTTCTTATGATGAAAGTAGGATACAAAAAAGACAATGGCATTGCGACTCAATGTTGTTCTTGGTCTCTTACCCTAAAATAGGTCATTACTCTAAGATTTTTTTAAAATCATTAGTTTAATGATCTCGTGCACAAAATTTCGTTAAAATTGGCTGTGCCCGGACAAGCAGAAAACGAAGCTGGCACAAAATGTGGAAGCAAGAAATTACATGTACAGACAGAACTACAGATTCATTAATATAGATATTACTCGTACAGGTTATGGAATAATATAAACAGCCTATTGTCCAACGATGCGAGATTACGTTGCGATCTTGTGGATCTCTACTACACGTTATATGGACTGAAGAGGCCTATATGCGTACCGTTACCAGAAATACAAGCAATGATGAAACAAATGCACCACAAAGAACGCGAACGTCTGGAGAGGGAGAAAGAAAGAGAACGGGAGAAGGAAAAGGAAAGAGCGAGACTTGTGGAGGTCGATGCACAACCAGTTATCAAACAAGAGGTTGTTGATGTGAGTGCATTAATTATATATATTCCTATAATAGCTGGTGCCAGCGACTTTGTTCACATGAAAGTGCTTATAATGTCCCATGGGAACTACTTGTCAGGTTTCTACTAAAAGTATTGGTAAAAGATACCCTTTTATTTTCTTTCATTGTAATTTTTAGTACTGCTTATCCCATACAACAGCCTTTATGGTTCTGCGGGTTTATATTATATGAAATACTCTCGTTTGTTGAAACGGTTTGCGCGTCATCTATTGTACTATTGTGATACTAAGTTAGAATTTTTTTACGAAAGTGCCAACGGATTTTTGAGAGCTTGTTTTTTAAATAGATGTGAACACCTTTTCGTCGCTAAAAAATTGTCATTAATTACGAATTATTACTTAAATCACGATTCCGATTACAAATGTGAATCTTTATCCGACATTGAAGAATCTTTATTAATAATAATTTATCAATGACGGATGTAAGTGTGAACAGGCCGATAATGTTCGTTTTTAAATTTTTTAGGTAAAATATGAAGGCGATATTGGACCTGTAACAGATTCCGAGATACCAGCGCCCACGAAAATTGAAACCAAGGGTGAAACTGTTATCGACATTAATATGCTTCCTGTACCGATCTCAAATATAAAAGAGGAGGATGTTAAAGTCGACGTCACGACCGCACCTGCAGACGTGCCTGTAGTAAGAGTTTGCAGTGTATGTTATCTGTTTTACTATATTTACTTTGATTTGGCAACCGCCTGAGGAAGGGTTATACAACCGGCCTCGCACAGTGCTCGTCTATTCGATACTTGCACGCAAGCACACACACATCCACACACACACACACGTATATAATACAAGAATACAGATAGAAAAAGAGGGAGAGAAAGTAGCATGGAGTGGCCACAACGCTTTTTCCTTATATGACGCATTCTAAAAGTAAACTCCAACCGCAATCTGCGTTGAGAAACTTGGTTACAAAAAATGCTTTCACTAAAGCGCTTAACATCCAAGGCGCGTTACATATTATCGATTGTTCATTTGATTTTTGAACACGTTATTTTTATGTATTATATACCTATATGGGGACACAATCGAACCCACGACCTATCAACGCAATTATGAGGTTGTAGAGCTTATTATCGCTGCGCCATAAGGCTGTTCACGTTAGTCGATTTTTCGAACGGGTGAGGCGTGCTTAGTTTGTTCTTATCTATGCTAAGGGAATTCCTGTTGCATTTATAAATCTCAAATGCTTGAGGGAAGGTGGTGTCAATGTCAAGTTTTACACTGGTACGGTAAAATGATAGATCAAAGGCATATCAGTATAATTCAATGATATATTTTTAAACTAGGTATACAAATCAGAGCTCGTCCTTTTTTTCAACAGTCCGTCAATAAACGGACATCCTTTTGTGTACATATAAGATTTTGTACCGAATGGACGTTAGCTTCGAGTGCCGTTTCTCTAAATCAGTTTTGAAATAATTACCAAAGACATTATATGTGATAATGTCGAACAGTAAGAAAGATAATATGATTAGCGTACTATTTATAGAAGAAACAAAAAGAAACAGAAAAACGTAAAAAGCCATCGTGGGTACATCCTATATTATACGAGTTGTGTTCCATAGTACAGGTCTATTTTCGACCAATGATATTAAGAATTGTATGCCGATGTTGTCCATTATAAATTTTAATTAAAATACGCAGATAAACGGCAATTAATTTTGAGAAAACGGGCGATGCAACCGGTAGCGTCTACATACATACATACATAAATCACGCCTATATCTCAACGGGGTAGGCAGAGACCACGTCCTTCCACCTGCTACGTTTCTGGCATACCTCTTTCGCTTCTTCGACATTAATTAATCTTTTCATGCATGCTCGTCGGTTTAGAGTACTCTTGATCTGACCTTTCTTCAGAACGTCTCCGATTTGATCGATAAATGTTCGTCTAGGCCTTCCTCTTCCAACGATTCCTTTCATACTCGCATCATAAATTTGTTGTCATTCTTCTTTCATTCATCCTCTCAACATGCCCAAACCTTCTAAGCATCCCTTTCTCAATTCGTATGACTATGTCTTCTTTCACACCACAAAGCTCTCTTATCACACTATTTCTTATCCTGTCACTCAATTTCACTCCTAACATACCTCTTAGCGCTCTCATTTCTAATGCATTTATTTTACTTTCATGATTTTTCTGCCACACCTAGCTTTCACTTCCTTACATGAGTGTTGGAACCAACACTCCTCTATTCACAGCCAAACGAGCTTTCATAGAAATACTCTGGCTGCTCATAAAGGAGTGTAACGCCCCATTCACCATATTACCGGCATTTACTCTCCTTCCTATATCTCTCTCATACTTTCCATCCCTGGTAAACATCGATCTCAAGTATACAAACTCACCTACTTGCTCCAATTCATCCTCATCAATCCGGACACATACTTCTGTCAATGTTTTCTTCCTTTTCAAACACCAAAATTTTCGTCTTCTTTGCATTTACTTTCATTCCCTTTCTTTCCAAAGCCTCATTCATAATAGTCACCATCGCTTGCAAATCTTTAGCCGACGATGCAAGTAAAACTTGATTATCAGCGTAAAGAAGACATTTGACAAGTAACTCCTTCATTCTCATTCCACAATCATTCTCTTTCAAATCTGTTAGACAATTTCCATGAATAGGTTGAACAGCCATGGAAACGCTACACATCCCTGTCTGACACCCTTTTGGATATCAAACCATTCAGTGTATGCTCCATTTATTCTAACACAAGCATTGGAATCCTCATAGAGAGATTTCAATGCTTGTATCAGATCCCTGCCAACCCTATGCCTAGACAATGCCAACCACAACTCATTCCTCATCACTTTGTCATAGGCCTTTTCTAAATCCAAGAATGGACAAAATACTTTTTGGTTTGTTGCCAAATGTCTTTCAATTATGCACCTTAAGGAAAAGACCTGGTCCGTACGTCCCATACTCTTTCTAAATCCCGCTTGTACATCTCATATTCTATCATCTGTTTCTAACATAACTCTTTCAATTATTACCTTAGCATACAGTTTGCCGACAACACTGAGAAGGCTAATTCCGCGGTAATTTTTACAGTCTTGTTGTGACCCTTTTCGCTTGTATAACGGCACGATCACAGCCTTGCGCCAGTCTCCCGGTATCCGACTTTATCCAACACAAGTTGAAAAGGCAGTATAACTGACTTGCTACCACACCCTGTCCAGCCTTCAGCATTTTGACAGACACTTTATCATGCCCCGCAGCTTTACCAGATTTCATACTTTTTAATCCTTTCATAATCTCTTCCATACTGATGATGCTGTCAGGTTTACTTTCGTTCATTCCAAGAGCAGGTACTTCCAATGGCGCTAACATCTCTTCCCTTTCAAACAAATTTTCAAAATATTCCTTCCATCTCTTCAACACATATTCTTCTCCTTTTATAATACTTCCATCCTTGCTTCTGATTTTAGATAACTCTGAGTTTGTTGTCTTTCCTCGAGCTAATCTAATTGATTTCCAAAACACTTTAATATTGTCTCGAAAATTATCAGAGAGCCTTCTGTCAAACTCATCTTTCCGCTCTTTTTTCTTCGTACTGACCACATTTTTCACTAACCCTTTCATCGTTTTGTAAACCTATCTTGCCTTATCCACATCCTCTAATGTTGACCTTTGCACTCTTAGATTAGCCTCTGCGGCTAACCAATCCAGCCATGTTTTCTTCTTTCCATCCACAACTTTTTGCACCTCTGTATCCACCCATATATTTTTCTGTGTTCTTCCATTCCTTCTTTTAGCAACCCCACATACCTCACTTGCAACATCGACTACACCTTCCTTAAAATACTTCCATAAACATTCTATCTCACATTCTTCATTCAATTTAACAAATCGTTCTTTCAACTTTTTAATGTACTCGTCTTTCACTTTATCCTCTTGTAAATTTTCTACTTTTACACGTTCTAAATTAGATATTGATTCCACTACCCTATGTCGCCAACGTTTGAAAAGTCCTCTAATCCGTGACATCACTAGGAAGTGGTCTGTATCGATACCGACACCGCGATACGCCCGAGTATTCAGAACTTGTCCTTTCAATCTTTCATCGATGACCACAAAATCAATCATACTATTAAAACCACATTCAACCCTTGTGTACATATGAACTGTTTTATGAGTAAACATTGTGTTTGCTACTGAAAGATTCCATTCCAAACATACATCAAGCAATCTTTTACCATTTTCGTTAATCCTCTCATCACCAAAAATGCCTAAAACCTTTTCATACCCAACACGCTTCACACCTACCCATCCATTAAAGTCTCCCAGCATAATAATCCTTTCATTGTCCTTACACTTCTTTAGAACTTCTCTTAAACTTTCCCAGAACTCCTCACTTTCCTTTTTGGCTGCTGTAGAACCTCTGAAACTCAAATCCGTAGGTGCATACACACCTAGGACAAAAATACGGTTGAGCCCAACTTTTAGCCTTATCCAAAGGAGTTTAGGACTCACACATTCATACTCAATCATACAATCATTCATTCGCGCAGACAGAATGACACCGACACCCTGGCAGCCTCTTTTGGTGTTGGTTACTCCAGACCAATACGCCGTGCAGGGCCCATTATTTGTGGTATCACACCCCTTCCGCTTCGTCTCATTTACTCATAGCACATCAATTCTCCTCTCATACATCATTTGACATAATTCATTTATTTTTTCATTACATCCTCCTCTAACATTCAACGTAGCAAAGCGGCTTTCCACAGCCCGCTTTCCGCCCCCGTTGGAAACGAGATGTGATGGGTTGCGAACCGGTAGCGTCTACACAGATCAATACACTAATTGCACTCTCTTACGTGGATTGGTCGGTGTCCGTCACACCGAGGAGAGTCGGAGGTGTATCCGGCGAAGATTGTTCGCCGGACCGTTATCCTGTGTATGTACACACATTCATTATATCCCATACAATACTGCGAGTCCAGTAAAAACATGGTCCGTTGGTACCGATGAAAAAAAATAGAACGGTAACTAAGTAGTAATTTTTTTAGATTTCTCCATGTAGAACTGATCCTTATTACGTCGGCTTACAGTAAAAAAATGTCAATGTAATATGTTCGAAAAAACTTCAAAAGTACTAACAACATTATATTGACAACAGAAACATATATTTCATTCATATGCATAATAAATAAAAATACAACAAGACAATACTTGTCACCTGCATATAACTATTAATAACATACGATATACTTATATTTATACCATGTACTTTGTCCTAATGCATCTTTATGAACCAATATATATACGTAATTTGCTCGAATAAAACGTGGCAACAATAATTATTGGCTGCAGTTGTAACGATACTTGCTATATAAATTCGTATTTCCTTATCTACAAAAGAGCATACAGAATGACACGTGTTACGTCTCTTAGGAATGCGATGTTTAATAAGATTATATTATCCAAGTATTTACTTTGTTCGTTTACATAGTCAGTTTTTTTTTACATGTCGACACGTGACTATCTCCAAATATGATATCATGTCAAGGACATAAATTAGTTTCAAGTGGCAACACTTATTTTTACTTAATATATGTTGGCAACTCTGCGACGATCTCTTACTTCAATGGTTGCGTGGTGTGTGCACGTACATCGGTAAATCTAATAAAAGTGTACAATTACAAGGCCTTTCTCTTCTGACTTTTACATTGGTGCCGAAACTTCAGTCTAAATAATCCACGAAAAAGAAGCTATTTTTAGTAAGATTGAAAATTTTACATTGGCGTGCAACGTCCGCCATTTTGCATATTCGTGTACCTCCAAGCTCGCCACGCATCGGGAACCTGGCTTTTTACTGCTTGCTGCTATAATTGTGCTTGCATGTGGTTTTATAACGCGCACAATAACACATACGGTGGAACAAATAACCTCAATAATACAGATCATCAAGAAATCACTGCAATATGGAGATGGAACGCAAAAAAATTGTGGCGGCTCGAGGTCAGTGTAAAGCCTTTATTACACGATTACAAAAGTATATGGCAGGTGATGTGGAAAAATTCACCGTAGAAGACTTCCAGGTCAGAAGAGAGGCATTATTACAAAATTATACAAAATATCAAGAATTACAATTAGATTTACAATGTCTTGATGGCAGCGTAGACGAAGATGATGGCAACGTCGACCAAGATGATGGCAGCGTTGACGAAGATGATGACATCGAGGCCAAATATTTACAGCTCCTTGCTGCGTTAGAACGTCGCATTCATAACTCCAACCGAAGAACAGTGTCAAGTGAATCATCGTTGTGTCATAATACAAACCTACCAGTGTTAGATATACCTTACTTCGATGGTAAGGATGTAATAAATTTTAAAACATTTTTAGAAATGTTTACAGCAGTGATTCATAACAATCAAAAATTAGATTCCATACAAAAGCTATGTTTTTTGAAGAAGTATCTAAAGGGAGAGCCTCTTCAAATCATAGATAGTTTGCCCATCATTGGTAAGTCATATGAGTCAGCATTAGAGCTTTTAAATATTAGATATAACAACCCAGCCATATCAATAAGTACTCATGTAAATCATATAATAGACTTGCCAATATTACAGCGAAGCACTGCTATACAAATAAGAAACTTTGTTGCTAGTGTCAGGCAACATATTACATCATTAAATAATCTTGATCAACCCGTGTCACAGTGGGATTCCATACTTTCATGTATTTTGATTAGAAAGGTTGATTCATTAAGTGTCAGATTGTTTCATTCAGATAGAGATACCACAACTGTTATTAAGGTTGATGAGTTGCTGAGCTTTTTAGACAAGCGTGCCGCTTCATTAGAAGCCAGCCCTCCTTTGAATGATAAATCTTACAATAAAGTAAAATCAACTGTTAATTTTGTGACTACACACAAAGAAAATATAAATAAACAATGTACAATGTGCTCTCAAGGCCATAAATTATATAAATGTCCTAAATTCAATGCTCAGTCACCTCAAGAAAGAATTAAATTTGTTACAAAACATAAGCTATGTAAAATGTGTCTTAGTTTTCATACACAAATATGTAGATATAAGTTTAAATGTTCTATTTGTAATTCCAGCACACATAATGCGTTATTGCATCAGGCAGAAGAACAACAGTCTGAACCGAGAGCACATGTGGATGATCATAGTAAACAAGTAAATTTACACAGTATTTCTCAGCCAATCCTTTCTAAAAGTATTTTATTACCTACAGCTAAGATCTCAGTTATTGGAATTAATAATAAAAAATATGTAGTTAGGGCTCTACTGGACAGTGGAAGCCAAATATCATTTTGTACTACAGCATTAGCAAAACAGTTAGGACTACCACTAATTAATTATAATAAAAATATTTCAACTTTAGGTAGTATTCACAATACTTTCATTAATAAAGGTGTTAATTTGTGCATTGAATCTTTGGTTACAGATTTTAAATTAAACATCAATTGTTCAATTATAAATAAAATTACATCCAAGCTGCCACAAACACAGATTGATTTGAGTGGTTTTATAATTCCAAATCATGTTTCATTAGCTGATCATGATTTTCATATTCCAGGAGATGTGTCACTGCTGCTCGGCAGTGACATATTCTTCAAGGTCATACTGGATGGTAAGATTGAAGGTGGCCCCGCAGACCCAATCCTATTGAACACTCAGCTAGGATACATTGTCTCATCTACAGGCATGTCAACTTACAATACATCCATCGCTATGCATACAGTACTCGATCCTGAACTTGATCATTGTATCGGTCAATTTTGGGAGGCCGAAAAGGTACCAGATATTTATCATGAGTCGCTGCCAGAGAACGAGTATAGTGAAAAGGTATTTCAAGATAGCATTTCATTACAAAATAATACATTACAGGTCAAATATCCACTCAAGGTTAAATTACAGGACATTGACCCTTCCAATTCATTTACAATTGCTTTACAAAGATTATACAATTTAGAAAAAAGATTTACAAAGGATCCTTCCTATTACACATTATACAAACAATTTATACATGAATACATTAATTTAGGACATGCAAGGATAATTAATTTAAAACTTTGTGACCCTATAGATAAACTATTATTTTTTCTACCACATCATGGAGTGTTTAGACCTGAGAAACAAACGAATAAACTCAGAGTTGTATTTGATGGCAGCGCAAAGACCAAAAATGGTCTAAGCCTGAATGATTTTATGTGCAACGGATCTGTTATTCAGAATCCTCTATTTGATATTCTTCTTTTATTTCGTACATACAAATACACAATACAATGTGACATTCATCACATGTATAGATTAATAAAAATTCATCCTGAACATAGGTGTTTGCAAAATATTTTATGGCGTGAAGATAATGTCATGAATGTTTTACAGTTACAAACAGTAACCTACGGGTTAACTAGTTCTTCCTTCTTAGCTACTAGATGTCTTACTGAGCTAGCTAAGAGATACACAAATGATTATCCATTGGCAAGTGCTGCATTGCTGAATAACTCTTACATTGATGACATCCAGTGCGGTCACAGTACTTTCCAAGGTGCAATGCAGCTCAAAAGTGAACTTATTTCTCTTTTACAACTGGCTAATTTTAATTTACACAAGTGGGTTTCTAACAAACCAGAGTTGTTAATGGATATTCCAAAGGATAAGTTAGGTTTCAACCACAAAGATCTGGATCATAACAAGTCTATACACAAAATACTAGGCATATCATACGACGCACGTGACGATGTATTCCGACTGAGTGGGCAAGCAATAACACCTACCAAAATCCCAACCAAGAGAAGCATACTCAGTTCTATAAGTAGGTTGTTCGATCCGATGGGTCTAGCTGGCCCTATAGTCATGAAGGCTAAACTATTTTTACAAGAGTTGTGGTTAAGTAAATTAGATTGGGATACCCCTTTGCCCGTTCATTTGGTAAAGTTTTGGAGTAAATTTTATAAAAACATTGTCACCATGCCCGAAATTATCATTCCACGTTATGTGCAACTTACAGAGGCAAGTGATATTAGCTTAGTTGGTTATTGTGATGCGTCATCAAGTGGATATGGCTGTTGCATTTATATAAGGTTAAAAATTAATTGTAAATTCATTACATACCTGCTATGTTCTCGGTCCAGATTGAATGGTATCAATTCTAAGCTAACAATTCCTAAGTTAGAATTAAATGGTGCATTACTGTTATCAAAACTAATTTTTCATGTGTCTAAAGTTTTAAATATACAAAGTATATACTTATTTTGTGATTCAAAAATTGTACTTGGATGGTTAGAGGCAGCACCTGTAAAGCTCCCTGCTTACATAGGAAACCGTGTCAGAGAGATAAAAAAGTTGTGTCAAAATTCATCTTGGTATTTTACACCTGGAATATTCAATCCAGCAGATATTTTGTCTAGAGGATCTGATCCTGTAGATATTTTTGATAATTCACTATGGAAGCATGGACCTGACTATTTAGTAGATTGTAAAAATTTCAACTTTTATTAAGTAATATAGAAAAACCTTTCATAACTTGCAATGTACTTGACAACCTTCAATGTAATACAGTTTTGAACAATGAATCTATTCACCCTGTTTTTGAAAAATTTTCAAGTTTGTTTATGACTATACGTGTAATAGCTTATGTTTTAAAATTCATTAAAAAATGTAAAAAATTACAAATAAATTGTAAAAAAATCTCTGTTGGAGAGTATAGAGAAGCATTGAATACCATTATTCGAGGAATTCAGCATTACTACTTTGCAGAAGAAATAAAATGTATTTTAGTGAACAAAGATATTAAAACTTCTCTGAAATCTTTACATCCATTTATAGATATTAAAGGTCTCTGTCGTGTTGGAGGCAGGTTACACAATGCTGACGTAGATTATTCAAAGAAGTTTCCTGTTATTTTGCCAAAACATTGTCATATAACCAAACTGATTATCAGGCAAGAGCATTTGTCAACCATGCATGGTGGTTTAAAACTTGTATTGAGTAGTCTGTCTCAAAAATATTTTATTATAAACTCTGTGAGAGAAATTAAAAGTGTAATACATAAATGCATAATTTGTTGTAGATATAAAGCAGAGACTTCTAAACAACTAATGGGTTCTCTACCTTCAGCCCGAGTAAACCCTGCCCGGGTCTTTGAAAGGGTGGGCATGGACTATTGTGGACCCTTTATTATTAGGCAGTCCTCTAAGCGTAGGAGCATTACAACTAAAGGGTACGTTGCCCTATTTGTTTGCTTCGCCTCCAAGGCTGTTCACCTTGAAGTCGTATCTGACATGTCAACTGACACTTTCTTAGCAGCATTCAAAAGATTTATATCTCGCAGAGGAATACCATCAGAAGTTTATTGTGACAATGCCACCACTTTTAAAGGTGCTAACAATCAGCTTAATGATTTGTATAAATTACATAGTAGCAGGGAATTTCAAGATATAGTTCATAATTACAGTTTGCAAAAGGAGATTAAATTTCATTTCATACCAAAATATAGTCCAAATCACGGTGGCCTTTGGGAGGCAAGCGTGAAATCGGCTAAATTTCATTTAAAAAGAATATCTACATTTAAAATTTTTACATATGAACAATTTAGTACTATTATGATAGAAATAGAGGGTATTTTAAATTCACGTCCAATTTTTGCACTTACATTCCAAGATTCTAATGACTTTTCAACTTTAACACCGGGTCATTTTTTAATTGGCTGTCCTTTAACTGCAATTCCTCAGTCAGATCTTACTGAAATACCAACTAGCAGGCTACGCTTTTGGAGGTGTTGTGAACAAGTAAGGCAATGTTTTTGGAAGGTCTGGTCAAGGGATTATTTATCCACACTCAATCAAAGAACTAAGTGGATGAAGGACATGCCTAATATCAAGGAAGGTACTGTTGTTTTATTATTGAACATTAACACCCCTCCTCTTCATTGGCCCCTGGGCAGGGTCACAAAGACATTTTGTGGCAATGACAATAAAGTTAGAGTAGTGGAAGTGCAAACATCCAACCGTAAACTGCACACTAGAGCAGTATCAAAAATTGTTGTATTACCAATTGAGTAATTCATAAGCTATTATGGTTACATGTACCTACTTTACTATTTTTTGTTTGTTGAATATTGATTAGACTATGTAATTTTCCATTTGATAAAATATAATTTAAATACATTTTATGTGACACATTTCAGTCACTATTTTATATAAAACATTTTAGTTATTATTTCATTTAATACACTTCAGTTACTATTTTGTACATGTTACAGTAATGTAGTTATAATTTATTTTAATACATTTTCAATTTATAGTTATTTATGAATTCAGTTATTGTAGAGATTGCCATTTAGTAATTGCATTAATATTGTAATATTGTATGCGTTCCAAATTTGTAATTACATTAAATTCTGTTTGTTTGCATGGCTGCCCTGGCAGATTATGTCAAGGACATAAATTAGTTTCAAGTGGCAACACTTATTTTTACTTAATATATGTTGGCAACTCTGCGACGATCTCTTACTTCAATGGTTGTGTGGTGTGTGCACGTACATCGGTAAATCTAATAAAAGTGTACAATTACAAGGCCTTTCTCTTCTGACTTTTACATATCATAAGCAACTCTGTTCAACATTTGCAATAACTGTTATGATATCCATATTATTAGTAATCTATATTAATAAATCTGTAGTTCTGTCTGTTCAGTTTTGTCCGAATTTTCCGATGCGTGCTATTTGAACAATACTGATCACGAATATGCCATTAAATTTTTATTTGTGTCTTGTCTGTATGTATCTTGACCGATTATTATGAAGTTTTGTACACAGGATGCTTATGTCATTGGTCAATTGATGATAGGGTATAAGAAATTTGAATATTAGATACTTTTAGAAAAAGTAAAAAAAAAAAAATTTTTTTCTTGAATTATTTAAATTTTCTAGTATAAATGTCATTTCATCAATAAAATGGTCTATGAGAATTTTCAATAACTCTTTCAGGAATCGGAAAAATAAAGGATTTACAAAAATTTAAAATTTAATTAAATCTTAACCGATTTTGATTTTGATTTTTTTTTTAAACTTCCACTATGAGTAATTACATAATTGATGGGATATAACAATTGTCAATATTACTTCTAGAAATAATAAAAAAAAAATTGTACACGTGAAGCATACATCATACCATAACTGAGAGGCTATATTAATAATTAATAATACATTAGAAATCATAGAATAGAATATTAATATTTTCAACCGATTTTCATGAAAATTGTACCATCGTCTCTATTAAAACAATTATGTTATTATGTAAATACGAACTCAATTGGTCATGTCGTTCCGAAGATACATGTTCACTAACAGACGTATATAAATAAGATTTTTTATCTTCTACAATGGTTAACGATTTTGCAGAATGACACCAAACGTGAATTCATATCGGATAATGCGGTCGCTTTGCCCGGCATACCGGGTTCGTCAGGACCTATCGGCTTTGAACCGGGAATGTTCAAACATGATAAAGACGACATGGGAGCTCCTAAAGTAAGTACTTTTAAACATGTAAAAATAATAATTTATTTCATCATAAGTTAAAACGTCATATAGTTATATTTAAAATACTTATTAGTTTGCATAGTTACAAGTTGGTGTTGATATTACGAGTATAAGTGATAATATTAATACTACATATATATAAATGCATAGTATATACTGCTACATAAACAATTATTGATAATAATAGGTCTTTACCTATGAAATTGCCGTTCTGCAGTACTGGCTACTTCAAATCAAAATGATTTTTGTTTGGCTAAGAATTCTAATTTCAAATTAATTTTATTTTAAAAACATGGAATTATTTTTCCAAAAGTAGTCATTTGTTTATTGATTAGTGTTACATTTTCATCGCATTTCAATCTTTTTTGTCATCATGGATACGTTAAAAATTCGTGTAATTATGGAATATGAGTACCGTCGTGGCAGTAACGCGGCACAAGCGGCACGCAACTTCAACGACATTTACGGAGCTAACACTACAAACAAACGCACCACCTGTTATTGGTTTGCTCGCTTCCGTTCTGGGAATTTCGACCTGAAAAGTGAATCTCGCGGTCGTCCGAAAACTTTGGTCGACAATGACAAATTAAATTTATTTATTTATTTATTTTTGAACACTTACATAATAAACACTAAAACAAGTAAAGAAAAATAGACAAAGAACATTGCTTAGTGCTACTATAATTAAAAGTGTAGACAACATGATAAATAGAATATAGCGAGTAACAAGAAACAGACGAGAGATCAAATTAAAGGTAATAAACAACATAAATTCTAATAAATAATAAACTACTGGATCAAAATTTTTCTTCTAAGTGAGCAAAATATTTTTTGATTGCCGGAACGTCGTCATTTAAAATGTCTAGCTTGTTAGATTTATGGAGTATGTTAACAAGTCTTGTTATTCGCGCTATGGGAGCATTATGCCCCAAGTTTGAAACAACTCCTTCTGTTGCAAACAGATTAAAACTAGCTGGCCTTGGCAATTTTCTTGGAACAGTAAATGATAAAGACGATAAAAGATTCGGTGCCTCTATGGAGCCTTTAATCAACTTGGTGAGAAAAACAACGTCTAGCATGCGTCTTCGATTAGTTAATGTGCATATATTAAAGTGTTTCAGACGGTCGCCATAACTTTGCAGTTTCTTACCTAAGTAACAAGCATAAGTAAGATGCCATAGAAATCGCTTCTGTACTCGCTCCACTTTATTATTATAAACATCGTAGAAAGGATTCCATGCAGTACTACAGTATTCCATTATACTACGCACCAGCGCATTGTATAGTAAAATTTTTGTGCTTGGGGATTTGAAGTCCTTGCAGTTGCGCAGTACAAAACCTAGACGCCTGAATCCCCTTGAGACGATGTCATCTATGTGAATGTTTAAACGAAGTTTACTGTCCAGAATGATGCCCAAATCGCGGATATGAGACACATTTAAAAGTGTATTGTTTCCAATACTGTATATAGGTTGAATTGTATCTTTTTTTAGGGTAAAAAGGATGGAATAGCACTTTGAAACATTCAGGGCCATATCATTTGAAATACACCATTCACATAGCCTATTTAAGTCCTTCTGTATCAAAGATATATTCGGCCCAACTATCAACAGACCGGAAAAACCTAAGGTCGTCAGCATATAAAAAGTAGTCAGAATTAGTGAAGCACTTACCTATGTCATTAATAAAAATGTTAAAGAATAAAGGGCCTAGATGGGAGCCTTGAGGCACACCAGAACAAGCTGGAAACCAGGCAGAGGCATGGCCATTGACTACTACACTAGATTTTCTGTCTGATAAATAGGATGAGCACCAACTGAGCAAGGACTGGGCGATACCATGGGTAGAAAGCTTGTGAAGTAAAATGTCATGGTTCACTTTATCGAATGCCTTGCTGAAATCTGTGTAAATAGCACTAACTGAGAGACGGCGATCAAGAAAAGATGAAACATGATTGATAAAGGACACAAGAATCGTATTCGTAGATCGCAATTTCATAAACCCGTGTTGATGTATTGAAATAATGTTTTTAAAATGCCACGATAGAATAGGGTGTACCAGTTTTTCAAAAATTTTGGCGAACGTAGGTAAGATCGAGATGGGTCGATAATTTTTCACTAGTTCTTTACTGTCATTTTTATGTATAGGTACTACTAGAGCTTTCTTCCAAGTTTCAGGGAAAATACCACTTGACAATGACTTATTAAATAAAAGACAGAGTGGGTGCGCAAGAGCCTTTGCTGCCTTCACAGCAAAGATGGACGGTATACCATCCGAACCAGCGCCTTTAAATGGATTGAGTCTCTTTAGTATTTTTAGAACATTACAGTCTTTGAATTTAAGAGAAGTCAAATAGCTACTAGTAGTCTCAGGTGAACTCACCAATAAATTTGCTGAATGTGGACGAGTATTTTTGCTATATGCCAGAGAAAAATTCTGAGCAAAGAGATTACAAATATCTTTGCCATTGTAAGCTGACCGTGATCTAGATACATTTTATTTGGGTAGTGGCTCCGTCCCTTTCTTTTCTGTTTGACGAATGACCAGAATAATTTAGGGTTGGATCGTAGACTGCACTCCAGTTGGGTTAAATACGCTTTATAGCATGAGGACCTTAAAACTGATGATCTGTCTTTAGCGCGAACAAAAGACAGCCGATCGCGAGGATTATTGTTAAATTTACGTAGTTTTTTGTGGTATTTATATTTCTCACGTAAGGAATTTATGAGGTCACGAGAAAACCATACAGGGTACTTTTGAGACCGAGAAGATGCTGACTTGGGTACATGTTTGTCGATAATTACACGCAATTTAGCATAAAATATTGACAACATATCATTAACCGTAGATAAATCTTTGAATTCCCTCTCCCACGATATTTCATAAAGTTCTTTTAAGATAACCTCATAATTAGCTTTGTGAAAGCAAAAATGTGTACTATTGCAGGATTGTAGGCTAGTAAAGTCCCCAAGAAAAATAGAAAACTCAAAAGGCGGATGTAATGGATCAACTAAGGGAAGAGGGCAATCGTTCCCCACCAGATCAGATATGTCGACGTTGGAAAGCAGCAAATCAAGCGGTTTTCCTTTAATATTAACTAAGTTGTTGTACTGTCTCAAGTCATGGAGCACTATAAAATCGAGCAGGGTTTTTGTGTAAAGACTAGTGTTTGTTGTATTGCAAGGAGAGTCGCCGTTACCCGAAAAGTTCCAAGAAATCGAACTCAAATTGAAATCACCAATAAAGACAACATTCTCCATACTGTTACGTTCAAACGCTCGGTCAGCAGTCTCCAAGAACTCTTTTAGTACATGCCTCTGTATGGGAGGTGGTAAATATACTGCGCAAAGATGAAGTATTTTCTTTGCATCAGTCACCACTCTCACCCACAGATCCTCACACTTTGACTCTAAACACATAAGACGAGTAGACTCCAGATGCTTAGCGATAGCTATGAGAACTCCTCCTCCATTCTTTTTATTATGAAAACCACCGGTTTCTCTATCACGCCTATACACATTATAACGACTATCGAATAACTCTGAATCGAAGACGCTGCTATTAAGCCAAGTTTCAGTCAAAATAATAATGTCATAGTTATGACACACAATATTGTTGAAAAAATCTATAGTTTTTGTTTTTAAGCCTCTGACATTTTGGTAATAAAATTTAACCATTAGTTGAAAGCTAGACAAAGAACAAAACAGTTACAATAATAAACAAACCAAAAAATAATAATAATAAAAAAGAAAAAAAAAATATTACAAAGGTTTAAGCTAATTAATTAATTGAGTGTATTAAGAAATGTAAGATTTTTAATCAAGATATAACTAGAGTTTTCAGATTTTCTTACAAACACCTTGCCGTCACGTACCCAAACAAACTTGTACTGAAGCTCCTTCGCTTTACGTCGAGTGGCGGCATGCAACGACTTGGCTTCGGGAGTTAAATGTTCAGTAACATAAACAGGGCTCTTTTTGCTACCGATCCCTAGATGGCTAGTGTTGAGTTTCTCGGATGGATTATTCTTGTTATGTTTTGCAACGGAAGCCAGAAAGTTGTCGCGAAGTCGCTGACTTCCGAACTTAACCAGAATAGAGCGTGGTCTAGGACTCTTGTGATCAAGCTTAGCAATTCGACTACAATAATGAACATCGGATTCAGCCAGAGAACACTTAACAACCTTAGCAACTTGCTGTACTGTGTTATAAATATTCTCAGACTTGTATTCAGGTATGCACTGTATTTCAACGTTAGTTTTGCGTGATAAAATCTCCAACTGTTGCAATCGATATGATTGATCCAGAGTTAAGGCACGGATCGTCTCGTTATACTTTTCCAATGTATCTATTAAAGGCGATTGTGGAAGCTGATGATACACAATCTACGGCTGAATTAGTAGCAGCTTTCGACGTTAGCGTCAAAACAATATTGGTCCATTTGCGTCAAATTGGCAAGATAAAAAAGCTTGACAAATGGGTGCCCCACGAACTCAATGATCGCCACCGCAAAGTACGCGTCGAGACGTGCCTTGCACTGCTCAACAGACACACAAATGAAGGAATTTTGGAACCGCATTGTTACCTGCGATGTAAATGGATTCTGTTTGATAACCGCAAGCGCTCAGCAAGTTGGTTAGATCCTGGTTCAGCACCTAAACAATGCCCTAAACGAAAACTTACCCCTAGAAAAGTGATGGTCACTGTTTGGTGGTCTAGCGCCGGTGTGATTCATCACAGCTTTTTACCAAACGGGGTGAGCATTACTGCAGATGTGTACTGTGAAAAACTGAACACAATGATGGAGAAGCTGGCACATCTCCAACTAGCATTGGTCAATCGCTCGTCTCCGCTGCTCCTGCACGACAACGCGCGACCTCATACTGCACAGCAGACGGTCTCCAAGTTGCAAGAACTGGGGTTGGAAGTTCTCCGTCATCCGCCCTACTTATCAGACCTTGCGCCTACAGACTACTACTTTTTCCAGAATTTGGATAATTCCTTTGCGGGAAAAAAATTCAATACCCGAGAGGCAGTACAAAATGCCTTTGAAGAATTTGTTGCCTTGCGTCCAGCTGATTTCTTTAAGAAGGGCATCAATAAACTGCCACTGCGCTGACAAAGATGCATTAATTGCATGGGTGATTACTTCGATTAATACAAATAAAAAATACATGAAATTTCTTTAATTTTAAATTAAATTTTTTCATACAAAACGGCAATTTCATAGGTAAAGACCTAATACATACAATACATTTGTCGAAAATAATTACGATATTATCGAAATTAATAATAATGGTACGATTTTGATTAGTTTAAGATAGTCATCATTTCAGTCAAACCCACTTACTTATTTCAATTTCAGAAATATTTGATGTTACACGTAGCCACAAACAGACAATTTATGTTTTTAACGGACTTCCAACAAAATACTCACTCAATTCGAATGTTTATTTTTTTATGGATGTTCGTTCAGATATAACTTCTTTGTTTATGAACCGATTTGGATGATTCTTTTTTTGTTGGATAGGGGTCCTCCTCAAGGGTGGTCCCATTTCAAATTCATTGAATTTTTGGACCTTCAATTTCGTAGATATACAAGGAAACTCTTTAAAATAATTGAACTTGGTTTTCTTTTTTTGTTAAAAATTGTCTTGTAGTTTTTCTGTTTTAAACTTTTATGATTAAGGTGTGCCCAAAACTTTATTTTTATCTTGGAAATATTATTTGGTTTCCTAACGTCATTTAAGTACTGAAAATTAACTGCACCATGTGCTGAAATTGGAAAATGGTTTTACGATTATCGATATTTTTAAAGCTACGTATTATCGATAAAGCAATCAATCATACTTTAAAACAATTGAGGAGTATGTAAGCTGTGTTAATGAAATAACACAAATATACTATGACAGCAATTGAGATCGCAATCGAATGAAAACCAGCGCTCGAGAACTCACCCCCTCCAGCATATAATGTGCTGACTCGAGGCCCATTTGGTACATACACATGACAACAATAAACACTAACAATAGGATATACAACAGGATGAAATCTTTAGGTTTTAATTAATTTTCTTATTAAGCTTATTTTACTTTCATGTGTGTAAAAAATAAAAGTATTTGTTTCTTTTAATCCGGAATAGTTGACATCCCCTCGGCTTTTGCACACATATTGAGTACGTAACACCAAACAACAAGTTGACGGCATATTTATTCGTCCGGTTAATTGTACTAGGTTACGTGTGGCTGCAGTGAAAATATAGGTATTACTAAAAAAAAGATTCAAAATAAAATAAAAAATAACTATTAATAAATTAAATGTTTAAACAGGACTCGATTAACTCGGAGTATTGTTTATTTTTATTTTAGTCTACTTTTGTTTTAAGGACCATAGAATGTAACGCAGTACGTAGTAAGAAAAAAATACTGTAGGTATCAGAGTAAGTTATTCAGGATTTTGTTGTGCATTTCTTTATAATGTTACGACCTGTTACAACCCGATTAAAAAGATAGAAAAAATCCTGTTCCCGAAATATCTCGAAGCAACTAGAAATTTCTCAGGACATCGAAATAATGTTCTCGTCGTAAACAACCGCGGCGCATGTTTGTGTACACACATGTATAGGGCTTATCGCCTCGATTACGTCATTGAGTAGGCATTGAAAGTAAACATCAAGAAAAGTCGCGACGCCTCACAATGTTTCTGCGGTCGTTTAGTGTAGGTATATAGGCGACTCAGGCGCGGCACCGAGGTAGTTCAGTTTTGAATTATAAAGCGATAAAAGGAATCGAAACCACAGTGTAATAAATAAGTGTTGTGAGTTCGTGTAATTTCGTGTAATAACTGTGTGAAGTTCAAATAAATCTTCTTCACGTCAATCAACGGCATTGTTAATACCCACGGGTATAAGAATAACATTATCTTGTTTAATTATAACTTATAGTCGAAATGCATGTTTTAAGTTATGTAAAAATTAGAAATTTGGTATTATTTTCCATTCTATAGATAAGCGTCATGCATCCTTTCTTATGATGAACTTAATAATTAAAAACTTAATGTAAAAAGGTGCAAGTAGGTGTTGTCATCTGTGTTTCTATAATTCAGTAGGCATGTGGGTTATCAGGCGAGATAATTTTAATTACCGCTAAATGTTGAGTAAACTGATTGTTATTACGTCAAATTAACTTCAGCGTTATGAAATACTTGCACGGTCTTTTATCGTATAAGTTATCGCGTTTGTTATCTTTGAAGTTATCGCATATTATATTATTTGCATTTTACTTTTTTAATATATACATAAGTATTCTTTGATAAGCACCACGTTAATTGTCTTTGATTGTATTAGTATTTTTAGTTTTAGTACTTTTGTATTATTAAACTAGCGGTGTCCCGCGGTTTGACATACGTTTATAACGCAGGATTATATTCGTCTCGTACTTTTATTTTCACTTATATTATTGGCAATTCTTTTAGTCTATTAATTGAGGAATAGACATAAACTTTATGAAAATCGGTTGACAATTAATAAACGTTTATTTTTTTACGTTTTCCACAAGTATTCTTATAGCCTATCGATTATGGAAAGACACATTATACTTCCCGGGTATATTATTTCATACAAAGCCGTTTTTGATGACATTTGATGAAAATTTATGTCATAAAATAAAATAAATGAAGGAGAAGGTTACATAACTTAGGTAACTAAACAGCTGATATATACATTTAGATAACACCCAGACGTAACTGACAATTATAATGTCTACCCTATCTATGCATATGCATATGCATATCTTAAATAACGGTCTCACCTGATTTGTTTTGAGGATTCTTACGATGACTAAATGAAAATGATAAGGTACATATTATGTAATATTGCACAATGTATAAACAAATTAAAGGCATCCAATTATTTTTTGTGGAATCGTGAGTAACGATTATTTTTATATGTCCAGTTTCCTATCTTTGAATCGTCATTCCAGCATAAATTAAACATTTTTTACATTACTTATGCCTTTATTATTTCGAATAGCTTTAGACACCATAGGTTCTTAAAGTTATGAGGCCCGCTGCCCATTTTGCGAATACATATTTTCTAGCGCCCCCAAATAACCGAATTTAATAAAAACTTGATTGCTACAGATGGCACGTGGCATGACGTAACATACGTACTAAGGAGGATATAATAAATATAACAAAAAATGTATAGGAATAAAGAAAGCAAGTAATGATGAATTTATAGTAGTCATTTAACTATAATTGGAAATACAGGAGATACTAATTCCGTGGAACTGCCGAAATACGTATCTTTTTTTTAATTTAAAACCAGTCTGCCTTAATGCCCCCTATTTATTTTTTCTCCGAGCTTTATATTATACCGCCCCCACGATACCTCCAGTGCTCACAAAGGAGCTTTATCGTGCACTTTGAGAAAGATGCCTGTAGAAGACCTACATAATTACAGATAAATTATTAATATAAATTAACAGGTATATTTATTTATGACTGGACTATTTACTTGTTGGAATTTATTTTATATAAATTACCAATATAAATGTATAAATGAATGACAAAGAAATAAATAATTTTATATATAATAAATAAGTATAATTAATTAGCTAAGTCAATCTAAACGTCGAAGTACTGTTTTGAAAAATAATTGTACCTAATAATTTTCCATACCCTATTCAGAGCCCATGTATATGGTTAATTTAGCATATAGAAATGTAAAATGTACTTACATGACCACAAATAAATAATAATAATAGAAATATAATAACAATAATAATAATAGAACAGTATTAGGTAGTAAAAATTTATGATCTTTACTCTCGATTTTAATACGAATTAAATAATTATTCATTTGTTCTAGTTAAACCCGATTTAAATATTTATTGCGAAACTTTCATGGGACCCCTATTAAAACGAAAATATTTGGTGTTAATTTAAATGATTTTTTTTTTCCATGATTAGTTTTAGCAATTACTTCTAGGTTATCTTGACATTTTATAAAGAGTGATCAGGTAATTTTCTTTATAGTTCATTTTAAGTTACTTTTTCAGGCAAAGAAAAAGAAGAAGGAAAAGAAAAAGCACAAACACAAACACAAGCACAAGCATAGCAGTAAAGAGAAGTCGTCTTTCAAGGATAAAGATCATAATTATAAAGATAAATCTCTACCACCTATGCCGCCGCAATCTACCACGGACCACTTTGAAGATAAAAGAAGAAACCCGCGAGACTCTTAGCTCTTTCAGCTCGAGCCAAAGTCCTTCAGATGACGTGATGTCGATGCCGAGCAATATGAGCTTTTAGTTTAGGTTTTATTAGTAAGGAAAATATTAAGGTTTTAGTGAAACCGTAATTATAAGAAATTAAACGTTTATGATTCGATATTTCTTTTTTTACTTTAAACCTTAGCAGTACATAACATACCTAGTATTTAGAAACACAAAAGTAGAAAACGGTGTACGTAACATTTTTAGTGTTGACATACATACCACAAGAAAAAAAAAACATGTGTGCAGATCACATGCCGTAGAAATTTTCAGAAAACATAAAAATATATTCTTAAAAATCTCTTTATAAAAATCAGCGGGACTTGAACTATCGACCATTGTTAATTGTACATACAAAAGTGCGTACAAGTTTAGACGTCACGCGGCTAGGCCAATTCGACGACGATCATAGTCGTGAAAATCAGGGCTTACATTAACTGGGCATAATATATTCTATAGCACTCTCTCGCTGGCTAAATCTTTATAGATGTGTTTGTTTCATTCTAGTGTCGCTTTTTCGTTTCATAGAGTTTCAAATTGCAACGGGGCTTTAGTTTAGTTTAGTTTTCACTTCAAAGTGATATGTGTGCAGATCACATGCCGTAGAAATTTTCAGAAAACATAAAAATATATTCTTTAAAATCTCTTTATAAAAATCAGTGGGACTTGAACTATCGACCATTGTTAATTGTACATACAAAAGTGCGTACAAGTTTAGACGTCACGCGGCTAGGCCAATTCGACGACGATCATAGTCGTGAAAATTAGGGCTTACATTAACCAGGACATAATATATTCTATAGTACTCTCTCGCTGGCTAAATCTTATAGATGTGTTTGTTTCATTCTAGTGTCGCTTTTTCGTTTCATAGAGTTTCAAATTGCAACGGGGCTTTAGTTTAGTTTAGTTTTCACTTCAAAGTGATATAAATTGTTATGGTCGTTTTTAAGGTACTCACTTAAGTATATTAGATTATTCTATTGGGATGATCCGCACTAATATCTTTACACTTCTACACTATGATGGTAAGCGATAGACCTAGATCTAGTCTTTTTGGCTTTCAAGTGCGAATGCCGGAAAACTTCGATATGGGCTTAGAGGGAGATTTTTGAACTTGACGTTGGTAGTTAGTCGACTGCTGGAAAATGTTCTACTACCACGAAATCATGGTTTGAATTTGCGGACATCAGATCTTTATCCCGCCTGCCTTTAAACTTGACCACCACCGACTGATCCCACTTATCATCTAATTGCGTAAACACTAATGTATACTTATAATAAATGAGTAAACAGTCGAAATCTGTGCATTGAAGATATTTGAGAACGAATACCTTTTGGTTAGAATAATGGACAGAACACATTTCATTAATTTTCAATATGTTGTATGTCTGTCTGTTTGTTTTGTACGCCAATCACGCAAAAACTATTGGACCGAATTTAATGAAATTTGGTGCGATTGTATTTTATAGTCTGGAAAGTCATTTAGAATACATTTTTATACGTATGGACATTTGTATAGTATATAAATTGAAAGAAGATATAGTCACACGGATTGAGAAAGGGATGCTTTAGATGGTTTGGGCATGGTGAGAGGATGAATGAAAGAAGAATGACTAAAGAAATTTATGATGCGAGTATGAAAGGAATCGTTTGAAGACGAAGGCCTAGAAGAACATTTATCGATCAAATCGGAGACGTTCTGAAGAAAGGTAAGGTCAAGAGTACTCTAAACCGACGAGCATGCATGAAAAGATTGATGAATGTCGAAGAAGCGAAAGAGGTATGCCAGGATCGTAGCAGGTGGAAGGACGTGGTCTCTGCATACCCTGTTGGGAAATAGGCGTGATTTATGTATGTATAAATTGGGTTTAAATTATGTACATATAAAAAATAATATATGTATTTGTAAACATAACTATACAGTGAAATTATACGAAATTAATGCAAAATATTTTATCTTAATATTCTTAATTTAATCATTTACCTTGTAGATAATAAACTAAAACGTAAGTATTTTTTATTATCAAATTCATAGACAGCGCGGTACTTATATTTCGTTAGGTTTATCAAGCATTAAAACTATCACCAATTTGATTTGATTTTTATCGTCACACTTTAGATATATTTTTTGCAAGGGCTCGTATTAACAATTTAATGCTGGTGTTACTCATTTTGTAGATTTTTTTTTTATTTGTAAAATTAAGTGTTTTAACTATTTCGTTAATTTTCTACGATAGATGTCATTGTTTCCTTTTTTTCAATATTGAGATTTTTATTATATTATCAAATCAAATCAAAGAGACAATCACCAAAAAAAAATCTGTGTGCCCTAATTCCCTTTTGTCATTGTTTTGGCTGGTTTTTGGATGGTAGTGTTTCGGTCAATAATTTTTCTGTTTTATACCCATATGTCAGATTCTGTCTGCTTCGGTTTTTACTTCCATATACATTTCCATCGTATAATATGATGCATAGAGTTTGACCGGGGTAGTTTTAAAAATGTGGTGAAATCAGTGCCGGCCGGCCGGCCCTACTAGCCTTTTGTCAAGGCAGAGTGAGATTGTCTTTCAGCGCCCTTTGTATTAGTTAATACTTTCACGTTAGTTATTTCATTTTTTGTTATATAAATAATGTAATCTTCCGATAGACTAATTTCGAATATATCCAAAGAAAGCCGCACACATTACGAAACTTTTTTTAAACTACTTTATTAAAATAATTAGTTGGTAGTTGCGTTGTATCACTTGTCTAAACAAAGGAAGGCTAAAGGACATACATTCGATCATTATATCGACCGGCTATGATATCTATCTCTCATTCCTGATGTGGTTGTGGTGGTTTGTTTTGATTTTTGATATATATACCTAATACTTACGAATAGTAGCTATGTGTACCTACCCAACATTTCACGCTCTATTTAGTCTAATACGTATTAATATGTACCTACTTATGAAAGTTTGAAACCGACGGTAAGGTAATACGAAACTGCGGCTTAGGATCAAATTACGAAATATCAAATAACTGAGCTGCTGTACCTCGATTACAATACCTAATATATAATAACATAAGGATATGAAAGGACTGTAGATGGTACCTTTGGTGATGCAGAGACGAACCGAAAAATAACTTCTTGAAAACCGACTTTTAAGGGACAAAAGGGGTAGAATATGTGTATTACATCGCAGAATTGAACGTTTAAATGGTTCAGATGCAGAATACTTATTTCAAAATACTTGTTTACCAATTTAATGTGATTAATGTTCCTACAGGAAGAACCGATTAAAGATCCACGACGATAAAATAACCCATTGATGTGTTTCTTATAAGTAATAAATACATTAATATAAGTAAATGATATATTCTGTGAAAATTTTACTAGAATATATGTTTTAAAAAGGTAGGTAATAGTTACTACTCCAAAAAAAAAATTTCTAGTTTTATATTACCTGTTTAATTAAATTTTGGGCACTAAAATAAATAGTTAAAACGTTCCGCTTTATAATTAGATTAAATTTAGATCATGTCAAGTTGTTTTTATTTGTTCAACAACTAACACTTCCGTTTTTATTCAATTCATTCAACAGCAGTTACTCAGACCTTAACATAAAAACGAAGTTTAAGAGGTGGGCAGCCTTGAACTAATGAATTAAATTAAAATTACGATAATGTTTGAAAATCACTTCTATATAGGTACTTATAAGCACCTGGTTAGGTATCAACTTTACAACAACACAAACTAGACGCTTATCTATGCCCACTTCTATATTATTATTATAAACAGGTAATTTTTGTGAGTTTGTAGAAGGGACTGAAGGGAGTTAATATTCAGAACTACTGATCCAATTAAAAAAAATTCTTTCACTAATAGAAAGAAAGCAAATTATCCCTGATCAAGTTATTCTTACTAGCGGTTTTTTTTTATTATATACTGTTATGTTTTACATTTGCAGTATGAACGTAAACAATGAATATTATTTAACTTGATATCAATTTTCATTGAGTGACAATGTACCTAAATATTTTATAGGTCTAAGTTCAATGGCGCTTGTCGGGATGGTAATCGCAGTATTATTGTAATTTAGTGTAATGTGTTTGTAACAAATATTATTATATATTAATTTTAGCATTCTCCACTCCTACTCCATAAACACTTTAAACATGCCAAATCTCATGCTACTCCGTGCTCGCAATATGCTTAATAAGGAGTCCAAAGTTTTCTCCTCACGTACCTACTTATTAGTAGGTAAATTAAATTATATATTGTGATTACAGTTAATGAAGTGGCGAGAAGTTGCTAGTGAATTACATACGGTAGAAATTAAATTAAGTAGAAAATACTCTTTGATGCAATAAGGGCACATTCTAGGTCTATTCACTTTTTCGGGTTCCGTAACTCAAAATGAAATAAAAAAAAAAAAAAAAGGAACAATTATAGGATCACTTTGTTGTCCGTCTGTCTTTCGATGTGTCAAGACCCTTTTTCTCGAATACGGCTTGAGCTATGAAGTTGAAATTAATATCATATATTAAATCCCATGGCTTCATGCTGCTGTACAAAAATAAATTTTCTACGTTAATGAGATACGGCACTTCTTAGTAAAAATAACGCTCACGAACCGATTATGAAAACCTATAGGGTACTTCCCGCAGAACTACAGTCGTAAAATTTGGCACTAAGAGAGTTCTTTTAATAAAAGTTAGTGGAAAAATCATAAAATAAGAAGTTCCTAATCCAGTGTCAAACTATAATGTAACAAAATTATATTAAGGTTTTTTTTTTTTATTTGAAAATGGCTTAAGGTAGACAGCTGAAATTAATACCAAATACTAAGATTAATTACCTCCAACTGTTGTAGAAAAATCAAGTTCCAATAGAGAAATACACCCAGTTCATAAAAAAGCCTAAAAGTCACAATCGGTGTCCTATCAAAATCTACAGGGTACTTCCAAGTTATTTAATGTTTGTCCATATACCTAATAGTATACAATAATCTGGGTCGTCTGTTTGAGCATTAAGTTCATTTATCTAACACTAAAATATTTTTTTGATTGGACCAGTAGTTCCTGAGATTGGCACGTTCTACCAAACAAACAAACAAAACTCTTCAGCTTTATAATATTAATATAGATAAGGTCAGTTTTAATAATGTAATAAAAAGTTCATATTTCATACACGCTTACAGTGGGCATTCGGTTGTTTTTTTTTTCAGAGTGAGAAAACTTAGTTTAATATTAAAAAAAAAAAAACTTCTGTAATAATAATAAGAAATATATTAAATTGTATATTGTGAGTAAAAGTTTTCGATTTTGGTTATGCGGTCGAAATTAACATCAGGGTGTGATAAATAAATAAATTTATGATACATTTAAAATGATATAATTTTTAATGAACGTTTAATTGGTTTTTTATCTTACGTATTAATCAGTAATTGTTATTAAACTCTGCTAATTTGGTTTTAACGATTTTACTATCTTTCATTGCATCGTCGCGTCGCGTTTACCTAAATATAAAACGTACATTGTGAACGCCACTTGACATCCAGTAAGATTGGGATCAAACGCTTATATGTATTATATTATATATGTTGAATAGATATATTTTATGATAGTTAAATATCATATTGGTGTAACTAATTTTACTTAATTTTTTATTAAATATATTAATAATTAAAACATCAAATTCTATTAAACCTGTGTGTATTTACATAAAACATTTATGCATCATAAAGGACTGTGTGGAGTAGTTTCTTTTTGTTTAAAATGTGTGTTAGTTTAAAATACGGCATTCACGCTCTTTACTTGCCATCGTGAATGGTGGGCAATTGCCCTCAGTTCATTTTCGACTTGATACCGGCGCGAGCGAGAAGAAACTTTTATTCTTTTTTGACAATAGAGTTTCCGCCTTACGCTGTGATTTCCTATCTGTTTTATTTCAACATGGTGATAATAAAATTTGTAACGGTTTCAAATTTCTTTTAGTGAGAGTATAACGCGTCTATTTGTAAAACGTCATTAGTAGGTATACGCAAATTATATAATTTGCTGGGAGTCTGACTGGAGCGCGACCATCATAAATCAGATCAACTGACCCATACAGCAATAGCGAATCTCTGTCGGTTTGTTACGTTTTGGGATCAGCCAGGTAGGGCACAGAGAAACCTCTTTTGAAATTTGTCTATTTGGGGCAGCATAAACTTTTAGGTACATTATACACATATATATGGTCTTTAAGTATAAGGTATGGTAGGTAAAAAGTGCATATTTTGGTCCAGATTGTCTCAAATTAAAACTGCCAACAAAGCTAGTTTGGAGTTTATTTTAAGATATATTATTTCAAGGATATTTAATATTTTCAGCTAGTTTTAAAAACAAAAAACCCGGTACACATCTAACACACACATGAATTTCTATTTATAGATAAATACCCACATCTTGTTGCAACGGACGCGGAACAAAATCATTTTGTAATTACCTCTACTAACACAAGTTTTTAGTAATTTTAGATCCTCATTAAAATCTTCTTGAATTATATTAATATCAGATTTTTGCTTTAATAAAACATTACTTACACAGTTGCAACGGTATACATTTATTCAAACATTGATAGTTCCACACAAATGTACATAAAATAATATATAAATCACACTGATTAATAAAGACGGCGACAGCCTAGAAATCTGCAGTCTTGCAGTAGGGGGTTTGAACCAACTATACACTCGGAATCGTCATAAATTTTACTTGATTCATTTATTAACAACTACTGCATACTTAGTATACATTACACACTGTTGTTTATTATATATTGTGTTACTGTATTGTGGTGTTATTAAATATATAGTTCCATACTTCTAACTAAATTATATAGAGGTAGGTAATGCTTGTATGTTGTGGGAGGTATAAGGTAAGTAATTTCTCAGACTAGGTAGGTACTAATATGATTTTAAAAATTATTTCACTAATAGTTAAGCACATTATCCCCGGCTGCTATAGACAATTTTATTATTCTGAAATTTTATTTTGTAATTAATGCCAATGAAGTCTCTGACGGTTGCTAGTTGTAACATAATTGAAATACCTACACTGTGGTTAAAAATAATAATTTTTATTATAATATTGTGCAATAGTTATTAAATTATTTTGTTATACTTTATTTGTAAATCTAATTGGAAAACTAGTTTTTTAGAAGTCGAGGGCAAGGACATTCGATCAACAGTATTTTGATAGAAACCTTATCTGTTTAGCGGTGACGCGGTGTAGCCTATTTCTCTAGACAGCGTGTACTTGTGTACCATCTAGTTTTGTGTTAACCGTATACTAATAAACATCTTCGTGTGAAACAATTTATTAGATATATATTAAATTTTATTTTAAATAAAACCAGTAATTAAATTATCTAATTGAGAATTTATTTGACGATGGCTAAGCAAGAAAATGGAATTTCTAAGAAGTTAGATATCGCCGTGGTCGGCGGTGGATTGGTAAGTTATTTTTTATTTAATTTTTTTGGAATCTCATTAATTTATTAATTTAATATAATCGCACTTGATAAAAAGTTATTAAATTATAACCAATAAAGCATAAATAAGATTAAAAGTTACTCAAGCGATATTTAAATTATTAATCAATAAATTAAGAGCGTTAATTAATTAAGTAGAAATGGTGTATAATTATATGTAAAATTTCGAAAGATTTTCTATATTAAGACTAGTTTTATTAAAAATATTAAAGACATTATTTTAATCGAGCATAAATTAAATAATTATTTATACAATTGACGATTATGAAAGATGATTTAAATAGCTAATCTAAGAATAATAATTATAATATAAATAACTTTATACATTATTATTTACGAAGTTATTACGTTTGTACAGTAGATTGGGGATAGTTTTCTTTTATTAGAATATAATATGTAGAATCTTACACATGAAATAAGGTTTCTATAAGCGCTTGATGCAATGATAACATATTCCATTGGAAATTTACATCCAAGGTACATGTATCGCTCCCTATGCTTAGTTTTTGAGATATGCAGTATAATGAGTTGACGTATTATCTACAATATCCGGGCGACCGAGTTATGCTCGGTATTTTAAAAAAAACCTACATATTTAAACTTGGAAAGTAAAACATTAGCTAAATACGAAATTTCATCCAAATCGTTGGAGCCGTTTCCGAGAAACCAATTACATATATGTATATATATATATATCGTAGATACAAGAATTGCTCACTTAATATAATAAGATTATTATGTTACATGATGTTAAATAAGTTAATGGTATATTGTACCTATTATTGCGACGAGATGTTTATTCATGAAATGTAAATAATGTTAATCACGTTTTACTTTTCGGAGTAATCACAGTTAAATGACTTATTAAAGTATTTCAACAAACTAGGCTAGCCCTTTTTTTTTTTTTTTTTTGTTAACGTGGAGTGGAAAACCCGTCATGGGTACACACTCGCCCGGGGGGACGAGTGGTTATGTGAGACTCGTACTCACTAAAAAACTCCACGGTGCACCGTCCGCCACCATACTGGGGCGACGCGGGCACTGCGCTGGCATTCAGCCGCGCCGCCCCGGCGGCAAGGCCCGGAAGGGCCGCCCGCTGACGGAGACAGCCCGGTGACGAACTGTCTCCCCGTCCGCCAAACCAGTGCAATGGGAGGACAGGCCCCCCGACCCATCTCCCCTTGGTTCGGCCTGGCAGGAGAAGGAGGCGGATGAACCACCACCTGTCCCCCAACCAACCGTCGTTGGGTTTTTTATAGAAGTTTTCTCCTCTGTCCCTGCCATGATGTTTGGCATATGGCGGGGGTAAGGGGCGAATGAACGCACCCCCACCCCGCTAGCCCGGCCATGATTTTTACCGAGGTTTTCTCCTCTGCCGTCCTGTAACGGCAGGAGAAGGAGGCGAATGAACGCACCCCCTCCCCCACCAGTCCGTCTTGGTTTTTTATAGAGGTTTCCTCCTCTGCCGTCATTAAGCTCCCGTCCGTCCTTGTCAAGTCCGTCTTTGATTTTTTAACGAGGTGCTCATCCTCAACCGTCCGGTTATTTTTTTAAGTGGTTTCCTTCCACTGTCCGTCCTTGATTTTTTATACTGGTGGTTTTCTCCACCTCCGTCCAGTAATTTTTTAAGGTGGTTGTCTTCCACCGTCCGACCGTGATTTTTTAAAGGGTGGTTTACTCCACCACAGTCCGTCCAAGGTTTTTTAAGGTGGTTTACTCCACCGCCGTCAGCGATTTTTTAAAGAGGTTGTATCCTCTCAATTTTTTAAGGAGGTTTTCTTCCTCCTCCGCCGTCAATGACGAGTCCGTCCATAGTGGACGAGCCGAAGCAGGTCCACTCTTGCCCCATCCCCTGTCTCCTCTGATGAGCAGAGGGGTACAGGGGAGGAACGCCGTCGGTCTGGTATTAGCCGTCGGCCGTGAAGCGGCCGCCGTTGCCCGGGGCACACCACGAGGAGGTTCCAGACATAGTGCCCCAAACTAGGCTAGCCCTAGTTTAACCCTTTAATTTAAAAAGAGTTTTACCTTACTACATACTTTATGTGCAGGTTTATCCTATTTAGGTACCTACCTATGTACAATTCGAGTTTTCTCGAAATGTTTTCCTATTTAATGTCCACTTGCAAAATATATATTTATATAAGCCTACTTATCTATCACAGCTCTTAAAATCAAATAAATTTTATTCATTGAAATTTAATATGAAGAAAGCGTCAAAATTATGGAAAAATTTTATTTGGTGAATATTCGTTTCTCGTTCTCATGAACCGGCAACTAGATAAACTAAACTAGCTTACATGAGCGGCATAAACTGTTTTGTATGTAATAGTAATTATTGATTAAATGACAATGCTTTTTATCGTTAAATCACACCTGAATCTCACAATTATAATAATATCACAATCTCACCTGATCTTAAGTAACGATTTGACCCATGATGGCAGCACGTTAACCCTAGCGGAAGACTGGCTCTCAAGAGCAGCTGCCGGTACACACCTATTGGTGTTTGGCGACAGATTTTCCACTTGAGGGTGGTAGCTAGCCAGACATGCATTAGAAAATGCCCTAACACCATACTAGGAATTCATCACTATGTTTCCGTCACCGAAAGCTCAAACTCATTGCTGGAACTCGAAAATTCGAACTCACGAAGATTGAAGCTACCAATTGATCAATCATTGTTTCAAAAATTTATTGCTATTCACATACCCTAATCATTTACTTAACATCTGATTCCATGCGAAAACTGTTTTAAAAAAGTGGACATTAAAACTTACCGAAGTCACTAAACACTATATAAAATATCGTAATATGAAAGAGTGAAGGGGAATATGATTTTTGAAGACTTCGTGTATTACTTTATCCATGTACCTTTAGTAAAAGCAATATGATTCCGATGTGATTTTTCATTTTTATTGAAATTTTTGTTTGTATATTTAAATAAAATGATTATTATTACATTATTTTTATACTATTCAAAAAAATATTCAAGTCGTTCTGATAATACAAAAAAAAAAGAATATTATCGAATAACAAAATTGCGAATAATTGCAGGTACTGTCCTTTTTTCCGAACTGCTTTACCCGTGTGCGCTGACATAATTGTTAATGATATGTAAATACAATGTTTTACAAAAATATTGATCCTTAGTACATCTAAAAAAAAAGTCTGCGGTAGGTAAAGATTTAAGAAATTAAGAAGTGATTTATGAGCATTATTTTTATGTATGGCATATTAATCCTTATAAATAAAAGTTATTTCATAATCAAGACAATTTAATGAAGATAAACTTTGCCTTATAAAGCATGTTATTTGGACACATAGTTTGGGAAATAATGGATAATTAATATAATTCAATACTCGGCTAGGGTTTACGAATATAGTTATACTGTTAGCCTTACGGGTGCTTATTATTGACTCAAGGGCTCCACACCGAGGCGGACCTAGGCTTGAATTGCCGCAGGAGAGGGTGGACGTGGCGGATAGTAGTAGTAAGTGGCGTGAACGAGCCGTATGGGTATGACACATAACCATTGCAGCCCGATAAAAATATTGTCTAATATACTGAATTAAAATGATTAATCAGTGATTTCTTTTAAATTATACGCGGGTGAAACCGCGGGATACAGCTAGTATATATAATAAAAGAATTAGCTACTCACTTAATAGTATTATATTTTTCTCCGTTGTAATTCACTATAATAATATAAGGTACTTTTGCCAGGTGGGATCACTCGAAGCGTTGTACTTGGCCAAAAGAGGGCATAGAGTACGTCTCTATGAATTCCGCGAAGGTGAGCAGCATTGTTTTATTATTCTAATTCTCTTTAATTGCTTTGTATTTGATAAATCGAACTAGTTACTGATTCCGGATATTAATATCTTAAGTTAAAAGTTAGTAGTAGTGCTGGGTCGTTCCTGATTTTTCGTAAAACGAATCGAAACGCTTTTTTTACACTCAATGAACAGTTTTTAGAAACGGTTATAAAAAAACGGGTTTTTTTTTCTTAAGTTTGAGAACAAACTGTACTGACCGAACCTTAAATTTCAAATCAAAACAAAAAAACTAACATTTGATATTAAACCAGAAGACCAGTTTTTATTCGTTCCTTCTTTTTCGTTTTTTCTTTTACTACTAACAACAATATTGCATAGCTTTAGTAATAACATTCATTGTAGTTTATTCGTAACTTCAAATTTAAAGTAGTTTCTTGTAACGGTTTACTGGTCATTCAATAATAGTTTTATAACAATGAATAAAGATCTGTTCTATCAAAAACGTTCCACTCGGACTACCAACATAACTTTTGACGCGCATCTCGTTCGTTTTAAAACTTGTTCTGGTTAAATAGAGAATCAGTTCGTTCGTTTTTCATAGAAAAACTGGTTCTTAAAAGCGTTTCTGAACAAAACAAAAACCTACACCGTTTAAGTGAATAATCTAGCTTTATTCTATGCTAGTATTAAAAAGCTCAATAAGTTATTTGTTTGTTTGAACGCGTCATTCTCTGAAACTGCCACTCAGATTAGAAAAATTGTTTTTGTATTTTATAGCCCTTTTACTGGGGAAGGTTATAGGCTGTACAACTTCACGCTACGATTCTAAGGAACAGATCAGTAACTATGAACGTCTTGCAATCTGGCAAACTATAGGCATGTACAGGAAGTGAGAACTATATGTACATTGGCGGCTGCGCGTTGGAGAGTTTGACGAATAAATTTAACACGGTTAAACCGAGAGGCACAATTAATAACAGAAGAGTCATCCTGAACAGGGGGTTTATGTGAAAACTGCAGCCGATGTCGAGCTATTCCTGAGTTGCCTTATGAAGCGTTTTGAAGAGTCTGAACTTTTGAAGACGCACGCAACGACGGATCGAAAGGCGTAAACACCAAGCAAATATTTCTTCGCTTGTTGTATTAAGGAAAAAAGCAAGCACAAGGTGTCATAAACACTTTATTTCCATTCTTCTATTATACCCACGAGTTATTGTTCTTTTCTTACTTTGTTTTTTAATGTGATGTTTGAACTACATATTTATCGCTGTTTAAAATTAAAGCTTGTTTAGGAATATTTATTTTAAGGTATACTTTGTAAGTTAACTTATATTTTATGTTTAGAAAATATATCAAGTATTTATTTAGTTACGATTACAGTAAAAAATTTTATGTTTCTGACTCGTTAAAAATTAAGAATATATAAAAAATACAATGTAATACTTATTATTAAACTCAAACTACTCAATCGACAGTACAAAAGTACGCTAAGTATAGAAGTAACTTTTTTATCATTGTTAATTCTGTACCACATCAAAATGGTTCAATAAGTACCACGTAACCAAATTTAACAAAATCGTCATTTTTATACGTTAAAATAAACAGCTCGAGAAATAGTACATTACACAACACGTAAAAAAAGAGGGAAATTAATTTGAGGGATACAAGGACAGAGATTAATAATTTTTTTATGAGTTATGTACTCTACTTTTTACCATTGACTGCGAGAAAACTTCTTAGGCTGGTTCGTTGCGCTTAGAGATCAGTCAGTGTAAATGCGGTAATGAAACGGGTTATAAAGGAAGAAAGAAAGAAATAAAGAGAGTGAGAAAGAAAGACAGAGAGAAAGCGAGAGAGTTAGAGAGAGAAAGTGAAAGAGAGATAAAGAAAGAGAGAGGGAGAAAGAGAGAAAGAAACAGAGAGAGAGAATACATTTAATGCCTTGAAAATACGGAAAATTTATATAATTTTAAAGAAAATTAACATTCCATTGAACACTAAGAATTAAAGAAAAAATGAATTAAAAAAGGTAATAAAGATCGTGATCACCATATATATACATAGTAATAAACACACGTATCACGTATACGTGCAAATTTTTAAAGCATTATTTATACAATTCGTGCTTGTTCTAAATTTAAAACGATTTTATTCTCTTGTGAGTAAAAGGTGTTTTATTCATTATAATTATCGATGAACAAAATGCCCCCTTTTTCAAGTGACAATGGTAAAAAGTAGAGTACATAACTCGTAAAAAAAAAAAAAAAAATCTTGGGCCTTGTACTACTTTTGAATCCTTCGCTGCTCTCGGGATCCAACTCAGTCCATCGAATTAAATTCTCTCTTTTTTCACTTGTCTAATTTAATATTATTTAATAATAAAGTAAATATAAAAAAATCGTAACAAACACGAAAGATTACTTTTACTGACAAAATTATAAAAACTCCACACCACACATGCGTTCTTTGCGGGAGCCAGCAGGAGCGCTGCAGCAGCTGAGTAATTTAGGAGGGGTACGAAAATAAGTGTATTCTCATAGGCCGTGGGCGGCATCACAATGACAACGTCGCATTCACGAAAAATCGAGATGGTTAATTGTTTACATACCACTAGTTCATTGTTGAACCACCTACTTATTTGACAAAAATAAAAATAAAATAAAATCATGACATTTCATTTAACCAGGTTAGATATTTTAATACTTATATATATTTTTTCTCAGATATTCGTAAAACCCCACAAGTGAGGGGAAGATCGATCAACCTCGCGTTATCGGTACGTGGAAGAACAGCGCTGAGAGATGTCGGATTAGAGAAGCACATGATTGAAAAACATGGCATACCCATGCTTGGCCGAAGGATCCATAGAATTGATGGGTCAACGTACGTAATACCGTACGATGCTAGGACGAAACAGGTGACTTATTACATTATATTCATAAATAAAACTAGTTTACATAATATATATCAATAAAAATACATTGTAATTATCGAAAGAAATACCCTATAAAGTCTAACAAAACATTAATTTATGATAACATCATTGGATGTGTATTACTGAGGTCACAATGATTTTATCTGTTTTGCGCTTCTATCACATCAATAATTAATCTTAGTTGCATCATTGTACCAGTTTAAAATATCTTGTCTAATATATATTTACACTACATTATGCCTTACCGCTATGGTCTGGTTTCATTACGATATTTTTTTCCGACCGCGGCCCCATAATAACGTATTTCGTAGGTGCTAAGCAGCTAGCAGTAATAGTTAATTAACGGCTTCGAAATGGCATATTCAGATTATTTTTGGTGCGTAATGGCTGGTATATAAAACACATTCGGCATTTTAAAGTAGAAAATTTAGTCATTTTTGCTATAAGAAATACGTACTTACTGGGCCGAATTTTTCGAATTAATAATGAAATTATAAATAACATGATAATTGTTTGTTATCAACAGTGCATTTACTCCGTCGGGCGCAATTACCTTAATAGTCAACTTTTACAAGGTAAATATTGATTTAATCAGTTACCTAGCCATTGTTCTCGTAATATTTTACTTTGAAGGTAATGTTTTTAATACAATGAAATTCTTGTTATGCTATTACAATGTATAATAATCATAATAATTCTAAGAGTGCATTTACGTTAAACAAATACATGTATACTAATATTATATAAAAATCATGGGATTATTTGTTTGAACGCACTAATTCTCTAGAACTACCTGTCGGATCAAAAAAATATATATGATTTTTATAGCCTATTTATTGAGTTTTGTTATAGACTATATAACTTCACGCTATGACTTTAAGGAGCGGAGCAGTAACCGTAAACGTCAAGCAATCTGGCAAGCTGTAGGCAAGTATGGGGAAAAGAACAACGATAGGCAGAACGAGAACGGCTGTGATAGTGGCGGTACGGTAGAGTCGATCGAATAAATTTAACACGGATAAAACCGTGGAGCACCGCTAGTATTTGTTAACTGAAAAACATCCTGAAGAGAGGTAGGGCACAGAGAAATTTCATTGGAGCCTCTTATGTTTGTATGCGTGCTGTATGTTCGTTATAATTACTGTGACTAGGAGATAATTATAAATACTTTTTGATATATTGTTAAGTAACTAAATATTTTGGTTTACTATGGAGTTGAAATTTACCAGCGGCTCTGGCTGATCGTATGTGCCACATGACATACGTGTTATTTCTGCGGTAATATATTTTTATGACGCGACCAAAAATAAAAGTGTGTGTGTCAAATTTCAAACTATCAATATCAAGTATTTAAAGTATAATAAATGTAGAACTGGACTAGTCATATATATAAACTATACTGCGTTTTGTAATCCCTTGAAGTAAACTGACAATTACTAATGTCAAACTTAAGAATAATGTGTCATGGTTTCCACATTTATTAATGTAGTGTTGTGCTACCATATGTGATACGTTACAATTCGCTACTTGACTTATATCAAATTTGGTGCAATATTTTTTTTTTGTAGTATCTGACTTAAATAATCATTACTTATCGATTCAGATAATATTAAAAGCGTAATATGGCATTTAATTATTTTTTTAACTCTGATAACGCTGTCGGCCATGTTTTAACGTCATAAGACTCTAAGCAAATTTAATGTCGGATCTTAAACGAGTGAAATTCGCTATGTAGTCTGTGCTGTGATAATGGCATATAACATAACATAACATACCATCACGCCTGTATTCCCCGAAGGGTTAGGCAGAGGTGTAAATTTGTAAACCCACAGTTTGCCAAGTATGTTTTTAGGTCCCATGTAGTAGGGGGCGAGCCTTTTGCCATTAATCGGGCACGAAACCAAACTCCGAGCTGGTACTGAGAATTTCACAGGAAAAACCCAACAACACTTTGCTCGACCTGGGATGTGAACTAAGGACTTTGCTCATAGCATTCGCGCTTACGACCACTAGGCTAACGAGTCACAGACTAACATAGCTGGCTGCGTTTTCGCCTGTTTACGAAAAGTAAACTTTTAAAATAAAGTTTTGCTGTTTTCCAGGTTCTAAAAATACTGTAATATTTTTTCCTGTAATCGGAAAATAATCAATAATAAAAGAACTACTTTAAAAAAAGAGTTAAATCGAGTTAAATCGTAAGATTTGATACACTCAAATGAGGGTTTTTATTTATTAATCGAAATCGTTATTCAATATTTCTGATAAATTACTATTAACATAAAATAATTCAGGAAACTATGAAATGTATAAATGACGATCAAATTTAAAAAAAAAGAACTATAAAAAGAAACCTTTGGTTGGATGACCAACGAGAGATACGATTTTGCCTTCATATTTGGGGGGTTTAATCTTTTTTCATAAAAACTTATGAATACGTATATTAACTCGTACGGTTATACGGTCAGTTTCGATTGGTGACATCACTGTTTTAAATACATAATAAATTAGTAACACATGAAATGTCATTTTACTCCTTGGGAATAAAAAACGCACTATAATATTATAAAGAGGTAAAGTTTCTTTGTTTGAAGGAGGCAATCTCTGAAACTACTGATCTGATTCGGAATCTTTATTACTCATAGAAAGCTACGTTCTCCCTGACATAGGCTATATTTTAATTTTATAATACAATGAACGCAAACGAAGTTGCGGGAAGTTACTAGTATCTACAATATAAAATCTAAAAACCTGGCACTTTTACCCACGAGAATATTTTGTCGTATTTGTTTATTCGATAATTTACATTTATTTTTTGTATTTCAGAATCTGAAAAGTATGACAACGTCGAGAGATATTTTAATCATAAATTAATTGAAACTAACATAAAAAAGGGCTCGTTAACATTTTTCAAGTAAGTTTAATAATAAAAACTAACAAATTATAAGAATATCTAGCATATGCCACTTACATCTGGAACGAGGGTGTCGAGTATCATAGGGAAGAGCTTGTCGTTTCGTTTGATATCTCAAAGGCCTTCGACAGAGTTTGGCATGATAGCCTCTGAAGAAAGCTTCCTTCATACGGCTTGCCCACTAGGTTATGTGTTTGGATATTGAACTTTTTGAGAGAACGATTGATTCAAGTGGTCATTGGTGGCTGCTACTATCAAAGCAGGGGTACCTCAAGGATCGGTAATTTCTGCGACGCTTTTCTTGCTTCATATCAACGATGTGCTTAAGCCCGGTACTTTTGGGTATGCAGACGATAGTTTAGTTGTAGAAAGTTACAGATCTAATGCACGTACCAGTGGAACGCTAGTACAGTCTCTCAGGGAGGCCATGGTCAAACGCTTGAATTTGTCCTTAAAGACAATCTCCGACTTGGTTAAGTTTAATGCTACTAAGACTGAGGCGTGTCTATTTTCCGCTGAACGCAGTCCATTCCGATAACCGACTACCTGGAACTTCTAGGCATTACGCATCGTAATGGTTCAACCTTTAATTTTGGTTCTTTTGTTGAGTAAAGCTCAGTTGGCTCCCAAAAACTAGGTATCTTTGCAAAGAGAGACGGTACTTCATGCCGGGTTAGCTGGTTGATCTATATCAAGCGCAAGTTCGATCGTGCATGGAGTACTGCTCTTATCTTTAGGACGGATCGGCAAAGTACTAAATTGAGGCATTGGAGGCAGTCGAGAGGCATGAAAAAAAAACTCACTGGCAACGATTCGCTAGTTGAGGCAAGGCTGCAGAGCCTTGAACATCAGCGTAAAGTTGCCAGTTTACCGGTTTTTTACCGGATACGTTTCGGCGGGTGTGCATTGGAAGTGCATAATCTAATTCCCTCATCGGACGACAAGAGTACGAGAAGATCTGGGTATCTTCAAGTCTCGAGTGAATAGATACTTTCTAAGCAAGCATGCCAGCCTGCAAACCTCTCGATTGATCCCGAAAAGCGACAAAACTAAAGATAGTTACTGTGACAAGCTTATCACCATATGCATGGTAGTCTTGACCCAGTCAGACACAGTTTAGTCTGCGCCCATGGCCCTTCCAAATAGAGTTTTGATAACTGTTGTAATAACAACAACCTTAAATTTTCCGATTACAAACAAATTGTAAATAGTATTTATATCATAATATGATTATTGTCCAACTAAAAATTCTGTGAACCGTATCTTATAAGAGAAAACAAGAAAATATAAGGCTTTTTTGGTAAATTATATGGGATCATAATGAAAGAAAATGTATATCCCAACAAAAACTTGATGTAAAAAACGATCCAAGTCTCGATTGACATGATTTGTCTATAAAAAGTAGTGAAGTAGAAACAGCCAAGTCTAGGACAAAAGAAAAAAGGCAGTAAGGTTAATATTATTGTTATTATATATTTGGCTTGGCACTTTGGGCTTCACATCAGTTAGATCTTAGATTTTCATGGACCATTACAAAACCCTTATCAGATTGAATAACTTTTATTAAGGCGGCATTTCGACAGCTCTTATAATTTGGTGGGACTCTTAGGGTTCCACATCAGGTACTCTAAACCTTCGATTTTTATGTGTAATCAGAAAACGATTATCAAATTATGAAAAAAAGTCCACGAAACCACGGTAAAAGTGAAACTTTTTTCACATTATAGACATTTAACTAAAAATTTTTGGAATAATATTCCATTAATTATTGGCCTTGGCTGCTCCGGCGAGCGCCTTTCACTTTATCCCTACTCCGCGGCCGACCGTCACGCGACATGCAACACACAGACCAAAAAGTTTGAGACGATCTAATAAAAGTTTCACTTTAATAATTTTTAGTAAGGTAGCATTCCGATATCTCTGATAGTTTGACTGGGATCTTGGGTTTCACATCAGGGTACTCCAGATCTTCGAAAATCTACGTTTTGATAGTTTTCCCTTTATATGGGTATTAAACCCTACCTCTGTGTCAAATTTCAGCTATCTAGGTATTGGGGAAGTACTACTTGTATTTTGATGAACATGAATCAGTCAGTCTTACACTGTAAGGTTCCATGAGTACTTTTAGTAAACTGAATTTCAGTTACTGTAACACAGTGCTGCTAGATAGAGACGTATTAATGCTTCCAGTAAAGATAGTACGGCAGTGCCTTGTGGTCGACTTGACGGGAACACCGCCGTGCCCCAGATTTTTACATTTTGAGTGGAAACGAGAAAAGATTAATTTGTTAAATTATATGAGATCAATATGAAAGTAAATCTATATTTACCTACATTTTAAGAACTTAAAAGGAATGATAAGGTACCATTTTTGGTAAAATATATGTGATCAATATGAAATAGATATAATTTTATTTTTAAAACAAAAAAGGATAGATATGGTAATATTTGAGTAGGTAAGGTACGAAATAAAATCTATATTTACAACACAAATCGCCAGTATTTTTTTATATACTTTTATTTATATTTATGTAAAATATTCGAATTACAAAAACGTTATTACAATTAGCTTTATATTATTTTTATAGAACTGATACCCAGGAGACAGTTCATGTAGATGCTGATCTAATAATCGGTGCTGATGGTGCATTTTCTGCTGTACGTAAAACTATGATGAAGTATCCACTATTCGATTACAACCAGAAGTATATTGAACATGGATACCTTGAATTGTGTATACCAGCTGACGAAAACGGTGATGTGTGTATATAAATTTATATTACATTTGCTTTTTAATTAGTAATAGAAAATAATTAAGGTAGTCATCTTAAAATAAGTTATTGGTATAAATTTTGAAATAATATAACAGGAATGTGAGGAAAACGATAAATTGATTTTCTACACAAATAATCAAAATTAAGCAGTGTTCGGTTGGAATAATGATTCTTGGAATTAATTAGTGCTAATTAATTTTTAAAACTCAAACTGTAACACTTCATTTTTTTATCTAAACGAATAAATAAAACTTATGTGTTTCTTTGTAATGTCAAAATAACAGCTTTTTACTTAATACATACGAAAGTATATAGGTACGGTACTTATAACAAAAAAAAAAAACATTTATTTTAATTTTGTCTGTCTGTTTGTTACGAATAGTCCCCGAAACGGTAGGACCGATTTTGACAGGACTTTCACTGGTAGATAGCTGATATTATAAGGAGTAACTTAGACTACTTTAATTTTAGAAAATATAATTAAGATTCTGTGCAAAGCATTTTTATTTATATATGAACTAGCCCACGACCGTCATGGGCGGAAGCGAAGTCACTACAATACCGACATTTTGTAGACTACGCGAGCGGAGCCGCGGGCACAGCTGGTACAACTATAATATTTGAAGTATTATATAAACTATAATAGATAATTTTATTTAAATGTAGAAACTTGATACAATACTATATTAATAGAGAAGACATTTTTAGTGAAATTGAAATAACAATACTTAGTTTAAATTTCTTATTGTTTTACGATGTAACATTATTTCAATGAGGAACAGTACGATCGACAAAGCAAAACCACCTAAAAGAGAAAAATAGTGAATGGTTAAATCAGCTACAATGAGAGTTTTGAAACTTTTCTTACGTCGATGTCGTACTAATTGACCATGTCGTAAAATTTTTTTTCGTTGTCTCTTCGATAAACCATTTTCGAACATTCGTTTTGTATATTTGTCGATTTTATCTCTATACGGAAATCCTCGACTGAAATAAAAACCTATAGTGTGTTGATTATAAAATTCTACTGACTCCAATTTTGAAAAGCCATCTTCATCAATATATTTATACTCATTTAATGCGTGGGTATATTCCATATCGACAGTATATAAATCTTTTCTAGAAGCTATAAAATCTAGCGTAGTTTCGGAATCTTCACAGAACTGATAATTTTTATCCATGGGTAATGTTTTATTGAATGCAAAAAGGAGAAAAATTCGAGTCTTGTTAGCGATGCACGGTTTATATGGTAACTCCTCGAGTTTGTCTGGGTTCGGCTGACTCCTTATATGAACCCGTCTCGTAATTAAACTAAACATAGTAGTAGTATAGAAGTTAACGATGAAGAATGTGAACCAAATCCACCATACGAGTATTATTCTCAGATTTTTCTCTTTTGGTAATTTACTGCTTGTATTACCGCAGAGGTAACCCCATAATCTAAGTGCTAAATATGTACGATTATGATGAGTTTTTGACATCGTATAACGTTTCATAACAAAAATGATTAGGATCAAACAATATATCACTAATATTAATGCCCACGTATCTAAGTTAAATTCTTTGTATACATCATCCCATATAATATCAGCGTTTGTTGGAATAAATATTTTAAAAGAAGCATAATTAATACCCCAAATATAGTCGAACATTTCAATCCGATTCTTCATGAGTATGAAACCACCAGCAGCTATATCTGCTGAGTCGTTTTGTAAGTAGTGCAACAATCCAGTTGCTGTGCCATTTTCTAGCACAAATCCATATGAATAGTTTGGTGATTTTAAATTAAACTGAAATTGAACTCTCTCACGTTTTGCAATAATGCTCAATAAATATTGTTCAATCCCTAGAACATGTTCGCCAAATATTGTAAAATTACTTGTTTCAAAAATAAAATTGGGTATATCTTCGGTACTTATCACTCTGAAAGTACAATTGTCTATAGCATCAGGTACAACGTTTTGAAAAATGTTACTTATGTTTTCAATATCATCGCAGTGTCCTAATACTACAGGATTTTCAAAATGGTTACTACACGCTCCATTACTGAATGGATAATATGTATAGACTATATTAATATCATATTTATTTCTTAACAAAACAACATTGTACATTTTATAGAAATTAGATATATCAAATAGTTCTGGGATTTCATCAACTTTTAAGTTCTGTATTTGGATTATAAATTTTGCTCTTGGATTCCACAACACGTCTCTTGTTAAGCGTAATATACCTGATAAGAATTCATATTTATCTGTAGAAGTGATTATGTAGACATCGGTCCATATTAACCAATCCTTTTCCTCGAATGATCTGATGACAAGACTGTTGCAACTACCGTTTGAAATTACTTTTATCACATCTTGAATGTCGATATTTGAGTTCACTAAGGTTATCAAAATTCCACAAGGAAAATATTTACGTACAATATTCTTGATGCATTTAACTGAATAATCTGTTTTATTGTCGATTTTGTTTAGAATATTTGTATACATTGTATCAGATGAAACTACACTTAAAGCACTTATACTTGTATATACTAAAAAGTATTTTGTTTTAAGTATCATTTTATGTCTTTAAGCCGTCAGTTTTAATGGAAGAAATTTATAGGGACAATCCCTTTAAACCAAATAATTTCGAGTGATTAATAGGCCACTAATGACGAAAATTATACTTTGTAGTTTTGTACATGAAAAGGTTGTATAGTATATAATTTATGGTATTTTTATAATCGACTCTCTACACGGACTTGTCTTCTATCGTGTAATTTTGTAGACTTTGACTGTTATAGTTTGTGGTGTTTCCTTAAATACTCTTTTTAGACACACGGATGTTTTAAATTGTATGCAGTAATAGCTGAATATTACACACAGAATATACGTTTACATTTTGATTTCCTAATGTATGTTTAAAAAAGTAAATACATGATGTTCTATGCCTACGGTCAATATTGATTTAAAAAACCATAAACACATAGTTTTACAATGTACTCACTTTGTAAATGGAATCAGTTACATATATATTTATTATTAAAGACATTATTATAATTTTAGTACCAAATGCCACCAAATTATTTGCATATATGGCCCAGAGGTGAATTTATGATGATTGCACTACCAAACCAAGATTGTTCGTGGACGGTTACGTTATTCATGCCGTTCAGTAATTTCAAAAAACTCGATACAGAGGACGCACTTTTGAGCTTTTTCGAGGATTACTTCCCAGATTCGATACCTTTGATTGGAAAAAATAAACTAATTGAAGACTTTTTTGGTAGTACTCCGTCGCCTTTAATTGCTATAAAGGTAATTTTATGTATGTCTGGTAGGTTAAGTTCTATGGTTTATTAAGACACGTATATAAAACTCTTCAAATCGTGTTCCATTACTGAGTTTAGTTCCATATTGCCTGTGTAGTAAATACACAGATGTCAAACACACAGTATTTACTTTTAAACAAAATATAATTTATTAGATATTTTATTGCATTTGATACCATTGAAAACGATTAATCTGCAAATAAAGTCAGTTATGTAGAAATATATCTGTCACCGGAGCATTATATAACTCTCTATTCAGGTTGTAAACTGTCGGTAGATTGCTTAGTTGTATTGTATGTAAATCTATGGTGGATTGTGATCGGACACTAATATTTTTTTTTAGATTATATCTATTAAATTAATAAATACAAAACTATAGTACTTGAAAATTGTGAATTTTTTAATGGCTAATTTGTTTATGACACTCGCCGCTCAGCTTTTTCGCCTCAACCTAATTTAACCAATCCAGTTAGTTTATAAAGCTATGAAATAATTTAACCGTAAGTTCTAAATTTTTAACCGTCTTCAAAAAAAGTACAAGTTTCTTAATTGTAATGTATATTTCGGACGTTCAGCCATAACTTCTTTGTTTATGAACCGATTTGGATTATTCTTTTTTCGTTGGAAAGGGAATAAGTCAAGGGTGGTCCTACTTTAATTTTATTGGCGTTGAACCTTGGACTTTTAAGATACATCAGGGTATTTCTTATAAAAAAAACTGAAGTTGGTTTGCATTTTCAGTGTCCCACGATCTACCGACGGTTTACAATCTGACCTGGTTGTTTATAAAGTAAAGTTTCGTAATATTAACCGATGGCACATCGATTAGACTCATGATAATTAATACTTTTTATTTTTCTCAGTGCCGCCCCTATCACTTGGAAGATAAGGTTCTTCTTATAGGTGACGCAGCGCACGCCGTGGTACCTTTCTATGGTCAAGGAATGAACGCCGGATTTGAAGACTGCACGATTCTTGATAGACTTTTCCTTAAACATGATGACAATTTATCAAAAATACTTTCGGAGTTCTCTGATACAAGATGGGAAGACACATTTGCAATAAGTGACTTGGCAATGTATAATTATATTGAGGTTCGTGTTACATACCTACTAATATTATAAAGAAGTACGAAAGTGTGTGGTTGGATGTAGAAGGTAGGTTAATATTCGGAACTACGGATTTAATTCTGATTTTTTTTTCATTAGGTATATGTAAGATCCTTTATCCCTGAGTGATTTTAATTAATTTGTTTATTAATGTTAAGCCAAAAGAAGTCGCCAACGGATCATCATCATTATTCATAATTTCAGCCGAGAGAGGTCAACTGCAAACAATCATCTAACTAGGTTCATAAACAAAGAAATTACTTCTGAACATCCATAAAAAAATACATTCTAATTGAGAACCTCCTCCTCTTTACCCGACTGCGAAAAAGGAGGGTTATGTTTTTCGAGCGTATGTCTGTATGTATGTCCATTTCTTTTACGGTTTAATGGATTTTAGCATACGAGGCGTCGTTAGATTTGTCTTAATTGTGGAAGTGACATAGGCTGTATAATATTTAAGTACGAGGTAAGGTAATCACTTTTTGAAAACTGAGATGGGAGGATGACTTAAAACTCACGGCCGGACATCATTGGAGAAGAGTAGCGCGAGACAGAACCCAGTGGAAAATGTTAGAGGAGGCCTATGCCAAGAGGCACGCTGAATTACGGGATATATTATAATTAAACTAAACAACACTTAACATGCTAAATTGTAGCCTTGTAGTTCAGAATAAAAGGGCTTATTATTATTATTATAAGGTAATCAAATAAAAATCTAAAATCTAAAAAAAAATTAGTCAAGTGTTTTTGTTACAGTCGGGTATTTTGTTTCCTTTTAAAATAATTTAGCTTGTTTGAAGAAGTAAATTAAACAAAATCAAACCATTTCGAACTTCCTTTAAAATAAACATCTGTCATCATCGTTATAACACTTCAAATGAATACGTTAAACTAAAAAAAAAAAATTAATTAATTAGCAAATCCTTTTCTTTCCTCTCTTCTTTTAATCTAGAGAGATCAGTATTCTTCACCTTATTAAATTAAAATGGCCAGATATGGCTTAAAATGGTTAGATACTTTACGCACATACTTCTTAATTGTATTGCTTAATTATGAAATAATAAATGTTTAATCTCAAAGCCGAGTCGGCGTAAATGCATGCAATCATCTGGAAAAACCGGATGGCTGACAATATATTTTTTTGTTTTACAATAATTTTATAACAATTTTTGTTAATACCGGGATTTGTCGAAATTTTCGGGGACCAGGAACTCATATGTAACAACAAATATAGAATATAATTTTTTTTTGCATAAATAAGCTTTGTAATGAATTAATGTAGGCGATACATACAATGTTATAAAATATAGTATGACCCAGCCAAAAACAAAGAGTAGGGCCCATAATATTTTCTATTAGTGTATAGAAAAAAATGTAAGGCGTTATGGACGCATGAATTAATAAATAAATTAAAAAAAAAATCATTTAATATAAGGATAGCGTAAGAATACACCATGATACACTAAAACACACGTGAATGAGTGAGTGTTAGTAAAGACAATGGTGTTTTATTAGTGGATACGGTATTGACGCTCAGTTCAATTCTATTCAATCGCAAATGGTGGGAAATTGCCTTTAGTTCACTTTCGACTTGATACCCGCGGCGATAGTGAGAAGAAAATTTTGTCCTTTTCTGACAACAAAGTTTCCGCCTTACGCTGTGATTTCCTATCTCTTTTGTTTCAACATGCTGATAACAAAATTTGTACCGTTTTCAAATTGCTTTAGGTGTGAGTATAACGCGTATATTTATAAAAACGTTATTGAGTAAAGAGATAAATAAATGTTGAGGGGTGGGTAAGTGCTGAGTCGGAAAGAGCCGACCAGACATTCACCAATTGGAACGGTGCGAAGTCCCGTCATAACACTTTTTATCTCGGCAAAATGCATCATTACATGTTTCATATAAAAATTAATTGCTTTCCACAATTTCGTTAATCATATGGGAGACGCTTGAATAATAAATAATTGGAAAGTAGTGTAGATAATATACACATATTAAAAAAAAATTGTTTCAGATGCGAGATCTTGTTACTCGTCCGACTTATAGAATTCGCAAGGCAGTGGATGATGCGCTGTTTTGGTTCTTACCTAACTACTGGGTCCCACTTTACAACTCTGTTACTTTCACCACTATGCCATACAGACAATGTGTTAAACATCGTCAGTGGCAAGATAAGGTAAGAATTTCAACTAATATTAATAATAGCTTTGCAACTTTTGAATCAATATGGGGACACAATTTCCCATATGATCGTTTAATCGTTGATCGTTTTCGCTTGTATTATCGTAACTAAACAGCTGATATACCATATCACATATACATATCACATACACACAACTGAAAAATATGCTCATTATACAAAAGTCAGTCATGGGTTCGATTCCCAGGTCGAGCAAAGTGTTATTGGGTTATTCTATGAAATTCTCAGTAGTAGCTCGGAGTTTGGCTTTGTGCCCGATTAACGGCAATAGACTCGCCCCGTATTACATGGGGCTTAAAAACATACTTCAGCGAACAGTGGGAGTATATTATACATATATATAATAGTTCGGCTTAGGTAATGACAATGCGCCACGAGGCTTGTCAATATCTTGTGTATCGAGTCAGTATTTTAACCTTTCACTCAACTCTATTTTAAAGTAATGTATTTTGAAAGCGTGGAGTAAAAATTTTATTATTTACATAATTTTTTTTTCAGATTCTGAAGAGAATTTTATCAATTCTGGTAATTCTAATACTTGGAGGATTTGTGTTCTTGTTTAAATTCTAAAATTATTGCAATTAAAAGTATTGCAAGAGGAGAGAGAGTGTGTTAAACAAATAAAGTATTAAAAACAATTAAGACTACAAACGAAAGAAAAGAAAAATGTGTTTGCATAGTGGTTTAATATTCATGCTAATTACAATATTTGTATAATTATAAGATACATAATAACGTTGATATGTTTTAATTACGTATTATATTCTAATTAAAAAACCTTTGCATCCATCTCGCTTATTTTTTGGGACACTTCTCCATCAGCCCTGGAACCGAGCCTTGAATTCGCGAGGCGACTGGCAACTCTAGTTGAGATGAAAATTCATCGAGTTTTGCCGGGTGGGATTACGACCACCAGTAATTAAATAAACATTTACATAGCGACTTTCTTTTGGTTTGTCGTGTTTCGGAATCAACCTGTATATAAACAGCAATCATGTGGAGTGGTAATGGTCACGATAGACATACGTATACATTGTAATAAAATAAGCATCTTCATAGTGACCTTTTGGTTTGTCGTGTTTTGTTATCACCCTTATATATCCAAGAATCAAATGGAGTGGTAGGACATTTTACGCGATACCATTTTGTTATTTATATTTTTACAATGTCAGCAGCATAATTACAACAAAGGTAAAAAGTACAAATTATTATGATTCTTCTAGATAAATACAATGTAATCACTTAGATTGTAGGCATGAATGATATTTAAATATTGTGATATGGATAGCTAAATGTTACAACATTTTAATAAGATAGAATACAATATTTCACACAAAAGAATTAACACAGATTTAAATTGCAATAAATATAAATTGTAATTAAAGAAATGCACTATCTTTCTTCTTCTATCTTCTGACTATTATCCCAATTTATTTGGGGATAGCCCTAATAGTATTTCAGTTGTGGATTGTCTCTTTTGTTGTCCCGCTATTATGTCGTTTTTATTGTTTGTAGTAAGGTCGTTACTGGATAGATATTAATCTTTTTTTTGTGTTATTCATGAAATACTTGGTCCATATATAAAAAAAATATATCTCGAAACTACATGACATAAAATGAATGAATGAAAACCATAACATAAGATATCAAGATATCAAAACCTTTTTAAGCACTTTCTTTTTTTGTAAAATATTAAACAATGTTATTCATTTAGCATAATGTTAACATTAGCAAATGTTCTTTTTAATCCATGAATTAAAACTTCCAGTTTCCTACTAGGCGGGTTATATATAGTATATAAAGTTTGTTCAGCTTTAGTTAATGGTCGAGAGCCACAGTGTTTCTAAGCTCATTCAATATGCAACCGAATTCATTGGCGTGAAACGAAACGTGAAATGGAAGCGCTGAATTTGTTTGTAGTTTTGCTGAGCGTTCATAAAATTTAATACATATTATTTAGTGTAGTTTTGTAATGTTTTGTGTACGTTTATTCAAATGTCTTTATATTTGTTTCCAACTAGCGATAGATTACTAGTTTATGAGTTATTTTAAAATATTTGACAATAGCAAAAGTATACGAAAGACAATATAATACGATTAAAAACAGCAAACAATTTATTTTAGATATATATAACATTTGGTATAGTTAGTTGCAAAATGTCTACTTATGTGTAAATACTTCAAATTTATAAACCTGCTTTTCTGCTTGTAAATATGCGTCTTCAAATGTGGTAAAATCACGATGGCGTTCAGTCGAAGGAATTTTCTTTTTTTGTGTCTATGGCAAGAAGATGTGGATCAATTGACAGTCGCTGTCATCATTATGGATTTTAGACTTACTACAGTTCCTTTCTATTTTATTTGTATAAACTTTGTGTATAAACATTGTGATCTCAAAAGTAATGCATTTTCATAATTATTGTCGAAAAATGCATTTTTATCTTTTTTATGCGTCAAATGAGTAACTTACCTTCACTTTTTTACATACATTTTGTCAAAAAAGTCTCGGGAATGGATGATTGGTTTATGGTTTCAAATTCAATTTTTTGTTTTTCTTAGATTAGCACAACAATCTTTCAATTTGGCGCAGAGTTTGGGCTGCATCTATCATTTACATTAAATATAGTAAGTACTGTTTTTAGTTATATAGATCATATATAATGTATATTGCGAATTTCATAATGGACAAAAACATCGAACAAAGAGTTTCTTAAATTTTGCATCGCCAATGGAATTTCGTGTTAGGAGACACTGAAATAGTTACAGAAGACTTACGGTGAATCGACTTTATCAAAGCACGTGGCTAATGGTTGGTACAATTTAAAGCGTTCAAAAGCGGTCGAGATATGCTGGAAGATTTGCCTCGCCCTGGTAGGCCATCAACGTCTTTAACTGAAGTTAACATTACGACAAGGTAACAAAACGGTAAATAAAGTATATTATTTGAGCATAATGCGGCGTTTAAGAGAGCAATTTCGACGAAAAGGGCCAGATTCGTAGAAAGCAAATTGTTGGATTTTGCACCACGATAATGCGCATTCGCATCCATCATTGCTTTATCAGGCCATCATTGTGAACGAATTTTTGCCCAAAAACTCAACAAATGCAATCGAGCCTTATTCACCAGATATATACTGATACATATATATATCTTCTCTATAGGTGGAGATATTCGATCAGTCGGGCTAAGGTTGCCAACATTTTTTCGGGAAAATATAGTATTTCTCAAAATAAGCTATATAGTATATAAAACACTTGAAAAATATAGGGTTTGGCATTTGTAACGAAGAACCCAATTATACCGATCACGGTAACATCTTTACAAGAAATTGTTAGAGTAACTACTACAAAGTGTGTACAACTCATAATACAAGGTGTCCAGAAAGGGTATCGGGTATTTGTTTTCGCGCCATATTCGAAACGGGGCATCTAAAGGGTGCGGGGTGGGGTTCGTGGCGTCCGCCATTTTGTGGAGTTTTAGTCAAGATGGAACAGTACTCGGGGACGCATCGCGCATTTTGCGTACGAGCGTATTATCGTAATGGTGATTCAATAGCGACTGCTCAACGTCTCTATCGTGCGGAATATCGTACACGCCACGCGCCAATTGACGATAGCATTAGGAAATGGATCAGGATGTTCGAGAATACAGGTGCGACAGTTAAAATTCAAAACTCTGGTCGTCCTCGTTCAGTTCGCGATGAAGAAACAATTGAAGAAGTTGAGGCGTCGGTTCGTCAAAATCCGTCATTATCCATCCGAAAGCGAAGCCAAGCGTTGAACATCAAAAAATCGTCTTTACATTCGATTTTAAAGAAAGACTTACATCTAAAAGCCTATAAAATTCAATTGGTTCAAGAATTGAAGGATACGGACTATGCTAATTGACTGAATTTTGCGAACGAAATGCTGCAGCGATTTAACAACTTTAACAACATACTGTTCAGTGACGAAGCTAATTTTCACCTGAATGGTCATGTTAATAAGCAGAATTGTCGGTACTGGGCAGTGGAGAATCCGAGACGAAAGCATGAACAACCCCTGCATAGCCCAAAGGTCGTTGTTTGGGCTGCTATGTCTGCTAAAGGCATAATTGGTCCTTATTTTCATGAAGATCAACGAGGCCGAGCAATTAATGTGAATAGTGACCGTTATTGCGATATGTTGCGAAATTTTTTGGTCCCAGAGTTGCAGGAGTTTGCAGGTTTCAACTCAAGAACGTGGTTCCAGCAAGATGGGGCCACTTGTCATACCTCAAATGACTCAATGGAAGTTGTTAACGAATTATTCCCTAATAAAGTCATTTCGCGAAGGGGTAACATCAACTGGCCTCCCAGAAGCCCCGACCTTAGCCCGCTTGACTATTTTGCATGGGGATACCTTAAAAGTAAGGTTTATCAAAACAATCCGACGAATCTAACCCAGTTAAAGCAAAACATCAGGTCAGAAATGGCAGCAATATCGATAGCTATGTGTCAACGTGTTATCGCCAATCTTCGTTTCCGTTTAGAAGAGTGCCAGCAACGTAACGGTCATCATTTGGATAACATCATCTTTTCCAAATAATTCTCCAATTCATATGCTAATAATAAACAATAAACTTTTTTATTGCATACAAATAATTTTTGTTTCATTGAACTTACAAATACCCGATACCCTTTCTGGACACCTTGTACAAACTTGTAGTAAAATTTATGGGAAGTTTCTTGTAACTCATGAAATTTTAATTAATGTTTAAAGGTCATCGGTGATAATAAAATACAAATATATTAACCTGTTATCTGATTCAGAACAGGGCGTTCCCGGACCTTTGCTCCGACATTCCACAATTTTGCGACGAATCGAAAGTGTTCCGCCAAAATTAATCGAGAGCCGGTTTGACATCAAAAAAGTTCGAACTATGTAGACGTTAATGAAAATTTATCGTTCGAAGTAACCGTTGCTGGGATGTTATGTGAAACATCAATTTGTCAGTTCTTGGTATCTTCTGACTTACTAAAATTTTTAGGACTGACGAAAAGATAATGTAGTGCTTAAAACGGTGGGTGCACTTGCTTGACTTTAGCTGAGCGTATGGTGTATATGCAGACCCCTTACGATCGCGCCGCGCCGTCACGATTTCTTGCATAGCTTCGATGAATCTAGGTTCTGTATCTGTTGTGTTTTGAAAAAAAAAAATGTGATCATTATCAGCTCCTGTCGAAAATGGCATCTCTTCTTGTGTGCTACTCATCCCAGCCCTGAGTTAATTTCTTCCAGGTCTGCCAGGATCGACGCCTCGTTATTCGTATACGGCCGACAAACCGTCAACTGTTTTAGGTCAGAGCCTGATTACTATGTTATTATGTTGTTTATTGTTAAAATCAACTGCTATGAAAATAAACCAAAAATAAAATCTTAACGGTAGAATTGAAAGAACTATAAGGAATAGAGAAACAAAAACGCATTTCACATACCTAAATCCTTCGACCAATGTTGCTTTGATCCAACCGCCAATTAAAATGCCTCCTTTAACTTCCCTCCAAGGATAATCTGTGAGCTATAAATCGAACAAAACATTAGCACTCGTTAGCTAGAAGAGCATTCGAGTAGGGGCGTTTCTAGGGCGTAGGTACGATGAGTTTTGGTAAAAGGACACGAACTTCTTCTAGTCTTTTTCATTGTGAGGGATGTGTTTCATTATAATGTAAACTATTTGTGATTTTTAAGGAAAAGAAAAACATTGTTTAGTGTATTTTGTTTATTTCTCAATTGTGGTTTAAGTAATGTGAAATACTGCAGCTATAAAATTTGAGTATATATATATATGAATAAACTTATTGTAAGTTAGAAGCTCGTATAAACTTAACTAGAAGTGTTAAAATAATTTTATAACGATTAGGAAGCTCGTTATTTTAAAGTGTGAATTATTTCATTAATGTGATGATATTGTCATGGTTCAATTAATGGTCATGGTCAAATTAGTTATAATTTATAAAACGAAAAGCCTAAAAAGGAAAATGGAATAAGAGATTTAAAGGTAAATTAAATATAAATATATTTCCAGAACATCTAACAAAAGAAATTATTGTTAATTTAAGCATTATAATGTCTATCTATGGTCAAAACCTCCTATAAAATTATAATTTAAAAAATGTTTAAACAATACCAAGATATAAGATAAGTTTGCAAATAAAGTCCTTAATAGACCTCTTGATGTTCACCTCACAAAAACACAAATTAATAAAATCTTCAATGATACTCAGCTCCACGTCAGGACCATGACCCAGGATGTCGCACAGTCTTGGTTGATCGGCTTAGGGTAACTCACAACAGGAGTTGACACCTCCAGCCACCGGATCAACGTAGGTTCACAACGGGTACCATCGCCTCAGGTAGTCAGGATAGCAGCGGGGATCTTGCCAGCCGAGATTATGTTGATATGGAAATTAGATATATTTTATATAGTTGATTATAAAATATAGTTAAAAGGTTTCCTCGGTAATCCACAACAACTTGTTATTGTGTATATTTAGTAATAAATTTTACCATTTACTAAAATTATAAAATATACTTGAATTTCTGAAATGTGACCGAAGTCTCTTATCCTCTCATGTATAATGAACGTTCTATCTACAGAGTAATTTTGGTTCTATCCGTCTAATTTTCAAATACTGATTTTTCTGTATTCAATATTTTAATTTTTTAAATTTAAACTTTATTATGTTAAATTAATAATAATAATAATTATTAAAATGTTAATTTATTTTCATACAAACTTAATAAAAAAACAAAATATAAATAAATATTAAAATAAAATTTTATTACCATTCCTTCACTGTGCTTGTTAAATAATAAAACATATTAATATGTACCTAACGAAAAGAATTTAGTTTCTACTGGTGTACCACGACACGACACGACACCTCTCTATACCTACCAATACGCCTGAAAGTCGAAGTTACAATTGTAGGCTTGAATTAATTTTTATAATTGAGTTTTGTTACATTATCTTGTTCTGGGTTGGATTCCCAGGTCGAGCAAAGTATTCGTGGGTTTTCTATAAAATTCTCAGAAGCAGCTCGGAATTTGGCTTCGTGCCCAATAAATGGCAATAGGCTCACCCTTTAAACCATAGGTCCCCAAAGTGGTCCATATGAACCCCTGGGGGTCCATATCGAACTTCAAGGGGTCCACGGCAGCGAAAACAAAGTCTGGGGGTGCACGAGCTGCAAATGGGGGTTCGCGAGCTGTAAATGGGGTCGACAATAATGAATGAATATGCAAGTCGAGACGAAAATTTTAACTTCCTATAAATAATAATGATAATGTATTTGTACTTACATAATGGTTTTTTACAATAAACATATAGGTAATAATTCTAAAAGGTAAATATTTATAGAATTTGATAAAGATATGGAGCTATATTCAGAGAATTTAATAAGTACATTCATTAATCATGGGAAAATTCGGGATCGATTATAATATGACTTTGTAAAATTATTTTTATAGGTGCTTTTGTTGAAATGAAATCTGAATGAAAGCGTTGAATTATTATAAATTCCATAGTAGAAAATTATTCCATTTACATTACCCGAGTACACATTAAATTTCATTTGGCAAGCTATTCACTTAGTAAGATTTAGGTATTCGTATATATTGCTTTCTGGCTAGCCCTAGTAATGCTTGTTAAGACTTGCATCAATTGAACTTGTGCAGACTTGTTCAATTCGCGAATATTTCCAAAAATACGTATGTTAGAGACAAACAATGTTAATTTGTCATTGGAACTTTGTTAGTTGAAGTCAAGTAAGTTAAAGTGAAGTAAGTTAAAGTGAATCAATTTCGTCTTGTTTGGAATTACCAGAGAAAAGTAAGTAAATAATTTTTTTTTCAATTTATTCTTGTAGTTCCTCCGTTTGACTTGCAAACTTGAGGTATTACTAGTTCAACATTAAATTAAGTACAGTTGCATGCTTATTCCTTAATAGTTACCTTTTCAAAATTTTAAGAATCGGTATTATATACTTGTACGCTGAATCTTTATAAACAAGTTACTACATGATTCCTTTCTATATCCATACATATATTATAAAAGATTTCTGAAGATTAAAAATGATTTTACACATGTCATCAATTCGGTATCTATGTCTTATCATATTATATTAGTGGAATTTTTAATTTATTCCCCAGATAACTGCTAATAAAAATCAAAAACGGCTGTTTAAAAAAAAAGTCGACAATACAGTGTTGATTATTTGAAGTTTGGCTTCATTCCGTCAACCTTCGACAAACGATAGCCTATGTGCCTTATGTGTAACAGAATTTTAAGTAATGACTCTATGAAACCCTCCAACTTGGAGGGTCATTTGAAAAGTTGTCATCCTCAGAAATCGGGTAAAGCTTTGAAATATTTTCAAAAAATTAAGGAAATAGTTCAGAAGAGACCAACGGTGGATAATATGTTTGCTTCGGCTTCACAAAAAAAAACGATGATGGTGTGAGGGCATCTTATAATATCGCACTCTTAATAGCAAAGTGTGGAAAGTCATATACTATCGGAGAAAAATTAATCTTGCCAGCTATTGAAGAGGTTTTCAAAACTGTGTTACACAAACCGGCCTATGATATTATAAAGAAAATTTCTTTGAGCGCCAATATGGTTCAAAGACGTATAGATGAAATGGGAAATGAAGTTGAAGTGTTCTTATGTAAACTTTTAAAAACGACTCATTTTTCTATACAACTGTTCGAATCCACCTTGCCTAATAACGAATCGTTATTATTGGCATATGTTCGTTTTATAATGGACCAGGAAATTCATGAAGAACTTCTGTTTGCCAGAAATTTGATAACGGATACTAAAGGCGAATCAATATTTAAGGTTTTGAGGGATTATTTCGCAGAAAAAGCAATCCCTTTATCAAATATAATATCTGTGGCAACAGATGGAGCACATGCAATGTTTGGGAGTTATCAGCTATTTAAAGCAAAATTTGCCCGAGGTGTATGCTATACACTGCGCAATCCATCGGCAACATTCAGTTGCTAAAAGTCTGAGTGGTAGATTGCATCAATCTCTTCAATTTGTCATCAACGCAGTAAACAAAATTCGGAGCAACGCCTTGAATTCTAGGCTATTTGTGCAGTTGTGTGAAGAAAATGATGAAAATTTCATAGATTACTCCTCCACACCGATGTTCGTTGGTTGTCAAAAGGCTTCTGTTTGGCAAGATTTTTTTCACTGTTTGAGACAGTTTTGGAGTTTTTGGATTCTAAAGACCCAATTTTGAAAGATAATTTAATTAAGTGGAAGCCAGTAATTGCCTATTTAACATATTTGTTTAGTAAATTCAATGAGGTTAACGTGCAGTTGCAAGGCGACAGTCTAAATTTGATAAGAACCAAGTCCATTATTTCAGCTTTCCTTCTCAGAATTAAACTAATGAGGCAAAACATTGGACGGAGAGAATTTTCCCAGTTTCCAAATTTGTCACAGACAATCTGTTAAGATGATGATGTTTTATCCTATGTTGAACATTTACATGCCCTTCACAAAGACTTTGAAATTAGGTTTGAAGATATCTTGACTACGAATATACTAATTGGCACTAATTAAGAACTTAAAGTGGAGTTCGGAAAAGGACATCAAAAATTTTGGCATCAGAAGGACATACCCGTCACATATCCCGCATTATGGACTATTGCGAGAAAGTTTTTAGTGACATTTCCTTCTTCATAACTCGTCGAAAAGGGCTTCAGTGACGTTTCCAATCTTCTATATAAAAAAAGAAATAAATTAGAAATCACAGAGCGAGGGGATTTAAGATTAAAAGTAACTAAATAGCAACCAAATGTAGAAAAATTGATATCGAAGCATCAGGTACATCCCTCGCATTGAGAACATTTATTTGTAAGAAAAAAATTCCTTTGATTTGAATTCCTTAATAAATATAGAAAATTTAATATACTTTTTTTTAAGTTTTTCACTTAGTAAAACCTACCAAAGTCAAATTAAGAACAATTTTACCTACCAAAAACAGGTTTGAATTTGATGATTTTGTAAAAAATTAATATTCAAAAGGTAAGTGATCCACCTAGTGCAATAGAAATTGGAAAGGGGTCCACGAGACGAAAAAGTTTGGGGACCATTGAGTCTAAACACACACCCGGTGAATTTTGGGTGTACATTAGTACATCTCTGACTAACCCTTCGGTAATACAGATGTGATGGTATGTAAATGTATCTTAGATAAGAAATTTCGTTATGCACCTAATTATTAGTAAAAATCTATTAACTGTATTAACTTATTAATTTGGTGTAATAAGTTTGTTTATATTCTTTATTATTGCCAATTAGGTGGTACCTACGATAAGTCTAACAAAATAACAGTTTTTTAACACAATATTGACATGGATCAAAAAGAAAGCTTGTGTTATGTACGATGACAAAGACGGAAAATGGTTTTTTTGCTATCAACTTTGAGGCAGGCGTTTTTTGTAAGCCTTGTTTTTGTGTTTGTTATTTTCATCTGCATGTTCATTTTGGAATACAGTTTAGTTCATTAAAGTTTATTACTACCTTCATTATTTAATGTGAAATATTTTCCTATGTTACAGAATGTCATCTTACTGCTTATTAAAATAGAGCTAAATATTGCCACTAAAATCGTTGATAGACATTATGATGCTAACCGGAACAGTACCATATTTTTTGATTAAATTATTTTGAGTAAAACACCGACGTATAACTAAAACCACACAAATAAAGGACAAAGTTTTCGTTTTGTTTCGTAACGCCGAGAACTAAAATTAGTAGAACAGAAAACGAAACTTTTGGTCGTGTCTGAAAATTTTTGTTTGTGACTTTTTTGGGTAGTTTTGTATCTTAATTAATTCTTATTGTATTGCTATGACCTCGCTTTTTGTATATATTTTTAAGTACAATACTTTGCATTTAAGATGGATGCGTGTAAATTCATACCATTCTACGATCATACTCTATTTATCTTCAGAATAAGTTGAATCATCAATTTCATCGTGTCAACGTAATGAAAAGAGCTGGGAAAATTGTTCAGCTTAACCCACGGTTTTCCTCAATGGTGAATTTGATAACTATTGTAGTAGTGAAAGTGTGCAAGTTGTTCTCTATCTACGAGGAAACCACTTTTGAGTAACAGGATTGTAAGAAAAAGGAACAATAACAAACTTAGTAAATATTAAGTGAGCTACGCTATACATACATACACATAAAATAGTTAATTATGATAATGATTATTATACCTTGATAATATTTCAACAGTTTTTCCGTGTTCGGTGTTCGAAAAGTAATTATTTAAATTCTCAAAGAAGAACTTTTTAACTTGGGTGCTCGTAATCGTTAGTAGGGTTCTTATTGCTTCCGATGCTCTGTGATTAATTAGAAACTGCTTGAAGTATGTACCGATTAGTGTCGGAACGAGATCTAGGAACGGTTTCTTAGAGCCAGATAGATTTCCTTTTAAAGAGCTTTGAGTTTATAAATTGTTGAAATGTTAGCTAGTGTCCAATTTATTGAAAAGTTTTTTGAAGTAGTTTTATAATTATATCATTAATTAGATAAAAATCTAGTTAATTTTATTGGAGAATTAACTAAGCCCACGTTTTCACCGGTGTTAAAATTTTGAATAGATTTTCCATAAAATTCGTTCTTAGTGAGCGCCTACGTCACGAAAGGAGTACAAGTAAATTGCTAAATATCAAGTCAATTAGACATATCGTTTGTGTGGTTATAAGACTAAAGACTATAATGTATGAAAATTCGATATATATATAATAAATATTTTATTTTTGGCATAATTAGGTACAGTCTGTTTTTTATTTGTTTAATATAAAACACACAATAAACGCAGCTTATTGACTTTTAAAAACACATCGAATGCTTATCTATCACAGTTATTTTTTATATTTATCATTTTTATCTAGATATGTATACATACTTACTAGCTATGTCCCACGATTTCACCCATGTTACCTTTATCTCACAAACACAAAAGTCACATCGAGTGCATGTCTATCTGCTATGGATAACCCACAATAAGTACTATTGCGTTTAAAATAACCAGGGATGGAGGCCCCAAGCGACAGCTTTCTGTAGTCCACTCAAGCGCAGTCGCGGGCACTAGTGTATTATAAAATAAATGATACGTATTAAAACTGAAAATAAATAAAGTTAAACAGTTTTAATAGATTTCTTTAAACTTAGGTTGTTTTGTAATAAGGTCGTTAGAGTATTTAATTCCACACATAGTTACAATAAAAAAACACATTGGTTTTTTGATCGTTTTCTCAGAGATCCAATTAGGCGTGGTGACCGTGCAATCGATGAAAGAAACATTGAAAATTCAAAGATTATAAAGCAGGTGCAACAACAAAATGAACAACTTGTTCCATGACTGCGCGACGGGTTTTTTTTAATTAACACTAAGTTCGTCTATTTATAGTTTGGATGGAGATACCAGACCAGTTTCTAGAAAACACCTGCTTTATGAATCGAATTATTCCAACCGTTTGCAAAACAAGGATTTCTATTTTGATAATGTTGCGTTTCGAAAAGTAAATGTTGATATAGTTTTTGTTTACGAGTTGTACTTATATGTTTCACTAGCTGTGATCCACGGTTTCACCCGTTTAAATCCGTGTAAGCTATAAATTGTTGTTCTCACTTTTCGTACTTCCTTACAGATTTCCAGATTGATTGACGTTACTGGTTACTGCTCTACTTCTTAGGGCAGTAGCGTGAATTTCAGTAACCTATAACCTTTCTCAATAAATAGGTTATAAAAGGCAAAAATATTATTACAAATCTGACTGGTAGGACCAGAGATTAGCCCGTTCAAATAAACAATCTCGTCGGCTTTTATAATGATACTAGCTGTGTCCGCAGCTCCACTTGCGTAGGCTAACGAATGCCGTCGGATGAGCGCAAGAACGGATCGTGCCTCCCCCATCCGCCACATAAGGCAATCGTGCGCCGGTTATTTTAAGTATAAAATTGCTTATTGTGAATGATGCTTAGATCATCTTAGTGTCTGGGACTTTTTAAAATCTATAATTATGTAGTACACTAGTTTGATATATCTCTTATGGTTTATTCAGCGTAAGCTATTTAAGCGCCCCAAAAGCTTCTTATTACCGAACTTATTCACCGTTATCGTCGCTACTTATTTTATACTATACTTTATTACTTAAAATATATCCTATAGGCCAGATAACTTGGCTGTGTTTTAAAAAAAAACATGTAAATCAGAAAAGTAGTTTTCGCGTGATAAGAACATAAACGGACAGACAGATAGAGATACGTTCACTTTAATAATATGTATTGATGATAAGTAATATAGATACTAGACTGTTCTTAAAATCTACTAAGATATTCTTAACAGCAAGGACAGTCTAATTAGTCTAAAGTTAGTAAATAGGATAATGATTATTTTTGTGTTTTCTTAATAAATATACAGGATCCGTTCCCATAGACGAGATACGTCACAAATAATGAAACCATATGCTTTGTCAATTTTACCCAGCTCCCTTTGTACAAACAATCAGTGCCCCGTACCATCACATGTGGCTTGTTGGCCTTGTGTGATTATATTACGTCTTAAAATATATAGTGATTTAGGTATGTACTAAATTAATAATAAATTGTGTTAATTTGACTTCATTTTCTAAATAATTCAAACAAAACTGGTTTTGGTGGAGATCATTATTATTTATTATGTCCTAAGCATATTCAGAAATGTAATTTTAATATGAATCTTGTTTTCTTAGTCTGAAGGGAGAAAATAGGCCAAATTCTAATTTGTATCAATTCATATAATTTTAGAGAGAGTTATTTTTCATAAATCGAATCTTTCCGCTATAAAAGGGCTTAATCCAAGCCCGGAGAAACTATCACAGCCTCTAATGATTCCAGAGCCCTTATGGCTTACAGTAAAGTCGTTACGAAAAAAAAAACAAAGGGCATACCTCCAAATGGCATACTGTTGGCAATGAGCACAAAAAAAAACGCTTTAAGATAATTTTTGGTAGAAATAACCATTTTTTCATTGTAACGCAATTTAAAAAAATACAGAAAGAATGAGCGTAACATACTAAGTAAGAGAGCATCAAAAAGTTAATTTGCCCAAATTGGTCTTTAGGCCTTATAAAGCTGAAAGAATCGACATAATTCATATTATCTATTATGAGATATTGTATAACATTTGAGAGTTTACAGTTATACCTTAATCCCTTCGTGTGATTCACTAGCTGTTGCTTACGATAACGTTAGCGTTGTCTTTAATTTAAAGCGATATGTTGGAACGACTCGAACGCCGCCTATTATAAACTAGTTGAACTAATAAAGAACATTTGCGGAGCATTTGCACTACAAAATTTCGGATAATCGGAGAAACGGTTTAGGAACACGCACGGGACAAATAAATAAACATTGATTTATATATAGACCGCTACTCTGTTCCCGTTAGTTGCAATATTAAATTTATTAAGAATAAATAATAGCCTATAACACTCAGGAATAATGTAGCTTTCTATTTGTGATAAAAAATTAGGATCAGATCAGTAGTTCCAGAGATTGCCTCCTACAAACATTACTTCTCTATAATAATAGAGCATCTATATCTAATCAAATCTATTTAATACTATTGAGCAATTCTTGTATAATATGTAATTGGTTTCTCGGAAACGCTTCAACAGTTTGGTTGAAACTTTGTATTTACATTCCAAGTTTACCCGGATAGGTGATTTTCTTCTTTATCTTTTGTAAGACACCGAGCACAGCTCGGTTACCCAGTAATTAAAATATATTAGTATTATTTCAAATATCATTGCTTACAGTTCCATAATAATTGCGCGAAGAATGGTTAATGTTTATTTTAGGATTTTCAAAATAGATAAATAGTGTAACAAATTAAATTTAATTTGGTAATACTTAGATATGTATAGCAGTAATAAGTACTGGAGTAATATTTACAAACCGCCGGCATAATAATTGTTCTGCCAGTTCTCGGTGTTGTTCGAATTGCTCAACCTTCATGAATGTAACCGGATCGCAGTAGATATGGTTCACGCAACTTATAATTTAGTTTTCTAGGTGTATCATTATCTAGAACATGCTCAATAATAATTGAAGAATAAATTTGCTTTAATACATTTGTAATATTTTTATACCAATTTGTCCTTTTAACGTTTTTTGTTCACGGTGTGTTTTCAGGCCTTTCACAAATATCAGAGCAAAAAAATTTTTTTAGGGTGAATAATAACTTCGAAGTTATTTTAATGTGTTTCACCTATGACAATAAGATTAAATGCTTTTATATGATTTATACTAGCAGTCACCTAATGATCTAAATTCGACCAGCGACTTTTTAATCATAGACTATTTTCTATTGGACATTTGCAGTATTCATGAATCTAAATAATGAGTATTATCTGCATTATTTGCTGCCATTTTTCGTTGAGTGACCAATATTTTGGGGGTCTAAGTTCAATGGCACTGATCAGGTTAGGATTCGCAGTATTAATTTATTTATTTAATATATTAGTACCAGATATTATAGATACATTTTAGCTTTCTGCACTCCTTCTCCATATAAACTTTAATCATTCCAAACCTCACAGTCTTCACAGTTTTTGCTTCACGTATTAATATAATGATTTTTAGAAAGTGTCAAGTACAAAGGAAATACGTATTTTAATAATAACTACCTAATTGTATCACGTGTCCTCAGCAGTAAAGTTCATAGAAGTAGGTGGTTTAAGTAATAGTCATTTGACCATATTTTTTAAACAATATTAATAATAGTAGTATATAAATGCTTACGCTGATTATTTCACACCTGTAAACTTTTTAGTTTTGATTTCAGGGAGCAAGGACAACTTAGAAAAATGACTCGATATTGTTTTCATTGGTGTAGCATTGCTCTTTGAATTATTTTCTGGCGAAATTTTCTTTAACGCTGAGGCGATGTTTTGAAACTAGTTTTCAGCAAATAAAGGTATAAGTTGTGCCAAAAGCTTTGAAAGTGTGATTGTTTCTTTTTTTTTTTTTTTAGAACTGACTACACTGTTAGCCTTAGGGGTCCTAAAGCCGCAGCGGCTTTTACAGCTTCACCGGACTTGATGATTGTTTCGCTGTCAAATTCTATTTATATTATTCGTTAATACACATATTTTATAAACGATGGATGTACATAATATGACTTATTTGATAATAGTAGTCACATCCTCGGTAGTATAGTGGTAAGTATCCCCGCCTGTCACGCGGGAGACCGGGGTTCGATTCCCCGCCGGGGAGGCAATTTTTTTTAATGTGATTTTGTTAAAAAATTCTGATTATTATTATTTAATTTATGTGAAACATAGAATTAACATGAGGAAAAATACAATAGAACAGTTATTTACGATCCCAATTTGTAATATCAGAACGGTAATTATTCAATTCGCATCGCCTCACTAAAATCTGTGTGAGTCATGTTTTCTCCCATACTCATAGATACTATAGTGACGTCAGTAACACAGTAGCAATAATTTCCGCCGCATTAATTACTGCTACTGTGAAAACCACGTGAATTTTGTTCGACAAATATGAAATCTCGCACTAGTGTGAACTGGAAAGTAACTGCATACCCATAGGTATTACTTAATTAATATTTATGTATATAAATACTAATGAATTTTAACATTATTACTTATATTTCGACACTCAGCATGAATAATATGTATTGTAATTTTAATTAAATGAAAATAAATTTACTAAACTAAAATTATCATTGCTTTAAAAAACAACAATAATACTTAAAAATATATAAATATATATATATGTATATTTTAAAAATATGTATATGCAAAATTCGAATTTTTATTACTATTCAATAAATTTTCAATCAATACATATATCATACCATAATTAATGTTCTGTAACAATTATGATTAAAATGACTAAAAGACAACAAAAACATAAATGTGAGAAAGAGGTCAAGATCGGCCATTTTGTTTATTTTTGTTGAGTAGGCTCGCATGACAGTGACCACTAGTGGATAGATCGCAGATCCCTCTGTGGTCGCCGATGTTGTATGATTGGGCTGCGCTTACCATCAGGTATAGTTCCGTAACTTTTCCGTGCTATGATATAAAAAATAAACGACGTTCGGAGTAGTCGTTATCACCGGTAAAATAGCTAAGAACTAACGGGTACCAAGTTCCATAGCAGTTCCTTTAATTATAGCTATAGGAATGTACAATTGGTTACTTTCTTTGTTATAGGATTTTTAAATTGGCAAGTTTTAATTGGGAATAAATTATGTTTGAAAAATCTGACTCCCCTTAGGGCCATCCATAAATTACGTCACACGAATTTCTTAGAAATTTATGAAATTAAAACAGTAGTGTTCGGAAATTATTTTAATTTCCATTTAAATTATTTTTCAATAAAATCGACATCAAATCAAACAAAGGTATAAAAATTAACAAAACAAAAAAAATCACTTTAATGAAAGATAAAAACTTAATCCATAATTAACATAACTTATTTTTTTTCGAACTATAAAGGTAATAAGTTTCAAATAATCGAGTTGTAAAAGTTGTTAAATAAACATTGCTATGTTCGAGATACAGAAGTCCAATTTAATTTTTTCTCTGATTATTTTGACTAGAGGGTTGAGATTTAGTGCAACGGAGGTTTTGGGTCTTGAATGGAAGGGAACACATTCTTTCAAGTTTGGGAGGTTTTCGGCTTAAAGAAGTTCTAATGTACTTAGATATAAAATATTATATTTTGAAAAAATGTGATGTCACAAAATTTGTGACCCCTCCTCACCTCTTGTCACACAATGTCACACTTCGTCGACCCCCTCTCTCCCCCTAAACGTGTGACGTAATTTATGGATGGCCCCTAATTATAAATTAACGTAAATATTTATTGATTTAATTAACATTATACAAATGATATATCAATATCTAATTACAATATTTATTATATTAATAAATTAATATATAATATGTAAATAATAAATTAACGTTAATATAAATTGTAAATGAAACTTGCTATTTATGTGATGTAATAAGATTGTTACCTACACTAATTATAATAAACATCATACGATCAGAAAATACATTTCATTAAAGTACTATTCACCGCTAAAATAAACTGGAAAATGTTATTAAGGTAGGAAGTTTCATATCCGCATGATGGAAACTAAACAGAACGTATGAATGCACTCGGATTTAATTAAACAGGAATTTCATAGCAGATAGTATGTGAAATATTATCGAATCATAACGATAAGTTTGAAATCATCTATCGATTGCAATGCATTACCTTCGCAATGGCCCCACTCCCCGTATTATTTTTCTCAAATTTCTTCAATGTACAGATTTCGACTCTTTACTCTTTTATTATAAGTAGGTATAGATTTTTGGGTATAGGTACCATGTAGTTAAAAGTCGGCGCAATGTTCATTTATAGTAAAAATTAGTCAAACACTAGTCAAATATTTTTGTTATAGTCAAAACCTGATTTGTAAAGTGATTCGGATTTGTTCGGATACTGTTTTCGATTTCATTTTTGGGGAAAAATGCCCAATCCAGTCGATATAGAGACAAACACAAACATCTATTGAATATTCAAACGTCGTCAACTGGCCTGACTGTGTGATGACCAGACTTGTACGCACTGTTGTATGAACAGTGCGAGTTGTCGATATTTCAAGTCCCGCTGGTTTAAGATTTTTATATAAACTTGTTTTGTTTTTAGTATTTGCTTAAAGAACTTTATTCCTACAGAGTGTTTATCTCTCGTGTTTTTTATATCTATAAATCTATATATTGTTCACGCATTTATTATGCAGTAATTACTTTCGTCTCGTATTTATATCCTTATATTTTTAACAACTCTTATAGCCTAAAAATTGAGGAATGACTAATAATTCTCATCAAAATTAGTTAAGAATTAATAACAAATAATATTTTTTTCATATTCTAAAAGTATTGTTAATGGAGCAATGGTAAAAGCTTCTCGCGAATTATTTTTTTATAGAAATGGTTAATAATAATCCGGTTATACAGACAGACAAACAGAAACAAAATTTAATGTCATATTCGTGATCACTGATTATTTTATAATCCAAGTCTAACAGTAAATTTGAAAAAAAATTACATGTACATACAGATCTATAGATTTGTTAATATAAATAGGAAAGTTACACAATTTACAGCTAACTTAAAACTACTTGAGCTCCTTTAATATTATTATATATTTGTATATGTATTATTGTTATCTTTATCTTCGATTTTACCGACTTCAAAAAAAGCACGAGGCTCTCAATTCCCTTGTATATTTTTTAATGGATGTTCAGGTATAACTTGTTAGGTAATTCTTTTTTCGTTGGAAAGGGAATAGCTTAGATTGGTCCTGTTTTAATTCCATTTCCATTGGAGTTTAGTCTTCGAAGATATACCAGGGAAATGCAGCACGACTGTGGAATTCGCTTCCTATTAACATCCAACTAGCCAGCTCTCGGGATTCCTTCAAGTATTCTCTATGTAGGTTTTACTTGGAGCAATTAAATATTGGGTAGATTTTTTTACTAAATACATATTATGCACACCTTGCATATACCTTACTCTTGGACTCTCTGGTAGTTAATGCATTTTAGCATTAAGTCCTCCATATTTTGTATTTTTCTTTTGTTAAAGATTGTACTCTTAGTATTTACTATTTATTTATTTTATTTTATATACTATCCTTTTCATGAGTTTCGGTTTCTATATGAAAGTCGCATAATTATGTATGAATACAACCAACAGCTGAGACAAGCAACATCTTGGTCCGATCTTACGGATAGGAGCCCTAGGGTTCGCTGCTTAAAATCTTTCATTCATTAGTGAATATACGTCATACTACACTGTAAACACACTGGTTATTTAAAAGTTATTTTTTTCTTTTTACATACAGCCAGTCTTAGCAAAAGAATTTTTTCATGAACTGAATAATTATACGCATAAAAAAGATAATTCTGGAATTTTTGGCGTTTGAATTTCGCCAATAAGTCCTGAGCTGGCGTAGTGATAAAGCTCATGCCTTTTCTCGGGAAAAGATCATTGTCAAGCAGCGGAACACATAGAAGCTGTTATTATAAATAAAAATTATTCGATTAAAATAACTCATGGATTGCAATACTAGCGGGAAATTATGTATATTTATGAAGGATGTTTCATATCCGCGGTACGTCCAGGTATACTCGTGTAGTACGAGCGGATTCGTTCGGATTTAATTAAAATCTGATTACCGCTCGGCACGATATGTCACTGCATTGCCACTATAATGTGCATGTTTTGATCGTATCATTTGTTTCGTACGTTATAATAATTTAAATTAGATTTAATTCTTGTATATTTAGCCTCTATTGTTGATAACCCTTTATAGTTTTAATTACTTCTAAAAATTATTATTTTATAGCTATTATTCTTTTACACGTAATAATTTGACATTTTAAGTTAATGGATTTTTTGTAATGGTTTTTATTTTAAGTGAAAGTTCTTTTGGGACGCTGTGTATTGGATTTTATGAAGCGAAAGAGAGATAGCTATATACTATATATGTATAATATATAGGTTTTAGGCTGTGAGAGAATGAGATAGAATGCGTTTCTTTATAGTTACCCTATCCTTCGTCTATTCTTAATGTACTCGAAATATATACAAAGAGAGGGAGAGAGAGTGAGAGAGAACTTTCACTTCTACCGCGTGTGAACTCACACACGTTTTTTTTAATTTGCGTTCTATTAAAGTTAAAACATATAAAGACCCTAAATAAAATCTTGATGGCTCCATAGATATATGGATCTTCCTTTGATACATGCCTACACCAGACACCTTTCTCGTTTTTACTTCGACACCGCGTCGAATTACGCGAATCCGTTAATCAGAGCGGCAGCTAGTTATGTACCGGTCCCCAATGCCTGCTGGCGTAAACGCCGGCCGCGTAACATCTTCACCGATCCGGACTACAAAGTCGAAAAAGCAAACGTGTTTTATTCCACCGTCTATCTAAACAGAGCGTGCCAACGCCCACGCCCGCGTAACCACCGTTCTCTCCACAGAGTACTGGCGGTTTAATTTGCTCCCGCACACCCGCTACATCCACCCTCTCTAGCGGCAACCCAAACCTAGGTCCGTTCCTTGATGTGAAGCCCTTGGGTCAGGCAGCCGCCCGCGCGATTCAAGTGACACTATACGTGCAACAATTAGCTACCCACATACAACATTACACACGTATGAACACACACACGTGCACACCACATAGGTACATGGGTTCTGTAAGGGACCTTTTTTTCATTTTTTGCGCTAGTTAGTGTTGAAAAACCTTTCCGATCACTAAATACACATACACATGTTTCCCTCCTTCCTCTCAGGAGGAGGGGAACATGCATAGAGTAGGAAAATTAGCCAGATCGCGACCTATTCGCATGCGCGACGACCGCCCGAGCCGAGGTTCGGCCACTTGCTTTCAGTGAATGGAAACGTGGTGAAGAAACCATAGAATGGTGATAGGGCTTTTCGAATGCTCGTTTACCCTAGATACAACTCTCAAGTTCCGGCAGCTACACTTGAGAGATACGGGCCACATTATCACTTAATATCAGGTGAGATTTTGTCCATAACTCTAAACCTATGAAGAAAAAAACGATGACGAAATTTTCTAATATATCTAAATGAAGTATAAGATTAGGTACCTATGTCTGGGAAAGTCATGGTGATTGAATGGATATTTTGTAATATGGCATATCAATTTTCTATCATTACCCGCTACTTCGCGCATCGGTATGAATGTATGAATTATTCTGAATTCACACACAGCATTATGTTCATTTGACCGCGTGTGACGTTTTCATTCCATAAATTAGACTAAAGTTAAAGGTGCAAAGATGAGTTTACTAGAATTTCTGTCGAAATTAAGGAAATTGCGTCAGCATCTATATGGCAATTAAAGTCACTGATTACGCACTTATTAATTACTAGCTGTACCCGCGACTTCGTCCGCGTGGTATATTTCGTGTATGAAAAACAGCAACTAAATGAAAACCTGCCCTCACCTCACTCTCACCTGACGGTATTTCTCCGGTTTAAGCTTTGAGAATACCCAACTAAAATCATTTTAAATGTTAACCGTCCTTTATGAAAAGCTAATTTATTTAATAAGTTTATTTTTATAAACCGTTAATATCCAGTGTATAATGATGCTTTATAGTAATTACGTGTGTTTAGTGCAATTTAATAAAGATCTTGATAGCGCAAACACCAAACAACGACATCTATCGTAGAAAATTTAGATCGAATAGATATTTTTAATAATTTTAAACATAAAAAAAACCTTATCTCTCTAAAAACATTTGAAAATAATAATAAAAACCGAGCCAGCAAATATCATAAGTGTGAGAATAATTATCAAATCAAATTCATCATCATTTTTAAAGAAATATTCTATTGTTTTTTGAAATAATAATATTTGCATTCACAGATTTTTAAAAAAGCTTACCTTTACCGGGAATCGAACCAAATAAAAAATTAAAAAAACACTGACATTCACTATAGTATTGCATCATCGTTAGTGTCTATAATAAGGATACACTCTCTCGAATAAACATAGTATTTTATAATTAAACAAACATACCATCACGCCTGTATTCACCGAAGGGTTAGGCAGAGGTGTACTAATGTACACCCACAGTTCGCCGAGTATGTTTTCTAGGTCCCATGTAATAGGGGGCGAGCCTATTGCCATTAATCGGGCACGAAACCAAACTCCGAGCTGCTACTGAGAATTTCATAGGAAAAACCCAATAACACTTTGCTCGACCTGGGATTCGAACCCAGGCCTCGCTCATAGCAGTCGCGCTTACGACCACTAGGCTAACGAGACAGTCATAATTAAAAGAGACCATGAAACTTAACAATTTAACCCTAACATTACCTAACCTAGACCACCTACTTAAAAAAGTAAATCTCATTTTAATTTCCATGAATTCCACGATGAAAGTATGTTCCTAATTATAAGAAAAAAATATGTGTGAAGTGTCTGTAAAAATATTATCAGCTAAATCACTTGTACATAAAGTAATTGTCAAGATTATTCTTACCTACCTTTGAATGTTTATATATTACACGAGGTATTATAAGATTTTTTTGACTTGTGGGGCTGTAATTTTTAAACTGGACCGAACATATCGATATCGGTCGTTCGACTTATCAGGAATAATTTGATTACAAAAGCTTTCTTTTAAAATCACCACAAAGTCTCAAATTAATAGTTAGAGGTATGGGGATAGAAAAAATACTGCTTATTTATGCAAGAGCTCTGGAAATACTACGACATGTCCTGTTCGCTTTTTTCCACTCTATATACGGAACATATAACAAAAAATAATTTTGAAAAAGATTGTCTGGCGGTACGTTTTGCTCCGGGTAATCCCCGAAACAGTTGGACGCATTTTGACGGGACATTCACTGGCAGATTGCTGATATATAAGAAATAACTGAGGCTGCTTTTATTTTAGAAAAACAATTGGGTTCCAAGCAAATAAAAAAACTGATCATGGAGAATCAATTCGGGTGTTTAAATGACTGAGTAAAGTGTAAGAGATATATCAAGTTATTGTACTACACAATTATAGACATTAAAAAGACCCACAAAAAAGTCGGTAAGTGCAGTATGTCTGTCTTCTAAGGATCACCCACAATAAGCATTTTTGTCTTCTAAATAACCGGGAACGGGGGTAGCACGAATCGCGCGTGTACCCGAACAACTGCATTCTGTAGTCTAAGCGAGCGCAGCCGCAGGCACAGCTAGTTGAAAAAAAAAACAATGATAACGGCAGAAAAATAATTATACTATATTTTATTTAACAACGTATATTCAGTTTAATTGTTTGTCTCACACAGTGTCCCTTCATTTGAATAAATATCGCATAAAAACGTGAGAGTTACTAAAAGTTACACGGCCGATGGTTAAAAGGGATTACGTTAAAGGAATTCGATTAAAATTCCTAACAATAACAACAATAAAATTGCTGGTTTATCAATAGTAATAATGTACTGGTGGACCGGACCTCCTGACCCATACGACAGACTGTTGGAACAAAATAATAAACGTGTTATTGTGTAAGTAAAGTGGCGCGTGCCCTTTTTCGAGTGGGGCACTCGGCGCTCGGCCGGGTGAGAACGGGCATTTCCCACAGGAAACTGACTGTGACCCTATACAATCTCGCAGAAAATTATTTGTTTCTGCAAATTGAACTTTTATTATGGACGCGATTTGTTTTCACTTGTTTTTATGTTTTTTGTTTTTTGAGATTTATATGGATGCGGTAATTTTTTTTCATATCGAAATGACTGAAGCAATTTTTTTATTTTCTTTTTTTTTTTATTTTTTTTTTTATGGTGGTATGTCCTTTTCTATTTCCAGCCTGGCTAGCTACCACCCTCACGTTGAAACTTCGTCGCCGTAAACTATTAAATTCGTATAATATAAAACACCGTCTTTTTCGATATGTCGACAAATAAACATGTTTCTACCAAACACGGAATTATCGTTCAATTTTAACAGATGAGTTTTCGTAAATGTTACTTTGTTAAAGCAATTGATTAAACAATAGTTCACAGCGTTTGCGAAGTCAATGGGAATTGGCAGGGGCCGACACAATAGGCCGGTTCAAACGTTGGACAATCCGGAGTCGGGGGACTATTTCAGCGAATAGTTCATTCGCCGTTCCTTTATTGTTGGAAATATTAGTCAATAATTGCTTTCTTGACAGACACTGATTAACGTATTAACTGTAATAAGTTTTAGCTTTTATTAGAATATGTTATATTATATTAACTTTTTGAATTGTACAGTAATCATAATAATATCTTTAAATTTACGACGATAACATAGGTTCGATAAAAATGTTGGTCTCACTAGAGCGTCTTTTCTTAACTGGTTGTAGTGCTTATAATAAAATATGATAATTGTGGTTCAATTTAGGATGAAATGTGAGTGTTATTTTTATTATGGTTAAAACCCCCTCATAATTAATTTTTCTTTAGTATTTTGTTGATTAAATGTAATGTTTCGTTTTCTATCTAGGACAATGCAGGTAATAATCGTCATTAAAATGCGCGAATTGTCTGTCAAATGCAAATTATTTGACTTATATGTATAACTAGCTGTGCCCGCGTCTGCGCTCGCGTGGTCTATAGATGCCGTCGATCGGACACACGCGCGAATCGTCCTACCCCCGCTGCCGGTTATTATAAAGACAAAAATGCCTATTGTAGGTGATCCTTAGAAGATAGACATAAGCCCTCGCTGACGTTTTAGTTGGTCTTTGTAAGATCTACCGTGATGTAATACATTAATTTGATATATCTCATATGGTTTACTCAGCGTAAACCAGTTAAGCGCTTGAACTGATTCATCATTACCAGAGTCTTTCTCCGCGGAATCCTTATTATTTTTCTGAAATAAAAGTAGCCTAAGCTACTCTTTATAACATAAGCTATTGATGCTTGCAGCTATTATTTATCTATCTAAAAGTACATGGCAAAAGTTACATGGATTTGGTATGCACCCGCATAAAGGCAATGCAGTCCCGTCAAAATCGGTTCAACTGTTTCGGAGATTATCGGGAACAAACAGACAGACAGACAAACAAAATAAAAAGAAATTGTTTTTGCTAAGGTACCCGTATAATGTTTCATATTATTATAAAAAGCTCTTATTTTGGCATTACATACAGGCTCTTCAATTTTATTAATTGTAATTATATAGATTAACACATGGAATAAGTATTGGCTGGTGCATTATATGTCTTCTTTTACCTTGTATCTGATTTTAGATATTTTATAGTATATAGTACCTACCTAAATACTATAACAGCCACAATTTGTGAATAATGAGTAGAAAATATCTGATCTGTATTAAGTGACATTATGTTTAATATCTGGACGAATATTTTTATATTTATTATAGATTAAAAAAAAAACACACCTATATACTGAACTTCGAAATTTCATCCAAATCGTTGGAGCCATTTACGAGAAACCAATTACATAATTATATATATAATTACTATACCCAGTTATACAAGAATTGCTGACTTAATATGATAAGATTTAAAAACACGCTTCAACTAGATACCGTCGGCGTACTATAAAAAAGCGAATTATAACAACGCCGTATCGGCGACTCGGCGTACTCGAGTCAGTGTCATACAGCAAGCTTGAAAGAGTCACTACACACTATGAAGTTGCCGTATTGTAGGAGTTTTTAATTGTTGGTAAAGACATTCATGTAATCTATATTGTATTATATTAAATCCAGTAATTAAAATGTATTTATCTAAAACCAAAGAGCAAATTTAATGCATTTTAATGGAATGTAGCTAAGCTAAAGTAGAAGGAAATAAATTTGATAAACTTCAAAGTGCTCTATTTCAACAGAGTAGAAACAAAATCTTGCCGCCGCGATGATATTAAAAACGTCTACTGAAACATTATTTGAACTACCAGCTCTAACTCATTTTAATGTTGGACATTTTTTCTTATGTTTTTATTTACGTTATATTTAGGACTTTAATAGGGTCACCGTTTTTATAGTCAATAGTAGGTATTAACCGCCCTGAAGAAAATTGTATCCTATGTCCTATTGTATAGTTCGGCAAAATGACTGGACAGTAATTTATCGGAAGTTATCACCCTCATGTTGTCCTGTAGAAATGCTCTTCATGCCTCCTTTGAAGGAGTCGAAACGGCATTCATAAGAATTTGCAAGCTTGTTTGTTCTTACCGAAATAGATTCTATTGTGTAACTGTGGATACGAATACATGTACAGTTGTTGGCGTTAATTAGTATTAATACGTTGTAAAGTAGTAATAGTCTGGGCTTCTTTGTACCGGTTTAGTAATACTGATCTAGAAACCCTAGAGGCACTAGCTGTCACTTTGACGGCGCGGGAGAATTAGAGCATCGCCGACGCTTGCGGGCTCGACATCCCGTTGGACGGCGGCCTGGATCCTCCTGATATGAAACATTAAAAGCTAGACGCTTTATCTATGCTGTTCAGTTTAAATGTTTGGCACTAAATCTGTAATTTAGACTGTAGTGTAGTCACAGACCGCATTTGGGTTTATTACATATAAAGTTCGTCTGACTAAGATTCCAGATTTACTTTTTATAAAAAAAATTATTTAAGTTAATCATTAAGAAATATATAGTAATTCCACTTGGTTTCTATTTCATGGAAAGCATGAGAAAATTAATAAAGACTATATTATAAAAGTATTACTACAAAGATAAATAGACAAAAATAATAACCTAATAGTAAGAAGTGACCAACTATTGTATATCGATTTGGGATAAATTTTGTATTATGGCAATATTTTATATAAAACTTTACCTAGATAAGTGGATTATTATTGCAAGACACCGAACAAAGCTTTGTCACCCTGAACATAAACAAATTTAAATAGTATATAATATAATAGGTACGTAATAAATCAGAATTTTTGCGAAAAATACATTTTTTTACTGTTATTTTATTTATATTTAATAATTTATCTTATACTCTCTCTGTAATTTAACCCAGTGGTCGGCAAACTTATTAGCCAAAGAGCCAAATATGCACATCGCAACAATAAAAAAAAATTGGTAGCCAAATCTGCATGTTTAGTAAACTTTTATTACACTAAATAAGTAGTACACTAAATAAAACTAAAGTTCATACTTAATAAATATTTATTAATGCGTATAATGTGCTTGCATCTCCATGGTCAAAGAGCCGCAATTTGCCGACCACTAATTTAACCTATGTTCATATCATCTCATTTATGCTCTAAGTACATTGTGACTCTTCTGATGTTTGAAATTTTACGAACGTAAGATTTTAATGTATTCATTTTTAATAAAATGGATTTTGGTATAGAATGTTCTCTAGCTTTGATCAAATTTATTTTCACAAGATGATGCATTATATGTACTATATATTTACTGGGTGGTAAGACACGATAACTGTGTCCGACTGAATCGCGACCATCATACACCAGGTGTACCTAATACCCGCTATAGTGACAAGGTGAGGCGTGTTGCGTTTAGAGATCAGCTGGTGTATATCTGGTAAATAAATAAATAAAAACAAAAAAGGTTTTTATTTTCAGTTTTACAAATTGACATAAAGAAAAACCACTTTTATCTACCTTTATACATAGCAATCAAAAAAATATTAAGTATGTAGAATAATTATCTTAATATAAATAAAAACATTTACATTTTAAGTAGGTAGGTACTTATTACTATTCTACTAGAACCCCTCTCAGGTAAAGACCTCCTTCAAAGCTTTCCATTTCTCTCGGTCTAGGGCTATTTGCTATTTTAAGCCACCAGTTTTTTTAATATCATCTTCCCATCTAGTGAACGGTCTTCATCTATAGCGCTTACCCAATGGGCCTTTCCATAACGTAACTGTTTTTGTCCATTTACGATCTTCGAGACGTGCTATATGACTGGTCCATTTCCACTTCATCTTTTGACTATGGCTGAGAGCCATTACTTTTGTTTTCGATCTTATTTTAGTGTGAATTATCTTCAGTATTTTCTTAATGTTTAGCATACTGCGTTCCATTCCTCGCTGACATGTATTTATTTTGTTGGTGAATTTCTATGTTTGACATGCGTACGTTAGGCAAGAAATGAGGCAAGAATCCGACTCCTTTCTTTAAAAAGCGAGTAATTATCCATGGTACCTATGTACCTACGGGTACAGAATAAGTTTTTTTGATGTTTAATTTTTTTTTAACAATATTCATCTATAGGACGCGATCACCTTGCACATAGTGATAAGTTCCTTCTTTTGGATTTTCGCGTTTCGAGATCAGCCAATTTTTTTCCAGCTGCCGAGAGGCTTGCTTGCAGGCATGACAGCAGCGACACTCGATGGATTGCAGATCTATAGTTGGTCACCGTTGTTTTAGGATAGTAAACCATCAGGCACAATGCCGTCACTTTACCGTCCCAATATTAATAAAGACAATATTATTGAAAAAAAGTGTAACATTTCAATCATATCTAGAAAATATTTCAAGCAATATATTAGCTCAGCTTAGTTAGTAGCGTGTACGTTTCGGTGAAGAATAATACCGTGATGAAATCATGGCATGGTGGTAGAGCTATTTCTAATACCTGCCTGGCTAGCTACCACCCTCAATTTGAAAATTTGTCGACAAGCACCAGTAGGTGTGTTCCGGCTGCTGTACTTGAGAGTCAGTCTTTCACTAAGCTTAGCGTGCTTACCATCTTGAGCCACATCGTCACTTAAGATCAGGTGAGATTGTAGCCACAACACCTATACACAGCTATAATGATAAAAAAAGGATTGTGTTGTTTTCTGAACGTCGAGCTATTCGTAGCCTGATCACGTTTCTTAGGGATCCTCGTTTCTCATTATTGCAGTGATGAGTTCCGTGTTGTTGCTAAAATAATATCGGAGTATCTGTCCCGTAATGAAATTGATTGGAGGTTTAGTGTTTGTTAGATAATTATTATTTAAATGTTTATTATAAACCTTACATATTAATGATACAATTATATGAAAGTAAATTTTGTATATTTGTAAGTAGTTATATCTGGAACTAGTTATTTGATTCTAAAAATTATTTCACTAATAGGAAGCTACACTAATAGATTCAAACATATTTTATCAATATTTTTTCATAGATGCGTATATCTGATAAATTTTATATTTAAATTAACGGATTGTTGTGGCTCGTGGCCAATAATTGTGTAATGTTAGAATATCAGTTTATATTTTATTGTTTGACTTAATGGTTGCCTTTTTCTCCTTTGTTTATAAGGCACTTTGAGAAATTCTATAATTATTATTTGAATTAACACAACATCAACATCAACACATTTCATACAAAATCAAAACATAAAAAGTTGCATTAAAATATCTTATTACCATTATTATGTAAGACACAAATATATAGTCCAAATTTTATGGTTTGCCTTTTTTAATATTAAAACGTTTTAAAACCAATCTTAATCATCAATCAAAATCTTAAGTGTAAACTTTAATTTTATCGATATATCAAGTTTAGAAATCAATAATAGAAAAATAACACGTGATAAAAATTGGTAAAGCGAGAAGAGGAATTATAATCAATTATCTAATTTAGTCTTAACATTGTAGACATAATAATATAGTACTTTATATATAGGTAAGTACTCTGTTCTTAATTTACTTTCTAGATGTTTCTTCATGCTAATATTTGTTTTCGCTTCGCGCTACGTGTTCGAAAAACAAAATTATTTAATTGTTCATCTCTACTGAATATTCAGTGCAAACACACCCCCTTCATTAGTTTGCAATTTGAAGACTCGGGAAAACAGCGGATGAGACTTTTTTATATTTTCAGCCAGTCGTGTATAGGTAACCATTTTTCAGAGAACTCTGAATACACATAATTATTTACTACCGTCACAATGCTATAATAAAATTCGCTGGACTCGAGAGCTCTGTACAAAATGGTTGTGTTAACTAATGATGCCAGTGAAAGATGATGGCCATTTATTAAAGGGCAAACTACATTACGCTGTTTAAAGCCGGAGTCATATTGTTACAGAAAGTATACATCAATGCCAAATTGATAGCTCAGTGGGTAAAATCGAATAGGTCTTTGTATAACTAAATTTGTTTAATTATATATGAGCTTCTATTGTATTATATTTGAGCAAACAGAAACCTATTTTAGTCATATATTTTAAATGAGTAAATAACAACGAGAAAGTCAACATTTGAAATATTTGCACTGGTAACATTTCTACTTTTAAAGAATTAATTTTGATATGCCTGACTTACGTTGTTTTAACATAAAAATCTAAATAAGTTAAATACAGAAAGTGATTGTAAAAATATGAAATGGAATTTTTCTATTTCAATTTAAGTATTGATATGTGTTTCTTCATTGTAGTGGGATTGCATGGCGAATATAATATTATTTATTTGACATTTAGATACTAGGAAATTGATCGTTAAAAAATAAGACTTATTATTGAGACTCAATTTAATAATTGCAAGTCGAATTTATCGAATTCCCAAATGGCTCGTGTCGTCAATTTTATTTGTTTAATAATTATATCAATATTAAATATTGTGCTGATATATTATTATTAAGAGTAGTTATTTATTTTAATAAAACAATATTTGTAATTGTAGATAAATAATAAAACAGTAAACAAAAGGGTTGATGATAGTGTATAGATTCAAACAGGACCACTGACAGTGTGCCGACCACATTTCTTGTTTTATATGTACAAGTTGTCCGTTCCGACTTGTGTCTATAGTAACCAAGTAAAAACCGATTGCGATTTTATGTTACAAAGATATAATAATATAATACAGTAATCGCTGGGTGGTAGCCGGTAGAACACTACAACTGTGTTCGAAGGATCTTGATCACTATACACCAAGTGTGACTAAGACATTACATAGTGGCACGTTTATGTGAACTATATTCCGGGATCTGCCGGTGGATAACCAGTAATCGAGCGGGGTATGGTACAAACACCATACACATACCTAGTGACAAATCCGTCATAGTGAATTTCTTTTAGTTTTTCAGAAATTCGTTATTAATTAGTGTATATGTCGCAGGTATATTGTCAAAGATGTAATATTATAATTTAACTAGTGAAATTATAATTGGACGGTTTATTGTATATCGGCTCCATTTCTTACAATTTAATGGTCTTTTTTAGTGTTTTAAATTGATAATCATTTATTTAAATAATAACATTTGAAACCTAACCTAACTAATTTTACCACCATAACGTAAAATTAAAATATCTCATTCGAGACACAAAACGGCACAAAGCGTTAAAGTAGTTCATATTTAACGTAAACAACACAATAATCGTTAAAAAAATAACAAAAACATGTATAGTAACATATTTGCAGGTGCAGCTAGAGAAGCTCACATCGGGCACATAAAAAGCTACATTACTGCCGATAACATTTCAGGCTAGCTTGAGTGACAACGGCGACTGGCGATGGATTCCCGATCTCTCAGTTGTTATTGTTTTTCAATTATGCTATGCAATGCATGCTACGCAACTATGCTCAAACTACAATAATTCAAAGCATGTTGTACTTGTATATCGCACGGCAAATGCTTTGACATCAAAGACAACGTAAATACGTAATTCAATAAGACAACTGAATACAAAATAGCAATAAAAACTCATTTACCAGTTAAATAACTACATAGTGTAACTATGTACATTATAGTTCGCCTGACACTTAACGATATTTTCCGAAGAGCCAGTCCTCTTTGAATCCTCAGTTGATTAGTTGTGATTATGATCCTACATAATCCTATAAAAAATAAAAATACGGTGTATCGCTTTCATTTTATTATTTGTACCAATTTCTATTTGTGGTTTGTATTCAATTTTCCGGTACCATTTGTGTTGTTGTAACGTTGAGTTAATATTGATACATTGTTTATCTGTTCCCTTTCATATGTATTTCCTTATTTTCTTTATATTTCGATTATTATGTTGTTATCAAAGAAGAAAACGTCTTTAATTTGTGTCAACCCTGAAAAGCTTAATACAATTTTATGATAGTAGATAACACAGTAGATAATATTATATTTAAAAAAAAAATTATAATACCTAACAGTATTTTTTTGTTTTAATGGTATTTTTATTAGACTATGTACATTTTTAAATATAAATAAATATTTTATGTATAATTTATGGTATCAATAAAGATAATAACGGATTTTTTAATGAACATTCAAAATAGATGCAGTTAAAAGTTTTAATAGAGTTACAACGGTTAAAATAGATTAGAAGTATTGAGATATTTAAATGAGTTAATTAAAACCCATTAATAACAATAATGTAAATTAAAATGATTTTGTTTTCTTCTCAGATACCTATAAATATCATGTGAGCGTTTGTTACTACTGATCGGCTTGTCCGATTGAGCTATGTGGTTCATAGTTATGTCAGGATCCGATAGGTGGCGCTGTGGACGAGCTATTAACTACTGGAAGGGGCAGAACAGCATCCGTCGGTCCAGATAGTAGGCAAATTATAATTTTCTTAATAAGGTTCTGTTTAACACTTTTCCTCAATACAAGGTTTAGTGTATTATCATTGTGAATTAAATAAATAAAAGACGACAAGAAGTATCACAATCGTGATTAACATGAACCCTTATATCTAAATCTCAGCAGGCACTGAAGTTCACGGGTTGTGCGGTTCCAATATAGCAACATTGTCAAAAATTGGTCAGTGCAATACATTTTTTTAGTATACTTGTTGTGGTTAGACCGTCACAGGTGGACCAACGACGTTTTTTGGGGGAGGTCTATATAATATATCCAGAAGAGGGATTTCTTTCGGCTGAAATGACGAGTTGCCTCTAGAGCAGTGCAAGACAATTTACCGAGTAAAAGTATAAATAAAAGCCATAAAATATGAATTAAAAAAAAATGATATGTGCAATTCACACGTGGTAGAAGTGTAACCTTCACATGTATGTTTTTTTTTTTAATTCATAAAATTATCAAATACACACTAATTTAAAGTTTATGAAAATGTACACATACAAGTAGTCACAATCATTATTCACAATATCATTTTCAATTAATGCACATTTGAAATATCCATGGTAACCTAAAACAATATCAATCAGTAACAGAATGTCATAAGTGTTATCTAAAAAGGTTTTGTTTCGTGCCTTTTTGATGAGGTTTAATTATTGCGTGGCAATCTTTTTACTATCGCTTTAGCTTTTTCGTTTCATCGACTTTCAAATCACAACGATGCTTAGCTTATGCTTATGCTTGAAGTTTTCACTTCACAAAAAATTCTGTCGAAATATTAACTTTGTTAAATACGATTCAATAAATCGAATTCTTTAAATAATATTCTATAATATTGTCAATCGAATATATTTAACAATTTACTATGCGAGGATAATCACATATAACCATGGTTCTCACACATAACTATCTAAATATTTAAATGTAACTGCATTAACTCAGCGGGATAACTTAGTTTAAGTGTTGAATTTTATTGCCTATGTTATGCTTAGAAAATAGAACTAATCAAAATGTACCGTAAAATATTGGTTTTAATAAAAACGTACCAATCTACAATCTACGGTACAAAGTTTAGGACGGACGCGGATAATAATTTAGAATTTAGTTGAATAAAGTACGCGTTAATTTATCATAGCTCCTTTAGGAATGAAGAGAGGTAAGATAATCTCTTTGGAAATTTCTTTCTACTTGGGTCAACTCGACTGGTGGATTGCCTACCTATAGAATATCGCAGCCAAATAACCTTGTAATATGTTCCTGCGGTGATTAGGGCTTCCAGAACTCTTTGGAAAGGGGTTAAAGGTCGGCAACGCACTAGAGATAGGTAACTCTAGTGTTACAGGTATCCATAGGCTACGGTACGGTAACCGCTTACTATCAAGCGGACTGTATGCCTGTTTGCCACCTTGTATAAAAAACTATACATATAAAAATGAAAGTATTTTTGTTTGCGTTCCTAAATCATTTGGTGAGTTGTTGTGCGCATACCCACGATGGTTGTGTTACACCCAGCTAACAGTAGATGGCGCGCGAGTCATTAAATTTCGTAGACAACAGGAACTAAGTCGCGGACTAATGCTAGTATATATATATAAAAGGAAAACATGACTGACTGACTGATCTATCAAAACAAAGTTCAAACCACTGAACGGATTGGGCTGAAATTTTGCACACATAAAGTAATTGTGACGTCGGCATATACCAAGAACGGATTTTTGAAAATTCAACCCCTAAAGGGGTGTAACGGGTGTTCAAAATTTGCATTGAGAAATCGTATAAGTTTCTCGAATAAATGTAATACGGGTGAAAGCGTGGGGCACAGATAGTTATAAATAAAACAACATGAAAAATTCATATGATTAGTCGAAAATTTAAAGTGTTTTATTCTATAGGTTTTAGGGTTCTGAAATCTCAACGGATGTTAAATGGCAATGGTAATAACTTAATTCTGGATTTTTTATCAACAATGATTGTTTATTTTAAGACAGTTTTATAACCACTATCGTTCTACAAACCAAACATAAATTTGACTAGCCTTTTGTATATTATCATTTGTTTTGATCGTTTTATGAAAACAAAGATTGACATCCTGATTATAATAGTAAACATTATTATTATGCATGACTAGAACATAACAGCACATCGGTCAAACCTCACACAAGCTTACAGATGATGCACGAAGGTACAAATTATTTTAATGATTGTTTAATTCATCACAACTCCGATACCGGGTGTCATAGAAGTTTTAAAACTTATTAGGCCTTAGGGTTCAATTAAATCTGAATGCTCGAACGGTTTAAGTACGGTACAAGTACGATCTTGCCTCTGCGCTTTTCGACGTAAAAGTAATAGACATACGACAGATATTTATATTCATTTATTTAAATTGTGTAACTTTTATCATCAATATTAAAGAAATTAATATTTAAACTAGTTGTTTAAATAAAAATTTCTTTTTAATATGGCACTTTTTTAAAACGATTTCTGGGTAATTTTGAAGATGCTGAATGCTGGAACGGTTTAAGTACCGGTCACCAAGTACGATCTTACAACAAAGAGACAGAATGATTTTGATTTACAAAGCAGTATTAAAACTTTTATAAGTTGTAAGTTTATGTAAATTTCATTTAGTATGTACTTCCTACGCCTCTGAACGGTGATCAAAGATATCTTTCTCCTGTAACTTTATTCACTAAAACTATTATTAATTATTTGTTCGATAAAGCTTGTTTTTTAAAAATTATTTTCTAATATTCCGTGTAAACATTTTTAATTAAGAAATAACAGGAAATCATTAACGTTATTTCGATTGAAGATGCTAATCCTGGAGTTGATAGACCATCACCAACGTCTGCCTGCAAAGAGATTTACAGATAGTGATAGAGAACAAAGTAAGTAATGGATTTACAATTGCATGTTTTAAAACTTTTATAAGTCAGTAAGTAGTATGTAAGATTTCAACTGCAATATTTTACTTTCACAACAACGGTCAGCTTGGTACGTGAAAGTGTAGTTAGTGTGTTTAATTGAATCTAAGAATTTTGCTTGTAGAAATGGAAAATGTTTTAGCTGTACTAAGAATGTAAGCACTGAAATGTATAGATAACTGGATGAACTTTCTTCTATATTACTAATGATAATTTTATTATGTACAGTGACATTGTTAATAATTTTATTATTTTAACTTTAGATTATAGCTTCTTTAGATTGAGAATAAATTTCTGCAGCTGGAAAGAGATTTATGCAGATAGTCGACTAGCAGAAGCAAAGCTACCGTAATGGATCTAATTGATGTTTTATCTTTCTAAGTCAGGAATATTCCCGCGGCTGTGAGTCACGGCTCGTGATACGTTCTGGGACACGAATCATTCTAATTTGGTCAGAAAGGGTAGTCAAATTAGCAACCCTATTACGGATTGATATAGTCAAGACCTATATAGGTCGCTATGGCTATATATAGCAGCTTTGATCACTCTAGGTAAATGGATAAATGTTTTAGCTGTACTGGGGAAGAATGTCACACTGAAACCTCATTTAGGGTCCCATGTCGATCGACACTGTGTCAATACTATATTTACTAATTGATAAGTTTGTTATTATGTACTTTGACATTGTTAATAATTTTTTTTTTTTTTATTTTTAGATTACTGAGTACACTGTTAGCCTTAGAGACCCTATCGTCAAATTTTGCCGTTGCGAAGAATTTACAGCTTCACCGGACTTGGGGGCGAGCTGCTTAGAAGCGACTCAGCCGCGAATAGTTTGTTTTTGTTACGACCCGCACGTAGGGTGCCATAGTGGCCGAACTCGGCTCGTGAGTCACGGTCGTCGTGAATGCGAAAAAGTCTGGGACACTAACTCATTCCCTAATCTTATGAGAATTCGAGCTAAGGGTAAGTCATATACTCATATGCACGTTCCCCTCCTCCTGGGATTGATAGGAGTCAAGACCTATATAGGTCGCTATGTGCTATTTAATAATCGGAATGCTTTGTTCTACACTAACTAGCGCAATAGTCTAACTAGCGCAAAAAATATTATACATATGGGGGAAAATTTCCTCGCTGAAACCTCATTTAGGCTCCCATGTCGATCGACACTGTGTCAATACATTTTACCATTGAGAAGTGTTGTTATTTTCTTTACATAGATTTCAATAATATTAAACTTGATTTCTAAGTAATTATTATTGATACACCGTTTATCTGCAGACTCTCAAAAATAAAATCTGTCTTTGAAAATTTATATCCCTTCTCAGTTATTTCAATGTATAATAAAGAAATTAAGTTAATTACCACAAATATTAGTAAAGATTAAACTCACAATATTACTTAACTAACGTAACTAGTGTATTTTTGATTGATATACCTCTAATTTAAAAAATGACAATAAACTAGATTTTATGGCCAACCACATTTTTTAAATTTAAATATTAACCGAAAGAACAAGCAAGCTAAATTATTGGTTTTTCTTCTAATTTTACTTTTTATTTGATTCCCAGACATTGTACTTTAATATTATATAGCCTTTGTCAAACCCACACTTAAGACGAATCTAACGACAGCTCGTATGCTGAAATCCATCAAGCCGTTTAGACTACAGAGCATGCCAAAGAAATAGACATACGTACAAACGCTCGAAAAACATAATTTTCCTTTTCGCAGTCAGGTAAAAATTAAATGCTAGTTAAACCGTGGACCACATCTAGTACCTATTATATACGTATACCGTTTAATAAAATAATAAAAACAAGTCTACGATGGAGCAGGTTATTCCGCTATTCCGTTCGACTTACCCGTCATCCCTGACAAAGATGGTAACTGGGGGAACCAGGACAACACAATAGTACTGATTAGTGATTAGTCCGTGGGAAACATTTCATTGTGTGTGTGTGTGAGTGTGTGTTTATTTTGTAATGGGAATAGGGTGAAGTTTTTTTTAAATTAGATAGTTACTAATTTCGGCGTACTCATATTTGCTATCTATCGATAACATATCTATAGTACTTCAGAAATAATAAATGGACAATATATTAATTAAATAACACATAATGCATTAAATATTATGAGACATATTATTATAATTTTATAGAAATGATATTCTTCAATAATGTTTCCTTTAAAAATAAGGAGCTTCTGTATTTGTTTATTAGACATTGTTATGACTTCCTACTGAGGTAATATTATTCAATGTATCGATACTAGAGTTATTCCTATTTCCAACTCGGTACAGAATCGTTGAATTACTTTAACTCAAAATTAATATAAATATTGTGTCTGAGATAACTTTTGTTACCTACTTTTATATTTATTTCCAACTAGTAGCGCCGACAGTGAAAAATATCTAAAGCTTTGTACTGTTGTGCACTCATTGTATATACTACAACACATGTCAACAATGCATTTTACTAATATTTTACTATACAGTTACTATGGTGAAGGTCATGAATAACTTCAAAGCTGATGAATATAAAACTCGTGGTAGGTCTAAACTCAGATTATTGGATGGCGTTCATAGTTATTGAAAAACAATTCGTGTGAAGAGCTGGAAAAAGAGATCGACAAATAGATTAGTTTGGATGGATATAGTGAACCAGGCTAAGACTCACCCGTGGCTGTAGAGCTTCAGATGGTGCTGTTAATGATGATCAGCCGTAAAGCCTCGGATGATAATGATACAGCTTTCACTTTATAGTCCAGTCACCGAGTTCAGTATTTTCAACGTAACCTAACCTAACATATCCTAGTTATTAACCAATAAAAAAATCGGATTGGGACGGGACACTGCCGAAGATTTAAAAAATAAATTTATTAACTAACAATCTATTTTGAGTACAAAAGGCTTGCCCCTAATTCATCTCATATCCATAACATTCCTGCTATTTTCATAAGAACAAAATAATGAAGTTTAAGTATCGTAAACCCATATAAAAAGTTATTTAATAAATAACGGAAGGTGTCTGAATAAAATAACGATATTACATTGCTCTTATTTAATTAAAATTCCACGTGCTTATTAAATATATGCTTCATTAAAATTAAAATAAATCTAACAATCGTTTTCATGCCTAGGTCAAAAATTTATTCACGGATACATGCAGATTTATTTACATGACTACGTAGGTGGGTTCTGTGTCGACACCGCAGTTGTTGTCTCTAGATGAAATTAGCATGTATCCATCCACACCCCAGGCCTGTCCCCAGGAGTTCTTCAAGATCCAGAACGTTTCCCCATCCCGTTCTCCATAGCCCACTATTGCGACTTCGTGATTTAAAGAGACGGAGTTGCTGAAATAAATTATTACAAATAAAAAAACATACTTCTAAGTACGAGCCCTTTACTCACGAGTCCCGTGAAGTACCTACCCACATACATATTTCAACTGACAAGACTTAGGTGCCAGTTGCCACGCGTGCGTGCATCTGTGACTTTTTTAACTGACTTCAACAAAAGACTGGGAGTTCTCAATTCAAATGTATAATTATTTTTTTAAGGACGCTACGCCATATCTGCTTTGTTTATTAATCGATTTGGATGATTTTTTTTTTTCGTTGGAACCTCAAGGGTGGACCACTTTTTAATTTCATTGTCATTGAACTTTGAACTTCGAAGATACACAAGGGCACTCTTCGTCAAAATCATTGTTAACATGAAATATTAAACAAAATACCAAAAAATTTAGCAATGCATACTGAACCAGCTGCATGAGGAGCTTCGCCATCGTGAAATGAATTGTTTCTTATTCTAACCAAGGATCAATTTCAAAAATTTTAAATCGGATAAACGTTTTTCGACTGACAGATATCGAGCAGAGTGATTTAAAATGTTGTATTTTATAGCATAGGATTTATACATACCACGTCGTATCATAGAATACACCTCCGGAGTACAGCTGGAAAGCTTCAGTAACGTGAATGGAGACAGACAGCGGACCGTGGTCTATGATCGCAACCTTAAATATAAAAGTTCGTGTTAACCAATTCAATGCAATTTGAGTTGAAAAAGTTGAATGCAATTTAAAAATAACTCTGAGTTGTTTCATATTTCACGTATTACTTGTAATGAAAATAAACATAAGTAGGGTGAATTCAATTTATTATAATGTAGGTAATCGAACCTTCAAAGCTCCGATGCTATACGGTGTAACGTCGGTGAATCCACGAATAGGATATATTTTGGTCATATTCTGGATATGACAAAAACCATCCTGTAAACAAATTTAATTAGTTTATTATGATTTATCGTCCTTTCTATATTCTCATTCTACTTGTTTAATGGGATCATGTATATATAGTGTAAATACACAATTATGCCAATACCATGTGGATATAATATTGCAATCCTCAGATTTCAATCAACGCCTTTACAAGACGGTGGCTCTCATGTTAAAACTGTTCAGGGAGTTTTTGTGGCAACTCAAAATTCTTGCTTCTAGTAATTATTTATAATTCACTTCACCTGTGCACAATAAACAAACTATATCACGCAAAATGCATAGGTTCATATAACAAGTTTATTAATTACAACAAAAACTACAAAATGATAACCCAAAGTACCTGCCAAAATCTCAATTCCTGTATTAAGGAGTCTATCCACATAACCGGGGCATACTATGATCGTGCTATGAACGTATCAGGCGCGTAAAGAAACAGGACACGCACTACTAAGCCCACTGCAACGGATCGACCGCCTTCTATGCCCTTAATAAGCCCGTTTGTAACGCGTATTATGCCCGTTCGGAATGTATTCAATAACGCGCCAGATATATCATTTTAGACATTTTCGATATTTTTTTTTGTTTTACTACCTTAGGGGCCCTGGAGCCTCTGGCGGCTTTTACAGCTTCAGCGGACTTGAAAGGCAGAGTTCTTTAAGATTCGTAACTTAATATAATATACAAAGGATGTTTGACGTCTGTGCTACAAATATTAAAATGTCAAAATATTTTTTCGCAATGCAAAAGATGTATGTTTATGTTATCAGAATTTGATATTTGAGTAGCCTTCTATGTTTTTTTGGTAGAAGTACAATTTATTAAGCATATAAATTAAATAATCATACTTTGTTTAAATATGAACCATATTCAGCTTCAGTGGGTAATCCATATTTCATCATCCATTCGTACGCGGCGTTATCAGAGCCACCACCACAGCCGCCGGCTCCGAATCTAGAGAAAAAAGTTTGAAAACTTTTCATATTTTTAACAGACTTTAAAAAAGAAGAAGGTTATCAATTCGCATTTTTTTTTTTATGTATGTTCAGCCATAAATTTTTTGTTTATGGACCGATGTCAATGATTATTTTTTTATTGGAAAGGGGATACCTCAAAAGTAGTCCCATTTTAATTTCAATTGTATTTGACCTTCGACTTCGAAGATACAGCAGGGAACTTCTCAAAATAATTAAAATTGTTTTTCTTTTTTGCAAAAAATTGTCTTGTGTTTTATCAGAAGCCATATAATTATTAAATTTTTGAGTTCAAGTTGTCAATAGTACATAAAACGCTATAAATCCCAAAGGGGCAAATGGTACATACGGCCAAGCACAATCAATCAGTGCTTGATTGCTGAGAGCTATGAGACGACCTCCGTTAACACGAGCAAGAGCACCTTCAACAGCAGCCGTTGTTCCAAAAGTCCAACAAGATCCACAGTCTTCTTGATCTATATAAAAATAATGTAACTTTTATTAAATATAGTGTAATTATAAGTATAAAACAAAATTATAGTAAATTCTGTTTAATTGCTTGTTTCGGTGCATTCAGAAACTTATTTGTTGACTTTAATTTTACAAGACTTTTAGTTTGGAACAAAAACTTAGTACAAATTGTGTGTTTGGTTGTAGTGCGCGTATCAGAAGTTGTTTTTTGTTTAATAAATCGATCATTTCAATAAGAATCAAAGTCTACAGATAAGTTTCTGTAAATACAAATAACCGCCACTTCGTTCCCGTTATCTTCGAAATGAAACGACTCGTGCGCCACCTTCTGTAAACTGGTTGTACTAGTAAATAAAACTTCGCGAGTTTGTACATAACGACTCACCAGAGTTTCGACGTAATCAGATCAATGGTTTAGAAACGAATAACGGATAAACAAACAAACATTCATTTCTATAATGTATTTAAAAAATGAGAAGTATTTTCGTTATTGTGGTGGTCTGTCATAATACAGTTTTATTTTTGTGCCAATGACTTTTTGTAAATGAAGAAATTTTTTATAGTTGGTGGTTAAGTACGTATAGAACTGCGGTAGAGTATATAAGTCAATTGATCTATATAATTAATTTAATTTTAGTGTAATTTTACTTTTATTTCCACCAACTATTGCTTTTTGAGTTGTCGAGGAAAATTCAATCAACTGTTTTAGTGGCTTTGCTACCATTTTGATAAAGGCAAATCCGATATATTGTAACAAGTGAAACGACTTTCCTGTTGATTATGGTAGTAACAATCTTCAATAAAACGGATTGGGTGGTTAAATAAAGAAGAATATGAACCAGTAGGTAATATAATACCTAACGTCGGAGTTCAATAAGCACGATGTAATGGATCCTAAATTATATTTCTTTATTTAAGTTATGAATACTAAAACACTGAATATAATTGAATATTAAAAACAAATAACAGTAAATACTTAATATTCTACATACTTTTAATTTTTGAGACGTATCCTAGAACTCTCAGGTCGTATTCAGAGGGTAGTTGTGTTTCTATATCCTTGATCTTTTTTTCAGTGTAAGGGAATGGTATATTGCCAACTTTTCCTTCCGGGCGCCTTCGCAAACCTTGATATCTTCTCATTTCTTCAGGAGTGCGATCGGCGAATTGATTGATGGTAAGTTTATAACCGAGATTCCTTCGGTTGGTTGATAATACTAGCCTGTAAAAGAGGTAAAAAGTTGTGATTTATTTGAAGTTATTTTCTATTTTTTAGCATTTATGTATTTTTAACTATGTACCTCAATTTCTTTTTGAAGATTGCTCTTCTAATTGCGTGTTCTTTCTGATGTGCGTAATTTCTATTGAATTTTGCCTTGAATCTAAAAAAAATGTAAGTAACACAATTTAATTTTAGACGATTAAAATATAAAATAATATTTATCACATTGTTTCGATTCAATTTTAATACATACGTTTTGAAAACATGGTCAACATGTTCTTCTTTTTCTGGATCAAGGATAGTTCGGTTTTTTATATCCAATGTTATCTCTGTAGGTTTTTCGGTACAATTGTCTGTTGACAAAATATGTAAAACATTTCATTAATTATATCATTACCGCTCTTTAAATCTACTAATATATTTTTCCTTGCATAGTGGCTCGTTAAAGTGATATAAAAAAAGCAGGCAATTCGAGAAATTTACAACATGAGACCTCGCGAATGACTAAGAACAAGTTCCAGGAATTGAATATCTTAGCGTATAATATATACCCTTGATAATTTAATACATATTCGTAAAAACTTTAACAAAATTAATTTTATCAAAGCTCAGTGCAGTTTTAATACTAGAAATAGACATAAATTAGTCATACCGTGTGTTCGGTGTGCTTACGTTTTTTACGTAATAATAGTGTTAGGGTCAATAATAAGATCCCGAAGCACATTACTCATTTGACGAATAATAAGTTCAAGGACCATTCAAGTAGGTTTTACTGTGAAATTGTTGATTGAGGGTGGATCGTTGTGTGAATGACAGTGATGTCTAGAAGTGACTTCTTCTCTGTGCATCCATTATAGGTATAAATGATAAAAAGTTGAAGATGAAAAAAAAAAACTAAATAATAAAAGATAAACCCGATCGAGTTTCTTATCGGTTCTTCTCGATGACTGGGATGTTTTGACGTTCCTTCCTAGCGTGGCTTCTTCTTAGGGCCTAAATTGAAAAAACGCATTTTTTTTATTTCGATCGTAATCCACTGGGTTTGCTGTTTAAGTACTGAATATACACTGACCGATCCCGGAACGAGATGCGTCTACGCCTACCACTACGGCGTGTGTTAGTTACACTTGATGTGCGGTGAACGCAATCCAGTACGAGAAATTTGTAGTGTCCTACTTACTACACAGAAAAATAGAAATAATTCAGTTATTAGAAACTACTGAATTTCTGGTACCTTTTGTGTTTATATACCCATGTTTTATAATTAATTCTACTAATCAAACTACGGATTGTAGTGTTGTAATCCCGAAATGTTATATATAGCATAACATAATATACGCCTGTATCCCCGAAGGGTTAGGCAGAGGTGTACTAACGTACATCCACAGTTATTGCCTATTGCGAGCCTATTACCATTAATCGGGGACAAAGCTAAACTCCGAGCTGCTACTGAGAATTTTCATAGAAAAACCCAATAACATATATTTATAGGAGTAACGAACATAATATACTGGTTTTAAAACGGTTCATACTTACACATTTCCGTGCTAAACACTGTGTCATCGACATCAAAATTAACATTATAGTAGTTCCACATTTCATGTTGCTCTAGAGATCCTAACCAGGAGTTGTATACAATTATTTCGTATCTGAAACAAACACCTTGTAGTTAATTACATTTATATGCCATTTATTTGTATGTTTTATAATATTGTAATAAGTAAGTAATTATAATATTACACCAGTGGATAAAAAAATGCCGTTTGTTTGCCAGTAAAAGGATTTATTCGTACAAAATAAAGAATAACGTAAGGAGATGATTGATTTTTTGATTTGATTGAAATAAAACCTGTAATGTACCTGACAGGTATCCAAGCATTTTGTTTTTTTTCGTATATGGCCCAAAGAGTGTGTCTTGAGTCAGTATTTGAGTCGGTGTTCTTATACGAGAACTTGACTGTGTTCTCGTCATTGATTGCTTCATGTTCTAAAATCAATTATGGATAGATTTGGAAACAAATAAAATAATGTATTAAGTTATCGAAATGCGATATTCATGGTATAAATGACGGCTTCTAAGCTTCTAACTGAATACAATTCTTTAAATAGTTTAAAGAAGTTGGCTACGTTATATCTTTGCCGTATTTTAAAACTGTGGAACTGTCTCTCGGTCAGTGTGTTCCCTTCTTTGTACAATATGGAATCCTTCAAATATAGCGGACAGAGATATTTGACAGCGACAACTCGTAGATCTCTCGCCAGTTTTAAAAGAACATTTTAAATATTTTAAAACATTTTAAAAGAAGTATTGAATTAAGGGATATCATTGAGTAACTCACCATCTAGTATAAAATCTATTGTAGTGGTTGAAGGTAAAATTGTTTCACTTTCAAGTTGTTTATATTCAGTACCACTGGTATCAAAGCATTTCATTACGTTAAAATTTTCATCTGTCGTCTCTGGATGTATCTGTAGGATTTGAAATAAAGCGACGTTAAAAGGATATTTAAAAAATTATTACAGTTTTTTACAGTTTAATTTATTTTGTTAGTTATGATTAATTATGGTCCTGAAATGTGGTCGCTTGCTATGTGCCTAAAAGAAAGCTCAAGGTAAATCGAAAACTATGCTCAGAGTATTACCGCGTGATAAAAACTAAAATGAGAGGGTCTACACAAGAATCGATGACAACGATATATAGCTCAAAAAATTGATAGATTTAAGTGGCATTGGGTGTGTAATGTTGCTTGTAGAACGGATGGCCGATGGGTTACATGAATTTTCGATTCGCTACCAAGTAACGTAGGCAGACACGCCAAAAGATGAACCAAGATATTCGGCTATCGGCTGAGATGGTCACGACGATTACAATTAATGTTAGTAAAGGGGTTTTCAATAGCTGCGCTCGAACTTTGACAGTGTAAAGCAATAGGTGTTAAATTTGTTGGGAATACTTATTTAATCGTGACATTTAATCTTGGAACACTACACGATTCAACAACGCGTTGAAATTGTTAAAATGTATTATAAATAAATAATAAATGAGTTCTCTGTTCGCCTAACGTTCCGTGCTCATACGTCAAATTTATAGTCTTCGTGGCTGTTAGCGACGCATAGGCCTAAGCGTGATGATACGAAAATAGTAATTGTAAATATAAGTTGTAGGGATGAATAATTTATACAAACAATCATAGATCTAATGTTTCTAATGCTTTGAATATGATACTATAACATGTAGGTATATAAGAACAGTATATAAGTTATGAAAATGTTTGTAATTTAATAAAAACAATCACTTAAAGTATTAAACTCATATATCATCGATAATTCATATTATAAAGAAGTTGTATGTAATGTTTTGTGTTATATAGGTAAATTAGCCTTCTCTATATGTTTTATAATGTTTGTAACATGAAATAGTGTGTAAATAACGAGTTTCAAGCTGTTTTAAAGTTGCAATGTTTAACGCTTTGTATCTACAATGTTTATTAACCCAATGTTAAAGTTAGTGTTTTTGGATAGGTATTTGTATCTACAATAATGTGAAATAGTTTTTATAGTAATTGAATAATTGTGATTAGAGATATTAACGATTTATTGTATTTTGCATACAAATAATAATAATAATAGATAGGGACAGCGATAGTGCAACCGCGGCGCATTACCGCGGTTAACGGACCACACCCATGTTTGGTAAAGAGCAGTACGGATAGAGACGCCATCGTCCGTCTCACTTTCCGGCAAACGATATAAAAGGCGCACTACTGGGGCCAACCAGCGATTCCGATTTCGACCGCTGACGTGAACGGACGTGTCCGCTTGCGCTCTCGATCGCTTTCCGAATTATCGCATTCTGCTTAAATTAGTGTTAAACTTGTTTGCTCTGATCCACGGACCCGGTCCTAGGCCTGCCGGTTCAGAGTACACAGTGTAAAGCTAGTTTTTTAAGCCATTTCATTCACGCTCTGCTTGTACTAGTGTACGACTTGTTTGTTTTGATCAACGGACCCGGTCCTAGGCCTGCCGGTTCAAAACACACAGTCTTAAGCTAGTTCTTAAGCGATTCATACCGCGTGTTATAGCGAGGTCGGTGTTATTGTTGTGTAGCGAGTATCTAGGTACTCGTTGCGCGCATAGCGCCGTCTCGCTCGCACATTTCGTGTAGCACTTCGGTGCACACGAAAAAACCGTACTTCTCAGTACGATAATAAACGCGCTTTTCAGCGCGAAATCCTGTTTCAAAAGACACGCAAATCCACGGTTTAGTGGTCGTTCGTCGGATACCTAACGGTGCTAACGAAGACGAACGGGGCGTGACCCGAGCGCTCTCCGGTTACTTCCTTCTGAGGTAAACGATAACTCGGACGGGCCTGGGAATCTTAGCCTTTGCCTTTTTGCATAGTTAAGCCCCAGGTGTCTCCTACCCAACCCTTCCTATCCTTACCATCCATCCTTGTGGTTGTTTGGGCGGAGCCACGGTATATACCGGCCTGCGTCCTCTGCCACAAGACTGCTAGGGACTCCCCTAGGGAAACGATAGGTCCTTTCCTGTGTTTCATTACACCGTGACACACAGGTCTCATTGCTCCGGGCTCGGATAGCCCGTTAAATTCATTCGGCGTACCCCCCTGCCCTCCAGGCAGGGAGGTGAATAAAATTCACTCCCCCGACCTCCAAACCGCCACCGCGATGGCCGAATTAAAATACGCCGAGTTAGAAGCGCGTTTTAGGCAGCTGGAAGCCGAAAACCAGCGCCTAGTTAATTTTATGTCCCTCCACATGCCCGAGCTCAGCAATGAGTATAGAAGTAGGTCACAGATGGCGGACTCGCTACGTCCGCCGTCAGCCAACCAGAGCGCCGTTACCGCGCACGCCATCCCCTCCACCTCCGCCGCGATCTCACCCGCCGCCGCGCCACCCGGTTTCACGCGACCCGCCTCGGTCCCTGCGACCGAGTACCCCCACCCCACTAACCTCGCAAGCGCGAGCCACGCCCCTAAGTCCCGAGCAAAATCGCAACAGCGATCTTTTACCCCCGGTCCCTATGGCCGCCCCGCTAAACCCGTTGCCCTCGCGGCAACCAAATCAACACCGGTGTACAACTCTTTTTCGGCCCTTCCAGCCGAAACAGATATGGATGCACCATTAAGTCCAACCCCCTCCTCGGAAATGGAACTCTCGCTCCACTTCCAAGAACCGGTCCTAATCCCGACCGAACCTACCGCGGAAAATGACGAATTCACGGTCGTCAAATCCCGCAAACGCGCGCCCCGTGATAGCCCCGTTGAGGAAAACGCGGCTAAAACATCAAAAACTGTGAACGGCTCTGCCGCCCCCGCACCCTCCTCGAATACCGACGAACCGGTCGTCGGTAAAAAGCAAAAACCCCCTCCGATAATTATCCACGACAAAACTGTCTGGACAAAGCTCACCAATGAGCTCAAAACACTGAAAATAGGCTACACCAAAGCCCGTAATACCGCGACAGGTATCTCCCTGACGATGAGCACGTCAAACTGCCATCGCAGATTGACCACCCTCCTCCGTAGTAGGAACATTCCCTACTACACTTACGCCCTCGAAGAGGAGCGTGTCCTACGGGTTGTGCTTCGGCGCATCCCAGTCGAAATATCACCAGAGGAAGTCTTTGCCTCTATTGAAGCACAAAAATTCCCCATCCGAGAGGTCCATCGGATGTATAATAAAGAGAAACGAGCCCTTCCAATGCTCGTGTTAATCCTAGATAAAACGCCTGAGGGCAAAAAGATATTTAACTTAGAAATTGTATGCGAGCTCTCCGGAATAACCGTAGAGCCTCCATACAAAAATTCGAAGCCCTCCCAATGCCACAACTGCCAGTTGTACGGACACTCTGCCCGCAACTGCTTCCTTCGTCCGAGGTGCGTTAAGTGCCTCGAAGACCACCCAACCAGGGAGTGCACGCGTCAGCGTGACTCTAACACCCCCCCGAGCTGCGTACTATGCAGGGAGGAGGGACATCCTGCGAACTATCGCGGATGCCCCAAGGCCCCGCACACCATGCACCCCCGCCGCCCTGGGCAGGCTGCCCCTCAGCGGGCACCCCCCGCCTCAGGGTCCCGGGCGCAGAAACCTCTGCTCAATCCAGAGGTCTTTCCGTCCCTCCCTGCCCCCCGCCGCACTCAGGCGACCGTAGGCCCCCCCGCACCCCAGGTGCAGCCCAAACCCGTGCGTTCGACTCAGAACGCATGGGCCCCCAAACCGCAGCCCCTTATGGCTATGGACATCCCTGCGCCCCGCGCTCCAGCGCCCCGCGCCCCAGCACCACGCGCTCCAGCGTCCCGCGCCACCACAATGGATGACCTTATGTTATCGCTCACTCGTGAGCATGAGATACGCGAAATCCTTGCATACAAGGCCCATATGGAGCAGTACGGTTTCGTCGAAACCATAGCTGCCTTTCCCCGGCTCGTAGAGACGTTACAGCGTCTCGATCGCGAAGCCGCCAACCTCAGGCCTCTCAATGGCTAAACTCAAGCCGAGAGGTTTAAACATCTCCTTTTTTAATGCGCGGAACCTATATCCGCAGCGTGATCTCGTCGCGACTTATCTTAAAGATCACCAAATAGACGTTCTCTTAGTACAGGAAACGCTCTTAAAGCGTGCTAAACGCAATCCGAGTATCGCAAACTATAACATCGTTAGAAATGACCGCGACGGCCGAGGGGGCGGCACTCTCATTTACTACAAGCGCTCGTTGTATTGCATGCCGATAGATCCTCCGATACTTACCAATATGGAAGTATCCGCGTGTAGACTAGGAATGACCGATCATCCGTCCATAACGATCGTATCCGTGTACCTCTCACCGACGAAAGTACCTCTCAGGTCTGACCTACAGAAGCTACTCTCGCTCGGCACATCGGTCATTATCGCAGGTGACCTCAACAGTGGACACACGTCCTTCAACAATTGGAGAGACACCAGCAATGGGGTTATTCTCGAAGGGTTGTCGGACGAGTTAAACTTTGACGTCATAGCGCCTCCCACTCCCACCCACTTTCAAGATCACTGTACACCGACAGTGCTCGACATAGCCCTCCTGAAAAATATCGCGCTTCAGGTACGACTCATTCGGGTCATACACGAACTCGACTCCGACCATCGCCCGGTCATCCTACAGCTAGGACAACTAGATGACTCCAGCCTTCCTACAGTCACAATGGTTGACTATGCAAAATTAAAACACTACCTCGCGGATAGGCAGTCCTCGCCCAGTCTCGTTAGGGTCCCGGACGTATTAGAGTCAGTTGCGCACGTAGATCTCGCAATCGACTCCCTAGTTGACCACCTCCAAGTCGGCATCGGAGAGGCCTCGAGAGAGGTCGAAGCGGCGAACGATCGCCGCTTTGTACTCCCTGCCGACGTGCGAGCGTTGATGACGGAGAAGAACGCTGCGACTCGTGCGCATGACTCTTATCCGACCGATGTAAACCGCGCACGATTACGCGCACTTCAGAGAGCGGTTAAAGCCCGTATAACCGAGCTCAAAAGTCACAGATGGGACACCCTAGTCGAAGGGCTAAGGCCGTCACATCTGACTTATTGGAAAGTAGCCCACGCCCTTAAAATAGACGCCCAACCTCGCATGCCCCCCCTCGAAAGGGGTCCCGGCACTATACCCACTTTCGATATCATCGACAAGGCGGAGTGCCTTGCCGCTTGTCTGGAGAGCCAGTGCTCCCCGAACAGCGTCAAGAACACCGACCGAGTCAGAGACATCGAAGCCCGCGTGGAGGAGCTGAATAAGCTCCCGGTATCAGAATCCCTGTCCCCAGTCACTTCTGAGGAGATCTCTGCCATTCTCAAAAGCCTTAAGCTTAGAAAGTCACCAGGTCCCGACGGTATCAGGAACGAAGTACTCAAACTTCTTCTCGATCACCTCATAGCTCTATTGGTCTGCATATTCAATGTAGCCATAGCCAACTGCCATTTTCCAGCCGTCTGGAAAACGGCCATTGTCATAGGTATTCACAAGCCCGGCAAGAGCACGTCGCTTCCCGACAGCTACCGCCCTATCAGTCTTCTAAATACCCTTGGTAAAATCTATGAGCGGATCCTTCTGAACCGTCTCAAATCCGTAATAGAGGAGAAAAACCTCTACCCGCCTGAGCAATTCGGTTTTCGTGCTAGACATTCTTGCACTCATCAAGTGCACCGCCTCACGGAGCACATTTTGTTTAACTTTTTCGAGTTATCTATACCCCGTCGCACACTGGCAGTCTTCTTCGACGTAGCCAAGGCCTTCGATAAGGTCTGGCACGAAGGATTAGTCTACAAGCTGTACTCCCGCGAAGTCCCCGATAGATTAGTTAAAATCATCCGCGATTACCTCAAAGACCGCACCTTTCGCTACAGAGTGGAAGGTGAACTATCCACACCCCATCCCATACGCTCAGGCGTCCCCCAAGGTTCCATTCTGGCACCTAGCCTCTTCAATCTGTACGTCAGTGACCTACCAATACTTGAAGAGAAAGTTGAAGTAGGCTTATACGCTGACGATACAGTCATATACTCCTCTCAAAGGCAAACGAGAAACCTCAAATGTAGAATCCAAAGAGCCGTGACCACTCTCGGGAAGTGGTTTAACGACTGGCGAATAGCCATAAACCCCACGAAGAGCGCAGCGGTGCTCTTCGACCAAACCGCCACACAGATACCGCAAAAACTCAAGGACAATCCCCTTGAACTCTTCGGTAATCCGATCCCCTGGGAAAAGGCGACCAAATATCTAGGTGTAACCCTAGACAGTAGACTCTCCTTTATACGCCACATCAATCTGGTTAGGAAAAGGGCCTCCTGGACCCTCGCCCGACTGCATCCTCTGTTATGTGCTGCAAGCAAAATGTCCACGAGACACAAGCTTACGCTCTACAAGATGTGTATCCGTCCGATCATGACATATAGCTGCGTTGCGTTCGCACATATGCCAAGTTATAACTGGGAACGCTTACAAGCCATCCAGAACAAGTTTCTTCACCGCCTTACCGGTGCCCCCTGGTTTGTTCGTATGGAGGATCTCCATAGAGATATGGACCTTCCCTCGATACATGCATACGCCAAACACCTTTCTCGCTCGTATTTCGACACCGCGTCGAACCACGCGAACCCCTTAATAAAAGCGGCCGCTTCTTATGTTCCCGACCCCAACGCCTGCCGGAGAAAACGCCGGCCGCGTAATATATTCACTGACCCGCCCGACCAAACCGAAAAAGCTAACGCGTTCTACGCCGACACCGTCTCTCCAAACAGAGCGTGCCACCGCCCACGCCCGCGTAACCACCGTTCTCTCCGCAGAGGACGGGCGGTCAACTTCGCTCCCGCACACCCGTCACGTCCACCCTCTCTAGCGGCAACCCAAGCCTAGGTCCGTTCCACGGTGTGAAGCCCTTGGGTCAGGCAGCCGCCCGCGCGATACAAAGTGACACTATACGTGCAACACTTAGTTACCCACACACAACATTACACACGTATGAACACACACACGTGCACACCACACAGGTACATGGGTTCTGTAAGGGACCTTTTTTTTTTTTCTTCGTCACTGTTTGGTGTGAATTTTTGGTCCGGTGGTATCATCGACCCATATTTCTTTAAAAATGTGCAAAGAGTCGCATTCACTGACAATTGCGACCGATATCGGACGATGATAACAAACTTTCTGTGACTTAGGATGGATGATGTTGATCTCTTAAAGAGGTGGTTCCAACAGGATGGTACCACTTGCTGTATTGCACGGGTAACATTGAATTTATTGGATGAGAAGTTTGAGTGCTTCTTCCTTTCACGTGGCGGCGATATTCACTGGCCAACGAAATCGTGTAACTTAACGCCGCTTGTTTATGGTTCTGTGGGGCTACCTGAAATCTCTGCTCTATGCAGACAAACCATAGACGATTGCCGATCTTCAGATCTTCAGCCTTCAGGCCTTGTTAGCACCTTATTTTGGGTAAAAATAGTATATTTAAAAAAACTCCTAAATATATAGTACTTTTGGGAAATTTTGAAATAATATAGTACCTACACATTAATTTTTAATCATTACTGAGATCTGCCTATAAAGGAGTGAAATTTTTTTAGGGCTCATGTATGTGATTTTTCTTTTATTTTATTCATTTTTCTGTTTGTCACATCCATATAAGTGATCCACTTTACGCTGTTCTAATTCGTACTTTAATTTTTAAAATAATATTGTAGACACCTAAAATGTTGATATTTCCTTCCAGAAACTTCAAACCAAACGAAAGTAAATTTCAATGATAATTTGCCCTCCTTTTTCATTTATCTAAATTATTAAAAACGAAACAAAAAACCCGACTGCAACAAACAAAATATTTTTTATTTTTGCTTTTTATTTGATTCCCAGACGTCGTACTTCGGTATTATATAGCCTATTTCACTCCCACAATTAAGACGTGCCAAAGAAATAAACATACATATATACATACAATACGCTGGAAAACATAACCCTCCTTTTTCACAGTCGGTTAATAATTGCAACAGTTGAATTAGTGATGAAAATATAGTATTTTTCGTACAATATTATTTTTTATAATATATAGTACAATTAACTAAAATATAGTACGATACTATAAAATATAGCACGGGTTGCAACCTTATCCACAAATAATGTCAACGAATTGATATTAAAATTAAAAAAACAATTCTGGCAACATCATTTAAATTATTTGTTTCATTTAATTTCAAAGTTCGAGCGCTCTAAATGAAAATTCCTATACATGCGATGATCTTCAGGTTTTTAATACAATTTTACATTCAATATAATTATGAAAACAGTGACTTATAAACTACCACGATACGGTCGAAGCTTGTATATATTTCTTTTTGTAAGAATAATTAGAATAACAATTAGAAATAGTTTTGGTTTTCCCGTAACGTTACATTTTTCCAAATACGACAAAAGGGCTTTCTATCATTTCATTCAAATAATTCAATATATTTTAGTACATACCTCATATTTGACACCGTATTCGTATTGATCTGATACAGTAATAATATTTTTAACAGCACCTTTGTTATAGTCTATTCTGGATGATACGTTTGTTTTCCTAAAACACATAATATAATTTTAGAAAATGCGCGTGTAACATGTGGCTGAAGTGCGATATGATGAAATTAGCCATCAATGAATTAATTTGAATGGAAATAAATGAACATGAATAATATATGTAATTTAAGGATATTTAAATAAACATTATTTTAATGGATGGCTAACTTAATTATGTTGTTGGCAAGCGGGATAATTATTTTGTTACGCCAAAGAAGTATAATTTATTTCGTGCATAGGTTTTTTAAATAAGTATATAATTTAACTAATAATTTTATATTATTTTAATGGTTCTCGATACTGAGGAAAAAAAGTAACGTGGATTATTCAGAAAGTAGGAAGATTATTGTTTATTAGTAAAGTGAACCTTACATTAATGACTCTCTGAAAAATAAAAAGTTTTTGGTTTATTTATATTTTTAAGGAAAACAATTTTTTGTTATAATATCATCGTACTATCAAAAAATACAATTCGTATATAAAAGGTGATAAATTTTTCATCGGTTATCGTTTAGACGTTTAATTTACCAACATTAACTATTTTTAGATAAGGAAAAGCCTCGAGGTGCAGTGGTAGTGATCCCTACTATTGAACGGAGATGACGTTAGTTAACTATGGGGAGTGAGTCAACGATATGCTACATTGTGTGCGTTGACGTCGGCGCTGCGAATAAATTTAACACGAGTGAAACCGTGGGGCACAGCTAGTTTGAATAAAATGGGCGTATTCTCTCCCAAAAAAACTACAAAACTTAAAGCCTACAAAATACAATACTTCTTTTTATTTTATTTGTTTTCGTTAAAAGATTTCTGGTTGAATGGACACGACAGTTGTGTCCATCTGGATTGCGACCACCATACAAGGTGTAACTCTTGCCATAGTAGCACGATTAGAGGTGTCGTGTTCCAGGATCACGGAGTATATCCTGTAAATAACCGGGGTGGTAAGCATTTGTACTCGACCGATTCGCGACTACCATGCGTATGGTGACTAACCCGTCATAGTGACTTTATTTCAGATTACCACGTTTCGGGATCAGTCAGTGTATATCCGGCTTCTTTGCAGGCTGGCATGACAGCGGCGACTGTCGCTTGATTGACATTCTCTCGGTATTCGCCTTTGTGCTTGGATTGTAGTATGCTTACCGTACGACAGACTGACTTCGCTTAAAATGTTATTATAAAAAAATGACTTACCAAATTTTATAGTCTTCAACAACGCCTGAAGTGATTGAAATTCGAACGGCTTCTAATGAATAACTATCAGGCCATCTGAGTTCTTCATCTTCATCTAAAAAAATATAATAATATGAGAAAATAAATGGAAAGACATTAATATTGAAAGTTATGAATAAATCTTACCTTGCGCTTTACATGCGGATGAGAAACACAGAATAGCTAAAATATATAGTAACATTTTTCCTACAGAATGATCGTAACAACAAAAAATCAGTGTATATATACCATCATATCATATTTTTGTTTAATTAATTAATGAGCTAAATATTAAACAGGGACGATAGTAAAATGTGGACATGCATTGCGTTTTTTAATTCTATAAAAAATAATAATATGAAAACAATGAAATTAATATCCAAGAATTTCGCTTATTTAACAAAGGATACTAGTAAAGTACCTTCTAGTAGTGAATATATTAGTAGGAAAATTGTTTTTACGCTTAATATCAGTTTGATGTGTACAGTGTTTATGATATAGGTAATACAATGTAAATTGAAAATTTATTAAACTTCTGATAAAAGTAATATTCGTTGAGGCCATTCTAATGAATCCAACCACGACATTTCTGCTGTAAGTTGGTGAGAAGTTGCAGGTCACTGCAGCATCAGGTTAATGAAATTGTAGTAACATAATAACAAATCTCCACTCAATCATACCTGTTGAAGATGTTCACATGTACTTTAAACTAGAAAAAATCTGATAATCTTCAAATAGCAGAACAGATTTCTTAAATTATAGCTAAGAACACTCTCGGTTAAGTCACCTTCCATACAAATAAAACTAGATTAAAATCGGTTTAGCCGCTTGCGAGTTACGATGCTAGAGACAGATACACAGATACGCACTTTGAACTTATAACATCCATCTTTTTCTGTCGAGAGTTAAAAAATGTTATAAACTGGTTGTATACCGCGCTTTTTCCTGCTTTAAATTTCTTACCTACGCTTCTTGGTCACAGCGTAGAACCTAATAAACAATTTTCCAGATCGATGTAGTAATTCCTGAGATTAGCATGTTTAAACATACAAACTCTTCAGCTTAACACCGGCGGTTTCAGTATCACCCGTGTTAAATTTAAATTCGGTCTCATTTCCCGTACTTTCCTGATTGCTTCACTTTCACGGTTACTGCTTCCCTTCTTAGGCTTATAGCGTAAAGTTATATAACCTATAGCTTTCCTCAATAAATAGACTATTAAATGCAAAAAAAAATGCAAATCTGATTGGTAAATCCACAGATAAGCGCGTTTATATAGACAAACAAAAATCTCTTGAGCTATAAATATTGGTATGGATAACATCTAGATTATTAAATGAGAATCTTCAGGTTTTTTCTGAAAAAACGTTAGTTGGCCTTGTCAGTGTTTGATTCAATATACGTTTGACTAAAATAATTGGAAACCGAACTGTCACAATGCAATGTAAGTAATTAAAATTCTAGATTATCACAGGAAGACGAGATGTTGGCCTTTTTTATAACGCAAACAGAGGGTGGTTATAAGGTTAACGTGTGTATTTGTATCATCGAAGCGCGTAACGGCCGATATTGTTTTTGCCTTTGAAAGGTGACTTTATCGAGAGTGTTTTTAGCTAGGAATTAAGAAAATCTGTTCAATCGTTTGAAGATTATCAGCTCCTTTTTAGTTTATATATGGACGTAAGCATCTTCTGTAGGTCTGATCGAGTCGAAATGTGGTATTCTGTTACTTCAATTATATTGGTAGAACATGACAACCTTGAACTGACGTTGCAGCATCATTTGGAATGCGGGGGAAGCTCCTCAACTATTTACAGCACAGATATCGTGTGTGGGCTTACTGGAATGTCTCAAAGAAAAGGATACTTGTGTCGGGAGTTTATTAAATTTTCAATAAACCTTGTTTTAATCCATGTTAATCGTACCTATATTTCTGTACCTACCCTAAAAATCCTAATGAAGTCACTAAATTAAATGTATTTAATGAACACCATGATTAAAATAATTAATTTGTTTCATTAACGAGAGATTATATTTTTGCTTTATCTCAAATTGCCTCACACATATTTACGTACATATTTACTTCGATTTTTATATGTATATACATGAATTCCTATATATAAAAATACTAGCGATACCTCGCGGAAACACCCGCGTTATTATTGGATTTTACATGCTTGTTTTCATACATATGATGACAGATTGTCTTGTCTACAGATTGCCAGATTGGTTGACGTTTATGGTAACTACTCAGCTCCTAAGAGTTATAGCGCAATTTTGAATAGCCTATAATTTTTCTGAATAAAAGACAAAAATTAACTTTTCAAATGTGACCGGTAGTGTCAGAGAATAGCGCGTTCGAACACACAAACAAAACATAATAAATGGAGTACCTGATACTCCATTTCTAGTTCGGAAAAGTATTAGCAAATTTAATAGGTTTATAATAATTTCGAAAGCCGTCAGAGAGCTTTACAATTATTATATAAACGTCATCAGTGAATAGCGAGTTTAATTAAAGTAATCACTGTCGTCCTTTCGGAAAATAGCTTGTCTCAAACGTTAAACCCAACGAGATTCCTTGCATTGTTTCATAGCGCTCTCATCCGAGATCTTCTCTGAAATGTCAAAATTAATCTCAATCGACAACTTCCTTAAACTTCCTTCCAAGTTGTATATTTAAAGCATTTTTAATAATTTAGTTACATAATGCACTACTTATGTATAAATAGACAGTGACGAACTAAGGAGGAGGGAGCGACCTGCACTGAGGATTCCCTATCTTTCCAGAAGTCTCTTACGGCCTTTTTCAATATCCTATCTATCCGTTGTTTCAGTTACTAAAGATAGACTAATATAACCTTTTGTCCTTACCTTTTTATCAATAACCTATCAATGGATAGTTTTTCGTATCTACATAATATATATCCATATCCTACACCTTGAATAGATAAAAGGAAAGCCGATATCTGTCTTAAGTAAAAAATAATATTTATTCGGCCGTTAGAGACATGGAGGCGTCCCGGATCAGAAAATTATTCAGTAAATAAGAGGCATCATGGAATTCGCGGCCGCATACGTATATAACAAAAGTTAGTCCGTCTGGGCATCCCACACATTTTATATTCTCAATGCCAGAAGTACTAGTAAAAAACGGGTCTCAAATTGTAGTCAAACACATATTTTATCAGAAATATTAGGACACAATTTCAGACAGAGCCATTTAATTCCAAACTAAGCAAAGGTGCCTATAGTAACTAAACATCTCATATATATACATAATATCTGGGCGACCGAGCTGTGCTCTGTGTCTTATAAACAAAAAAAAAGAACACATATCTTGCTAAACTTGGAATGCAAAACATTATCTAAATGCAAAGTTTCATCGAAATCCTTGGAGCCGTTTCCGAGAAACCAATTATATTTAAATATACAAGAATCGCTCACTTAATATAATAAGATATAGATATTTAACACCCAGACATACAACAGACAATTATGCTCATCACACAAATGTTAGTCATACTTGTAAAATCATTATATTTTAATGCCTTATTTTTATTTTAAAATTATTATTTCGGGGTAAAACAAAGTGGTGATCTGGCAACAGCACCGGAAGCCAAATTTAGTTGTGGAGGTATTCCATCAGTCGGACTGCCCCAAATAGAGAGAAATCTATAAATTAATTTATCTTCTCACTACCTCTCTTTGATGTTGTTGCGAATGGTAGAAAATTTGGTAAACGTTAGAAGTCTCAGAAGACGTGCACAACGTCCACAGCGAGTAACTTTGGACTTTATTTTTGAGTTAAATATGTTGACACACTGTGAGGTGACTTGTGAATGTTAGTACAACTGAGCTGCTGAAAAGTTAAACATCACTCATACTCGTGTATAATAACAGCACAATGCACTCATAATCTGTACATACAAGAAAATGGATCTCATTTCGAGCAACTTATTAGTTAATTTGTTAAAATGTATGAAAATAAATATTTTAATTTATATCTTCTATAGGTATAAATTTGCTTTCATGTTATATCGATATGTACAAATTGTTAAATTTCATGGTCCCTTTTAATTGTTAGATACAAAGTTTATTCGAGGGATTTTATCCTTATCATAAATCCTATCGATTGGTGAAATAAAATTGTGCTTGTCTGTTTTTGTGCCTGGATTGATTTCCGGTACAGGTAAGCCTTAAAAAAACTGTGAATGCAGTTATTATTATTTCATAAAATAAGAATGTTTCCTTTAGGTAAAATTTGCTATATTCAATATTTAATATATTTTTTCTCCATGTCCCGTTTGTTTTTTCCACCCTGTGTAATTAACATTCAGCACAACCCTTCAATAAAATTATTATTTCCATTTTAGTACAACTGAAATATGTTCAATATTTCAATAAAAGCAAACACTTTAATTTTTTACCCATGTATATATCATGGGGTACATAAAAAATAACTGGTCCGACATCTTTGGTAGTTCACTATTTTGGGATTAGAATGACGTTACTAGGCTGACCATGCATTGTCATTCAAACTAAACGGATATGCACAGTGGCGTAGTTTGGGTCCCAGCCGCCTGTAATTTCGGTATCTCAATTCAAAAGACTCTAAAATATTTAGTAACCCTAACTTTTCGGTAACATCAATTAAAGTGATTGCATACTAGCTGTACAAGCTACATTGTTTGCGTGGATATGGGACATATAAAATATTTTTATAACAATCTTTAAACCACTTCGTGTTAAAGGTAAAAGTATATTATGTTAAAAGCCAGGTCATAAACTGCTTATCTGTGTGCCAAATTTTTTCCAAATTTGTACAGCCGTTTTGAACACATGAACTTTCAAATGAGAACTAAAACACAACTACTACTGACTAGATCCGATTACTATTTTTATTTTTATTAAAAATTGTTCATATGCATACTTATAGAATTAAAAATAAAACTTGTGTTATAAGTACAACTTTATTCACATTTTTTTAAAACTTTTATTGCATTACTAGCTGGTCCCCGTAGTTTCAGCCGCGTTATAAATAATGTGAAAAAAGTTATTCTTGCTGAATATTAATCCTAAAAAATCGAAGTACAAAATAAAACAAGAGGAATCACTACAACTCAGTATAGATTGTGTTGCCAGTCGATATTACAAGCAAAATGGCTACATTTATTTATAGAAAGCAGATCGTTTTTTTAAGAGTAAGGAATAAAAAGTTCCGTAGTCATCTTGATTGGTGAAAATTATAGGTGCGACATAAATATGAAATTAATAAATATAGTGAAATTTTACAGTCCCCTAAAAGCGACACGAGGTCCGGGGCGCCCCCCTCAGACCAATCACGCTACGCACCTGTGTATGCAAAATTTCAAAAAGCAATTGTGCTTGGAGATAAATAAAATTGTTTTAAAATTCAGTTGCAAGAATTGACCTGTACCTATCGACAAAGCCAAGTTAAATAAAATAAAAAATTAAAATTAAGTTTTAAAAATGGGTCGTGAAGTTTTAATGTCAACGCGTAAAACGTATATATGCCACTCTCTCCTTGGTTATTTGCTCTTAGCAATACAAATTTACTTTTCACATCACAAAACATTGTTTTTGCTAACGACTAAAATCAGTATCATTTCGTTTCTGAGGAAGCTTTCCGTACAATATCTCCCATTGTTTTTGTTGTGGTTATAGCATAAACCATATTTTTATCTGGAGACTTGCCGAGCCAAGTGTGGCTTTGTATTCAGTCGCCGTTGGTTGTCGCCTACGTGAGCAACCTACGCCAAGGTGTACAGTAGCAACATTGCTATTAATTTGAACTTTATTACAATACGGTTAAGTCTGAAATTAATACGAGTCAATCCGTAACCACTCGCTTAATTCATTTTCCGACGCATTGCAGTCATATAATATTTTAGTAATATTATTTTCATTTGTAAGTAAAAATAAGAGCATACGAGTTGAAATTTCAAAATGTTGGAATAATTCTTTTTATCAGAAGTATAGAAATAGAATGTACTAACCGTACCCAACTACTAATGAAATAAAAAAGCTATATTTTTAAACAAAAGTTTTAGCACAGAGGGCGCGCGACAAGCGATCAGGTATTGTTTAGATTTCATGGAATCAGATGCGATTTCTCTTTCTTTTCAGTAGTGTAACAAAAATCAAAATCACTGCATTGTTTGTAATAGGTACTTCTTATATATTAACTCAATCGTTTCAATGCCCGTTTTAATATTGTATACCTACTATAACAATATATATTGCTTTTACATTATGTTAATTATCATCGGTTCGCTGATGTTAAATGATAGATTTAAGCGTATTAAATATAGTATTTCTCTATTGAAATTGTAATAATACTTAAACAATTAGTTGTGTCATACAAGGATCGACTACGGAAACACTATCGCCATCCTTTTTTCTACCTAAGGTAGGAATTCTTGTGATGTTGTACTTTGGATGGAAAAGCGTAGTAAACACGCAGTGGTAGAGAAAGATCAAACCCAGTCTTCAGGAATACCGACCTATTCTTCATTGATAGCAGGAATGCGATTTCTTTTTGAAGTTAGTTGTTCTTTCAGCGACTAATAATATCACTTGAACTGCATAGCTATCTGCTACTCCATTTAATTTTATTAAGTAGTCAGTACAATGAAGTGTTAGACGGGAAAATTTCACGGGAGATTTCTCTCTACTTGGGGCAGTCCGACTGTTGGAATGCCTTAACTTTATAGACCATCTAAATAACCTAGTGTTTTGTTACTGCGTTGGTTTACCAGAGTTCTTTAGGGTACGAGGTTACAGGTCGGTAACGCGCTTGTGATACCTATCGTATTATCATCAGGCGGGCAGTGTGCTTGTTTGCTACCTTTGCTGTATATTAAAAAAACAATGAAATCAGTACATAATATAAAAATTATCGATACTTGCTTCAAACAAGTCTATGGACCTTAATTCCCCTCTATATTAATTTTATCCATAAATTTAAATGATTTTATCCATGATACTAAACTATTTTCGATAAATAAAGTCGAATGAGGCCAGCCTATTGAGGTTCAATCACCATAGAATCGGTTTGGAAAATTACAAAGTATGCATAGATACGAGTAATTTACATAACAATAAATATACCAGAAATTGCCTCACCTTTAGTGACCAGATGCACTCACAGGTTATTACTTTCAAAATATAGTTAACATGTTCCATAGATTGGAGTCATTATATTGCTTGTGGTCGTATTGGCTATGTTACAACATGATTTATTGTAATGGGTCAGAGTAATTAAGCCGTGATAGAAAGACCATTAAAACAAGACCGATCAGTTTCCTTATTTATAGCCTATATAATTTGTAAAATAATTTCTGCTGATTTATGAGACAAAAATGCTCCAAATTTGTTCTATTTTAAAATTTAATTTTCATTTGAAAGTTCTCGTTGTATATTACTTAGGAATAGGTTTTATTTCATGAACATTTATGTTGTCAAATGTATCTCAATAAATATTACACTATTTGTTGATCCTCTCCTTATTTATATGTTATAACAATATTACCATAAAGAATAATTTGCTTTTGCCAGGATTAAAATAAGTATTATTTTTTCATTTTATACAGGGCATCTACCTATTAGTGAGGGCAGAAAAAATGTAGTGTAATTTCTTTCTATGCTTGTATAATATATCTCCTTTATATATTTCGACTGATTTGCAGTAAATCATTTTTAACCTACTTTAAAAGAAGGAGGAGTTTCTCAATTCAAATGTATTTTTTTTAAGGATGCTCCGCCATAACTTCTTTGTTTATGAACCAATGTAGATGATTCTGTTTTTATTTGAAAGAGTGGAGACTTCGGCGATACACCAGGGAACTCTTCAAAATCGTTGAAGTTGGCTCTCTTTTTTGATAATAAGGTTTGAATTTTGATGCCGTATACAACTAGTTTTTAGAAACAGTTTCTATTACCAAGTAAGTACACAGTGTATTTGTACATCTTTTTGTCGTTCTTTCATCATTCAAATATTCCATATGTACGTCGTATTTCTAGTCAGAATTAAGATGTTTTTATATAACGAAGGCTGAAACAACGTCTCCATTACTCTCAGTTAGTGGAACAAGTGAACATATTTTCATGTGATTTATGCGGTTACTGGTCCTCGGACTATAAATTGCGATGACGAATGTGCGAACAAATTTTATCCATACTCATAACGTTCGTGTGTTGATTTATTTGTCAGGAACTCCTAAAGCGTTGTTTGTGGTCACTCGCCAGGTACTTGACCTATGTAATAGATTTTTTTTTAATTTGTTTTTGTATTTTTTTCTTGTCTCTCTAGTTTTTGTTTGATTATAAAAATAACAATATCTGGTCTAACAAGTTCCACTCGGTAGCTTACATAAAGAAAAAAAAAACTTAACAGTCATAAGTGCCGACAGAAGTGAAAACTTAATTTGGAATTTTTAAATCAATTATAGTCTGAGTTATTGCATGTCAGTGACGCGTAATCACAAGATTTTACCCACTCAAAAAGTCAAATACGCAATATGATACAGTCGTATATATACAATGTATTAGTGTATACTATATGCGTGCACATGTACATAGGCCGCTAAACTACGCGTCGCTAGTCTGACGCAAGCGCAATACGTCACGAGCATGTCGAGGTCATCGGCAATGCCAAAGTCACGTGAAGCCATAAGTTTTTCCCCTACACAAAAATCGCTTAACGCAGTTAAAGAAGTTTTCACTTCATAAGAAAAAAAACCACTATCTAGGTCTATTTGGAAAGCAAATGATTATCTAAATACAAAATGTCATACATAGCTTTGGAGCTGTTTTCGAGAACCCAATTATTTATCGTATTATGTTATACAAAAATTGCACACTTAATAATATTAAATAAAATAACTAAATATATATCAGCTGCTATGTAGAGTGCAAGTAGATCATTCTCCTTCAGATACTCTTATAAAAGGTACGTTAGATGACACTGAAAGTTCTTAGAAAATAAGAAACTGAACAAACTAGCAACTTATTAGTTTTATTATATCTTTTCAAAATAGTGTCCATTTACATCAATACATCGCTGCATCCGATGGAACCACTGAGAAAAGCCCTTTGCCCAGTCGTCCTTAGGGGTCTCTTCGACGGCATTTTGAAACGCAGCCACTGCTTCCTCGACGTCCATAAAACGTTTTCCTCGAAGTTTTTCTTTTATTTTCGTAAATAAATAAAAATCGAAAGCTCGATTCCCTATTCCAAATTTTCAGAGTTTTTCGGAGACAGAGTAAAGCAACTTTCCTGAAAGTTTGAAACAAATCGAAGTTCGGAGGAAAAAGTTGTAGCTATTTAAAAACATCGATTTTTTTTTAATTTGATATGTTTTAAATAGCTATAACTTTACAAAAACGGAACAATTAAGCAAACGCTGGGTAGATTCCATTAAAATATACCTCGACAAAATATATTAGCTGCTGGTCGACTCTCAACTTCAAATACGGTACATATAAAAGTGTTTTATAAATAGGTAAAATTTAATCAAAACAGTTGTTTAGTTGAAAGCTATTAGCTAAGCCCGATATAAATTTAGACCAAGTATATTTTTTTTCATAAATGTAGAAGTCTTACTGAGAAAAATGCCGCTGGACAGGAGTATTTAAGTTTAAGTAATAGAAGCTGAGATACAAATATTAGAAAATTTGTGTAAAATCGACTTTTTTAAAAATTCAAAAAAATTCCAGCAGCCGGATTTGCACATATCGGGCTCAAATTTTCAGAATCGTCTCCTTTTTAGGTGTACTTTCGAGGAAAAAATCAACATCAAAATCGCCGACCTTAGTGCGCACACTTTCGTCGAGAATTAATGGATCTGCCCATATCTTATTCTGTTATATAGATAAGGCTACTGAAACAAGGGCTAAATGGACTTGAATGAACACTATCATAGCATTGTTATGTAGTCAGATCTTTTATTGGTAATTGAAGTCCAGGATTTCTATTAGCATTAGAAAGGTGATCCATGCCATGATATTGAGAGGTTGAGCAGCTGTTACGAACTTATCGTTGGATTAAGTTAAAAGCGTTTTACAATTTATTATATATTAAGTTTAATCTGTTAATAGGTTCTATAATAAATCGTAGTAAATACTTTATAAAATACAAAGAAACTAACTTCTATTTTTACAAAAGAAGAATTAAAGTCAATGGAACTTGATTAATTTAGTTCCTGAAAAGGTTCTTTCGTGCGTTTACTTATAACTTTTATAAATCATATTTTTAGTATTTTACATAAATAATATAGTGTTTTCTAACCATTTTCTAGTTTAAGTAATATATACCTTTTGTGACTTTTTATTTAAGTATATGTCATCACGTGAGTTTCAATTGATTATGATTATTGATAATTTAGATAAAGTTTTTGTCGAGATATGAGACTGCAATGTATTGGTATTTGCAATTTACTCATAAATTTGTGTTGTTTTACCCTATATCTATATGTAATATATAGGTGGCATTTTTGATAATAAAGATTGGTTATTGTGCACAATTGGTGGTGGATTGGAAATAATAACAAGGATCATGAATTATGAGATGCCACATAAATTCTTTAGAACACTTTAACAAGCCACCACTTTGTTAGAATACTGAGATCATCATAGGACACTGAGATATTCTATATTCACTCGATGATGGTAGTAATGGTCTTCAATCAAGAGGACTAGTTGCCAAGTTAGGAAACAGAAGACGAAAAATAAAATAATTGAGGCATGGTCTATGGTATATATTCGGTATTTTTTATTATACATATATTTAGCTAACGTGAAAATTCTCTTGATTTTCTACTGTAACTACGTGACGTATCTGAATTAAAAAAAGCTCTATTGTATTTTTTCTTAAAATGTAATTTATTTTTCTACTGTTTATAGCTCCTATAGAAAAGCGTAATGTTATGTAGCCTAGATCTTTCCTCGGCTTCAATCCTGAAATCTACATTCAAAACACCAAAAACTACTCTCTTTTGTTGAATCGACTCACATGCCATCTATTGTATATTGATGGTAGTAAGTTAGAAATTTTTGAGCAAGTGCGAACAACGACTGTACAAACTTTTAGATCTATTTTATGAACGAGACACGCGCATAGAAAACGAACACACAAAGATACATTTTTATATACTTGTTCAAAAAAAGATTTGTATGCCATGATTTCACCTGATTTTAAGTGAAGATGTGGCTCAAGGTGGTAACAAGTTAAGCCTAGTAGGGGGACTAGGGGTTTCTGGCTCTCAAGTGCTCCTGCCGAACACACCTATAGGTGCTTGGAGCCAAGGGTTCAACTTCAGGGTATTAAGTTAATCTACAAAATGTATCTTTCTAAAGGAAAGAGTCGTATTCTATTTATATTGTCTAGTAATGAAAATGTTTAATATCTTAAGAGATTTGGTTTTTTTATTGCACCACAAATACCCAGCCAGTACGTTCTATTTAAATGAACCGGCCAGTCGACTGCAGCACGCAAATGTAAATTTCATCTCGATTGGGAGTGAAACTGTCCAACGTTTCCACTATGCACACAAAACTTCAATACAATTTTACTGAGATAAGTTGTAGATGCAATACGTTAAAGTTTTTAAAGAAAATTCCGGCGAAAATATTTCTTTATTTTAAGCCAGCAAGATAACTGCGATACACAAGATGCATATCTAAGTACAGTTCAATCGCAAAACAACATCGATAGTCGAGAACACAATGACTCGATGATCGAGAGAATAACACACTAACACTACATTAGCACTTAACCACCTGCAAATAACACGGTAAAGGCACTTTGTTTTTTTTTACACCCTGCCATTAATGCCAAACTAAGCAAAGCTTGTATTATGGTAACTAAACGGTTCATATACATAATGTATACATATTTAACACCCAGATATACAACTCACAATAATTTATGCTCATCACACAAAAGTTTTTCTTATACGGGGATTGAAACCGCGACGTGTCGGTTCAATAGTAGGGCTCACTACCACTGTACCACGAAGCCTGTTTAAATAGGCATGTATCCTTAAGTATCCATTAATAAATCTGTGCAGTTTTTTCAGTCGGTGGTGCAATACCGATTTTTTTTTTGTATAGAGACCCTAGGATAAATTTGTGCGTGTATACGCGCCCATATAAATGACGTGCAGTCGACCTGCGCAGGCATACCTGTATAGATAAAGTTTTCCGGTAGACCGTAGCGTATGTGCTTAAAACAAACCGCCCACGCCGCGCAAGACCATGTCGCTATGTCACCGTTATGAAGTTATGATTTAGATTAGCAATTTTGTGTAATGTATATTCATGTTTGAACCTTTAAAAACGTGATATTTTTTTAATAATATTAGTGTGTCTCATATTCCCTGACAGTTTAAAGATCAGATAAGCTGTTAACAGATAAATTATATGGTCACATTTTTTTTTACATATAGCAAGAGACTTGGTTTATTTAAAGTAAGGTATATATTTTAATTTAAAAAACTTTATACAAGAACTTATTTATTTCCATAACTGGCAGTTGTCGGTGTCTTTGTAAAAGTACTGTACCTTGCTCTTAAGTTGGGTAGATTAAAACCATCTGATAAAGGCAACTGTGAAACGGCTGAATGTGTATTTGTTAATCAGTTACACTAGATACTCTGATAGTGGCGAGCCTCATTGAGAGACGTTTTTTTTTTTTAATTATAGTATCGCGACAAAGCTACGGTTCTTGTTTAATGGCAACCACAGTACAATCAACATGCAACGGCGACTTGCTGCTGTTAGCCTCTCGGCAGCTGGGTATACATTGAGTGATCCTGAAACGCAATAAATCAAAAGAGAGAGAGTTAGTTATAAGAGAGGTAGAGCACAGAGAAATTTCTTTGGATGATTATCTCTACCTGTGGCAGTTCGAACGGTGGAATAATTTCACCGTACAGAAGATCACAGCCAAATAGTCTTGTGTTGTGTTCCTGCGGTGAGTGGGGTTTCCAGAGCTCCTTGAGATAGGGCGGTTCAAAGCCGACAACGCGCTAGTGATTCTTATGGTATTACAAGCGTCTGAAGGCTACGGTAGCCGCTTACGATTAGGTGAGTCGTATGCTTGTCTACCACCTTAATGGTATAAAAAAGGTCGCGAGAAAACGAAAAAGATAGTACACAAGGTCGGAAGATGGAATAAAGTGGACAGCAAGATAAAACTATGCAACTATGAAAATCTTTTTAAGAGACCTTTACCTATAGTCATACCGAACTAAGAGACATTGTGTAGATTGTAGTTATGTAATTAAACGTTAGTTAGTGAATAAAGAGCTTTATTATTATTATTAACGTGAACGTGTTTATTTAATTTGTACTGTTCTTTGTTCTGAGTGCCGTCAATTTGCCTTGTTACTATAAAAAAGTGAAAAAGGTATGAAATGATTATTAATATTGTACATATAATGTATAAGTAAAGTAGCTTGAATATTTATATTAATTTTAAAGTAAAAGTCTATTTTGCTGTTGTTTTTCCCATCAATATTTGTATTCGATTGAATTTCAATATGATACAAATTGAATGTAGTAATGAAACATCCAATCCGTTTATTCTGCGCCCTCGTTCTTTTGAATTGAATGTAAAGTCGTGTTAATTTCCTTATCATTACGACCTATCCGTTTGAAGGAAATCGTGTAAATTTCGTTTTAACACTTCAATATAATATTTCATGTTTAATTCCTCGGAAGAGCATCAATCAACCACCCACTCGTAACATTTCATTGATTACACTTTTATAATTGATAATTAAACTTTTAGGTTATTAATATGAGTCGATTAAAATAATTAATGACGACCAGTTAACCTTTTTTAAAGAAATTTAAAAACATTTAGAATCACTTGTTTTTTTTTTAATCGAACATTTTTAATGTACTGACTCATTTTTGGCCTTTAAATACATTCGGGAGCCGGTACAATACCTGTAACTTGCAAAATTAAACAAGAGAAGTTAATATTCGCTTTCAAACTATCAGATCGAACGAAACCTATGTATTTATTTTCTAGTAATTTGTCTTTCAAATACAAGATATATGCGGCTGCTAATATTAACTATGTCTAATAAATAAATAATGTCATGAACAGACTTAAAGCAATTAAAAAGAATATTCTCGAAGTTTCTATGCGTGATCGAATCAGAAATGTAGATATCTGCAGAAGGACTCTTTAGTAAATTACTTTTAAGTGGCCTTAAAATTGCTAGACTCTAATTTATTGGGTGGGGTACATTACTTGTAGAATAGATGAGCGATGGGGCCGAAGAGATTATGAATGGCAACCACGAACCGAAAGTGCTGTGTGGGCAACTCTGTCACAAGATGGACCTGCGGCCTGGTAAATGTTGCGAGTTACTTCACAAGGTATCAAACTCTTGGTAGTGAATTGCTGGGTAAACTCAATATAAAGGTGCCCATCTGATCCGTAAGACATCAACAATTGTTTTGCGTTCCCTCCTGTAGCAACAATGTATCAGAGAATAATCCCATTTATAGTTTATTTAATTTACAATACGACATATTTTTCATCAGTTTTGTTAAAAATAAAAACTCACTTACTTAATATATTTGTTTTCTTTTTAATTGTTACATTTTCACCGACGATTTACTTTTAATGAGTACTTGCAGAGACTAGTTAACTGACCTAGCCTCTGGTACTTGTTAACAATGAATGTTGTGCACATAATATGTCATAGGGTATTTAAAGAGGTACTTAAAGCTAAGTTATTATTATTTTTTGCCGAATGGAGGAATGGAATCAGTCTATTATGAAAGCTAGAGAATTAATTTTGTCAATATATCTGAAAACAATTTATAGAAAATAATATTAAACGTGTACATAAAGGTATAGTTTTCATTTTAATATTTCAGTAATATTATATATTTATAATGCAATAAATGGCAGGTAAGAATGATCATTGTCATTTCTCTGTAAATTAAAATAAAAACCTTTTGAGTATATACATGTAGTTTATTTCTATACTGTAGTAATAATTTCCATTTAATTATCTCCCCTCGTTTCCTCGGTTGAGATTAAATATAAGTGAAGTAGGCGTAATATAATATTTCTGTATACTCTACATTATAATGAAATGTTTAATAATAAAGCTCTTCATGCTGTGTTACATCAAATTAATTTTATACGATAAAGTTTAAAACGGAGGCGGTTACCCAACTTGTGGCGATTAAAAAAAAAAAATTAATGAAATTTAAAACCAAGAAATTAATATATTTATTTCTCATGAAAGTATAAGTATTCAAATGAATATAAAAATCAATGTTTCATTGTTAGTTTGTTCGAAACATTATTGAGATGTTGTTCACATATTTGCGATCATTGTGCAAGGTTAATGTAAAGCAGGTTTTACTGTCTAATAGTTATTTAGGTACGTTCTTAGGTCTTAAAATGAATAAAATATTTTTTGGTTTGATTTGATTTGTTTCAATAGGTGGTAGCACGCAAGTTCCCAGACAAAGGCAATGAAGTCGCAGGCAAAAGCTACTTATTTTTAAATAATTCATTAGTTAACCTGATCTTAGTTCAGGGGGTAGTGTAGTGTACTCATGCTTCATTCAAATGGCAGAGTTCGTCGCTATCACTGGATTTAGAACTTGGTTGTTGAGATCATGCTACACGCTCTTCCTTGAAGGCAGCATACTCGTAAAGCAAGTATAGTTAAATAAGTTTACATGGTAACATAGCTATTATAAGTACAAGATGATATAATATTCAGGTTTCACATTTCAGTTTGCTTACCCCAAAACCAAAAAAATCCTGGGATACGTATATTATATGTACATCACAACGTGTAATAAAAAACAAATTACCAAAAAGTCAACGTCACGCGGTGTTCCCAGGCGGTCACCCATCCAAGTACTGACCGCGCCCGACCTTGCTTAACTTCGGTGATCGGACGAGAACCGGTGTTTTCAACGTGGTATGGACGTTGGCGACTGCTGAATGAGATAGTGTGTTCAGTACGCCAAGTGGTGACATCACAGCGAGTAATAAAAAAACAAGTTATTTTGTATCTGAAATTGTCATTGTATGTCGCTAAATAAGTCCACGAGAACCAGAATGACCTATCTGCTTTATAAAAAAAACCACAATGTCCTAAAGTTAATAAGCTCATGCTGCCATTTCTGTTAGTATAATGTATAAGTATAATCAAAGTTATTACTGAAAAAAAAAAAAAACATTATAAGTATAAACGATTTGGTAATCCCAGAGATTTTGATACATTTTCAATGCTTCGGTGCAGAGCTAAAAGTTTGTTTGATTTATGTTTTAGATTATACATTGATAGAGTCGAAGAAAATTTAAAAACAGATATTAAGGGGTTTTGGAAGTACTCGAAATCAAAAAAAGCAACAAATGACTTACCGAAAAAAATGTATTATAATGCACTTGTTGCTGAAGATGGTAAAAGCATAGCAGACTTGTTCGCTAAACATTTTGCATCTGTTTACAACGCATCATCTTGCAATACTTACAATCCCGACTTTCCAAAATTAAATAACTGTATTTCATCAATAAATATATTGGAAAAAGACGTTGAATTAGCGCTAAAATCAATTGATATCAACAAAGGAGCCGGCCCCGATGGTGTTCCGCCTATAATTATCCGGAATTGTGCAAACGCATTAGTGAAACCATTGTTATTATTCTTTAAAAAAAGTATTGGTGGTGTATTAGTGAGGGTTTATTTCCTGAACTCTGGAAAATAACTAAAATAGTACCAATTTACAAATCTGGTGACAAGATGGAAGTGACCAATTACAGACCTATTAGTATTCTCTGCTGTTTTGCTAAAGTATTTGAAAGTATCCTTTATAAGTATATCAATTACCATTTAAAAACTGTAATCAGTGATAAGCAACATGGTTTTGTTCCTGGGAGATCCACAACCTCTAATTTGTTAACTTATATCAATCACCTAAGCAGTGCTTTCAATTTAAGTACAAAAGTAGACTCGGTATACACCGATTTTGCTAAAGCTTTTGATAAAGTTGATCACAATATACTTTGTCGTAAAGCTAATCACCTTGGATTACATGGATCATTACAGCGCTGGTTAATTTCATATTTGTCAAATAGAACGCTTCTTGTTGCCGTGTATGGCTATGACTCCATCCCATTTGTATCTACTTTAGGAATTCCGCAAGGATCAATTTTAGGACCACTTTTATTTATTTTGTTCATTAACGACCTCATTACCTCTATAAAATCTAAATGTTTGGCATATGCTGATGACTTAAAAATATACCATGTAATCAATTCTAGCGACGATTGTGCTGATCTTCAGGATGATATCGATCGCCTATACTTATGGTGTATTAAAAATAACATGACCTTAAATATAAAAAAATGCCTTTTAATAACTTTTACCAAAAAACGTTTTCCCGTAATTTTCCCCTACAAAGTAGATAATGTATTATTGCAACGTCAAAGTATTGTCAAAGATCTAGGTGTCTGGCTTGATTCTAAGCTATCGTACATACATCATTATGATTACATGATTTCGAAAGCAAATAAAATGATGGGATTCCTAAAGAGAAACCTTTTAAGAAACCAGCTAGTTTTATTACATTATATACAAGTTTAGTGAGAAGTATTTTAGAATATTGCTCAGTAGGATGATCCCCGTATTATCACAACCACATAGACAGAATTGAAGCTGTTCAGAAACGTTTCCTACGACATTTGGCAGCTAAATTTGGTATAAGACACAAGTTACCTTCATATGAGGACAGACTAAAACATTTCAATATGAACACATTGTTATCCAGACGTAAGATCAGTGGTTACTCTGTCCTTCATAAGATAGTGAATGCCAAATGGGATACCAGTGAATTGTTGAGCCAATTCTCACTTAAAACAAGCAGCAGACGAACACAAACACTTTTTCATATAAAGTACTGTTCTAATAATGTTGCTTATTATGATCCAGTTCTGCGAATGTGTAGAGCACATAATGAACATAGTAAGGACTTGGATGTGTTTAATTGTAGTGTGAGTGGTTACTTGAAGATATGTCTAAGTAAATTGTAAATTATTATTATGTTACGAATTGTTATTATGAGAACGTTGTGCGTTGCTTTAATCGGAGTGCAAATTCTATTGTGTTACATTTATAGTTATGTTTTTATAGTATAAGTTAAGTTTGTTCTCTGTAGCAGTGCCTTTTATAAATAAATAAATAAGTATATAGCCTTAGGCTATTGTGGTTTTATAAAAGCACATTTTTAGATTATGAATACCTATGCTAATAGGTCAATTTATCGAAAATAGAAAGTAGAGAGTTCTCGTGGCCTCAATTATAATAATATAGCTAGTGAACGTTTTGTAAAAGAAGCAATGTCCTTTTTCATCAAAAACCTATATTACTTATGTATAACAAACAACAAGACATTATAAATTAAAATGTAAGTTCTTAAAATATCCAATTATAATCTAAGATGAATTCAAGGGAACATTTCTTTATAATTAACATAATTTCTTGTTAGGTGCCATTTTAAAGAACCAATCAGGGCGCGGCTTTGGTTTCCGCGCGTCAACCAATGTCTTACCTATAAATGTGGGAAGTATTCACCGTATTGTACATAATATAACATAAACAAAAACAATAAACATAACATAAAAAAGTTTGTGTAAGATTGTTTTTTTTTATTATTCTTTATAGGTTTAGCATTTAATCACGATCTCACTTGATAAATGACGATGTGACCAAGCCCAAGGTGTTGACATGCTAAGCCTAGAGTACGTGGAACTGGATTTCAAGTGTAACTGCTGGAACACACCTATATATAGATGCTTGGCGACAGACTTTCAACTACATGTTTGTACCTAGACAGGCAGGTATTACAAAATACCCTACCACCATAGGTTTCATCACGATGCTTTTCTTCACCGAAAACTCAGGGTAATTTGCAAGGATTCGAAGTCACGTCGATTGACGCGATGTCTGTACACGCTACCACTGAGTCATCATTGTTTTATATTGTGCTTCATTGTTTCTGCATTATATACTTGTAGTATAGAGATTAAATATATAAACGGGTCCAAGGCGTAATAATCATTCATGCCCGAGCACGTTCTGGTAGAACCGTTCGGTAAAGCTATTACAAAAGCTTGCGGAACACTCATTTCAATCCATTCTACATTACGCTTCTACGTGACTGACTTAACACAAAAACCTTAAAGTAAAAAAGCGATCTCGCCGAGATGTACAACAGAAATCGTGGCACGAGACACATTGACCGTTTCATTGTGTCGTTTTATTAGCGAGAGACAGAAGCGTCCGATTATTTCAACATCGAAGCATATCAAAAATAGTACTTACGCTTAAACTGTTAAAGTGTATTTTGTGTAGGATTATTGATTTCTATTTAATTGAAGAATTTAAAAATTTATTAAATGATATGTTACTTTAATGCATTGTTGTAAGGTTGGAAATTATTTTGTTATAACAGTAACGACTTTTTGTGGTAGCACAGCGCAAAGCGCACCCGCGGGCTGTCACGAGCCGCGACCGTAGCGTCGCTCGCGTTGATCTGTAAAAAAGCGATGCATCGATAAAAAGGTGAGCCGATGCAACGGATGCTTTGAGTAAAAAATTAAAATTAAATTCTTAAAAGTATATTCTTCGGAAACAAATTGGTTTTTTCTCATTTAATTTTACGAAACTTTAGTTATTCTGAACAGGAAATCTTGTACTATTATAAACATTATAATGCTCAAGAGATTATTTGTTTGTTTGATTGCGCTAATCTCTAGAACTAATAGTCAATATTTAAAAATAATTTTGATTTTTTTTGACTATTTATTGTGGAAGGTTACATACTATAGGTTACTTAAGGAGCGGAGCAGTAACCATGCACGTCAAACGATCTGACAAGCTGTAGGCAAGTACGAGAAGTGACAGCAAATAGGCTACACGGGTAAAACCGTGGGGAACATCAAGTAGTTAAATAAATTATAGAACAAATGTATGTATTATGTTAAATGTGCTGCGAAGTACAAATAAATAAATATAAAATATACTTACAATAATAATCAATAACTAGACGATTGAGCTTTGTTTGGATTCTTGTGAAGAAGATAACTCCTATCTAGATAAACTTGGAAAGTAAAATGTTATCTAAATACAAAACGTTATGTAGTCTTTTCCGAGAAACCGATTACACGTAACACAAGAATAATTGCTCACTCAGTAGAATCCCATAACATATCACAAGTGCAAGAAGCACTAGCACCTAAATATACTTTAGTTTATTCCTGGTGGAAATTATTACACGATCTCACAAAATTCATAATGCAATAACTAATGCTTACACCACTATCGTAAATTTTAAGTTCAGTTTTGGTTATAATATAGTATTATATCTTCTTATTACATATTTTCAGCAAGTGAGAGTTTTAAGATGCAACACTCTTGTCCTAATCTAAGAAGATAAGTGTTATCAGCTATTGTGCCGCTAAAATACTCCATGATACGATATAGTTAGGTTAAGTTTATCTTTTAACTGAATGTTAATCGTTCTTTTTATGTTTTTGAGATTATTAAGTATACTATTTATTCAAATTAATTATTTTGAAAATACGCCTTATTACTTTAAAATGTATATTTACAATTCAATGGAGCTTATTTTGTTTTATACATATCTCAATTTTCTTTTAGATATGTTACTATGAATTTTAGTAATAAGCGTTTTAACAAAGTAAGAAATGTTTAGACATCTTGTTTCCTTAAAGTGAATGTAAGGCATTTTCTTTGATAAAACTTAAATGGAAAGTTTTCACCTTATTTGTACTTTTGAGATAACAAGACGAGGCATTGTTAAATACAAAACGAAAGAAATAAGCACTCAAGAAGTTTACAAATGGGTTTTTTCAACTGTTTTAAGATGTTCTTTTGTAATTCGTTATATATTGCATAGAACAAAGAAGTTCGCAAATTCGTACCTTTACCGTACATTGTGGAAGTGTCTTTCAGCTGACGTGCTTCCTCCCTTCTACGTTATTGCGTCCATCAAACGAAGCGTAAATAGGCATGTCATGTTTTGTCGACGATTAACGTTGTTTATAGGCCGTACCCTACAGTAAGTGCGGTATTCAGGAGGTAATAAATTGCTGTACAGTAATTTTCTATAACTAGTAAAAAAAGTCAATTAAAATTTGAGTACTTTTCATTAATGTCAATGATCTTTCACCATTTCAAATACAAATTTATCAAATCACATAAGTGTTGTATTCCTTGTTTCAGTCTTATATACGTCATGTATATCAATCGATGGAAAGTATTACATTCCAAGACAAATGACGATCATAAAACTATAAATATATTTCTACAGTTGCCGGAGTATTTACGTTCTGCAAATACCTATTATCCCTAACTGGATATAAACCGGCTGATCCAGAAACGTGTTTTGCTTGGGAAAGATACTATTACGAGCTATTTGAATATGATGCTCGTGATACAGTCCTAATGCAAAATGACAATTCCACGGTTTATGTTTAGCAAGGTGTGATGCATGCAGGTGCACTAAAAATTTTATACATATCCCAAAAGTCTACGTTGAACACTCAGTCAACGATAGAGATTATTATATCTTTTAAATGTAACTTTTTATTCATGTTCCTTTGAAATGTATAGTGGGCGTAGGATAAAAATTAAGAGCTTAGATTTGGTACGAGGTCGATTGTATATCTGTCCATCGGGTCATAAATAAAACTTAAACCAACATAACCACTTCCCACAGCTACCGAAACCATACTATTATCTAATCGTAACGGACAAATCCAACGGTATTTCTATAGAAACCATCATTGTTTTAAATTGATATAATAACACGCCCACAATTAGAGTGGAAATATTTTGAGTTTTTAAAGAACGTGGGACTTTTATTTTGATCATACAAAAGAACATTCAAAATTTCGTGTTATTGTATTTATACACTTTAGTGACTGGATATTTTCTATTCTTTTGATTATTTCCACAGACCAGTAAAACAAGGGAGATATAGTTCGGGGGCGTGTTGAGTGCTAACGCATCTGGCCTATATTGGGCTTGATGCTGATTTTTGTTTGTAGTCGAATTGACACCGTGAACGAGTACACATTTGTTGATTTTAGACAAAATGCCACGTTGTTCAGTGTTTGTTTGTAAAAATACCAGTTGTAATGTGATTTACGTTAAAGATCGCATCTCATTCCACACGTAACTACTAATAAAATATTGTTTTTCCTATAAAAATTAGCAAAACATCATTTAATGTTGTTAAAACGTGCTGAACTATCAAGAGGTTTTTTTCAATAAAAACAGAAACCATTGCTGTCTTAGTAGAAATCGATTAATGAATAAGTTGAAATAACGACGCAATGTATGAATGTTAGCGGTCGTAACGATAAGACTATGGATTCATCCATGAAATGGAAATGTGATGAGATACGTGTAGCTGTCGATACTTTTTCTATGTCCACAGTCCACACCTAGTCCGGATGATAGTCATAAACAATTTGATAATTATTTCTAGATAAAATCATATTAAAATCCATGGTACAATGGTAATGTATAATTATTGTTAATTTAGTCGAATTTGTAATAAAATATGAAACCCTTAGAAAATAGAGCAGATAATATTTTTCCATTTTTATATCGTTTACTACTATTCATCTCCAGTTGTATACATGTGTTTATTAACAATCCGTCGCTACAGGCGGTGAACACGAACAACTATTGTTTCAAGGCTTATCTCCCTTGTTTTACTGATCTGTCATTATAACCATTATGATAAAAATACTGGTCTATTGCTAAAACTAAATAAATATAGGAGTCTATAATTAAAGCCCACGATGGGTTAATAACTCATACTGTAATTTCATCCGTTTTGCTCATTTTTCCCGTTCAGTTCCGCTCAGTTCCGTAGCTCAAAAGGAGAAAAGGAACCCTTATAGGATCACTTCGTTGTTCATCTGTCTGCCTGTCTGTCAAGACCCTTTTTCTCAGAAGCACGTGGAGGTATCAAGTTGAAATTAATACCAAATACCTAGGCCTGCAATCTCTTGGAGAAGTGAAACTTCTAAGTCAACGAAATCAAAAGATACGGCTGTTTATGATACAAGTTTTAACTCTTGCAAAGGGAATAAAAACCTGTAAGGTCCTTCCATTTGGCATAGAATCATGAAATTTGGTAAGAAGCAATGTCTTACAGCATAGGTAAAGGAAAAAATCCGAAAACGGTAAATTTAAAACAAAATCCATAAAAAATGCAATTACAAACTTATTTGCAGTAGATAAAGTGACCGCCGCGTAAACTGATATATGCAGTCAACAGTTTTCCAACGGCAAAGTTAAGTTTGTCCTTCAATACAGTTTAACTTGTCGTTAGAATTGTTCGGTGCTTTCTTCAGTAATGTTACCTAATTATATTGGTGAATATGGCTGTAAAATTATGGAACCCGGTTTTTTTTAATAATGTTGAATAATTAAATTATCATCCAATATTACATCATTCTATTAAATGCAATTAATTTTTTTAAAGAACATCATATAAAATATAATTCTTGCGAAACTACTTAATCTCAATTTACGATTAACATTATAAAAACTTTTAAATGTGAGCGCTCTTGTGAACCGGCTCTTGGACCTAATTAAGAAAGCAATTTGCACGTTATTTATGGTTTATAAAATAATTTAGAAGTGGTTCGAGCTTATCGGCTTTGTCGGGGGAAATCCGATTGTGCAAGCGTTATAAAAATTGCATATTATTTGAAGGCAAACATACGGTAATTTTGAAATGCAATCAATATCTTTAGAAGTGGTAGTAAAGGCAAAAATGGATAATGAATCTTCAATTCCATAAAAGCGGCAATGAGTTAATTATTGATCTTTGCCTGCCATCTAAATAACACGTCGATACGTGATATCGACATCGATTGTAGTGATATTTTTCATAAATCTATCCTATTTTATTGGTAATAAAAATAGGTTTCTGGATTTCCTTATAATGTTCACCTGTGAAGGATGTTTATAAAATGTACTTATATAAACTGTAATTTATGATATGTATAAATATGCATGAATAGTAATTCTGTCTTGTATTGTCATGTAAAATATACAAGAAGACAATAGACACTATGCAGTACAAATACAATGAGAAGTGATTGCACACACATTATGTGAAGACAATAGATATCGAAAACAATATAAAATATAAGCCACGGTTGCGACGCAATATATTGATTTCCTTGATAACAAACACGTACTTATACAATATCTGTTGGTGTTGACAGCATGATTGAATGTTTCGTGTTTCCACAGCTATAAATCTCTTTTAAGAATGGATTAAAGGCATTTCCTAAAGAATTTCTATTTATACACAGGGCTGAAGATTGTAAAGAAAATGATAGCTGTTTTCACCTATCGAAAAGAGTGCGAACACTGAATAATAAATTAACGCCAATTTGAAATAATTTTGTATTGTAACCTCGGCTTTTTTCTTATCAGGCATAAAGGACAATGGGCTTTAACAAGACGTGTCTAAGAATAAAATTTAAATTGACTATTAAATTAATCGACAATAGTGGATTAGATAGTCCGCGTCGTTTGTTTTAAATCTTAATACGTATAATTTTGTTTCTTTGTTTAAAGGAAAGAACGTCTTTTTACGACAAGTTAAAACGCATTTGGCATTGGAATCTTAAGTGTTCAGGTTTCCGATTATGGTTTTTAATTACTGGTAGAGCTACAGTGGTTCGATCGATGCAATGTCAACATTTCCTCTGTCTGGTATTATCGTTGTTTGACAATCTACAGTTGGATGTCGGCGGATCTTTAAGGTATGCGTTCTTATTTCTTATACGTCATGTTATTTAGATTTTTTAGTGGTATGGTCTGTTTTGTAACTGCCGCTTTTCGAGATAACGATCCTGATAACTGTTGTGTTACTATTATACTTCGAATTATAGATATATTTTTATTTTACTAAGCTTAAAAGGTAATTAAATATGAAAACTCTTTGTCCAAAAATAGTGAGTTTATAATAATTATGTTCACTTCAAAACTTATATTTCTTTTGGGTTTTATGTGCTGGCATTAATTTTGACAGTTGTTATAATTGTTATAATAATTTCTGTCGCTATTGCCAAAGTTATCTGTCAGAATGTGTGGGCGGATCCGCATAGTTTCACAATGTAGTCATGTATGACGTTATTAAATACAGCAGACCAAAGTGAAAGGGTATTTGAGTATTTATTTATCCTTATAGGTTTAGCATTGTGGCCACAATATCACCTGATTCTAAGTGACAATATAGCCCAAGATGGTAGCACTCGAAACCTAGTGGAAGACTGGCTCTAAGTGTGGTTGCCGGAATACACCTATTGGTGTTAGGTTATATATCTTCAACTTGAGGATGGTAGCTAGCCAGACGGCCATAAGAAAAAGTCTTCCCACCATGCTATGGTGTTATCACGATGTTTTCCTTCACCGAAAGCTCAGGCTCATTGCAGGGATTCGAACTCACGTAGATCGACTCGATGTGTGTAAACACTACCCAGTGGTACGATGGCTTAGTAGCCATCATTGCTTTGTCGTGTTTTAGTATCAGGCAATGCACATCCAGCTGCTGAGAGGCTTTTAGGCCGTCATGACATCGACGACGGTCGATGGCTTGTCGTTTCTTCGATGGACTCCGTTGTTTTTGGTTTGTGCCGTGCTTACCATCATACACAATACAGTCTCTTTGCCGTGCAAAGTAGAAATACTCGTTTTAATCACATATACAACAGATGAAATAAAAAAAAAGACGTAAATTATAGTAATATTCTACAATTTAGATATTAGGGTCCTTTACGAAATATGGATATTATATGAAACTATTCGGTAACCATAAAAAGCTAATTATCAATATGATCAATTTGCTTTCATAGAACTGTCATATGTCTAATGGTTTGGCTGTAGACGAGGTAACAGTTAAATGTTATCATTGATTGTCAATCTATAGGAACGTTTCCAAAGTAGCCGTCTTACGATCCACTCCATTTGTAAACGTATTTTGAATAAGAGATCAAACGATATTATTGACTTGACTAATGTACAAAATAAAATATTTTGAAGCGCCACACTTGAGATTATTTATAATAAAATAAATACTAATGGTGTAGTGAAAAGCGATTATTATTGATTTGCACGATTGCTTGATGATTTTGATTGATGCGTTCGTAGAAGAGCATAACGGCGTTGTAGCATTATCTTTGGATCAGTACAAACCACGGGTATCGAAATCTATATAATTAGGATTGATGTACATAATACTCTCTTCTCACTCCCACAACAGAACCACACGCGCTGTGCTTCGGAGTCACAGTTTTACGGTAGCCTCCATCTCGGCACGAATTAAAAAGTTCTCTATGACTTATCTTTGTCGTACCGTGAAGCCGTGGAACCTTCTCTCGGCTACTGTGTTCCCTCCTTCTTACGACATTGGGTCCTAGCGTAACGTGAAAAGATATTTATGTAGGTCGGCAAGGCACCGGTGACCGACAACGGATTTAGATCTCTCGGGTTCAAGGTCGGCGAGCGTTAGTATTACTTATGTTTAATACAAGTGTCCATAGGCTATGGTAACCATTTACCAGTTGGTGGGCCGTAGGCTTGTTTGCCGCCCTTGTAGTACTTATAAAAAAGGTGGGGTCTGAGCACCAACTATAAACAATCGCTAATTAATTTACCCAATATAAGTAAAATTACTCCGTTTCACTTACACTTTGTTTCACTTCATGTTACTTACACGAACACTCCATAAAAAGTATTGACGCGGACGTCTGAGACATGAGGAACCGGTGAGAATCGTAGTTATCACACTGACGTTTGAACCCAACCTACTATGCTGTCATTATTATCATCTTTAGCTCGTAATCGCACACTGCTGAGTTACCCCTCGTTAGTCGAGTTAATCCTCGGTTACCCATACGTGGTCACCAATCCATCAACACTTTAGTTTACCTGCCGTCACTTGTATTTGGATTGTGATGTGCTTACCATCAGAGACAGTACCGTCAATGTGCCGAGCTATTTACAATATATATTTAAAAAAAAAAAAAAAAACAAAGTGAAAATTTGATTGAAATTGTTTATGGATTGGGTGCACTTTAGAAAATATCTACTCTTCGTCACCGGTAAATAGGTTTAGGTATATTATAAATTTTAACCGGTTTTTGTAACGAAAAGGCTTTTTCGTCGGGCTTATGCGGTAATGATTTTATTCACAATTTAAAGATTACGGACTTTTGAACACAAAGCAAAAATAATATTTTCTAATCTGTATACTATGAACTGAAGAGAATGGTTGTGTAGTTACACTTTTACTATTTAAGGTAAAGTTTATGAATTTGTTTGAACTATAAAAGTTAATGATTTATCAAAAACAAGATAACACATTATTATGACGTTCTAAGTATTATTTATTCGACTTTATAATGTGCAAATTCGGACACTGTGTTCAAACCGGCCATAAAGTTTGGTGTAAGCTTAATCTCTGAAACTACTAGTAGGTTTCTAAAAATAGAAAGCTACGTTTAGGCTATTAACTTTAGGTTATGTTTTATTGATATTAAATCTTATAAACTAATTAATGTAGGTATACAAAGTCGTAGGCGCTCTATAGTTGCTTATAATTTTATGATTAATATACCACGAGCAATAGGGTTGTACGCAACCTAGTTACCTCTATTTCTATCACCAAACTAAACAAAGAGCGCGCGTTTTAATCTACATTTGAAAATATAAACAAGCGTCTTCTAAAGTACGTCTCAATTAACCGACAAGATATGGGGCCGAGGGAACAAGAAGGGTGGCCTCAAGAGCTGGATGTTATTGACTCGCGCATCTCTTTCTAGCCAATCAGCTGAGGCGGTCGAGACAGGTGCGCGCGCGTCGATCCACAGCACACTGGAGTTACATAAATAAAAAACAAACGTCGTTTATAAATATCATCAATGATGCACAACATGCATGTTAGTTACCCTTTGAGGATGTTTAGAAGTTCTATAAAAGTTAAATTAAGTCTTATAAAATATATAGAACTTTTACAGTTTATAAGGTTTTGTGATTGTGTAATTTCTTTTTGATTATTTGGAGTTTTAATTTAAGAGAAGTAATAACAAGATACCAGTTTGAAATATTGTTCAACATTCTCATAAATAAAGTAGTATTATAATATTATATTACAGCAATCTAGGAAAATAGTCATAAATACAACTAAAAGATTTAAGCAGGTACGCTGATTTCTTATTATTGATTTCTTGCGACTCGTTATATAGAGACGCTAGATACGCAGGCTTTCTACCATTCTAAGCTTCTAATCTTTGAGTACAGTGTATAATGTAAATATAACATTTATTGAAATAAAGAACTGTGGCTCTATACATATTTCAATATTTAATTGTATTCAAATCTTAAATAAAAATTCTATTAAACATAACACGAATAAGACAGTTAAAGGATATAATTTGCAATAAAGAGAAACTATAAAACAATAAATACTTGAACATTTAAATAAAGTGCGGTATCCAAGTTTTATAGAAAAACGTACATTATGTCTAGAGAAACTTAAAAATATTGCGCATTTTCACACAATTTGCAGGATCAATGGTAAAAAGTGAAGTCTCTCACGATGTTTCCACTTCGACGGACGTACAGTTGCGTGTAATTAAGAATAATTGCTGAGTATTAACTTTTTGCCTCAGAAACTCATTTGATCGTAAATGCGGAACAATTATAAGTCTCCGATAAATAACGATAGACTACATTCGGTGCGATGTAAACAGTGAATCGATCTATTGACAAATATATAAAATTGTTAGCTCCAAAGTAAATATCTCAATTAGTTGAAAAGTTTTAGTTCAAACTTTTTGGTTAAAATTACAAATACACAATCCGAGAGTTAAGTATATATCTTGTAATCAGTGTTGCTATCAATGTCGCAGCATTGCTGATTTGGCACATTACATTATTTTAAATTTGATTAGACACTAATAATATTTTTTCATGGTATACTTATTAAAATACGCTAAAATGAGCATGAAATATGTAGCATATGTTCATCGGTATGGTATGTTTTCAAGAAAATAAAAAAATACGAGTTCATATTCTCATTAGATAGCTGTAGGTTACAGAAAGAACCAATTTAATTTTTTTACAATTAATGATTGGTTCTCTAAGAAACCTATCATAAATCTTGACATAATATTATTCTTCTAGGTTTACTATTCCCGAATAATAAATACTATGAATATTTTTTATGTTTAAAAATGAGTAGTTACTTGTTTCTTTCGTATTCGTTCCTATACCATTCACGCAATTGCGATTAAATTTTAGTGAGCTGTTTTAAGTACAACCAGTATACGATAGGTGACGTGCTTTTTTTAGATCTGACTACACTGTTAGCCCTAGGGACCCTAAAGCCGCTGCAGCTTTTACAGCTTCACCGGACTTGGGCAGGTGGTATGCGAGTAATTTCACTTTAAATTAACCGGGAACGAAGTCAGCGGAAAAAGCCCGTTTTAAGTAAATGAAAAGTTAACTGAATCTATCTGTCATAATAAATGATAATGTAATTCGATTAGTTCTCATAATGACGATTTTTTATTAAAATCGTGACCGTCTAAAATCACCGCAACAGATTTTCGGGTGATGATGTCCTATGTCCGCCCACAGATGTATTAACTTACTTATTTTAATGTAGGGGCTCGGAGTGCATGTACTGTAGTTATAAACAAAAGATAACTATTAAGGGCTTTGCCGTGGCATTTGATTTAACTCAATAGAATAACTTTTTTTTTATATATCTTTTTCTTATACCATACTTAAAATTTTTATGAGATATTATGAAAGTATATTTAAAATTCATTGGCTCTTTGGTTCATCTCGAAGAGTATGGCCGCTTCAGATCGCGACTTAGTTGCAATCGCGGCAACAGCCCAAGCCGAGGTCCGGCCACTTTGGCACCCTTGCGCGCATATTGCCCACGCTTTCGCGGCTGAGTGCATTAAGCGCTCGTCCCCTAGCCCGGTAAAGCTGTAAAAGCCATCAGCGTCTCTGTATTTGGATAGGTCCTCTAAGGCTAACAGTGAATTTTGTAGATAAACTATAATAGTTTCCAGAGCTTGGACGTTTTCGTAATACTATAGTAATTTGGGACTTTGAGTATTAGTAAGTTTGTGGAGTTTTTGGTGGGATCAGTCACGTCGTGGTGTTTGTTTATATTTATGATTGTGTGTGTGTGTGTATGTTTATTTTTATGCATAATATAGGTAGCATTTTGGACTAAAGACTATTTATTATGTACAATAATTGGAAACGGACCACGAATTCTGAGACGCCTCAAACACTCTGGAAGTGAAAAGGAGCCACAATCATGTTAGAATACTGAAATCATCGCGGGAAACTATAATTAATCACCCGATAATGGCATTAATGATCTTCGATAAAGATACCTAGTTAGGAAAAGTAAGAAGAAGAAGAAGAATATGGTAGTAATGTTGTATGATTTTTTTGGATTAAGATCTAAAACAGCTGGATCATATTCTAGTGATATGATATGAATGACTCAATGACGTAATGATGTAAATATATGCAAATGTTTCTAACGATTTGAATGAATTTCTTGCATATAGGTAATTTTTTCTGTCCAACTTAACCCAGTTAATTGGTTTCATGTAACACAAAAATTTAAACATGTAGTTATAATTATTAGAGATATAAAAACAATATAGCCTTTTATATTATTAATCTCTTTCAACTTTCCTCCGCTTCTGAAGCTTTTAGAACAGCTTTCAAATAATCCGTCTGCAAAATGGAAGTTCATAAAATCCTCATTAATATTTCGAAATTAAAGTTCTTAACTGCTAAATTTAATTTTCGGTAATGTATATTCAATTGTTCAATACGCTATAAAATATGTATATCACAGATTCAAATATATTAGTGTACTTACCTAGAAATATAATATATTTCTACTACGAGTTCGCCCACTCTTCTTGGTATAGACGTTATTAGGTAGTTAAACACAGTTATTCAATTTAACCCCTTATTTTATATACAATAATGTTGTAGTTTAAAACGTATGCAATTAAACTAAAACATGACAAAAAAACTTCGATGAACTCCGTTGGAATCAATTGGAAATGTGTATAGGAAGAAACGAGTCTACATGTTTATTTGATCCCCAAGTCCCTATCCAATCTCAATAGCATTACAGAGCAGCCCCATATGCTGAAACTAAAGGAGTTTATAAAAGCCAAGTGGCCTTTAGAAATAGCTACACAGTACACACGTCTACAATACAAAACAGCGCTGACATATGACATCGTGCTCCCCTTCTAATCCACCTTCTTAACTCATTGTCCACTAAAAATTATAACGTACAAGTTAAAATGTGCCTTATTTTTCAGAAAACAAGAAGTAAAACTCTTTTGCAGAGGTGCAGTTCTAAATTATATCTGTATTTATGGGGAACTTGAAACTTTATATTTTGTTCTCTGAAAAGATACCCTATCGTGCTTTCTCGTGGCATAATTTTGCGTGACTAGGCGAAGACAGGTGATTTTATTTTTTTGGTGAAAATGTGCCGACATTTCTTTCACTTCAAATATTTGAATGTAAAGATACAACAAAAAGGCGGATTTGTTGATAGACTGGACCTACTTTTTATACATAGATTATTTAGATTTCGTTTAAAAACAAATTGTTAACTCGTAATTATTATGTAAAAGAAAATATCTTTATTCATCGTATTCTTATTTGAAATTTTGATAACATACGTACATTAATTTAAATATATTTTTATAATACTAGTTGTGCTCCGCGGCTTTACCTGTGTATAATTAAAAAGAAATCGCTGGTTAATCATTTTACTTTCTTTAAACAATATTTTTATCAGGCTGAGGGTTAATATGCGTTATATTCATATGGCGGCTCCTTCGCGCCTCTTACTACTGTAGCCTATACACGAGCCGAGTGTTGAATGCTTTTAATTTTCCATTATCGCCCAAACTATGCGTTCAAATAACATGCTATTAAGAACAAAGTTTATTTCCATAAAATCGACTTGAGGATGGAATAACTTTAATTCATTAGGATTAATATGCCATGCCTAAAAATAATGCTCAATAATCACTTCTTAATTTTCAAGAAATTTTTGTCACAAAATACCTTATTATGGCTTATGTATAAGAGATAGGCATATTATATTGCAGATTTTTGTTAGATATACTAAGGATAAATATTATTGTAGAATATTGTATTTACGTATCATTAACCATTACGCCTGGGTACGAGGATAAAGCAGTTCCGGAACGCTTCCACTTCCGACTTACTTAACAAAGGCCAGCTGAAAGGTGTAGCGTAATGTTAGATGGCCTATGCTATTTCTCGTGAATCTGACTATCATATACAACAGGAATTTTTCAAATCCGACTGGTAGTACCAGAGATTAGCGTGTTTAAACAAACAAACAATAAATCTCTTCCGGTTTATTATATTATAATAAAGGTTATAGATAGATAATAGCATGGCCAATTGACGGAATGGAACTTGATGGTGAGCACAGTACAATTAAAAGCAAAACCACCATCGAGAGATCGGCAATCCATCATCGGTCGTTGCTGCCAGCCTGAAAGCCTTTCGGCAACTGGATATGCACTAGTTGATTTCGCAATGCGATAAACCAAAAGAGAGTCATTTTGACAAGTTAATAGCCATGCATATGACCTATGTGTGACCTAGTGGGGTACAAATCTCTACCATACTTTTTTTTCTGTTTGACTATACTGTTGTTAACCTGAGAGGCTCTAAAAACTAGAGCCCCTGACGGCTTTTACAACTTCACAGTGGCTTGGGTCTACCATCTCTCACTTGATTACAGAATATATACCGGCTTATCATTCAATGCAACACAACTAAGCGTGCCACTGTGGCGGGAGTTTATGGAATTGTATATGAATTGTGCCGTTGAAAATATTATAGGAGTCCATTATATTACTATTACGTAGTTCTATTTTCTTGAGCTTGAGTTTATAGCAACACGGCAAAGTCGTATAAAATTCAACAACACGTAACAAGAATATGTTAACCTTATTGTCTTGTCATTACTTTAAATGTTTTAATTTCATATATTTAGACACAATAGATTCTAAAGAATGGAATTTAACGTGTAAAGGATAGGCCATATTTTAACCAAAATTACTCGTTTTTTTAAATCAACCTCTTACACTTGCCTGTTTATGAGATTTTGGTACTTTTTATAGATGAGCCATCTCTATCGAGACTTGGTTCGTTTCTTACAGCATGTTTTTCTTGGGATTATTGTTTAATATTAACACTTTTGTATAGTTGGAAAAAAAGATAAACCCGATCGAGTTTCATACCGGTTCTTCTCGATGACTGGGATATTTTCCGAACCGGCAGTAGTGTTTTGACTTTCAAAGTGCTTTCTTAGGGCCTAAATTGAATAAAGATTTTTCCGATTTTGATTTTGACTTCATTACAAGCTTAACAACACAATAAAAAAAGAAAGAAAACCACTTCAATGATTTTGAACAGTACACCTATCTTCAAAGTTAAAAGTCTAATGCCAATGAAACTTAAATGGGACCACCCTCGAGGTATCCTCTGTCCAACAAAAAAAAGAATCATCCAAACCGGTAAAGAACCAAGAAGTAATGGCTGAACATTACAAAAATAATATATACATTCGAATTGAGTAAACTCCGTCTTTTTATGAAGTCGGTTTAATGTAAAAAAATAAATTTCACTCGCGCCGATCCATTAGTTGATTTGCAATAACTTCTACATTAAGTATACGCTATGCGGCGTGGGAACTCACAAGATTCATATTACTATCGTTCAGGTAAACAGAAGCGATTCACGGTAACATAGCGGTAAACAATGGGAGGATCTACCGTGTTCGTTCCGACGATTTGTCACAAATGCTCGCGTATGCTTTGTTAACGTAGTTTCGTCCCATCATTGTTATTCCCTGTAACAATAATAAAATTGTTGGTAAACGAGCGCGTCAGGTCACCCATGAAATCACTGAACAAATTATACGTAACAGCACACCATCAGTTTTATCGTTAGTGAATAGACGAAATATTACTCGCGATATCACAATGACGTAATATAAAAAAGTCTTTTGCGAACAAATGCGGGGTGAAGTAAATATTATCTCGGGAAAAATTTGTGAATAAAAGCACTTATTTTTTCCCGACAATGATTGAAATCGTTTTGCTTGTGCCTTACACTGTATCCATGACGGTAACGTACTTAAACGAAAATAAACTTACCTCATTACTTTATTAAGCTTACATTTCATTGAGTGAATAGTGCTAACAAAACAAATTCTATATTAGTATTTCTTGTATTCGAGCCGGTTTTATTTACATTAAATACTATTTACTGATTTTTTATATTACATATTTGGATGTTTACTATATCAGTACAGTTTCTTCATTAATTTCCCTTTGAACATATTTTTGAAAGATTTAATTCATAAGGTATCAAAATTGAAAGTTCCCTTTAATGTCTAAACGATTTGTTAACAATACAATAATCTACATATTTAACTACATGTGCAGGCGTTTAAAAATATGGTTTAGATTGTATTGAAAATTTTATAGCTTATACCTTTCGTAATACATATATCTCCCTATATACAAAATGCCATTAAAATCACTTGAGAATAATTAATAAAAAAATATAAAAATATTATTTCTCAAAGTATTATCGATATTTAATCTTTATATCTTATAAATTGAGGAATGAGATACATTTTATGTAGGTATATTAATCTTTATTAAAATCGGTTGAAAAAAAAAAAAAACAATCATGTAGGTAGTTAAAAAAATGATTATTAAATTGTTGTCTATAATTTTATATCCTATCAACTGAGGAATGATATATACTATTACATTGAAATCGATTAAACCGTTCGTTACGTTAAATCTAGACATATGAACTGACAGACAGCATATAGAAAAAATTAAATGAATGTTAAATTTTAGACAAGTGGCCTATAAAATAGCTTTCTAGCACTTATACAATTAAAAAAAAATTGTACTGACAGAACTACAGACTTATTATTATAGATAACGTGTTATATGTTATGATGTTAATGTGTTCACATTCTCAAATAATATAACTTGAATCAATTGAACTGACATAGGATCAGATAAATCTAAGTTCTCACATTACACATTGCTCTGACTTGCAAGATACGCAAACGAAACACTGACCACCGATAAAAATAGAAGCAAAAACGTTACACTACTCTTTTAGATTGAACTCTGCCCTTCTATAATACTGTATATTAGGAATAGAGTCTTGTGTTATCACGTTATCAGTCATGATAATATAGCTGGGGTTAACGAGTTAGATTATGTGCGTGGTTTCCAATGCAATGACAGGCTTAGCGACGTGACGTAAACAATCATAACTTATATTCAGAAGCCCTATTCCGCATAAAGTATCATTATATCTTAAATTGATACACGGGTTAACCAATTATTTTACCCACACTTTGCTGTTCTGACAGTTTAATATAAATATGTATTAATTTATAATAGTCATCCACAATCATACAATTGTGTCTAAGATTATTACGCACAACGGGAAACTTGATTACGTTCTTAATTTTTTTTTGTTGAAGTGCAACTTCTTTGCGCGTATGAGAGTAAAATTTTTACGTATGCAACGCGTCACGAAGACGCTCCGCGAAAATGTGAAATGTTTGGAGAGAGCAATTGAGACCGATTGAGAGAGAGTGAGAAAGGGCGAACGTAGCGTGAAGCACGTAGCAATAGAGACAATGTGTAAACAGTGAGTTAAATTTATAAATAAACATTATGTGATAAATTTGTAAATCGTCCTATACTAAGCAGTTGTTCATAGTGAGTTATTTATTTGTTATCTTTTTGTTATATACAATTTTTATATTAATTCGTTGGAAGGTTAGGAAGTTTTAATATTTACAAATAACATGTGGCATTTTTATTTGCCACTCATCATTATTTTAATGACAATTATTCATTAAATTCCTAACATATTTTCCTTTTTCCCTCCCTCTAAGTCTTGGAAATCTAAAGCTTTAGATTAGTATAAATATAAACGAGATTTAAAAATTAGTTTGTCAATGAAGTTTCACTTTTGACCTGTGTACTTTGTACGCATGCACTTTTTTTAATAGACACCTAAGATCTTTAATTATTTAATTCCCAGTATACTCAGTATAGTTTTTAAAACCGATGTTACACCTCGACTGTGGTATTCTCTTGTTACCAACATCCAGTTAGCCAGCTTTCTGGAGCCCTTCAAGCATTTTCTAAGTAAGTTCTGCTTTGAGCAGTTGAGTAAGTATCTATTAGATTTTTTTTAATAAACATTATGCATGTTGGGTACGCAGCACGTCACACGCGTCGATAGGGCGAGTGACGTCAACCCGGGTTGGACGGGTTTGTTAATCTTATAGGATTTCTAAAAAATCCTATAAGACGCCGGATGCCCGCCTCGTGGCGATTATTCTCGCCGATCCGGAGTGCTCGGTACGGGGTCCTGAGGTGTGCGATACCGCACAAGCTCACTCGATAATCAAACACAAAACTTGTACTAACAACGTAACCGAGCCGACCAATCTGACTATGTGACCGCAAGTCTTCAATATATCCGTAGTGGCGCTAGTGTCGATGGTTGCAGGTTCCGATGAAATCCGTAGCGGCGCTGGTGTCGATGGTTGCAGGTTCCGATGAAATCCGTAGCGGCGCTGGTGTCGATGGTCTTCTTTGTAGGCGGTCGGAGGTCGGTCGGTTAGTGCCCAGCAGCGCCGCGGGATTGAGCATGAAGACTGCGGCATTACCATAAAGGGAGCCCCTTGCGCTCGGGCAAAAGGTGCCCTATTTCTATTTTATTTTCATTATGGTCGGCTCGGTTTTCCGTTTATATTTATTTAATTATTAAACCTATGTACATACTTCTTACGCCTAATTATCCTATATCGTATTCCCTATCGATAAACATAACTTATTTTATACTTAATCCATACTACGCGCCCGTATAAACGAAATACCCGGTCCCGAACACAGATCGATACATTCTTTACATAGTTTCGGGACGCGAGCCGAGCGCGTACTTATATAAATTATTATTCTATCTTAAATCTATGGGGAATAATTAGACAATTATGTACAATGTTTATTTCGATATCCTTATAGCTACTTATCATCTATTCTACGCTATGTATTGTCAATATTCTATATCTGTGTATTCTTTATTCTATAATTCTTATATATCACTCAATATTCCATAATCTATCTATTCTATATTCTATAATATAATAAGTCTATATAAATCTGTTAAATTATATCTTATATGAGGCGACGCCGCTGTCGCCAACATCCTCCCCCTCGTGCGTAGCACCGACTCCTTGTAGTGGCGACTCTATGGGCGTGGGCTCGTCGCTCGTTGCAGGCACCAGCAGGATTGTCTTGGAGACAGGTCTTTTCAGCAGGCCGCCGCTCGTCTTGACGTCGATAGTCCGTACGTGGTTGTCGGGGCCCGGGTAGGTGCGGACAACTTGTCCGCGTGGCCATGTGTTGCGTGGCAGCGTGGAGTCCACTATGAGGACGGTATCTCCACACTGCAAGTCCGCACCGGCCGCTCTCCCGTCGATCTTCCTGGGCAGCAGCGTAGGCAGATATTCCTTGACCCACCTACTCCAGAAGTGGTCTGCCATACGCTGCGCCACTCTCCATGTCCTCTTGCCGGTCAGGTCTTCGTCTGTGTAGTCGCCTATGCTCGGAGCTCCGCAGGACCTCCCGATGAGGAAGTGGTTCGGCGTGAGTGCCTCTGACTCCCAGCTCTCTTCTTTGGCGACGAGGGGCCTCGAGTTGACTACGTGTTCCGCCTCCAACAGAAGAGTATGTAGAACCTCTTCCCTCGGGTGTCTTTCTTTTAGCGTGACTGCCAGTGCGGTTTTAACGGACCGCACCAAGCGTTCCCACGCGCCTCCCATGTTCGGAGCTCCTGGCGGGATGAACTTCCATTTAACGTTCATCTGAGCGGCCCGTGACACGACGTCTGCTTCTCTCGCGTTCTCGATAGCTTGCTTGAGCTCTTTGCTGGCGCCGACGAAGTTAGTCCCATTGTCGCTGTAGATGACTTTGGGCATTCCTCGTCGGGCCGCAAACCTTCGCAGCGCTAGCAGCATCGAGTCAACCGTCAGTGACGCTGCCAGCTCTATGTGGACCGCTCTTGTGGTGAGGCATGTAAAAAGCGCGCCCCACCTCTTCTCATGACGTCGTCCTATAGTCACTGTCATGGGCCCGAAGTAATCGACGGCCGCACATGTGAACGGCGGCTCTCCATATCGTAGCCGTTCTATAGGTAAGTCCCCGGTGGGCGGTCGTCGTGGCGCGCTCCGATAGACCCTGCACCACTGGCATCGGACGGCTATCGCTCGAACGGTCGATCTTAGTCCCAGGATCCAGTAGCGCTGCCGCACCTCGTTCATTACCGTCGCGTGGTTACCGTGCTGGAACGCTTCGTGATAGTGTTTGATCAATAGTCTCGCTATCACGTGCTTCCCGTCCAGCACGATCGGTCGCTTGTGGCCTGCTTCGATGTATTGCGCCGCGTCGATACGTCCGCGCAGGCGCAACAGGCCGTCCTCCATTACGGCGTCGAGTCGTCGCAATTTGTTGTGATTCTCGGGGTTTCTTTCACCGAAGCTCTCTCCTTGGCTGCCTCTCAACAGGATCACCTCTGCCCTGTTCAAGTGGTTTGGATCGAGCGGCAGCCATGGTTCCTTTCGTGCCTCTGGGGTCCTTGACTTCCTTGATGATCGGGGCTGCTTTGTGCGCGTCGCCCTCCACGTGGGATCTTGCTGCTCCAACCGTCTGGATACGCAGGCGCTCTCCTTCCGGGGTCGACACAGGTCAATAAATTGGAGGACCCTGGCTGTTGCTCTCAATAACCTGACCCAGCTCGAGAATCTGTGTGGATCGGGCGTGGGTCGAGCGTCAGCGGTCCTCGCCGTGGCGACCAGGAAGGCTTCTTTCTCTTCTCCAGACGGTTCTCGCTTGAATGTTCGTGGTTTGGGCCAGCGCGATTCATCCCATTTCAGGAACTCGGGTCCGTTGAACCACCGGTGCGTGTGGTCGAAATCCGCCGGCGCCTCCCTGGTTGCGTCGTCTGCTGGGTTTTGCGAGCCAGGCACCCATCGCCATTCTTGGGGCTTCGTCGATTCTTCTATTTCGGCGAGTCGGTGCGCGACGAAAGGCTTGAACGTGCGCGGGTCGGTTTTAATCCATGTCAGGACCGTGCTGGAGTCAGTCCAGTACGTCCTTCCGCCGACCGCGATGTCCAGTTCGTCCGCTATCGCCTGTGCCATCCTCGTCCCCAGCAGCGCGGCTTGCAGCTCCAGCCTTGGGATGGAGACTGGTCTCAATGGGGTCACCCTGGCCTTTCCTGCTAGAAGCGTGACGTGGTAGGTGCTCTCGTCTGTCTTCTGTCGCCAATAGACTGCACACGCGTACGCCTTCTCACTGGCGTCGGTGAACGTGTGCAGCTCCCCCTCAGTGTTACAGCACGAGAAGCACCTCGCTACTCGGAGGCTTTGCAGCACACGAAGGTTTTCCATGTAGCGTTTCCACGCCACCTCGTCCTGGTCCAGGATGACGTCGTCCCAGTCGATCCCGCTGCGCCAGATGCTCTGAATAAGCGTTTTCCCTTCTATCAGCACGGGCGATGCCAACCCCATAGGGTCGAAGGTCGACATTACCGCGCTTGTCACTTCTCGTTTGGTCGGGGTCCGTGCTTCTCTGTCTTTTGGCTCTCGTGGATGGGTCCGGAATCCCATCTCGTCGGACTCGTAGAACCACCGCAGGCCCAGGGTCTTTTCTTCCTTCGACCCCAGCTCTATGTCTCCTGGGGTCACGCCACCTGCGAGGCTCGCTAGGACGCCGCGCCTATTCGATGCCCAGCCTCTGAGCTCGAATTTCGCTCCACGATGGACGACATCCACTGCGCTGGCTACGCTGATAGCCTCTTCTTCGGTCGCGAAGCTCTGCAGGTAGTCGTCCATGTAGTGGTTCCTTTCTATTGCCCGCGCGGCTTCCGGGTAGCTATTCCTGTGCTCGTCTGCGTTCTTGTTTTTTACGTACAACGCCGCGCTCGGTGAACAGGCCGCTCCGAATATGACCGACGTCATTCTGTACTCTTTCGGAGCGGCCTCGCGTTGATCTTCTCTCCACAGGAATCTCAGGCTGTCGCGGTCCTCGTCCCTGATCCTTATCTGTAGGAACATCTCCTTGATGTCCGCGACAACCGCGACGGGCCTTTGCCGGAACCGCAACAATACTCCGAACAGGGATTGTAGCAGGTCCGGTCCCGGCAGTAGGAGGTCGTTGAGACTCGTTCCATCGAACTTTGCGGCGGCGTCGAACACGAGTCGTTTCTTCGCTTTCGTCGGGTGGGTGACAGCGAAGTGGGGCAGGTACCATTTCCGTTTCGATCCTGCTCCATCATGTGGGACTTCCTCAGCGTACCCATTCTCGATGAGGTTAGTCATCTGCTTGCTGTATTCTACTCGCAAGTCGGGGTCTCTGTGTAGCTTCTTTTCCACGCCTCTGAGCCTCGTCAGTGCTGACCTGTAGTTGTCAGGAAGCGTGGTATCTTCGTCCCTCCATAGTAATCCCACTTCGAAGCGGCCGTCTTCGCGTCTTCGACTCGTCTTCTCTAAGATGTCGAGCGCCTTGGCTTCCATATCCGTACTCGGACGCTTGGGTGCAACTCCCAGCGACTCTATCGCGAAGTGCTCCTTCACCAGCCTGTCTAAGGCCTCTTCGCGCATCGATACGTGGGCGCAGGTGAGGAAGTTGATCTCTCTTGCAGCGTTGCCGTCGAGTCCATGCAGCACCCATCCCAATTGGGTGAATGAGGCTGCCGGCTGGTTCCTCCTGCCCCTGCGCGTCCTCCTGGCGGCGATGAGTCCCCAGTTGTCCTGCCCGATCAATAGTTTGGGGGACCGTTCTTCATAAAACAACTGGTCCGCCAGGCTCTTCAGGTGCGCGTAGCTTTCGATAGTCTCTCTTCTTAGTCGCTGGGATGCAAGGCTCATGTCGTCCATGGTGCGTGCTCCGACGATCATCCTCTTCTGCCGCTGGTGAAGCCCTCGAACTCGAATGTCACACTTCATCGAGTCCTTCTTCGTTAGGGTCTGCCCACCCACGGTCTCGAGGCGGAGCGTCTCCTTGGGCCCCTTAAGGCCGACCTGCTTCGCCACGCTTGAGTCCAGGAGAGTAACCGTGGAGCCTTCGTCCAGCAGGGCCAGCACCGTCGTTGATCCCGATGGCCCGTACACTTCGACGGGCACCATCTTCAAGTATGCCCTGCTGATCCGTGCGCAGTTGACGGGAAGTCGCACATTGTTCGCGACCTCCCTGTTCTCTGCTGGCTCCGTCTCCGGCTCCTCATTGTGTAGCGTGTGGTGGTGCCAGCGCTTGCAGGTGCGGCATGGCGGTCGTCGACACGATTGCTTCCGGTGCTTACCGTCGAGGCACTTGTAACACAGGCGCGACTCCTTGGCTATTCCCCATCGTTCCTGCACCGTAGCGCTCCGGTACCTCGGACAGTCGTACAGCGGGTGCCCTTCCTTGCACTGCGGGCACGCCGGCTTGTCCCTCGTTGCTCTGTCCGAAGTTGCGCGCTCGGTGTAGTCGGTTGTGGCGTGCGTCGCCTGTCGCCTCGGCGGTTGTCTCCTTGTTGCCACCTCGGCCACGGCGTGTGGCCCGCACCGGTCCGCCATCCTGTTCAGGAAGCCGCACATCGTGTTGAGGTCCGGGTCTCCTTCAGTCTTATCGATGATGTGGTCGTACCACCGGAACCTCAGGATGGTCGGCATCTTGTCGACGATGCTCTTCAATAGTTCGGGCGACATCAAGTACTGGGGTTTCCGCAGCCCCCTGATAGCTGCGACGGTATTGTTGACATTGCTCGCCAGTGAGCAAATGTCGTAGGCGGAGTCACTTATGGTCGGAAGTCTTCGTATACGGTCTAGCTCCGCTAAGACCAAAGCGTCCGCTCTTCCATAGCACCGCCGCAGTGATTCAATAACTTCTTGAGGTGTACTCTCGGAGTACAGCTGGCTGCGGACTCCTTCCCTGGCTTGTCCCTTCAGCGCTCTTCTCAGCCGCGCCATATTTTGAGCGCTCGAGAAGAGTGGAGCGGTATCCTCATAGACGGCCTTGAAGGCCACCCACTCCCTGCAGTCACCTTCGAACGTCGGCAACTGGTGCATGTAGTCGGGTTGTGGTGGCAGCTCCTTGGTGGTCGCGCTTCTCACAGCTTCCACTATCGCCTTAGCCAGGTCCCTGTTGTCGGGCTCTTCCATGTTGGTCTTGCAGACGGGGCGGTTCTCAATGTGCTCGCTTGCAGGCTCCTTGTCTATACGGCCCGATGATGTCTGGACCCAGGCCCTGACATGATCCTCCCGGTCCTTTGGTTCTTCTATAATGGAGTCATCGTCGTCTTCATTTTCGGCCTGGATTAATTCCAGACGGAGTCTGGCGGCTGTAGTGGCTGCTTGTGCTTCTCTCAATTCCTTTTCTGCTAGCTCTGCTCTCGCTGCTAGCTCCTTGCGTTGCTGTGACTTCTTCGACGTGGGTCTATTTTCACTACGTGTCCGCGTCGTTGTCTCTTCGGGTTTTGTGTTCTGGGTCGTGCCGGTCGCGGAGGTATCGTATGTTTCATACGACGTCGTTTCTGTTGCCTCCGAACTGCTTGGTTGACCCGCAGGTTCGAGTGGCTGTTCCCTCGGTGATCCCTTGTTGCTCCTGGTGATCGGCATCGTTGAACAATCGCTGGATCCGGCTCGAAGGAGCAGCTGTTGGGTACGCAGCACGTCACACGCGTCGATAGGGCGAGTGACGTCAACCCGGGTTGGACGGGTTTGTTAATCTTATAGGATTTCTAAAAAATCCTATAAGACGCCGGATGCCCGCCTCGTGGCGATTATTCTCGCCGATCCGGAGTGCTCGGTACGGGGTCCTGAGGTGTGCGATACCGCACAAGCTCACTCGATAATCAAACACAAAACTTGTACTAACAACGTAACCGAGCCGACCAATCTGACTATGTGACCGCAAGTCTTCAATATATCCGTAGTGGCGCTAGTGTCGATGGTTGCAGGTTCCGATGAAATCCGTAGCGGCGCTGGTGTCGATGGTTGCAGGTTCCGATGAAATCCGTAGCGGCGCTGGTGTCGATGGTCTTCTTTGTAGGCGGTCGGAGGTCGGTCGGTTAGTGCCCAGCAGCGCCGCGGGATTGAGCATGAAGACTGCGGCATTACCATAAAGGGAGCCCCTTGCGCTCGGGCAAAAGGTGCCCTATTTCTATTTTATTTTCATTATGGTCGGCTCGGTTTTCCGTTTATATTTATTTAATTATTAAACCTATGTACATACTTCTTACGCCTAATTATCCTATATCGTATTCCCTATCGATAAACATAACTTATTTTATACTTAATCCATACTACGCGCCCGTATAAACGAAATACCCGGTCCCGAACACAGATCGATACATTCTTTACATAGTTTCGGGACGCGAGCCGAGCGCGTACTTATATAAATTATTATTCTATCTTAAATCTATGGGGAATAATTAGACAATTATGTACAATGTTTATTTCGATATCCTTATAGCTACTTATCATCTATTCTACGCTATGTATTGTCAATATTCTATATCTGTGTATTCTTTATTCTATAATTCTTATATATCACTCAATATTCCATAATCTATCTATTCTATATTCTATAATATAATAAGTCTATATAAATCTGTTAAATTATATCTTATATGAGGCGACGCCGCTGTCGCCAACAATGCACACCTTTTGGTACATGTTTTAATGCAACCCTGTTAGACTGGTAGATAAGGCTTTTTAGCATTAAGTCCTCCTTTTGTACGCTTATTTGCAATAAAGGATGAAAAAGTAAATTATTGTGCAATGAAATAATTCCGAAGTGAACCATCTGTTTCTCAACGTTGCTAAGTGTAGAAACACACGGGTATGTGTTTGTGGAAATAAAACCCTTACTCCCTGACGCACCGACCCGTAAACGAAAGCAAACAGAAGCTTTTAGTAGGGACGTATAATATACGATTGATAACGCTTAATTTGTCTATTAATGTTCACGAGATGGCCGACGGAAGTGTTTAATGCTCGTGTTTTGAAATGGTAACGTTATGTTCTTTACGTTCAAGCCTATATAACGGTTTACGAGGTAAGCAGTAATTACAAAATGCAATCTTGACTCTACGTTTAGATGTACAATGTACATTTATGTTTGGGATAAAAGGTTTTGTAGGAATAACATTGTTTGATATTATAGGTATTTTTAATTGCGTATTGTCTTGAGAAATTTTATGGTGTTGATATTTTTTTTTTTGGTTTTTATCGGCTATAGAGATGTAAAACAACCAGTGATGACTTGTTCCAGTCACGTTTGCAATTTTACACTTATATCAGAGTAACCATGGTTTGCGCTGTGATTTTATTATGTGAATTTTATTTTTAAGCTATTAGCGCAATGAAGGTCATAGACAAAGAAAATATATTGAAGTTAATATCAAATAAGAATGTAGGTCGTGATTATTGATCGATTGATATGAATCTGGATACATCGGATTTATGGGAAAATTAATTTACAAGCCCAGTCAGAGCTTGCAATATCTCAAAAGATTGGGACTGGGGAAATTAATAATGATTATATATTAATTTTATTGACATGGCTGTCTGTAAACGTAAAAGAGGTGATTCAGCCGGTGCCCAAAAAGGACGTCAGTTCCATTGTAGCCATTGTTCCATTTATACAGCTATCTCAGTACGCTAATGACAAACTTCCATAAAATTTTTGACTCTCTCACTTGCAGATGTATCTAATATTTTGTCAAAGATGCCTGAGTCCAGGATTATGAATAATAAAATAATTAAAAAGTAAAAAAGAAGAATTCGTGCCTAATTGGTGAAATCTATGAAAGATGAAATATTCCCCGTTCACCATTTCTACTTACTATGACTTGTATAAAATAACTCCTCTAGTAACTTCTTTTTTTATAGTAGAGCAGCAAAATGACGGAACTGTGCATGAAAGTGAGTTCAACAGTTCTTCGCTTGACTCCGCTGTCATGCCGACCTGCGTAAATAAAAACTGATTAAGTAGCAACTGATTCTACCTACAAGAGACCTTGCCTACAGATGAAGCGAACCACTTTAACGGACTTTTCACCATAAGCGTGGTGGTCGCGACCCCATTAGACTGTAATTTTTTTTACAGTTTTTTCAGTTGAAGTTCCTAGGCTCATTTTGGTATTTCGAGATTTGGTGCTAACAATAATTTTTGGGCATGAGTTTTTTATTAATAAAAAATGTAATTGAAGACTTTGGTTAATGGATTTCTATAAGTGGGCATATAGATTTAAAAGTCTTATTTATAGTTTATCATTGAAAGAGCTTATTATAGCCAGCGAACATCTGTTCCGAGTCACATCTGACGGCTCGAGATGGAGACGTCGAGCGCAGAACTCTTCCCACGGCCGTTGAAGTTATCTTTTTCCAACGGCACCCTTTTAGTTTCAATTACGATTACAGTACAGCACACGGTTGTATCGTTTTTCTAAAATGGATCGTTACTTACAGAGATATGCCTACAGAAAACGAAACTGGCTTGTCTAATCTCTATATTTTTATATATAATAAAATATAACGTCTTCCTTTCTATTTATAATTTATTAAACAAAATTAAATATTACTAATCATATGGATTTTCAATTTGTTGTATGGAATTTTTAAAGATTTAGAATAAAATGCATCATTACTTTTGTTTAATAGCTGATATATATTTTATTTAAATTAGCACAGCAAAGTGACGTCACTGTGTCTGATCAGAGGCTCTGCCAAGCAGAGTGGAATCATAAAACAACGGCAACCATCGAAAAACCGATACTTAATATAATATAATACATCGCCAGTGGTTGCAGTCCTACTTACAGGCCGCTAGCTTCTGGCCAGCTGCATATACATTAGCCGATCTCGAAACGCGATGAACCAAAAGAGAGGTCACAGTGACGGGTTTATCATTCTGTGCATGGCGATTTAGATACAGTTCCTTACAATACCGCTTGATTACCAGCTGATCCTGGACCGCGACACGCCCGCGCCTGTGCGTTCTACTATGCTGGAAATTACACCTGGTCAATGGTGATCAATCCAGTCGGACACGGGAAAATGATGAACTTTCTGTTGGTAGAAGAATTTTATAGAATCGAATCAGTCGTAAAAAAATGTAGAACTTCTGATTCGATTCTAATAACTCTTTTACTAATAGAAAGTTAGTTACAGTTGAGGTAATTACCTCAACATTCAAACTTTTTGTCTTTATAATAATAAGGCCTCGTAGCGCAGTAGTAGTAAGACCTACTATTGAGCCGAGAGAACGCGGGTTCGATCCCTGCCCATGACTGACTTCTGTGTGATGAGCATGATTGTCAGTTTTGTGTCTGGGTGTTAAATATCTATAATATGTAGATATGTATAACACTTGTTTAGTTATCATAATACAGGCTTTGGTAAGTTTGGAATTAAATGACCGTGTGACAAATTGTGTTCCCATATTTTATATTATTATTATTTTATATTAACTGCCTCATTAGACTAGTGGTCGTAAGCACGACTGCTATGCTCAAGGTCCTGGGTTCGATTCCCAGGTCGAGCAAAGCGTTATTGGGGTTTTCTATGAAATTCTCAGTAGCAGCTCGGAGTTTGGCTTTGTGCCCAATTAATGGCAATAGGCTCGCCCCTTATAACATGGGATCTAAAAATATACCCGGCGCACTGTGGGTGTACATTGGTATACACCTCTGCCTAAACCTTCAGGGATACAGGCATGATGGTATGTTAAGTTATTTATATTAGATTAAATTCATTAGAGGATAAGTTATGCGAAATCAATATCACTGTTACTTAAGAAGTTGCATTAATAAATACGCCTTATTTATGTACGTATGTCTAGGCCACGTTATTGATTATGTTCTTTTTGCGTCGTCGTCTCTCGAACGATTTCTTATTGGATAATATTTCTGGACTGCAACCGGTGACACAGGTTTCTTTATATGACGATGTGTAGACGTGCGTATTATACCTGATATGGTTATGATACGTTTAAGAGTAGACTTCACAGAATTTTAAATAGTTCATTGGAATTCTAGACGGTGTCCGCAAAAACTGTAGAATTTTGTTTTGATATGCTTTCAAAGTATTTCTTTAATGAAATATTAAAAGATCAATGAAGTTTTAAAACTTTTGACATATTATTTTGTTTATGAGAAAAACAATGTTCACTCAAGTATTGTTCAGATGAGAATAGAACGATTTACAAATATTAAATATATATATATATATATATATATATTGGTAAGTATATATTTAATTAACAGACTAACTGTATGTTAAAAATGAAAAGTTCTCACTTTGATTGTATGTATCTACCCTATGTCTTCTTAAACCATTCATCTGATAGCAATGAATCCATTATGAATAGTTTCTGAACGCCCGTTAGGGTTAGTACAACAATTTTATATTAAAGAAAGTACTAGTTAACCCATTCGAATATTTCGTACATTATAGAATGTGTACAATGTAACAGCTGTCATTTTGGTAAAGAGATTGTTAATAAATGGTGCCTTAAATATATTTTCATAAGCATCAACAGATGGCATTTTAAATGTAAAAGATTTTAATCATTGTTTAAATGAGAACATTAATTTTAAACTATTTGTTTGGGTGGCATACCTAATGAAAAAGTTTTTAGCCATTTTTTGGTAAACATTCACTTTTGAAATATTTTTACGTCAATAGCGTCCTCGCTATGTCCCTAACATGAGCTGTATAATGATGATTGTATTATTAATTTTGATGAAGAATTAACGGAGATATTGCGTTGTCAGGAAAAACACCGTTGAGAAAGATATTTGTGGTTTTTACAACCAACAGATGGCTTGCAAGTCCTTTCATTATCAAGGTAATGGGAACAAACATGCAGACAAAAGCTATTTTATAAATGCAACGTAAGGATTTTTGTATAGAGTTAGAATTTCCCTTATTGTACCGTTTCGATTTTAATATATTGAACTGGTTATAAACAGTTTATTGTAAAGAAAGAACAGGTAAAAGTCATTCATTGCTAAATATAGTCTTTCAAAACTAATCGTATTATTTAAATTGGCCATTTTGTTTTTAAACTTAATTAAAATTCCATTCACAATTCTCGCAGAACTTTAAAATAAAACAGGTAAAATGAAACATTCGAAGTATGTTTTAGTAGGTACCGGTGTCTATGGATGCGTCGAAAGGTATTCCTTAATTAAATTGATGTCTTGTGATTATGAAAACGAAAAGAAAAAAAATAGCACCCAGATATCTTTGACGCTAATGAGAATATATTGTATACGAAGAAGACCTCGGAAATTTGTCACGACATAAATTTTACTTATAACGAAAGCGGTTAATGTGTTAAATTATTTGCCTTGTAAATGCCGTTTTCTTTGTTACATTGTGTAAAAAAAAAATTATAGTTCGGCACATTGATAGGCACTATCCCTGGTGGTATTCACATCATAATCTAAACACAACGGCTACCACCGAGAGATCAAAATCCATCAGCGGTTGCCGCTGTCATGCTGGCCTGCATAAATATCTCTTCTACATAAATTATTTTTGTAGTAGCACAGAAAAGGGACGGGATAAAGTACAAACCCAAAACGAGTGATCTACAATTAATCGCAAATTATTGCTGCCGTCCTGCAAGCCTTCCGATGTCTCGCTGATCCCGAAATCTGACAAATTAAAAGTCACTGACGGGCTGATCACCATGAGCATGGTGGTCGTGACCCAGTCGAGTAACGATCTCTACCACCTCACTTGATATACAACCCCACATTCCAGAACAAGACCAAGCTTACTACTAAGGCGGGTGTTACACCTTGTGTATATTTGTGTAAAATAATAAATAATAGCGGTCACCCAATGATCGAAATTCGACCAGCGACTTTTTAATCATAGACTATTTTCTGTTTGACATTTGCAATACGAACCTAAACAACAAATATTATGTCACTCGCTGTCACTTTTCATTGAGTGACAATGTCAATATTTTGGGGGTCAACGTTCAATGGCACTGGTCAAGTTAGGATTCGCAGTATTAATTTATTATATTAGTAACAGATATTATAGATAAATTTTAGCTTTCTGCACTCCTCCATATAAACTTTAACCATGCCAAATCTCACAGACTTCCGTGCACGAATTACACTTAAAAAGGAGTCCGAAGTTTTCTTATTTTGCTTTCGTTGTGCGTCTTCTACTGAATAGGTTTTTCGAAGCTCTCTATGAGTTGTGGTACCAAATTCATGTTCTAGGGTTTATTGGTTTTTCTTCATTCTTGCACTTAGTTCTTAAATTCAATAAAGGCCGTTTTCAGTATCATATCTGAGTTTACTATCCCCGATTAAATTAGTACTTTAACTTAATACAGATATTGGCTTCCCTCTTATCTATCCAAGCTATAGAATATATATATATTATGTAGATACGAAATACTATTCATTGATAGCTTGTTAAAAAAATGTAAAGACAAAAGGTTATATAGACAAAAGGTATTCGTCTATCTTTAGTAACTGAACGACAGATAGCTAAGTTATTGAAAACGGCCGTTAGGTGTTATACAATACACTCATTCATGCACACGGTGAACAAACATTTTTCCTTAAACATTTATTACTATTTTACTGTTTTGTATATTTTTTAATATTATTTTTGTATGTAAACAGAGGAAGGTTATTGGAATCCGAGACACAAAATTATTTTTATCCGGACCCAATGAAACTCTATAGCTATACTGTAAACACTTTTATTGTAAATCCAGTCAGATACAAATGTCGTGTCCCTACCCTGTAAATTGAAGTAGAACTGGGGAATTCCATAAATCATTTTTACGCAATCATAAAAGATAAACGAAATTAAACTGAGGATATGATTTGCAGAATTTGATGCCTGACTTGAAGATAGAATAAATCACAGTATATTCGTGTGCGTAGAGCCTTTTGTTTCAAAATACCTAAGTTCGTATTACGATAGTGGATCTTGAAGTTTGTTTGGATAGTGGTAGATTTGGTTCGATTTGTTTGGTTATTAGTACACTAAACCAGTAAGTAATACAATATTTTCAAATTATTTCAATACAAGATTTAAAAGAATGATACAGACTATTCAATATACCAAATTTTTTTTATATTTGAACAAAAGCCAACATTGTTATTTTATAGTTAAGGGGATAAAAGGTTAAATTACCTTATTACCGTCATTTCGAATGCTTAAGACAAGCCTTTTAAAGAAACGTGAGACGCAGAGTCGTGGGCGGTGTTTATACTGACAACTCAAAGGTGGTCTGCAACTGTTTTTATAACGCTTTGAAATTTCATTGCAATCATTATTAATATAGGTACTCGTATACATGTAAAATCATTTATCTATCAAATTTCCTACAGGCATAAGTGAATAGGTGTAGAGTGTGTTCCCTATATTATAGACTGATTTATTTGAAAGTAATACACAGTAATTTAATTCCTAAGCAATCTTTACGCACGCTTAAAGATCTGTAGGCGTTTATTTCATAGTAATTATTTTTAGTTTTACTCACATTATTGAAAGTTCATTTAGCATGTCAATTAAGGAATGACATAAGCTTTCCATGTACAAAATTTCATAAAAATCCGTCAAGGCGTTTTTCAGACATACAAACAGACAGACAAAAAATTTTTAATAGCATATTCGTTGTCAGTTTTCTTTATATTAGATGTCTATGAGGAAATTACGAAAAAATACATGGACAGGATATAACTATAGATTTATTCATATAGACATATAGGTACACATTATAATAAGCGAAGTTTTGTCTGTCTGTCCATCCGTTTGTCTGCCTATCTGTTAGTATGCTAAGTGCTTATAATTCGAGAACAATTTAACTGATTTACATGATTTTTCTAAAATTAATGGGTGTATGCTCTAATCACATTTTAGTATATCATGTTCAGTTATGTAAGTTACCAGTTATAAGTGTAAGTACAAAAGATGACTACAAACAACACTCTCTCTTGCTACAGGTAAGTAACTTTACTTAATCCTTTAAATATTAACCCATAGTTATAATGTGTTAGATAATTGCTTAGGATTCAAATATTTAAAAAAAGTAGTAAGTACTATATAATAAAATATTCATTTAAACTGTGATACAATGATCGCTTTTACGTGAGAAAACAAATTTAAAATGTTAACCATGAGTCACGAGGTCACGACATGTTAAACATTAATTATTTCTCCAATTAACCTATATAGCATAGAATTTAATTACTTTCTTGAAGGAAAATAATACGCGCAAAAAACAGTAAATATATAGATATAAAATTAAACCATACAATGTTCGAATAATATTTACTTATTAGAAAAATAAACACAACGTTAACAATATTTTTTCGCTTCAGCGAGCAAGCTAGCAAGCACAGCTAGTATTATAATATAATCGGTAAATAATTCAGTTTTATAGTATCTTTTTACTAATAAACAATTATTAATGCAGTGTAAGCTTCAATAGTTACCTTTTACTAGTATTTTAGGAATTGCATTTATCTCATTGATTATTATTTATATGTTGTTCCTTAAAACACTTACTTAAATTATAACAACTATCATTAATAATGTGTAAAAACGTTTTACAACTATTACGAATTAAATAATTAAGAGTAAACACATTGATCGAATATTTCGATGACAAGTCCAATAAAATTAATATCGTACATCGGCCCCGTACTCGGTTTATGATGAGAGCAATTAAAAATTTTCGCGTCGTATTTCGGCCATGAGCAATCCGTGTATTAAGAGCAATTGAGCTGATGAGCTCAATTGGATACACTTTATTAGTTAAGACGTCGTGAATGGGACATAAGGGATCACATAACTAACATATTATATCGTTTACGACTCGTCTTAGTTTTTTTTTTGCGTTTCAGTGGATTGGCTTGATTAAAATTGTAAAGTTCAAATACATTACGCTCATTGTTGACGGCTTATTAAATCGAAATCAGAGTAAAAAGTACTTCATTCAATTTAAGCCCTAAGAAGAACATCAGTTCAGTCATCAAGAAGAGTTGGAAAAAAGTTCGATTGGGCTTATCAATATTTTTTTTGCACTGCAATTAGTAGCATTTCTCTTCCTTATACCACCACAGTTACGAAAATAAAATTTACTTTACATGATTTCTTATACTTATTGTCTGGCATATCGAAATCTGTGAATGTGGATGTAATCTAAAATTCCATATTTAAATTAATATTAAATGTTTATGTATGTTAAAGCACAGATTTGGTTTTTCTCAAATCTTTGTTTAAAGTAAATAAATCTCCAGTGCTCGTAACAGTTAATTACCGGAATAATAATATCCATTGAAATCAATATTCCATGGGGAAATTTGCAGTCATATTGGAACTATGATTCAGGCAAAGGCCTGGGGCCAGACTGCGAATCAATCAAACGTTAAACACACTAACAGAGTACGCACCTGATGATAAATTATCCAATTGATACCATTGAAGTTATTGAATTAATGAGAAATTAATTAGAGATTCTCAGTTTAACTAAGATAGGTTTTAAAATAGTAGTGACGTATGCCATACCACATATATATTGCAGGCACTATACCGTGATGCTATAAAAATTAATTAATTATTGTATTTAATTTTAATAAAAGTTAGAAGTAATTAAGAGACACACTCGTAAAGTTCTGTCTCGTCAGCGCCTTAAGCCCGTGCTATCGAATTGATTGATGACGATGACTTAAATAATTTTATCTCAATAGTGACTTAAGTTAATGTTTAAGTTTCACTAAACATTTTGTGTCATCACGTTTTTAAATTTGATTATTTATTTTATCATCTTGTAATTTATCGAGAATTACATTTCTCATTTTAAATTGTTGTTAACGAGTTTATTTATATTAAAATATCAAAATGTTGATTTTTATGGTGACTGCTTAAAACGGCCAATGAATAATTTATCAACCGCATAATATTATTCATAATTTATAACTATAAAAATATATGTGTTACTCTGGTACCTTATTCGGTTTTACTTTTACAAAGTTTTATATTAAGCGTGTGAGTGAGCAATATGATTTTGTATTCTTTACGCGTTCTGGCACGATGTCGGCTCAAGCAATTTGTTAACTTAGTCATTCCTTAAGTGTTGAACACTAAATCAATATTAGAAAACTGATCGCACTCATAAATATGTAACTGATAACATAGCGTGCTTATTTAAAAATACTAGCTGTGCCCCGCGGTTTCACCCGTGTTAAATTTATTTCGTTCTTCTCACTTCTCGTACTGATTTTCAACTTGCCAGTTTGCTTGAAGTTCATGGTTTTTGCTCTTCAGGGTTCAACTTTTTTCAAAAATAGGCTATAAAATGCAATAATTATTTATCAAATCTGAGTGATAGTTCCAGAGATTAGGATCCTTTCATTAAGCGCTTCCTATATTTAAATTAAAATAAAACAAAGTATCTTTGAGATATCATCGAAATTTGTTATTCGTTTGAAAGGCCTATCGATGCCGTTATGTATAGAACATAACATCGTGTAAAAAATATCCGCCGCGGCTTCGCCGGGTGGCGCTCATTCCGCAATGTCCAATTTTCATGAATCATTCTGAATTTAGCCGATAGCATGGGTTATGTTGCCTTTGAGGGCCGCTGTAGTTTGTTGGCTTATTCGCATATACCTGCGACTAAACGAAACCCTACAAGAAAATAGTGTAACGGGATCAAATTGCACAATCTCGATGGCCAGTTCACAGCACCTCCACGTGCGATGACCGTACCCTCAAATCGCTCGTGCAGAATGTCCAATGTGGCATGAGCTGTGTTGTGTGGCATGTAGCGCCGTCCTCTTGAAACCACACGTCGTTGGTATCCATATCATTCAATTTCAGGCCAAAAGTTCGTTCAGTTCGTTCTCAAAGAAATATGGATCGATGACACCGCCAGCCCAAAATCCACACCAATCCGTGTCATTTTCGGGATGCATTGGACGCTCTTGGATCTAATGTGGATTGGTATCGTCCTAAATTCGACAATTTTGTATGTTGACGTAACCATTCATCCACAAATTCGTTCCACAAAATCGGATTCTCCTGCATAGTCTCACGGACCGCGGCGATGTTTTCGGCAGATCTTGCGTTTCGTCATCGTACGGGTGTTGGTTCATTGTTCACTGAACCAGTGGTCTCAAATTTATCCACCACATTGCGAATAGTCTTCTCAGTAGGACGATTATGGCGAACGTAAAATGGACGAAACGCGCGGAACGTTGCCCAAACAGAACACCCACTTTGATAAAACACTTTTATCATTTGTACGTGTTGTTGAACGCTGTATAATCCGTCTTCTCCTATATACAAATGCACTCTGTGTATCCGTCCATGGTGATTTATAGACAGAATAAGTGACATCTCTGAGCCAATTGGACAGATGTAGCTTCAAAAATATGGCCCTTATCAACTGTCCAAGTTCGGAAGTCTTTATTGGAACACCAGTTATTATTAGTATAGACAAAAAGTTTGTGTTTGTTTTTACTCTATACATTCTTAAACTATTCATTCGATTGTGATGACCCTTTGCTGAATAGTTATGCGCACACGTGAAGGTTTCTCTATTAATACATCCAGCTTACAGTAGATGGTACATGAGTCGTTTTTATGAAATGAAGACATCGTGGACGAAGTTGCAGGCATTAGCTAGTTTATTATAAATAATGGCACGCTGTCTAACTCTTAATAGCAGTTTTTATATTGATGATACAAGTAGTACAAATAAGAATGACTTTACTGTGTAGTACTAAAGTCTATAACCACTCGTATAAATAACTAGAGTATAATATATAAAATAAAATTTATCGATCGATCGATTTTACAAATTTCTAACTTCAAATTTAAAAAAAAAAACTTTTTAAAAACAAGCATTTAATTACCCAACTTTAAAAGCTTGTAAGGCCCAAGAAATTTATTTATTTTAAATTCCATTTTCTCACATTTCTACTAGCGCTACAAGCTTTTAAAATTATTAAAATATTAAAAAGTTACCTCTAATTAATGATTTTTTTTCGTATTTGTGTCAGTAAACGCTTCATTTGATACACGTATCATGGGGGTGCATACAAATAACTTCATCCAAACTATATTGCCACCAGAATAAGGTTGCCTGTCCACTGAAGCGGAGCTGTGAAAATTTCGACCAATAGAATTGCATCTCTAGATTTTTATCCATTTCTAATGGTCGAACTTTCCACAGCTTCACTCCGCTTCAGTGGACAGGAACCCTAATTTACCGGTAGTATGAGAAACTAAAGCGGTTTCACAACAATCTAGTTCAGAATATTATAAATTTGTACTAATTAATATTCCTGAGAATTTTGTATCGAACTTAATTCAATTTTAATGTCAATCATGATGGTAAAGTCTAAATAGTAAACAGAGGTTTTGTGCACAGTGGCGCATGGCTTCTGCGCCAACCTATACTGAAGGCACTGTAAATGTGTATACAAAATTTCAGCTGACTTGGTTGGGGATAACTGTTTTAAAATTCAGTTTCAGAATTTGCTCCATACTAACAAGGCGAGTTAAAATAAAAGCTTGTAAAATACATTAAAAAAAATATCTCACTTAATCCATTATCTATGAAGTGTTTAAAATTGCCTATAGAATATTTTTAGTATAATATTTTTGAACCTAATTATTATGGATGAGGACATTATTTATTATTCAAAGTTATTTATTCCAGTCAATTCTTACGATTCGCTGTCGAAGTTTATAGTAATTGTATACTCTAAATTATTAAAAGTTAAATAGGTGTGATTCGGATAGTTGTAAGGTTAAAATGTAAATTCAAGTGATACAGAATCTCATCAGGGCATAATCTAGAAATTTAATACGAATTTACGGCCTCTAAATATATATTTTATAACAGCCGATCGGGCAATAGCTAGCTTATGGATTTGTTGGAGCCGAGAACGTTTTGGAGACGATAATTTCTTTGGATGTTTAGTTCTGTTTGACAGTCAAAAGTTTTGGTTTCACGCGTGGGCGATTTAGTTTATGGTATACACTTAAGGGCGTTTATCGAAGTTAAAATCTTTTAAACCTGCTGTATAAAAAATCAAGTAGGTATTTTATAATTATTGATTGCTTTCTAAATAAAGATACGTAGCTCAGTGGTAGCGAGTTTGGATATCAATGGACGTGGGTTCGAAACCTTCAATCTTTCGGTGAAGGACAACATCGTGATGAAATCAAAGCGTATGGTATTGTGGCATTTTCTAATAACCACCTGGCTAGCTTCCACCGTCAATATAATGTACACACCTTCATAGTGTAGAACGTTTTGTTACTATGTGTGCGAATCGTAAAAGTTCACTGTAATTTAATTTTTTCATGTCGCGCCTAAAGCCTAAAGTAGTACCTATAACTTCAAGGACCAAGAAAACCAACTTCAAGGATTTTGAAAAATTCCCTGATGTATTTTCGAATTCGAAGGTCTAATGCCAATGAAATTAAAGTGGGACCGCCCTTGAGATATATACCCTATCAAACAAAAAAATAATCATCAAAACCGGTTATGAAAAGAAGTTATGGCTGAACATCCAAAAAAAAAATCATGCGAATTGAGAGTAACCTCCGTCTTCTTTTGAAATTGGTGCAACTTTCATCAGCAGGTAATGAAGTTTGGAAAAAGTAAGCTTGGTTATAAGTTAAACTTTTACATAGGAGCCAATCAGTAGCAGGCAAATTAACAATTAAAACAAATCAACAGAAGGTTCTCCTTGGATGTTGGCAAGTTACTCAATATTACACTTTTTATGAAAGGGTTTAAGCAGTAACCTATACTAATATTATAAAGCTGAAGAGTTTGTTTGTTTGTTTTGGTTTTGGATAGCCCATTTATCAAGGAAGGCTATAGGCTATATAAAATCACCCTAGGGCCAATAGGAGCGGAGCATCAATGAAACATATTGCAAAAACGGGGGAAATTTATTCCTTTTGAGAGCTTCCACTGCGTGCGCTGCGTGAATGGTTAAAGTTACGCGTCAATCGTGTGTAACGAAATTGTTTCTCTTAAAAATTTTATAAAAAAATCCGCGACAGCATATGACTATCTTTTAAGGTTTACTCAATATGGTAATAAAATTTGTTCTAAAATAATGAATTATTTGCGAAGGTGTTTTTTTAAACATTGTATTAATCCTTATCGAAATAAATACGTTATTCATTACAAGTATTTAATTTTGAACAAAAGTGTCCTTTATAGTAATTGATTTAAATGAATATCTTAGGAGATATCACAGTTTTAAAATAACGGCAGCAAAATAATGATCAAGTATCGCGAGCGGCGAGCGCCTTTTTATTATGCAAAATAATGTAGGAGGCGGGCGGTACCTTTAATACGGTGCCTACGACCAACTCTCTTTAACCCTTTCTCTCTCTATTATATGAAGCAGACGAAGTTGCGCGGGTCAGCTAGTGAAGATATAAATGTCGTAAAAATGCGTCCGATTATTATACATATTTTTGGTTTATTAAGGTCTACTGCATAATCAAGGTATCTAACATATTGCCCTAGATCCTTCGGCAAACAAGGCACTGAATCCTTATTAAAGCGTTAGGACAGGTTTCTGCTGTTTACATTTCCCACTGGGTTATAAAAGGAATAAACAAAAAAACATTAAATTATGTGTTCCAAAAGTAACAGTCTTCAAATATTCGTATATAATTTTTGCGATTTAATATGTCACATTGTATCGTTGTTGACCTTATTTACGATCTGGAAAAATACTACCACATGGACGTCATGGACTCAATTAAATTATCATATTTGGATAATATGACAATGACCTAAAATTGTTTAGGTATGAACTTTTGATCATAGTCGAAACGCAGTTCATTCTAATTTAAGTTATAGTGAGTTGTTTTAATAAATTATTATTTTATGTGCTGTATGAAAGTATGATCATTTTCCAATATAAGATACAACCATACGTCGTTTTCTACCTCATACTTTTATCAAATATTATGAAATATGATATAAAGTATTCAACCTAAATTAAATGAATAAAATGTTTTTATATAGAAAAATTTAATAAATTGTATTATTATTAATACAAATTATACTACGCCTTTTAAATTATGATTTTGACAAATTAATTTTCTGTGATTGATAATGGCGGAATTTATTATATATTTGGAGGATTATACATGCATTATTCGCCATTAGTTGCAGAAGAAATGTGGGCGGTGTTTGTTTCATACAAACGTACTCTTTAGTTTTATCCCTGGATAATGGCACTAGAGTAAAAATGTATATATCATACAATATATATATAGGTATTCCCTGTTTTGTTTTGATTTCCCACAAGGTTACTTACTATAAGAACTAGGAGTCTTCTAATAATTAAACTGCCTTGTTAGAACATCGTTTTTAGACGGCTAGTAAGTAAATATCAAGAATATAAAAGACAAAAGAAAAAACATATGGATACGCATAGCCAAAGATATTGTTATATTATTCCTGTTAGTCTTGTTTTGAAGGAAGAAACAGAGCACAGCGGAATACGAAATTATTTTATATTTTACATAGGTGTAATCAGTTCGAGAAGTAGTCATCTCTCTCGCGCTTTATGCCGTCGTTCGGGTTTATCGCGACAGCAATAGATTTCTCTTAAATGCTTTTTCAAATGTCTTGGCCAACGCGTTCTCTTAATTTTCAGTTGTATTCGTATTAGTTAAAAAAAATTTAATACGAATTATTTCAACGTCATTTCATTCTATACCAAATTCTTACACGTAATGCATTCATCAATCTATACGTGTTTTTATTTCCATTTTTTTTCTTGACTCGTTTTTGCTACTAGACCAGAGTTGTATTTCAATAGGCACCACCATATTATACAAATTACGTTTCGACGTCAAACAGTCGACATTGCGTAATCAATATTTCATGTCGCAATTCCGTCAAGTCGATAAGAAAGCTGGAGTTTCCGCGTTCCTGTCGATCTTAGCTGATAAGAAGAACGGGGCAAACAAGCTTACAATTGCTACAGTCCCCCGTATCGGACATCGACCCGACGTTACGTTTACAAGACGTTCGTTCGAATTGGTTCTTTATTGTTGTGCAAAATCATAACATTATAGTAGATAGTGCTTTAGATATAATTAATATTCAAGTGTGTTCTCTTAAATTTTTGGTATGAATTTATTAACCTTCAAAATGCCACGCTTCGTTAACTTAACATAGCCGAAAAAATATGTTAATATTGTAATAAAACCAATATTCTTAATATATTTTTTTAATAGAATATAGCGAAAAATGGTAAAGCTAAATATTAACACATTTATTATTATTTAACTTCCGCCTTTTTTAATTCGGTCACTGTATTTTCTGAATGTTGCGGACCATAATAATACCTGACAAGAATACCTATTATATAGTAGTAGTTAGTAATGTCATTTTTTAGTTGAGGGTCTAATATAGTTATAGAGCATAATAATAAATTAATACAATGTTTTATTTGTACTCCATATTTACATGTAGATTCTTTCTCCGTGATAGGTGAACTTCCGACTGAGAATTTTGACTGTCTTTACATTGACGTGTTTCATACTAATTAGTCAGATTAAACGCATTCATTCCCCATAGTCAATTTACAAATATCAACATTACGTAAAACTGCGTTGGTTATTTAATATATTTACTGTAATACCAACAAGGAAATCTCGTGTTTATGTAATGATCTAAATATTGACAGACAGTGTTATAAGAAAATTACATTAGTTGACCATTTATTTTGATTTTTATCGTCTTCTACATTTTATATATCTTTAATTCGCATACAAATCATGCTCGAATAAAGCAACATGATATTTCGTAAGCGAATACCAAAACTACAAGGCTATTCATTCAGATCGTGAACGCTTGAGACGCTAGTAAACCTTTTGTTCTATTACGGCTTGCGCCAAAAGCATCTGTTTTTTATGCGCCATCATTGAATTGTAATAACTGTTATTTTAATATTATAGCCGCTCTGAATAATTCTTTCATATTTAGTTATCGTATACGTTTATAAAATATACGTAATATTTTGCTAACTGCCCACACAATCTGACGGCGGCGGCGTCTCTAAAGATAAATAGCTCTAAAGAATCGATCTGTTGTTAGACGCTTTATTTTTTGTCGATCATATACCTACGAGGTTTTGTTACCAGATTCTAGCGAGACCAGAATAAATATAAGTTTTTTAGCTAGTTGAAATTATAATTATAACAGTGGTTAAAATACAGAAGTATACTAAAATCAGATAAGTATAATGTCGCTAGGCCACTGAAATGTTATTTATTGTAAAATTAATACAAAGAAAGAGCATAAAATGTTGTATAGAAATAAGTTAGTAATTTTATCTTTCGATAATGGCTTTGAAGAAGGGTCCCACTGCTGATTATCAACTGCTATTTACTTATCGTTACGACTTTGCAGTTCTTTTCTGGATGGGTACTAGGGTTGCCACGAATATTTTGAAATACTACATATTACTTGTGACAATTCTTAAAGCAAATAGCATACCAAACCTTGCTGGAGATAAGAAATAGGAATATATAGATATTTATTTATAACGTGATCTGTTTTAAACGTAACTTATTTTTGTTGAACACAACAAAAATACACAGATGTTTATAACTATTATGTAATAAGTATCCAATACACAATAAGTATTATATTAAATACACAAATTCCAAAAATTGTTAGTGGCGTAAGGTAAATACAAATATTTATACAAGGGATGCTGATCCAATAATATGTAGGACACTTACTATATTTTTATTCCCAAGTGTAACTGAACGGAGTGCGCTTCTTATATGCCCTCGGTCATGTCATGGTTGTTGACATATTTGGGGTCCAATTGGAACTTCGAACTGTAAGTATTGATGGTAAAAGAACCGCTAACGAATAATTTGGCAAAGAACAAACTTCTTCTTAGTTTTGTGAACTGACAACCCTAACCAGTTTTAGGGATACATCTTAACTGTAATACCTACCTGAAATGTTTAAATTCTGTTTAAAAAAAAACACTGATGATTAATTTTCTAACAATTCACAGTAATCAATTAATTTTCTTCGGCAATATTATGTAAGTTAATCAATATAAACTATAAAGAGACTGAACCTTATTTAAAATTATTAATTGAATTATAATCCTTCTCTTCTCTTCTCATTATAAGGGAAAGGTAGTAGGGGTCAAAAATTATTGTTTATATTTTTAAATAGCTGAGCGCGCGGCTCCGCTCACGTGTACGACAGAAGAACGCGTAGTGCTTATAAAAATCATATTTTCCTAAAACTTTAATAACTCTTTACTAAATAAAGATATCGCGATCATTTTTCTTTTTGATAAGAGCCAAATAGTTAAGGAGTAAAACAAAATAAATTTGATGAAAATCTACCAAGTAGTTTTTACGTGATAGGTGTACAACGACAAACCGTATGTATTTATCGTTTACCGTATTTATTTTATTTGTATAGATGATTAATTATTGCTATGAGAAGGGCAGCCAGCTGATCCATTGTCGTCGATATAACGTCATTATAAGCGACATGATCTATCGAATCCATTATCTCCTCTATCTATTTATTCCGATGAAAATATTGTTCAGTAAAATTTGTAGTCTGTTGATGCCTATGAAACTTTATTTCACTAAAAACGAATAATAATCACCGTATTATAAAAAAAAGAAGAAAGTGTGTGCGTGTAACCTTTACGCGCGATTGAAGTAAAACTTCTTTGGCGTTGACGGCATATATCACTGAAATTATTAAATTTTTTAATTGAATATAGAATGTCACAATCCTCAGAAAATTTATTAATAATTTATTTATTACAAAAGTAATCAATAAACAAGTATATTTAGAGATTTTCAAAAAACCTTGCAATTTAAAATATGTAATTTTTTTTAAACAATTGAATTTTTATTCAATTTGCTATGAATAATTGATCCGTTTGGAAAAAAAAGGAATGGAAATAAATAATCCTAATTGATTATGATATTTGCCACTAACTGGCATATAAGTCAAGAAGCGTGGAGTATATGACATATACTTACGACCAACCCAAATTATTATTTTTGAATACCGGAAACTACGTAAGCGTTACATCCGTCAGAAAAAAAATCTAAGTTACTCCCTAGTCACGCCTAAAGAAGTTTTACTTCAAAAAAAAACATCAAAAATAATACTAAAAATATTATTAGTGCAACCTGTATGCGAAAAAAATTAAGATGTTTGAACTAAAATTTTTTTGACTTTGTAGCAGATAAATTATTTATTACGATTATGCAAAAAATAAGTCATGTTTGAATTAGGAGGTTTGATGAAATATTTTACAGATATTCTTATACCAAAGATTACAGATAAGTTAATTTTTACCTAATTTGAATGATAAACATTTTGGAAATTCAGAATAATGAGTTATAACGAAATACACCTTACTGTGTATGAGGAAGTAATAGTCAATTATTTCATATATGCTTATTACGGAATGTGTATCAGATATCTCTTATAATACTGGTTTACACTTTCACAGATTATAATCTGATTCTGCAACATGGATTACGTATGATTTTTTTTCATAATGATTTGTGGTATTGCAGTTACACAACAGCATTATGTAGATTGAATAATGTTTTCTGATTTAGGTTCTTATCCTAAGATAAGTCTAAGCTTTCAGTGAAAGAAAATATAATACCTATTCTAACAGCAGTATTTAAGACTCAGTAGGTATTCTACGTTTGTGTGTTAGTGTTTTCACCTATATACAAATAATAAAATTGATGGGTCTGTTTGTAATATCAAAATAACAACTTTTTTCTAAATGCATAATATGAAAGTATATACGGTACTTTGGACTAACCGAAACGAAACGACGAAACGTTAGACTAATTTTGACGGGATTTTCACTGGTAGATAGATGATGTTATATGGAATAACTTAGGTTATTTCTATTTTAGGAAAAGAATTAGGATTCCGCGCAAATAAAATAATACACATTTTGTTCTCATAAAAAAGAATGAGTTTGAAGTCAATCAGTTCATTTTTTGATGGTTTTTGAAGTAATACATCATTTGGCTCGTTTAGTGGATGGTACACTTGAGAGCTGCGCGCGCATCGTGTGACGCAAGTTGCTACACGATGAAGTTAGCTATTATTGACAATAATGTGAATTTATTTTATTTAAATGTTCCTTTTTTAATTTTGTAAAAATAATTAACCTTTTCTAAACATTATTTTAATTTGATTAAAATAATGTTTATTTATACACCGTTTAATTATATTTACACAATTAAACAAAATTAAAAGTCAGTAAAATGAATTTAAATTCATATCATTGATGGCTAGCTTCATTATGTATGTTGACACCAGGGAAGTTATTTATGCTGTGATACGCCTGAGAAGCGCGGCAAAGTGACGTTAATGTACCTAAAGCACAATAAAATAAAATAAAAACATTGTAATTCTTTGTGTCGGTATCTGACTTCCATATAATTTTAAATAAGACAAAATTTCTTTATAATTTTCCGTCGTAATTAATAAATTAAAGTAAAGTTATAAAGAGCAAAGTTATTAATAGTCTTTGTTAGTAATTTTTTAAAACATTTCACCCTTTCACATTTTGTTAACTTGACAACAGCCCATCTTACACTAAACAATGTTCAAGTTTAAACAATACAAGTAAGTACATTCGTCTTCCTGCGTTCAGTTCACACGAGGGTAGTGGAGAACACGTGTCGATAGTTCCCACAAATATTATGCATGGCGTCTCTGCGCCCGGTATGCGGGTGTATTCACTCCTTCGTATCTCTTGGCCATGTACACTCGGTACTGTATATTTTGTTCCATTAAGTACCTATAGATGGGACAACTCTTTGTTTAGTTTTTTCAAGTTATATTTCTTTGGGTGCGAGTAATATTGAGAACTGCGGTTGCTGCAAGCGCATCACGTGACTGAAGTACAAAATTATAAAGTTAGCCATAAATGATAATAAAATGGATTCATTTTTACTGACTTTTTTAAAATTGTTTAAAAAGTAGGAATATTACTATAAATAATAATAAAAATACAAATATGTATATAATTAGGGGGCACGACACGCGGCAGTGCGCCTGCCAAGTCGAACACGGCCGTACCATCCATTTCTCGGAGTGACTCATGGCACTTTTGAACCCCCTGTAACGTCGTTGTGTATAAAGCAAGAAGTTTGAATTGTTAAAGATGAAGAGTACATACACTCCTACACTTGGCTGTTTATCAAATTTCACACTATATTTTATGGACAAACCATCTCAATCGAGACTTCTCCCCTTATTTTACAGCATGTTTTCTTGGGATATAATATACTCGTATATATTCTCATTACGTTATTTAACTAAAAGAATGTTAAGTACGAAGGTGGTTGAATACAGGAGTAGAGGAAAACCGAAGAAGGTATGGATGGATTGTGTGAATAATGATATGTGTATAAAAGGTGTGAATACTGAGATGATATTTGATAGAGTAGAGTAGACGTAGAAAACATGTTGTGCCGACCCTACTTAAGTAGAATAAAAAGTAAGAAGAAGTTGATGCTGATGATAGAACACCTATAAATTTTAAACCTTACGAGATATGCGGGATGTACCAACTTAATGTAATACAAAAATTAAAATACAACTATAAATATTGGATACCATCTAAGTCGCAACCGCGCGCCGCGCCGCGCCGGAAGGCATATTACCAAGAGGCTGGCTGGCTACATTACCTCGTTGTATAGCAACGAAATTAAAAAAATTATAATTGTAATATTGAGTAAACATAATTTAACTTTGTGTAAATAAATATTATCTAGATTTGATTTTTTTTTTAAACCCACTTCAAAAAAGAGTTTCTTAATTCGTTTGTATTTTTTTAAAGGATTTTCAGGCATAACTTCTTTGTTTATGAACCGATTTAGACGATTCGTTTTTCGTTGGAAAGGGGATATCTCAAGGTAAATTAACTTAATTGGCATTGGACCTTCGACTTCGAAGGTACACCAAGGAACTCCTGAAAATTTAATTTTTTGTTAAAAATTATGATTTTATAAAAACTAAGTGAATTCACAATATTAAAATAATGATGGCTTAAACACAGGTAATTATTTTAACACAAAAAATCAGTAAAGTAAAAATTATTATCTTTGATGGCTCTAACTTTATCATGTTGTTGGAACGCGGGATAATTTTTTTGGGTTCATTTTTATTTTGTTATTCCAGAAAAGTAATATACTTACTACCAGGATAACTTCTAACGTACGTACTTATAGGTACATACATTAAAAAAAAATCATATTCATATAAGCACGGCTTTTTTTCGTTCTTTTGTATACAATTGTTATCAATAGCGCAATATCATCATAGTAATGTGGTTGATTGAAGTTTCACGTTATAACTTTAAACTGAAGGACAAATAATTGTACTCAAAAAGGCAATGTTACCGGGTCACAACGACAAATAACCTTCATCTCAGCACGAACTAAAAAGATCTCTATGTCTTATCTTTGTTCTACCGTGAAACTGTGGAACCTTCTCCCGGCCAATGTGTTCCCTCTTTCTCATGTCATCGGGTCCTTAAAACATAGCGTGAAGAGATATTTAAGCAGATCGGCATGACAGCCGCGACCGTCGATGGATTTCGATCTCTCTGGTTCAAGGTCGGCAAGCGTTAGTAATACCTATGGTATTACAAGTGTCCATAGGCTATGGTAACCATTTACCAGTAGGTGGGCCGTAGGAGTGTTTACCGCCCTTGTAGTACTTATAAAAAATTGTGGGGTCTGAGCACCAATAAACAATCGCTAATTAATTTACCCAATATAAGTAAAATTACTCCGTTTCACCTACACTTTGTTTCACTTCATGTCACTTACACGAACACTTCATAAAAAGTATTGACGCGGACGTCTGAGACATGAGGAACCGTTGACAATCGTAGTTATCACACTGACGTTTGAACCCAACCTACTATGCTGTCATCATTATCATCTTTAGCTCGTAATCGCACACTGCTGAGTTACCCCACGTTAGTCGAGTTAATCCTCGTTTACCAATACGTGGCCACCAATTCATCAACACATTAGTTTAACTGCCGTCACTCTGCGTGGTAGGTAATATGTCCTGCCCAATTCAATTTTAGTTTTGTGATAATCTCTCTTATGTCGTTGACCTTAGCGCGACCTTGTTTGATGACGAGAAAGGCGCGCTCCATGGCTCTTTGCACCACTTCTATTTTATGCACCGCCCTAATGCCATATGCCATGGTGGGCAGGACACATTGATTGTACAGACGGGACTTTAGGCATTGTGGAACGTCAACGGATAACAATCAATACGATAATACATTCATTATCCCGTAAAAAGTCACAAAGAACAAAGTCCATTTTTCTGGTTTCTTACGATAATAATAAGTATGATGATCACAAATCAGCTATTACTTCTTTTATATTTCTACAGGGTATATTTTACCGCAACGTTTATGCGAGGGTTGAAAGTAGACACTCACAACTACAGATGTTTTTCCCCACCCATAAACCTCTTACATGATGAGAGATGTGTCAAAGTTATTCTATCGGTAAATTTATTACTTCTTCTTGTATTTGTTCAATTCTTGTCTGCAGATGGAATCTGTGCTGTCCGGGTAATAAAACACTATGGCAATTTGTAGTTCGTAATTAAGTAATAAATTAAAAGTGTTAAATGGACTGCAGTTAATCCAGAAATTAAAGAAATTCACGACTTTTAATATACGACTGAATAATTTAAATATCATAAATAAATTATAATACCTTAAAATGTCACTGACGTGTAATATTATGATCTGTCATGATGTTATAAATGATATAAAACCTAGAGCTTTTCTCGCGGCTTCACTTTTGTTTTTATTGTTTTATGCCCCTTTATAAGAATGTTTTCATGTCGCATTCTAACTGAAATGTAAATATCAATTTTCATAAATCTATCTTCATAAATGATGGATTTTCATACAAAAATCATTCCCTTTTTCACCTTACAACCTTACACTGGTTGCATTTCCAAATATCCTTCGTTAGTAGTGCTCATCTACAGCATAAAAGGAACCCTCACGCAAATTTTCACGGCGCACCCCGCGTGGTGCAACCGCAACCCGTGCGTTCATCGCAGAACGCATGGGGCCCCCGCCGCCCCAATCCACAGCCCCTTATGGCTATGGATATTCCCGCGCCCCGCGCTCCTGCGCCCCGCGCGCCCGCTAACACTGTCGTCAATAGTAACGACCTAATGATACTGCTCACCCGCGAGCACGATATCCGCGAGCTCATCGAATACAACGACCATTTGGAGCGCTTCGGTCTCATCAAGACCGCTTGCGCGTTCCCCCGCCTCGTAGAGACACTACAACGTCTCGATCGCGAGGCGAGTAGTAATAAAAATTAGGGCCTTTCAATGGCTAAGTTTAAACCGAAAGCGTTAAATCTTTCATTTTTTAACGCGCGAAGCCTACTTCCGCAGCGTGATCTCGTCGCGACCTTTCTTAAAGATCACCAAGTAGATGTTCTTTTAGTGCAGGAGACGCTCTTAAAGCGTGCTAAACGTGATCCAAAAATCGCGAACTACAATATTGTAAGAAATGACCGGGCCGGCCGCGGGGGCGGCACTCTCATTTATTACAAACGATCGTTATATTGTACGCCGGTAGATCCTCCGATACTTACCAATATGGAAGTATCCGTGTGTAGACTAGGAATGACCGACCACCCGTCCATAACGTTAGTCTCAGTTTATCTCTCGCCGAGGAAAGAGCCTCTCAGGTCTGACCTAGAAAAGCTACTTTCGCTCGGTGAATCGGTCATTATAGCGGGTGACCTCAATTGTGGACACACTTCGTTTGGCAATTGGAGAGACTCCAGTAATGGGGTTAAACTCGAAGAGCTAACGAACGTGCTAAACTTTGATGTCATAGCGCCACCCACTCCCACCCACTTTCAAGACAACTGTATGCCGACAGTGCTTGATGTAGCTCTCATTAAAGGTATCGCGCTTCGGTTACGACTCATTCGGGTCGTACACGAGCTCGACTCCGACCACCGTCCGGTCATCATGCAGCTAGGTCAACCAGACGACTCTAGCCCTCCTTCGGTCCAAGTGGTTGACTATGCCAAGCTAAAACATTATCTTGCGGACAGGCCGTCCTCGTCCAGCTTAGATAGGATCCCGGACGTATTGGGGTCCGTTGCGGACGTAGATCTCGCGATCGATTCCCTGGTCGACCACCTGCAGGCCGGCATCGGAGAGGCCTTGAGGGAGGTCGAAGAGGCGAGCGATCGCCGCTTCGTACTCCCTGCCGACGTGCGGGCGTTGTTGACGGAAAAGAACGCGGCGACTCGTGCGCACGACCACTATCCGACCGAGGAAAACCGCGCACGTTTACGCGCACTTCAAAGATCGGTTAGAGCCCGTATATTAGAACTCAGAAGTCACAGATGGGACGCCCTCGTCGAAGGGCTAAGGCCGTTGCATCTGGCTTACTGGAAATTAGCTCACAGCCTCAAAATAGAGGCTTCTTATCTTATGCCCCCCCTCGAGAGGGGTCCCGGTATACCGCTCGCCTTCGATAGCAGCGACAAGGCGGAGTGCCTCGCCACTTGTTTGGAGAGCCAGTGCTCTCCGAACAGTGTCGATGCAAATACCGACCGGGTCGAGGGTATCGATGGATGCGTGCGGGAGCTGGATAAGCTCCCCGCGACAGACTCCCTGTCCCCAGTCACGTCTGAGGAGGTTCTTTCCATTATAAAAAGCCTTAAGCTTAGAAAAGCACCAGGTCCCGACGGGATCAGGAATGAAGTACTTAGACTTCTTCCCGATCGCCTCATAGCTCTTTTGGTCTGCATCTTCAATGTAGCCATAGCCCACTGCCATTTTCCAGCCGCCTGGAAAAAGGCCATAGTCATAGGTATCCGTAAGCCCGGCAAGAGCGCGTCGCTTCCCGACAGCTATCGCCCGATCAGTCTCCTAAATACTTTAGGGAAAATGTACGATCGGATCCTTCTGAACCGTCTCAAGTCAGTAATAGAGGAGAAAGACCTCTATCCGCCTGAGCAATTCGGTTTCCGTGCTAGATATTCTTGCACTCATCAAGTGCACCGCCTCACGGAGCACGTTGCATTTAATTTTGCTGAATTATATAAACCCCGCCGTACACTTGCGGTCTTTTTCGACGTTGCCAAGGCCTTCGATAAGGTCTGGCACGAGGGATTGATCTACAAGTTGTATCACTTTGAAGTCCCCGATAGGCTAATTAAAATAATTCGCGACTATCTAACAGATCGCACCTTTCGCTATAGAGTGGAAGGTGAATTGTCCACGCCCCGTCCAATACGCTCAGGCGTTCCCCAAGGTTCGATCCTGGCTCCTAGCCTATTTAACCTGTACGTCAGTGACCTACCTCGACTCCCGGAGGTCGAGGTAGGGCTATACGCTGACGATACAGTCTTATATGCCTCAGATAGGAATAGATCCCACCTCAGACACAAAGTCCAACGCTCCGTGACCACTCTCGGGAAGTGGTTTAACGAGTGGCGTATAGTCGTGAATCCCTCGAAGAGCGCCGCGATGCTCTTCGATGCGGATTCGTCACAGATACCGTGGAAGCTTAAACCTGTTAAGCTCTACGATAATCCGATTCCGTATGTAAGAGAGACCAAATATCTAGGGGTAACCCTAGATAGTAGGCTCTCTTTTAGACCCCACATCCGTAAGGTTAGGAACAGGGCCGCGTGGGTCCTGGGCCGGTTGCATCCTCTGTTGTGTTCGGTGAGTAAAATGTCCACGCGACATAAGCTCACGCTCTACAAGACGTGTATTCGACCAATTTTGACATACAGTTGCGCCGTGTTCGCACATATGTCCGAGTCGAGTTTCAAACGGTTACAATCGATACAGAATAGGTTCCTCTATCGTCTCACCGGGGCCCCGTGGTATGTTCGAAGCGTAGATCTCCATAGAGATATGGAGCTTCCTTCGATACATGCCTACGTTAAACAGCTCTCCCGTTCGTATTTCGACACCGCGTCGAACCACGCGAATCCGTTAATAAAAACAGCCGCCACTTATGTTCCGGCACCCACGGACATCCGGTGCAAACGCCGGCCGCGCAATATTTTTATTGATCCCGACGATCACATCGAAAATTCGAATAAATATTACACATCCGTCTCTCCAAACAGAGCGTGCCAGCGCCCACGCCCGCGTAACCACCGTTCTCTCCGCAGAGGGCGGGCGGTCAATTTCGCTCCAGCACACCCGTCACGTCCACCCTCTCTAGCGGTAACCCAAGCCTAGGTCCGTTCCTCGGTGTGAAACCCTTGGGTCAGGCAACCGCCCGCGCGATACAAGTGACACTGTACGTGCATCACTTAGCTACCTACATACAACACTACACACGTATGAACATACACACGTGCACACCACACAGGTACATAGGTTCTGTGAGGGACCTTTTTTTTTTTCTTTTTTTACGCTAGTTAGTTAGCGCTAGTTAGTGTAGAAACATTCCGATTATTGAATACACATACGCACGGTTCCTTCCTTCCTCCCAGGAGGAAGGGAACGTGCCTATGTGTATATTTAGTTAGCTCGAATCGTAGGTGTAGGGATTCGAATAGATCGCGACCTATTTGCGAACGCGACGACCGCCCGAGCCGAGGTCCGGCCACTTTGGCACCCTCGTGCGAGTCGTCCACAAAACTTTCGCGGCTGAGTGCCCTCTGCGCTCGCCCCCAAGTCCGGTGAAGCTGTAAAAGCCGCAGCGGCTTTAGGGCCCCTAAGGCTAACAGTGTAGTCAGTTCTAAAAAAAAAAAAAAAAAAAATTTTCACGGACCTTGCTCATGTACTTTGGATACTATATATGTCAGTCAGTCAGTCGGTTATGTTTTTTTATATACAGACTAGCTGTGTTCGCGGTTTTGCTCACGTGGACTACAGAATAGCATCGACCGGGCACACGCGCGTATCTTGCTCCCCTGCTCTCGGCTGTTTTAAAGACAAAAATGCTTACATTTACTCTTCGTGTCTTGTTTGTAGATCTTTTTAATGTTTACAATTATGTAGTACATGAATTTGCTATATCTCTTATGGTTTACTCAGTGTAAGCCATTTAAGCACCCGATTTGATTCAACATAACCAGATTCTTTATTTTCGCGGAACTCTAATCCTTTTTCTAAAATTGAAGTAGCCTGAGATACTCGTTATAATATCAGCTATCTACAAGTGAAAGTCCCGTCGAAATCAGTTCAACTGTTTCGGAGATTACCCGGAACAAACACACAGGCAGATAGACAAAAATTTTAAAAATGAGATTTTTGTTATAGGTTTGTATCGTATATACCTTCTTAAGCATTTAGTATAAAGCTTTTATTTTAACATTATAAACAAACACTTCAATTTTATAAATTGTATATATAGATAGATGAATAATTGTTTATCTCCTATAAATTCCTATACCATTTATCCGATTGCGATGAAACTTTGGCGAGGTTTATTGCGCACGCCCGTAATAGTTTCCGAATTAGTGCAATCATTTTACGTGCCACCTAAGCGAGTCGTTTCATTTCGAAGACAACGGAAATGAAGTCGCGGGGAAAGCTAGTATTGTACACAAATTCATTTTGTAATCGTATTACGCATGGAAATACAAGCCTAATCGAGATGTTAATTCGATACTTAAATTTAATTACCTATCATCACAAATTTATAAAACACTTTGCATATTGTAACCATAATTTGTAATTTGTCAAAATAGCTACCTTCTAAAATATTTTTTTAGATATAACATTGTAAAATTATGGCATTATATTTATTACCTCCTCGATACCCTGGACAAGCTACAAAGACGAGCTGTCCGTGTTGTAAATAATGTAGACGTTATTACATAATTGAGCCGCTTCAATTGCTGGTTTAAATGGGTAGTTTGGAAAGAGCCGCTTCAAATGCGCAGGGTGGTTTGAAAAAGCTTTTCGAATTGAGGGTGGCTGCTATCACATATTTTATCAATTAGATACTCTTTTTTAACAAAGCACTTTCTTCTCTATTAAATCTATATAATATTTCTCAAAAGTATTTTATTGTGTCAATACCATTTCTTCCTAATTTCTTAATAAAAATAATTATTCAGATATCATTTTAAAGCTTCGCTATTCATGATAAATTGTTTAAAATTTATGTTTTCCTTAATAAGAAAATGTTCTACGAAACTTTTCAATAGAAACGCCATTAGAAGACATATTCAACTAACATGTAGGAGGCGTCATCTAATATCAATATGTTTACCTAACATGACGTTACATGACATCTGTTAGATTGTTTACATTCTAGAATGTGCGAGATATTCGCATGGGTCAGCTAGTTAAGTTCTTAACTTCTTAATTCTAAAAGAGAAAGTAATATTGCCCTTTCGATAAAGTCAGTAATAAAGTTACTAGTGTTAAAAGTTCTTTGTACGGTATAAAAATTGGAAAAGTCAACGAACGAAAGCACGATAGTTGTAAAACTCAATTTATGGGAGTTATTTCTGATGAAGTGGACATTATCTAGTTCAGCCTACTGGACGCTGGTAAAGGCGAGTCCGGAGAGGATAAATTGACAATTTCGACTTACACTGCTTTGTAACTAAAACTTCGTGAAACACACATTACGAAATAATACAACGAGTCGGATTTTTTTTTTTAAATCCCTATACTTCAGCAGTAGGTATTTCAATACCTTTCTTATATTTTGTACTAGACCATTCCTTTTTCATTATAGTAGCATGATAAAATGATGATACTATACGTACAGAGTACAATCCAAAAACAAAGGTGACCACTGAGTGATCAGTTATCCGTTGACGGTCGTCGCTATCATGCCATCCTGCAAGCTTCTCGATTGTTGGATATTATACAATGGTTGATAAACGAGATAAATCAAAATAAAGTCACTGTCGGGTTCTTCACCATGTACATGCATGGTTGTTGCGACCCATACGGATACAAATCCTTACTGCTCAGTTTCGTTACTGGTTATACACCGGCTGCTCCCAACTATTGCGGTAACAACTGTAGTATCCTACCATTCAGAAAAATGTATATGACGGATACATCTTTCATATCAGGGTCTGGTGATAAATACAACACGAATAGCTGCCATTAAATGGTTCAGTATCTTCGAACAGTGTATTTTATGTTCTTACGGTTTTTCTTCAGACTGTTTTATGTTTATACTTTCGCCATGCCCGTCCGTCCGTCTGTGTTTCTTGTTGTCTATTTGTCCGTGGCTTAGCTCAGAGATTCTTAGTACAAGAAAACTTTAATTTAGCATAGGTATATTAATCACGCTGACAAAGTGAAAAAAAATCTATATTTTTTTATAATATAGGTACCTCGGACCCCTACACGTAAAGTAGAGATTTCTTTTTTCTCGTCTATCCCATACTATGGGATTTTGTTGGATAGGTCGTTCAAAAATATTGTGAAAACAATTTTTTTATTCAGGGATCCTTTTGGGAAATATTAAGGTTCATAGTGCTAATTTTTGTTTTGGCAGCTAAATGATTGTTTATGGAAGTTAGAAAAAAATTCGCGGCAATAGTATATAATATAACGAAGTTAAAATGAAAACTATCACAGCTAAGTAGGCATTATAAGTTAACGATTAATAGTCATCTAACATATAAAATGTACTTTGAGAAGTAAATAAAAAGGAAAATTTCGTACAAATACCATTGAAAATTGTTTTGATGAAATTGTTAGTTGTGTAAAAGTAGTAAATATACAAACAAAAAGCCTCCTTCTTAGTGTGCATATAGTGACGGGCAACCACGGAACCCTACTCTGTGCATGGCCTAACGTTATTTTGGCCGGATTTTTTATTACTAATTATTATTAGGCAAAGTTCGCCGTCATCGATTACTGTAATGCTTATTAACTTGTAATATATTTCGTTATTTTTTTTTTATCCGTAATATATAAAACAGTGTTCATATTATTCATCAATATTAATATAACTCTAATTATACGTGTATGAAATGTTTGATCTCTTTACTCTACATAAATTTTAATATTACGAAAACTTTTATTTTTAGCCGATTGAATATATAATGAATAAATAATTTTTATTTTCTTGCAGTAAAATTGATCAACGGTGATATTTCTCGTTAAGAAAATTAACATTTAAGTACTTTTTAAATATACAAGTTTAATGTTTAGTGGTTTGAGTAGGATTTTACGATACCTCTTAAAACCGTTTTCATTATGATATCTGAGATCAATATTCTCGATCAGTACATATAATATTTGTACTAAGTATTAACTGTCTTTAACTTAAAAGAGGTATCGGCTTCCTTCTTATCTATCCAAGCTATAAGATATGGATATTTGTCGATACGAAATACTATCCATAAATAGGTTATTGAAACGAAAGTGAGTAAAAAGGATAGATTTAATTACTGAAATAACGGATAGATAGGTTATTGAAAACTGCTGTTATCCTCAACCTATGATAGATTTAGAGTTCGATAAGTATTTGTAGCAGCACTAAAACGTAAGTAAAGACGGATATAAAAGATCTTGTACTACCTTACATTCGCTTCGCTCACGTGGACTACAGAATGCCCGCGCGAATCTTGGTCCCCGCTCCGGCTATTTTAAAGACAAAAATGCTTATTGTCACAATGACCAATTTTTTTTTGCGCGGTATGGTAATTCTTTTTATAAAATAAAAGTAACCTAAGTTGCTCCTATAATATTAGCTATCTATCAGTGAAAGTTCCGTCAAAATTGGTCCAACCGTTTCGGAGATTACCCTGTACAAACAGACAGACAAACAAAAATGTTAAAAATGGTTTATATGCATTTAGTAAAAAGTTGTTATTTTGATATTACAAACAGACACTTCAATTTTATTAATTGTATAGAAGATAAAGTCACTGCTAATGTGACAATTATGATTTGTTCGTTGGTTGTAATAGTTACCAGTAAACGTTTTGATGAAATATGAAGAGTAAAGGTCAAGGAGTACTATCACCGTATACCAAGTATCCGAGGAATCGAGTGACATTAAAATAACGCTACTATTGCAAAACTAATGTTGCTGTTGTTGTAATGTGCTATTTTGGTGTTGTTATACCTTATTTTACGCACTGTGTTGGATAGTACTTCAGTTAAAAACGCATATAAGTCGGTGCTATCTCCATACTTCTCTATCCTCTATATGATACTAGATAAGTATAAAAACTAAAATCCAACCGCAGAGAACATTGCGCTCTGAATACTACGATTGTATTATTGAAATGTGCTAATTATAATTAAGCCCACATTAATATGATACCCAACACAGCGCGGCGCATTGCAATTTCTTTTTAAATACAGGATCTTATGTTCTTTAAAAGATGCCATATTAAATTCAGTGTGACGTCACATAGCCTGTAATCAGCGGACGATCAAGACGCTTCTAACTGTTACATCGAACAATACCTTATTTGTGAAATTAATTATGATAGGTAAATAGTTTAAAAGACTTGCGAGAACAAATAAATATAAATACTTTACATACATAGCCTGCTTCAACGTATTTGGGTAAAAATAATTTAAATAATATGGAATGTAACATCATAAAATATCAAGTCTGAGTATTTTCTCTTCTATGACTATTAAAATAACTGTGGAGAAAAATATTCAAACTAGAGACCATTCGTGACTAGATTTGATAATTATATCGGGTAAAGGCTACGTACCAATTCAATCTATACACAGTATAAAATGAAGTCACTTCCCGCTGTCTGTCCCTATCTATGCTTAGATCTAAGTACGTACGCTAAGTCTAATGCGGTTTTAACTACCATTAAAATATTTTTACATTAATTTATTATAATTATTTATTATTATTATTTTATTCATTTAATATTTTTATTTTAAGTTTATTTATACAATACATTCCAATTAAGTTTTTGCATAATTTAATAATTATAAATTTATAATTTTGTAAAAGTTGTCCTTAAAAATCCTAGAGAAAAGTCCGCAATGGAATATATCTATCTCCTAAGGTCGACTCATAGTAACCATTTTATATTCAACATAATTAAAAGTATTACGATAAATGTGTTCTTCAATTCAGTATAAATCTTTGTACAGATAAATTTGTTACTTAATTTTAATGTAGATTAAAAATGTCCTTTACAGTTTTCCATTTAAATGAATACAAAATTAAGCGCGTAGAAATAAGTCCGTCTCAGCAAAACGGTTGCGGACGGTTGGTTGGCCGGCACTCCGAACTTATGATGAATTGCACGTCGTGAGCTAAGCGCATAACTCGTAACTATGAAGTTACATAACATACCATCACACCTGTATCCCCGAAGTGTTAGGCAGAGGTGTACTAATGTACACACACAGTTCGCCTATTGTCATTAATCGGTCACAAATCCAAACTCCAAGCTGCTTGCTCGACCTGGGAATCGAACCTAGGACCTCGAACATAACAGATGTGTTTAGGGCCACTAGGCTAATGAGGCAGTTATGAAGTTATGAACTATCAATATTAAAGCGATAAACTCTAAATCAGGCTTCTTTATACATAAAATACACCACTTTGTATAACTGTACCCGTGCGAAGCTGGGGCGGGTCGCTAGTAAATTATATTAAGTCTGGGGATTGAGAGGAGTTATCATTTTAAAGCTTGAGACATGGTCCACGCCAATTAAATTAAATAACTTCAAAGTATAATTTTGCTAAATAAATATATAAAATATAAAAGAAATATGTATATATAAATTCTTCGTAATTTTATAGACATTTTAGACGTCTGTATATCAGTCTGGTTTTATGTGTGGCAATCAATTCCCCAGAACCACATGTGCTTGAATTGAGATGCTAGACGTTGTCGTCGAGCAATAACCAGACGAGCCTCACTTCGCAGGATTAAGTTCTGACGTTTAAGATGGCACAAACGCATTTCAACGTACTCTACGTTAGACATTATTAAGATTCTTCATGCGTGCCGTATCCCCCTCTGGCTCGAATGTACTTTATGACAAAGCACTCTACATTTATGTGATAAAGTCGATATTCGCTTGTCCGGTGAAGAATTGTTATGACGCGGCAAGCCTTTCAATTTTCAACAATGCTCAGTATGCGAAAATTGTTGTCGACCTTTGGACGTGTTTGACTTCAGTGATGCGTAGGTACTTTAATATATAAACCTATGCTTCAGAGTGCTCCGAGATATAGAATTAATTTATGTCTCGCTGTTTGTGAATTTAATAACAGTCAACTGGTTACTCATATAAAACGAAATTCTATATTTACTTTGCTTGGAAGCGTTGGCATGTATTGAATAAGTAACTATACTTAGGTATAGCCGGGAACGTGATATTAATTTCATATTTTTGATTTCAAATAGCAGACAAGGTGGTTGGGGTGAGTGGCGGTGTACTTGCTTATCCCGTATACCGCCAATAAATAAAAATTTTCTTGCATATGCTTAAGTTAGATTTTTGTTCATAAAATATAATAATAATGACCACGTAGTTTTGATGCTTTAACTGTAAAGTATGTGGGCGATTGGGCTTTGCTCGGCATCTTGTAAACAAGCTAAATTATTAAAAGGGAAAGAAAAAGCCAGACTGCAACAAAAATATTGACAAATTTTTGAAGTGAAAATTTCTTTAGCATCATTGTGATTTGAAAGTCGATGAAACGAAAAAACGACAGACACATAAATTCATAAGATTTAACGTGGTAGAAAGTAAGATAGTAACCCCCGGGAAAGTTTTAGACCATGGTAAAATGGTACAAAAGAGGTTTGTTGCCACGCAATAATGAATTCACAATTCAACCTTTCTAGCAACAATTGACAATTCTTTAACAATTCACACCTTTTCTAGTTCGTACAGAAGTAACTATAAAGGGCACTAAAATGAGAACTTTAATTAAATAAAATTATGGATTTTTCAAGTTACGTCCAAAGTCAAAGTTTGCATTTTGTAACAAAACTCCCTAGAGGACGCTAAAATAAAAATATATAAGTTACAAATTCCAACACTACAAAAGTAAGTACGAACATTGAAAAGTACGAATTTTGAGATGTCAAACAAACTCCCTAGATAGTTCTGACAAGAGAGCGAAAATCTTGTCGAAGATCTCACTTTATTTAGTTATTAGTTGAGAAAAGGCATCACTTTTTTTTTACTGACTATACTGTTAGCCTTAGGGGCCCTGGAGCCTCTGATGGCTTTTACAGCTTCACCGGACTTGAAAAGGCATCACAACAATCGTGGTGTATTGATACGTGTACGTATTATACATTTGTACTTTATTCAGATGATATTCCCAGGGACATTTCAAATGTGCAAGGTGATGCCCTAATTGAAAATGATATTGTAAATAATGATTGTGAGTACTTGTATGTACATTTTCATAAACTTTAAATTAGTGTGTATTTCATCATTTTCTGAATTAAAAAAAACATACATGTGAAGGTTTTACTTCTATCACGCGTGAATTGCACACATGTTTCTTATTTAAATTTTTGCTTTTTATTTGATTTCTACACCTCTTACTTAAATGTAATATAAGCCTATGTCTCTCTCACAATATATGGAACTCCATACAAAGAAGTCTACGGCCGTTTTCAATAACATATCTGAGTTACTATTCCCGATTAGTACATATTTGAAATAAGTATTATCTTTAACTCAAGACTGATTTCGACTTCCTTCTTATCTAGTCATGATTTAGGATATGCATTTATATTATGTAGATACGAAAAACTATCCATTGAAATGTTATTGAAAAAAAGTAAGGACAAAAGGTTATATTTGTCTATCTTTAGTAACTGAAACAACGGATAGATAGTTTATTGAAAAAGGCCGTTAACCGCACGAGGTGATTTGGTGCTGTTCGGATGTCGAGTCGATAGGTACGACCTTAACTTTGAAAAACATGTCACTGAATATTAATACAATTACCCACTCAACTTACGCGAACGTCTTCAATTTCATATTTTCCTGTATATGATTTTTATATAGTTTTATTGTTTTCTTTATATACAACAAAAATAAGGTGGCAAATAAGCGTACGGCCCGCTTGATAGTAAGCGGATACCGTAGCTTATGGACGCTTGTCACACCATAAATATCACAAGCGCCTTGCCGACCTTGAACCCCCTTCCTCAAGGAGCTCGGAGACCCTAATCAGCGCAAGAACACAACATAAAGTTATTTGTCGTTTGTAGGGTGGATATATTACAACAGTAGAGCTGCCCCAAATAATGAGCAATATCTAAAGAAATTTCCCATTTCATGTATAATAATGGTGTATCTGAAAAATATGATAACTCGCTAATAACTAAATTTTAATTAGTTCTCAGTGCAATACTGTTAATTCATTATCGCCTTATTTTAATCCTCATGTCTTAATTAGTTTTTAGTTCATAGAGACAAATACACATTAATAACACGTTTACTTTCAAGGCATATCTCATATGGATATGAAACAAACAAATAACGGATATAACTACACAAGTTCATATAATAAACTCAAGAGAAAAGCATTCAAACTAGAGACCACTCATGGCCATACTTGATGTATTGGCCACATGCTAAGGACCAAATATAATATGTACAAACACAAAATGGGATGTTAGGGTTTCTAGTAACATCTTTAGACTAGAGACACCCTAGCAAACCTCAACTGCACGTGGGTACACCCTGCTAAATATCCAACAAAGAAATGACATGGAACAATGATAATAAGACGGTAGGGAAAGAGATGTAAGACCCGACAATGTTACGGCCATACTTTTGTCATGGTATAGTGGTTTAGATTTAGGATACAAAGGTATACTACACTAAAAAGATGATTAATGGTAAAAAATATGACATTCATTAGCAAAATTAAGACCTAAAATATAAGTTATAATGCCGCAAAAATGCTAATATTAGTTATCAGTAAACACGTTTAAATAATACATGATAAGTATTCATAGCTGAAAGAGAATTATCATAACGATATAATACGGATACACGTCCATCTTGTTCTCATTTTAGTATCGAGAAAACTAGACTGATAAAAGTATTCTATAAAAATATCCGGATGATAAACTTTATTTACGCTTCGTTTCACATCCTATCCGTAGTGTGTCTGAGGCAAAATAGATTAATAACGTTATTGTTTCTCAGAGTCATCAATCTTTCACCCATTAGGGTGATTAGATAAAATGCTTTTATTGAATAAATCGATATCTTCGACGCCCACTCGATAGTTTTTATCGATTTATGGTTTTGTTAATCCAATATATTATATCTTAAAAATAATTGTTTTTTGATAAACTATAAATACATCGGGTTTTCAATAGTTTTAATGGAAAGTTTGTTTTATATAACTAGTCATAAAGTAACTTTATAAAAATACTTTATCAGTCTTGTCTCGGTAGAGAACAGGACATACAAAAAACAGCACGATATAAAAACCAATTACCAGTAGTAAAGTGAGTAATAAAATGAAAAAGAAAGTAAATTTCGCGATATCTCTGCGGCCGATACAGAACATATCCAAAGCATTTTAAAATCCTCAGAGTCAGAAATAAGTCACTTTATTTGCATATGATCTGTATCGAAACTACGTTGTAGATGTTAAAACCTACAAAGGAAATGATTACGACCCCAAAGTGGAGAGATTTTATACAAAGGTTTGTGAATAATCTGTTTTAAGAGACAAATTCCCAGCCGGCGTGTTTCCTCCCTCCTACAGTATCGGGTCTTTCAAACGAGGCTGGAAGAGGCTGACGTGACAGTGACGACTGCCGGTAGTTTGGTTTGGTCACCGCTGTTTCTGTACTGTTCCGTACTTCCATCAGATACTTTGTGCAGACATTTTGCCGAGCTTACTATTAAAAAAAAAAAGTCTATCTTATACTATGGATACTTCTAGAGTTAAGGGATATACATTTTTAAATGAGCACGTATTTAAATTCTTTGAAATGTTTTGTTCATAAATAATTTTCTACTTGTATAACTTCCATCCTTCTTCACAATCTATCTTTACCACACTCATCTTTTACTTCTCAATTTCTCCGACACTGGTTCTACTTTCATGCTTTCTTTGATATAATAATTCCTAATCTTCCTTTTCGCATCTTCATATCTCTGCCACAAGTATTCTTCTTTCATTCGTCTTATTCGTTGCTCGGCATTTAGATCCTTTTAAAAAAATATACTCCACACTATAATTGGATATTCATATCATCGCTTCCATAATCGGTCTCGATAAATGAACCGTCCTATTAATTCAGTTTTGTTAGATAGAACGCGTCAGAATCGATCATTTTGGACGTTAACTGTTCCCGGCTTTGATGTTTTGTTATCGATATTAATTGGTGAGTTCTACTTTTTTTATTCAACTGGCAACATCGGCCATCGTTTTTTTTATGGTTTTTTAATTCAGTTGAAATGTGATATAGGTTCATTAGTTTCTATCGTTCATTTTATATTAATTTTATGCATTTACAAATATAGTCATTTTTCTATTCTATGAGTTAATTAAATATTCATGGTAATATTATTTTCATGTGTAGGTATTAATGAGTATAAACACATTATGAAAAAATTGGAATATATACTATCCTACATACATTGGTGGTATAGGACACGACATTTGTGTTCGACTGGATCTTGTTCAACTTACACCAGGTTAACACCCTCCATATTGGCACGCTTATGCGGTTATTACATTGCAGGTCTATCGCAACCGATTTTTGGTGCGGGGGACATGGCCGCAGAATCGAGCCAATATCGACGCACGATCATTCAACATGCTCCCCGCACCGAAAATCGGCTGCGATAGATCGTGCAATGATATATCTGTTTATATCAGTAATCAAGCAGGGTAGTAGGGCACTCTTTTCGTTCGTTGCTTTTCGGGATCAATCCATCACGCCTGTATCCCTGAAGGGTTAGGCAGAGGTGTATTAATTTACACCCACAGTTCGCTGGGTTTGTTTTTAAGGCCCATGCAATAGGGGGCGAGCATATAGCATAAAACATAAAATCCACTTTTTTAAATACTAAATTAATGGGACTCGAACTATCGGCCACTAGTACTGTAGATACAACAGTGTGTACAAGTCTGGGCGTCACACCTCTAGGCCAATTTGACGACGACCATAGTCATAAAAATCAGGACAAACCGTGTATAATGTAGTTCTATTTCATTCTATCGCAGGCTTAATCGTATAGATGTATGGGTTTGTCTCTTTTTCTTTTCATCGCGTTTCAAACCATAAAGGTATTAAAGAAATTTTCACTTTAAAAAATTCAAAAAACATTTCGAATTTTTTTGTTAATTTTGTTTTAAATAATTAATGCTAGTTCGGTAAGAAAGTTACCGTGAATAAGCCATACGTTATATTGGCTGGTAACATAAATTATACGCTAATAAAAACGCTAGCGTATATAATAAATACTTACGTATTATGCAATACAAAGTATAAACTTGTTTACCGTACGCAAACCTGTCGTCAATTATCTTTAATTTGATTTTAGGTATGCAAATCAAACGAATTTTTTTTTTATTTGATTGCCACATATAATATGTACGTGTCGAAACCTACGTAACGTGTTTTAATTCTATCTACGACACATTAAAATAAAAGAAAAAGTATAACCCGACTACGGAAATGAAATTGTTTTTCTGTTGCTTGGTACATTTTATGATTGATAACTCATTCAACAAAATCGGATGAGTAGTATAGGAGTTACGTTGAAACATACTATTGTGAATAAAAGACGTCCACAATATTTTAATGTGTGCTAAATTAATAGCGCTTGTTTTATTCTTGTTTCTTACAAAGTTACAGTAGTTCGTAGTAACAATGTGGTTTCTTAATAACGTTCTTGACTGTAGTTTGCTTGTAGATTCGCTGCTTGCTGTTGCTGGTGTTGTGGTGTTTCTCGAACTGATCGCAGTACTGCTTTTTTTTTTTTTTTTTTTTTTTTTGTCTGACCTTGCTGTTATCCTTAGGGGCCCTATCCGAAAACAGAGCCGCTGCGGCTTTTACAACTTTACCGGGCTTGGGGGCGAGCGCTTAAGGCACTCAGCCGCGTAAGCGTGGGCAACCAGCGCGCAAGGGTGCCAAAGTGGCCGGACCTCGGCTTGGGCTGTTGCCGCGATTGCAATGAAGTTGCGATCTGTCTAATACCCTATCCGTACCGTATAATAACATATACAGATATACATGTTCCTTCCTCCTGGGAGGAAGGAAGGAACATGTGTACGTGTATTTAGTAATCTGAAATATGTTCTACACTAAGTAGTGAAAAAAAAAGGTTCCTTACGAACCTATGTACCTGTGAGGTGTGCACGTATGTACATATGTGTGTACGTGATGTTTGTATGCGGGTAGCTAAGTGTTGCACCTGAAGTGTCACTTGTATCGCGCGGGCGGCTGCCAGACTCAAGGGTTTCACCCCGAGGAACGGACCTAGGCTTGAGTTGCCGCGGGAGAGGGAGGTCGCGGCGGTGGGTGTGCGGGAGCGAAATTAGCCGCCCGTCCCCTGCGGAGGGAACGGTGGTTACGCGGGCGTGGGCGAAAACACGCTCTGTTTAGAGAGACGGTTGAGTAATATGCGATTTGTTTCTCGATTTCGTCATCGGGATCGGTAAAGATGTTACGCGGTCGACGCTGTAAGCGGGTGGCGTTTGGGACTGGAACGTAATTCGCGGCGGCTTGGATCAAGGGATTCGCGTGATTTGACGCGGTGTCAAAGTAAGATCGTGAGAGGTATTTGATGTAAGACTCGATCGAGGGGAGTTTCATATCTCTATGAAGGTCTACCTGACGAACGAACCAGGGGGCGTTATTGATTTTACGTAGTACTCGAGTTTGAAGGACTTGGAATTTGTGTATGTTTAATTTTGACATATGTGCGAATGCGGCGCAGCTATATGTCATAATCGGACGTATGCACATTTTGTAGAGAGTAAGCTTATGTCTCAGGGACATTTTGCTTATGATCAGGGGCTGTAATCGACTTATGGCCATTTCGGCTGTTTTACACACGGCACGGACATGAGAATCAAAGGTAAGTTTTCTATCGAAGGTCACACCGAGATATTTAGTCTTGGTGGCCCAGGGGATATTGTCTTTGAAGAGTTTGAGAGTTTTGACACTCTCAGGGTGCACTTTTCGACTAGGATCAAAGATAATCGCGGCGCTCTTCGAGGGGTTGACGGCTATGCGCCATTTGGTGTACCATTTACCGAGAGTGGTGACTGCGCGTTGGACTCTGTGTCTGAGCCTAATTCTGTTCCTATTCGACGCGCAGATGACTGTGTCGTCAGCGTATAGACCTACCTGGACCCTAGGAGGACGAGGTAGGTCACTGACATACAGATTGAAGAGACAAGGCGCCAGAATGGAGCCTTGCAGGACGCCCGAGCGTATGGGGTGGGCTGTGGAGAGTACACTTTCCGCTCGGTAGCGGAAGGTGCGGTCGGTGAGGTAGTCGCGGATAATGTGAACTAACCTATCTGGGACTTGTAACTGGTGTAGCTTGTGGACTAGTCCGGCGTGCCAGACCTTGTCGAAGGCCTTGGCGACGTCGAAGAAGACTGCGAGCGTACGGTATGGAGGATCTTTCGCGAAGTTAGTCGCTATGTGCTCCGTGAGGCGTTGCACCTGGTGCGTACACGAGTGTCGAGCGCGGAACCCGAACTGTTCCGGTGGATATAGATTTTTCTTGTCTATCACGGTTTTGAGACGGTTCAGAAGGAGCCGCTCGTAGATTTTACCTAAGGTATTCAAGAGACTGATCGGGCGATAGCTGTCGGGAAGCGATGCTTTTTTGCCGGGTTTATGTATCCCTATGACTATGGCCGTTTTCCAGGCGGCTGGGAAATGGCAGTGGGCGATGTTTACATTGAATATGCAAACCAAGAGTGCTATGAGGTGATCAGGAAGAAGTTTGAGTACTTCGTTCCGGATCCCGTCAGGACCGGGAGATTTTTTGAGCTTAAGGCCCTTAATGACGGAACAGACTTCGTCAGATGTGACCGTAGTTAGGGTATCCGCGGGTGGGACCGAACTGAGTTCCTGTACCGAGGATTCGATTGTGTTGACATATACGGCGTCTATGTTGTCGCAGTTTGGAGAGCACTGGCTCTCCAAGCTTGCGGCAAGACACTCCGCTTTGTCTTCGCTATCGAACGCGAGTGGGAGGCCCGGGCCTCTTACGAGGGGTGGTAGTTGGGAGGAGTGTTCTATTTTTAAAGATCTGGCTAACTTCCAGTATGTGAGATGGGACGGTCTGAGACCCTCTACGAGGTTGTCCCAGCTGTGACCTCTGTATTCAGTGATGCGAGCTTTAAACTCTCTTTGTAATGCGCGTAAGCGTGCGCAGTTTTCCCTGGACGGGAATGAGTCGTGAGCGCGTGTCGCGGCGTTCTTTTCCGTCTTTAACGCTCACAGGTCGGCTGGGAGTATAAAGCGGCGATCGCTCACCGTTTTGACCTCTCTCGAGGCCTCTCTGATGCTGACCTGGAGGTGGTCAACGAGGGAATCGATCGCTAAGTCGGCGTCTGCGGCCGACTGCAGTACGTCAGGGACCCTATCTAGGCTGTCCGAGGACGGCCTGTCCGCGAGTAAATGCTTGAGTTTCGCGTAGTCAACCACCTGGACAGACGGAGGACTATGGTCGGAGGGATGTCCTAGTCGGAGGATGACCGGGCGGTGATCAGAGTCGAGTTCGTGTACGACTTCTAAAAGTTGTAACCGAAGCTCGATACCTTTCAATAGAGCCACATCAAGGACTGTCGGACGACAGTGATCTTGAAAGTGGGTGGGTTCGGAGGGAGCTAACACGTCAAAGTTCATGTCATTGCATAACTGATCGAGTATACTCCCGTTACGGGAGTCTCTCGAACTGTTAAAGCAAGTGTGACCGCTGTTGAGATCGCCTGCTATGATTACGGAGGGACCGAGTGAAAAGAGTGCCTCCAGATCGGACCGGAGGAGTCTTTTCGATGGTGATAGATATGCGGATACGATTATGATTGACGGGTGGTCAGTCATACCTAGTCTACATATAGAAACTTCCAAATTGGTAAGTTCGGGAGGGTCAATTCGCATACAGTATAGTGAACGTTTGTAGTAAATGAGAGTGCCGCCTCCTTGGGTAACACGGTCATTTCTAATAATGTTATAGTTAGCGACCTTAGGGTTGCACCTACTAGGTTTTAGAAGTGTTTCTTGTACGAGAAACACATCTAACTGACGCTCAACTAGGAAGTTAGCCACGAGATCACGCTGAGAAGCAAGGTTCCTAGCGTTAAAGAAGGCAATGTTAATTCCTTTCGGTTTTAACTTATCCATTGGAAGGCTTTCGGTTTGCGGCATCGAGGTCTAGACGGTGTATCGTCTCCGATAGCCGGGGGAATTTCCACACGGTCATTATGCAACCGTGTTCGTTGAGATAGTCGACGTATGCGCCGACTTCCGTGACGCTGTGCTCTCGGAGCAACAGGGCAATAAGGACAACGTCCGATGGAGGAGGAGAACCGCGTGGAGCGGAGGTTTGAGCAGCCATAAGAGGCTGTGGTTTAGGGGCCAATTCCAAGTCCATAAGGGGCTGGGGATTGTGGCGAGCGGGGGCCCACGGGGCCCGAGGGCCCAGTATGGGCTGCGGGGGCACACTAGGTGCGGGGACAATGGCCGCAGGAGCGCGGGCGGCGTTCGGGAGGTTAGGAAAAGCCTCCATTGACAGCAGGGGCTGTGGTTGGGGGCGAGGGGCATGGTCGACGGGGGCGTGATGTGCCCTCTAATGGGCGGGTGGCCTCATCCGTCGGGGGCGCGTTGCGCGCGGGGCTTTTGGGCACCCGCGATAGTTCGCGGGGTGCCCTGCTTGACCGCAAAGTACGCAGCTCGGCTCACCGGGTGAGTCGCGCGTGCGGGGACACTCCCTAGTGGAGTGATTCTCGGGGCACTTGACGCACCTTGGAGTGAGATGACAGTGGCGGGAGGAGTGCCCGTACAATTGGCAGTTGTGACACTGCGTCGGGATTCTATTTTTGTATGGGTTTTCTACCGTGATGCCTGAGAGGCCGCACACAGTAGCTATGTTATAGATAGCTTTACCCTCGGGGGTTTTATCTAGAATAACCACTATCATAGGGAATGGTTTTCTGTCTGGGCCGTACATCCGGTGTACTTCGTGCACCGGATAGTTTTGGGAGCGGAGGGATTCGAGTACTTCCTCAGGGGGGATCTCGAAGGGGATTCTACGGATTACGACGCGGAGTTTCCGGTCTTCGTTTAGTGTGTACGTTTAGTACGCTAGTTTTTTCTCCGTGAGGAGCCTAGTGAGGTCTCGGTGGGCGTCCGACGTGCTCACCGAGACTTGTATGCCCGTGGCGATGCTACGGGCTTTCGTGTAGGGGATTTTTGAGAGTCTAATATTTGACTCTAACTTTGTCCAGGCGGCTTTGTCCTGGACAATAACGGGCGGGGGGCGGGCTTTCCTCCCGGGAGGGCCTGCCGCGGGCGCGGGCGCGGGCGCGGGGCGCGTGGGAGACGTGGGAATGGGGGTGCGCGTGTCGAGATCCGGTCTCGGTGCTTTTGGGGCCCTGTCTTCGTCGCTGTTAGCGGCGCGTTTCGTTTTTCTAGATACGACGGTGGTAAAACCGTCGTCATCGTTGGCAGCGGGCCGGATGTTGGGGATTGTTTGATCCATCTGATTCGGATCAGTGGATACGGGAGACTCTACAGGGAGAGCTGCGAAGGAGTTATGCACGGGAAGTGCTTTGCCTGCAGGCGTATCGGAGCGCCTTCCGCGGGGAATAGAGTTTCGCGAGTTAGAGCGGGAGGGGCGGCGCACACCATGGCCTTTGGACAGAATGTCTTCAGGTGTAGGCACGGCGGGGTTTAAGTATGGCGCGGCGACGATGGGTGCAGCGGCGGTGGGAACGTTGGCGGTGGGCGCGTTGGCGGATATGGACGCGACGGCGGATGTAGACGCGACGACGGCAGAGGTAGACGCGACGGCGGCGGGTTCGGAGTCGACTAGCTCGTATGTCGCACCGGGAGTTACTTTGAGTGTGGCTGTGTACTCGGCGTACAAGTCAGGGACTCGGAGCTTCATAAAGTTGAAGACCTTATGAAGCTCATATTCGTGCACTGTTATTTCTTTTGCCATCCCGCTGGCGGTTGGGGGGGCGGGGGAGTGAATTTAAGAAACCTCCCTGCCTGGAGGGCAGGGGGGTACGTCAAATGAGTTTAACGGGCTCCTCGAGCCCGGAGCAATGAGACCTGTGTGTCACGGTGTAATGACGCACAGGAAAGGACCTATCGTTTCCCTAGGGGAGTCCCTAGCAGTCTCGTGGCAGAGGACGCAGACCGGTAAAACCGCGGCTCCGCCCAAACAACCACGAGGATGGAATGGTAAGGATAGGAAGGGTTGGGTAGGAGACACCTGGGGCTTAACTATGCAAAAAGGCAAAGGCTAAGATTCCCAGGCCCATCCGAGTTATCGTTTACCTCAGAAGGAGGTAACCGGAGAGCGCTCGGGTCACGCCCCGTTCGTCTTCGTTAACACCGCTAGGTATCCGACGAACGACCACTAACGTGGATTTGCGTGTCTTTGAAACAAGATTTGCGCTGAAAAGCGCGTTTGTTGTCGTACTAAGAAGTACGGTTTTTCGTGTACACCGAAGTGCTACACGAAATGCGCGAGCGAGACGGCGCTATGCGCGCAACGAGTACCCAGATATTCGCTACACAACAATAACACCGTCTTCGCTATAAACCGCGGTATGTAAAGGCTTAAAAGACTAGCTTTAAGCCGTGTACTTTGAACCGGCAGGCCTAGGACCGGGTCCGTGGATCAAAGCAAACAAGTCTCAACTAGTCTAAGCAGAGCGCGAAGTTCAATGAAATAGCTTAAAAAACTAGCTTTAGATTGTGTACTCTGAATCGGCAGGCCTAGGACCGGGTCCGTGGATCAGAGTAAACACTCGTAAACTAGTTCAAGCAGTAATGAAATAAATTACGAGAGCGATCGAGAGTGCTAACGGACACGTCCGTTCACACCAACGGTCGAAAATCACCCGCCTCAGTCGCAGTACTGCCGCCCTCTCCGCTATATTTATCCTCGCCCTTTGCCTCGCAACGGGTAGTGCGATGGATTCCGTGCGGGGCGTCGCTCAGCCAATGAGCGCGCACGCCCTGTGTGCGCGCTCTCGGCAGTACCATGAGTCACCATGCCAGATGTTCCGAGTCTGGCATGGTTCATCCTTACAACTAGTGAAATTTATACATTTAAACTTACAACTAGCTATATTCTTATTCTAATCGTTTTAAAATACACATATTCACACATATTCAGTTCATATTATTATATCTATTCCTAACACGTATTATTTCATTTACTTGTTCATTCTATACTATTAGACTATCGTTATTCGCTCGCCCCGCTCGCTGTCCGCAACACATACGTAAACACGAAAATACATAAACTGCTAAAAACATGATCTTTACTTTTGTCTTTGCCGTAGTCGGGATATTTCTGTAATTAGTAGTAAATAAAAAACAAATTACAATGAATTAAAACTAAAAAAAAATATGCGATACTGAAATAAAATGATTGCGTATTATTGTATCGTTTTATTACCTACGATGTACCATGTTATACCAAGTAGAACGCTTAAAACAATTTTTGTCTTATTCAATTAAACATATATTTTAACTCTAAAACATTAAATTATCTATGACAAAAGTAACTTAAATGTTTAGAAATATTCGAGCAAAATTAGATTTTTTATTGTATCGTTCTTACACTTAAGTGTTATAAGCCTAATATAATATTCTCTAAATAAGTGTTACAGTAAAATAATAATAATAATACCACCCTGTAAATGTTCCACTAATGTGCAAAGGTCTCTTCCCGACAAAAGGTACTGGCATAATCCACAGTTCTATATTTTCCCGCATAAGATGCGGTACTGCAATGGTACTGCAATGCGATGGTACTGCAAGAATAATATGTGATTTATTAATTTAACTGTTTTCAACATCGATGTTAACAAGAGTTTACAAGATCCTGTCTAGTATTGTCTATCGATATGAACCAATTTAATGCTATCGGTTACCGCAAGGAAACCCATAACTTAGGTAAACCGAACGCGCAGCTGCGCAAGTGGTCGCTGCAATGTCGGCGCGCGCTCCTACGCTCGAAGATTTAAGGCCGTAGCACACTCAGAGCCTTTTTTCATAATCTTGTAAAAACTGAGAAGATACAAGAGATATTGGTACACATTTTTTTCTACAACTAAGATAGCAAACAAGCGTAAGAATTAGCGGTTGCCGTAATCTAGGGTCGCGTTTAGCACCAGAGATAGGAATCACTAGCGCATTGCCAAGCCCAAGGAGTTCTGGAATCCCTACTTACCGCAGAAACACAACACAAGATTAATTCGCTGAGTTCTTTGATAGGGTCTTCATCCTACACTACTTGCACCAGTTGGGCTGCCCCAAATGAAGATAAAACTTCAAAGAAATTTATCTGCGTAACCCTTTTTATTGGAACGAAACAAACAAAATAGTATCAATATTATGTAATAGAATATTTGAAATATTGTTTAATAAATATTCATAGTTGTGTTAAATATGTATATGAGTCGTATAGAGGTAAAAGCAGCAATATCTTTTTCAATAAAAACCATACTATCCTTTTTTCCTTTTGTTTAAAGGTGGCGACATTTTTTTATTCATTGCTCGTAAAAATTACTATTTTCAATAAGTAACAAATATAGATGAATAAGGCTGTAATAATAAACATTTAATTCCATACATACATACATGCCATGTTAAACTGTATTTTGATTTAAATTGTTTGCAAAGTACTGTGGTCAATAATATATTATTATTTCTATTAATACTGCTTAATTCTTGAATAAATCCTTAAAATCCATAAAAAAGAGTAATTTTAATACTGAGAATAAATAATGAAAAAATTGTATGTTGCTTCTGTTGGTTCTAATAATAAAATAATATCTGGGTGACCAAGCTGCGTTCGGTGTCTTACAAAAAAAAAAACACCTACCTAGGTAAACATGGAATGTAAAACATTACCTAAATACAAAGTTACATCCAAATCATTGGAACCGTTTCCCAGAAACCAATTACTTAAATAAATACACAATAATTGTTCATTAATATTATTAGATTAACTTAAATAACTGTAAATTGTTTGATAGTTTTATATAATAAAACTGGACAACGATTATGTATCTTTCGGACCTAACGTTTAGTTGTTTATTTTATGCGCCTGCGTCTCGGGAGGGCGTGACCGCTCACGAGATTCCCTCGAGCGGTCCTAGATGCTACTTACATAGATACAGATAACCCTAATTTTACATTCAACTCACTCGTACATTACAGGATTAGAACTTAAACTATTCTGAATACATTGACTTCACATCTTTATATTTATTGCAAATATTAGCGTACATGTATATAAACATGGGTATGTCATGAGGAGAGATGGCTAACTTCACGACCTCCTTCTCTCGCGGCAACTTAAGCCTAGGTCCGTTCCTCGGGGTGAAACCCTTGAGTCTGGCAGCCGCCCGCGCGGTACAGGTGACACTACACTTGTAATCACTTAGCTACCCACACACATCGTTACACACAATATGTACATACATACGTGCATACCACTTAGGTACATAGGTTTTTTAACACTAGTTGGTGTAGACCATATTTCAGTTCTTCCTTCCTCACAGGAGGCAGGGACATGTATATAATATGTATATGTTAGTTTACGGATAGAAAATTAGTCAGTTCGCGATCTAATTACAATCGCGGTAACAGCCCAAGCCGAGGGCCGGCCACTTTGGCACCCTTGCACGCATGTTGCCCACGCTTTCGCGGCTGAGTGCATTAAGCGCCCGCCCCCAAGCCCGTTAAAGCTGTAAAAGCCATTAGCGGCTCTATTTTCGGATAGGGCCCCTAAGGCTAACAGTAAGGTCTGTTCTAAAAAACTAAAAAATAATAATGAGGAGAGATGAAAGTCATTTATCTAGAAGAATGTTAAGTATGAAGGTGGATGGATATAAGATTAGAGGAAGACCGAAGAGGATGAATGGATTGTGTGAAGAATGATATTCGTATAAAAGGTGTGAATACTTAGAAGATATTTGTCACAGTGGAAGAAGAAAACATGTTGTGCCGACCCTACTTAAATACAATATACATACACACACACTATAAACTATACACTTTAATACAATATGAGCCCCCGCGAATCACTAAAGAACAAGTTCCAGGAATTTAGTATTTTAACTTTGCCCTCCCAATACATTTTTGATAACTTAATGTATGTCCGTAAAAACTTAGACAAGCTGGAATTTGTCAAAGATCAGCACAATGTAAATACTAGAAATAAAGATAAATTAGTCGTACCGTGTTTTAGACTTAGTAAGACTAATAAAAGTTTTTTAGGTAATAGTGTTAGGTTCTATAACAAGATCCCGGAGTACATTATTGATTTACCTGACAACAAGTTCAAGGACCATATCAAGCGGGTTTTACTGTGAAAAGGTTATTATAGGGTGGATCATTATGTGAATGATAGTGATGTCTGGAAGTGACTCCCTCTCTGTGCATCCACTAATATATTATTATTGTACCTGTTATATTTGTAACATTTGTACAGTTAACAAAAAAAAAAGAGATAAACCCGATCGAGTTTCTTACCGGTTCTTCTCGATGTCTGGGATATTTTCCGAACCGGCAGTAATGTTTTGACATTCATAAGTGCCTTTTTAGGGCCTAAATTGAATAAAGATTATTTTGTTTTTGTTTTTTTTTTTTGATTTTGATAGGATGCGGGGTTAGGAGAATTAGCTATTTTTGCCAACCTATGATAAATGTATAATGCTGATATTTTTTTTATTTATATTTTTTCATTTCTATGTTAATAAATGTGTAGTGATGTCTGTACAAGTAATATTTTTCCAAATTTTCAGATGTACATAGATACTATTAAAATACACTGATCACGAATATGCCTTTAAATTTTTTGTGTCTGTCTGTTTGTTTGTGTGTCCGATTCAACTCAAAAACGGTTCGACCTATTTCTATGAAATTTTGTACACAGGAAGCGTATTCCATTGGTCAATTAATATACTATAACAATTTTCAATAATACTTTTAGAAATAGTAAATAAAATAAAATAAAAAACAAAAAAATTCTTAACACATTTTGAAATATAAGTAATTCCATAATTGATGCGCTATAAGAATTTCTAATAATTATTACTTTTAGAAATTGCAAAAAGAAGGAATTTCAAAAATCTTAATTTTCATCAATTCTCAACTAATTTTGTGGATGAGAAGCATACGTCATTCATTGATTGAATGATTATAAGAATCGATAATGATAAATTGAGAAATCGTAAAAAAAAAAGTTCTAAACCGATTTTCATGAAATTTTGTACACCAACTTCAATGATTCTGAGTAGTCCCTTGATATATCTTCGAAGTCAAATATCCAGTCAATGAAATTATAACGGGACCACTTTTGAGTTATCCTCATTCCAGGAAAAAAAGAATCATCAAAAATCGATAAATAAGTTATGGCTAAACATCCATAAAAAAAAATGCAATCGAATTGCAAAATACTCCTTTTTTAATCAGTTAAAAATAAAATTATGGTATTTAAATAACTCCTACGTAGTAACAAATGCATGCGGAGCCGCGAGCATACCGCTAGTATTTTTATAGTATTTATTCACGAATCTAGTCTTTATTATTTAGGTAATATATTTTTCTAAGTTGAGTTTATTTCACCTATATCGATCTACACTATCAGTTGCATTAAGTTAGTTGCCGAATCTATTTGAATAATTCAGAGCCGAAATGACAAACGAACGATGCGATTCAGTGGAATTGGTCCAATCAACGAGAAACGGAGGAAGCAATATCAGTTTGAACACAAAGAGTGCTTGTTACCTTTTTTACACAAACGTTACGAATGTAAAAACACCTCCATCGTGTAAAATTTGCTTTATTGGGATCAAATGTGTTTCGAGTTCAACGTTTGTTTACATTACATACATGGCGTTGTTTCGTGAGAGAATTGCTTTCATGTGAAATTGGTTACTTTATATCGCGTGTGCTTAATTGTATAGGGTTTACACCATTATTACTCTATTGTAGTTACATTACTTTTATAATTTGAGCATATATTGTCATAATAGAATTATCTGTATAATTAATAAAATTGAAGTATGTGTTCGTAATGTCAAAATAACAGCTTTTTACTAAATGCATATGAAAGTATATACGGCACTAATAACAAAAAGCTAATACAATTAATCAAATTGAAGTTTCTGTTTGTAATGTCAAAATAACAGCTTTTTGCCAAATGCTTATGAAAGTATATACGATACCTATAACAAAAAGCAATTTTTTTATTATTTTTGTCTGCTGTGTGTTTGTTCTAAGTAATCTCCGTAACGGTTGGGCCGATTTTGACGGGATTTTCACTGGCAGATAACAGCACAACTTTAACTCTCCTCCATCAGTTGTCATCTCAGTGCTCACACAAGTTTTCACATAATCTATCTATACTTTCTTCGGAATAGCCTTTGCCCTGAAGTCCTATTAAAAAAAAAAGCTTTGATGACTATGACTATAACTGCAATACTCAAATATCTAATTAGTTTTAAATAAGAACTCATAATTGTTGAACTATTCATAACGTAGATTTGCATTGCTTTCATTATAATGAATATAGGGTAATTTGCTTGTAACATAAAATTTGATATGTGTATAAATATTGTTGTGTTCAGAATTAGAATCAGAATTGTTGTAAACGACTATTCTCAAACGGTTTCACATCACCTTTGTAACATCAAATAAATGAGTCGTACAACATAGCACAAAAGTCGTAATTGGCATTGACCGGTCATTCGGACACGGAAACTCATCAAATGGATTGTAATAACGTATCATTTTCAATATAATTTTCACTTAAATTGTTGAATTATACACGTCGGTTTGAATGCGTTTCAATATAATGTTATGGCCGTGGGCGACACAACGTGGCTCGGAGTCAGTTCTGTGTGGCGATGAACAAATTTATTTATTAACATCGACGACTTGTTGCCGACTGTTTAGATATACGGACTGTCATTTAGAGATTTGGCTTACTAAAAAATATAAAGCTATTACTATCATGTACTATTCAATTTATGAATGTTTGGATTACGGAAATAATTAATAAAACTATAGCGGTCATCCAATGGTCGAAATACGACCAGCGACTTTTTAATCATAGTCTATTTTCTGTTTGACATTTGCAGTATGAACCTAAACAATAAATATTATATTACTTGTTGTCACTTTTCATTGAGTGATAATGTAAATATTTTGGGGGGTCTAAGTTCAATGGCAACGATCGGTTTAGGATTCGCAGTATTAATTTATTTAATTTAATATATTAGTAACAGATAATATATGTAGATACATTTTAGATTTCTGCACTCTTTCTCCATATAAACTTTAACCATGCCAAATCTCACAGTCTTCCGTGGACGCAATACGCTTAAAAACGGGTAGAAAGTTTTCGCTTCACGTATTAATGTAATGTTTGGTACATTTCTATCACGTGTCGCTAAACGTCTAATTTAATACGTACTGCATGATATATGAAAACCGATTGTTAAGGAGTAAATTCCGAAATGTTATTTCTCCATTAATTACTTCTTCCTAATTACTACGCTCAGTGAATTAATTATACGTGGGCCATTCCTAAAATTATTAGTGAAATGAAAAATAGTTATAATATGAATAAAGTTTATTTATAGCTTTCAAAATATTCCACTCCATACCCCACCATGCACTTATGCATTCGGGTGAACCAGCTTTCGAAACATTTGAAAAATGTATATAGCGGGTGGCCGAAAAATAACCGATGAAATTTTTCGACAGCCTCTTCTGCAGTGTTAAATTTTCACCCACGAAGTATTTTTTTACCTTGGGAAATAAAAAAGAAGATAAAATTGGGTTTTACGAAGGATGGGGTAACATTTGTACGCCCGAAGTATTTAAATAGTTCATTGTTACTAGTACCTGTGTGAGTTTGACGGTAAAACGCGTGGTCAACGTGTCGTGTTGTGTGCGGAACATTGCGAAAATGTATGGTGGCTACTTACGAGAAACTAGTAGGATAAGCGTATCAAACGCGAGCCGCTTGCAAATAGTCTCGTGGGAGAAAGGCCTAATAGTCTCATGGAGATCACCCGAAAACAGCAGCCACTCGTGGAGGTGGCGTCAAAGGATACCGTCACGTAGGACGGCGTGAACAAAGGCGGCTCATTATGGACGTCATGACTCATGACCCAGGGTGGCGCAATCTCTATTATCTTTGACTGGGTTGACCATGAGAAGTTTTTTTTGTGATGTGAACGGGCAAGAGTGTTCAGTCGATAGTAGGATCACCTGGTCAATAATTACATATTTTCCATAAAACTTCTTTTTTATTTTATCACGGTCTCAATTTGATCCTCATAAAGTAATTTTATATTATGTATCTAATCTCAAATTAATGGTCAAAATCGAACGTTTTAGTTATTTATGTACCTACTAGGCTATGTGTCATTATGTCAAAAAATTAGTATGAATGTATGACACATCTGTTAATGTTGTCCGATTTAAGAGAGACGGTTCCAAATTATTCAATTTTAAATGCGTCTAGCAAATCTACTTGAATGAGTGTGCTTATTAAAAATTATGTTATTAGCGCTTAACTCATGGAAATCAAATATTTAATGTTTACTTACTCGTTTTAAACAAACATAGCACCTACTATTTACCAAATAATTGGAAGCTCTTGTTGAAGAAGGCAAATAAGGGGACAACTATGGGGGCGTTACAATTTGGGATGACAGGTTTGTAGATCAGTGGGCGGATAATGTTCGTTGATATGTTACTAAACCTTGCGTTTGTAAATGGTGGAATGTTTCACAACTATTTTATTATATACTTACTTTTATTATATAAACAAGTTGTGCTTCACAGTTTCGCCCATGTTAAATTTATTTAACCATTCTACTGCACCACGCACCCGTCAACGCACTCGTGTAGCATATCCTTGTTCCTGTAATTGCCAAACTGCCTAACGTTGCTGCCTGCTTCGATTCGAATAATAGCGTAAGTCTATAACTTTCCTCGATCAATAAATATATCTCCTTACTGTATCTTGTTAGTTTTCTAGATTAATTTTTGTGGTTTAGTGATTATTCACAATTTGTACATAAATCTCTCTGTAAATCCAGTACAAATAATACTAACGTACATTTTTCTCACTGTTATATCTTTCACAATTTAAATATTTTTTTTGGGTTTTTAGTTATCACATATGTATTTAATTATTCTTTAAATCGAAACATGCATTGTTATATTTATAATACAGTTAGTAACTCTCATTGTTTACAACACAGTTTTTTCAATCTCTTAAAAAAGTTTATATGTACTTAACGAAGTGTGGTCAAGATTTGGTTAATGTATTTTCGAGTGCACGACTAATATTTTCACTAGTTTATATTTGTTTTAGACACTACCGGACAAGTGTATGTTTTTTTGTATAATTTAAAAATGAACAATACATAATTTTGTTAATGTACCAATACATAAAAAAATGTGATATGTTGGTTTTTATTGCCGATAGATGACGCTGTAATCGTACTATTAACTGTCATATAATTCTGGTTAATTTAAACGTTCAAAGTCTTTAGAATAAAGAAATAATGTAATAAATCAATAACATACATTTTTGAAAGTGCTTTGCTTTTGCTTGATAAGGGAATCACGCTATGACTGGAAACATCACGTAATATTATGTCGCGTCCATCCTCAAATGGTCACACTTGCATAGCGTGGGAGTGATTTCTTCGTATTCTTTTCAAAGTATTTAACTTTATGGCATTTAATTTGCAAGTTCCTTAACCGTTACCTCTTTTCGTCTCTAAGAATATATTAAATTTCATATCAACATAGCAATGTATACCGAATGTTTTAGTTTATAAGTTTATAACAAAATGGATTATACTCACCAGTTCCAAACATGGTTAAGTCGGTGTTGGCCGGTAGCAGAACCCTCCTACGCGGTTCCAAGTTTACGGTCACTTGGCTAGGAGCAAAGAACTGTTTGATTTATTATTTATGAGTTTAGTTAATAATGCACTTCGTCATAAAATATTTGGAAAGGTGGAAAAAAATATACATACATCGTAATTTTCCCACGAGCTAAGTGGACTATGACAAATGCTCTGTAGGCACTTTTTTTTAAAAACCATTAATAAGTTAGCGTGTATCCATAACTTCGTCTCGTGTTAAGTAACACTGAAAAAAGTGACAAATGTATAAATACTAAAAAAGTTAATTATTAAAAACGAAACAAAAAACCCAACTCCAACAAAAACACGAGTATAAAAAAATGTATTTTTGCTTTTTATTTGATTCTCAGACTCAGTATTTTAATATTAGCGTATTTCACACCCACAATTACGAGGAATCTAACGACACCTCGTATGCTAATATCTACGAAGACTTTCAGGCTACAGAGCGTGCCAAAGAAATAGATATACATACAATACTCTCGAAATACATAGTTCTCCTTTTTCGCAAGTCGGGTAAAATCTACTTCTATATATAAAGTGGTAAAGTTTGTTTGTTTGTAGGAAGTAATTCTCTGGAACTACTAACATTCCGAAAGATATTTCACTGATAGGAAGTTGCATTATCCCTGAGTAATAGGCTTATTACCTCATTACGGCGAACCCAAAAGGAAGATTATGATTTCAGCGGGCTATGTATGTATGCTCATCTGTTCATCATAATTTGACAAATGAGGTTTAGTCAGAAGCGTCTCGATCATCCAGTGATAGGCAATTGAACGTCACACTGAATTGAATATGCCGACTTTTGGATTACTTAAAAGCCTGTATTTAATTTTTTTTAATAGAAAACAAAAAACCTGTTTATAACGAAAAAACGATTGACTAAAAAATATTTTTGCAAATATTCAAAGGCAATAGAAGATTTCGATGCCAAAAAAATTTATAGAAACCTCACGTTAGATATTTATTTAATAGCTGACCCGTGCGAATATTTCGGACAGAATGTAAACAATTTTACAGCTGTCATATTAGTAAAACAGATAGCTAATAGATGACGCCTCCTCTATGTTAATTGAATATATTTTCGCTAAGCATGCCATCAACACATGATATTACTAATGAAAAAGTTTATTATCAGTATTTTAAATTAATAACGGGGAATATAAGCTTTAAGGGTTATGTTTGAATCATTAATTATTGCGAAGAATTAAGGGAGCAACATAGTTAGTAATGAATGATAAGAACCTACCTATTAAAAATATTTTCACAACCGTTTAAAAATGTTATTATTGAATGATAAATTATTACGCTATATTACTTTTATTTCCAGTGGTGGCGACGAGGTTTGTCTGTCAGTGCAAGAGTACTTAATAGCCACTTGTCTGCTGTGGTCTCGCATCGACGATCGCTGCCACATTTTCATTAAAAGCCTTTCTACATGCAATTTTCTGTTCTGTTCGAGTGCTCCTTTTAAACCATATTTGTGGAGTGCTACGATAATCGAGTTAAAATGTAAACTTTACATTTTTCCTGTTTAATTGTAAGGTATATTTAAATGTATATATTATTTGAAATCATAAATCCTCGTGGCGTTGGCTTTTCCTCCTATCATGTTAAGGTTTACAATGAGTCGATAGTTTGTAGTTTCGATCCCGGCATAAGACTGACACCAGTATCATATCCTGTATCTGGGTGACAAATGTTTTTATATTTATGTATATTGTATTCTAACCAATGCGCCTATTTCGTCACCGTAGCTTGGCTTTCTTTCTCATAAATGGCGGTGTGAAATTGACCAAAAACAAAAAAAATTAACTAGGCACACATATTTACTGATATTTAAAAAAGTTATTTCATCTGTTGTGCAGCCATATTTAAACAGGTGACTGGCAGAATTTCTTTACAGTGCTTCTATCGATCCGATTCTGCAAAGTATATTAGATTCTTGTGTCAGAATAAGATTTGCAATTGGTTTCGTCTGACGCACATCTTTATCTTGTAAAAGTAAAAAGTACTGTGTTAGTATAATTGAGTTAGTAATTGTTTGTATAATTAAATGAAGCATAGGCATAAAACTAACATCAAATTCATCGGCTCTAATATTTTCAGTTTTAGTACGTTCTATGTGTACATTTGATACGTTGACTCATTTAATTTACGTAGTGCGCATATAAAGCCTAAGCATATATTTGCTAATTTTCTGCACTAACGAGTTAAAAAAAGGTCTTTCAAATGGCGAACGACGTTATTAAGTTCTTGGTATTTGCTAATTTACAGTAGGGTACCAATTTTTATTTTCAATTACCAACTTTTAGTAAAATCTGTACTAAGATTATTAGGCCAGTGTCTACCATCCTTGATTTTCATTGTTACAACGTCCGCCATTGACTTTCACCTGTTTTAAATAATTCGTATGCACCAACACACATTAGTAAAAACACACGATACATTTAAATGGGACAACACGCAACGTTGTTAAAATACTTTAATGGGCCATTAACTAAACTGAACAGTCTTTTCGGCTTTGTGGTGTTTATAACATTTTCTCGCTCATTATATTTTAGTTATTTTTATAGTTCTATATCTTGAGGTACCTACCTAATTGGATATAAATTTGTAACAGGAAAACGAAGGTTGGGCGCCTCTGTCTGTCTGCTCTGGGTTATTTTATGTAGATAGATTTTCGTTGAAATAAAAAGACCAAAATCGAACTTTATACCAACGCGACGGATAAGTGAAAGGTTTTTGTAACAATTTTTTTGATTATTTTATTGATGTGATTTACATTATCCTATTTCTGTGCACATTATATTTTTTTTATTTTAAGTGTAGGATACGAGAAAATATAAATAATTCAATTAATTATTGTATGGCACGGCACCACTACTTATGTTTTTGGTTTTTTTAATGTTTTATTAAAAAAACCTCATATAATTTTATATTGTAAAAATTATTACACCAAGCATATTCGTAACTGTGAAGTCGATATATTGTTTATTTTTAAGATAGGTAATTTGAAAACGTTTGCTGAGTCGATGGTATTAGAAAAATAAAATCGTCTAGTAAGGAATTACTATTTATTTTGAAGATATGACAAATTATGTAAGAAATGTACTTTTGTTAAATTAATGTTTAATATACTTAAATATTTTCGCCACAGATATAATGTAAAGTAATGTGTCTGTGTATTTTTATTTGCGATGTATTTTTTTTTTTGTATCTATATACGAAATTCATGCACCTAACCCAAGAGTACATTTGGAATTACATGGATTACTACATCCACGTTTATACGGCCAATATTTTCTTTTTTGTAGCGTTTGCATTGTTATGAAATAGAGTACCTCTTTTGTCGTGTACGAACAACTGGCAATTTTAAATTTGGTCAGTTGCCCGTAACTTGGTATCCACTTTTCTAGCACGGAATAGCATTTCTAGTGTAACACATAATCTTTAAATATCATAAAATTCAACAGCTCACTCCTTGTCTGTCCGTTTATGAACTTTTTCACGAGAAAACAAGTACATAATTTGTTTAATTTACATGGTTTTTTATTCATAGCTTTGTTGTCCGGATAGGTTATAGGATATATTTTATTAGATAAAGTATCAAACAAAATACGCGGTGACGATAATGGTGAATTAGTTTTGAAAAAAGATGCCTTTGAGGCGCTCAAATGGCTTACGCTGTGTAATCCATAAGTGATATATAAATTAAATGTAGTACATTATTGTAGATTTTATAAAGATATACAAAAAAGTCAGCGATAGCAAATGTAGATATATTCTAATGATTACAGAAATAAGCATTTTTGACTATAAAACAGCCGGTGGTTGACCGCCGTGGGTGGGAGCAGGGCAGCACGATTCGCGACTCAATCGGGCATTCGGGCGGATTCGAGCGGAGCCGCGAGCACAGCTGGATCATTTAATATACCACAAGAAATGTAATGCGATAGCAGCAATAAATCACCTGGAACAACGTTTGAACATTGTGCTTACAATGTACTACATTAATTTGTATGTACCCAGCCTGGTTCATCATTATTCACAGTTAACGATTCGCCCTTTACTTTAATGATTTTAATGATAGCCTGTAATAATGCGTCGGACCGATCATCAGTTATCATTATGATATCACAGCGTGATACGATCTGATAAATCGTTCTTATTGAATATTACATTAATTGTACGAGCTTTATGATCGTTCGTTTCCGTTGCGTAAATTTAATTATTTTAATTCCTTTATTATTCAATCAAATGCTTTCGTTTTAGTATATAACATTACTGATGAAATTAAATGGAATTTAATTAATGTTAAGAATACGTTTATAGTATACTAATAGTGCTCCGCGGCTCCGCACACCTGTGTTACGCAGTAAATGCTTTCGCCTTGAAATTTTATTTTTGACAATTCATTTAAGCGTTCCAATTGAGGAATAATATAGCTATCCAGTGTACAAAATTTCATTAAAATTGGTTGAGAAAAAATAAAAATTTAATCTTTTGGATTTACTGTTAATCGATTTCTAAAAGTGTTGTTAATAATAATTATTATGACCATGTAATTATGAAATGACGTATGCTTTTCATACGAAAAATACCATTTAAATTGGTTGAGTTTATATTACGATTTCAGAAAGTATTAGTGAGTATTATTATAGCAATGACAAAGCTTCCCGAACAAAAAATTTCATAAAAACCGGTCAAGCCGTTTTTGAGTTAAATCGTTCAAACAAACAGTTAAAATGTTTTAATATAATATTCGTGGTCAGTGTTCCTTCAAATAGATATTTATTAGGAAGTATAAAAAAAAGTGACAGGCAAACAGTTCTTGTAATTAATTTTAATTTCGTGTATGAGAATGAAAATTATTGCGGTAGTGTTATATTATGTGGGTGTAATATGGATAGGTTTGAGGCTTTGTTGCGACATCCGAGTTGTTCCAAGCCTGTAATTTGTTTAACTGTTTCAACATTTTCACTAGAAACGATATTCTAAAGGCACTCTCTGAGATTAAAAAAAACATAGTTACTAGAGGGAAAGTATTTTCATAAAATTTAATTTTTCCTAACAATCGTGATTTTATAAAGTTGGGAATAGCGTGGAAAAGCGTAATAGCGTGGTTTTATAAATTATATTTTAACTAGCTGTACCCCGCGGTTTCACCCGCGTATAATTTAAAAGACACCCTAAAAAACTTTACAGTAGCCTATGTGTTTATCCTGGGCGTCAGCTACCTCCATACCAAATTTCATCAAAATTGGTCCATCCGATTGAGCGTGAAGAAGTCACAGACGTACAAGCACACGCACAAACTTTCGCCTTTATAATATTAGTAGGATACTTATTTATTTTTAAGAGATTGTCAACAGCAAGAAAGTAAGATAAAGTAATTGACAATTTACAGATAAGTAATTGACTTTTTTACAATAGTGATTGTATTATTGAATTACTAATTATAATCAACCACAACATGCGTCTAATTACGCGAGTTAAAATTAATTATTAGAATCTATCATAATACCCATATATTATGCCTCAAAGTTATTTTTCCTGACAACTCTTTATCTTCGTAAATTCTTCATCAAAATTAACGATTCAAACATCATTTTATAGCTAGTATTCTCCGCTATTGATGAAATATAGTTTAAAATTAATTACTTCGTTAAGAAATTATTAAAAACTTTTCATTATGAAATGTGCCATTTGTTGATGCTAATAAAAATATATTCAAGGCGCCATCTATTATCAATCTATTTAACCAACATGGCAGCTGTTGGTTAGATTGTGTATCATATTCTATGTACGAAATATTCGCACAGGTTTGTTAGTTAAAACACACAGAAAATAAAAACATTGAAAGCACATAAGTTCAAATATGTATAAAAAAACATGAACCAATATCTTTGTAAAGTTTTAATTTAATCATTAAGAGATATTTAATCATTGATAAATAAGTATCATTATAAGGAAAAACAAAAAAAGCAATCTTCTTTTTACTTCTTCTTCTTCTACTTATATATAAAAATAGGTGTCTTTATGTATGTTCCGTAAATACTCCGAAACGGTTGGAGCGACTTTGATGAACTTTTCAAACAATCTTCAAATTAGCTGAGCGGGTGATCCTGTTAAGTTTGGTAGCGAGTGGATCAATGTTCCCCATGGACTCCAGAACGGCACAGTAACGCGTGAGTTTGCCAGTTATTTTTAATTTTAATTTAATAGTTAACTCACAACAAAACATATTATAAAACAAAATTATTTATTTCTCATTAAGAAGAAGTAAGTATTATATAAAGTGTGTAATGTGTATGAAGTTAGATAACGTATTACTTACTTCCTAATGAAGTGCATTATGCACGGCCCATAGGCATTTTCTACAAAACGAAAATTTATCTATACGGAATGCATTAAACCAACCGCTTTGCATAAAATAGATAGCAAACGTTCTCTAACTGTGAAAGCAACATCATGAACAAAATGTTTATAGATTTGCATGCTTACTGTTTCCGTTCGGAAAATGATTGTTTTTTTTTAAATAATGAAACATAAAATGAATGTACTGAATGTTTAAAAAAATGTAATTTCAAATTGAATGAATGAATTATTAAAAACGTACTTACATATACTATGTAATAACATCCTTTATTGTGCCCCGCAGTTCCACCAGCGTTTAATTTAAAAGAAATCACTGACTGATAATTCATATCACTATAGACAATATTTTTAGTATCATTTTGTAGTATGAAAATATTAGTTTTCACTTTAATTTTCCATTATCTCCTAAACTATGCGTCCAAATAACGTGCTATAAAGAGCAAAGTTTATATTCATGGAATTGTCATAATGATGAAGGTAGTTTCGTTCGAAAAATATTATTTATGCTATGCCTAATAATAATGATCATAAATCACTTTTTAATTTTCAATATTTTATTGATTTTATTGTCAGAAAATGCCTGATTGTGGATTATTTATAAGAGATAGCCATATAATATCCCGGACATTGTTTCACATTTATTAAAGATCAATATTTTTGTATAACATTATATTGACGTATCACTAACCATTACGCGAGTGCACGCGGATAAAGAGAAGCGCTTTGTCTTACGACTTACTTAACAAAAATCAATATTTAAGGCCAGCTGAGAGGCGTAGATTAATTCTCGATAGCCTATACTATTTCTCATAAATCTGGCTATCATATACAAAAAATGTTTCTTTTCTTTATATCCGGCTGGTAGTTTTAGAAATTAGCCTGTTTAAACGAATAAACAAAAAAAAAAATCTTCCGTATAGATTATATATTTCTGTAATTTATTAATTGTTTAATTTTTTGACAAAGTTAAAAGAATAGGAGAAAGGAGTTATTCGGCAAAGCGTATTTGATGCTTCTAGTGTTGCAATCGTCTTAAGGCTGCGGTGTTTGCTTACCATCAGGCGGATTACACGCTTGTGTTAAAGGTCGTGGTATAAAACAAGCATGACTACTACTAGTTACATCGAATAATAAATTAAAAAAAAACGCACAGTATATGATGATCGAATATCGTCGTGCCTTTTTACGAAGTAACCTAAGTATTACAAAATTTAAGAAGCTTGACGTTGAATTCGAAGGTGAAATATTGTTTGCAATATTTCTTTGCTGAGGGCTGTGTATCTACAGTGTACCGTACATACTAGGTATATATAGATAGTACTGCTTGGTAGTAAAAGATATGAAATGTGACAAATATTCGGTAGAAATTGAAAATGGAAGTTCTTTTTCTTTGATGTCAGAATGCTCGTTCGAGATAGTAGTAGATTATAACAAATTTATTAGCAACTAGCTGTGCCCGTGGCTTCACTCACATGGACTACATAATCCTCGCGCGAATCTTGCTCTCCCGCTCCCGCCTATTTTAAAGATAAAAATTCTCATTGTGGGTGTTCCTTAGAAGATAGATCTATACTGTCCCGGACTTTTTAATGCATATAATTATGTAGTACATTAATTTGCTATATCTCTTATGATTTACTCAGCATAAGCCATTTAAGCGCCCGAATTCATTTACTATGACCAGTTTTTTTAATTATGCAGAACCCTAATTCTTTTTCTAAAATAAAAGTAGCCTAAGTTAGTCCTTATATCATCCATCAGCTATCTATCAGTGAAAGTCCCGTCAAAATCGATTCAACTGTTTCGAAGATTACCCGGAACAAACAGACAAACAGACAGACGAAAATTAAAAAATGGGCTTTTTGTTATAGATATCGTGTATACTTTCATATGCATTTAGTAAAAAAAACTGTTATTTTGACATTATAAACAGGCACTTCAATTTTGTTAATTGTATAGATTAGATTGTGCTTTAAGGCTAATTTAAACACAATTTTTTTTTCATTTATAGTTCTTTACAAAGAAATAAAAAAAACATTTATTGCTGGTAAAAATAATAGAATAAACTAAGCATAATAATAATAAAACTAAGAATAATCATAATAAAAAAAAACAATAAATACATTACATAATATCTGCTAGAAATGCCATTCAACTACACCCTGCAGTATTCTGCAGTATTTGGTTGCATTACTGCAATATTAAATACTTTATGAGCACATCACATATTAACAACAAGTCTACGTCATGAACTTGCTTGCTATAACCTCTTGTTTTATTGTGATGAATTAAGTTGCAATCGATGCTATTTTTTAAAATGCTGTATCTGTGCCATCTAAAAACAAATTAAAATTATTGAAATTAACATAAATTTTCTTTGCTCGAATAATTATTTCATAATTGAGGGCACGAGAACAAGAGTGGCCTATCTGTTTTTTTTTTGCTAGATTGACTCATTAACATATTCATAATCTAAACAACAACGGAGTAAAGTTTTTTAAAAATTGAATTAGTGACTTTTATACTTTGTATATATCAGCCCCATAGGACCCTTATCTAATTATTACATAGTCCGGTCAATTTAGACCAAAAAATGAGAGTGAAGTTACATAAAGTCCCAACAAGCTGAATTTCAGTGAAATTGTTCAAAATATAATTATAAACAATGTCCAGAAGTTCCCCATCATTCCCCTGTAAGGAAAAAATTTAATTCAAGGTCAAAGGTAAAAAAAATGAGTTTTTCGCGATTTTCAGCAAAACGGTAAGTTTTATCATAAAAGTACCTCAGACAAAAATTGTAGATCATAAAATTATCTATAAAAAATGTATCAACACTTTTTTTCTTACGAGCCACCGTTTCTGAGATATAACGATTCAAAAAGTTATAAAAGTTGTTATCGTCATAATATGCATGAGTACGCCACGTATATACATCTAGAGTTGTAATATTTTATATAATATATATATATGTATGTATAATGTTTAAATATTTTTCTATCGGTCATTGTAACTTATACTTACAATATAAAATATACATAAGTTTTAACTACAAGAATATCAAGTAAAATGAAACCCACTCCCTTAATTTCCGTTATTTTGCAATAGTTTTACATTAAACAGGATCACAACTGACCCGTAGAGTAGGCCTACTGGGGAAACCACGTTAAAAAAAACGCGCTAAGTACACTACTTCATAGGTGGCGTGGAAACGTGTGCATATTATGACGATAACAACTTTTATAACTTTTTGAATCGTTATATCTCAGAAACGGTGGCTCGTAAGAAAAAAAGTATTGATAAATTTTTTATAGATAATTTTATGATCTACAATTTTTGTCTGAGGTACTTTTATGATAAAACTTACCGTTTTGCTGAAAATCGCGAAAAACTCATTTTTTTTACCTTTGACCTTGAATTAAATTTTTTCCTTACAGGGGAATGATGGGGAACTTCTAGACATTGTTTATAATTATGTTTTGAACAACTTCACAGAAATTCAGCTTGTTGGGACTTTATGTAACTTCGAATGTCTAAATTGACCGGACTATACATATAATTTCTTGAAAAAAAAAACTTAAAGCAAAATAATATACGAAGAAATAAATAAAAAGTTAAATACAACAACAACAACAAAAACAGATCATCATCAATGTGAAAAGAGTCTTGGTCTCCTCACTGATAGGGCTTGACAGCAAATCATGAAACGTGCCAATGTCATGAGGGTTCAAATTGTTAGTCCTCATCAGTGACTGTGTCAGAGTAAAGTTATTTACGTGGCTAAAAATTTGCTTTTAGTAAACCCCAATGGCCTAAAGCTATTTACATGATATCACGAAAAAGTATCACGAAGATAGACGTCACACACCATCATATGCAACACATAACAGTGAGTGTTACTATTCAAAGAAGTCTAACTTCTAACGTACGTAATCGTACATAAGTAGGTACTACGTACATGTATCGGAGTTATTAGGGGGATCTCTATCTATCATATTATGGTGGTTTTTTTAATATTTTAATTCTTGAACCTATGTTATTTGGCCCTATACATATAGTATGTAAGTTTGGCGGAATTTTACGAGACGGAGTTTAGTTATTGTGCACAAGTCAAGTGGATTGTAAATATTAACTAGATACAATGAATTTTAAGTTGCCACGAAAACTCACTGGTCAGTTTCAACAAGGGAGTCGCCATCTTCTTAGTGCCGTGTTAATAAATGTAATGTAATGTTAATAAATCTCAAACTCTTTTATATAACGTAGTTTTAAAAGTATTCTAACTAAATACAAACACGTGAAACTAGAAAATTCCAAACAGTAAAATAATATTAACTTTCACCACAAAACCAACATCAATAAAATCGGAAACTGCTTCAACATTATACGGGAATGGTGAAGTTTTTAAACCGCACAGCCTATTAGTGGCTTTATAGTAGTGGCTTCCACTGAAGTAGCTAAAGACAAAAAGTTTTAAATGAAAGATATCGAAGCTGGTACGAGCGCTGTGGTTTTGAAAAGTCCCACAGCGACTTTAATTTTAAGCTTCAAATACTCACTTTTTGTCCGACGCTGCGATGTAAAATAAAAACATAACTTATTCCCCACAAATAATGCTATCAAACTTGATGTAACCATTGACTTTAAATTGTGGTTTTATGAAAGATCCCTTTAAACGGTTTGTTTCTTGAAACACGAAATTTTTGATAGCTCTTTTGTGATGTTTTTTTATATATTCAAATTTAAATTGAACCAGCTTTAATGGTTTATAAAGGAGAAAGATAAAGTCAATTCATATAAAATTGCTATTTTATATCATCTACTTACTATGTTTAGTGTAATCTAATATTTATATTAAAAAATCTGTACATCTGTCTATACAAGTACTTTTTTCCAAATTTCCTGATAGCCACCTAATATGTATATGAAAGACACTGATCATGAATATACCATTAAAAAATTATATGCCTGTCTGTTTATATGTCCGGATTCAATTCGGAAACAACTTCAGCAATTTTTAAGAAATTCTGTACATGGGAAGCTGCTATGGTGATTGGTTAATTGATAGGCTATTAGAATTGCCAATAAAACATTAAGAAAACGAAAATATAATAATAGAAAAAAAATGTTTTTAAATTCTCAATCGATTTTAATAAAATTTCGTACACGGGAAGTAGATGGTATAAATAGTATGTATGACTTGAATATTACATTCGACAATAATATGGGTAAAAACAAAATTACGAGACGAAAATAACTACTGCGTAGTGCGTAATAAACGCGTGTGCACTGCTAGTTTAAATACCGGATTTTTACGAACCCTATTAAATAATATTATTATTAAATTAAATTATAAATAAATATGGGGACACAATTTCACACAATATGGCCATCTTATTACCATCTTAACATCGTCACTTAACATCAGGTAAGATTTTGACCATAACGCTAAACATAAACGATATAAAAGGGTACCTAAGTAGCTCATCAGGTACTTATATATACCTACTAGTAAGTATATGGGTATTTAGATACAAAAGTCATGTACGTACCACTACTGCCTCTGCGCCACGAGGCTTGTGAAGACTTCATAAAGTTGTGAAATTTATGTTAAAGCGGAAACCTTTACGAACGTTTCACAAACATTAATGGACTGAACTAATAGGTACAGAACACTTTTAAGTATATAGTATCCGACAAAGTATGCTACGTTTAGTATGAAATTAATGGAAACTCTAGGTACTGGCAACTCGTGTCGCATTAAAACTAATGCTGGTAACATTTTCGCGTGCCGTCTGAGCTTAGACATTGCCATATCGATAGGGTTAATGTAGATAGATAGATAGTTATTCTAGACGCCGAGACGCGTTCCAAAGATGTTTTAGTGAAAATTTCCGATTTTATATAAATTTTAAGCTGTTTCAGTACTTATTTTACGTTTATTTATTTTAATGGTTACTCCAATAACATTACACATTATACAGTATTATTATAATTATGTATAAGTAGTATACCTGATGCGTACGTTACTTATAGGAGGAGTATACAGCATTTTCATAGCTTCGTACATTTAAATATAAAAATAGTAATAATAATAACAAGAAAAATAAAGATAAAATTAAAATAATGATTAATTCTAAAACAAGTCCATGACTCAACTGAGTCAAAGTATTTCAATATCTCTTGATTATACCTGTTCATAATATCTCTGAGGATAACCAAATTAGTAAAATGTTTGTAAAATTATATTTTTTAATTATTTTATTCGTGACACTCATTATTAAATGGAAGCTTAAACGATTATAAAATGTCAGTCTGTCTGTGTCCGATATAGGATATCCGAACGGACGAATTTAAAACATGAGAATTGGCGTATTGCAAATGATATAACTTGGTAATTTATACCCTGATAAAATGGTAGTAAAAATACATAGCATAAAGCTAGTAGGTATAGTAAAACTAAAAAAAACCCTACACCCCTACCTATGGAATAATGAAACTGAACTTTGATAGACTATGGGAGAGATCATTGAAACTTCTTAGATATAGGTAAGACTAGATATGTTGATCATGAAAGGTACGAATTCCTTGAAAACGAAATCACTGGTACATGATTGTCTAGAGCCTAGATACTAATCAACTACGTCTAAATAGTAAATTATTACTCATACTATTTTAAAAAGTCTACATGGAATTGGAAAGATTGTTAAATCACAATAAATGAATTCTTTCAAAGTTTTTATTGCTAATGTCACCTGGGACTGAATAACAAATGAATAAGTCTTTCTGTAACAAACAACTTCTTTTCTTTCCGTTTAATTGATTGTTTTAAATTGAGTTTGACCAGTATTCGGTCACCTTCTAAGCGTTTAAAGAGGCTAGCGATAGGACAGCTAATGCTCAGGAATAGTGACAAAGAGGGCCCTATAGGAGATTTGCCGTCGTTTGGGTGTCACCGCAGTCACATAGGGCTTCGTTTTTTTTAAACCATATTATACTTGGAGTGGCCCACTTGAGTTCGAAGTCAGAACAAACAACTAAGAAACGGAAATGTAAAATCCAGGCAGAAGTAGCAATTTTTGAATGAATTATTTGCGATGAATTTACCCTAAATATGGCCTTCGTAATCAAACACAATAGATTAGTTTAAAAAAAACTCAGTATTCAATTAGATTGCCTTCTATCTATACATTTAATAAAATTGAAGTGTCTGTTTGTATAGCTTTTTACTAAATGCATTTGAAACTATATACGATATCTATAACGAAAAACCCATTTTTTTTATTTTGTTTGTCTGCCTGTTTGTTCCGGGTAAACTCCAAAACGGTTGCACCGATTTTGACAGGGCTTTCACTGTTATATGGCTGATAATATATAGGAGTAACTCAGGCTACTTTTATTTTAGATAAAGAATTAGGGTTCCGCGCAAATAAAAAAAACTGGTCATGGTGAATCAATTCAGGCACTTAAATGGCTTACGCTGAGTACACCATAAGAGATATGTCAAATAAATATACTACATAATTGTAGTATTTAAAAAAGATATATATATATAAGACTTTAAAAAGAATAAGCATTTAAGTTTCTAAAATAACCGGGATCGGAGAGCAAGATTCATGCGTGTGCCTAATCGATGGCATTCTGTAGTCCACGTGAGCGAAGCCACGGGCATAGTTACTATATAATATATATTAAGCGCTCGCCGGTGAAGATTTCTGAGCTAGGATAACTAACGTACAATAGGTGGCGCGCGCGTCGTTTTAACAAATACGCTTGTTTCATACAATTTAACGGTAGTTAGTCTGTTTTCGGTAAATTAATTTACACACTATCGTATCTATTTCAAGACTATGTGAAATGAGGTCACGGTCTCAACAGCTTGAAACTAAATAAAATTTCCTAAAGTTGCATTAAGAACGGTTCTCATCTACATGAGATACTCAATAAGTGAATAAAAAACAACTTTTAATCTACATTCGCTTAATTTATTACTAATCTAATTATAATATAGTCAAGTAATGTAAGTTGTTTCTATAAACATGGAGATTATATTACCTGTAGTGATTAACATATATTTAATTGATCTCGTTCGTATGTAATAGAACTTGAAATCATCGTTTCACAAGAATATTTAAATAGTTAAATGTTATATTGAACCAGTCACTGTGGACTAGTTTGAACGAGCCACGCCTAAGTACCGCCACCGAGTTTTCTCGTATTAAATTTGTTTATTTTCAACGTCGTGTGTGATCTAAGTGATAAGCGTGAAGTTTACTGACTATACATAATATATTATAATTCAAATTAAAATATGTTTACGTAAAAAGTTGAATGAAAATGCGATAACGTATATAATTTTCTAGACAGAGATAATATAGAATATTAATATTTTAGTATTTCATGAGTTAACAATCATAATATAGACAATATATATCTCAAAAGTGGTTTTTTCCTGGCAAAGCCATATTTCCGTTAATTCTTCATCAAACTAATGATTCAAACATTATTTTAAAGCTTATGTTCTCCACTGTTGACGAAATAATATTAATGCATCCTTAAATACATTAATAAAAAAAATCCTATTAAGTTGCATTTCTTTCTCTATATATTATTTCTCAAAGATGCTTAAAAAATGATTATGGTGTGAATAAAAAGTTACTATGAAAATGTATGTTCGTAATAAAAATATATCAAAATAATATGTAGGAAGCGTCATCTATTAATAATCGGTTTAACTAATATGATAGCTGTTAGATTGTTTACATACTTTATTGTCAAATCAGTAATAATTATCAGGGTAAGGTAGCATAAGTGAACATTAAAATGTAAATATTTGTATATCTAAAAATATGCATAGTAAAATATTTTCAATGTTTGTTATATGTAACTAGCTGGTCCGGCAATGAACAAAAAAAAACTGTTTGAATCGTGGATTACAACCTTGCGTTCATACAAAAATCTGATAGAAAAAAGGACGTTAGGCTTTTCCCGAAATGAAATATTTTCTAGGAAACTCAATTTTTCTTGCGATAAAAACCTAATTCGGATTAAAGGAACATTTTAAAACAAAAAAAAAGACAATTCGGTCCAAACGTTCTCAAGTGATGCGCTTACCAATGAATAGAATTTAATTTTTATTTATGTAGTTTAAAATGGAAATGACACAAAAGTTACTAGATGACATGACGAAAGCTGCAAGGATAATGTGCGGCGATGCTGCCAGTCTTCGAGTGGAGGGAGAACTTCAGCAGAGACAAGAAGTAGATTAGAAGAGAATAGAGACAATAAATGAGAAATCTATTATAAAAGTACTGTGAATGCTTTTAAGATGTGCGTATTATGAATTTTTATTATACAATTTGGAATACATAGTATTTTTTAGTATAAGAATATACATTTGGCTATTTCACCATTCGCTTATAACTTGTTCTTGTATCTTTAGTTAGCGTGATTTAGCAAGGTATATTAGCACTTTCCAGAGTTAATATAACGGGGGCATGACGTCCTACTATACCAGTGAAGATGCAGTTTATTAATAAATAAAACGGACGCACTACAAAAAGCAATATTATTTTGAAATCTTTTTTGCTTTTAATAGAGTAATCCCAACAAAAACATGCTGTAAAAACGTGCTGAGTCTTGGTTGAGATGGGCTGTTTATAAAAAAGTATTGAGATATCATAAACAGCCAAGTCTAGGATATTGATATAAGAAAACTAGTAATTTGGCCTATTTTTTAATCGTTAAATTGTATTGTTTAGAATCTACTGTGTTTAATTGTATGAGCCTAAAACATTTTAATTAATGACAAGACAATTAAGTTAATATATTCTTTGTATAATAATCGTGTTGTGAAATTTTATGCGATTTGTGCCGTTGAAAATGTTGCAGGAACCATTGTTACTATTATAATTATTATATTGTTATTATTACAAAATATAATAGAGGGTCGCTCTTACAGCGATCGTACTATACGTGCTTCTGTTTTCATGAGATTGAATTGAAAGCCACCGCTGTCAAGTTATTTAAAATTTCACAATAGGTATATAATAAAAAATCTATTTACCGCAGTGCCTTGTCATTAATGAAAATGTTTTAGGTTCATAGATAAGCAAGATTTTAGCCAAAATTATTAGTTTGTAAATTTAAAATTATTAATGCCCGTTCGCAATTACAATCTCACTAGATTGTTTTTAAAATAACTATTCGTACAAATTATCCGGTCGCATATATATATATTTTGCTGTTTTGCTAAATTAAAAATAAATAAGAACTCATTACATTGAGGAATGATTGCCGATTTTTAATGCGTTACATGATTTTTATTTTAATCTAAACTTTTAAAAATTATCGAAATGTTAGTATCTCTCGTTGACACCAACGGTTCTTTTATCTTTTGACATCATTTACTTCGAATATACAAGTAAATGAAGTGTAAATTTCCGTTCGTGAATAAAGTCTATATTTCACACAACACCTGCCCACCTCGATTGCAATAGTAAATTATCGTTTTGCCTGCTTAGATCGTTTCGTGACTCGAATGCAGTCAATTGCTATCCATTTTCCCGATTACGTGTCTACAAGTAAATAGAAAAACTAAACAGCATCTGCCTTTAAACATTCGTGTCAGCTTTATTTCAATCCTTTATTAGGAGATATATAATGTATTGTTTAATTATCAGTCTTATAAATAACCTTGTGTTCAGTTAATTCTATGGCTTATACATAAATTATAGTTTAGACATATCGTGTTAAATAATATTGATTTCATGACAGGTTCAACTATCCGTTGATTTTTACATAAAGTTTTGTTTATTGTTGTCCGGAAAAAATTAATCGTAGCCGATATGACGGCCAACAGAAATCCCTCTTCATGCCTCGTTTGACGGACCCGATATCGCACGAGAGAGGAAACACGCTGGCCGGGAAATTATTCTGCATCTTTTCATTACGGTAAACATAAATATTTTCAAATATATAGGTTCATTTATATTGTTTTTAAATTTAAAATAAATGAGTTGAAAAAGTTATTCTGTTACGTAAATCAATTTAAAACATTTATACATGTAAATTGACTATTGTTGAGTTATTGACTACTAGAAGTTTAGAAGAAAACTCTGAGGTGTTAGCTAGTTACAGTATAAACTTTAATTACAATAATAAAAAATAACAAATGTTAATTATCACTCAGGTACAATGTAGCTTTCTCTTAGAGAAATAATTTGTAAAATAGAATCAGTGGTTCCAGAGATTACCTCCTACTAACATAACTGTGAATTTTACTTATGTATAATATGAAAAAAAGAAGGCGGGCATGGTTTCTGTACCCTTATTCCTACTTAAAAAGAAGACACTGACAAAAGCGTCAATTACGCCTTGCCAAAATTAAGAAAAAAAACTACGGGTTGCACTCCAGGAGTGCCGACAGAAGTGAAAACTTGATCCCGACGGCGAAACGCCTAACTAAACGTCTATACCCGGTATATGTTGCTGTGATACCGTAACATTAGATTTATTTAAAAAAATATTTATTAATCTGGAGTTAACAATTGTTGTATTATCGGTTGTTTAAATACTAGGCAACGAGGCAACGAGCTGCGTCTCGTAACGGTGTCGCGAGTTCAGAGACTTTATCTCATCTAAAAATATACGTACCGCGCTAAAAGAAGTTTTCACTTTAAAAAAAATATTGTGTAGATCCGTCAGGATTATTAAACCTTTAGATATTTTATATAGCAGATCTCTTTTTATAGTATCTCGGCATATTGATGGCACTGTTCCTTATTGTAAGCACAGTACAATGCAAACACCGAGAGATTGGCAATCCTTCGGCGACCGTCGTTTTCATACCAGCCTGCATATTGCATAAATATCTCTTCACATTTCATGGAACACAGAGTACTGCAACCCTTATCTATCCTTAGATCCTGGAATATTTCCTTGTATTAAATTAGACCAATTATTTCATTTGTGAATCTGTGGAATACATTAATATTGTACATAACGTAGTCAAATAGACATAATGCTATGTTTTATTGCCTTGACGATATGTAATTTGATCTTTAGAGGGGACATTCAAGTGTCCATGTCATGCGCACATTTAATAGGTCGTTACGTTAGTATTCAGGTTGAGCCGGGCTTGGCCAATACAATAAATACATTTAGACAAAGAGTTACGGCCTCTATATGTCATTGTATTATAAAAATATATAACAAAGGTCAAATTAATTTTGTGATAATTATTAATGTCGTACTTCGTTCGTACTTTTCATCAAGTAATGTATAGTCATTTTGATGGGCTAGTATATAATAGTATCAAAGTTTCATTCTGTTTTTCAATATTTATTATATTTTTTAAAGATTTTTGAAGCGTTTAGTACAGGGTAACATTGAGAACTACACTCGTATCATGTTACGGAAGTGTGATATGATGAAGTTACCCATCACTGAATATGAATTCATTTTACCAAATTGTATCGTTTTAATTGTATAAAAGATAATTTAACGTTGTATTTTTTTATCGTTATAGTTTTAGCATTGTGGTCACAATCTCACCTGATCTTAAGTGACGATGTGACATAAGATGGTAGCACGATAAGCCTAGTGGAAGACTGGCTCTTAAGTGCAGCTGCCGGGACTCATCTATTGGTGTTTGGTGACAGATTTTCAACTTGAGAGTTGTAGTTAAACAAATTACAGCGGGCAATAGAAAATACCCTAACACCAAGCTATGGTTTCATCATATTTTCCTTCACAGAAAGGTTAGACTCATTGCACGGATTTGAACTCACGTCGATTGTCGCGATTTGAAACGTTTATTATATATATACATCCTTAAATTAAATACTAATAATAATACCAGCCTGCTTGTGTCCAACTGTTGGGCAAAGACCTCTTCCCAAGGCAAGGCAAGGGCTTAATCACCACGACAGTCCATGACGTATTGGCGATTTTAAACACTGAGACAGCAAAAGTTCTATATTTTTCTCACATACATTGGTATTACAAGACCATTTCTCAAGCGTTCAGCGTTCCTCACGATGTTTTTCTTCACCGTCAACCGATAGTGTTAACAATTTGAATTAGTAAATGTATGCGCATTCCGAAAAATTCATTGGTGCATGCGGACCCTTAAATTATTATAATACAATTTAAAAAAAAAAGTCAATAACGTGGGATAAGACTTTTTTTTTAAATGATTCGCCAAAGAAGTTGGTATGACTTCTTACGTGCGTACATAAATGTACACACAATTTTTGTTATGGGTAACGTAAGTCCACAATTGGTTTTGTACACCTCTTAGAATATTTTGTAGAATACTTCAAAAATTAGACCGAATTCCTATACCTAACAAACTGTGCCTAAACATAAACAAACGATCTTAATTATTAAGCAATTGGCATCCTATCCAATAATAACTCTATATTATCTACTTAATATTCAGTATTAGTAATATTGAACAATCTCGATATGTTATCGACGATCATTTGTATCCTTTCACTAGTTACCGGACGGCGGACAACAAGGTAGGCTTGCTCGTGCTCAAGGGTGCAGTGTGAGGAGATAATGTCGTGACTCGTGACCCACCACACCCGTTCCACTGAACTACCGGTACTGATTGTCGATCTATAGCGCGCCCATTTTGTCATTCTATTACTTGAATTTGACATTTGCCATTTCAATTCGAAATTAGTTTGGCACGTTTCGACAACGTTCTTTAAATAAAACTAGTTTAATTTTGATATTCCGTATTTGTACATGTCATTACATAAAATGAATGTTTTTTTTAATGTAAATTTTGAATTACCTAATATAAATTTACTTTTAATTGCCATTGTATTTGTTTTTAAGATATTAATTTAAGTATGTTAATGCCCTGTTTTTATAAAATACGTTTACAAGTTCGACACTACGGGATATCTTTTTTATATCGATGGTGTTTCGAATTTAAAATTTTACATTACAAAACCACTTTACAATAATAATAATTTATATAAATATAAAAATTAATAGTTGTTTTTTTTTGTACCTATTCGTTCCTAAACCATTCTTCACTCGACTGCGATAAAACTTTTGGTGAGTTGTTAGACGCATATCCGGGAATGTTCTTAATTGATAGAACCAGTTTACAATAGGTGGCCCTCGAGTTATTTCATTTCAAATATAACGGAAATAAAGTCGCAGGCAAAAGCTAGTTATTTATACAAAACTAACTGTGCCCGCGGCTTCGCACACGCGGACCACACATCTATGGAAGACAAAAATGCTTATTAAGGGGGTTCCTTAGAAGTTGCACATATACTTACGCTAACTTTTTTGTACGTCATTTTAATGTCTGCAATTACTTAGTAAGTACATTAATTTGCTTTATTACATTTCTTACGGTTTATTCAGCATAAGGCATTTATGCACCTGAATTGATTCACTATGAAAAGGTTTTTTATTTGCGTGGTACCCTAATTCTTTTTCTAAAATAAATAAAGCCTAAGTTACTTCTTATAACATCAGCTATCTACTAGTGAAAGTTCTATCAAAATCAGTCCAACCGTTTCGGAGATTATTAATAATATCAATCAAGTATCAATCATCAATAAAGTATAATATATATAATATAGTAAAGTTAATCATATATGTAGAGCTAAAAAGTTTTGAAATCCTTCATTTTCCCCTTTTTTCTAACATTAACCATCCCTTCTTTTCTATGAGTTACGTTAACTAAATTATTGTAATTAATAAAGAAACCATTTTATTAGAATTTAAAATAAAATCGTCCTAACAATCGTCGGCATAATTATTAGTATATTAAATTATTCTTCAAGAATTATTTTAACGTTGCCCATAGAGACCAAAAAAAGTTCTCTAAACTAAATTAGTTATTTTTTTGTTGAATGTCATTTTAGAATTAATGGGGGGCGGAGATCGATCCGGCGTAGATTTAAAGCTTTAATTATGTTTATATTGAACCATTAATTCCTGAACCAGTTCAGTTAATAGATCCATTTGAGAATTTAACCTTTGAAGAAAGTTTTAATTGATTAGATTTATCAAATTAATTTGGAGTATTTATAGTGACTTAATCAAGCTGCTACCGAAAATAACGATACTATTTCTCATTTCCTATATCGAGAAATAAACTGTAAGTATTTATCGTAGATAAAAGTTTCATGAGACTAACTTAATTAAAGTTATTTATATCAATCGATGTGATAACATAATTAATTTATCGTAAAATGTAACTAAAGGGCATCGAAAGAAATCGACATCCGTATAAAAGGGTTCGTAATCGGATGAAATTCCGCTGCATCCGAAGTTCGACTCGGCCATAACAAATTAGGAAGGTACCCAATTAAGTGAAGTGACTCTGCAACGTAATCGATCAGAAAGGAAAGTCGAGGCCAGGTGCTACCGAAAGGAAATTGTCGAGACCCACCATCGTGGAACGAATAAGCATGTCAATCAATTTAATTAATCATTGAAATTGCCACAATGAACATGTTTTTTTCTCTCTCTAAAGTTTTAGCTTAGCCTTTCTCACGGATGTTAGTTAATGTTATTTCATTCGCATGTATTTAGTTATTGCTTCATTTACATACATATATTTTATTTATTACTGGCTCGTATCTGTGGATTTGGTGACATTATTATGCCGTCATAGGTTAGTGTTAATTTCAAAATATTATATAACAGGGTGTGGTAACGGTAGGTTAATAAGATCCTTGAAGGAATGGTGGCCGAGAGAAGGCAAACGAAGACGAAACGAAACGAAACGAAGACCGCCGGTGGGATGGGACGACGTCATCATAAGTCCTTGCGGAAAGACCTGGACGAGGTTGGAACAGGACAGAGATGAGTTGCGTAAAAGAGAGGATGCTTATGCCCATAAACACCGCCCTGCATTGGGTTGAAGAAAGGTGTCTATGATTATGATGATCGTATCGGCAAAATTATGTATCGTTTCATTCCTAATACTTATAAATCTTTGAATATTTAATGGCCACAAAATTTATCCCCGTAAACATATGAGACCCGTTTTAAACTGTCAACATAACATAATACTTCCTTACACTACACCTGGATATTTATCAATTATTTTATAAGGTTTCCGGGATTTAGTTAAAAGACAAATTTTTATAGACACCAAACGAGATAATTTACATAATATTAAAACTATGCCGCGTCGAACGATACGGTGTAATAGATCTGAGATTGAACATAACATATCAGATCAGATATTTATATTTGATTTACATATTAGACTTTTTTATAGTAGCATAGCAAAGTGACGCCACTATGCCTGAGACCTATTAGTACAATTCAAAAATAGTGTCGGGCATCTTGGTATCGATAATCCATCGCTGGATCGCATGCTGCCCTGAGTGACCGTCTCTTCACGTTTCGTTTGTAAGATCATAGATGGCATAAGAGGGGGCATGCTGGCTGGGAGACTGTTCGGTATGTCAAAGGTAATGATATTTCGACCTTTTTTTATTGGATCCAGGACTACATTTGTTATTAAATTGGTATGGCACTTCTAAAAGTTCTAACTCCCAGCACAGACTGTAAAGTTCATAGCACCTATCAATATTTTTCAATAGTTAAGTTTGAAATCAAGTCTTCATTATAGGTTTTATGCGACTAAACCATGTTCTATTTATATTCTATATCTATAATATCTTGGACCACATTGTCACTTAACATCAGATGAGATTATAGTCAAACGTTAAAACCTACATAGAATTTAAAAAAGTGTTTTCATAAATATTTTAAAATCCGTCATAATGTTTTACAAATGCATGTAGCAAGCTTTTATTCTTAGATATGGTACATCTTGAAGTCGGGTAAAGCATTACGTACGCACCTATGCAGATTCTATAAAATTCTTTAATTTATTGTTACGTGTCCCGTAAATTCAACTAAAAATTGACTACCTAAAGTTGCAAGTAGATCCTCGTATTATGCTTGAAAATTTTTCTATTTCATCGGCCGAATCAAGCAGAGGCAAATTCATTTGTCATATTTTGCTAACGAAATTTACGTTTTTGACTTTCTTCTAATTTTTCATTAATACACATAATGTGTGTAACGATCCTTTTTGGTTTAATTTTATTTATACTCACAAAGTTGAAGAAGTTGTAGTGTCAATATAATTTTGTGTGTTTATAAAAGTTTTTCACGTAATTTCAATGTAAAGAGATGTAAAAGAGGTAGGGCATAAGAGAAGTTTATTTGAAGATTTCTCTGTACTTGAGGCAGTCCGATTGGTGGAATACCTCCACCCTACAGAAGATCGCAGCCAATGAACTTTGTGTTGTGTTCATGCAGTGAGTAAGGATTCCAGAGCTCCTTGGAGTAGGTGGGTTCAAAGGTCGGCAACGCATTAGTGGTAACTGTGGTATTTACAAGCGTTCATAGGGTATATCAGCTGTAGCGTTAGCGTTAGCGCCGTATGCTTGTTTGCCCACCTTAGTATAAGACAAAATAGAAAATTTTCTAAAACTTTCTTTTTTATGTTTGTTCATTGTCCGTCGTTCTGTCAATCATAGTATAGCAAATATACTACATTCGTCCAACTATGCAGTATGCAAGGATTATTAATTCTTCTTCAATAACAAATGAAAAAAGTCCTAGTTTATTGTTTGTGTTGGTGTGTATTGTTATGTGATATTCTTACATTTACCAATACTGTAATATGCTCTCCTTAATGTAGCGACTGCAAAGAAGTAGGGTTATGTTTTTCGAGTGTATGTATGATGTTTGTCATGTTTGATGATTTGATGTTCTTTGGCACGCTCAGGAGCCTGAACAGCTTGATGGATTTTAGCATACGAGTTGTTTTTATATTCGTCTTGATTGTGGGAGTGCTTTAAGCTATATAGATAATATTTAAGTATGACGTCTGAGAATCAAATAAAACCAAAAAAATATATTTTTTTAGTTAAGTATTTTTGTTATGGTCGTGTTTTGTTTTCTTTTTAATAATATATTAATATAACCTATTACAAAAGACTTAGATTGTTATGAGTAGGGAGAGCAGCTGCCTCCCACCTAGCAAGTTGCTAGAAAGCGCATGGTAAGTGCTGAACGATTTTCCAGTCAATGTTTTCGCTCCTTTCTATAATATTGGGTTCCTCAAAAGAGGCATGAAAATACATTTCAATAGGCCCGCATGACGGCGACCACTACCGATGGATTCTGTGACCGATGGTCACCGTTATTTTAAGACTGTAAGATACTTACCATCAGGTGACGTAGAGTCATATTGTCAAGTTAGTTAAAAAAAAAACTACATTAGTTTTCCTTTCCCTGTCCATCCCTTGGTCAAAATTCTGGTTACGCCCGTGCATATTTCTCGCTTATTATGAAAGTATAATTAATCGTAATCGTCGATTTCATACTTCACGATTAATCGTAATTATCGATAATTAATTATTTCGGTTATCTAGCGATTATTTTTGACTATTAGTTTCAAAGGAATTATTCCTATTGTTAATGTAACATACTTTTTAAATGTGCCTATAATAAATCTTTAATAACGTAAATCCGAACTGGGATTGCCAACCATACTTTATAATACAGTATTCTGAATTTATAATATATATTATAAGATATATATTAAATATACTTTATACTTTTGCATTTTGACTTAAATTCTCAATTTTTATTATTAATTCCAAAGAAAACATTATTTAATTAAGTATGTAGTAATAAATCTTATACTCTTAATATAAAAAATATAAATAATCGTAATCGAAATCGTAATCGTCAATTATTCAACGCAATATTCGTAATCGTAAGCACCAAGTAGCTAATAATCGTTTCAAACGTTTCATACATGTCTGAGTACGCATGATAATAGTAGACGCAAAATAATGTTGAATGCCTAAGAGAATGGAAAGTATACACTTGCCAAAAAAAAGAACAATAAAAAAGTAAAGGTGTCGCTAGGTTATTAAACATCTGAAAAAATCTGAGACCATAAATATGATAGATTTTGAAGATTAGTCACGGAGTATTGTAAAATAAACGCCCAATTAAAATTTTAAATTGTTTATTTCATAAACAACTTAATTTATAAACAATGTCATAACATTTCTGACTTGATGAATTTAAATACAACATTTTATAGCACGTAATTATGTATATATATAATTACAATTTTTTTTTCAAAATAAACTAATATCACAGTTGTAACACATAATATCTATTACTATATAACTATAGCCTTTGAATACACATTTGTTAGTAGCATTTATTAGAATAATAATATATTTATATGTTCAAACAATTTTTAATTTTTATTTATTATTACAGTAATGTATTTAAACGTAATATCACAACCTAACACTTTATATTGTTCATTAGCTCTTGAATCATTCAAAACAGTATTATTTTGTCTAAAAGTTATGTCGAACCATGGGTTGTAAACACTTGCAAAGAGTTTTTAAACTTCATTATAATGGTTATTAACTTTTATTCAGTTATTCACTATTTAGCTATCTCGGGCAGAATTTGAAATGTGGAAATAGGAAACAGTGTAGCGATAGGAATCTGAAATTAGAAAAAAAAATTTTTTTTAGGGATTAATCCAGTCTGAATTTTCGTTAAAATCTTATTGAAAGTTGACACCCATTATGAAAACATCGTAACTTTAATTACAATAAAATATATCTATACGCTAAGCAAGTACAGATAAAAGTGTATTTGAGTGTTACAACCCCCTCCCTACTAGATCTATTTTTACTTAACAAAAATTGTCATTGTAAATTTTTTTGCCGAAACAAGGAACATCTAATATACATTTGAATGATGTCAAAAAAAATCACGATTTTATCACCTGAAAACCATGGCCAAATGAGTTACGGTGGTATTCATATTGGCTATTGATAATATAATATATTTTACATATCTTTAAAGTATTTATACTGTGCAGTTTTAGAACTTTTTAAATCAAAATACATTTAGAATACCTTCAAAAAATTATTTTTCAACTTACCTAGTAGGATCATAAACAGTGTCAAACCCAGGGACATTGACTACGTTCCACTCATCTTTAGCTTTAGCATAGCTAAAGGATATTTGATCTCTGAACGTTTCTGGTGGCAGTAGTTTCATTTGTTCTAAATGCGAGTGAAATTCTGGTACGAGAGTCAAATTCTTTTTCATTAGATGTTCTAAAAGAATAAATTGTGATTAATTAATTATACGATTTCAATATCACACCATCATCGTTATTTTTATATTGTGTTATATAAATAAAACCGTAACAATCGTTGGAATGCTTACCTATAATAAAACCCATGGAAACATCATCTGGTAACCGTATGCCCTCACATATACTGATGAATCTTCCGCCGCTGCAATAAAAACCATTTTAAAACAACACGAATAAATATGAACCCGAAGGATCTAATTGCATTTAGTTTTTGTTTACATTTCAAAGAAGGTCAGTTACTGCATTGCTTGCAGCTGCATTGCGCAGGTGTTTTAATATTAAAACTTGAAATACAAACCTCGCAACAGGTAGCATTTTTAGAGCCAAACTTCTGCTTATGCAAAATCCAGCGCCGCCAGTTGCAAACCAAAAGGAAAACATCAACTAGAACAAATTAAATGTTCAAAGTTTCTAAACATTACTCTGAATAAAAACAAACTAAAAATTCTAAGTAAAAGCGGTATGTATTTTCAAATAATTTACTAGATAAAAGAGTGTATAATTAAATTTTAAAGACAATTAAATTGAATAAAATTCAAGTAAACAATTAAGAACAGGGCACGTATCATGTGACTGAAGTGCAACATGATTAAGTTAGCCTTCAATGATAATAATTTAAATCCATTTTGCTTACTTTTATTTTTATTTAAATAATTTTATGTTTTATAAATTAAATTAAAGGGAAAGTTTCATTAATTAAATTGCTTTATTTTCTCAACATAATATGTAGTAAGTACTTTATAAATGAAATATAGGTAATGTTCATCTAATAGTTTTGATTTTCAATATTGCATATTTACCTGATTTGTTGGTTTCTTATATATCTTGACAGGTTCGTAGACAGACGTTCTCCCCAGATACCAATCCTCCTGGTGGTTGTACTTCTTCAAGACGCTGACTAAACGGGGCACATTTACGTAGTTGTCGTCGTCGAAGTGACAGAACCATCTGTTATAAAGTACATTTATGATTAAAACACATTTCGTTAAAGTCCTAAGCAGAGCTCAGCCTCTTCACTTAGCATGTTACCATATTAGACAATATCGTCAGGTAACGTAAACTGAGATTTAAAAAGTTGTATCTTATAGTTTAAAGGAGACGGATACTCTTTCATACAGACATGGGCCTGGGTAAAAAAAGAGATGTAAAAATATGAAAACAGTGTAAATTAATAGATAATGCATTATCAGTCACTGAAAATTATTTATCATACAGTCACTGAAAATTAAGCGGATTTTTTGCAATCTAAAAGCAGAGATTTAGGGACATTTCGTAAAAGCAAAGTCATTTAATAAACTTCAATTAAACAAACTATTTTTGAAGTAAGATTAATATTAAAAAAGGGTTATGTTTATTGTCTTTTAAAGTTATTAGTTTTTTTATTTTGTTGAGTTTGAATTTTAATGATATTGTACGATCTTAAAAACAAAAATATATTCGATTTTATAAAACATATTACAACTAATTACATTCTGGGCCCAGAAATACTCGTCTCCTTTGGAAAATATTAAGTTTTTTTTTGTGAAATTGTGTGGGTCAAGCATTTGCAAGAATATAAGAAAAAAAAACTTAAGCTGAGATTGTGATTAAAAATTAAGTTAAAAGTAAAAATAATATTAAAAAAAAGTGTTTTCATGATTATGTGGAGGAGATGTTTAAACATATTTCTTTGCTGTAAAAGTATATAAAATATTATAATGTAAATAACCGAAGTTAGTGTTCACTTTTATCTTACTTTTACTTAACTGATATTACAGCTAATATATATAGCGAGTGTCACTTGCGCTTATGAAAGCTAAGTACGTGTGTTCACATTTACTAATTGGTTTAGAAGTATTTCCATAATATTCACCGCTGATATTGCTACTAATTCAAATTAAATAAATATGGGAACTAAATGTAACATTTTCGGAAGATCAAATCTTAAATATTAATGTCTAGGATATAAAAAGGTATTAAATTAATAAATATAATAATAAGTAAACATAATAAAGGTAATAAATGCAGTAATTTATACCTAGATATTTAAAAAAATAAAAAGGTTTTCACATAGACAAAAGCCACTGATACTAATACGCAGTCAATGAGAGAGAGAGAGTCTTCCATTGGGCTTAGCTTCGTTAAATTGATACAATTAAAATGAACATACACTGCTTCTTAGGAAGATGATATACCTCTCAGTTGTACTCGGCAGTCAGCGTCAGTAATTATTGTTACAGTATAATTTACTGATATTACAGTCTGGAGAAAATAACAGGAGCCGCGTACGCGCAATGCATGATCGCACGTTGCAGTGGCATACGACAAATGGCTCCGAGACGATAAGTTGTAATCAAGACCAGGTTTCTGCATATCGAGTTTATCGTTGAGAAATATTAGAGGCCAGTACGTATTTTGTGGGCCTTTTGTAATATATAAAAGAAAATGTAATTTTTATTTGACCAACTTTTTTTTGCGGCCTAACCTCGGCTTGGACTGTTGTCGCGCCTATACAGTGTATTTATCCTTGCGATCTAAATAATTATACTCTTCTTCCTCCCTTAACCCACACTAGGTGGGTTCGGCACAGCACGTCTACTTCTTACTATTCATTCCCGTGCTGTAATAGTTTTGGCTTAAGTTTTTTAACCGTCCTTAGGAATGCTATTTTTGGCATAAGGTGGACGCATACATGTGTACACACACACATGGATACACACATAATATAAATACATACTATACATTATTCTCTATTTAATTGGTTTTGTGGCGAAACCAGATTTCCGTTAATACTTCTTAAAAATTAAGATTCCGATATTACTTTAAAGCTCATGTTCCCTGCTATTGAAGAAAAATAGTTTAAAACTAATGTTTTCGTAAACAAATATTAAAAAAAAAATCAAATGCCATTTAATGTGCGAAATATGCGAAATAAGCAAGTTTATCTGACAATTGTTTTCTAAGTCTTAACTACTTTAAAATGAAAAAGGTGCCTTACATAAACTGTGTTCCTACAATAAAACTTAAATTCAAAGATCTTATGCAAGGCACATGAAGAAATACTAACTAAATAACACCTATATAATTACAGTGGACGTGTTTAGTTTTTGTACAGTGTGTTCTGCATATTCATTGAAATACATTTCGTTGGAAGAGAACGTCAGTTTTTGTTTAAACTTTAATAATTACACTACGTATATTTTATAGAGCTAAGCTTAGCCAGGTCTAGTAAAACTTTAACTCTCCTTTACCGGACTTGCACTATAATCAATAGGCTCCACCTGGGGCCGATGAAAAAACTGTTCACCTTTTTACTGTTAAGCTTTGTGGCAAGAAATCAAGTTTTATAGAAGGATATAAGATATTTTGGCTTTTATTACTAGTCGTGAAGCAGTTGCGGTGTTTTAAAGAAACCTTTTACTTTTATTACCTTATATAGTATTTAATAAGCCATTGTAAGAACTTTGCTCTTCATTTTAATAACTTATTCATTATTAATAGGCTACTTAAACATCAAATTAAGTATTAAAAATGGAGTGATCAATTTTTTGGAAAATATTTTCTTACATAAATATTAAATACTAGCTGGTACCCGCGACTTCGTCTGCGTTTTATTGGATACCAAATTTGATCTAAATCCGTTTAGCTGTTTTTGCGAGATTAAGTAACAAAGCTACAAACTTTCCAGTTATTATATTTGTAGGATAACAATGGTTAAACTATGACTTTTACCGATCATAGACTATCTATGTGCCAAATTTCATTGAGATCTGTTTAGTCGTTTTTGCGTGATTGAATAACAAACATCCAAACGTCTAAACATACACACTTTCACATTTATTATATTAGTAAGATATGTAGGTACTTATTATCTTTATTAATAGGTACACTAACGTTGCCCCGCGGCTCCGCAAGTGTTTTTTTCGCAGTAATTATTTACGTCACGTAATTTTATTTTTACTCATATTATTGAGAATTCTTATAGCTGTGGTTCCCGCCTAAAAAGTTATCAAAATACGTTGAGAATTAAAAATAAAAATTTGTAAATGGTTCTTTTTTGAAGATTTTTTTTAAGACTTATTAATTATTAAGTTAGTGTTCACTTTTATCTTACTTTTACTTAACTGATATTACAGCTAATATATATAGCGAGTGTCACTTGCGCTTATGAAAGCTAAGTACGTGTGTTCACATTTACTAATTGGTTTAGAAGTATTTCCATAATATTCACCGCTGATATTGCTACTAATTCAAATTAAATAAATATGGGAACTAAATGTAACATTTTCGGAAGATCAAATCTTAAATATTAATGTCTAGGATATAAAAAGGTATTAAATTAATAAATATAATAATAAGTAAACATAATAAAGGTAATAAATGCAGTAATTTATACCTAGATATTTAAAAAAATAAAAAGGTTTTCACATAGACAAAAGCCACTGATACTAATACGCAGTCAATGAGAGAGAGAGAGTCTTCCATTGGGCTTAGCTTCGTTAAATTGATACAATTAAAATGAACATACACTGCTTCTTAGGAAGATGATATACCTCTCAGTTGTACTCGGCAGTCAGCGTCAGTAATTATTGTTACAGTATAATTTACTGATATTACAGTCTGGAGAAAATAACAGGAGCCGCGTACGCGCAATGCATGATCGCACGTTGCAGTGGCATACGACAAATGGCTCCGAGACGATAAGTTGTAATCAAGACCAGGTTTCTGCATATCGAGTTTATCGTTGAGAAATATTAGAGGCCAGTACGTATTTTGTGGGCCTTTTGTAATATATAAAAGAAAATGTAATTTTTATTTGACCAACTTTTTTTTGCGGCCTAACCTCGGCTTGGACTGTTGTCGCGCCTATACAGTGTATTTATCCTTGCGATCTAAATAATTATACTCTTCTTCCTCCCTTAACCCACACTAGGTGGGTTCGGCACAGCACGTCTACTTCTTACTATTCATTCCCGTGCTGTAATAGTTTTGGCTTAAGTTTTTTAACCGTCCTTAGGAATGCTATTTTTGGCATAAGGTGGACGCATACATGTGTACACACACACATGGATCCACACATAATATAAATACATACTATACATTATTCTCTATTTAATTGGTTTTGTGGCGAAACCAGATTTCCGTTAATACTTCTTAAAAATTAAGATTCCGATATTACTTTAAAGCTCATGTTCCCTGCTATTGAAGAAAAATAGTTTAAAACTAATGTTTTCGTAAACAAATATTAAAAAAAAAATCAAATGCCATTTAATGTGCGAAATATGCGAAATAAGCAAGTTTATCTGACAATTGTTTTCTAAGTCTTAACTACTTTAAAATGAAAAAGGTGCCTTACATAAACTGTGTTCCTACAATAAAACTTAAATTCAAAGATCTTATGCAAGGCACATGAAGAAATACTAACTAAATAACACCTATATAATTACAGTGGACGTGTTTAGTTTTTGTAGTGTGTTCTGCATATTCATTGAAATACATTTCGTTGGAAGAGAACGTCAGTTTTTGTTTAAACTTTAATAATTACACTACGTATATTTTATAGAGCTAAGCTTAGCCAGGTCTAGTAAAACTTTAACTCTCCTTTACCGGACTTGCACTATAATCAATAGGCTCCACCTGGGGCCGATGAAAAAACTGTTCACCTTTTTACTGTTAAGCTTTGTGGCAAGAAATCAAGTTTTATAGAAGGATATAAGATATTTTGGCTTTTATTACTAGTCGTGAAGCAGTTGCGGTGTTTTAAAGAAACCTTTTACTTTTATTACCTTATATAGTATTTAATAAGCCATTGTAAGAACTTTGCTCTTCATTTTAATAACTTATTCATTATTAATAGGCTACTTAAACATCAAATTAAGTATTAAAAATGGAGTGATCAATTTTTTGGAAAATATTTTCTTACATAAATATTAAATACTAGCTGGTACCCGCGACTTCGTCTGCGTTTTATTGGATACCAAATTTGATCTAAATCCGTTTAGCTGTTTTTGCGAGATTAAGTAACAAAGCTACAAACTTTCCAGTTATTATATTTGTAGGATAACAATGGTTAAACTATGACTTTTACCGATCATAGACTATCTATGTGCCAAATTTCATTGAGATCTGTTTAGTCGTTTTTGCGTGATTGAATAACAAACATCCAAACGTCTAAACATACACACTTTCACATTTATTATATTAGTAAGATATGTAGGTACTTATTATCTTTATTAATAGGTACACTAACGTTGCCCCGCGGCTCCGCAAGTGTTTTTTTCGCAGTAATTATTTACGTCACGTAATTTTATTTTTACTCATATTATTGAGAATTCTTATAGCTGTGGTTCCCGCCTAAAAAGTTATCAAAATACGTTGAGAATTAAAAATAAAAATTTGTAAATGGTTCTTTTTTGAAGATTTTTTTTAAGACTTATTAATTATTACCTAAATTCGTTTTGGAGTTAAATCCGAACGTACAAACATAGATACAAAAATTATAATTTTAATGATCAGTGTTATAAAGTATGTATGAGGGTATTCGATAAAAAGACAGAACCACAGATTTGATAGAGATATATTTTTTTCAACACGCTTGCTCATAAAGTGGCTCTAATATCACCGCAATTAGGCATATAATGACACCTGTAATCAAACTGTGACTTTTTCATTGCTATTATTCACAAGTGAGTTATAGAGTTTTTTTTATTGGTCGAGTTGCTTTGTTCATAAAAAAGTTTCGATACAAAAAAGATAATGATCAATAGAACAAATAAATTAATGTACCTGTTGCTTGCTCATTTCATACAACTTCGTATTTAAATAGATAATTTCAACTTGTACGTGTTTAATAAATAAAACTTTCACTCAAATATAACTTTTGTTTTCTCTGTAATAAAGAAAACTTTAAATTCCCCATTTTATACGTGGCTAAAACGCTATCTGCGGAAAGCCAAAAAAAAAAGAAACCTCATTCCTTTAGTCTATGGCCGATCACGATTGTTGGATGCGCGCGCAAACTGATTAATTTTTCCTGCCATAGCGAAAAAAAATTTACAACTCGTCACTGTTGAAATTTTAGTTATTTATTAATTAAAATGTCTACAAGTACTAGTTATGAAGAAAATGATTTATGTTGTACACCGCCCGATATAAGATGTGATGAAGCCCTTAACGTTATGCAAAGTTTACTACCTGAAAACTCCAAGGAAAAATGATTTTTTATTATTATTTTCTTCACAAGTGTGTTGAAAAACGTCGAATGATACACGTGTGTATTGGTGATTACCGTCCTCGGCTCTCTTAAGACCCTCACCTAACAGCTCGGGTCTCAATGGCGCCTCAGCGGTAATCACCAACATTACACACTTGTACCATAATGTACTATTAATCTCCTTCTCACTTATAGTATTCGATAATAAATAAGTTATCAAGTAAAAATGATAATAATAAAATCTCCTTTTTAATCTCCTTTAAAATCTTCTTTTGGTATTATAAAATACATTTTGAAGTGTAGTTATTATAAGAGTAAAACATTGCACGATACGTCTTGTGAAATGGTAAATTATGTGAATAATAAAACATATCAAATTGAATGAAGCAATTTGTTCTATTCAGCAAACAGTCTCATAAAGGACCCTGATTTGCTGTTAGTAGTCCTTACTTCCAACATAAAATCGAACGACTCGTTTGACCCTGACTCGGGACTGATGGGATTTAGTTTCATTCGATCGTTCCATTTGCGAGGACATCCCGGAAGACATGCCTACAAAAGATCACCGCTAAGTGCCTACGAAGGCATTTTATTACGAACGTTTCAGTGTCGGGTTTTATGGACAAATTGATGAGTGAGCAAATTAAAGGAAAAGAAAATTAATGGTCCAAGTAATGAACCTTTAGCGACACGTATTTAATAAACTGTCTCATTTAAAACCAGTCTTCTGTACAATGAACTGTTTGATTAAAACATTAGTGCTATAGCGAATTGTTAATGCCGCGCTGACTTTAATTAATAGCGCAATTTCGAAACGATCAAAGCCTAGGGGTTTATAGTACTGTGATTCTGTGAAATCGAATTTATATTGAAATTTATTAATTTTATATTAAAGTTACTGTAATTGATGAACTAAAATTTACAGTCTATTTTGGTAGTGGTATTGACATTCGTAAATGCCTTCTTAGGGCCTAAATTGAATAAAATATTTTTGATTTTGATTAAAAAAGAGTTTAATTAAAAAAATTGCATGTATTTTGATTAACGTGAAGGTTTCTGCGAGGCGGGACACGACAATTATGTTCGGTTGGATCACCAGGATAAACCAGGTTCAACACCCGCCATGGTGGCACACTTACACGAATCGCGTTCCGGGATAAGACAATGTATATCCAGTAATCAAGTGGGATGGTAGCAAACCCTTCAAACTGACTCTTTTTTGGTTTGTCCCGCTTCAGGATAAATCAGTCAGCCAGCTGCCGAGAAGGCTTGCAAGTAGGGTTGCCAACTTTTTAATATAAAATGAGTATAGTATTTTTGAGGCTATATTAGGTACCTGACAAAATATAGTAGACGACAAAAAACATAAAAAAATTAGTGATTAAAAAAAAATCTTTTATATTTTAAAGGAATATATTTTACTGTTTGGTAAACAAACAGACAAATAAATGCATGCGGTCCCGTTTTACGCTTAAACATTTTGGAATAATTAATGTGTAATTTATTTATCCATTAAAAATATAGTAGTTTCGCCTACTATATATATATATATATATATATTATATTTTAGAAATAATATATATATATAAATATAATATATATATATATATTATATTTTAGAAATATAGCAGTCGGACGCCTGATATAGTAGGATACTATATTATATAGTAAGTTTAACAATCCTACTTGAGAGTCTCCATGACAACGACGGTGACGGCCGGTGACGGAGTGCCGATCTCTCTACGGTCGCTATTGTTTGTTTTTTGGATTGTACTGTGCTTACCGTCAGGCAAAGTAATGCTATTTTGCCGTGCTAAAAAAATATATTTTTATAACCATTTTGATTTTGTCAGTGTAAAGAATCTGGGTATATAAAAACAGAGGAATTAATTCCAGTTTCCAATGTGTTGTTGTCAACTCCGATAGTGAAATCAGTGCTAGTTAAAACAAACAACAGAGAAAAACAAGGAGACGCCTAACAAAAACATTCATCGACTCTGTGTAAACGCGTCAAAATTATTGTGAGCTCGAAATAATATTGGAGTTGCTCTTGAAAAACCATTAACGTTTGTTGTGTGTATTTAAACATGGAGCTTGGTCGGTGGACACAGATTAAAAAGGCTCATGATATATACGTTCACAATTTAGCGAAAAGCCCTCGAGGTTGGATGACTGAGCAAATTCTACAGGTAGCTTTTCGTTGCCGCTTTTTTATCGATCCCATTTTGTAAGGGTATATATGTCGAAAACAAATTTCTGTTACACGGATGTAATTTATGTGACTCTAACAGATGGAGATTTAATCAAATTTGAAAATAGCTTCCATGTGAAGGAATTCTCGTCGGAATTTAAAATCCTATTAACTGAGTTCTCATGCGATGTAGGTATCATGTTTGTATGTGAATATGTATTGTACAACATTGACAAGTGGCTACACAATTTTGTTTGTATAAAATATAAGTAATATTTTTTTTTAGTTTCAAGCGCAATTTACTACATTATAAAAATGTTTCTATTTAATTTACAATGCTAATTAAAATGTGTAGGTGGTGTATTATCATTCATAATATCACAGACGAGGATCATATTGGTTGCGGAGACAGGCAGGCTGTCCGAGTTGTTATTGGTGCAGACGTTACCAAATATTTCGCACTACTTCAGCTGCCCAGGAACATTGCTTCGCTGAGCGTGTTCTACTGTCCATATCATGATGAATGTTGTGTTCAATCTAATTCCCTTTCAACAACAGGATCACACGCGCGGGGCTTCGAAGTCTCAATTTTACAGAAATCTACATCTCAGCAAGAACTATAAAGTTGTCAATGTATCTTTGTCGTATTGTGAAACTGTGGAGCCATCCCCCGGTCAATGTGTTTTCTCCTTCTTGCGACATCGCGTCGTTCCAGCGTAATGTGAAGATATATTTATGCAGGACGGAATGAACAGTGGTGACCGCCGATGGATTCCCGATCTCTCCTCGGTGGTCGCCGTTGTGTTTGGATTGTACTGTGCTTACCAAGGGATAGTAGTAGTACTGTAAATTCGCCGAGTTACTTTAAAAAAGGACTTGAATTAATTATGTACTTTTAATGGAATATTTTTTTTAAACAATTTGAAGGTTTGAGGTATTAATTCGGCATAGATTAAACTTCTTATTTTTTTTATTTACAATTTAATCGATAATAAATAGACTAATTTGATTTTTAAAAGTATTAACAAAAATGAACAGTGATTTCCACATCAAAATTTCCAAATTAATTTTCTGATTTGTACGAATTTTCTCAAAATTAATTGAAATTTAAATAGTATTCACAAACTATTCTCAACAAATATTACCTTAAAAGAGAAAAAGGGTGATATAAAAAACCTTACTTTTTCTGTGTATAGTTAACGGAGATCGTTAGAATTGTCAACTAAAAGTTGAAATTCAATATTTACTGGGAGTGGTTTCTAAAAAAACAGAAGTTAAGAGCGTCTTGTTTTTACTGAAAACAAAAAATCTACTTTGGTTGCGGTTAACCGTGGTAAGGTAAAGTTTGAACTACGAGTAATGTGGTCGGTTAAGTTGGGAAAATAAAATTAAATCTCAGTAAACATACAAATACATTATAAAGGTATTAGGAATTTATTTGTAACTAGCTGTACCCGCGACTTCGTTTGTCTGGATATCGGAAAACAAACCAGCTTTTATAGACCCCAATCATGACCGAGGACTATTGTACTTATCGAGACATCTAACAAACTTAAACACGGCGAGGAGTTTTGTTGGATTGTTGCTATGGCCAGCATCCCGGATCATCCATAATCAGATCAGTTTAACAATATCATATTATTGCATTGTCATTCACGTTACATAGTTTTTTCAAGTTTTAGCTCAAACGGTTAAGTGAAAGTATTTAAAAATTTTGCTGCAAGATTTCACCCATAATTATTACTAACATAGCAACTTATTCTTTCTACTATTGCTTCCCTTTAAGTTTATTTTAGAATATGACAAAACCTAGTTTAGTATTGCCTAGAGATTTACTTGTGATTTCTACAGGGAAAAGCTGGAAAACTGGAATTAAAAATCATGAATTAATATTAGTTCTTTGCTTTTATACAATGTATCTACTGTAGTAATACGTAACTTATGTAAATTATTTGTTTTAAGTATAAATGCTTTAAATTTTTACTTGTACTGTCTACTAAGATATTATAAAGAATTGAAGTTTCTAAGAGGTAATCTACTTCTAAAAATTCTTTCACTGATAGAAAGCTAACTTATCCCCGAAGGATATATAGGCATTTTTTGTATAGATGTAATTTACGCGAAACGTTGTCTCGGGTGGTTTTAGTAAATATTTTAATATTTATTCGTTTTTTAATTATTAGTTAAGTTAACTTATTCGTATTTTAATTTTTTTATACATATAATATATACTATCATAACTAATTATGTTAAATCGCATTTCTATGAGTTTATAATTACACAAAGTTATGAATATTCATCAACACTGTATTTAAATAACGAAGTTATTGTTTGACCGGTATTTCGATGTGAAATCAGTATTCAGTTCCTGTTACCTAATTGTTCTTTGTTGTGATTCAGTCTGTCAGTTCATAATTACTAATCTGATACATAGCGTCCATTATTCAAAAGCAACGTAAACTTCTTTGATTACATTATAATTGGTTCAATTATTTATCTCTAATTGTTCGTATCTGTCGTTTGATAGATTGAGTATAATAATTACCTCCTATCAATTATTGTTTAATATTTCTTTTTGAGTATGAAATGGGAAAGGAATTTATTTGTATTTATAAGAGGTATTAGGAAGACGAGAGTTCTAATACTACGATGAGATTTAGCTTTTGATAAAGTTAAGTATAGTGAAGGTAATACAACCGCAGTATGCGCGCTATTGGATTTTAGTACTACAGTTTTCTTCTTCTTGTTTTGGCGCCGCAAAAAGCACTTGCCAGTGTCAATGTATTTAAGCCTTCATAAAATTTTCTAATTATTATACAAAGTGGGGTCATCTGACAAGATGGTGGCACTTTTGTCAGAACTATCTAGGGAGTACTTGTGACATCTCAAAATGCATGCTCATAATTTATATTTATAATCCACTTCACTTGTGCAAAATAACCAAATTATATCACGTAAAATGCCATCAATATTACATATTATAGGGTAAAAAGACTTAAGTTAATGAATTAAAAATTAAAACCACAATTTGTCACTTCAAGATCCCGCCAAAAACTACAGTCGTTAACGCTAAAAGAAAACGGAAAAAATTATGACCTTGGCATAACTGATCACGTGATTTAAAGTTAAGATATGTCAATATCATACATTTTTACGTCTTCTGTTAGCATTAGCGATTGTAGAAAGCGAACTTGGCTAGGGCCTCTGGTTGTCAGTTAAATGATAAATAATTTTCTCCATAGGCAAAAGCCCTTAGAAAAACATGAGAACATTATTTAATCATATAAAGTGGCTAGTCACATATTAATTATTGGTTGCCACGTTGCGTTGTAGCGCGAGCGACAACTGATAACTAATCTATGTGGCTAGTATTATATTTTGCAAGTGAGATAGTCAAAATTATATGGATGTTGGTTATTAGTACACTAAGATAGCCATGTAAATACTAAGTTTAGACTATGACTATTTAGGAAAATTAAAAAAAAACCGTAAAGGATATATACGGCCCTATACAACGGAGCGTGCGGTAAAACAAGTACATAGGTGAAAGTACGTATTTTATACCACACGCTCCGTTGTATCGTGCATAATTTTAAACTTTCGAGCAATAAATACAGGCTTAGTAAATGCATTTGAGCAAATGTGTTGAAAAATATATTTTCACAAAACAAGTGTAATTAAATTAATAAAAAAACATTGTGTGAACTTAAACAAGTATAACTTCAAAGAACGCAGTATTCAACAATTATTAAAGGTAATAAATGGGAGAAACTTTAGATAGTTAACATTGGTGTAAGCAAGTACCTAAATTTTAACACAACAAGTACACTTTAACAGATAATAACTAGACAAACATTATGTTTATCTTGAACGTTCGTAACTGCGGAATATGCGTGTTTGAAAGAATGACATTTTGAGTTGTTAGTGTAGGACACAATGCAAATAATTTAATTTATCTCATATTTTAAGAATAAGAGTTTTAATAGCATACATTCAATCTACTTGACTTTTGAGATTTTTATAAAATTGTTGTAGTAACTACAATGTAGTACTGTTAGTAAATTTCAATGTAGTACAATGTGGTGTATGATTTGTTGCACTACACAGATAGTGGAATACAAATATGCTCTGAAGCACCAAAACTTTTTTTTAAAAGTATCACTGACAAAGTGACGGCTTTGTTCCTAATGGTAAGCAGAGTACATAATTGAGAAACAACGGCGACCACTCAGAGATAGGTCAGTAGTTGCTTCATGCCGGCTTGCAAGCTTCTTGGTAGCTGGCTATACACTGGCTGGCCCCGTAATGAGATAAGCCAAAAGAGAGTCATGGGTGCAGATTGCAGATCCCTACAATCCCGCTTAATTACTGTTACTAGCTGTACCTCACGGTTTCACCCGTGTTAATTTTTTACGACAATTTTTGATACTTTGTGTAAAACTATCGAATTTTTTATGAGGAATAAATTATCTTTTTCAAATTATAATATTGCCTATGTTGCTCGCCGATATTGTAGCTTTATATTGGTGAAATAATTTTTAAAATCGGTCCAGTAGTTTTTAAGTTTATCCTTTAGAAACAAGAAATCAAATCTTTCCTTTTATAATATTGGTATAGATAGCTCAGCTTGATCCCGGAACGTGAAATTAGGCGTGCCACTATGGGGGATATTTCCACCTGGTGTATGGGTATGGGTGTCGGACATAATTGTCGTGTCCTACTATGTACTGTGTATCTAAAAATAACACAAATACTAGTAAATAACTCATAAGATAAAAAATATTACTTACTTATTCCCACTCTCAAGGAAATGATCATATTCTACCGACATTTTGCAGCAGAGATGTTTGCGCTGGTGTGATGCCGAACAATTTGTATTTACCATGTGGCCACCTGAGAAACAAAATGAGATCTTATTTTAAAGACATAAGATTCGATTTACAGTGAACCGCACTTTAAGAAATCGACTGTGCAACAATCATAGACAATCGCAATTTGCAACTTACTTGTTTGGTTTTGATGTTGCCGGTTTTCCGTGTCGGTAAAAAACCACGTCTGAAACAAATTGGATACATTTAATATTCATTATATATGATTGAAAATATATGAAAAGCTTTGTTTTCTATACAAATAAAAGGATAACTGACCGACTGACTGAAAGTTTGTATAAACATTCTTCATTTTGGAAGATAGATCTACGAAAATTGATATTTAGCAATTCAGTTAGTATGTAAAAAAGATGGGTCATAAATCAAATGTGACGCGAGCGAAGGCGCCGGTAAAGCGCTAGTGTTATATAAACAAATTATTTAGCGTATATTTACAGCGTCATCTATTCCATTTTATTTCCGTGAAAATTTTTTCAGAACAAAAATTAACAAAACAAAGAATAATTACGCATATACATTGCTCTAATCGTGATGTATATACTCCTAAGTTCATAAAAAATCTAACAGGGAAAAAAATTCCAGTTTTTACACAAGTTTCCGGTCAACTGTTCAATTTTCAATTTAAAAACTCAAAATAAATAAACCGTCATAGCCTCTATTTAAATAATAAATTTATTTTAGTTGAAAATACAAGAGCAATGTTTACTCAAAAGTATAAAGTTTTTAAAACGTTAATGAATTCAGAAATACGTTATTTACATTTTATATTTTAGTAAAATAAAATTGGATACATTAGCGCTGTGCTGTCTTTGTAGGACATTTTTTAAAATCTCAATTTTATTTAGGGACTTTTGTCACTAAGGACATGCCAGTCCAAGTTTTAAGCGAATTCAAGGACATGCATTGAATTCGCTTATATAACCTTGAATAAATTAGTTTTTTTTTTTAAATACATCACATGTGCTGTGAATAATCTATTAACAAGATAAAACAAAACGTATATACTGAAGCTATTTGCTGTATATTTTTGACCTAGTTAATACGGAAGTAATTATTTAATATTTTAAATAATTTTGGTGTAAAACAGGGTATAATAAACAGTTTATTTTTTTACTATAATATTAATATTTTGCAACTCTTCGCTAATTTTTCATTTATTAAACACAGTCTTTGAACCTATATATCATGTATACAACTGAAATGTTGTATATTTTGGTTGCGGTGAGAAAGCCGCAATCTTATTGCCTGTTGACAGACCACACCCGGCAAGCAATATCTTGCTTTGTAAATACCGTTCACGTTGAACTAAAGTCACTGAGAGTGGTAAGTCATTTAAAACACGGTTTAGAAAATGTCTGTTTCAAAACTTTGAGGTGAAAAACAAAGTTTGGTAAAAAATAATTACGTAAATCTTTTTGAAAAGAAATTCTAACGTAGCTTGCAGTAGGAGTTGACTAGTAGATATAGACACGTAACGAAAAAGCTTTATAGCAGCGGAAAAATTGAAAAAGATTATTCCGTCGCCAGGTTTCGATTTGACAAAATATTGCATCCAGCAAATCAATCAAACAATTAAAAGAAAATTAGTCGCCAAACGCCAAACGCAATTTTCAAATATAAATTTATGCAGAATATTTATTTACAGTGGTATAATTATGTCATAATTTCAGTACTATAATCGGAAATTAGAATTTATTTATTTAACTAAAAATTACATTGTACAACTTATATTGTAACAATGGTCCCCAAACTAGGCATGCCTGTGTCTTGGGCACCTTATGTTATCATTAATCATTGTTATTATAATTCTGTAAAAACATTTCCTTATTTATTCTTTTCCCTTTGTTAATTTTATCTATTTTATCTATATAAATAAACACACATACATGTATATGTAATGTAAACACATATTATATTTCGCAATACAGTACGATATCATAATATATCATGCGGGTTTAATTCAGACACGGTTGAATGCTTTCTTTATTGTGGAATATATTATATCAATCAGCAAGAAACTACCCAGACGAAACTTTTTACAGAGTAATGTGGGTATCTCAAAGTCAAATCACCACTATACACAGTCAATTGAGTTTTTTATTATTAGGAAAAAGTAATATACGTACTACATTTGTTTATTCAGGTAAAAAAGATCCGTAAAACTATGTTATGTAAAATATATGTTGCTGTAAATGCTCGAAAATCTTATGTTTTATTTCTAAATATTATAATATTATATATAATTTACAAACATGTGTTGATAAAACATATGATTTATTTGTTACAAAATCAAACAACTTTTTTTACCATAGAATTTGGCAAATGATAAGTTCAACCAATGACGATCAGTAAATGTTGTTAATCAGCGATTTTTATGTTATAAGTTCGATTATCAATATGAAACAACGCGAAAAGTCGAAAAATCCGAAATTAACTATTAACAGAATAGTGACTGCACAGTGCCTGATAGTAAGCAAAGTACAATAAAAAAAAGACAAAGCAGTTATGAGGACTGCCTACAGAAGTGAAAACTTAAAACTATAATCAACAAACAGTTGTTATTTTTAAGTTATATTGCTACAAAGACTCCGTTTATCGTTAACACGTCACGTGACCATGTCGATGACGACTTACATGAATTTACTTCCCATCCAAACTTTCATAAAGAAGTTTTCAATTCATGGGTTTATTACTATGTGTATGGTTTATCATCTTTATTTAGGTTATATTTCTACAAAGATTCCGTTTATCGTTAAGATGTCACGTGACCATTTCGATGATGACTTACATGAATTTACTCCCGCTCCGAACCTCCCTATAGAAGTTTTCAGTTCAAAAATGGCGTTAACCGAGAAATCTACTATCGCTGCCTTTGTCATGCCGACCTGCTAGCTTCTATACAGCTGGTTATACACTGATTAATCCCGGTTAGGGAAAAATCAAAAGAGAGTCACTATGACAGATTTATCACCATGTAAATGGTGATCGCGACTCTATCGGGTAATGTATACAAATCCAATAAAAAAAGCTCTTCGTAAATGGAATGACGCTATTTTAACGTAGCCGTATCCAGTTATATTTTAATGCTAGGATGAAGACAGTAAATAGCATTAGATCTAGTTCGCGCCATATTTATTTAAGGTGGTGGAACGCTTGGTATATTATAAAGGTGCACCATTGCCACATCGTGTCGTGCTCCGATTTATAGAAATTTTATCTCACCTATTGTACTGATAGTCCATGAGGTATGTTCAATATGTATGGAATTCTTTAATGGTTTTATACGCGTGAACAAATAAAGTTAAATCATTAATCATACAAGGTAACAATAAATAAATAATAAAAAACGAGAATTAAGGTGAATATCATTAAATTATATATAGTTATACTTAAAGCTATACTTAGTTTCATTGCGAAATAATTCTTTACATTTACTTTAAATTTGATGATTTAATAGAATGGACGAAACAATTTTTATTAAAAACGTATTATTTTTTCTTTTCAAGTAATTTGATATGATTAAAATAGCTGTTTCAGATGTAAGTACCTAAGTAAATAATATTATGTCGAAAATTCAGTTTCATTGCGAAATAATCCTTTACACTTTTTTTAATTTTTTCATGAATCAATGTAGTAGACAGAATATAGTTGTAGTTTATTTTGCTGAACCTTTTTTATCAAAATTTTAAAAATACTTTCAAATGATATAATAATAAAAGGGGTTCAATGATAATTATATTTGTAAATAACAATGTGTTTTTTTTTTAATAGTTATTACATATATTAACATTTTTAACAGTTTTAACATTTAATTTACTGTTGTTTCTGTTTTTATTTTATGATCGGTCAGCGCCTCTATAACGTACTCGTTATTTAGTTTTGTTGCAATGTTTTATTTATTCTACGAAATAAATGTCTCAAGTTCAGCCGTGATGGAACTGCTGTAACATACAGGTGATTCTGATACCGAACACTGCTGATTATATTGCATTCTAAGAATCATAACGTCTCGGTAATATTCTTGATAAGCTCGAGCGAAGCAAACGTGATATTCGATAAACCGTCGACAAACAAGTTTTACAACAAGTAAACACGGTTTGCCGCACAGTCAGATTTACAATACGAGTCCAGTTTCTAGAGAAATATGAGCAATCTCGTTTGTGGTATTAGTTGTGAATAAACTATTTAACATCTATTATGCTGATGGAATGGTTTCTGAATATTCTTTGTACTTAACGTATATTCTCTTACTTATGCGTTAGTTGATATAGTATTGTAGTTTTCAATATGCATTTGTTCTTTCAAATTAAAATATCATATGGAAGCCGATACGGACGAAAATATTGACAATTGTAAAAAGTGTTTATTCAAAAATTAACGCTCATTGTAAGGATTCAAAGTATAGTTCATACTAACTGTAATAAGTTAAGATAGAACATATACATAAGCACAGCACAGTATACTACTATATTATAAGATGATCAGAAAGTAATAAAAAGGAATATTATGTTGAAAATGACTCGCTCGAGAAAATTACTGTTTATATTACTATTTTCAAAAATAAACAATGTAGGTATGTAAAAAGTTACAAATTTACTGAATTTGAGAAAAAATATATACAAAAAAGAATATAGGTACGTTTTATGATAGAATAGAAATGACAGAAAATTGTAATATATAAGAATTAAAGATGCACCGAGTACAAGATTTTCGGTTTAGTTTACGCGGGTATTAGGCGCGAAATCATGTTTAAACTATTTAAACCTGAATTGGGCCAAGATAATTTATTATTGCGAGATAAAAGTCCATTCGATTGGTGAGCAAAAAATATACCATGGCATATTTTGCAAATGTGTTTTATGTGCACCTGCAAGCACTGTATGCAGCGAGCGCTTATTTTCAGAAGCAGGTAACTTATACGAAGATAAAATAAACAAATTGCTACCAGATATGGCAGTGATTAGTTTTCTTGCATCATAACTTGCAATTGCTAAGGTACCAACTTTAGTATAATTTTTTTTTTGGTTGGTTATTTGTATTTATTACCTGATTCATAATAATAAATAATGATTATTTAATTAAATAATAACATTATTTATCTGACAGTGCCCATTTTTCACTGATATTTTAAAGTGGTAGATTATAAGTTTTGAGTTCTTTTCGAGTAGGTACCTCGGCAGCCAAACAGAGTTATTCGTCGGATAACTAGTACTACAAAAATGGTCTAGTATGCAGAGTACCGAGTAATAAACGGGTACTCGGCGTATCTCTAATAAGAATAAATTATTAAAATTGTTAATCCAATGGAAATTTACTCTTTGTAGACGCACGTATAGGTATGTATAGACTGATAATGATACACTGTCGAGATCTTTACTTCTTCTATATTTGATGTAATACGGATGTGAATGTCAAAATAGGTAAATAAATTGATTCCAAATAAAAATGTTAAAAAGACTTGATTAAGAAAAACATTATAAGCATTGCTACTTCTTATATATGATTTATATATCTACTTATCAATTGCAATGTACTGAAAAAGTACGAATTACAATGTACAACAATGGTAGCACATTTTTTATCTCTACATCAAAAAGTATTCGACATAAAAGAGCAAAAGCGAGACCACAATCTGGTCACGTGGACGGCGCGCGCCATCGTGACACGCGCTGCGCGAGCGCAGGGTCCCCGTACACAATAGTTATGCTAGTCCTTCGAGCCGGATTAACGGTCGATTATGCACGCTCCAGATTCAGGAAATGCGAGTACGGTCGCTGCACGACTCACGGACGACTCCCCATTGTTTGCCATTATGCATAAATAATGACATTGGAGATATACATTATTTTAGAAATGTTATGTTTCCCACCATATTTTATTATTAAATAGGGTTTTTTTTAATTATTTAAAGGTTAGTTAAATGGGGATGTGGCCCTAAATTGTGAAAACAATATCATTGGTAAACACGCTAAGCCGATCATATCAATACACCAATATATCAATAGTATATAAAACAATGTCCTTAGTAAGCTAGTGTACTTGGCGACAGTTTTCAACTTGAAGGTGGTAGGTAGCCAGGGGATCATTACAAAATACCTTACCACCATGCTATGGCTTCATCACGATATTTTCCTTCATCAAAAGCTCAGGTTCATTACAGGGATTTGAACTCACGTCGGTCAACGCGGTGATTATACGCTCTACCACTGAGTCATCGCTGCTTCAAAATGTTTTTATTTTCTAATTGCTTTTTCTTCTTAAATCTTTTATTCTTTAAATTGCTCAGACGGTGGCTTAAAATATTTAAATTGTTGATTATTAATGATTAACATTCATAACTTATTAAAATTATGTAACAAAACTTGTTTAACGGACTTCCACGGCGACAGATGACTATCGAAATACTTTTTATATTAATTAATTTACGAAGAATCATTCACAAATAATAAATTGTTAAAACCAATGCCTGCCATATTAAATATAAATTTTTAAATATTTTGGAGTAAAGTCAATAAGGAGGGTTACGGGTTACGGCTTTTCGCAAAGATCCCTGGGGTCCATGACGACATTGACCTTAAGCCTAGGTCTCTGCGAACGTTTCTAATTTTATTTATAAATTAATTATTGGGTTATGGAAAATTAATTTAAGTAACGTAAAATATGATGATGATATCTTTTAGTAAAACCAAGTAACAATGAAAAAAGTAATACTACCATTAATATTATCATCTCAGGTTATTGAAAGATATATATATATATATATATATATATATTTTTTTTTATACTGTAATAATAATTCCAAAATGTGAGCTTCGAATCTCACACAGCCAATTTTTCTGATATACAAACTAAGCAAGAGTTTCCGATTACGAATATGACATGACAACCTAATACCTACCTAAGCTACCTAACTTAAACATCCAGAGAAATACGATTTTGATAATTGTGTTCACAGCGTAAAAATTCACTTAAACTGGAATCAATCTTTCGATCTCTAAATCTGTACCCAACTATAAAACACCATATCATTACAGTCATAAATTTATTAGATATACTACATCTATGGTTACGCCATAAGATGCGTCAAAATACATATAAACAAGAAAATACGTAATTGAAAAACTACTGTTTTGCCTTGTCGGTTCTATTCGTATAAAGGGCAAAACAATCGAAATATACTTACTTAATTAAAATTCTGTATACTTCGGTAACATTTAAAAATAAATAAAGATAACTATAATTTTATTCGTTCCTGCTATTTTTAGTTTACGGGTATTTTATTTGAGTTTTTATTATCTACACGGTAAAAAGTAAAAAAACTCATATTTTATTATAAGATTACATTCTATAGTAAGGACTCAGTAAATAATAATATATCTATAATTTTAAAAGAATACACGTAGTAAATTCAAATAAAAATAACATTTTATAATAATCACCTGTTGTTTGGCCAACTGATACCATGTTTTCAATATTATTGGTAATCTTGTGTATTGGTAGTGTTTTGTTGTTTTCACACTTATAAAAATATCATTCAAACTTATGTTTTTATTTTGTCCACTATTATCGATACTCGTTTTCGTAACGGGTTCAATTGACAGGTCAGACACTTGCACGGGTCCGGAACGGCTTTCTTGGAAGTTGAAATTAACCCCCCCTTGATAAACCAACAAGCTGCAGTACCCCAGAGTTATCAGCACAGCTGCGGCTTTAATCATCCTGCGGCCACCCATGCCAATACTGGCTGGCGCTGAAACGCCGATAAGCTTGCAAGAACTTCACCACTATTTCACTCATCTGTTGAACTATTATCGAAACACTATAAACAGTAACCGAGGATTGTGCTCGGACGCAATCCCTTCCTTCGAAGAACGGTTACAAACTAAATAAAAATGTAGAATGTTGTGTAGCACGGGCGGCAAACTAACGCCCGCGCCTCTATAATAGCCCCACCACGTGGTGTGAAAGAGACGGATGGTATTATCTCTGTTGTTCTTCCAGAAGGGCCTACCTGCGTCGCTTGCGCGTGCGCATGACTGCCGGCCTGCACCGCCGCCGGCAGCGACAACTTGTCAATGGTTCAAGTTATTGCTAACTTGAAAATCGTAAAGTGTAAGAAGACATTAAATTTTGGTCAAGGAAATAGGCAAATTCACTTTTCAATGATTTCATATCCAAAAAAATATTTTAAACGGTCATAAAAGGAGACGGATATTTTTTCATACAGACATGGGCCTGGGTAAAAAAAAGAGATGTAAAAATATGAAAACGGTGTAAATTATTAGATAAGCATTATCAAACAGTCACCGAAAAAAAGCGGATTTTTTGCGATTTAAAAGCACAGATTTAGGATGTTTCGTAAAGCAAAGTCATGTAATAAATTTCAATTAATCTATTTTTGAAGTAGTATTATTAAAAAAGGGTTATTTGTTATTATCTTTTAAAGTTCGGTATTAGTTTACTTATTTTGATAATTGTAAATTTTAATGATATTGTACGATTTTAAAAAGAAAAATATATTCGATTTTATAAACCATATTTCAACTATTTCATTCTGAGCCCAGAAATACCGGTCTCCTTTAAGTTTAAGATAAACGTCGTTAGAAATTTCCAAATTACTAAAATCATAATGAGTTTCTCTAATAATAATATTATCTCTTGATAAGCAGAATGTTCATTAGTTGTATACAGTAATTTTATAACATCTCTTACATATTGATATTAATTAGTGGAATAAAAATGATATCGGTATCAAACTAAGGAAGCGAAGAGAATAATAAAAAATCTATTGTCATCGTCCTAATTTGTTTCCATTGATGGACAATGGTCTATTGTTAAAACTGACTAACGGCTCCGTTGCGTCGACTGACCAACACTGTGAAACTTTTCATTTGGTCCGTGGGTGGTAATGAAATTAAGAGCCAGTCATTATCGCATTAAATTCACTTAAATTATATAATGATCGAAGAAATTGCTTACCAACCGAGATTAATTGCTTGATTTTCGAAAGCCAACGTGATGTAGAGAGAAAGGTGTTCACGGATGTCATTTGATTGGCTTTGATAAATGGTAATCGATATATAGGTACTGACAAGTGTTGCTTTTAAAAAAGAAATTTTATTCAATTTCACAAGGGAAGTGGGACATACGACTAGTTAAGAGAACACGTTACTTTTGTTATTTTTTATGTTTTCTTGTCAACATTCCTCACAATCCTCACAGAACATTTTTTAGTTTGTATTATAATGATACAACAGCCTTGCGATAAGGTTTAATCGATACTATTTACCTTAACTGTCATCAGGTGATTATGAGACAAAATATATTTTATCCCAACAATAATCCATACAAATATAAATGCGAAATTAACTCTGTCTGTCTGTTACGTTTTCAGGCCTAAACCGCTAAACCAATTTTAATGTATTTAGGTATAGAGATAAATTGGACCTTGAAAAAGGACATATGGTACTTTTTGTAGCGAAAATAAAGCTTTAAGGGTAGAAAATAGGGGTTGAAATTTGTAAGAACAAAATTTGGGAACACGAAAATGCATGCGCGGTAATGTCGCCTGCCACGCCAACCGGTTTGTTGATTTAATAAGCGCATGTGTAGGCAGTAATTATGAAATTACATCGTTTTCAATGGCGAGTGGTTTGTTGATTTATTGACATTGTTATTCTCAATAAGAAATGTATTGTATTTCTAATACTTACCTATGAAATGATAGTCCAATATTCTTTATAACATTGGCTCTTAAACTCTAAAACTCTTAAACTAGGCAGTACAGCATAATTACTGTTTTATTTTATGATACAATTATGACGTGCGTTGTCAATCGCGGCTCTCGGGAGTTTATATATTCTAAACGATATACCTATTGTAAATTATCTGGATTACACAGTTTTGCTACAAGTGAATTATTTCATTGTGTTATTCGACATATGGTGAAAATAAATTTTGGATGAAAGTTATGAAGAATCCGTCATGTCTCAAATTAGGGATTATGCTTTTGGTGAGAAAGAAATAAAAAGAATTATTTGATAAAAATTGTATACGGAAAATACATGCCATTCCTCAATTGATACGGCATATGAATATGGGTAAAAATAAAATTACGGGATGTAAATAAGTAGGTACTGCGTAACTATAACTGCGTGCGGAGCCGCGAGCACACCGCTAGTAATACATATAAGTATAATCTACTTAAAATTATGGGAGTTTGAACCCAATTGTTGCGGCAAACAAGCAAGTTATATTTATAGTTCTTTCACCATCATCATCTTAGCCGAAAGACGTCTACTTTTGGATACAGGAATTCTCCAATGCTCGCAAAAATGACCAGTCCTATGCTGATTGTTGCAACTTTCACTAGGGCGTCGGTTCTCCTTGAGACATATCTGCTTACGTTGAGTCTTTCGGTATACGACTAGCACACGAAAACTCTTCAACTCCATCGATCATACGTTCCCGTATGTACACTCCTCAATGTCATTTAAGACTAGCAACTCTTACGGCTATATCAGTGACTTTTGTTTTTATGTGAATCTCCTCATTTCTGATTCTATCATACAGAGAAACTTCGAGCATAGCGTTCTCGATTCCCCTCTGAAATACTCTTCGTGATTTTTTATAGGCTCTATGTTTTGCGATTTTGTCTCAGAACCGCAAGACATCGCTGACAGCACAGTCTGGTCAAAACTTTTTAATACTTACTTTTTTATCAAAATACTGAGATATCTAAAACAAGAAAATTTTATGTTGCTTCCATTCAATCATCTGGTCAAATTACATTCGAGCTCGTTGCGAGACTTTAATTAAACTTAAATTAATTGAACTAGATAATGGTTAAGAGAAGGTAGGACTTTACGGAATCGTTAATTATAGGATACAATTCATCAAATGAGTTTACAAAAAGTAAATTCGCATTTAAGAGATATTAAAAAATAATAATACAAGAAATGCAAAAAACAAGGGATTAATAATTTCACACTTATAATGTCAAAATTTTACCTTTCATTAAATTTGACGTCCGCATTTATTTTTTGCATATGATATGTTTATATTATATTATATTATAATATGTATATATATATATATATATTTCTTTATACTCTTTATATCAATAAAATTACAGAAAAGTATAATGGAGAGCGAAATTTTGCATAGTTTAATTATTGCCGGTAAGTCATCCATTGAATTCCGTCACCAACAGCAATACGCTGACGCCAAGTTTTGTTGTTACGTCGGTCTTTCTTCTTTTTTAGTATTAATTATTTTCTGGATGTATTATTTTATGTCTCTTATAATAATTATAAATTGTGACAATAAATCAAGTTCTTTTAATTTTTCTTATGATCTTTGAATACTCAATTGATGTAAAAAACATAATTAAGATAATTAACGAAGGTAATTAATATTAATCAGGTTTTTTTTTCTGCATCTGCGTGTAATTTTATTTGTATACGAATCTCAGGTAGGTAATTTAACATTAATATAGTGTGACATCGTAACCACAAACACCTAAATATGAACGCCTCCCGCTGCTCTCTTAGAGGTGAATTGCTCACAACTAATTATACATAAAGGTGGGTTCGAACGATCGTTAACCGAATCGATTTTAATTGGAATTTCTATAAGCCGATCAAGCTGACTGAACGAGATTTGAAAAACACGTTTTATTGAACGTACTTGATTATTTTACGACATAATACGCTGATAGACAGAGAATGCTACGAAAATGTTTAAATAGGGTACTAATAGTTTCTATAAGCGGTTTCGCCTGTGATGTTTTGTTGCAAATTTTGTTATAAAGGTTCGTCTGGAATTGCTTACACTAATATTACAAGAAATTAGTGTAACTTATGGACTACGCTAAGTGTAACAATTTCATACAGACAAACATCGAATGGATATTTTGTGTTAGTATGATGTTATTAATTTAAATACATTTTATATAATCATAGAAAATAAAAACCAAGATAGAAATCAGTGAAAAACTCTGTTATACATATAGTACCCATGATAAGCTTGTATACGCTCGAGTAGATGCAACAATATTATTGCATTGCACATCAATAATATCACTGTAGCTATTTAGAATGTTGCAAGACCTAGGAATAGGTGAATTTATTCCCAAGACAGTATGTCTGAATGGTGGGCATAGTTGTGTGATGCACCGCCGAGGAGAACGCAAGGGGACCCGAAATTTGAACAATCTAAGAATTTGCGGGCAGTCAATTATGCGTTTACAAAATTTCAAAATAAATTTTGCATCTAAGAAGATTCTACATTTTTCCAGTGAGTATTTATTTATTTATTTCAAGAGTATGTGTAATTTAAAATATTTTAATATTTTGAAGTAAGATGTATCTTTTTTGCTAGACGTTTCCTATAGGTATGTTCCGGCAGCAGCACTTCAGAGCCAGTTTTTCCACAAGGCTTAGCGTGTCCACCATCTTGGGCGAAATCGTCACTTAACATCAGGTGAGCTTGTAGCTATAACGCATACCTAACCTTATAAGAAAAGTTGCTTTGCGTTGTTAATCTTAAATGTTATAATTTTATAAATATCTGCAAGGATTGCATGCTAATCGATTGTGTTTATTTTTTATTTAAAAAATGAAAAGAAATATCAGTATGTACTCGTAATTATTTTTTCCTATTACGTTAGTGTATGCCTTCATCTAATTTAATAATTTGGACCATAGCTTGCTTTATATTATAATTTTATCGTATGATTGTGTTGTATATATTAACCATTTATTAATCTAATAACCGTGTCGGTAATTCAAAAGCTGAACTGTGTCCCGTCATTAATCCCGGAAGTATGTAGTAATGAGGATCGCACACGCCAATGCGCCGACCGTGGGAATAAGTTCCAGCTAACGCGGCTATTTTTGGGAGACAACTCATTGGAGTAATATTAATGTTTTAAGGGAGTTATTATATCAGAATGAGCTTAAAGCGCGACCGCAATATATGATCATTTGAAATTCCAAAATAATTATTACAGTTTCATGTAAAATTCAAAACTTTTTTCATAGCATATCAATTTTGGAATGATTATTCCCCGTGCACAAAATTTCATGAAAATCGGTTTCACATTAATTGGAATAATATTTTATGATTTTTAAAATTATTATTCATAATTCATATATCATATCATTTCACTAATTAAATAGGCTTCCAGTATACAACATTTCATATGTGTCGTTTAAGCCGTTTTGAAGTTAAAACTGGACGAACAAATAGACAGACAAAAAAAATCTTGCTATATTCGTGATCATTGTCGTTTATTTAGAATGACTATTGGGAAATTTAGAAAAAATACAATGTACACATAGAACTACAGATTTATTCATATAGATAAACCCTTTTAAGACAATAATCTCATTTGGTTCTATAATAAAATGTGGTCAATGATTGGAATACGCTAAACTTAGAAAGGAAAGCCCCCTTGAGTGATATTACTGGAAGACACCGAAACCTTTTTATAAATAGTACCATGGTAAGGTGACTTAATTGTGTCTTATGCTGAGCACATGACAATTCAAAAACGGTGGCGAACACCGAGAGATCAACAAACCCTCGCCAGTCTCCGACGTCATGCTAATCTGCGTAAACAAAAACTAGATAAGTACCCACTGATCTTGAAGCGCAACGCGAATAGTCGAATCACTATGAATGGGCTTTTCGACATATGCATGGTGGTCATTGTGATCAGTTGGGCTGTAACAACCCATAACAACATTAATACCCTGCCAATAACTATGAAAGAAAGAAAGATTTTTTTTTATTTTCTTTCACAATAAAAATTCAAACCAAATGTAAAAAAAATTAAAATTATCATAATACACTTAAAATATTGAAAACAAAACGGAAAAACGAAACGATGTGACAACAAGATTTGGCATAAGCTTTAGTCTCTTGTGACGAAAGTCATCAGACGACGCTATTTCTCAGCCTAACCTTCGGATTTAACTGATAATAATTTGAATATTCATTTAAGAAATTTCGTGCTCAATTGTAATAATTATCATCTGCTTTCTTTTGATAGCAAAAACAAAAAAAAAACTAAAATCAAAACCTATATGCTTATCGAAAAATTTTCAACTCAATGGTGCTAATTAATCAGTCAAGCATTAGTAAATTTTGTAGTAATGCTAACAAGTTTACTGTTTGAGATCAAAGTTACTTCATTTTAAATATACTCAATTTTTACTTCAATTATTATTTTGATGCCTGTCAAAACTATTGTACATTATACTAAGTATGTTTCACCGAACCGTACGGTTGAATTCAGTGGTGCGTTATGATCATATCACAATAAAGATTTTTTCTATACCAACAGTTCAGGATTAATTAAATCGAACGAATAAATAACTGTATATAATATATATACAAGAATTGCGCACTTCATAACATTAATATGTAATTTGTATTAGTTTTCTCGGAAACGGTTCCAAGGATTAGGATGAAACTTTGTATTTAGGTAATGTTTTACATTCAAAGTTTACCTACCTAGATAGTTGTTTTTTTTTTTTTGTAAGACATCGAGTGCGATTCGGTCACCCAGATAATGCATTTATAATAAAGCAATAATAAAAAAAAAATGCATAGTAAAATGGCGTAAATTTAGCAACCTCTTGAAGTAAAATGGTTATTTTCGGTATTAGATTTGTAGCAAATACATGTTAGTACAACAAATATTAGTTCGTGTTTTGCAAGGTTTTTTAGTACCAAGTATTCTATATGTTTTAAAAGACCTTATATATCAACCAGCACTGTGGCCACTCATACGCACTTGGACACAGATTGGTTTCGTCCGGGTGCATGCTCAACCGTCGCGTCGTCGACCCGCTCCCGGCACATTATCCAATTCATACAATTTATATTGACGTCAATCTACATCTTCATAAAAACACAACCTATATAGCGGGTACTGATCTTATTCAATTGCATAAGTGTCCTTATAGTGTGTTTAAATTAATAATAATATACTAATAATAATGTATTCATGCAAAGTGTATCATATTTTTACACTTTAACACACAAAAATTAAAATTAAAAGATAATACATAAATGAGTTCCTGACCACCAAACAAGGGTTCCCTATATCTTGGCTGTTGGTTTGCCTCCAAAAGAGATTTATTCATGTTTGTCGTTCCCATTATAAACAGGATGTGATGGAAAAAAAAATATGGCAAGACAAGAGAAAGAAATACTAAAATAATAATTTAAAAAATACGAATTATTCTGCAAAAAATATTATATATATATATACATGTTTCATTAATAATTATTATTGTTAATTATAATTAATTTTATTTATTTCATGTGTTTAATGTGGATGGGTATGTGTGCGAGTGTGCATGTATATTGTTTGTGTATACGTGTGTGAGTTTTATGTGTATGAATGGGGCTGTATCTATGTTTATAGGTATTCAATATTGCATGTATTTAAAAAATTATTTTGTTATTTACGTTTAATTCTAAACCTTTGAGAAGTTCTTCCGTTTCATCGTAGTAAATAGTTTGAAATCATCACAATGCATCGACGTTCAGTAACTTAGAAAATAATAATAATATCATCTGTAAATGCAACAACTACTAGGCCTTTTCCCGAGGGAAAAACGGCCATAATCACCTCGCCATGCCACGGATGTTGGCGTATTCAAAAGATTTTTTTAAATATTATAGCAAAGCAAAATGACGACCTTGTACAGGATGGTAAGCGGAGTACAATCACTGGTGACCAGCATCGTCGCTGTTATACCGGCCTGCAAGCCTTCACAGCTCAATATACACTGGCTGAACCCAAAACGTGACAAGCCAAAGGAGAGGCAGTATGTGTGTCACACACATATGTCATTACGTAATATCTTTGCCGTACTTACTGTGAAGCTGTGGAACTGTCTCTAGGTCATTGTTTCCTCCTTCCTACAACGCGGAGTCCTTTAAACAGACCGTGAAGAGACTGCCTGGTGAGTAGGCTAGCATGACAGTGACGACTGGCGTTGTTTTATAGATCCATATCATCAGCACATGTTCGTGGTAAAATTTAGAAAAAATATCAAGGATTTCTCAGGATAAGCGATTAGTGGCTCAGTAGTAGAGTGAGTGACGTGAAGGAAGACATCGTGATGAAACCATAAAGGGTGTTTTCTAATACCCGCCTGGCTAGCTACCAACCTCCAGCTCAAAATCTGTTACCAAGCACCAAGATGTATTCCGGTAGTTTCAAGTGAGAGCCAGTCCCCAACTAGGCTTAGCATGTTACCATCTTGAGCCACATCGTCAAGAAACATCAGGTGATTATGGTCATACACTGAAACCTATAAAAAGTTACATACACGTGACAGAAGTGAAACTTCTTAAAAATGGAAACGCGGATAGTCTAAATTGTGTATTATATATAGCTTCTTCTCTCCCTCTTTTTACGTTATATATTTCTTCTCTCTAATGTAACGAAACGTGTCTACAGGTGACGCGTCCTTAAAATTTCATTCTCAAATCTCGTTCAATTATTGAATCGCCGTTTAAGAAGTTTCACTGGTTTATCCGACAACCTCCCTCTATTTTAATTATAAGGGTCTGCAATGATTATTATATTTTGAATATTTAATAATGGTCGAACTTGGTTGACTTTGGTTGCGGACCTCTACACCTATTTATGTCACAAAGCTGTAAAGCCTGCACTCCTGTGTTCCGGTCCGAAGTGTGTGGTTAGCAACAGTCCTGAGACACAAACCGTTCCAACTCAGTCCTCAGGAGTAGTAACATATTATCACTGGCCGCAAGATTGAGGTCTATTTGAGATAGGTACACTACAATAAGCTTTAGTGATCACATTACATCAGTACACTACATGCCTACCCAGCGTATACATTGCCTTAGTCCCTAGGTTACGAACTTGGAGGTAAAATGGTCATATTGCGGGGGTAATAAAGCTGGAATTAAATAATACATTTTATAATTAGTAATTAAATGACACATCAGCGTCACGTGGCTTGCGCGCTCTCTTTCTCTCGTTACTTATATACTTACTGATCAAATCAAAATATGCTCTTGGTCTAAGACCTTACAGTTGCTGTATTCTATCTTTGTAGCGACATACACATAGCACAATATCTACGACAGAAAAATGAAGCGCGTTCTCAAAATAACGTTTTATAATAAAAAATAATTAAAGTCACCCTCAAAACTACATATTAAGCACTCTAAGAGCAATAATAAATCATGTTCGCTTCGAGTGACTACTCTATGCAAATTGCAAAATGAAGGGCTCGGACAGAGAGCACGGATTGCTCAAGCTACTTGATAAAGTTTTAAGAGGTGGGGAAGTAAAATGAATTTCCCTAATAGTTCATAGGGGCAACAAGATTGAAAAGGCTAGGAACCGCTGCTTTAGTTTTACATAGTATTCACATCATATTTGTCATGTTTACATAAATTTTATACATATGATAAGCGGGTGATGTCAAATATGGGTCATTTGTTCTTTGCTACTTCACACCATAAAAATATATAACCGAGTTGTATTAAAATTATGAATCGTTTTTATTTAGGTCTTGTTTTTGTTACCAATTTAATCGCTTTAATTTATTATTAAATCCGAGCCGTAAGGAATTATCTCTAGATCGGTCGAGCGAGTTTCATATCAGCCTCCAAGGCGCTAATCTTGACATTGTGACATTAGTCTGACAGTTGCAGTGACACAGTATTGTTAGAATTAAATTAAGTGTACCTAATTCGGTTATTTTGATACGATTAATTGTTTGAAAGTGTGACGGCTCTAAGTAACGTTTTGAAAATTTTTATTCGAAATTTTATGATTCGTCATGTCTAATATATATCTATGTATAAAGGCTTTGAACAAAACAACTATCAATAATGTTGAGTATGTTTCATAATTAACCTACTTCAAAAAAAGGGGAATTTTCTAAATTCGAATGTACTATGGATTTCTTGGGAAGGGGATTCTTCAAGGGTGGTCCCATTTTGATTGCCATTGGACCTTCAACGTTGAAGATATACCAAGAAACTCCTGAAAATCATTGACGTTAGTTTTCTTCTTTGTAAAACATTTTCTTGTTCTATTTGGTGTCACGGGATCACTTCGTATGCAAAATAAAATTAACTTCAAACTAGCACCACGCAAACCTTTTGTATTTTGGTGACTGATCTTTTTTAATATATTATGTAATTTATAGGGTTTTTGCGTTTGACTAGAATCACACCTGATGTTAAGTGGCAATATGGCTTAATATGATAACACATTAAAGCCTCTGATGCCCGTTTTCACCAACGTCCTCTAATATTAAGGAACACGTAAAGTACATTTAAGTGACCACTTGGGAAGATTTCGTTTTCACCAACTTCTAAGGTGCAGAAATTCGATTCCTTAGCGCTAAGTGAAATTATTTTACAAACAATTCTGGTTATTTTTGTTTTAAGCGTCTTAAAATATAAATTTTATTTTAGTTCTTGGAATATTTAGAAGAATAAAAGAAACTGGGAAATTAATAGAAGACAGGCATTTACTGACAAAGACCTGTTTATTTTTTTAAATACGAAAACAAAGATTTTTTGCTAGATATAGGTTATCAAAATGCAGTGTGTAAAAATATATATATAAGGTTTTATTTTTTATTTTTAACAGGGCAAATCCGTGTTACCTATAAACAGCTCTATTTACATAGAGATATTTTGCCACAGTGGTAGATATGGGTGGTATCAGTGTAGTAGCCATTTGCAGCAATTATTTTAGAACATATTTTTACTGAACTATTCAAACATATTCTGATGCCATTTCCAGCACTCAGTAACTCGCCCACACGCCACCTATCGCTTTTTTTTTTTTCAGAAATAATAACGTATTACGCGTATCCATCATGAGTTATGGTCTTGAGTAAAAAAAAAAACAAATAGGGAAAAATAATTTCAGTTTATTTATTTTAATAATTAATTGATATTAATATTATTATTTCATTCCTAAAAATCTTATTTGGAGTGTTATTACCATTTAAAAAAGGCATATCGCTCCGGCTGTTCGCAAGTGCTCCGCTTACCAAGGAACATTCATTTATTTTTTGTTTATTTAAATATAATAACATGTTTTAATAACTTAAAAATGATAAATAATTCATAATACTTGTTATTGCTAGATTATCGGTGTATCACAACGTTGGCTTAACATAAAAACTGACACTTAACTTGTGTTTCCTTAGTAAGTAGCCCTTAGCTTGGTTTTAGGAAACACTTTAACTTAAGGAACCCTTAGTTAGGGGTATGTTATGGGTACGTTGGTAAAAACGGGCATGAGCCTCTCAGGGGGACTTTCAAATGTTGCGGCTGGAACATACCGATAGGCGCTTGGCGATAGATTTTTAAACTAGCATTAAAACTCCCTATCACCATTTATACTGTATAGTATACAGTCTATTCTCTTATAAGTTATCATGATGATCGAATTGTTAAGAAATAATATCCATTATGAAATAAATATAACTAGACTTATCAAAAATAGAATCTGATGTTTTATTCGGTCGCCGTGGTCACTAGATCACGTTATTGAAAGATTGCTTTTAAAACATGTCACGTTCAATTCATTAATAAGATACAATTTAATAGAATTAGTTTTAAGTCAGGTTACACTCTAGTCCATAAATTTGTGGTTGATAAGTTTTAAGTAATTTTTAATGTAGCATAAGACTGATTAGCATATGTTTTACTACGTATCTGTGGAGAATGTGGTACAACCTTAAAATCTATTTATTGCTGTCGGCTGTTAAAAATATGTAAAGCTTTTTAAAGTTTAGTAATTTATTCAATATCAGACATACAACTAAAACTTTTATCTTATTAATAGGCGTCCATTCATGTTGGATGACTGTAGGGCTGATACCCGTCTGGGATTTTCCGGATTTGTCCTAGTTTGAAAAGCGAACGGGGAAGTACGTGATATATATCCGTATAGATTATGTATAGATTACCTACTAATTTCTTTTCTTACTAGATTACCCTAAAAATAAGTGTATAGTTTATTAATAATTAGTCAAGTATTTTATTTATTGTTCTGTAGTATGTTCAACGTTGTTAAATCTTACAAAGTAAATCGAAAGGAACCTGTTTTTTTCTTTAAAATAATTTATTAAATAGTCTGGGGGGAAAACTCGATTTAATCCAAATATCCGGGGATTTTTAAGTCCGGTGTCAACAGTATAGGTGATGGCAGATAAATAAATAAATACTTGATTTTATTATAATAAATTATTTAAGCTGTAACTACTGAGTGGCCCATAAAATTATTTGGAAAATGCCAGTTATATCCAATTATTATGAACGTAAGAAATATAAATAATTGGTTTAACCCACAAGTGAAATTTGGAAATTATGTTTCTATCGTAAAAAAAGAAAATATACTTATTTCAGAGCGGATCATTGCGGCAGCTAATTACTGATAACAGTTATTACAACAAAGTTAACATCACATTAAATTTACACATTAATAAATAACAATAAAAAGATAAATATAATCATATAGCCTCATGTGCCTCCGCAGTACTACTGCAAATGGCGCTCAGCTCAGCAATAGCTGGATATTACTGTTCCGAGTGACCCCAGCGGTAAATTTTCAGCCGCAGTCAAGTTAGTTTACAGAAGAAAGTGTAAAAAAATATTAAATAAATAAATGTATGTACTTATAAATACATCTATATATTAATTGGCAAAAGCTTTCTGTACCATTTTAAGCGTATTGCGAGCACGGAAGATGGTGAGATTTGGCATGGTTAAAGTTTATATGGAGAAGTCCAAAAAGCTAAAATTAATCTATAATCTGTTACTAATATAATGAATAAAATAAATTAATACTGCGAATCCTAAAACGATCAATGCCATTGAACTTAGACCCCCCAAAATATTGACATTGTCACTCAACGAAAAGTGACAGCTAGTGATGTATATAATACTCATTGTTTATGAATACTGTAAATGTCAAACAGAAAATAGTATATGATCAAAAAGTCGCTGGTCGAATTTCGAGCTTTGGGCGATCGCTAGTATAATTTAATTACGTATTATCTAGGTAAACAGGATAAATAAAAAAAAGAGAAAGGAATTAAGTAAATATCCAAAACATCGAGATTTCATTTTACGAAACACGCACGAGAGTCCGGTAAATACTTTAATATTTTATTTTTAAAAGTTGACAAACTAGACGCTGGTCTTATTGGCAGTGATACATTGTTCCAGAATTGACCGGTAAAGACATATTATCCTAGTCACACTAAGCGACTTAACAATCGCATCGGGTGGTAATTGATGTAGTAGATGTAGTTAAAAAGGGAGCTGGCTCTCAAATGCAGCTTCCGGAATACAACAGTTAGTGCAATCGGATTATAAAGAATGAATTGTAGTTAAACTGGTAATCAATAGGAAATACCCTTAGGGTTTTTATAGAGAAGCTGGTAGGATCGTAATCGGTTTTATGATCTTTGATAATTCATCATAATATATTATTTTACAAATCTGCGAGTAAGTTAAGCTGTGGAAGTCTAATTTGGCAAGCCTTATTTCGCAGTGATAGTAAGGTCTACCATTGGCCTGAGAGGTCGCGGCTTCGATCCACGTACATAAGTGATTTTGTGTAATCAACACAATAATACAGGCTTTACTTAGTTTGGAATGAAATGTCTGTGTATGAAACTGTGTATAATTAACAATACTTTAATTAAATGTGAATATTTTTTTAATGGTCATTTAATTGTTTTGTTTCTAATGTATTATTGATCGAAGTTTCTAATAATGACTTGTTATTTCGGCCAAGTCTATGTTGTTATACTAACAATCTATAAATCTTAGAGTATCGTTTTTTAATGGTTGCATAATGAATTAAATTATTAAGAAATGTTTTAAAAATATTTTACATATTATGATATAAGTGAGAGCAATATTAAATTACGACTACCAATTAATTACGGTCGTATTGGAAGTTGACGTTGGCGAGGTGAGTTCAAGTTTCTTGGGCGTATCAATTAGGTGCCCAGCGGGACTCGCATATCTAAGGATGGTTTCGTGGCCCAGCTTATTTAAATTAGTTTTGTAACCCAGTCGGTTTGTTTATCACAATTGATATAAATTCAAATACGCCTTGTAAATATTTGTGATCTATTATAGATAATTAAACATTATGTTCAATTCAAATATTATAAACTGGCGAGGCCATTTACGATGATTAACCAATAATTATCAGTATTTATTTTATTTAGTACGTGCATTATACATTCCTAAGATTTTTAGTAGGTATCTTATTAGTAACATAATGTCCATTATTATCAAGGCAAATTTATGTAATAATTCGTTTAAATTTTGAAGATACACGTGCTTATTTAGGTAATACATTGCTAGACTGATTAAAATTCTTAAAAATACGACGATATGTAGATACTTACATATCTAGGTTTTAATTAACATAATCAAAACATAACAGCTTCTGAAGGTTATTTTTCAATGTAAAATTCAAACGCGTAAAGGGGGAATTGAAGGGAAAATAATTTTGTAATGAAATAAACATTTATATTTTACTAGCTGATACCCGCGACTTCGTCTGCGCATTATTGGATATACACCGACTGATTTCGGAACTCTTAAAAGCAAAATATCATCGATTCGTTTGTCACTATGTGTATGGTGGTCGCGATCCCTACCACACCACTGTATTTACTGCATATGCACCGGCTGATTTCGAAACACTTCAAACCAAAAGAAAATCATAGATGGGTTTATCACTTGAGTGTATGGTATTGTAATTATAAACCATTATGAATCCAACATATTAACCGTCCCAATAAATTTACATTTTATTACTTTTGCTATGTATTTGCCTACTTGCTTTATATACCTAACAAGATATGTATTCAACGTTTATACATTAAGTTAGGTAGATAGTCGTCTATGTATTTTTTGTTCCCGTTGTCGCAGCGGACCAACTTGAATTCCTGAAATTCTAGGTCCATACCCAAACCGCTCCGCCTACGGTGCGCTCCTCAAATTGTTAGTTTGGGAATTTGGGACGGGAACTATGCTTATTGGCTAGTTTAATACTCAGGTATAGTAATTTTTTTTATAAAAATAAAATTGTTCACAATCAAGTCTTAGGTTGAAAATAAGTAAAAGGAAGACCGTCATTCCATTCGTTTTGAAAATTTATGAATAAAATTAATTACAATCACTTTACCAGAAACCATAATTGAGAACTAGCTCTCATTTTTCTTCATTTACGTCAATAAAATTAGATGAATTGTAGGCAAAGGAATGGATACATTTTTTTAAAGAGGAACTGATTCAACTGTACAATGAAGTTGTTTGTACCTTTGCTGTACCGCTCAGGTGTGGAATGGTCTCCCAATTAACATGTTCCTGTCTTACTATGATATTTGATTTTTCAAACGAGGCGTTATGAGGCATTTTAGCAAACCGACGCGGCGTGATACGGTCAACTGCAGATGAAATTTGTGGCACCGACGGTCACCGTTGTTTCTGTTAATTACCATCAGGTGCTGTTACAGTCGTTTTGCTGTAGTATTATAAATAAAATTAAATAAAAATAATTTGTTTTTAGTAAAAATCTTTATAAATGAATAAAAAAAAAACTTTTCAAATAAAACGTGACTCAAAATATAAACGGTAAACTATAAAGTTTATCCGAATCACGGTTCGAACGAATGTTTTGTTCATTTGAGTTCATTCAGTTAAAACGCGATGCGGCCGTTGTTTGTACTAACAATGGATATTTGCTGAGCGAAATACGGAACACCAGAAAGAAATTGATTTATCCAATGTAAACATTCGAGGTGGTGTTTTGCTGAGAAAACAAATATTTGCGAGTCATGTTTTAATAACTTTAAGCTATGATTTGGTGAATATTATTCTTGGTTTGTGATTTTCGGGTGCATGTTTTTTTAAGTACGTAAAGATCATGTACGTATTTAACTGATCTGTGGAATAAAACTATATTTCTAAAGAATCGTTTGTTTAAATTATTTTACTTATATTTTATTTATAATTAAGTAAGTTTGAAGTGAAAATTTTAATATTTGTTTTATTTATTTCATTTTATTTTCTTAGAAATAGTAACCTACGTATCAAAGTATTGAACGATTTTCTTTAAAAAAACATTTGTATATTATGGTGAAACAAATAAGCAGAGACTTTCAAGATTAAAATTACTTTATCCAATTCATTAATGACACTTGAATGTCAAAACAATACCGTCGATTGGGAAAACATCCCAGTCATTGAGAAGAGCCGGAGGAAACTTAGTCGGGTTTATGAAAAATTCCATGGTTGTAATATTTTATATACACAAACAAGTATTGTTTTATAGTCGTTTGTTATATTTTTTAGTGGATGTACAGAGATGGAGTGAGGAGTCGTTATCATTTACATGATTATCCACCCTACAATCCAGGCATGAGCGCAACCTTTGTAAAGATGCGGGCCTAACTTTAGGATGTTAACATTGTTAACAAAGTTGCAGGCCGTACATACAAAGCTAGTTGTAAAAAAGTGGTGTATTTTATTAATTTCTGAAATGTAACACTAAATGTAAGTACAGGAGTCGAAATATTATCATGTAAAACTTGAACTCGGGAAACAAGATAACTGGGATCAATCTAACTTTAACAAACGCGTAGAATTTTCCAAATTTTATCAGTATAACTGGTTCTAAATAACTGAATAATAATTGGCTAGCAGTTGATTGATAATTCGATATTCGTTTTCAGTATTGAAATCAACTGTTCACATTTACATATGCATCCAAATGCACGAAACAATTTTTTCCGCGCTATTTTAAAATAAAATTTTCCGCAGGTCGGATCAAAAGCCTTGACGAGCAGTATCCGAAAAAAAACGAATACAGGATTATAAATATGTGAGTAATGATTAATATAATTTAATTAAACAAGCTTTAATTTTTTATATCATCTATACCATTTCATCCTTTTTTAGTTGAACTTGAGATAAATACTAATTCTAATCCATTTGAATTTGATTCCCACTAATAATAAATTCTCTATAATGGATCTATGATACGAGTTGTCGTAGTTACGGAAATTGAGTTTAGTTAACTGTCGCTCAATGATAGCGATCATCTGGAACACTAATGCCATTAAAGCAGATGACGCAAGCAGTTGCTTATGTTAGGTATTTGTAATTGGGAAGTGTATCAATCAAGACTTAATATACAGATTGCGAGGTACTCTTGGTTAGATACAAGTTATACCATTAGGGTACTGTGGTTAACCGAGAATTACTTATTAAGTTATGAACTTCAGTTTCTGATAGGAACTTATGAGAAGTCTGAAAATTAAGTTTTGATAATACGTAGAAGTTAGAAGCCATATTTTGTTTGAGTTTTTCTCGTGCGAAGCTGTTTAAGTACCTGGTCAGGGGTAATGACTTATCAATAATAATATTAAAAAAAAAAACAATATAAATGCAGGTCGAAATATGTTGAAAAAATTAAATGTTCATAAATGTATTGTACAATTTCTGTTTTATGGTTTATTAATTATTATAATACTTATATTACTTATACATATTAATTTATTTCTAAAGTGTATTAAGAAAAAATCTAAAATCATTGAGTCTTAATTGTAGTCATTGGCAAACCTAAATTTGCACAGAACTAATGCTGATTTTGAATTAATAGCCTGTAAAAACGAATCTAAGTTGATACCGAAAATGTAATTGCTATGAAATAGCACGTCTTTATTATCCACTTAAAAAAGGTCATGGTTAACTAGTTGTTCATATTATATGTGTTTTAAATTTAATATGTTTATAACTATATAAATATATATAAAGCACGTACCTATACGTGAATTATTTCTACTTTAAGACACTAATCTGCTAATGCTACGGAATTCGAGTATAAACGTCCCGTTCCCGTGTAATGGGAAGATGTATGGTCTCATTGATTTTACTTAAGCGTAATAAAATTTAATTACCGATCCCCGTATTGCTTTGTCAACTGATCTGTTATTTATCGTGAACCTTTGGGGTTCGTGGGCCGGGTACTGGGTACTAAACCCATCAGTATTAAATAATGTTTTTGTTTTGCTGAATACAAGCAACAGGGAGATCAGCTTCTGTGAGAGAAATATGCTTTGGGTATTATTAATAAATTTAAATTTATCATTGCTATCAAAAAATTGCAATTCGATACCAAAGTGAGAGAAAATATGATTCGTGTCAGTTTGTTTTTCTTGTGATAATGAAAGCTTGATGCAATTAAATAACTAATGAAAAAAAATCAAACATAACAAACTAGTAAGAAATATAGGCCAATATTGTCCAATATACCGCAAGCTTTCCTTGTGCTATAGTTGTACGTTTTAAAGTAGTTTTTTTTTGTGATTCTCTGGTCTCATCTAGGAATACATTCAATATTATATTTGACTTGTATCTTTTCTCTTTGTTTCTCTGTACTGAGTAGTGAGTGTATTTTAGTTTATAAGTTTAATATTATTTTAATATACTTTCTCGTATTTGTGCATAATGAGATTATGCCATAGCATGGGTTCGATTCTTATACATTTATAAATATATTCTAAGAAAGTTTGATCAAACTCAGTTCTGTGACCCTTAAAGTAAATAAATAAAACTTTATTTCGAAGGAAGTCTTTTGCTAATGCGATCTATACTATAGTACCAGTTCTAATGCTATTGCTTTCTTAATAAAGTTTATAGATATATTATTAAGTCTTATAAATTTATGGAATAGTGAGTGGTAAATTTAGAGCTAACCTTACTATCTTACGCCAAGTAAATTACTTTAAGTAATTTAAATTTAATATAATTCATTCGTACTATTCAATTACAGTAATTATTAGTGGTAAATGGTCATTGAGCAAGAGTGTAGCAAAACTTATTCAATTTATACCATGAGAGACAGATACAAAAAAACTTTGATTATTAAAGATTTGATGAAGTTATGATTGATAATTTGAGTCGAATATAGTTTATATATAAGTCTAGAAATACTTCTGGAAAAACATTATTCCTAAAGGGATACGACGAATGTTTCGAAAAGGCCAAAGCGGTTTGGAAATTCATATTCTTTGTAAGGGAAATGGATATAGGTATCTGGTAAATATAATCCATTGAAAGGGCCTTATTTACAAGAAATATCACCAGCCATTTTGTACACATAAAAATAGACCTCATATGTAAGCATCCAATTGTAATATGATATCGCTTGACGTAATACCAATCAATTTCAGTTCATCAATTTGTTATTTCATTGTTTGTACTTTTAATATTCTGTAGAAAAATCTTCTTCTTGTTTTGGCGCCGTAGAAGGACTTGCCAGTGTCAATATTTTTATGACTCCGTAGTGCTTCGAATCTTTAAAGTGTGATCTAACAAGATGGTGGCTCTCTTATTAGAACTATGTAGAGTTTTCGTAGCAACTAAAAATATTTTTTTTTAGTTTAAATTTATAATCTACTTCACGAATGCTTAATAACCACACTATATCACACAAAATCTAACAATATTACAATACATAATATATGGTCAAAGAACCTAAGTTAATGAACTAAAGTAAACCCACAACATGGCAGCTGAAGATCCCATGAAGAACTTAATAGAAAGATGAGAAATAACTTCATAGCATCTACGAAATAAATCAGTAGCAAATACGAATAACATCGTAATCTTTTAGCCATGATGTTCAAGAGACCTGTTTTTATTCCAAGTTTATGATTTCCTTGGGTCATGATTTAATTTTATTGATTTATTGTTTATTGGTTGATACCTTTTTCAAAGCACATTTATCTAAATGTTTAAGAATCGTAATTATTTAATTAATTAACGTTGATATTATGATTAGAATAGGACAAAATCATAATTTTAATCAAATAAAAGTAGTTCTATGAGTTATAATAATTATAATAATCGTAATAACTCTTAAATTTATATAACTGCAAAATTAAATTTAAGAGTTTAGCTTATAATTGTCCATTATTATAATTAAAGTTACTATGTTATTTAGTTCAAGAATGTGTATTAGATTGTCCCATAATATTAAAAAATAATGATTAGTTATACTGTATTCAAGTTGTTAGCAACTTAACTATTACAAATAGCGTTGCTCTAGATTTCCTTAGCATTTGAAGTTTTTCCTATTTGTAGGTATTTAATTTAATATGATTCTATTTCAAAGACAATGACTATCGTATTTTGTAGAGGCTCTTTGTAAATGTATCAATAAATATCGTCGCTATTTACAAGTACCCTTAAACGTAACTTTCAAAGATCTTTTTTTCTCTGTTCTTAGCTTTGATCTTTTTACTATCGTTTATTTTCTGAACGAATATTTATATAAATATGTTTAATAAATTGTGTATGGCCTCTATGGGCCCTTTTCAGACCTTGTGATGCACTGAAATAAATATACATTCGAGTCGAGAAGTCGGGTTTGATAAATACACAGGAAGAAAGCTTGTGTGGTGAACTGTGGTGGTATGTTTGTTTAATGTGTGTATAGCTTACATATAAGTTGAATAGTTATCATACTCCTATTAAGAAAATTTGTGCTTAGTTTTAAATCAAATAGCCGTGAGTGAGATTGGTTCAAGTAGATTGTAGGTATTAATTACGTACCTATGTGCAATTTTACTATTATCATATGACAACATTTCCTTAAATCAAATACTATTAAGTGAGCAATTCTTGGTTTTAATATTGCTTTTATGGAACAACAACTAACGTCGTCATCTTTGAATTTACATACTTGTATTTAGATAATGTTTTACTTTCCACGTTTATCTAGATTAATGGACGCTCCATTGGTCGAAATACGACGAGCGACTTTTTGATCATAGACTATTTTCTGTTTTAAATATGCGGTATGAACGTAAACAATGAATATTACATAATATATCACTTGCTGTTACTTTTACTGATTGCCAATGTCAATTTTTGGGGGATCTAAGCCCAATGGAACTGGTCGGGGCAGTATCCGGATTATTATTTAATTTAATGTAGTTATTAACACATAATATGTTATATATAAATGTTATTTATAAAAAATATAATACCTAATATTCATATCGTGACAGTAAAAAATCATAGAACATCTTCAATTTGTTACCCAGTTTATGCGTTTAGGAGATCCGAAATTTCCTTTAGAGTATTTTGATGTCCTTAATATTCCTTATATTATACATATATGTATAACTTGCTGGCGCCAGCCCGAATCACTGGGCGTATTTTTTAAATTCAATATATTCTGTAGTACTTCTGGAACCATAAGAAACATTATTTTAAAAAGTGCACGGCAAATTGTCGGCATTGTCCCCGTGCTTACACAGTATAATTCTAACACAACGGCGACAACAGAGAGATCGTAATCCAACGACGGTCGCTGCTGTCATGCGGGCCTGCATTAATTTAACTGGATATATATGCACAGGCTGGTCCCGAAACGCGACACGCAATAGCGAGTCACTGCGAGTGACTACGATTATTAAAAAAAGTCTCATCCAAATCGGTCAAATAGTCTTGAAATTAAATCTGTTCAAACCACGCACAGATTCAAACATATAAATATGTATACAAAACCAGTTAAAGAAGTTTGTATATTAGTATATATAATATAATATACACGCCATGGTGTGACTTCCTTTAATAATACTATAAAGTTGTTGTACGATTACGTACATTATGTCGCAATACATTAGTGTTATCAACACTACCTCATTTATATCTACGATTCAGCATTGATATGAATAGTATAATATTTATAATTTATTTTTTATTTACATTCAGTTTCAGTACAACCACTCGGGTAATACTGCATTTTTGTAACAACATAGCAATTAAGTAGTTTTGAAAGTCTTCGTAAGATGAACAATAAAATTAATAGATCTATCTACTTTCATGCTGATCTATCAAATGGTGTTGCAGTATATTAATCTCATAAATAACATACAAATATCCATTTTTATTTAAATATATATACATATAAATAAAACAGAAAGTTACAGTTAGTTAGTTACACAACCACATTATTTGCAAACGTCCGAATAAAATTACAATCATGCAAAAAATTTTTTTACGACTAATTATTTTATAACATAACAGGAAAAGGAAATAGATAACAAACGATACGACAATTTTTACGAAATTTATATTGGTCGTTTTAGAACTAAAAAATTACGTTAACGATAATTATTGTATTGCCTAAAATGGTTCATTATTGGGTCAAATGCTATTTTTATCTCTCCTTTTATCTATAGGTATAGAAGTCCCAGTCGTTGAAGACGATACGTTCGCAAAATGACTTGTCTGCGAGCTGATTATAATAAATCTTTAGCTAACTGCGCGCTTGTCTGCCAGTGTAGCGTGGGGTTGCCACCTTTTATTTAGGAAATAAAATATGTTGGTTGTTAAAGGTAGAATAAAAAGTAGATACACTATAATATAGAAATAGAATACGTAAACCGAATAATAAATATTATAACTCTTGCTTGTCGTTTACTGTAATTTTTAAGCATGAGAATGAATATTAAAATCGATAATATTATCAAAATATCTTTTTGAAGTTCATATTTTGTCGCCTTTAGTCTCCCCCCTTCCCTTCCTTTAGTCTTACACTCTTACCCTCCGGTAAAGTTGAAAGCTGCGCGCGCATCATGTGACGGAAGTGCGACACGATGAAGTCAGCCATTAATGTTAATTAATTACCCGACTGCGAAATATGTTTTTCGAGCGTATGTATGTATATTTCTTTGGCACACGCTGTAGCCTAAACGGTTTTATGGATTTTAGCATATTAGGTGTCGTTAGATTCGTCTTAATTGTGGGAGTGACATAGGCTGTATAATATTTAAGTACGAAGTCTGAGAATAAAATAAAAAACAAATTTTTTTTTTTTTTAATTAAGTGTTTTTGTTTCAGTCGCTTTTTAATAAAGTAGCTTGTCTATTTTACTGACTTTTATTGTTTCATTTGTGTCAAAGTAATTTAACGGTGTATAAATAAACATTATAATAATAAAAGTAAAATAATGTCTATTTTTCACTATGAAGGGTAAGCGCGGTCTAAGAAACATTTCAAGAATAGGTAAAATCTATTGCTGACGCGCTACGTCCGAAACCTCGCCGAATAGAGCGCGAGAGTGACAGCTGCAGTTCCCCAGATAAATTGACAAAATCGTGTTCCCCTGTTTCCTCCTCCAAAACTGAACCGATTTAAATTTTTAATAATATATAAAGTACTTTGGGGATGTCTGTATGTTTTTCTTTTTCTTTTTATAGTCGTCAAATTTGTTTGCTGGACGTCTCAATATGACGGTAGAAAGGGCGACATTTTAAAAGGTTTTTAGTTTTTTAGAATAGTTATTTATGGAAAAAATCAAAACATAGGGAATTGGTAGTGGTAGATATCGATTTAACGGTATAAAAATATTTGCTCTAATACTATTATCCAGGGAGGAAACAGTGGAATACGTTTGTATAGGCAAAATACTGCCCGCGTTTCCCAGTAAAATAAATTCACATTATTATCATTGACGACTAACTACATCACGTTGTTGATGAATTTTAATTAAATAAAAAAAAATTAGAGTAATTTTTACATAAGTACAAACAACTTTTTGTATTTGATTTTACCTTTATAGGCACATTAATAATTAAAAAATTAAAATGTACCGTCAACTCGGAATACAGATTCCATTGTCCAGTTTAATCACTAAGCCGATACGTTATTATGCAAAGTTACAATCAACTTTTTTTTAACTAGTGAGATTTTTTTTTACTGTTTATGGTGGTTACAATCCAGTCAGATACGAGAGCCCTACTTAATTAATAATATTTAGATCCATATCAAGTTTTTCGATCTCGGGGTATTTCCGCACCCTAATTACGTATTTCGCAAGAGCAAAGCTATATGAAAAATTGCTAAATATTTTCTTCGAAATGGCAAATTCGTATTAGGTATATTTGTACTGGCTATAACGTACCAAACATAATCTGAGTTTGCGATTTTGAAGCTGATATTTAGCGATTTCTGCTATTGAAATACATAACTGGTTGGCACACCTTCGTTTAACACTTGTACAGGAATTTTTCTGCGGGATCTTCATGTGTCATGTTATGGTTTTTAAATTAATTCATAAACTTATGTTATTTCGCCCTATATTATGCAATTTTACGTGATATATTTGATGTACTTTGTATTTTGTGCACAAGTGAAGTGGATTATTTCCAAATAATAACTAGGAACGTTCATTTTAAATTACCACAAAAACTCCCTGGACAACTTTTAAAAAAGAAGCCGCCATCTGGTTAATTTAAAATTATCAAGATTAATATTTAATCCGCCATCAAGATTACAAGAATAATTAATTACAAAAATATTCAAGTCACGTGACATTGGCAGAATTGTGAACGAACACAGTTGTCATTAAATAAAAAAGAAGAATAACACTTGTACTGAACTGAAATCTAATGCAGTCTTATCTATACATGAAACATAGAAGTAATATTTTCTATGATTATTTTGTAGTTAGCAATACTTACTTATTAACGTCGGTATCTTATGCATTGCTACTACAAGTTTCTGTACTGATTAATGATCAAGCTCCGCGACTATTTGTCATTAGTAACAAACAAACAGACTCTCGCGAGATACGTGAGATGTAAAGATTAACGAGAATTAGTTACCTACTGTGCTAGTCAACAGATCAACACTGCTTGATAACGCAGTTTTGACACAAGCCTCATTGTAATTAATTGAATGTTTTTCATTGAACAAAACTCGTTGCAGAGAACGTGACTTGTAAAAGTCTAATTTTAAATGTAGGTACATACTTAAAGTTTTATATTATTTAGTTATTTACTAGCTGACCCCTGCGGATATTTTGTATATTATAAAATTTAAGCAATCTAACTAAAAGGTGTCATGTTATAAATAAATTATTAATAGGCGGTGCCTCCTACATGTTAGTTTGGATATATACAAAAGGAAACCGTGACTGACTGATCTATCAACACATAGCTAAAACCAATGAATAGATTGGGTTGAAATTTGGCACACGGATAATTATTATGACGTAGCCATCCGCTAAGAACGGATATTCGAAAATTCAACGCTTAAGAAGGGGATGTTACAGGGGTTTTTAAAATTTGTATGGACTGTTTAACACGGGAGAAACCATGGGGAATAACTAGTCGAATATATTTTACTTCTGTCATTTGCCATCTGTTGATGGCATTCCTAATGACATTTTTTTTTGCTAATATTACGCCTATAACAGAAAGTTTATGCTTTAAAATAATGTTTAAATCATTAATTTTGAAGTACATTCAAAACTAAAATCTTTTTTATTCAATTTAGGCCATTAGTCTTTAGTAGGTGTATCTTCACTTATAACTCTACCACAACCGGTTCGGAAAAAAGTTCCCAGTCATCGAGATTTAAGGGAGATAGATTGGCTTTGTTACAAAAACTCCTTTCAGAAATAATAAATAGTGTTAGATGTGCTAATTATGATACATGCATTTCTGCATGGATAGCATATTTATTTTACTGATCTGTGGATAGCATAGTATTTATTACTCGATCTATATTAACGCCTACGCCACTAGTAGGTATATCATTTCAACACCTTTCTACTTAAATGACAACAAACTTTTTGTTGACATCATGCCATACATGATTTGCATTAAACTCTATGTCGTGTTTAATTGTTTATATTATGTTGTTCTCATTACACCCATACTACTCCTGATTTTTACTCTGAAACATATCCATCCAAAGGTTGAATTATAATATTCGATTGGATCTGTAATTAAAGGTCTACAATAAAGTTTAAACCAATAAATAGCCGACAATCATGAACCGATGCCATTCATAAGTAAAATTTGTTTGAAAATATCAAGCCATTCCGTGTCAAATTGGTTTTCTTCTTAAAAAGTTTTCTTTTTGCTTGAGCAGAAATAATCAAGTAGAAATATCTTTAGAATCAATATGATCAACTCTTTCACCATTTGACTAGTTCTCATATAATGATTACAGTTGTAATCGAATCTTTGTCTGATTTTCAAAATTGGCCTGATTATTGTTCGAACAACATTCCTATGTAGATTACAATTTTCGTAATACGATACTGAAAGCGAGGATGAAGTTTTGGAGGCATCATCGTCTTTCAAAGTTATATGTAGCAGTTGAGCACGCATCAGTTCAGATTTAAACTCGAACTGTCATAGCAGTGAGACGGGAACGGAGAGTAAAAGCAAAGCAGATAAAAAGAGAAAAAGAGAAAAAGGATGGTTTGTGTATCCTTGTACATTACAACTTACAAGATTAGCCCAAACAATAATAATTATTTTATAACTTGATAATGAGTTAAAATATATTTGCTGGTTAGGACATGACAATTATGTTAGACTTGATTGCAACCACCAAATACCAAGTGTAACACTGACGATAGTAGCATACGTATTAAGTTCCTAGATCAGCCGCTGTATACCCAGTAGTCAGACTAGGTGATAGGCTTCCATTCCAGACTGGATCGCGGAGTTTTTGGCTAGATCTTGAAGTGACTTTTTGTGTTTTTATTTTTAATTCATTAACTTATGTTTTTTGACCTTATATTATTATTGTATACGCTGTATTGGTGGCATTTTGCTGCATACAGTTTGGTTATTGTGAAGTGGATAATTAATATAAAGTGAGCACATGCATTTTGAGATACCACAACACTTCCTAGATAGTTCTGACAAGGTGGCTAACATCATCATCATCATCATTTCAGCCGTAGGACGTCCACTGCTGAACATAGGCCTCCCCCATAGATCTCTAGAGCGACCGATCTTGTGCGGCCTGCACCCAACGGCTCCCAGCGACCTTTATTATGTCGTCTTTCCATCTAGTGGGGGGCCGTCCTACGCTGCGCTTTCCGGTGCGTGGTCTCCACTCGAGAACCTTTCTGCCCCAACGGCCGTCAGTTCTCCGAACTATGTGCCCCGCCCACTGCCACTTCAACTTGCTAATCCTTTTGGCTATGTCGGTGACCTTAGTTTGTCTACGGATCTCCTCATTTCTGATTCGATCTCGTAGAGAAACACCAAGCATAGCCCTCTCCATAGCTCGCTGAGCGACCTTGAGCTTTCTTATGAGGCCCACAGTGAGCGACCACGTCTCTGTGCCGTATGTCATCACTGGCAACACACACTGGTCAAAGACTTTCGTCTTGAGGCACTGAGGTATTTTGGACGAGAAGACGTCGCGCAGTTTCCCGAACGCTGCCCAGCCGAGTTGGATTCGTCGACTGACCTCTTTTTCAAAGTTGGACCTACCTAACTGGACTGTTTGTCCCAGGTAGACATATTCTTCAACAACTTCTAGACAAGAGTTCCCTACTGATACTGGGGTGGGCACCACATGGATATTCGACATGATTTTCGTCTTGTCCATGTTCATTTTAAGGCCCACCTGTTGAGAAACTTTGTCGAGGCCATCGAGCATTGTGCCAAGATCTTCCAGCGATTCTGCCATGACTACGATGTCGTCAGCAAATCGAAGGTGAGTGATGTACTCGCCATTAACATTGATGCCGAGTCCTTGCCATTCCAAGAGCTTGAAGGCGTCCTCTAGAGCGGCGGTAAACATTTTCGGAGATATTACGTCTCCCTGTCTAACGCCTCTTCTCAAAGGAATTGCCTTCGTGCACTGCTCCTGTACTCGGACCGACAGAAACCCCCACTTTGTATATTTATTGGAAAATTTTACGAAAGCTTAAAAACATTGACACTGACAAGTGCTCTTTGTGGCACCAAAACAAGAAGAAGAAGACTGAATTGCAACATCATACACAGGTCGTAAAACTTTTCCCTGTGACTCTCTTTTGGTTTGCTGCATTTTGGAATCAGTCAGTGCCAGCTGCCGAGATGTTTGCATACTGAGTTCTCAAAGTTGTATGTATAGAAAACATTGAAAGAAAATCTACTAACCTGTCCAACAGAAGATATATATAGTACGCCATGTGAACGAGGGTGTGTTATGCCGTACAGTTGTATTGTATTTGTTCGTGGGGTTCTGCGTCTAGGTCACTACTTCTTATTGTTGAACGTGCACAAAGGGCCGTTCTTAAAGTTCTACTGCGGCTACCCTATACACACCCTACAACACTATTGTATCAGCAGGTTAAAGTATTGTCTGTTCGAAAGTTATTAGTCTACCAATGTATTAGACGCTACCAATAAAATATGAGTTCCACTATAACGGGAACAACCCGTAAATAAGACTTGATCGCTTTCCTGTCCCACAGATTAAAACTACACTGGCTCGTATGACATATCGATATCAAAGCCCATATCTATATAATTCCCCTCAACTACCGTAATACGTAGAAGAATCTTAATAATTATCGACTAAGAAATACATTAAAGGAAATTCTTTATAAATATGATTATTATGGAATAGAAAATCTATTAGAAGCAGTAAAGTAGTAAATATGATATTACACAAAGATTAGTGAGGATTTCTCATAACAAACGATATACAAGCTGTGATACTTGTAAGCAAATTTATTACATACTTACACACGCACGCATATACATGCACACAAAGACATAAAAAGTAAAAACACACACGCACACACACTGTTTTTTTTTTGCCTCATTTGTTATTTTATTTTGTTCTTTTAATTGGTAGTTTGAGAGTAAGAAATTATGTAATTGTATATAGAAGACACTGTCACCTGAGACACAGGTTATACCTAGTTCAGGTGACAGGGGTCAGCCATACTTCATGTATTACATTGTTTAAAATAAATGATTATAATTTCGCATTTGACTTCTTTTTTACTAGTTACATTCCAGTACAACACTATAAAATATGTAACTTCCTACGTTTTTAATAAACGACTTTAAATTATATCTAAAGAGAAAAGTAAGCAGACAGACAGTGGCAAACGTTTCTGCCGCGCCACTTGAAGAGAAAACATATTATAAATAAGCCTCCATGCTCTATAAACGAGTTTATTGTATTTAAGCCTACTAATTTAACTTTTCTCATGGAGATATCAATATGAGAAGATGATTATAATTAAATGGGTAAAACTAAAACACTAAATTAGAACATAATTGTAAAACTTACCCACATAAATAGCAATTAACAACAGTGCGGGTCCCTAAAGTTGAAAAAGAAGCAAAGTTCATGCTTATTACAATGTCAGACTTATGCTCTCCATATCTATGATAATATCGGTCGTATCAACAATAATGTGAACCATTGTGTCCATTTCAAGTCGCCTGTTAGTACTATCTCAGAATCGCAGCCGCTTCGGCACCATAAACGAAATTTATAACAGCAGCTTAAGTTTTTATTTCGCCAACACAAGATTGTAGATAAGTTTCTTTATTGTAAGAATATATGCAATGTAGTTTAAAGTGAAAATAAAAGTTGACTTGTTAGATAAGTTTTATATTTATTATAACGGCTCATTCATTAAGCGCTCCCTATTTTTAAATTGAAATAAAAAAAGTGTATGCGAGATATCATTGAAATTTTTTATTCGTTTGAAAGGTCTGTCGAAGCCATTATGTATGCAATTTAACATTGTGCTAATGTCCTCTGCGGCTCGATGGGTGGTGCGCATCCGAAATGTCCAATTTTCCATGACTCTGTGGCATAAATCAGACTGAATTTGACCGATAGCTTAGGTTATGTTGGTTTTGAGGGCCGCTGTTATTTGTGGCTTATTCGCATATACCTGCGACTTAAGAAAACCCCACAAGAAAATATCTAACGCGGTCAAACCACACAATCTCAGTCACCAGTTCACATAACCTCCACGTGAGATGACCATGGCCTCAAAACTCTCTTGCAGAATGTCTAATGTGGCATAAGCTGTGTGGGACGTAGCACCGCCCTGTTGAAACCACATGTCGTTGGTGTTCATATCATTCAATTCAGGCCAAAGGAAGTTGGTAATCATCGACCTATAGCGCTCGCCGTTGACTATGATGGTCTGACCAACATCTTTCTCAACGAAATATGGTCCGATGACGCCGCCAGCCCAAAATCCACATCAAACATGTTTTTGGATCTCATGTGGATTAGTATCATCCGAAATTCAAAAATTTTATTATTTGACGTATCCAGAAGTAGGCCTCATCGCTGCAGATGATTTTTTGATGAAAATTAGGACCAGTTTCCAAATGCTCCAGGGCCCATACAGCGAAAAATGTTCATTATCTATGGTCGTTTATTTTCAGCTCCTGGGTTAGTTGAATTTTGTACGGGTTGATGAACGCCATATCCGTCCACGGTGATTTGGCAAAACAGACTGTTACTCCTCTATATAAATCTACTCTGTGCTGAATAAATTCCAGATATATTATTTTACTCTATGCTGAATAAATGACAGCCAATTAGACAGGTGTAGCTTCAACAATATGGCCGCTATCAACCACAGAGTACATTTGTTTATAGGAGAACTATCAACTGTTAAAGTTCGGAAGCCCCTATTGGAAGACCCATTATAATTCATTATTCTTGTGTTAATTGATAACAATACGCGTACTAATAATTTTTTTGCATTGAATCTAGGATGGCTTACTGGCAGTGCGCTCGAACACTACGTCTATAAACTTGGTCTCGGATCCCACGCTATGCCTTTTTTATAGTAGCTCGGAAAATTGACAGTTGTTGCTGTCATGCCGACTTGCATAAATATCTCTTCACGTTACCCTTAAAGGACCCGATGTTGTAAGAAGGAGTTAACACATTGACCGAGAGATGGTTTCATAGCTTCACGGCATGACAAAGATAATACAGAGAACTTTTTAATTCATCCCTAGAGGGAGTTTACCGTAAAACTGTGACTCTGAAGCCAAGCGCGTGTGGTTCTGTTGTGGAATGGAGAGAAGGGAATTAGACTGAATAGCTCTTCTGAAGACAAACGGTATAACAAGCTGACAGAGGCAATGTTCCTGTGTTGCTGAAGCGGCTTGATCTATTATGTAACGTTTGCATCATTAACAATGCGAACAGTCCGTCTCTGCATCTTGTCCAGAGCATCGAGGAGGTATTTTGCGGATCTATCCCAGAGATGCGAACAGTATTCTATACACGACCAAAATTGTGCCTTGTAAAGAAGACCAACCGACCGGGTGTGAAAAACCGTTGCATCTTGTTCAGGATTCCGAATTTCCGAAATGTAGCGGAGATGAAATTTTCGATGTAACCGTTAGAGTCGAGGTACGCTGCGAATATCAACAATTAATTATTGAGGCTGTCACGGATTTCTAGCGTTCTTTTGGTGATAGTAGAATACAACTTGATGTAACCATAGAATATTGGTAAGGCATTTTTAGTTCTCGTCAAGGAGCTCTCGGCGTATTCCAGTAACTATTCTAAAAGCCATAATTTCTCCATCTTGACTTAAGATGTTAGCATTTTTAATCACATCTACACTTAATAATCAAACGCAAGATTATAGACACACGATACCGTGTAACACAAAAATAAAATTTTAAGGACTTAAAAAAAATTAAGAAATGTTTTTAGAATGCATTTTTATGTGTGTATATATTGAGATAGTTTTTCCGGATGTCTGAAAGAAATTATATAATAGACTAACCTGACTAACTTTGCTAATAGGGAGAAGAAACATTTAGAATGTAGACTAAAGGAATGAAATAGTTTGAAATTTAAAAGCGCCTATCTATAATATACTCACATTATCATTACCTAAATACGAGACGTTGCTATTTATTTAAATTAGGAGCTACATATTTAAAGAAAAAATTTACAAACGCATTACTAGTTATAAGTTTCGTAGGATACAATAATTGTGTCCGACTGGATAATGATCACCAGATACAAGATGTAATAGTACGTTTAGATGTGTCGAGTTCCGGGACCATTCAGTGTATATCGAGTAATCAACGAGATGTTAGGAATCTGTATCCAATTGGTCTCAGTAACTCTCTTTTGGTTATTACATTGGGGTAATGGCCACTATATATTCAGCGGAGGAGAGGCTTACAAGCCGGCATGACAGAGATGATCAGCGATGGACTAACGAACTCCCGGTGGTTGTGGTTGTTTTTAACCGATTTCAAAAAATACGTTCAGTTTTCGAATGTATATATTTTTATTTATTTATTAAGAATGTTCAGCCATAACTTCTTCGTTTATTAACCAATTTGAATGATTATTTTTTTGTTGGATAGGAGATACCTCAAGGGTGGTCTCGTTTAATTTTATTGTCATTGGACTTTCAACTTCGAAGATACACTAGATAACTCTTTAAAATCATTGAAGTTCGATTTAGTTTTTGTTAGAAATTGAATTGTAAAGTAAACGATCTATTTTATTACAACTTTTTTATTTATTTCATGTAAAATACAATACTGTAACCATCTATTTAGTGGTCGACCTTCTTAGTAAACAAAAACGTTTGGGTTCGCAAAACTCCTGTGAAGGATCGGGACCTTACAAGAAAAAGGTTCCTAAGGTTTTTTGTGAAGCAATGTCACTCTGATAGGCTGTTACTACTTAATTTATAACTAAACTAGAGAACCAATAGCTTTTCTAATGCAACTCGTTAGAGCTTTTCAGGCTGTAGGTGTCTGTATTGAAGCAGTATTCCTTAAGAGCAGTTTCAGCTATTCAAATCATATAATTAACGAACTTCCATTTTCATTATTATTTTCCCGGTAAGCACATTGTTCGCTGGTAGTGTTGAAACAAAAGAAAATATATTATGAGGCCCATTTATTGTGCCTTTAGCCTTGTAATTTATAATTAATGGTGCCGGACGAAATGGCCCGTGTTTGTGTATCGTACGCTTACTCCGGATTACTTAATATAAATTGAGGAGCCCAGTTGGTTGGATAGAAGATCAAATTTTCACTCATAAAGGTGAGTTTCTAATCATCAATAACATATTATTATCACGCATAGCCATAAAATATTACGAATAAATTATTCAGAAGGAGAACAGATTCAACAAAATTTCTTCATAAAACTCACACTATTTAGTTTTTTGATCAATACAACATATTAGATATATATTTTTATACTATAGGTATTGTCTTAATATTTTGTCAATTTTATAAATAGGTACTTAATTTTCTTATTTCAATCAAGTCTGATTAAAAATGTACAACAAGCAAAAGGTATATATAGGTATAATTTATTCACCAATAACACTACATTAAACCAAAACCAATGTAAAAAAATGTACAACTTGGGATACATTTCACTTTATAGTTCGGGTGACGATGTAAAATCTTGGTACAAACTGGTTTAAAACATATAATATACAGAATAAATGTAAGTCCAAATGTGCAGTACGTTTGACGGCGGCTATTCTCCATGGTTTCTTAAATGTACAATATATCTTTTGTAGAGGCAGTAGGGGCCATCCATATATTACGTCACACGAATTTCATGATTCTTTGACCCCCCCCCCCTACCCGTGTGATGTCACATATTTTGCAATTTTATAATTAGAAATTTATGAAGTTAAAACAGCAGTGTTCGGAAATTATTTTAATTTCCATTTAAATTATTTTTCAATAAAATCGACATCAAATCAAACAAAGGAATAAAAAATAACAAAACATAAAAAATCACTTTAATGAAAGATAAAAACTTAATCCTCTTCAGTCCATACACTTCGAACCTATTCCTTTATATTATTTATAACTGGCATAGTAGTCACATCGTTCTCATTTGGACAGTTAACATCAGAAACATTCATTGTGCAAAATCTTCTTCATCTAACCATAAAGCTTCAATGTCATCATTCAAATAAAGAATTTCCCTGGCACGTCTAGTAGCAATTCTTTGAGACCGAATTTTCGCGATGAGCAATACTTCTTCTTGCGTTTTATGTGATTTCTTGTGTAGGTTACTGGCCTTGTATGATGCAAAATATAGACCACAGTTGCCCCACGATCGCTTAAATAAGTATGCCTCGACACAGGGGCAATAGGTATCATACGGAACTTGCTTCAAATATGATGAAGCTCGGAGATCCAAAGATAGCTGAAGTAACAGTGGAGCGGATTTTCTTTCACAGTCATCTTTTTCTATGGTAACATACATGTTACACGTCTGTTTCATCAAAACAGGTGGTGGTAAAAACCCCTCTCGTAATAGTCGCCAAAGGCTAGACCGTCGCACACCACAACATAGAACATCCTCGCATTTTAATATTTGTAATAAATATTGTGATTCACGTACATGATGTGCGTACCAAATCGCATCATTTTTTAATACCTTAGCCTGTTCGATATCCAGTCTAGTAACTGTTGGCGCAATGAATTCGGCAACCACAGGAAAATCATCAATCACCATTTGGCTCCAAATATTAGCCAGAACAATGCCTGCACTCTCAAAGTTTCGTTTTTCTAACACCAAGTCAGTAGTTCGAATACTGGAATTGAGGTGTGAACCGAAATTGTCATGCTTTAATATAACACCAGTAAGTTCACGCGACTAAGAGGCGCCATTCGTTGTTCCACCCTGTTAAAAGCACTTATTCCTGGAGCATTTGTGGCAATGTAAATAGCATCCAAGTCGAAATCTTTAAAATGTTGTAAAGCTGAAACTATAACTCGCTCGTATCTTGGATTTTCGTCGGGACCACCATCGCAAGTAAAAATAAATACAGGTTTTATAAAATCTTCTCGAGTTCTCATAAAGTTTTTGAAAGCAGGTATTTCAGAAAGGTTATGTATGTATGTGGCATGACTTTCTGCATTAGAAGAAGAATGCTTTCCACTACGAATTGCTACGTATGTAGGCCCAGGGTACGTTACAGCGTCAGGTTTCCCCTCACAATCTTTCTTTATAACAATACCTGCATACTCATGTTTTTCACCAACTACAAAATCATGATCCGGTAATTATACACGATAATCAAAGTGCATTAATATTGGTGCTTGATCGTTTGCTGCTGTAATACCCAATGGCACGCGTGCTTTGTCATCCATGGATAAAAAGAAAACTTGATCAGGGCCCAAAATTGAAGCTAACGATTCAAGGTTTCTTATCGTAGCAGTACAGAGTGTGCCATCTTTATGTTTCAAATGTAGAGTAGAATCTGGTTTGCATAGTTTTTAAGAATAGTTTCTAAGAAACAATGGTGTAAGTAGTAATGTAAGTACATTGTCGATAATATTCTTAAAGTCGGTAACTTATTCTTCTTCGAACTATAAAGGCAATAAGTTTCAAATAATCGAGTTGTAAAAGTTGTTAAATAAAACATTGCTATGTTCGAGATACAGAAGTCCAATTTAATTTTTTCTCTGATTATATTGACTAGAGGGTTGAGATTTAGTGCAACAAGGTTTTGGGGCTTGAATGGAAGGGAACACATTCTTTCGAGTTTGGGGGGTTTTCGACTTAAAGAAGTTCTAATGTACTTAGATATATAATATTATATTTTGAAAAAATGTGATGTCACAAAATTTGGGACCCCTCCCTGCCCCTTGTCACATAATGTCACACTTCGTCAACCCCCTCCCAACCCCTAAACGTGTGACGTAATTTATGGATGGCCCCGTAAACAACCAAAAGAAAAAATGCTTTAAATATTTTCTTTTGACGCAAAAATGAGAAATTTAAATGCTTTGTAAATCATTATTTGAAGAACAGATGAACTAGTGTTTCGCCTTATACCATCCCCTCCACTACAGCACCACGTAGACTGGCCTACGAAGTAAAAGCTACGCGGTAGAGCAAATCACGATACGAACAAAAAAGTACGCTATTCGGTGCGGTAAAAAGTTCGGTGTTCCGCGCGGTCGTGGAATGGCTTCAAAGCCAACGTGTTCCCATGCTATGATTTTTAATCCTATAAAGGAGGCGTCAAGTGGCATGTCAGACAATCGCCGATTGCCGAAAAAATCTGTGTCACCAACGACCGCCGTTGTTTGTGGACTATAGTGTACTTACTATTATTTTGCCGAACAAGTCTAAAATTACAAAGTGGAAATGAAGCAACAAAATACAAAACTTGAGTACGTTCTTAGTTATTTATACGAGTTTGTACACAACAAAAAGTTTTTTAGAAAAAAAGAAACCATTTCACCACAAACTTTGCCTTTGAATGGAAAACGTACGACGTTTTAACGCTTTCGTAATCTTAATATCAGAGACACCTTTCAAACCCCAGGGCGCCGTTTATAAGAAACAAAAGCGGGCGACGAAATTTCGAAGTCTACGTAGGTAAGGCCGGATATTCAAAACAATTCCCTGCCACCTCCATAGGGATTAAGAAAAGATATTTATGTTTTTTTCCTCGAAATAACACAGCCAGATAAAATGATAAGGATACGCGATGCGGACGACCAAACGCGGTAGGTACTGCAATCAACTTTCCCGAGAGTGAACAATTCTAATTACGTAAGAATTACTTAGACTCGACCGAACGTAACTGCTTTAGTGTTTGTACAAAAACAGGAATCAGAGTTACGTTTACGAATTCTTTTAATCTTTCGTTGACGTCACGATACGTCCTCGATTTTTCTATCACGCTGGGGACTTCGGGTCACGTCGGATCCCGCCGGTATGGAAATGCATAGCGCATGCGTTTAAATTGCGCCAATTTCGAAGGCAGCGGCCTCTGTCGGCGGAGCCAGTCTGTTCAGAGCACGTTGGAGGGATGTTGCACCGCGCGAGCTCTATGTCCAACGGACGGAATGTCAAAAATTTGAAAATGAAATAGTTCGAAAGTGGTGCAACGTGGACGAGACTCTAATTTGATGTTGACGTTGAGAATAAACTTTAAGTCAGACTTTGTGTGTGTGTGTTTAGATTTATGTCAGTGTTATTTAGAACTATTCGAAATTAATTGTAGAATGTTTTGTAGCGTTTGTAGAAATGTACTAAGTATTTGCGTTGATGACGTTGTATATGATTGATTGCAGCGACGACCGCGGTCACATTGAAGTGTTACTAGTATAATATAACCTTGACACATTTTGCCGCGTTACCGTCGAAACCTTGTTTTCACTGAATCTCTTTCTTGCTATCTACTGTAAATACAGCAAGCAGTCTCATCAATTCAATTAGAGTAATATGGTTAAAGATAACTTTTTTAAAGTAGCATAAATGCTTAATTATAAATAACGATTTGAATATCACGTGTGGTTCAAACATGTTGACTGAAGTCGGAAAACTTTGTAGAATTTTAGTATAATTGGCTTAAATTTATAGTCAGTGTAAAAATTAAGCTTCGTGAACATGGAGCCCTTGTGACCGCTTCAGGGACGAGTGTGCTAACATCACGCCTTCAAAATGAAAATTGCAAAAGGTGAGGTATTAATTTTTATATGTGATTTTATTAAAAAAAAAATAGAAATATTTTTAAAATATCTATTATTATTATTTTTCTGAATGATAACTTCAGCAAAGTAGTTTTTTAAAATTCTTTTCAATTTATTTATGCCGTTTAACTAACAGATTTCATGACAAAGTATTCGATTAATAATTTAAAAAAAACATGGTAAAATTAGTAGCATTTGGGCCAACCTTACATGTACTTCGTGTACCCCGCTGAGTAAAGAATGAGGAAATGGCAATAAACGGGTGGTAGAGCTGTATAGCCCGACTGGGTCGTGACCACCATGTATATTATGGTGAAAAGTCCGTCCATGTCATAGTAATTTACTAATAATGAATGTTTCGTTTCGGGATTAGCCAGTTCATATCCAGTTTCTATTTACGCAGGCTTGTATAACAGTCGGTACTAATGAAGGATAGTTGATCTCTCGGTAGTCACCACTGTTTTTGAATTATGTGCTTACAATCTAAGATTTTATTATAAGTGTAGATGCGTTACCCGCGCTCTATTTTGGCTATATTAAAGTCAGGTAATTACCTGACATTCTCAAGTCCGGTGAAGCTGTAAAAGCCGTCAGAGGCTTCAGGGCCCCTAAGACTAACAGTATAGTCAGTTCCTAAAAAAACCTGACATTCTCATAGTCACGTATTATCCAGTGTCGCGGTTGCACGTCATTACAACTCATTATATTTATTTCGTTCTAACAACAAAAATAACATATAATGTCTTTCATATTTTTTCCCTTTTTTAGCTACTGTATAACTGGAAGCATTATTTATTGTTTGTATGTATAAGTTATGCTGTTTTTAGTGCAATGATGTTAGCGTATGACGCGTCTATATATAAAATGTAATTGCTTATCACCATGAACAGTACCTGTCACTATGCCGTGCTTCTACAAATAAAAAGGATCGCGTCGGTTAAGGCGTTGATAATGGTTCTAGCTTTTTGCAGTGTTAATGTACCGAGAATATAATAAATATTGTCAAAATATTTAAACATTTTTTTTTTGTATTCTCAATAAAAACTAACAATCCTGTAGTTACTTTTCATGTGATCAATTAATTCTTAACAACTTGATCTTTTGCATAGTCAATAAAGGGTACCATATCCGCCGATACAAAGTATAAAGAAAAATAAATGTGTTTCTTTACTATTTCTACTTAAATCAAACAGTAGCCCTTTGACATTTTATTAAGAGATTAATGAATATATTTGTGCAGTCAGTGCCGTGTATATGAACTCTTATGGAATATATATTGTAAATAAAAATTTATTCAAATATCCTTGAATTGCCGTTAGATAATAAAATAAAATAATGTAACTACTAAACATACTTCGCTAAGTCGAGCGCAAGGCACGGCCGTACCATCTGTACTGGAACCATTTCGCCGTATATTCACGCCTCTGTCTAGCAGCACTGGGTTATTGTAGTAGGTTGAAATTATGTTTACTAAGGGAACTTATGGAACTCTACAATATCAAGTTTTTTCAAGTTTATAGCTTCACCCGTTTAGAAGTTATTGTCGATACTTGGATTTTTGAAGATCTGACCCTGACGTGAAACCCAAGCCCAGCCAAACTATCAGAGATATCGAAAAACCACCTTAGTAAAAATTGCTTAATAATCTGATGAGAGCTTTCTGAGGGCACATAAAAATCGAAAGTCTGGAGAATCTGTTATGGAACTCATGATGAAACCATAGCGAGGTAGGGTATTTTCTAATGCTAGCTACCACCGTCAATTTGAAAACCTGTCGCCAAACAACTGTAGGTGTTTCTGACAGCTGCACATGAGAGCCAGCTCCCCGTTAGACTTAGCGTGTCACTATCTTAATATCAGGTGAGTTGGTGACCATAGTACTAAACCAATAAATGATTTAAATAAAACATATTAATGATAATCAGAGTTGTCCCTAGCTCATGTAGTCTCCGGGAGTATTAGTCTGGCGTCATCTATCCTTGTTGGAAATACCAAATGCATGGTCGGATTAGTCATATAACAGAATTAGCATACGCTACGGGCCCCGTACCTAAAGGCAGAACAGTGAAATATGTGTGGTCGACCTGTTGTTAGTGTTAGCCCCCTAATAGCATTTGCTACTAGCCCCTCGGCGTCCTCTATGAACAGGCACCTGAAAACACGACATCCATTGTACCTTAGACGAATTCGATCCTGATTATAACATTTATTTTTGTTCAAAGATATCATCGTAAGCATGAATCATAAAACACTTTTAGCACACAAATAAATAGCTACCACTCTGAAGTTGAAAGCAGAAATCTATTGGTGGGTTCTAGCAACTTTGAGTGCTATGCGTCTTCAACTTTAAGTTTCATCATCTTCAGCCTTTAAAAGAAGTCCATAGCTGAGGCCTCTCCCAAGGTTCGCCATCGAATCCGATCTCCGGCTTTCCGCAACCATTTTAAGTTTAGCGTGTTGCAGTCTCTGGCAAAATCGTTTTATGATGAGATTGTGCCTATAAAAAAATTGTGTATTTATTTATGCACGCTAACAAGTTATCATATAATTCCTTGATGTAATAAAAAAAATACCTCTCATGCTAAAAACATGATGTAGTTAGCCATCAATTATGATAATGTAAATTCATATTAATGGCTTTTACTTATTTTTTATTGTATGAAAATAGTTTTACGGTGTATAAATAAAAAACTGTTTTAACGAAGTTAAACAATAAACATAAACCTATTTATACACAGTTCAAAGGGGTCAGCATAGTAAGTCCGGTGAAGCTGTAAAAGCCATTTTGACGATACAAGCTAACAGTGTAGTCATACAGGGTCAGCATAGTGAATTGAGATTGTTATCATTCATGCCTAACTACATCATGTTGCACTTTCGTCACAATATGATGACGCGCGCACAGTTCTCAATTTTACCATCTCATAAACGCGTCAAAAGAGGTTTAACTTAAAAAAGTCCGGCCAAGTGCGAGTTGGACTCTCGCACCGAGGATTCCTTAATTGTTCAACCACATTCAGGCAAAATAATTAGGTAACATTACTGAAGAAAGCACTGAATAATTAAAAAAATAAGATAAACTGTATTAAGGGACAAACATCAAAAAACTGTTGTCCCCATACATTGCCATATGCCGCGGTGTATTTAATAACTACAAATAAGTTATAAAATAGTTTTTTTTTAATGATGTAACAGTAAATTTACAGTTTTCCGATTTTTATAAGTGCTAAAAGACATTGCGTCTTGCCAAATTTTATCATTCTAGGTCAACTGGAAGTATACCCTATAGCTTTTTTATTTCCTTTGCGAGTATTAAAATATGCGGCATACAGGGCCGCGGCTGTATCTTTTGATTGGGTTGACTTAGAAGTTTGTTTTTTTACAGCACCAAGGGAATGCAGACTTGACTAATTGATTTTAGTTTCAACTCGCTCCTGAGAAAAGGGGTCTTGAGTCTCTTGACAGACAGACCGACAACGAAGTGATCCTATAAAGGTTTATTTTCTCCTTTTGAGGTACGGAACCTTAAAAATTAAAGATATTTTAAATCCACTTTATTTAAATAATACTTTGACTTAACAAGGTCTCGTCCTTTTCATAATAAATGAAAAGTTGACTGGAAGGTTGTAAATCTGAGTCTGGTTGTCTGGGGCCTCGACCCCAGCGCTATCACCTTTGTGTAACCTCTGTGTGTGGTTTCATACAGTCATTGTTCTAACAAAGTTTACTTACGTACTACGTAGTTTTGAACCAAAATACTATATTTTGTGTTTTTAAGTTATGGGATAGCAAATACAGTATGATAAGATTATGCCCTAAATTGAAAAACAAAATATATAATATAAGCGGTGCTCCGAGGCTCCGCCTTTATTACCCAGATATTAATTTTGTCTCCTAGTTTAATTTTTACTCATGTTATGGGTAATTTGTATATCCTATAAATTGAGGAATGATACTTCCCTTGTACAAAATTTCACCAAAATCGGTTGCCAACAAAAATGATAGTTTTTGCAGTTCTTGTATGATTTCTAAAAATATTATGTAACTTTCTTATACCCGTACTATTGTAGAAGGCCATATTATGCTTCCCGTCAACAAAATTTCATAAAAATCAAATAGGAATGATAAAAAAAAATTGCGTTAATTATTATTGACAATGCCTATAGAATAACATAAGCTTGCCGCATAGGTACCTACATTATTTTTACCTACGTTTTTTAGTTAAATCCGGACATACAGATAACAAAAAAATGCCATGTGATCAGTGCCCATCATTATACTAGATATCTAGCAGGACATTAGAAAAAAAATACATGGACAGATATAACTACCGATTTATTTATAGATTACGTAAAAAATAATAATATGAAAGTAACAAATATAACTTAGTCCGTATTCATTTATATATTATGTGATACTTAAACAAAAACTTACAGTAGACATCAAGTTATACGGGTTCGTGGAAAATATGCCGCAGAGTTATTCAACATAATTTCTCCTGAATGACATGAATTACTAAATAAATTTACTCTTGAAATGCTCCCTATTCTCGGGGAGTGTCACTACGTTATAATTGTGTAATATTTTTGAGTGTAATGTGAAGGGGCAAATCCATTGTCTTCGATCTGTTTGATGTTGTGAAATGTCAGACAGCTATCAAAATTGTGTTCATAATAGTATACATAGTTAAAATATTTAAAATACCTACTTACTTTTTTATGTCGTGTCAATGTCACCTTTTTATGATTTATTCTCACAGGTTATTCCACAGTACACCGAACATTTAGCAACTAAATTCTATAACGTGTATTTGTCACATTTGACATTGGCAAAATTAGCTACAGAGACAGAAAGCCAAAATAAAAAAAAACTTACTTATGTCATACTTAATACTTTGCATAGGTACTGATGAAATAAATATGGGAATATTGTTTGTTCATTATAAATATTTATGAATACTTTTAAAATTTGTACATGAATGTAAACGCGTATTCGGTTTAAAGAGATTTTTATTTAAAAGAACATACATACCTTTACTGCATAATCTATATATTAATACGTGAAGCAAAAGCTTTCGGTATATTTTTAAGCTTATTGCATGCACGGAAGACTGTGAGGCTTGGCATGGTTAAAGTTTCAATGGAGAAGGAGTGCAGAAAGCTAAAATGTATCCATAATATCTGTTACTAATATATTATATTAAATAAATTAACACTGCGAATCCTAATCGGACCAGTGTCATTAAACTTAGACTCTCCAAACAAATGTCAAACAGAAAATAGTATATGAGCAAAAAGTCGCAAGTCGAATTTCGAGCTTAGGGCGATCGCTAGTATTCATTCATAAAACCGTAACCGTGTCCTATAAATATGTTTCGAATGGTATACTGACGATTACTAAAAGTGTGGTAAAAACTAATAATTATCTAACATTAAATTAAAGTTTTTCACCTACAATTGTTCAAATAATACCGATTTACCTTATAAATACAATTTTTATATAATGTAGCACATAACTGAAATTATACGACACTATCGGATAAATAAGTTAATCCATAACTGAAACCGATTAAATAATATTAAGATATTCATATCCCGATTCCAAAACTCATATTCGTAACTTTCCTGATATCGTCAATAACATCAGCTAAGTTTACAAATTTTAGCAACATCAATAATAAATATATCAATCAATGGCATTAATAATAGGTAATATCAATGGTAAATTAATAAAAATATTTGAAAAAATTATATGAGTTCAGAGGTAACCGTACTTAGAAAGCTAATTAAGGAAAAAAGTAAACAATTTTTAGGTTAAACTTAAGTACTTACACATTTTTAATACCTATTGACGTTAATCTTTGCAAGGATTCAATTTCTCTGAGGTTATTAAGTGTTGTGCATCATGTATTAATATTTGGTATCTCATTTTCAGAACTTGGCTTTTATATTTCAGTATATATATTGTGAATACTTATTATTATTTACTATTTTTATAGGTTACCATTTGACCACAATGACCTTTACTGTTATGTGAATTATTTAGCTGATTATGGTGATGCGCTAAGTCTAAAAATGGATTGGTTTATAAAACCAGCTGCAGGAACACACGTGTCGGTACTTGGCGACGGATTTTCAACTTATGAAGAAAATAATATTCCAAATAAACTATAGTTAGTTTAGAATAAACTAAATAAAAAAAAACATTCAAATGAATAGATGAAAGTTTTGTGTGTAACATATTGTAATATAATGTACTTATTTCATTCAGGAGTTCATAAAAAAGATAACATCTCCAGTGAGGTAATATACATATTTATAATTCAAGACACCTTTTATCACGGTCCTAGAATGATATAAAGTGTAGCTAGCAAAGAAAATATCTGTTATACAAGCTTATCTCGTTCGTAACGGTCTTAGAAAGTTGTTTTTCACTTTCAACGACAAACTTCGAAGATTATCCTCCCAATTTCATGCTTTCAGAGATTATAATAAAAATATAAGGCATCCTAAAAAACCTCAGATATTTTCCTTGTATACAACGTAACTTTTATATGAACTACATACTTAAAGAAATGTATTATGCAATGATTTATACCGTTTCTATATTTACGTTTCCACTTGTTGGTTTCCAATGGTATTGTTGAGGCTTTTCGATTCGTTATTCCGGATATATTATCTGCTTTTGAAGCAATAGGACTTATTGGTGGAATAATTTATTATTGGAGTATTTACAAAGTAAACTAATTTTGCTCGCCTGAATTTTTTTGTTTAAAAGTTGTGCTGTTACCCCACTTGTTTGAAAAAAAAAATTGTTTTTACCTGAATAAAAAGTATCCTATGTCTTAATCCAAGTTATAAGCTATCTGTGTGCCAAATTTCATACAAATCTGTTTAGCCGTTTTTGCGTAATTGAGTGACAAACAAAACAAGCAAACTTACTTTGCATTTATGATATTACTTGCAAACCCGGTCACGCGTTGCTGTGCCGTTTAGGAGTTCATAGGGAACATTGATCCGATCGCTACTAAACTTTAACTGGGCTAATATGAAGATTGTCTGAAAATTTCATCAAAATAGCTCCAGCCGTTTGGGAGTCCATAGGAAGCATACATACAAACATCAATTTTAATATATAAGATTAAGTTAGGATTAGCATTTACATAGATAAAAATTAGCTAGTGCTAATCATTATTAACATTATTTATTTAAAATATAGTGTGCGCGTACAAAGTACACAGGTCAGAAGTGAAACTTCATTGACAAACTAATTTTTAAATCTCGTTTATATTTATACTAATCTAAAGCTTTAGATTTCCGAGACTTAGAGGGAGGGAAAAGGAAGATATGTTAGGAATTTAATGAATTAATATTGTCATTAAAATATTAACTATATTGAATTCTTAAATGACGAGTGGCAAATTAAAATGCCCCATGTTATTTGTAAATATTAATACTTCCTAACCTTCAAACGAATAACCATATAAAATTGTATATTAACAAAAAGATAACAAATATATTACTTACTCTGAACAACTGCTTAATATAGCACGATTTACAAATTTATCACAAAATATTTATTTATAAATTTTACTCACTGTTTACACATTGTTTCCATGGCTACGTGCTCATGCTATGTTCGCCCTTTCTCACTCTCCCTCAATCGGTCTCAATCGCTCTCTCCCTCTCTCTCTCAAAACATTTCACATTTTCGTGACGCATCTTCGTGACGCGTTGCATCTGTAAAAATTTTACCCTCATGCGCGCAAAGAAGTTTCACTTCAAAAATATTTCATTTACGGTCTCTGAGCTTAACTGTCGCCGTTTCCCTTAGTTAAATGCGATTTGGATGAAATATATATTTATATATTACCTTTTTTGTAAAATCCTAAACGAAGCTCGGTTGCCCAGACATAGGAAGTAATGAAAAACATAATTTCCATGACAGTATTGTATTAAAATATGCTTTAGAAAATAAAACATAGAGCTCATAATCCCTCAAAATACTTTATATCAGTTTTAACTGAGGTGTTTCAAGCTTCAGGCTTATCGGAGCATTCCTTTTTAGGAATATTGTACTCGTTTGCTGTTTAGACAACGTTTTCAACTCCCTTTTGAGGTTACGCGAGGTGATTAACCTATAAAAAGGGACCCGACAAATCGCTAGCGCCTTTAAATATTTATTTGGTATCTTTAAACAGAGAGCACATTAACTGGTATTAATTATTAATGTCAATAACAAATAAGTAATTAGTTACCTACTGTTTTATTTATTTGTTGAAGATGTAACAATAAACTTCATACGTAAGCTGTTTGCCAAATTATTGTACCTATGTTGCTTCTAAATAATAAATAGAAGGTACCATTTAAAAAATTTGCGTTGATGAACTTGGATAGTAAAATATTATCTAAATAGACAGACAGAAAAAAATTAATATATGGGATCGGTGGCCTTTGTTATAGATATCTATGACAGAAACAGAACTGCAGTATAACAGGTTTTTTTTTTTAGTTTTGTGATAGATAAATAGTATAAAGTCCACTCCTTGATCACGAATATGCCATATTTTTTAAAAGTATTACCTACTGTATAATATTAGATAAAATAATTATAATTGAACAATCGGTCTTCAGTTTTTTAAAATCCTATCAGAGGACACTATTTTTGTAAGTATTCGTTTTTATTTTTCATTTAGTATAGTTTGTAATGAATTTTTAAACTGCTTTTAGTATAACTAATTAATCTTATATTCATGATTTTAATATAATGTTTTACTTATGTTAATAAATATGAAAATATATGAACGGTGAAATTAAAAATCTTGCGTGTACTGAAACACAGTTACGTTTTGACACCGTAATAAATTACGGAAATTTTACTGGAACAAAAGCTAAAATGTCGACCTTCGCTCAAAGTTACATTACTGGAATTAAAATATTACCTAATTCCATTCGGTCGTGTTATTCACAAGTAACTGGATATATTATTTCGGGTCCGTTGAATATTTTCATATATAAATACTTTAGACGACTATAAATACCCTTATATTTTAACCTATTTTTATGAATAGTCAGTAAAAGTATTTTTTTGTTGGGAAATTGTTATAATTATATACTTATTATGAATTATTCAATGAATTACAAAAACAGTATTTATGTTACTAAGATTTTAAATATACTATATAAATGCGTTTGCGAAAAACACGATTTATGATTTATTAAACTAATTCAAATATAGACAATAGTACCTTTTAAAAAGAACCGTTAAATTTAATTCTTTAAAAATAATTATAATATTATTTATTGTGATCGAATTGAACAGATCGCAACAATTATATCTACGGTATTTCTGAGATATTTCGTTCGTCATAAATTATTTTAGACAATACATTTATATATCTTTCAATAATAGTTGATTATGATTTACGAATGTTAGAGTACGCTACACTACACCAACGTCAAACGACGCCCGATGTGAATCAATAGGCAATTGGTGCTCGAGCCAATAATATAGGCTTCGACGTTGTACGTCCAAGCTCTGGCCTATTTCAAAGTCGTTTCAGTGGATTGTACGTAATGGTACAGACCAATCTATATACTTTGAGTATAACTTTATACCTATATGATTTTACTGAGATACACACAATACATGCTCTACACGCTTAATGGATATTTAAAAGGATGTGTGGGCGGCGCAGCGTTTAGTTCAAACAAACGTATTCCTCGGTTTAAGCGCGAGTTAATGACACTAAAACAAATATTTCCATACAATCTAAACATAATAGCATGTTTAAATACAATAGCATGTATTACAGCCATATTCCTAAGTTTTAATTATTTTTCTTATAATACTTCCTTAAGAACTGCGAGAGTTTTAAAATTACTAAAATTAACCAGTTAAACTGCCATTATCAGACATCCAGCTAAAAAATGGCGTATATACAAAAAGAAATATACGTTATAGAGATAATGAAAGTCCATAATAAAATAAAATTAAAAATCTGTTTCGTTTTTAAGAGGAAACAGGGGAACAAGAAATCTAGATTTTGTCTAGTATACATAATATATATACATATAGTTTTCTGCCTCGCGTTCTATTCCGTCATCCGGGCGCAGTAAGGCAGATATAGATTTTTGTTAAACGTATTCTTCAAACATTTTGTCGACCGCGATTCCTCATAATTAATTTCATTATAAGAAAACTTACACTCTCATAGCTCAAATTAGGATAGTTTTTGTTAGAGTTGTCAATGAATCAAACAGCGAACGACAAAAAAACTCCCATATTCTAGATGACAAAAGTTCTATATCGTATCAGGGATACTCAATACAGCATGTAGAACTAGCTGACCCGTGCAAATATTAGGTCCTTACATATTAAATTATCGTTTTGTCGTACTGACCATTTTGATTTGAAACATCTCCTCTTTGGTTAAGAATTCCAAATTCAAGTTCATAAATTCATTTAGCTGGCACATTTGAGTTTTGAAAACAGTCATTATTTGTTTTTTTCTTATTATTTTTTTCTTTGGCGTCGCTTATTACCGCACAATGGAAAACATGAAATATCGGTATATTTACGAGTACGAGTTCTACCGTGGCACCAGTGCTGCAGAAACAGCTCGAAGGATTAATATTGTGTACGGCGCTGGTGTCGCAAAAGAAAGCACGGTACGTTTTTGGTTTCAACGTTTTCGTTCTGGAAATTTCGACCTTCAGAACCAACCCCGTTGACGGCCGGAGACCAAAGTGAAAAATCAAGAATTAAAGGCTATTGTGAAAGCAGATCCATCACAAAGCACTTCAGAGATAGCTGCAGGCTTCGAGGTAAGTGATAAAACTGTATTAATCCACTTGAAGCAAATCGGGAAAGAAAAAAAAACTTGAACGAAGGGTACTTACTTCATGAATTGAGTGAATCGAACTTGCAAACACGCGTCGACTGCTGTGTTACTTTGCTCAATCGAGACAATAATTAAGGTATTTTAAATCGAGCCATTACTTGTGATGAAAAGTGGATACTGTACTATAATCGGAAGCGCTCGTCGCAATGGCTGAGTCCTGGAGACGCAGCCAAATTCTGCCCTAAACGAAAAGTGACTCAGAAAAAGTAACTTGTGAGCGTTTGGTGGACTAGCGCCGGTGTCGTTCATTACAGCTTTCTAAAATCTGGCCAAAGGATTACAGCTGATATCTATTGTCAGCCACTTATAACCATGAAGAAAGGACTAGCTGCTAAACAACCGAGATTCGCTCTAGACTACTGCTGCTTAACGACAACGCAAGACCACACACTGCACAACAAACAACCACTAAGTTAGATGAGCTACAATTGGAATGTCTGCGACATCCACCGTGCTCTCCGGACTTTGCTCCAACAGATTACCATTTTTTCCAGAATTTGGACAACTTCTTACTAGGAAAAAAATTCAACTCCGATGCGGCAGTCCAAACCGCCTTCAAAGAGTTTATTGATTCTCGCCCCCATGGATTTTTTTAGTAAAGGGATCAATGAACTACCTATGAGATGGCAAAAGTGCATAGATAACAATGGTGCATACTTTGATAGTTAAATATATTTTACAAAAAAAATTGACTTTATATTCCTCCCGTACCAAACGCCAATTTCATATGTAAGGATCTAATATTTCGCACATTATGGAATGTAAACAACAGCTAACTAACAGCTATAACATTAGTTAATCATTTTTGTTAATAGATGGCGCCTTGAATATATTTTAATTTTTAAATACACGTTATAGAATTTAGTTGCCAAATGATCGGTGTACTGTGAAATAACCCATAAAAAAGATACATTGACACAACACAAAACTGTCACAAATTTCTACATAGCTCAATGATATTTTATATGTAGACACGGTCTTGACATTCTTTACTTGCAATCGCGAATGGTGGGTAATTGCCCTCAGTTTACTTTCGACTTGCTACCGGCGTGAGTGTTTGCTTTTGACAACAGAATTTCGCCGTACGCGTTGATGTCCTATCTCTTTTTTGTATCAAAATGGTGATAACAAAATTTGTAAAGTTTTCAAATTGCTTTTAGTGAGAGTATAACGCGTCTATTTATAAAACATTATTGACGTAATACATACTTATTATGGGCACTGCAGGGATAATATAAAACTACATATATGTTAAACATATAAATAAAAAGTAAAACTATAATCTGTATAAGCACAAAGGAAGCACACAATACAATTTTATGTTTTAATTTTCATTCATTTCATTATATACATTTCATCAACAGATGCCGTTCCTAAAGAAATTTTTTTTTTATAATTTTTATAAAGGATAACATTAATTTTAAACTATTTATTATGTAGGAATTTGGTAGTTGTAGATATAGATTGTGTGGTATAATAGTAGAATACACAACAAGTAAAAAAAGAGGGAATTCAATCCGAGGGACTGAGTTGAATCCTCTATTTTTACAATTTACTCAGAGAAAACTTCTTACTACCCGTGTGTGATAAGTTGAGACACGCCTGGACTGCAACCTTCCGCCCGCTCCCCTGTAAGTTCCCGTCAATCTTAGTCTCGTACTGGCTTACGTCACACAACGACGACGCGCTCCGATTTTATAATCTTATTTGATACTGTTTCGTTAATAGTTATTACAGTTACCGATATATTTTATTGTTATTTTTTGTGTTAAGTTTATTGTTATAATGAAGGGTAAAACTATACATAGTGGAGAGAGAAATCTCGTGTTAAAAGTGTTGTTGTTGTAAAAAAAATTACAGAGACGAAGTCGCGGCCGGAAACTTGTTGTGATATTTTTTTGTGCACAGTACAACCATTCGCCTGTGGCGTCACCGCCCCGAGGTCTCAACTTATTGCGCACGAGTAGTACACGGTGAAATTTCAAGAACACACGTCAGGTAGTCAATTTTAGCCACATTTCGTTACATGAAAGAGAAGATAGATATAACATAGAGAGAAGGACAAAGACAAGTAGTTATACCTTGTATTTCTTACTGCTGGTTCATACTAGTTCCGGTGCAGTAATAAAGTAGGGTAGTAAGGATTGCGACCACCATATACATAGTGATAAACATGTCACTGATTATCTTTTAGTTAGTCGCGTTCTTTGTTCAGTTGGTGTATATCTACACAATTAATAAAATTGAAGTGTCTGTTTGTAATGTCAAAATAACAGTTTTTTACTCAATGCACATGAAAGTATATACAACACCTATAACAAAACGCACATTTTTAAATTTTTTGTCTGTCTGTCTGTTTGTTCGGGTTAATCTCCGATACGGTTGGACCGATTTTGACGGGACTTTCACTGATAGATAGCTGATGATACAGGGAGTAACTTAGGCTACGAAATAGAATTAGTGTTCCGCACAAATAAAAAAACTGGCCATGGTGCATCAATTCTGGTGCTTAAATGGCTTATGCTGAGTAAACCATAAGTGATATAGCAAATTAATGTACAACATAATTATAGGCATTAAAAAGACATATAAAAAAGTCCGGGCGAGTATATATCTATCTTCTAAGGAACACCCACAATAAGCATTTTTATCTTTAAAATAGCTGGAAGCGGAGGAGCAAGATTCGCGCGGGCATTCTGTAGTCCACGTGAGCGAAGCTACAGGCACAGTTACTGGAGTAATAAAACTGGATGATACAGAGAGACCGACCACCATACTCATCTTATTATTATTTTAAGAAGTTTCACTTCTATCACGTGTATGGTGTTTCTGCACGCAATTTTTTTGTGCATTCGCATTTAGTTGAATAATCTGGCACAAAATATAAAGTATTGTATGTACCATAATACTTTTGGTACTCAAGTCTTTCTATCTATTGGTTTAGTTATTGATCTATACATGATCATTAGATAACGTGTTTGTTAGTTAAAGGTCGAGAAGGAATAAAAATGGTTTGTAAAGGGTAAGATCGGGTTAAGGCTTTGTAGATTCGTCAGCATAAATCTGATAACGAAAGAGATCTGTAAACTCAGTGGGAAAGGTCCCTTTTATTTTTACGTCAAAATTCTCAATTTTCGAGAATCAGAAGATTATTAATCGCATACTTTTGATCATTTTGCATGTACACACGAACAAACGAAATATTGTTAAAAATAGGTTATATTGAAAATTATAATACATTTGAATTTAAACTTGAAATCGGAACCAAATATTGTTAAATTACAAGTGCTACTAACTAATTATTTTGGCTCGGTAATCCAAAAAGGTCGTGGCCTACGAAACGAGAGCACGCCATTTGTTTCAATACTGCGTAGTTTCTTACCAATGATCGGCTTGAAGCTGACGCAGATCCATTTCTACTGTGTTACGACAGTGATTCCTGGGCCGCCTGATCGGACGACCACCAGCTAGTCGGCCGAAGTTTGCTCTTTTGACTAATCTATCCTCCCCCATTTTCTCGCCCTTTGGACGACCACCATTTAGTACCCGAGCCAGCGAAGTCTATGAGATTTAGTTTCGCTGATGATATTGGGCTCAGCCGCAAACTTTTAGTCTAAGCAAGTTTTCGGATCCTCTAAGTGCTATCGTCTTTCACGATAAGTGCAATGTTTTAAAATTTTAAAGCGGAATTTAATTATATGGTATTATGATTCGGTTTTATTGTGTAGTCTCTATAGCCATTTGATCGTTCAGCAGAGTTATACCACGCACAAGTGAGGTTGACTTGGATGTCTCAACTCTTATGATATTATTCGATTCCCTTTACATCCCATAATTATTACACCTAATTATATTTGGGTGTTAATTATTATAACCGCAGATTCAAAGTTTAAATCCCTAATGAATTAGTTTTATAATTGAAAACAGAATATTATAAAAGCTTTGATTGGCGTTTCAATATCTTTGTAATCTCAAGTTTCTTTACTTTAAGAATTATAGCCTCAAGATTATAAGTAAGAACCCGGGCTAGAGTTGAGCGTGGGGCCACGGTTGGCTGGAAAAGCCCGCAAGCGAGAATTGCCCTGTTTATTCTGTTTATAATAAAATGTTACCTGAAATAGGTCTGGACTGGTCACGAACTTTGTTAAACATTTCTATAAACTAGCGGTCGCCCAATGATCGAAATTCGACCAGCGACTTTTTAATCATAGACTATTTTCTGTTGCATATTTGCATTGTGAACCTAAACAATGAATATTATATCACTTGCTGTTACTTTTCATTGAGTTTCAATCAGTCAATATTTTGGGATGTTTAAGTTCAATGGCACTGGTCGGGTTAGGATTCGCAGTATTAATTTATTTTATTTAATATATCAATAACAGATATTATAGATCATTTTTAGCTTTCTGCACTCCTTTTCCATATAAACTTTAACCATGCCAAATCTCACAAACTTTCGTACACGCAATACGTTTTAAAAGGGGTACAAAATTTTTGCTTCAAGTATTAATATATGATTATAATGATAAAAAAATAAATTCAACTTTAATATTAACATTTTAATTGACATTAAGAAACCATAAGCCAGAGAAAATATCAGTTTATCACAATTAACGAATATACTATATTAAAATATTCGATTCCTGACTCGTGTACAAGTTTTTTTTAAATCTATGAATGCAGTTTTTCTTATCTTTAAAACCGATGTCATTGTTCTTTAGAATATGTTTCTTTATCTCTTATAATTTCACAGGTACCCTAACTGATCCATTTCGTTGTTAGACCCTGTACATACATTAATCATAATACTGTGTATCTCAATATGAATAACTGAAAGAAATAAAAAGGGATTAACATTAGAAAATAAAACAAAAAGTTTATATGAATAGATAAAATACAAACATTTTCCTTTTTCATAATATTTCAATCCAATTTAATCAAGCCATCTTAGCTTTAGTGAAATCTTGTGTCACATATAAAGGAATTCGTTCCAAAAACATCAACGTAATCCAAACAAACGACCCACCGAGCGATATTAATAGTCCTTGGGGACGTTGCACAGAATTACCCTATGCTATGTTTTCCCCGGATGAATAAACGAATCTTCCCCGCAAGTTGTAATTGATTCCGCATGGCAGATACTAACACTGGATTCGTAATGAATTGAATTCAAATGTGCAGTAATAAATGCCCTTTAATTTCGGAATATTTGTATGTGTAATGAATTTTGATGCGCCGATTTTCATCTTTCAAACTTTTTAACTATACATTATGTAGGCGTGTAGTCTGTATGAGGAGTATATTTAGTATAAGTATAAGTATAGTTTGAAAGTGTAATGTACGCAATGAAACACGGACGGTCGCAGAATGAATGTGTATTATCGCAAGCGCATTGACAAAGGTGAACGTGGGGGTACATATGAAAAACTTAATCAATCTATACATTACATTGTCCTCCTTCTAAATAAAGATCACCTTAAAACTAACAGAATAACCAAAATAAAGTATAAACGAATAAAACCTAATTTTATAGTTTAATCCACTATCTAAAAATCGAAAATTATTTCTTATTTGACCTTGATCTTAAAATCATAGAATGACCAGGCTCCCGAATCTTTATTCGTGGCCTCAGAGTGATAGCTTTAGGCGAGCTCTGTTTTTGGGTAATCTCTGAATCTACGTTATCGGTTTGTTTAGGTACCATCTCTTTCTGGATTTCGTTATTGATATCGGATGAAACAACGTTATTGGAAGAGGGAAACTCATTAACCGGAACCATCGGCTCGTTGTTTTCATTAGAATTAGTTTCTGTATCCAATTGTTGTGTATTTACACATGATAATGAATGACGTGATTTTCTTTTACTTAATAATTGATCGGTGTGGCGCTTAGATATGCGATCATCGTCTGTACCTTTAACAGTGTACGAGACAGGTCCTGTTCTATCGATAATTACACCATCTTTCCATTTTATATCTTTATTGACATAATTTCGCATCAGTGCCCCCTCCCCTGGTAAAACTCACGCAACTTCCCACCACGGCGCGTCTTTTGCTCTATCTGCTTATCGTGGACTATTTCACTAGTAACCGGTCGTAACAAATCAAGCTTACCACGTAACCGCCGACCTAACATGGCCACTGCTGGCTCTTTTTGTGTTGTACAGTGCTCAACGTTTCTGTATGTAAATAGGAACCTAGAAATGGCTTTATTAAAATTTAAATTTTCTATTGTTGCCTTTTTTAATACTTGTTTTACAAGTTTAACTGCGTTTTCAGCAGCTCCATTACTAGATGGATGATAAGGAGCAACTAGTACGCGTCTGATACCATTCATCTTTAAATAATGTAAATATTCAGCCGAAGAAAACGGTGGTCCGTTGTCACTCACTATACTTCTCGGGAGACCGAAACGAGCAAAAATTTTGCGCAAACTATTAATAACTGCCGTTGCTGAAGTACTATATACTTCTTCAACTTCTAACCACTTAGAATGAACATCTATTAGTATAAGAAAATACTTGTTACGATATGGCCCTAGAAAATCTATATTCAAACGAACCCAAGGTTCCTTTGGCCAGTTCCACGAATGTAATGGCGCTGGCGGGGCTTGTTCGCGTTGAGAAGCGCAAGCCTGACATTCACGACATATTCGCTCTATGTCTGCGTCTAACCCCTCCCACCAGACATAATTTCGTGCAACTTGTTTCATTTTGACAATACCTATATGCCCACTATGAATCTCATCCAAAATAATAGAACGTAAGTTATTTGGTATTACAACGCGATAACCCCAAACTAAACAATTATTTTCTATGAAAAGATTATCTTTTTTTGAGAAATAAACCCTGTCTCGTTCACTTTCTACACGTTCTGGCCAACCAAATTTAATATACCCTACTATTTTGTTTAGTTGTATATCTTTCTTTGTTTCCGTTTGTACTTCATAAAATGTAACTGGTAAATCATTTTCTATAAAATGCAAATAGCTACCAATATAATTTTCAGAATTAATGTTATATTTATCGCTTGACTGTAACGGTAATCGAGCCAATGAATCAGCAAAACAATTTCTTGTGGAAGGTACAAATTCTATGTCAAAATTATAAGCTGCCAATCGTATCGCATACCTTTGCAATCAACTCGCAGCTGTCTGCGGGATGCCTTTATTTTTGCCAAAAATAAAACTTAAAGCACGGTTATCACTACGTAATATGAAATGTCTACCATACAAATATTGGTGATGTTTGGTTACTCCAAATAAAATTGCCAGTGCTTCTTTATCAAATTGAGAGTAATTAAGTTCGGCCTCATTTAATGTGCGAGAAGCACAGCTAACGAATCTCTCTGAACCGTCAGGAAATCTGTGAGTAAGCACTGCACCTAGCCCATACGCACTGCTGTCCACAGATAATATTAACGGTAATGTAGGGTCATAATGAGCCAACACCGGACTGCTACTCAACATGTTTTTGATTTCATTAAAAGCTCTTTCACACTGATTATCCCAATTCCATTTAACGTCTTTTTTTAATAAATTATATAATGGATGTAAAATACTACTAATATTCTACAAAAATTAGCGTAAAGTTAACTAAACCCAAAAACCTTCTTAACTGAGATATATCTTTAGGAGTGGGGGCGGTCACTATCGCCTCAATATTTTTCTTATCAGTGTGAAGACCAAACTTATCTATGCAGTAACCTAAATAAGTGACACTATTTAAAAAAAAATCACATTTTGACCAATTTACACGTAACCCTGCATCCCTCAATCTACATAGTACCGCTCGTAAGTTTTTAAAATGAGTGTTTCTGTCTACTCCAGTAACACAGATGTCATCTTGGAATGCCACCGTACACGGCAAGCCACTAATGGTTTCCTCTATTAATTTTTGAAAGTTCTCTGGTATGCACTTTAAACCGAACGGTACGCGTTTGTAAATGAAATTACCCAAATGTGTGGTAATCGCCGTCATCGGTTGTGAGTCTTCCGTAAGAAGTAATTGCTGAAAAGCATTAGATAAATCAATTTTTGAGTATTGTTCTCCTCCCGCTAATTTAACAAATATTTCCTCAATTCGAGGGACCGGATAATGAAAATATTTTAAAAGTGGATTGATTGTGACCTTATAGTCACCACAAATACGTATGTTACCATTTTTTTTAACTATAGGAACAATAGGTGTTCCGTAATCTGAACGATCCACCTTATATATGACGTCATCTTGCTGCAAACGTTCAAGTTCGCGCTCAACCGGCTAGCGCAGTGCTAACGGGAGCGTCCGCGCTTTTACATAAATCGGAGTTAAATCTGTTAAATGTAATTTAATGCGAGATTTATAAGTTCCTAACTCATCAGCAAATACTTCTGAAAATTCTCTACGTAATGCTTCTATCGAACATTTGTTTATGTCTGGCATTATATTATGACAATGTGTAACATTCAAATTCAAACAGCGTATCCACGTACGGCCTAACAACGGTGGGTCCCCGTTCTCTATAATAAACAATTTTAAATTTATATTTATTTGTCCGTACACAACATTAACCATAATATAACCCAGAGGTCTAATCACATCGCCAGTATATGTTTTTAAACTAGGCGTCTCCTTAATTATGTTTTTAAGTGAGAAACATTCATCATAATACCTCTTAGATATAACAGAAATTTTACTACCAGTGTCAATTTCAAACTTGATAAAACAATTCTCAACCTTAACATCAAGTAAATAAGGACCATCAGTATTATTACATAAAAAATTGTAAAAACTTAAATCACCGTCAGAATTCGATTCACTCAAAAAAAATTGTCTTTTCACTCTCCTCGACGAATTTGGTCCCGAATCTACGTCGTACTTACGACACATGACCTTCAAATGTCCTTTTTCACCGCACCGATCACAATTGTACATCTTGAACCTGCATCGCGCGGCCACGTGATTGTCCTTGCCGCAACGCGTACAGGGGGCCGCACGGCCGGCGCGGCCGGCGCGTCGCACGCTGTCACCCGGCCCCGGTACCGCCACGCTCACCCGATGTAGCCCGTCTACCTCGCCGTCGCCCGCACCGCTCTCGGCGCAGCTACCGCTACCACCGCCCGCCACAATCGCCGCGTGCCGCTCCGCCGCTTCAAGTGCTAAAGCAAGCTCCACTGCCCGCTTGTAATCTAAATTTTGTTCAGCAAACACCCGGGATCTCATATCCTCAACACGAGGTCCAGAAACGAACTGATCTCTTAAATTTACCTCTAGACCGTCACTAAAATTGCAAGTTTTAGCGAGATGTTTTAAATTTTGTAGGTATTCGCTTACAGTTTCTTCACGTCCTTGCTTCCTTTGCCGAAATACATGTCGTTATGCGATCTCCGACCGTCGTGGTTCCAGATGTTTCTTGATTATTCTCTCTAATTCTTCAAAAGATTTGTCTTCAGGATGATCAGGAGAACACAAATCACACATCAGCTCATAGCACGCGACTCCTACATGCGTCACTAAAGTCGCCACATGCAACTTTTTCCCGATGTTATTCAACGCTATAAATTGCTTCACACGTCTACAATATGCGTCCCAATTATGTACGCTTATTAAAAAACTTTCAATTGACCCGAATGGCATTTTGAAAATTCCTTTAACCGACTGCGTCAATGTAATGTACGCAATGAAACACGGACGGTCGCAGAATGAATGTGTATTATCGCAAGCGCATTGACAAAGGTGAACGTGGGGGTACATATGAAAAACTTAATCAATCTATACATTACAGGAAGCACAGTAATACTAATCATAGACACGACAATTATATCCGACTGAATTGCATCCAAATCTCCAAGTGTAACATCTGCCATAGTGGCGCGTTTACGACGACCTTCATATCCATGGTGATAAGGTCATCACAGTGACTCTTGGTTTGTCGCGTTTCGAGATCAGTCAGTGTGTATGCGGCTGTCAAGAGAGTTGCAAATCGTGAAGACAGCGGCAACCCGCAAAAGATTGCAGATTTGACGGTGGTTGTCGTAGTTTCTGGATGGTACTGTACTTAGCATTAGGCACAGTGCCGTCATTTTACCGTTTATAAAAATAAGTTTTAAACAGACACATGTTTTAAAACTATTTATATTATTATTAAATTTAAAATATTAATATTCCCAAGTATATCATTATCGGTTAAATTTGAAATATGTCCAGCTAAACTTATTAAAAGTACCACCCAGTATCAGCAACACAAATAATTTTGTATGAAAAAATACATAATTAAATTAATTATCTTTCTAGAATATTTATCTTATTTAGAGCGCCAATACACAACTACCATATCTTTAACTACTTATACGCCTATTACACAAAACGAATGGCTTAGTAAGCGTCCAAACCTTTTACCGTGCCTAATAAATCCCACCCAGATTTAATCAGAAAACCTTAAACTCACGGAAACCTTGCGTCAGACATAAAAGAACTCGCCCCCAAGCATCAACGTAATCCAAACAAACGAGCACCGAGTGATATTAATGGTCGACCGGGACCAAACGTAGAGTTACGCTGCGCAGATATCTTCCTAGTTGAATACACGGAAACCTGCGACTCACTGTAATTGAATTTTTATGGAAACTTCACTACTTCAAATTGAAATCTGTAGCAATTACGTGTAGTAAATACCAATCATTTAGAGTTTAGACATATTAATATGTATGGTATTCAAACAATGTTTAAACTCGCTGTTTGGTTGGGTATGATAATTGTAACATACTAGTTCGCGACCATCAGACACGTAGTGATAAACCCATCGTAGTGTCAGTCTGCCGCGATTCTGGAGCAGCTACTGTATTTCTAGCTGCAGAGATACTTGTAGCTAGGCCTGTATGACAGACGATAGTTTGCAGATTTAGCGGTGTCCGTCGCAGTTTTGGGATTGTACTATGTTTACCACACTGTGATCATAATACAAAAGACCTTAACAAGACTACAAACCACTCTAAGCTCGATATTTCATATGCTTTTACTCCAGAAGATCCGCCCCCTTATTACATAAATCGCAATTGCAAAGCGGTAGCAATAATCGCCAAAGAATTGCTTCGAAATAACACCTTTATTGTACCAAATATAATCTGATTTTGCCATTACGACGCAAATATTTAGTGTTTTCTGCTATCGCTTTGCAATTGGGAAATACGTAAAAAGGTGGCCGGTTGAAATGGTTTGTATCGCCAAACCCAATATTCAAACTGGAGCATCTCAGCCCTGAACTGCTACTTTACAATTAATAAATATCAGTATTGGTGATTCAGCAGTTAAACTCTTATATATGTGTCCAACTGTCTCGCAAATACAACATGTGAAATATGCACATAATATTGTAATAATCCCCTAAAACTAAATTTGCTCTGACGTGCACAGAAGAGTCACTTCACAACATCTCTGTCGTAAAATGAACGGCACAAAGGTTAATTTTATTAACAAATGAACGTTGTGTAAACGTAACAACGTATTCTACAATCTACTAAATAAAGTTCTTAAGCTTTGATGATGGTGAACTCATGACTGGTATTTTGGCCTCAGCGACTGTTTCAACTCCGACGCTCAAAACTTTAATGAACGGACAACGCACATTTCAAACAGTTTGGTCTAGAAAGAAATTGATAGACATAATAATCGTTATATACTGATTTTGATATAATTTTGTACACCGAAAATACCTACATCTGATTCATTCCTTCATTGATAAGTTATATAAAAATTATCAATAATACTAGCGGTGTGCCCACGGCTCCTATTATTATTATTAGCTTACTCATATTATTGACAATTCGTACAGCGTATCAATTGAGGAATAACATATACTTCTCGTGTACAATTTTTCATCAAAATTGGTTGAGAATTATCAAAATTGTTTTGCTGACGATTATATCTATCAATTATTAAATCACGACCGCATCCCGTCTGTGAAATTGTGTCAAAAGTAGTTGAGAATTAATTTTTTTACTATCTCTATAAGTAATATTGAAAATTCTTACACCGTATCAACTGACTAATGACATAAGCATACCGTGTACAAAATTTCTTATGAATCGGTCAAGCCGTTTTTAAGTTAAATCTGGACATACAAACAGGCGGATAAACAAAAATTTCGAGATCAGTAACCTTCAAATAATGTGCCTATCGGGAAATTTTGGAAAAATATTAAAAGTACAGACAGGACTACAGATTTATTAATATAGATTAATAATTAAATTATGAGCTGAAAATTATTGAGTAATAAACGCGTGCAGGGCTGCGGGGCACCGCTAGTAATATTACGAAGGGTTCATTTATCGTAACCCGATTTCTCATTAACCGAGCTTAAGGTAATTCGGTAGATAGCTTCAATTTGAGCTCGCCACATGGCCATAGTTTATAGGAGTAGGGTCGATTACTCCATTCATAGCTACCTTCAATTTATCACAACAACAATATTGTAACGACTTTTTTTATGCGAACGTAAAACTGATGTATGGCTATGGAACGGTTTGTATTTCCTTTTGGACAGTTTTTACGGCATGAGCTCGGGTACCTGACATATGTAAGTAATTTCAGTAAAATACGTATGTGACGTCAACGAGGATATATTTTTCATTTCTGAATAACAGTATTGGAGACAGGAATACCTTAACGGAAATAAATACAAACTTACATAAATAAAAAAGTTAGATAACGTTTCGCAAAAAAAGATATTATAAAGTAACATCAAAAAAAAAAATGGTTTCTTCAATTTAGGCTCTAGGAAAGCAATAAAATATTTAAGCGTACCTCCTGTCTTGAAAATATTCCTGTCATCGAAATGAAGAGGCAAGAAAATCGATCGGGTTTATCAATGTTTTAGGTGAGTTTATTAAGCTGTTTAATCATTGTTTACAGTTTATTATAATTTTTAGTTAATGTACAGAGAGGGAGTATGATTATAACATCTTCAAATTTTGTACGATTAAAAATACAATACAATTTCGTACTACAAAATTTGTCTATTGCTGAGTGTAATTTTTTCTACACAACCTTTGGAGATGTTTTACAAAAACAATCAGGGGAGTGACGATTTTATTTTATTTTGGTTATCATAAATATTTTAATATTACTTACATTTTTATACTTACTTATTTATATACACACTATTTAATAATATGAGTCATTTATATCCCAATAAAAACATGCTGTATAAAACTGGCCAAGTATCGATTGAGATGGTTTGTCTATAAAAAGTAGTAAAATCTCATAAACAGTCAAGTGTAGGAAGTGGACATAAAAAAAACCAGTAATTTTAGCTAAAGTCTGGCCTATCTCTTACACGGAATCTACTGTGCCTAATTATATGCGCCTAAAACATTTTAATGATTGACAAGACAATAAGGTTAATATATTCTTATTATATGTCGTGGAATTATACACGACTTGTGCCGTTGAAAATATTGTAGTAGTCATTGTTACTAATACGTACTTTTCTTTTCTTGAGCTTGAGTTTATAGCAACAACGGCCAAGTCATATAAAATTCCACATCATATAATAATTTGAAAAACAAAATGAAAAGTTCTATTTATAAATATCTGTCTAGTCTAAATAACTGCAGACTAGTGTATATACAGACGATTACAATACTGTAATTTAGAGAAATGTACCAATTTCCGAGTTTGAAATCTTTAGATGTTCAAGGAAAAGTGGCAAGAGAAACATCATGAATATAGAGAGGCAGTTGACGAGACGCTAATCTAAATAAACCATCCCCGAGATTGCTACGAAGAATATATTTTGGGTTATTCTTGAACCATCAGGGTAAATTTGTTGACTTCATTCGAGGATAAGTCCGGGGGACGCAGATGCCATTTTTAGAATTCTGCGTACATTACTGCGGTTTACTTCAGAGTTATTTTCTAGATAAATTTTACTTTATATACCATTTTTAGTAAATAAACATTTCTAATCCTTGTTTATTTATAAAGCTTCTACTTCGCTCTACGCTGCGTATTATATCGGTAGCATTATTTATAAATGCTATTATGTTATAAAAGTTGTTATGTATCTATGTAGCTATGTGAGGAAAGCGTCATTCATTAAACGTAATTGCGCTTATTACCGTCTTTGATTTCAAAAGTTTAATTAGCTGTATATATATATATATATATATATTATATATGTTGGTCGTAGGGCATAAGATTTCTTATACATACTATACGATAATAAAACCCTAAATATTTCCGGGAACACAAGTTTAAAATAGTAGCCATCTTACAGATTGGCATATACATCATTGATAATATAATGTTTATTGGTAATGACTTTGACAAAGTAGAAGCCTGGAAATGACAATCTGTGCATTCACTAAATTATTGTTATTATTTGTACAGTTGAAAAAAAGATAAACCCGATCGAGTTACTTGCCAGCACTTCTTGATGACTGGGATACTTTGAACCGGTAGTAATATGTCTTGACGTTCCTAAGTACCTCGTTAGAGCCTAATTTAAATAAAGTTTTTTTTAAATTGTTATTTACATATTTATTTACTTAGGTCGCCAACAAAATCAACATCCACACATTATCATCATCTATAAAAAAAAATGCAGTACAATATTTTAATTAAATGTGACCCTAATTATAGGCAACGACGGAACGCTTATTAAATCCTATTACATTAACATTATAATTTCTCATGAGACTATTTAATGGTCAATAGTAACCTAGATTTGTTTCTCACAAAATAATTTATAGGTTCCTCTGTTCGTGGTAATCTTGATGGATATGAATAATATTTTTAGTTTGTAACTTATAAATTACATCTGAAGATAGCACCTACGGCAAAGATGTTGTAATACTGTATGTAGACCGTTTGAAGTAAAGTTAGTTTTTTAAGCCACGCACCATTGGCATCACGACAATATATTAAAAATTATTTCAATCACAAGATATACTTTTCTATTTTATATCGATTTAATCTTTAAATACATGTTTTTTTTGCATCATGATTCAAATGTACGACGGTACGATATGAGGATGACGATGTTACGATGTTATTCATATTGGGTGTCTTTCTATTTTATTGAAATTAGAACAAAACTTGTTGCTATCCGACTCGCCTCTAGAAGGAAACTTACCCAGAAGACTGGCTACGTTTGCTCGTTGTATAGCATTAGCAATACTTATTCGCTGAAAGAAGTGTTGGCCAGAGGTCGCGAGACGCGTCCCCCAGTCGACAACCGAAAAGGTACCATAACCACAGTTTCGATTCGAAACGACGCAAATATGTAGCCACCTGTTTGTGTTGCTAGAGGCCTTCCTTTGAGGCAGTGGCTGTGCCAGTTCACTATGTATAAGTACATCGCCTTATGAGTATATAATAACCGATTTTTTTTTTAAACAAACTTTTATAGACCCTGATAACGACGTACTTATCAATACAAATCCAACAAACCTAAGTTAAACATGACGAGGATATCTTGTTTTGTTGAAACGTTGCTATGCCAGCATCCGAATCTATCATCGGATCAGCTCAACAATACCATATTATTACATTGTGTCAGCACTATATGTAATCACTGGCAATACACACTGATCAAAGACTTTTGTCTTGAGATACTGCAGTATCTTGGTCGAGGAGATGTTACGTAGTTTCCAAAACGCTGCCCAGCCGAGCCAGATTCGACGACTGACGTAATTAATTATTAATAATTAACCTGAGACGTGGTCGCTAACTATGGGTCCATAAGAAAGCTCACGGTCACTCAAAGGGCAATGAAGTGGGCTATGTTAGGAGTGTCTCTGCATAGATCCGCAGAAGTAGCAAAGCCACTGATATTGCTAAGAATAGCTAGGGGGCAGTAGGCGGGCCACGTAGCTCGTAGAACGGATGGCCGATGGGGCCAAAGAGTTTTCGAGTGGCGGCCACGTACCGTAAGACGCAACGTGCGTAGACCTATCACAAGGTGGTCCGACAACCTGGTGAAGGTTGCGGGAAGCCACTGGACGAGGGAAGCAAGGGCCCGTCGTCGTTGCGACGATCTTTCGGGGAGGCCTAGGGCGAGCAGTAGACGTCTTTCAGCTGAAATGATGATTACATTGTCATCGAAGTTACATTAGTATTCCAAATTGTAGATTGAACGTAACCGTTTGTGGAAGTAGTTAAAAATTTAGTTCCAAGATTTGATCCATAGATACTTAACATAGCGAGTTAAATAAAAGCTTGTAAAAGTTATGTTACATAATTCGTCGTTGATACTGCAAAACGGGCTATGTCACTATGAACGGATTTTATAGGAGCGAGAAAAAAACCTTTTTTTTAATGATGTGCAACATTTATGATGACATGCATCTTGTGGTAATATATTGTTGGTAAAATCTATATAATTTATAAAAATCAATCCTGAATGTGGTGGATCTAATGTGAAAATAACTAGAAATACAACATTTTACAATGAACAATATTGAGGCAATTTTTTGACATATAAAATATTGCGTATCACGGACGCTATACATTCATCAATGCTTTCAATAACACAAATGTTCGCAACTCATACACATTGTAAAACGTGAAATCACCAAAGAGATTTCTCGTAAGTCGTAACTACAACCCTTGTAATCATGTTCAAGCGTTGAGATAAAATCGTAATTGTTGACGTGTATTGGACCCGATATGAGTTTGTACAATACTTTTTTTACGAACTTTTATTCGTTCGATTAAGAATTTTCCTCTCTACCCATTAGAAAATTGGCTGAGGAGTCTTTATCGTTGAAAATTTGACCCAATTATGTTGTTACATTTAATCTTGTTCAAAGCTTTGACCCTTTTGGTAATTTGACAACACTACTAAGTAAAGAAAATAATACTAATAAGTTACAAGGAAACGATAAATCATTACATTATTAATGTAAAGATGTAAAGTTTTTTTTTTCTGACTGACTATAGTGTTAGCCATAAGGGCCCTGAAGCATCTGACAGCTTTTACAACTTCACCATGACTAAAGAAAATATGGATTATATGCATTTTTAATAACTTTTGTAAATGGAGGTTATAATTTTTTTTCAGAACATTTGCTCATAAATGTATTTACGAAGCCTGCATACATTGCTCGTAAGTTAAAAATTACGCACGATACAATGGAGCGTGCGGTAAAATAGGTACTCTCACCTAAGTACCTGTTTTACCGCACGCCCCGTTGTATAGCATGCGAGCGTATCCTTTACGGTTTTCAATTCCACCAAGGAGTTTCACATTACGAGAATAAATAAGCTGAATGGTCGAAACTCCTTGGAAGTGCTTTTGATCAATACATTTGTCTCACTTTAATACTAAAATGTAAATGAGACGAAATATGTAGATCTAATTTCTCTAGGTATACATTACATATGCATTCGTCTACTATAACAAATAACTATATTCTTGTCGCACTTAATTAGGTATTTACTTGCCAAAAGGGTTTTAGTAGGTATGTAGATTAGATCGATAAAGTCCAAAACTGATTAACCAATCACTATAAAAGTTGGTTACCGATCTAAGTGTTTTTTCACGGAGAATATTTTTAAGGATCGAGACAGGTGACGCTGTGGTCGACTTATTTACGACGGAGCTAGCTAGTATTATATCCTAAACATGAAAATACGTTTGTTTAAATAATCGTCCATCAAGAACGTTGAAATGACTGTATGCATTCTAATAAAATTTGGCATAGAAATCAGATGTATAGAGGAATCCTATTTTAATATCATACTATTTTATTACCCCTTTTTACCTGTAAGTGTGGCAGGGAACTGTATCCGACTAGATCGACCACTTTCACATGGTGGTAAGCGCCCGGTAACTCTTTATATCTAGTTGTCGAGAGGATTGCAGGCCGAAATGACAACGACTGGCGATGAATTGCCGATCCCTGGGTGGTTGCCATTGTTTTTGGGTTGTATTTTCTTTTCTCTTCATTAGGTTAGCCAACAGTTATAGAATATTTCTATAGCAACAACACAGTTCACGAAAATATTTCGGAAGGATAGAATAAGAACTTACAGCTTACTTACAACTTAGAACTTGCAAAGGCTATAATATAATTCGTATCTTCGAACTAGCCAAGTCAGACCTTAGGCTTCAATATATTATCCTAAGTTATAAGAAGAAATTATATTTTAAATTGTTATAAAATATTTTATGTTGTTTTAAATAAAGTTCAGGACTGACCATTGAACTTCGCGCCCATTTAGATCTCACTCCTTTTGTCGTTGAAGTCAACAACCAAGGCATATATCATAATACTGAACATGGCTCTCATTTCACATTTGTGTTGTTTATGGGATTAAAAACAATTAAAATCCTCGCTTGCCAGATAATATCAATACTTTTTTAACGTAAAACGAACGTAAAATATCTTATAGTAACGCCTGAATTATTATTTCATAGTGTATAGTCCCATAAACATAGTTCGGTTGTTGAGGGACTCACGAACGTTTATAACTTGATCCTTATGTTCGGGAAGCAAATGTTAAAGCTTCGTAAATTACGCTCTAGGGAAGGATAACATCGGCCTGTTAAGTGAACTGTATGGGATGACTGCATTTCTTAGGTCCGAGCGTTAAGTGCGTATGAGGGTAAGCTTTTTACAACAGAAAATAGGGGTTGTGTTGTAAGTGAAAATAAATTAACAGTTACGTTTCTGTCTTATAGGTATTATATATTGTGTAATTCATTGTAATCAAATCAAATCAATTAATCATAATTATTTTATTTTGTTTAGGCTCCAAGTGCTAGCGTGCACGAGTGACTTTTGTCAACGTGATTGTTTAATCAAATAATCACCCTTGTCCGGTCCTATGTACATGTACAGAGATGGCGCGCGTTACGATGCGACGCGACGTGACAAAACAATCCATAGAATTGACAAGCGTGACAAATCACGGCGATGAAAAGTTACCCGTGCGCGCGTACTGTATGTAAGAAGGCATTTATGAATGTCAACACACTATTACTGGTTTGGAAAACGTCCCGTCCCAGTCATCGATTATAACCGTAAAAAACTCGATTGGGCTTATAATTTTTTTATATAATTGTTTTTTTACATTGCAATATGTGTACAATTAATTTTATTATAATAACATTTTTTGGACCAAATTATTTACACTTATAATAAACAAGAACCAATTTGGTATACACATGAAATAAGTTTAAAATATCTATCGTTTTTTGTTGTAATTCACATTAATTATCAATAAAATGTACTAAAAAATATTTTAAAATCCGTTATTTTTTATTTCCTGTGTATAAAATCTTTTAATTTTATAATGTAATTAGTAACCGCCCACGGCTTCGCGGCGCTAATTACAATATAAAATTTAATATTAGTTTTCTTTCTATTGTAGCACGGCAAATTGACTACAAAGTGACACAGAGTCGTGGCTTTCATGCTGGCCTGCTGAAATATATTAATATGCTCAATATATTACATAGTCTATGTTACTGAGGAAGCACTTAGGTTTCTATCCGCGAAAGAATTTTCAGACTCGGCACAGTAAGTCTAGAAATTAATCCAAACAAATCCATTTTACCTCTTTTTGATATTATTATGAGCATAGATATATATATTGGTACCAATGAAACAAATTATTGAAAGTTTCTTATTAAATGTACTATCTCTCCACTATCAGTCTCCGGATTAACACGACTTATCACCAGTAATCTCTGATGGCGCGTCATTGAACATATTTTAATTAAAACCATGCATAATGATGATCCTGATACTGCCAGTCTCAATTAACTGGATTAAGTGAACATTTATTAACATGTGGTTGATTTTCACGATGAATATAGTGTTACATTATTTATCGCTAGTATAATAATAAAGATAAAATATAAGCTTGGTATATAGGAATCTACAACAAGTGGCTTTTTTTGAACAGATTAGACGTTGTGATGTATTATAAAGTAATATGTTTTACGTACACTGATGAAGCGGATAGCCTGCTTCAATCAACTGGTTATTATTATTAAATTTTCAATAAATACTACCTGTGCCCGCGGCTGCGCTCTTTTTGACTACAAAATGCCGTCGATCGAGCACACGCAAAAAAAGTAAAAATTTATTAACATAATGGTTGCGTTTTTTGTTTGGTTATTTATTTAAGAAGTAAAGGTAATCTCTGGAACTACTGGTCCCATTGAATGAAAGAATTGAAAATTGTTTCACTAATAGGAAACTACATTAACCTTGTGTAATATATTTTATTTTTATTGATATTGTTTATTGCGTTTCAAAACGAATAGGGGAAAAACAAAGAAGCATTCATATTAATAATGTTATCCGTTTATCCCATTTCTGATTTTATTTATTATAAAAAAAAATTGTTATATTCACACAGAACTAACTATTGATAAAACAAAAAATAAACTTTTTAATGGGTCCATTGACCCGAAGACAGCTGTTTTTGTGTTTGTGTTTCATTGCTGGGTTTTTTTAGTAAAGAAATGTTTTTTTTTTTAATTAATTATCGTTTCATTTGGCTGTACTAACACGATGAAGGGTGAATAATGCTAATAAAACGTTTTAAAAATATGATTTTTTTTCTGACCCATTATCAAAGGTGTCATTAGTACTATCGTCTGTCTTCGTTTTCGGGAGCGGTCTCCTAATACCCAGTATATATTTTATAATGTGTAACTAGTCATACAAAAATAAATTATTTATTTGATTTATTATTTAATTTTGGTTTACGGATCCCTCTGTGAAATTACCAAGAATAGGGTGATAAAAATACATATACCTGAACGTAATTGAGTAAAGGGTAGGATCGATATAGCGGTTTGCCGCAGGGCTTAACGATAACGGAAGGGATCCATTTCGTTTTAGGCTTTCTATATTAAATAATTAAATTCGCTTGAATAAAATCTTCCCCAGAGATAAAATACATTGTAAATAAACGAGATAAATGCTACATCGTACAGTTTATATTTAATACGTAAAATGGTATAAATTAAATATTTTTAATATTAAATACATACCACTACCAAACAAAGACTAACCAAAAGAGTCACTTTGAACCATGAGAAAGCTGGTCGCGATCCAGTTGGGATAGATTCCTACCACTCTTCATAGTTATTGGATACACGACAACTGAACAACTGACAACGGAACGCGATACGCCAAACCATGCCCTTGACAGAGCTCGTACCGCAGTGGTAGTAAACCTATTGAGACGAGAGGTCACGGGTTCGATCCCCGCCCATGACTGACTTTTGTGTGATGAGCATAATTGTCAGTAGTGTCTGACTGTTCAATATATATGTATGTATATCAGCTGTTTAGTTACTATAATACAAGCTTTGCTTTATTTGAAATTAAATGGTCGTGTGTGAAATTGTGTTCCCATATATGTATTATAGAGGGGGTTCAATCAAACAATTGTTGTGTTCTATAACGTACATGCGTTTGTTAAGTCATACTAAAGAATAATTAAATTTAAACTATGATCTTGTCGTAGGCTTCAAACTCGGATTCCTGGTCGAAGAATTTTTTTTATATATACCAAGGTGGCAAACAAGCATACTGCCTGCCTGATGGTAAGCGGCTACCGTAGCTTAAGGACTTTTGTAATACCATAGGTATCACTAGCGTATTGCCGACCTTGATCTCCCTACCTCAAAAAGCTCTGGAAGCTTACTCAGCATAGGAACACAACACTGGGTTATTTGCCTGCGAAATTCTGTAAGATATAAGTATTCCACCAGTCGGACTGGCCCCACTAGAGAGAAATCTCCGAAGACATTTGTCTATGCTCTACCTCTATGATTGGACTATAGAATATATATAGTTAGGACTATAGGCCTATAGTTCACCTCACTTTCGTTATCTACTAAAGTTCTATATACAACAATTACATACATATCAAAATATACTAGAATATTTACTGTCGATATATTACGAGGAAAATGTATTAGCCGACCGCCCGGGGTCAGACGACGAGCAGAGCTCCTGTCTCATGTATTATAATCTATAACAATAAATATAAAGTGTCACGGATGATTTATAAGCAGTAAAAAATGAGTGTACTTTTTTATGTATGCATAATAGAAGTTGATAAGTCTTTGGCGTAAGAAAAGAAAAATAAATCCAAAAATTTGATCCCACATGTCGACAACATGATTAAGTTAGTCATCGATGATAATACTGTGAATTATCTTCCGTTATATATGATACGTGCATATTTCTCAATTTTACCCTCTACTCAAAGCTCCAAAAGAAAAATAATTAAAAAAAATGAACGAAACGAACTAACGAAAAAGAATGAATGAAAGATGAAAATGAATAATTAAAAAAAAATTGAACTTGTAACTAACAGGCACAATTTCAATACTAGAAATAAATATAAAATAGTCATTCCATCTTTTAGACTTAGTAAAATAAACGTTTTTTAGGTAATTGTTTTCGGTTGTATAATAAACTTATAGGCACATTACCGATTTGCCAGATAAGTTCAAGAATAATGTTAAGCAAGTTTTCTTTATTTTCGAAAGGGTATTTTGCTGATTACGTGAATGATTGTGACGTCTGTATGTGTCCCTCTCTGTACATCTACTGAAATTGATAATAACTCTATATAATTTAATACTGTAAAAACTAATTAAAACAAGAAAATAAGATGTTGATAAACCCGATCGAGTTTCTTGTCGGTTCTTCTCGATGGCTGGGATGTTTTCCAAACCGGTGGTAGTGTTTTGACATTCTTATGTGCCTTCTTAGGGCCTAAATTGAATTAAAAAAAATGTTGATTGCTCTATTGTCATCCATTGTTCGACTAAATAGGAAGTAAACTAAATAAAGTACCAGAACATATTAACATGGCTGGCTTTTTATTATGTATATTATGGTAGTTGAAATTCGATCAGATACCCAGTCGTCTACTTTCCCACATTTTCAATTTCATATTTTGTTGTGAATCAGTGATAGCTTATGCTTGTAAAACTGGTTTATAATAAAAGCAACATTGCAATAACCAATGGTACAAATAGTAATCTTTAGTGCGATCAATGTAATAAAAATGTATACGTGTGACAAAATAAAAAACACTTATTTCAATTTGAGCCATAAATAGGCACTTACAACATTACTACTGATTCGGAAAACATACCAATCAGAAGAGCCAGCAAGAAACTCTGTTTCAAGCAATCTGACAAGCTATGGGCAAATTCGGAAAGTTAGACCAACGATAGGCTAAACAGGTGCGTTTGGCGGCACGGTGGAGAATAGGTCGAATTAATTTAACACAACTGAAACCGTGGAACGCAGCTAGTCGAAGAATAAGAATAAAAAAAGTACTATGAAATATCTTTAATATACAACCTTATTTAAGTAAAAAGTTATAAATTTAGTTATTCTGAACACGCCCTCGATGCGGCATTCGGATGGATTATTCAAATTTCATGCTATTTAGTCTACAGGCGTAGTTCGCGCTGTTTTAATACTCTGGCCACGTTATATGGGCCCCCTTGTGTTGTTTCAAATGGCCTGATAAATTGAATGTGAGCTAGTATTTGAGACGTCTTCTACTGAAGATGCGTATAGGGAGTTGTTAGTGTTCAGTACAATGTATCGTTAGTTCAGAAATTAATTATATATATGTTACTGGCTACCTTTTTATTATCGATACTGGTGATTCTTTTTTATTTAATTCTTATAAATGAATTAGGAACCGCCATAGCTTTGCACGGGTGCAATTCACAAAGTGGAGTATTTTATATTTAAAAATGCATGATTTACCGTTTATAACTTTAGTATGGATAGTTCATAACATCATAGTTACGAAAAAAGCGCTTAGCTCGAACGTGCAATTCATCATACGTAAGAGTGCCGTTCGACCGTTCCGCTGCGAGTGATTTCTTTGGTTGCGCGTAATTTTGAACCCGTGACATCTTCTACGATATTCAATTATATGATATATTGTAAAGGACAATTTTAAGCTAAATTAAATGCCCAAGTTAACTTACATATTTATCTCGATTTTGATTAATAGTAAATTGGAGAAAATAGACTCACAAATAATCTAATATTTTAAATTATAATGTTGAAGATAAAAATGGCTACTGTGAATCAACCTTAGCAGATAGATATATGCCATCGCTGAATTTTCTCTATGCTTTTTGAAGAACTACAATTCTTTCGTACATTATTTTAATGTGTCTTAATGTTCAGTCAGTGTGAGGTATGTAAGCATCCGAAAATCTATTTATTATCGACTTGATTACAAAACATTGGATTTTCACAGGTATGAGAATACTTGATTGAAATTTATAATAGATTCCAATTAAATTTTTGTACAGTAGTAGTAATACAATGGTTGTATAATGTACAAACCTTCTGGAAAAAACTCTAAATGGCAGTAAAAACCGTATAAATATCCGTTTCGTCGTTTAGAAGAAGTAAGCGAACAAACAGACAGACGCGGATAACGACTTTCTTTTATACTATGTATTGATACGATTAAGATTCGTCTTCAGTTAAAATCTTAATTTGGCAGTACGGAAAACGAAACTGGTGTTGGGAGACATATCAAGGTATGATCAAAGATACTTACACACTGTGTCTAAAAAGGTGTCTAACTTCCAAATTCAGGTGTTAAAACTCAGAGATAGGTACTTGCTAATACTTCGGTATCTAGTCTAACAAATATTAGGAAGTTCCCTGCCATACGTACATCGTTATATCACATTGTTTTACCTTCAGAGAAAGCTAGGCATCTTGTAATATTCGATCTCATTTTCATCGACGACGTGGCGTTGAAGCGCACTGCTGCTGAACAAACTTTTTTCAAGACAATGTCTTATTTTATCACGGCCTTATTTAATTGATTTGGATTAAAAAAAAAGTGAGTTATTGTTTTTTTTTAATACCACAAGTAAATCTGTTTACCTTTATAACAATACCAATTTGTTAATATTTTATGACACACAATAAATCACAACAAAAATAAATATTTTATAAATATGTATTTATATCACAAGTAGTTAGGTATAAAAGTCCACAATGCTATTATTAATATTCAATATGAAAATTTTATTAAACCATTATACTTAAATTATCGTAGTAATTTCTTTTTTAATAATGCTTTGTAATTGTTTCGATAAACTTTTAACTTATTTGAAATACTTTTTAACAAAAGTTTTTAAACAACCATTCACACTTACAATGAAAGTGCAAAATTCGTATTATTTATTGGATCAACGATAAGCTAACGTCGAGAACCTTTGCAATCTTAATAAAATGTTGCCGGCCTTTTGTCTTGACGACCCTTTTGCGTCCCTAGCCGGTACTCGGGTCAAATTTAACTAATAAAATTTATAATTGATGTGGAAAGGTCAGTGATTTCTCGTTGCTTGGGGCCGACTAATAATCACTTGGGTAGTATTCATTCAAAGTTTTGGGAGACCGCCACATTTTATCTCTTACGATGCAGTAATGATCCCTTTTGTAGGTTGCGTTTAGAAAAATGGTGTCAAAGAAGTAGCGGCCTGCCTGTGCTTGGCCTTAGGAAAACAGTTCTAATGAAGTTAAATGACTATTAGCTAAAGTGTCAATGAACGCCAAGTTGAATATATATCCGTTAGCTACTTTATTTTCATTTAATGAACTGAAATATTATCACGAGGTAATTTTACTCGTTTTATAATACTTTATATTTACATCTTAGATTATATTATATTTTAATCTTTGTTTAAATTAGGGACATCGGTTAAGAAAAAAAAACATGTCAGTAGCATTTATCAAGCTAGTAGCAGTATATCAAGAGGAGGTCTCCATATTATATTGGAAATATAGTGAACAATCTGAAGTGTCCGGGGTCCAGACCCAGAGGATGACCTAAAATTAAATGGACCGATGTGGACAAAAAATATCTTAGTTCTTGCAATGTTACCGAAGACGATACCTCCGATAGAGCGAAGTGGAAGCGAAGTACGATCCCACTATCAGATGGGATTAATAATTGCACAGGAGGAGAGAGAGAGAGAGAGAGAGGAGATATTTATAATATAATTTTCTCAAAAGTTCTGTATAATCCGGACAATCAAATTTAAAATAAGCTGACACTATTTTGAAATTCGAAATGACCGAATCGATAACTGAAACATTTCAACGCGAAGACGATAATAATACCCGATCAGAACTAGGCGGGACAGATGTCTCCCGATCCTGACGTTTCCGCACTTGTCACACTTCGCAGTTGACAAGTTTCCAATAAGTAACTTGCACAGAACCGATCCGATGACACCAATAACTTAACTTCGCCAATGCTCCGAAGAGGGTGTTAGCTTCAGTCAAATTATTTGACAAGGGGATGACGAAGGGTTTAAGTATTTTTTCATATACTTATATCTAAACGAATAAACCTGTAGTTCTGTCTGTAGGGAAATGTTTTTCCATCTTTTTCCAAAGGTTAGGACAAATATGACATAAAAAATGTTTAGCTGTCTATTTGTATGGATGAACTACAAAATAGCGTGATAGATTTTTATAAAATTTACGGAATGCTTATTTAATTTCTCAATTGATAGGCTATACAATTTATCAAAAATGTGAGTAAAGGTATATATTTTTAGACAAAAATAATTAGGCATTCCATTTGCATTTAGTTTTCCATAAAATAAGCAAAGATTTATGAAATAAAATGAAAACTAAGGAATGTCAGAGTTAATATTGTACTTTAAATTTTAAAAATGGCTTTAGTACAATTGCCGTTCATTGCAAAATACGAAAATAAATAAATGAAGGCTCTTGAACGACAGGTTGCATCTAATTTTAAACCGAACAAATATAAATAAATGATAATGATTTTGCTAACAAAATTTAACATAAAGCCAATAAGATTATGTATAGAAGAAGTAAGTTACCAATACAAATATAAAAATAGTGTCTAACCAAAAGTTAACCCAAGGTATCCTAATACATAATGTAGTTTCTGTTAACATCTTAAACACGATACCTTAAACTTTAGTTAACTAAGCCCTAACCCGATAGTTTCGAACTTGCTAGTTAAATTTTGTTTGGTTACTACGTAGAATTACACACTTTTAACTCCTTGAGGGAGATGGATTTTCAGTATATACCTATGTAGGTGAGTATGTGTATCTGTGTGACAAATAATTTAATTAAAAATCCAGTTCTGCTGTCCTCGTTTTTTTCATCTATAATGAAATGATCTTTGCATGAAATTAAGTCGACAACATAAAAAATTGTAAATTTCATTAAATTTGATGAAAGGTCTATTTGACAATAAAATTGACTATTCAAAGTTGTTTTTACAAAAATTAGCTAACGGTACTTGATAAAATTTCCCTGTATATCCCATGGACCTGGATTGCCTCATGCTATCCCCTTATTTTGAAAAAGGGGCTTATATAATTTGTAATAAATAAATAAAAAAAAAATCTCAAAGTTTTAAATCTCTGTCTTAGTATATTAACTAGCGCCTCTTTGCAATTTCAGTTTTCTATATGAATAAAATGGGGTTTCAGGTATTTAATAATATTTACATATTCCGGTCAATGTAAGTTCAAACTATTTGAATTATGCACATTTGAACCTTATAATAGCGATTTCTTAGAACTTTACAGATTTTCATGTTAGCATCAGATAATACTGTGAAAACAAAGGCGAAACCTATAAAGTATATAGGACTCTTTATAGGATTTGAATCCACGTCGATCAAAATGTGTTTAAACGCACTATTACACAGCCATCATCGTTATGACAAATTATAAATTCGCATCCAGTAGTTTTAAATGTATTATACCCACTAATCTCGAAATGGTCTGTGTAAATATTCAGTGTGAAAAACTACTTGAATTAACCTCATCCAATTTGCTTAATGGTCGTTCATACGAATCTAACGAGTAAATTTTACTCGTTACCTAAGTGCTCTAGATTTTATGCGAGTCGAAATGCTTTTTGCATATTACCGGAGTATTTTAACCTATGATTTTTTTTTATGTCCCGAGAGACAAACATCTTAGCATTCTGTGGATTCACCGTGAAAGTGCCGGGTCCATCGTGTGGCAGAGAGAGGGAAACACGAGCAACCCCCGGAACTTGCGACCTGGGTGTAGGTTTAAGGGTCTTATGATGCACATCAGCGCTCACCTTGACTGCCCGCGATACCCTCACTGCCAAGCCAGATTTGCTAAGAGCATGATTAATGCTGCTTTAGATACCCGTTCTATAATAGAACTTACTGCAGTTCTCGACAGGCCGACGTCTTTTAGCAAGTTATAGAGAGATTTCGTTGGAATACCTCTCGCTCCCACTTCTAACGCATTTAAATTAACCGCATAGCCGTTTTTGATTAGCTCATTACATAGATCGTAATAGTTAATCATTTTTATTACATGGTCTTCGGGTATAACGCAAATCAGAGTTTTTGTTAAACCTATTTTTACTTATTGTACAATAGTTGCCTCTTATCCATTTCCTCATTTCTTATCTATATCTTATATTTATTCTTAACTATAACTTTTACTTATCTATTATTATTTTTCAATTACTCGCCAACTTACATTAATTTAAGTGACACACTTTGGTGTTTCGTTGTTCCGAGGTAAGCCGGGTATATATGCAATAGTCATGAGGGGTGGTAACGAATTAGAGATCTGTACCCGGCTGGATCACGACAACGATGCAAGTGGATAAACCCGTCAAAGTAACTCTCTTTTGCTTTATCGCGTTTCGGGATCAGCCAGTGTATATCCAGTTGCCGAGAGGCTTGCAGGCCGGTATGACAGCGACGAAAGTCGATGCTTTGCCGAACTTAACAGTGTGACTAGTAAGTAAACTAATAGAAAAAAAAGAGTATAACCAGAAAAGTAAATAAAATTTGATTCTAGCGATTTTTTTAAATCTGTATGGCCCAATAATTTGTATATGAAAAAAAAAATTCTGCGAGTTTCAAATTTTTAACCCAAATATTTACCACTAAAAAAACGGGGTTTCCCTTTTTGCGACTTTTCTACTAAATATTTTTCAACAATTTTTTTTGGTTATCCAACGATAAGTGATATGAAATAATATTTTTTGTTTTGGTTTTTTTTCATACTTTTTTTGAAATTGAAAAAAAAATCGCATTTTTCATATGTTGCTTTCGGGAGTCACCAAGTTGATTCTTTTGGTGCAACATAGTAAAAGAATGTGTTTTTCCTCTTTTATTTTAATATCAACTACTATTTACTTGTAAAATGTTATTATTTATTTATTTCAAAATACATACATCGAAAATATATTATGATAAATAATTATTCAGTGTTAATAAAATAAAAAAGGCCACAGGCAACTCAGCAATATTTAGTATAAAAGTCGCAAAAAAATAAAAAGTGAAAACATGTTCTTTTTAATTGTGTCGTAATAATTTAGGTTAAAAAGTTGAAATTTTCAGAAAGTCTAATTTCAACTATATTTACATTTTTTTTTCATTTGGCCATATAGATTTTAAAAATCGCTGGGGGCAGATTTTACTTGCTTATCCGGCTATACTCTTTAGTAATACGATGCTATGATTAAAAATTCAAAATTTTAACAAATTGCTATAAACCTTTATCTAAAACCGTTTCTTTTTCGGTCCTGGAGTTTAAACTTATGTAATGACATATTCTTAGCAGCAACATTCTACGCATGATTTAACGTATAAAAGAGGCAATGTGAACTTTCACGGAATAACAAAACACGATGCCAAGTGGGCAAACAAAGCAAATGCAGTCGAGCCACGTCATCCAGGTCAATGCGAAGAACGCACGGTATGAGGCCAACTGCAACTAACTTGCATTGCAGTTAACGAAGGTATTTTTCTTTTTAATTGGGTATTTAGTTGTTTAGGACTGACCTGATTATATAAAATCTACATTTTTTTTAAAGTATTTATTTGTGTTCGTATTTAAAAAAAAACATCTACTTCTTTATATGGTTGCTGCCTATGTAGGCAATATCACCAATGTCAAGTGTGACAAATACACTTGGAGTTTTTGGTGGGATCTTAAAGTGACATTGTTGCGGTTTTTATTTTTAATTCATTAACTTAGGTTTTTTGAACCTATACTATGTAATATAGGTGACATTTTGCGTGATATAGTTTGGTTGTTGTGCATAAGTGAAGTGGATTATAAATATAAAGCGGTGAACATGCATTTTAGGATCTCAGAAAAACTCTCTAGATAGTTTAAAACATTGCCACTGGAAAGTGCTCTTTGCGGCGCCCACTTTTAAAATTATAGTTGCTAGTTGTTTGGCGTAATATTTAATAACATAACCAAAAAAAATTTAATTTCTTATAAATATACTACACTCAAAAATTTCCTCTTTATTTAAATATTTTTATTGAAATATAATATGCTGCTAAAACAGATTCAAAAATGATTAGGTACCTAAATGATAAATGTATTTGAGTTTCTTGCCGGCTCTTCTCAATGACTAGCATGTTTTCCGGCGGTAGTATTTATAAGTGCCTTCTCATGATCTAAATTGAATAAAACATTTTTTGATTTTCATTTATTTCATTTTTAAAATGTCTAAAAACTTTCGAGCGCTTGTCTAAAATGTGTTGAAAGCAATAAGTAATACAGAGAATTTAATATTATAAAAAGATCGACTTTAGTCTATTTATAAATACCTACATAATAATTCATACTTCATATCAAATTAAAGTGACATTTAATTAATTCAAAAATAAACAACCATTTCTTTAGTTTAAAAACACACCGTAAAGTGTTTGTGAGTAGTACACTTTAGCTTGCGTGTTAGCCCTATTTTGCATTTACTAGTGCTAATAATGTTTGAACTACGGAGTTTTTCGTAGAATTCCATTTTATATAAATGAATTGCACTTTTAATAGAATTGGTAAAATAAAGTAAATGTATATTTCGAGATATAAGATGTAGGTATAGTATTAAAATCCACATAAATACCGGCTGTCATCAATTTTGATTGTTGATTCTTACATTACAGGAATTATAAGTAAGTGTTCCTAATAGAATCAATTAATTGAAAAATTATAATAAAATGATAAAAATTTACTAGTTTCAGATTTATTCCTTAGTATTCACACTACCTATCTGGATGCTAAATTTGAATTTCCTACGTCAGCTGGAACTAGGTTTGAGTTTTGGTCTATAGATCAGTCAGTGATAAAATTGATGATTTTTGGACGTTAATAACCGTTAATAGTCTATATAACTGTTTGATGCGCAATTATGGAATTTGAAGCACATAATATGTATCTCGCAAATTTGACATGTTTATGTGAAATAGTTTTTGAGTTATGAGGGGGTGAAAAGTGGCTCCAAATGGTTCGAGTAATATTATTACACACGGCACCGCTCGCCATTCTGTTAGCTTGAACTTGGCTTGACACACTACCGCGTGTAGGCCGATAAAGCTGTAAGGTCAGTTTTAAAAAAAAGGCTACCGCGTCTCTAGTTTCATATAGCTAATTAAGCAACATATTCAATTTCAACATTATGTTATACATATTAACATCTATATCATGAAATTTGTAGGATAGCTTTTTCCAAATTTTGTGATAGATATTTATTATATTTGGAGATTAGTAATTAATAAATAATAATATATACATTGCTTTTGTTAGTCTGTTTACATGTCAGGGCTTAACTCATAAACGGTCTGATTGATTTTAGTGAAATTTTAAACACGTGAAGTATATAATTATAGGCCGTAAAAATATTAATATTACTTTTAATAAAAAATTTTCATCATATTTTTCATCAACCAATTTTGGTGAAATTTTGTATACCAACCATTAGGTGTATAATTATGTCATTTAAAAATTGTTAAACCATAAAGTGTCTCCCGGTCAGTATATCACGTAATACGATACGAACGTAAGGATAATTGAGCAGGACTCGGACGATTGGTGATGGATTGTAGATCACTCGGCGGTTGCCGATGTTGCTGGATTACACACTGTGCTTACCATAAAGTACATTGTAGTCACTTTGTCGTACTACAAACAAATAAAATAATATAAACTAACTAACATGAAATATGAGCAAAATAAAATTACTAAAGGTAAAGAAAGCATTTATGAAGCAACGATGGCTCACTTGGTAGCGTGTACCGACTCCGCATCGATCGACTTAAGTTCGAATCCCTGCAATAAGCCTAAACTTTTGGTGAAAGAAAACATCGTGATAAAACCATAGCATGGTGGTAGGGCTTTTTCTAACGCCCGTCTGGTTATTACCACCATCAAGATGAAAATCTGTCGCAAAACACCAGCAGGTGTGTTCCGGCAACTACACCTGAGAGCCGATCTTCCACTAGGCTTAGCATGCCACCATCTTCGGCAACATCGTCACTTAAGATCAGGTAGATTATGGCCATAACGATAAATTTAACCCATAACTAAAAATAATAATAATAAGTTCGAAACTACGGGCGTAGTCAGTAGTAAATGTATTTGAAGTGTATTATATTATTTGGAAGGCAATTGTCTTTGCGTGAATAGATTTCCGTTTGGCCGGCAGTGATCGGCCGGAATGAGTTATCGTCCCAAAGTCATGATTGTGTTTGACATGGGTCCGTAAATAGGCCTCATACTTCCCTTACGTTACTAAGACAAGCTTGCATGATAGTATGTGAATCGTGTGAGATTGAATTACGAAGGCAAACTTATGGATAACTTTGTATATTGTGTCCCTATGTCACCACTAGACTGACTTCTATACCTTCATAGCTCTATTAAGTTTTGTAGTAGAGTTGAATGAACCGCGTCGAATTTTTTTAACGAAGTTCCTTTTCCATCGGTACGGACGGGGATTAAGCGAAAAAAAGTGTAGTGTTTAGTGTAGATGTTATCCATAGCGCGTATGCTATTAGCTGTGCCCAGTCATAGGTGCGCACTTATTGGTTTAAGACTGCGAATTTCGTTCCAAAGGAGTGTTCCACGACACTCATGGACTTTTGATTATTTTATTATACGCTTTTTTAAATTGCTATCCTCAAAACCAGATTCATTTTGACGCAGTGGTAGAATGTATGGACAACGCGTTGATCGACGTGAGTTCGAATCCCAATAATGAACACGGTGTTATGGTATTTTCTAATGCTCATCTTGCTAGCTATCACCCTCAAGTTGAAAATCTGCCACCAAGCACGTTAATACGTGTAACATGTTAATATATGTTGCAGCAACTACACTTCAGAGACAGTTCCTCTACTAGTTTTAAGCATTATTCAGATTTCGTGATATATTTTCTTAAGAACAGTAATGAGTTAAACCGATTATTTCGTTAACCATCGTAATTGGTCTAGTTCGTTATTAAAATAAGAAGGAAGGACAACCCATGTTGACCACAAATGAGATCGTGAGAAGCTAAATAAATATACTTTAACCAATAAATGAAAGTATATGAGTATTCATTTCAAGTTTCCCAGACTGTGCGAATTTTCAAATACAAAAGTTTTCGTGAATGCGAATATTTGATAGGACGGAGTCATCAATCTTGCTTGCCCGTCTAAATGATGTCTTTGAAGCTTTCCATCAACTTGTATTGAGCGAGTATGAATGGAGATATTAATAAATTTTAAACGAGCCGGTCCTACGCACCGGTCGAGTATACGAGACCTTTTGGATTACGAGGTCGTGCTTGTATTAGAGTTCCACAACGAAAATTTTCAAAAGGATATTCAAAACATGATTAAATGAAGCAATGATGGCTCAGTTGGTAGCGTCTACGGAGTTCGTATCGATCGACATGAGTTCTAATCCCTGCAATGAGTCCGAGCTTTCGGTAAAGGAAAACAAGTGATGAAACCATAGCTTTTTATTAATTTTAGATCTGACCTACTGTTAGCCTTAGGGGCCCTGAAGCCACTGCGGCTTTTACAGCTTCACCGAACTTGTGAAACCATAGTATGGTGGTAGGCCTTTTTATAATGCCCGCCTGGCTAACTACCCCCTCAAGTTGAAAATCTGTCGCCAAACACTAACAGTCTTCTAGGTCTTCTTAGGTGAGATTGTGGTCACAACGCTAAACCTATAACGATAAAAAAATACTTTTACGGATTATTTATATTTTATAATATACTAGCAACTGCTCGTGACTTAATTGCGTTAATAACAATATAAAATTTAACAGGAGTAAAAAAATGTTTATACCGCTCAGGCATAATCAACGGATAGGAATCTTCCTATTTGTGATTTTCAGAATCAGATCAGTAGCTCCAGATATTAAGCATATATGCTTTATAATAATGGTAATAGATAGAGTTGTATATCCAAACATAACAGTTTTATAAGGGATTTTTGGGAGGATCTAGAGCTGCGAGCTGCCATGTTGTAGTTTTTATTTTAATTCATTAACTTAGGTTCTTTGACCCAATATTATGTAATATTGGAGGTCATTTGCGTGATATAATTTGTTTATTGTGCATACGTTAAGTGGACTATAAATATAAACTGGAAACATGCTATGTGAGATGTCACAAAAACTTCCTACATAGTTCCAACAAAAGAGCCACTATCTTGTTAGATCCCTAATTTAATATTAGAAAATTCTACAAAGGCACTGGCTAGTGATGTTTGTGGCGCGAAATCCAGAAAAAGAAGACGAAGAAAAGTTGATATTTCTAGATTTTGCAAAAAAAATTTTTTTTTGTATTTTTAAGACAATAATAAAATATTATATTTCTTTATATAACATTTAGGTAAATTCAAAAAGCTCCATCTCGTAAATTGATAGATTATTGAAATCTGTACTATAATGACCAGACAAACTTCTAAATAATGCTTCTCGAACAAGCGGAAAAATATCCATTAATCACTGCTAAAGGCATTCCTATCGAAACGAAAAGTTATTAGGCACCACCTCCACGAACGTGTTTATCCTGCCACTTCATTTTATAACACTTCTTTAAAGGCTTCTCTACGCGGCGATACGACGAATGACATTGAAGAAGAAACGCCAACGATTTGCTAAGCGCCCGCCGGAAGACGCGACCTACTCGGCAATACGCCGTCTATGCGGGCAAAAGAATAACCGCTCGTGGCGGTGGGGCCTGTCTGTAGTACTGGAAATAGTCGTCAATTTGTCTAAGTAATAGAGAGTATTAAAAACAAACATCCAATCTACTCAAAACTCAGTAAACAAATAACCGTTTTTAATATATGAGGCGTTTTTATTATTCCTTACATAAAATTATTTTTTCAACAAAGGAAACAATAATTATTCTTCATCATCTCATGAAGCTTAACGGTAAGTATTATCATAGGTATTGTCCTAGTTTCTGCTATTTGATCATCTTCACGAATGTGACCAAAACCAACTTTTGTCTAATCGATGTCAAATATTATACGATAAGTTTATCATTAATTCCATTAATAGCTAGAGCTCGCGATTTCGTTCACGTGAAAATAATGTTTTAATTTCTACGGGGACTAACTGGCTCAGAAATTAGTTTCTTTTAGAAAATTATATTTGTAACATTACTGTTCAACCCGTATAGTATAGTCCAGTCAAATGAAACCTACATTTCTCAGATTCAATCTTACATTAATCTGTAAATTTTATTGAATCAATTCAACCATACTTCAATAGTCGAGTAAAAAAAAATGATAGGGCGGACATATGTTTTGTATAATGTAAGCTTGTCTCAGGAACATTTTGCTCAGTATCAAAGAGTGTAGTCTATGTGTATTGTAAATCACCCTTATTTTTTAAAACACGAAACACTGTTATTTCTTCCTAATAGCATAAATATTAATTTTCATAACCCTAAATTTAGAAATAGTGGGTTTTTCATACAATCTTTCATTCCCTATTTCACCTCTTAAAGTTTTATTTTCACGACATAAGGTAAGCCAATGTCTTTCTTCAAGGTCCAATTTATCTCTATACCAAAATTCATCAAATTTATTTTGATGCGTTCTTCGTACAAACCTTCATCGTCTATTTCAGGGCGTGAAGTGCAACAGACAGGACAGACAGAGTTACTTTCGCATTTATAATATTAGTATGGATTATTCATTTCATTATGCTGTCGTTCTCTATGGTGTCAGTAAATTACCCAATAGCAGAATAACGACAACAGTTTATAATAATAAATTTTTGAAATTAATTCTCTCTCTCTCTACAACTTTCTTTGTTTCTCTTTAACTGATACTTTAGCATGGTAAAAATAGCAAAAGATCGATTGTTGTGGTGTCCTTTTTGTTTTCTATAATAGGGATTTTTATATTGTTAACACAAATCTGAAAAGTGAATAAAAGACGGTCAATTTTTTGGAGAGATCGGCCTTTTAGACCTCGATATATTGTGAATCGATACATCAGAGTTTGATTCGAATCGATCTTTTTAGGAATGAATTGCCTAGCAGCGATGCGTCACTCGACTTGCTTGCGTGGTTTTATCCAACATAGGGTGACCATTTATTAATATGATTTATTATATAGATGTAAGGTCAACTCACATTGGAAAGTTCCAAATTCTCTGAAACTGTATATTTTTTAACTTTATGTAAACTTTCAATAATCATCATTTTACAAACCAATTTCAAAGTTTCAGCCAATACAACTGAAGAGCTATTTTATAGCACTTTTATCGAACAAATGTTCGACGTGATTTTTTGAATTGATATAACTTTTTTATTTTTGAATTTATTGAAGTAAAACCAACACTAAATGTTAAGTGAACCGTGAATAATAATATAAATAAGTGAATCAGTTAAGCCGTTTCTGAGATTAGCGCGCACCAACGTTGGCAAACAGACAAACACAAAAATTCTAACAATCATTGTTTTGGGTCCTGCTGCGTTGATAAAGGCCCCCAATAATCGTTTTCTCATATATATTCTATGTTCAGATATCGATCAGTTACGCTTTTATTATATGTATAGATGTAGATATGATGGTCGCGATCTCTACCACCTCACTATATTATTAGTGTATACAGTACTGATCTCTGAACACGATGAACCAAAAGAAACTCATAGTTGGGTTTATCGCTATTTGTATGGTGGTCGCGATACCTACCACCCCTCTATATTATTGCATAAACACTGACTGACCTCTAAACAGGACAAAGCAATAGAAAATCGTAGATGGATTTATCACTCTATGTGTAGGGTATTGTAAATCATCCCTTATTGTACCACCCTGCCGATTCATTTTCCAAAAACGCGAAACCTTTTTATTTCTTCCTAAAATCATAAATATGAATTTTCATATCCCTAAATTGAGTAATAGTGGGTTCTTAATACAAATTTTCATCCCCTATTTGACCCTTTAATGTTTTATCTTTGCGCCATAAGGTACCCTATGTCCGCCTCCAAGGTCCAATATATCTCTATTCATCAAAATTGGTTTAACGGGTTCTTCATACAAACCTTCATCCCCTATTTCACCCATTAAAGTTTTATTTTCACCACATAAGGTAGCCAAAGTCTTTCTCCAAATTCCTACATATCTCTATATCAAAATTAGATTTTTTATACGAACTTTCACCCCCCATTTCACCCCTTCCAATTTTATTTCCAAAAGTAGCCTATGACCTTTCTCAACCAAAGTTCTTCAAAATTCGTTCAGCGGTCTAGGCTTGAAAATGCAAAAGACGGGACAGACAGAATTACTTTCCCATTTATAATATTAGTAGGTATGGATTATTCAATTCATTGTGCAGTCATTTTCTATGGTGTCATTTACCTAATAAAATACTAACGGTAAATTATTACCCAACAGCAAAATAACGACAACAGTTTCTAATAATAATTTTTTGAAATGAATTCTCTTTCCCTATATACCTGTAATAAATTCTCTCTCTATATATATTTCTATGTTTCTCTATAATAACTGATACTTTTTTAAGATAAAAATCACAAAAGATCGACTGTTGTGGTTCCCTTTTAATTTTCTTTTTCAGTGATTTTTATATTGTTAATACAAATGCAAAAGTGAATCGAAAAAAGATCAATATTTGATAGATCGATCTTTTAGACATCGATTTTTTTGGGAATCGATTCATAAGAGTTCGATTGAATCAATCTTTTTCGAAATGAATTGCCATCCCTAGCAGCGGCGCAGCTATATTCAACTGACAAATATCCAGCATATGCTGACCCCCTTTTAATATGTTTTATCACATAGATCTGAGGTCAACTTATATTGGACTTTACAATTTCTTAAACTCTTCATTTTTTAACTTTATGAAAGGTTTCGATCATCATCGTTTTACAAACCATAATATACATATGACTAAAATTTCAGTCAATTCAACTGAAGAGCTATTTTATAGCATATATATTAAAAAAATATTCAACGTGATTTTTTTAAATTGATACAACTTTTTTATTTATGAACTTATTGAAGTAAAACATACACTAAATGTTAAGTGAAACTTACCAGATTATATTAGTGAAAACCGTTTCCAAATCGGTTTTGCCGTTTCTGAGATTAGCGCGCACAAAAGTTGGCAAACAGACAAACAAACAGACAAAAATTCTAACAATCATTGTTTTGGGTTCTCCTGCGTTTATAGAGACCCCCAATAATAGTTTTTCTCATATATCTTCTATGTACAGACATCGATCAGTTACGTTTTTATTATATGTATAGATTACTGTTCAACCCGTATAGTACAGTCCAGTCAAATGAAACCTACATTTCTCAGATTCAATCTTACATTAATCTGTAAATTTTATTGAATCAATTCAACAATACTTCAATCGTCGAGTAAAAAAAAAAAATGTTCGTATAATGGATAAAGCGTTGTGAGAAGAATTATGATTATTTGGCCGAAAGCTGTAAATGTAAATGCGAGATGGAATTGATTTCATAATTACATTATAATTTACGTTGAAGAATACATTTATGTAGCTTGTCTACATGATATTTTAAGGTTATGATGCCACAGTGGTAGGATGTTCGGAGACCAGGTCGATCATAGGTTCGAATTCTACAATGTGTATTCGATGAAGGAAAACATCGTGATGCAATCATAACATGGTACTTATTTATTATAATGTTCGCCTGGCTAGCTACAACTGTTCCTTGCCAAGCCTCTACTGGTGTTTTCCGGCTGCTGTATTTGAAAGCCAGCTCCTCTAGGCTTAGCATTATAACCATCTTAGGCCATATCATCACTTAAAATGATGTGAGCCTGCGGTCAAAGGATAAAACCTATAATAATTATATTTCTTTGCTACATTACAGTAATTTTATGTGAATGATAGAATATTTATGCATGTATGTAATTACATTACAATTTGTATTTAATACAAATAAATAGGGAAATTGTCGATTCATTGCGGAGTAAATATTTATGTTAATTCATTTAACGTGGCGGCGGTATACGTTAAGTTAGCATGGTGGCAGAGGAGATTTTGTGATATCTTAGCCATCGCCTTTTCTACTGCCCTACACTCATCACTACATACAGGTCTTTGGCAGGATAATGATCGTCGTATGGTGATTCTTTTTTCAAAAACTTATGTTAGTTAGCCTATGTTATGTAACTAGCTGTGCCTCACGGTTTCACCCGTGTTATTTTTATCCGGCAAACACCGCGTCGCGGTGATAACGCACCCGTGTAGCCTATCATAATTGTTCTCACTTTCCGCAAGTACAAATTATTTTAGTTTTTCATTAACTCCTAAACTATATGTTCAAATATAACATGCTATAAAGTACAAAGTTTAACTTCATGAAAAGGTCTTTATGATGAAGTAACTTTTGTTCGTAAGGTTTATTATGCCATGCCTAAAAATATAGCTCATAAAATACTTTTAATCATTATCAAACGTTTTACACAAAATACCTTATTGTGGCATATATATCAGAGATAGGCATATGCTATATTTTTTAAATATAATAACGACCAATATTTTTGTAGAACATTGTATTTGCCTATCATTAACTAGTACTCTAGCGCACGCGGATAAAGCAGACTAGCTGAGAGTTGTGTCTTAATGCTAGATATATTACTCTATACTATTCCTTCGTAAAACTGGCTATCATATACAAAAATAACTTTTCGAAATTTTTTTTAGTTCCAGAGGTTAGGATGTTTAAACATACAAACAAAAAACTTTTCCGCTTATTATATTATTAATAGTAGGTATAGATGTCGGAGGTATTTTATGTTATATAGATTGGATAGTGCACAAGTGAAGAGAATTATAAAAAAATAAGAGAAAAGTTTATTTTAAGATGTCACATAAACTCCCTTGACTGTTCTAACAAGGAGCCACCATTTTATTATTAAGTGTTGTTTGAACTTTGAAATTAGAAATATATTCTATTCACGTGATATTGACAGAATTATGTTTATACAAACATTGCCATTAAATAAGAAGCAGAAGTACCTATTAGTACAGTACAATATAAAAACAGAAGCGACTGCAGACCATAATCCACCATCAATCGTAATTGTCATGCCTGCTTACATAAATGCCTCTTCACTTTCCATTTAAAGGACAAGATGCTTTTACCAAACCATCATAAATAAAATAATTTAAGAGTTACTTTATCGTAACTGCCCGTATCTGAACAAATATGTCTTCTTATTTTCAGTTCCATTCCTAGCTAATCTTGTAAAAAGTGATCTAAATTATACCCGTAATAATTCTATTTTATTACGTTGTTTCAGATTTCGATCACGTTGCGAGAATATTTGGTATACTCTTAACTATATTTATAAAATTGACGGACTGCGACCATGTCACTGATATTCCAAGAAGGGATATAAAAGTATATTTTAAAGAAAATTCATTATCAAATGACATACCGGAGCCAGAACTGCTACCAGTTTTACACGGAAACGATACAAGATGCCGGATATCGGAATATATGTGTACTAATAAGAAATGTATACCGATAAATCGTTTTTGTGATGGTACCAACGATTGTGGAGATTCGTCAGACGAGCCGCGGTATTGTACACGTGAGTACCTTTATTTCTTTCAATCTTCCCTATTTAGGGTCTTTCATATTTAGAAGCTTGCAAGTAGAAACTGTTAGCAAACTTTCTTTCCTATTTAGGACCTCAGAACATTTAGTAAAAATCTTCAGAACGATGATAGGGACTAAATTTAAGAATGGTAAGTAGTAAGAAGGAGCATTAGTGTACGATTCTTTTTAGGGTTTGTCGAGAAGCGTATTGCGGTATGTTTTGGCAGCTGCATTGGAGAGCTAGTTCCCTTTCCCTTTTGAACTCAATACATTATTGTTACAATTCAGAACATACTATCATATCAAGTTAAGAAAATGATAAAACTAAACCAAATATCACAATAAAAATAGGAACTATATTAGTTTAGTATACTAAAATAGTCATTCATGGGGCATAGTGTAATTAATTTTAAGTTGTTGGTAAGTATATTATTTTAGGTTTAGGTATTAATGCAGAACTTTATGTGTGAGATTATTTCATGATACGAGTACAGTGTTTTTCACTTAGGAAGAAATGGTTTGACATAAATGTGAAACACTATGAGGAGAAAACAAAAGGTGATGGGACATTCTAAGTATTGAATAGCCATTTCAATCCGTACAATGGGAAATACAGAGCGCAGTAAGAGTGACTCAACAACAAAAAAAGTTGCATTTTCTTTATAAAATGTTATGAAATATATAAATTAACTAGATTTTTACATATTCTTTTAGTCAATTTCCGCTTCGGCAACATTATTTTACTTAGTGTAATTAGTAAACTCTAAAGGTGGCCTCCCACGGTCCGTGATATTGATTGTCACGCACGGCCAACGAGCACGGATAGCCACGCACCAAACAGTAAGTAGTCTGGTGCTACGTAATATCGCAGACCGTAGGCCACCAGACCTAGCTTTAGGTGACTTATGTAGTTATATAGCTAAACTTAGGGTTGAGTTATTTTTAATTTAATCTTTAAATGTCAGAGTACCTTTGATGTGGGCATATAATACGTTTAAAGACATTTTTAACCGTCTTCAAACAAAGGAAAAGGGTAATTAAATTCGAATATACCGTAAGCAGTACTATTCTTGCCCCCCCCCCCCCCCCCAACACCAGTGATTGGCACTTTCGTCTTTTATTCAAAATAATTGGAACTGCAATAATTGGATTTAAGAGAGAATTTACAAGCCGATGCCTGGAAACACTTAGCTTTACGTTAAAGTGCATTGTTTTTGTCTTAGATGTTTTTTTAAAGTAGCACTAATTTTTCAGTAAATTTCAGTGGTTTAGGCGTGAAAACGTACCTGACAGACCGAGTTACTTTCGCATTTATAATATTAGTATGGACTAGTATGGATTGTAGTGCTAATAATTATATTAAGTTATAGAGTCCAATAAATGTATCACCTTAATACAAATCACTGTACATTTTGTATTTGAAAAAGTCTCGTTCACTTCACGTTCACAAATATCCAAAATTCTTAATATAGTAGGTGTCATTTAAATAATCGGATACTGTTAAGTTACTCAATAATAAAAATAATTAAAATAAGCTATTTCATTTCAAATTTTAAGAGTTTAGACAATTATCCACATAAAGTGCCAATCATTGTGTAGTTTACGGTATATATAGCTGTTTCTTTTTCATAAACCGATTTGGATGATTATTATTTTATTTAAAAGGGGGTACCTAAAGGATGGTCCTATTTTAATTTCATTGGATTGAAACTTTGAATTTGAAGATACACCACGAAACTCCTCAAACTCATTGAAGTTGGTAGTCTTTTTTGTTAAAAATTGTGTTGTAAGGTTTAGTTAGTTAAGTTTATAGTTGATTTCGTAACTACATTCGACTTGAAATTTGAATATTAATACAGGATGAATGTTTATGTGTGTACTTTCTATTATACAGAGGCAAAGTTTGATAGGAAGTAATCTCTGAAACTACTGATCCGATTATAAATTTTTTTGCAATAATAAAAAGCTACGTTCCCTTTAAATAAAATCGAGTGTATGTTATTCTTGTTAAATTTAACATTAAAGGCAGTCAAGGAAAATCACTAGTACTTATACAAAAGTGTATATATTTAATAAAAGAATTAGCCTTTTATGAGATTTCCTTGGATATGGACTAAAAAGATGTTCAAGCAAAATGATAACGCGTTTCTTTTGGTAACATTTTTGCTTTGACTTGAACGTGGAGCTTTCATAATTCTATTTCCTGCAAGTACAAGCTGTTTCCTACACGATACGGATTTGACGTGACAACAGCTGAGCGTACACGGTGAATTTATTTGAGTTGACTGGATAATTGCGAATCATGCACATCCGTAGCATATCTTATTTCAAAATTATCGTCTGTTCGCTCCTATTATGATTTCTATTAAATTATGGTTTAATTATTTAAAAGCTTCAATTTAATATGCATTTAATTTGATTCATCGCATCTGAAAATGAGTGCACACTTTATTGCACTTTTTAGTTCGCACACCGGCGATCTTAATTACATAAAGTTACTTCTTCCAGCTTACTGGCAGTATATAAAATTAACAATGATTATCGATAGTACAAATAGAAAAAAAAAATTATACTAAATATATACAAGCAAAAAAATGATTATTACAGTAATCACAGATTTGAGATGTACCTAATAATAAAAAAATTAAACACAATATAAATTACAAAACATAATAAAATCAATATCTAGGTATAGTGTAGTGTCTCTCGTTTACTATGAAAATATTGGTGCAGTTATGGTTTGTAAATTGGTGATAGTTTTATTTATTGATTTATGAATTAAGTATTTTTTAGATATTGAATGAATTGTGTTAATAAAGCTAGAATATATAATGTATATTTACGATTAGTACATAGTACATTGCATTACGTAAATATCATGACAATAGCTCTTAGGTAAATGTTAGGCTGATCTAGGAATGTAACGTGCTGAAACGACCCATCATCACCGGTCATCCAACATGTATCTATAGTCGTACAACATCTAACTAAACTATATTAGTTCTACTAACCTGTAAATAAATTTTTATTGTAAGCAACTTTATTTTACGATTACCTAAATAAATAAATAAATGAAAACGAATTTTCGGTGATAACGTTTTGTTAAATACATTTCCCCGGGGAAATTTAGGATCGTCTTGGAGCTGAACAAATTAATGCGAATAATATATGTATAGAGATTTCGAACGGTGCCCCTTTGAGGTCAGTTAATGTCCCTCATTTGTAAAGAACTAAAGTAGAAGATTGGTTACGTTATATTAGATCGTAATAATACGGTTCCTATTCCTATACCTATAAGGCGTTGAATAATAAGGAATCCACGATGGTTGGAAGGTTTGGTTCTATATGAATAATAAGCTGGTAAACATAACAAAATTACTACAAGTAAATTAAAAAAAAAGAACAAATATAATAAAGTTGTCCTAATATAATATGATTTTCTACGTAATTAAATTGTTTATTTACTGTCTGAGTCTTTGAACTTAAGTTTTATCATTTTCTGTAGGTACTATATTCTTAATAATTCATATAAAGCTAATGAGATTGGTTTTGCTTGTTTGAACGTGTTAATCTCTGAAACTAAAAGCTGAAAAAATATGCTTGAATTTAATAGCCTATTTGTTGTGAAAGGTTATCCGCTTCTAATACTTCGCGCTATGATGCTAAGGAGCGAATTTAATATGACACGGCTACTTTGGTAGATGCGTCAAAATCAACAGACTGATTTTCCACACATTACAGCTATGCTGTGTAAAAATGTAGCCTGCAGCAATGTACCGCAGCGTTGTGTATTACGATCGGGATACCAAAGCTTAGACTTAATTATTTACCATAACATTTCACACCTGTATACCCGAAGGGTTAGGCAGAGTTGTACTAATGCACATCCACAGTTCGCTGGGCATGCTTTTGATGTGAAACATTTAATGCGACGGATTAGACCGGTTGTTGGACCAAACTTTGGCGTATGTTAACGTGGCGACGCTTTGACCCCAACATTAGCAGTGTGAAGTAGAGTTTGTTTTTTAATAGACCGACTGAATCATTTCAAATTTTCATGTTAAAACATGGATATATTAAAAACGGTTGGTAGGGATCGCGACTACCATACACATAGTAATAAAATAAAAATCTTCACAGTGACTTTCTTGTACAGTACAGATACATTCAGTCAGTTTACCAATCACCTCTTTGCCTATTGTATATTCAAAGAAAATCGTAAGTACTTAAGGATTAAACTACAGTCGTGCGTCGGAGTTAACACGCACACTTACAGCTCTTAATATTCACTAAGAGGTTTCACATTTGCAGGCCGCCCCGTGACGGCCAAATTTCTTTTTAGGTCCACAAAGCTAAACTACGAGATGCTACTGAAAATTTCATAGAAAAACCCAATATCACTTTGCTCAAGTTGGGAATCGAACCCAGAACTTCGACCACAGCAGTCGCGCTTAGGGCCAATAGGCTAATGAGGCAGTTCTCAATTTTTCGCTTCGTAGTTGAGACCAAAAATTAGTAAAATCGTACAATATACCATCATGTAGGTAGGTACTGTAGACAGTACATATTTCGATTATTTTGGTGAAGGAAAACGTCCTGATGAAACCATAGGATGGCACTAGGGCATTTTCTTATGGCCTATCTTGATAGCTACCACCCTCAAGTTGAAAATCGGTCGCCAAGCACCCATAGGTGTGTTCCGTCAGCTACATTCGAGAACCAGCCCTCCCACTGGCCTTAGAATATGACCATCTTGGGCCATATCGTTACTTGAAATGAGGTGAGATGGTAGCCAATTGCTAAAAAAATTAAAAGTACGTACAATACTCACATAGTTAAGTTGCGTGTTTTATAATTCCACCTTTTCATTGGCATCTCTAACAACTAACTATTGCTGTCAGGTTGCTTGCTGTATTAGGAACTCGTAAAATATGAAGTAACCGTTATAGTTTGCCTTACCACAAAAATTTGAAAATGAAAGTTGTGTTTTCAGTGCGTTCATCGACCCTCTACGAACTGGAACCGCTCTTGTTCGCGTAATGGGGATTTATTATCCCTCTGTGATTTAAACTTTGTCGTCCGCTAATGATTAATGTGTTAGAAGGCTAGCTCTAAAAGATCCATAAGTGTTATCGAGGAGTTTTTGGGCATTGTGGTTTTTATTTTAATTCTTAAACTTATGTTATTTTGCCCTATATTATGCAACTAGCTGTGCCCACGGCTCCGCTCGCGTGGATGACAGAAAAACGCGTAATGATGATAAAAATCGTAGTTTCTTAAAAGTTTAATATCTTTTTATTTATGATACATTATATTTGTCTAACCAAGCTAACATGTCACTTTTTTTTAATTTGATGTTGGCACTGGATCCGATACGACGTTATGGTACGATGCATTATCGACTACTAAAACTGACTGTGGCGGTAAATTTGGAAGAAGTTTTTCTTTAATCCACTTCTGATAATTACTAGCATTCATATTACTGTGATAATCTCCCGTTTGCTTTTTTGACGTTAACCGGTTGAAACCAAAAAGACCACTCTGTATAAATAAACAGTAGCAAAAGCAAAACAATAACCGTCGCCTTCACACTCATAAGCTAGGCCGCGCGAGAGAGAGACGGGCAGACTTTTCCTGATGTGATGTCACGCCGCGCGCTTATTCACAGACACTACACAAGCGCAATCTGTAAATGTGTTGAACGTGCCAGCTTTAATTAATCGACTTCTACCAAAGTACTATAATTGAAGGGATTAAAGAGCTAAGTACTATACTAAACTGAAACACTTTACTTTACTGTCACACACCAGTATGTGGAACAGATACGTAGAAACACTTTTTTCAGTTTACAGATAACAGTCCCAAACTGATTCTTGTAAATATATGTTCTTTTAAACTATTTTGACAAATATGCCCCACTGTACTCTAATCTAAATATATATTTGTATATATCTATACTTGTTTTCACTATCGATGCTATCTGTAATTTCATAGTTTTAATTATATTTATTTTTTCCCTTCCTATCTTTCCTTAGAGTTAGCTGCGAGTATTTCTCGTTCGCTTATTGTGACACAGGTTTTATTTATCATCTTATTTTCTCTATTCTTTATCGATATTTGTAGGTTATATAAATATATACTGAATGTCCTTTTCGAAAGCCGTCATTCCTCTTCCGACGAACCTCTCTATTGCATCGTTTGAACTAAATGTTATTAAATTAAATATGTATAAAGTATGCTTTCTACAGTAATTGGACAGATCAGGAGTCTGCAATGTTCTCCATATAATAACTTTTATTTCTATAATATAAATAGTTAAGTGTTTAGTGTAACCATTTCCAGTTCATCACTAGTGATCTATTTATTTATCTTTAGATTTCGCTAGTCCGTGGAATTCATCCAACAAAAGATATTTTAATAGCGTCGTAAAACATTATAAACGGCAAACATAAAAGGTTGACAAAGTTTAAAGCCTATTAGAGCTCACTATCTTGCAGTCTGCAAGAGTCTTCCGTGTATATGTTAGTGCTTAAATGTTGTAAAACTTTTTAGTGATCATCGTAACTTCACTTAGTTAAGTTAGGTTAGTTAGTTAATAGTTAGTTAGTCAGTTAAAATTATATTAAATTTTAAATAAATGAGGTCAGTACAAATGGCTTTAGAGTAAGGTCCAAGAATTAACTAATTCACTTTCCACATCTTACCTAACAACGTTAGTCGAAGGCTTGTTGTGACAGTCTCGGATTTCACATTAAAGTAATATTTGCACAAAAAAGTGACGGTACTGTGCCTGATGGTAGCACAGTGCAATCCAAAAACAACAGTGACCACCGAGAGATCTTCAAATCATTGTCGATCGTCGTTGTCATGCAATCCTCTCACCGGCTGATCCCGGAATTTGATACTTCTAGGCATGCCTCTATGACGAGTATTACTCCTAGTGTATGGTATCGCGAATCAGTGAGACGCTATCATTGCCGTTTCTTACCATCTAGTAGTGTCACTTATAAGTTCGTAAGACAAAAAAGAAAACATTTTTAGTAACAAGGCCATAAGAGGTCAATTATTTCTACCCTCTCGGTAGCTGTATATACACCGGCTGATCCCGGAACTTGACACTCCTAAGCATGCTGCTATGTCGCGTCTTACATCTAGTGTATGGTGGTCGCGAATCAGTGAGACACTATTATTGCCGTGTCTTACCATCCAGTAAAGTCACTTCTAAGTGCGTAAGATAAAAACTAAAACATTTTTAGTAATAAGGCCATAAGAGGTCAACTATTTCTACTGTTATTTTTAAATCTAAAAAAAGGAAATCCGGAAAATCAAAAACGTATTGTAATATTCATTTCGTTGGCATTTCCCGTTTCATTCTCACATTTTCCTTGTTCCTATCTCTTCGTTCGACCCTAAAGGTAATGGAGACTGCCTATAACGTAAACTGAATTGAAAATAAATTATCATTGATTTAGAATGTGATTAAAATGATTTATCAACTTATTATTATTCTTTCCATCTTTCTCCCTTGAAGTCACAATAGGCATCTGTCTAAAATACTTTATAAAACTGCTTTTGTCGTTTTTTTACTAAAATCGGTGTTCTTTTGCGGAACTAGGACAGTTTGTCTGAAATAATCTTTATTTAATTTCTCAACTGACAAAATTCTCCGTTTTCTAGGCTTTCTGCTTGTGAAGTAACTACGGTTTATGTAGCATATTGAAAACTTGTTTTACAAAAGATTAATATTCGTCTAAGTAAACTCATAGTCATGTGAAACCTTTTAAGATTAGGTCTTTTGTCATTGTAGGCATATATCGCTGTCGTAAAGAGAGAATTAAATAAATAACAAAATAAGATTTTCAAGAAAACGCTGATTACGTTTTTTTTTCCAGAAAATCAGCATTAACTTACATACAACCAAATATTATAAATACACTACAATATGTGTCTTTGAAGTTTGTTTCTTTTAGTAAAAAGAGTAGTCATAAAATTTTTCTGTTTCTGACGTTTTGAAATTTACACGCAGTTTAGTTTTTGGAGTACTTTTGAGACGAACAAAGGTATCAGAGCATGGGTAACACCAAGATACAATCATACTGTGGACTTTATGCCAAAGAAATAAAGGTAATTTCGATAAAAGTGTAGTTATTCAGTTCTCCCTCTACGGCACCGAAATAGATTAGCTACATGATCACAAGATTCCTGATGTTAAAGGACAATTTGGTCGAGGATACTGATACGATAAGACGAAATGGATCATCATATTATCAAAACATAAAATTTTTTCAATTACATTTGCGTACGAACTTACCTACATAATAAACAATCTTCTTTCAACATTAAGGATTACCGTAAGAAATAAGTTAATTACATAAATCCTTGTGTTCTTTGTGCATTCATTCCACGAGGAGACCACAAATAAATTGGAAGCACTTAGAGACAAAGCGTGACGCGGACGTCGACTTTCACAAACAGGATTATAATTGAGTTTAGGTATGTTGTAACATACGGTCTACGTTTCATGTATATAAACCATTGGACTGTTAATTTGTTCTTGTGAAAATTAATTAGAAACATTTTAGGAAATAAATTTTGAGCGATTAGTAATTGTAAAAAAAATATTCTTTTTCATGTTTATAATTCAAAAGAAATTAACTCGTCAAAAAGGCATTCCAAAATAAACTTAATTTATTGAATTTTCTATTTCACTTTGACAACCTAAATTAAAAAATTTAAAAACATGTCCCTGCTATTTAATTATCTGGTTTAAAAAAACATTTTAAAATGGAAGTTAATAAGTTTCTAAATTGATTGAAAAATTAAATATAAATTAACAAAATTTGTATGATTGTAAAGGTAAATAAATATTTACATTCTCATTAATAAATAGAAAAAGTATATTCCTATAAAAATATTTTGGTTGCAAACTGATCAATATAACACCTAATAAATTAATCACAATTATAAACCTTTAAACCTATTCTGTTTAACATGATTTTTTTTTTACATTTTGTTGGTATATTTACGTAAATACACTGTGACATTGAGATGGGACATGTGTCCATTTACAACAGTTGTTCAAATCATATACGGAGTGGTTTATTATCTCATAGTATTTCAGTTATGTAGGCAGAACATCCTAAAGATACTTTCCTACAAAGAGGATGCTATTAAATTCGAACGGGTGAGGCACAATAGTGCGCCAGCCTTGAGCAACCTAATAGCCTGAGTGAGGTGTCTAATAAGATCACGTGGTTCGTTAATTCTCCCCCGGTCGCACTTCGTCGTTACAGCGAATGGTGGGACAGAACTTTTAATGATATAATAAACTGAGATCTTCATGGATTTCAAGTTATATAATACGAATAATTACATAGTAAATAGTATTCATTTTTTTTTACGTCTTATTTTGTATATGTTATAGGCAATGTAATGTAACATTGCCTAGGCATTCTATAGAGTTCATGCCAAATGCCATTTAGGCGTAGTATGAAATACATCTCCGATTCGATTCGATTATCAGGTGGGAGTTTTTGGCGGGATCTCAAAGTTTCATGGTATTGAAACAAACACCCGCTCAAGGATGACGAAACAGTCACAGTGACTAAAGACACACGTGGGCGCTAGCGTTTAATGAATTTGTAAAAACGTCTTTAATAACATTTTAATGCTACGAGTATTAAGATGAAAATGGTCAATACTGTTAATTGTCATTGATTAAAATTATTTGATAAACGAATTAAAAGTGAGCCGATAAAAAAGTTTACGAATTCGTTGAACATTAACTAAATCTCTGTTTACCGAAATCTTTTATATTACCATATAATATTGTGACATAAAAATATCAACCAACCCAATATTGAGGCACGTTTTAGGCAGAGTGCCAAATTTATATCACAAACATTTGAGTCAATTATTCGAGTGCGGGGACATAATATGTCCACTAACATCCGTAAAAATCCCCACGAACATAAAAAATAACAAAGAATTTTTTTATACTCAACAATAAACACATGGTTGGCGAGACGTAAAATGCAGCCTGCGGCGAATTGAATCCACTGTTATTAAGTTTTAATGACGTCCTACAACAATGCTGAGGCATAGTGTTATAAAGAAAGGATAATGGACACTGTGGCGCTTGTAATAAGATAAATAACCGCGGTAGCAATCTGCTCGACTGCTCGACTCTAGAATCTTCAGGCTGTAAAATTAAATGTGGGCGGGGATGGAAATGAACCGAACGCGCATGTAGGTGCTGACTTTAATCGAAAATTAGAAATTACGGACAAGCCCAATATGAACAAGCTTATCTCTTAGGGCTTCTTAATTCGTGGGGTTTTCTTCATAGAACTAATACAAATGTCTTTTTTTTTAATTAACATAGATCATAAATTGATTGGCTTTTAATATTATATGTTTTTAAGCCGTCAATCGCAGTTGCGATAAATAAGCCATTTATATCAGTAAATCTGTCTAATATCTGTTTGTATAAATTTCTTTTTTGGAATTGTTATCTACTAAGTATATAATATAATAAATAGCCCCATATTTCATTCAAAAAGAGCTTGACTGATTTTTATGAGATTTTGTATTCAATTTATAAGCGAAAATAATTATCAGTAACACTTCTAAAAATCGCAAAAAAAAAATTACTCATGAAAATATAATTAAATTTACTATACCTATTGTTTAATTGTATAATAACTCAAATCATACCATTTCTACCGTAAAGCTTTCTTGGCTTCTTGGGCTGATGTGTTTTATTTGTTTAAATCTTTATGGTTGAAATTTATTCCTTAATCATTTGTCCGTTGAAATTTAGGTCATAATTTTTCATATGTTATTTGTATAGTTTATATCTAAAAAAAATATAGGATCACAAGATCACTAATAGTAATAATGTTGAGTTTATGAATTCATAATAAAAATTCATAGCAAAAGAAGCACGTAAATAAAGTTTCTAATTAAAGTGATAGTGTCTTGGTCAAATCTGTCTTTCTGAATACATTATGCATGTGATTCTGATTATATACGTCTCGTTAGGAATTCTAGTAATTTTGTTCAGCCGAGTCACAAAAAGGTTCACGTGAAATGAAAAGAATTCCTTGTAGTGTTTTGTGTTGAAATATTTCCTTTCATGTAGTCCACAGCGTATTTATATTATCTATTTGGTAACATTCCTTTTAAAATAAAAGAAAAAGATGTATATCCTACAATTAAGGTTTTTTTTATAGAAATATGGAAAAAAGAATGTACAGAGAGAACTACAATATGGATATATAGAATAGATAAAATATAGTAAGATACATTCTAGTCCCCGGGCACTCCCTTTGCCCCGAATCGGAAGTTTCCTCCAATTTAATCGTGAGTGTAGGTAGCGTTGTAAAGCGTGTAAACAATGATCGGGGTTCGAGAACAGATAATAGCAAACAAAGTTTGTGTGCACAGTTAGTTAGTTGTATCTTCCAGCGTCGAAGTTAACCACCGCGCCCTAGTTAGCCCGTTTACAAGTAAGATCGATATCCAAAAGTTAACGTTCATTTTAAAACTCATTTGCAAGTATCTACGATAATGATTTGTTGTTGTAAACGTAAACGAATTTAAGGAAATTTTAATTCACTTGAATTGTATGTACATGTTTATAGAGATGAAAGTCATGTGGGGAAGAAGGCATGGAGATTATAGTTGGCGGTAATGAGAGTAGAGGGCGCCCTAAAAAGACTTGGATGAACTGTGTGAAAAGGGGATACGGGTGTACGGGGAGTGAGTGCTGAGATAACGGGTGATAGATTACAATGGAAGACAAGACGTGCTGTGCCGATCTCACCAAGTGTAGTATAAGGACAGGAAGAAGAAGATTAGAAAAAACAACAACAACGACTTTGCTGGGTAGGTAGAACGGGATCGAGACCACCCTATATATGAGTTTGTAACATCCATCATAGTGGCACGTATAGGAATTTGGAAATTTCTCTCTACTTAGGGCACCCTGACTTTGTTGTGTTCCTGCGGTGAGTAGGATTACCAAGGCTTCTTGGGGAAGACAGATTCAAGGTCGGCCACACCCTGCTGATACCTCTAGTGTTGTTACAAGCGTTCATATGCTACGGTAAACACTTGCTATAGGTGAGCCATACGCTTTGCCACCTTTTGTCTTTTAGTTATTTCAGAATCAACCAGAGCATAACCAGTTACTGAGAGGCTTGCAGGCCAGCATAACTATGACGACCGGCGATGGATTATCGATCTCTCTGTGGTCACAATTTTACCACAGACTGTGCAAGTTAATACTGACTTTAGTGTTTATCGACTCTCAAGTTGAAATTGAGTATACTAGTTCTATTATTTGTGTAAGTATGTGTTCGCTTAGCGTTTTATTTGTTATAGGCAATGTATAGAATGCCAAATGAGAAACTGGCTAAGTGTGAAATATCACGTGAGAGGTTTTGGCGACTTCTATTCACTCATGGCCGATTTCAATAACATATCTGAGTTTACTATCCCCGATTAGTACATATTTGTAATAAGTAATATCTTTAACTTATGACAGATATGGGTTTCCCTCTTACCCATTCTAGCTATAGGATATGGATATACAAGGTGTCCAGAAAGGGTATCGGGTATTTGTTTTCGCGCCATATTCGAAACGGGGCGTCTAAAGGGTGCGGGGAGGGGTTCGTGGCGTCCGCCATTTTGTGGAGTTTTAGTCACGATGGAACAGTACTCGGGGACGCATCGCGCATTTTGCGTACGAGCGTATTATCGTAATGGTGATTCAATAGTGACTGCTCAACGTCTCTATCGTGCGGAATATCGTACACGCCACGCGCCAAGTGACGATAGCATTAGGAAATGGATCAGGATGTTCGAGAATACAGGTGCGACAGTTAAAATTCAAAACTCTGGTCGTTCTCGTTCAGTTCGCGATGAAGAAACAATTGAAGAAGTTGAGGCGTCGGTTCGTCAAAATCCGTCTTTATCCATCCGAAAGCGAAGCCAAGCGTTGAACATCAAAAAATCATCTTTACATTCGATTTTAAAGAAAGACTTACATCTAAAAGCCTATAAAATTCAATTGGTTCAAGAATTGAAGGATACGAACTATGCTAATCGACTGAATTTTGCGAACGAAATGCTGCAGCGATTTAACAATTTTAACAACATACTGTTCAGTGACGAAGCAAATTTTCACCTGAATGGTCATGTTAATAAGCAGAATTGTCGGTACTGGGCAGTGGAGAATCCGAGACGAAAGCATGAACGACCCCTGCATAGCCCAAAGGTCGTTGTTTGGGCCGCTATGTCTGCTAAAGGCATAATTGGTCCTTATTTTCATGAAGATCAACGAAGCCGAGCAATTAATGTGAATAGTGACCGTTATTGCGATATGTTGCGAAATTTTTTGGTCCCAGAGTTGCAGGAGTTTGCAGGTTTCAACCCAAGAACGTGGTTCCAGCAAGATGGGGCCACTTGCCATACCTCAAATGACTCAATGGAAGTTGTTAACGAATTATTCCCTAATAAAGTCATTTCGCGAAGGGGTAACATCAACTGGCCTCCCAGAAGCCCCGACCTTAGCCCGCTTGACTATTTTGCATGGGGATACCTTAAAAGTAAGGTTTATCAAAACAATCCGACGAATCTAACCCAGTTAAAGCAAAACATCAGGTCAGAAATGGCAGCAATATCGATAGCTATGTGTCAACGTGTTATCGCCAATCTTCGTTTCCGTTTAGAAGAGTGCCAGCAACGTAACGGTCATCATTTGGATAACATCATCTTTTCCAAATAATTCTCCAATTCATATGCTAATAATAAACAATAAACTTTTTTATTGCATACAAATAATTTTTGATTCATTGAACTTACAAATACCCGATACCCTTTCTGGACACCTTGTATAATATATTATGTAGGTACGAAAAACTATCCATTGATAGGTTATTGAAAAAAAAGTGAGGACAAAAGGTTATATTTGTCTATCTTTAGTAACTGAAAAAACGGATAGATAGGTTATTGAAAACGGCCGTAAAACTATCTACTAGCTAACTATTAGTCGCCACAGGTTAACACCGTATCGCATTAGAACCTTCTTTCACGTTAGAACATAACGGTACCTCTTTTATATCTTACGTAACCGCTCTTTTTTACCTTACCTCACCTAAGTTTAATACTTTCATAACTAGATTTAAAAAATATGGTACTCTTACTATTTTTTCAGAATAATTTTGTATTTTTGTGGTATGCACATTATTTATAATATTTCCTGGGCATTCTATAGAATGCCAAATGAGAAATGGGAAAATATGAAACCGTGGCGTGGTTGCTCGGTAAGGCTAGGTTGTACTTGCGAACAAGTACTAGCAAGCCGGCCAGCAAGCACCACGGTCTCATGATTGCTACTCCAAGAACGACAATTCAGAGACCGAGTCGGACGAGCACGATAAACCTTATCACAACCTTTTTTTATACCTTGCCTAAATAGCATTTTGGCATAAAACCCAAACTATATCGCATAAATTGCCGCCAAAATTACTTAATATATGGTCAAGTAACATAAATTTATGAATTTAAAACAAAAACCATCAAATGACACTTTGAGATCCTGCCAAAACCTCCCACGTGATATTCGAAACGAATCGGAGAAGTATTTCACACTTTGCTTATCTAGCGTTTGGCATTCTATAGAAAGCCTAGGCAAAGTATGTAATAATTATTTTTATTTCAGACGTTGCCAGCTACTCTTAGGCATTCTATAGAATGTACATACAACCATTTGCATTCATACATTTTCCTATAACATTTCGATTGCATGGTCGCTTAAACAGGCTATTGTGGTAAAAATGCTTAGCACTGCTTTATTACAATAACAAATACTCAAATATTTATTTCAATTGAAATGTTAAAACGAATTTCAACTGATAATAAACCAAAACGAAAATAATCGTTTCCAGTGTTACGTTGGCTTGGCGCCAGCGCTAGTGCTGAAACTAAGAACTTTACACTTTAGCCATCACTTTGACCGGGTGGCTGATATTACATTCTGAAAACGTCCCCGGTAAACTGAAATTAGGTCAAAATTTGCTTTATGATAGTATTGGTTATTTTTTAAATAATAATATAATGAATTCACTTTTATATAACCACTCATGAATATAAGATATTATGTAAGTGAGTTTGCGAGTCGCTAATATTCGTAGAATATTCACATTTCGTGTTCATGTCGGAAATATTTCATAAAAATCGGTCATGTCATTTTTCAGTTAATTCCGGACATGCAAACAGGCAGACATTTTTTTTGTTATAATTTAAATATACTTAATATATCTATCAACAATTTTGTATAATAAAATTACATGTAAAAACAGAAAGACAAAACTTTGCAGGTTTATTATTTTAGACATTGACGATAAATCTAAGACGATTAAGTGATATATAATTTTAAAAAGTTTACCGGAAAATATTTTTAAAGTTTTCTCCTTATTCATTTTCATAATGGAAAATTAGTTTAATTTAAATAAATTCCAATTTAGTAAAAATATACACTTCAGAATTATTAAATATTTCATTTGTGATTCAAATTTATAAAGTAAAATTAGATTTTTTAAATAATTTCTAATTTTGACAGAGAATATAATATGCTCTATACTTTTAATAGACATAAACTTACAAATTTGTTTTCGTGACGTCACTCTTAACGACATACGTGAAATCAATCTCAAATATCAAATATTTTGAAATAATTTTAAGTATTAATAAAAATTATTTACTGTAATTTATCGCTTACCGCGATGCCACGCGATCGCCACATATATTTATATCTGTCATAAACATCTGGAATGAAGCGGGTTTTATGTTCTGCGACTGCTAGATTTAATAACAGTAAATCAACGCTGTGAAAACCGCCTACCACTGGCTTAGGTACAAAAAACGAATTAGTTTTTTTTTGTAGTAATTTATTGTTTTCGAATAACAATAGTCTAGAAAATAACAATTTTATAGTGGAATTCTTCAGTGGCTACTAACAAACCACTACAAGCGTAGGTTCATAGTATTTATTTTGACGAGTCCAATACATTATTTGGCTTGGTAACGAGGGTCTGGTGATAGAGCCCGGAGATGTTTTTTTAATATTTTTATTGTGTGATTAATAGCCTGTTTTTTATTAATTTTTTTACTATTTGCCTTGTTATTATTAATAATTTAGCTTGTTCTTTACATTAAAATGGTTGACTTTTTTATAAATTATTAATTACTTCAAAATAATTATTGCAGCAGAAACTGATGTGGATTTGATTACATTATAATATATATCATGCATGGTATAATATAACATATTACAATCAATTTATAATATATTAAGTTACTTTTACGATTACCAGATGCGTATGTCTAATTTACGTGAAAACTTTGTCTGATATAAAAGTTCATACATATTTAACAAAATATTGAGAAATTAGTTTATCAAAAATCTATTGTCCTTAACATATTCATTCATATAATAACTTTTTTTGTAACCAGTGTTTGAATGAATTATATTAAAATTTTCAAACACCCAAAATATTAAAGTTTTGAGTTATGTTCGTACTTAACTTTCAGTACTAAAAAATAACTCGTGTTTCATAACTTTACGTAATTTCGTTTCAGCGCGTTGAAGAATCTCGAAATCTCTACATAAAATCTTTTTTTAAGTCATCTTCGGTTTTCTGTAACATAAAATGCCTTGCACGTGTAGATCGGGTTGTTAATATTTTATACGTTTCATGATATTTATGGTTAAGGTAAGATTAGTGCGAGATTTTTCTTTTTGATTTAGATTTAAAGTGGTGGTAAAAGTAATATATTATAATTTATGAGAAGTATCATGTTATATAAACGTTATTAATCTTCATTTAATAACGTTTGAGTGAAAACATAAACGTGAAAGAGATAAGAAAGAGAGAGATATATAATATATTTACCTGCGTAATGAATAATCAAAAGTAAAATGTGACCATAAATACAATCACCTATTTAAACTGTAATTATAATACATCAAATCAAATGACCAAATAAGTTTGGTGTATTTTGAATAAATTTATATATTCATAAATATGAATTTGGTATGTATTTATCAATATATACAACGTAATTAAGTTATTACAAAATATGTATACAGGCAGCTCATAATGAGTACGAAATTAAACTGTTGCGAAAATTTTTATATTCGTCGCTTTGGTCTATGTAAATTAATTAATACATTGTATTTACTATTTATAAACAGACATAAATTAATTAAATTATTACAAAAAGTGCATTTTATTTAGAGGACGAAATGAAACTGTAGCGTAAATATATTTATATTAGTAATTACTTTTGTCTGCACAAACATTATTGTCTAAGATGGGGAGATCACTTAAGCGAATAAAATAATATCCCCTAAATTATTTTCATAATATACCTACAACATAACTTTGTATGTATATAATATATCTTAAATTGATAAAAAAAGTATAGTGTGAGAGTAAAATAAAATTGTTACAAGAATGTACCGTATCTTTCAAGTATGTGACAAAGCATCACGTCCGGTTCCGGGCAGCACTTTACGAAAGGCCGGGTTTACGATCGTCCGACGCACTGTTACGGCGCCCTATGAACTCTACTATTTTAGGGTTCAGCGGACTCCAGACTGGAACTCCGCTATTGCCAACAAAACTGGAATACAGTTACATTACACCCACAATTGTAATAGGATCAGATTTTAGCGAGGCTCGGAATTTATAGGCTGGGAGTGCGTATGTTTTCACACTACAGTGATTATACTGTGGGCGGTAACTTACATTATTTTTCTCGCTACTTCAGGTACGATATAGGTATTTAACTTTGGAACTGGTTTGTTTTTACGCTGTTATGGTTCTGAGATATTAATGCAGTATTATTAATTATTTATTAATGGTGTCGCGCACAACTCATGCAGGCTATCAACCAAGTACTTCCATACTACCCGTGCACAAAATTTTCAAAAAATACGATCGAAACGTATTTCAATTAAATCCATATTCGTGGTCAGTGAGTGTTGTTTAATATTTCTATCAGGAAATATAAGTATGTACTTACAGACAGAACTATAAATTTAACATCCTTGAAAATGATGTGACAAGTATGATTAAAATTTAAGAAAAAGAAATCTGTGCAACAGACATATTATAATCCAATCGAACACATGTTTAATTTTATAAGCCGAATTGACTGTACATTTTGTTCTTCTACAATGTCCACAACATATTTCAAAATTATTCCTAAAGGATCCCTCCCCAGTAGTAATTTTTTTTTTTAAACTATTAAAATAACTGGAAATCAAGAATTCTTACTTTAAACGCATGATAGCCCTAGAGCCCTCGTCAAAAGCTTGGAAACAGAAAAACTTTTCTTCAGTAAAAGGAATTTTAGACTTTACGATGTACGCGGTCCATCAAAGGGCTTCGGGGCTACGTTTTATGTTCTAACGTTATTTCTGTTAGTTTATTATTATCTGAAGCGAATTTTCGCGGATCTGAACGAAATAACTATTTCTATTTACATAAAAATGAAATGAGCATTTTATTTACTGTTTTTATGAGAACTCACTCATATACAGATTGGAATTTTTGGATGGGACAGCAATGTCAGGAAAAAATTTTTTTTTGAGACTGTCCTGTATGGTTTGAGACATTTTGACATACATTCACCAAATTTGTTGAGTAAACAATGTACGGTCAGCAAGAAAATGGGTAATTTACATAATAACCTTTTAGTTACGTAAAGATGTTACGCTGTTTCTCTGATACTAAGTCTGCGGCTTATAAATAAAATACAGTTAATTTATAGAACTCTAAATTATTTTTACACATAAAAAAAAACTTACTTCACATTATTATTATCATTGATGATTAATTTAGTCATGTAGTACTTCCGTCACACGATGTGCGCGCAGCTTTAAATTTTTAGCCACTAGGTACTAAACGAGCTAAAAGAAGTTTAAAATTTAAAAATCCTTCGTTAAAGATTTATGATAAACTAATATATTATCTATTTATTAATACGTGAAGCAAAAGCTTTCGGTACCTTTTTAAGCGTATTGCGTGCACGGAAGACTGTGAGATTTGGAATGGTTAAAGTTTATATGGAGAAAGAGTGCAGAAAGCTAAAATTTATCCATAATATCTGTATAATTAATACTGCGAATCCTAATCCGACCAGACCCCCAAAATATTGACATTGTCACTCAACGAAAAGTGACAGGAAATGATGTAGATAATACTCATTGTTTATGAATACTGTAAATGTCAAACAGAAAAAAGTATATGATAAAAAATGTCGATGGTCGAAATTCTACCTTAAGGCGATCGCTAGTATCTATCTATAAATCTGTACATAAGAATAGTTCCTTAGTTTTTATGTACTAAAATCTTCTCATCAGTATATAGGTTACCCCAGTAAAAGAACAATAAAAATCGGTCGTATAGTTTCTGAGAAAATCAATCAGTTAGTTAGTTAAAAATAGACCACGAGAAATGTATTTTAGAATAAATAATACCATCTAGTAAGGGCTGTAAGGGACGTCAAGTAACGAAACTACATAAACCATATCGTCGGCAAAGGAGTATGTACTTTATTATCGGTATCGAGTAAATTACCCCTAAGAACCCCACCCCCGGGTGTCGTCCGCCGAAAGCCGTCAAAGCTTATCGACAAAATCATCACTTTATACCTTTCTAGTCGGTAAAGTGCCTCGAAGGGCTTCGTTCGTAAATATTGCTCCGTTCTAGTAATTGCTAAATAATTAATTCATTTCATGTTCCAAATAGTAAATTGCTCCTTGAATAATAAATTATGTTTGAAGTTTTTTATTAGTAATCATTTTACTATTAATGTTATTTCTTTTATAATTAGGTTATTTAATTAACCGACATCAAAAAAGAGGAGGTTATCAATTAGAATGTATTTTTTTATGGATGCTTTGTCATAACTACTTTGCTTATGAACCGATTTGGATGATTCCTTTTTTGTTAGAAAGGGGATACTGCAAGGTTGGTACCATTTTAATTTCATTGGCATTGGACTTTCGACTTTGAAGATACACTACGGAACTCTTCAAAATTAATGAAGTTCGTTTTTGTTTTTGTTGAAAATTGTCTTGTAAAGTTTACATTTTATTGGTAAGAAGTCCTATTTTATTAAATTTATATGTACGGTGTAGTAAATATAAAAAAGCTTATCTGCTTACTCGTTTATTCACCATATAAATTAGGTAACCCATATGCCAATTTGAAATAACTTTGAGATTTGCTACACGTCGGCATGTCAATTTATCCACGGCTTGTACATATTTGAGTTATACTCAGAATACAGAAAAAACCAGAAGCCGCGTTCAAGAATAATTACATACGCTGCACTGTGTCCAAAAACAATACGTACGTCCCGCACCTGCCCCACTTCCCATACGCATAATGTTGCTAGCTCGGGAGCGGTTTCCCACTTTTTGGGGTAGTCTTATAACACTAAAGAAAAGATATTTATTAAAAAATATTTATTTATTTACATTGATGACTATAAATAGAATACGGCTTCAATAACGTAAGTTAAGATTTTATTAAGTTTAATTTTTTTAATATACTTTTTAAAGATTCGTACTTCTTGGCAAGTCAGTTGTATTTTTGTTGTAATGTTTTCATTCGTCAAACATGTTGTTCACAAAATAATTGTTATCGTCGTAATTGAGATTTAAGTTTGACCTTTCTCGGCGTATCAAACACAGATTCCAAATCAGAAATATTGACATCACCGATCTCCGAGTTCGATCGCGCAGGAGATTGTGGTTGTGTGACCTGAAATCAAAAACCTTAAGTTGTATGTTGTTTTATCATATAATAGATTAATAAAAACTTTAATTAAATACAGAATATTTCTGCCGTACAAGGCATGACATTTCAGTCCTCACGGATGGAAGCGCATTAGTAATAGCACATTGTGCCTGAGCTTGCAAATGCCCATGGGCTTTACTTAGTTTATTTATTTACTAGTGTTTATTTACTACATTATTTTACTTGTAACTAAGTATTTCGATTAAGTGCCTTGTTTGCCTTTCAATATTATAAAAAAAATAATTAAACATTATTATCATAGGTGGGTACGCACATTGTCCGATGTCGAAGGATTAGACGTTTCTATGTGTAACTCGGAAAATTCTGGTGTCAAGGCCAAATACTGAAATAGAACGTTAGTATTAGATTATTCATATATTTAATTCACCGAAGTTTCATTATCCCGGAATCTGAAATTTGCGCCTGGTTTAGGCTCGCCCCCTTATTATCATGATGAGGGACGGATAAGCTCGACGAAAAGTGGGCATACTTGTTATACCTTTGCATACTCCTTCGGGGATTACAGGCGTGAGTATATATATATGGACCAAAACCTTACTTCAAAATACATGAAAAACATTTTCACCAGGAGGGATACAATATAAATATAGTAATTATTATGACTATATCTACCTTAGTTGGAATAGCTGCTTTCTTCAGTCTTTTCAAACAACCTTTTGTATCATAAAAATATCGCGCTTCAAAGTGAATTGAGCAAAGTACGTTCCGGCTTGATGGTTTCCAAAACTCATCTAGCCGTGCTCCTTGTATGACTTTCATCCAGTCCGATTTTCTATTTTCATCAGCAGGGAAACTAAAATTACAAAGGTTCTATATACACAAAAATAGTAAGTATTCTACACGAGTATTAAAAAAATAAATGGGTAAAATTTTCGATGAAAATAAAATGGCAACACTTAAAAAATGGACGCGTCATTTTACTAAATGTAAAATAAATTAAACAATTTAATAAATATACTTTAGAATGCGCTACTTACAGATGAAATGTGATCCCATCCTGTTTTTTTATAATCCCTGCAGCATTTTTACATGTAGGAACAACACAAGACGGCATTTTAAAATTAAAATTGGCACTTGTACAATACGTCACGACGCGCTACTTACAAAGGAGTGACTAATCGCAACAACGTCAAACCACTCTATTTAAGAGTGGTTTTTGTATCTTCAGTTTTATGTGTGTTCGCGGTTTCTGGTTTTTTCTGTATTCTGAGGAGTTATACTACGATGGGGCTGAAATGTGTGAATTGCATAAAAGTGCGTAAAATATGAGAATAAATAAAAATCGTTTTATGATATTTTATTGTCATATCCTTTTTTGCTAATGTAATTTTTTTTTAATTAGAGTATTTTGATTTAAGTTTTCTTCCTGATACGAGTGTTCGATGTTCTATTGTGTTAGTAAGTACGGTAAAACACGAAAGAAACGCTAGCATGTGTCGCAAACCATTTGAACTGTGTAATGTGTGAGGGTTTGGAATTCAGGTCGTTCGGTTCAAATCCGCGAGAGTAATGCGATTGCTCCGCGTCCGGGCGGAAGGATCGAAATATCGCTTTGTTGCGCACTTCGTCGCGTGTCCTGCACTAATTCAATTATAAACGCCAGCGGTCATCCGTCGATGTACGCTTGTCAATATGTGTCCAACGTGAAGCCCGACTTTGTGGGCTAGTTCCAGCATTTTATTCTCGATTACGAGAAACGGTAATCGTTTTATCCAAATTGACAACATTTATTACAGAACGGTTGTAGTAGGTAATAATAATAACATTGAAATTACGAAACGTTGAGTTTTTTTCCTAGCAAAACAAAGAATGTTGGCGGTGTGGAGTCGATTTCGTTTTTTTAATACTTTCAGTTAGTCAAAGTTTCATGTTAAATCATGGATAGATTAAAATCGGTAGATAGGGATCGTGACCACCATACACATAGTAATAAAATAAACATCTTGTTCACGATACTTATTTTTGACCATGTTTACAGAATACGATTTAATATGTCTATACATATACACATGTTCCTTCCTTACTTCAAGGAGGCAGGGACATGTAGTATGTGTTAGTTTAGTTAGAATTTTTTACGTATAGGGATTTAGTCATATCGCGACTTTTTTGCAATCGAGGCAACAGCTCAAGCCGATGTTCGGCCACTTTGGCACCCTTGCGAGCATGTTGCCCAAGCTTTTGCGGCTGAGCGCCTTAAACGCTCGCCCCGAGCCCCGGTGAAGCTGTAAAAGCCGTTAGCGGCTTTAGTTCTAGGTATAGTTAGTTCGAAAAAAATAAACATCTTGACTGTGGTTTTGTTTTGGTTTGTCGTGTTTCGGGATCACCAGGTGTATTTATTTATCAGGTACAGTAGGTACAGTCAGTCCACTAATCACCTCTTTGCCTATTTGCTGTTGCATATTCAAAGACAATCGTACAGGAGTAGACACCAGTCGTGCGTTGGAGCTGACACACACACAAATAGGCTATACAACATCACGCTACCACTAATAGGAGCCGAGCATCAATGAAAAATGTTGCAAAAACGGAAAAAAATGATTCCTTTTGAGAACTTCCATTGCGTGCGCTGCGTAAATGGTTGAAGTTAGGTAACAATTATATGTGATGAAATTGTTTTACTTAAAAAGTTTTAAAAAAAATTCCGCGATGGCATATGTCTATCTTTTAAGGTTGACTCAATATAACTTTTTGTATGGTAAGTAATAAAATTTGTTCTAAGATAATTCATTATTTGCGAAGGTGTTTCTAATAAACATGGTATTATTAATCCTTATCAAGATTAATACATTATTCATCAATCATCGTTGTTGGACAATATTACCCTTTACATTAATTAATTTTAATGTATATCTTAGGAGATATAACAGTTTGAAAATAACTCCGCAGCATAATAATAATCAAGTACACACTGCGCGTGCATTTTAGCGGAATAATGTAAGAGGCGGGCGGCACCTATAATTGTAATATACCTGCCTACGATAATTGTTATTTGTCTCTGCCTAAGACCCACTCTTTCTAACCCCCTCTCTCACACAATATTTGTAAACTTTGCTAAAATAGTTAATGTATTAACAATTGTTAAAACTAATTTAACAAACGAACAGTTTCGTTTTTTAAAACGTAAATCTACAGTATTTTCCGTAGACAATTTTGCAGTAAATAGCGCTCTGTTAGTTTAAATAAAATAACTGATTCGGCCGACACGTGTGGCTTCGAATTGTTGAACTTTAATTTATTCCGTATGGACGCTACCATGGAACATTAACTACGACAAGGCGATTCTCGTGCTACCCAACTACCCGTGAATAACATCACAGAATAATCCCAATGAACGCTACCTGCATTTATTCGCATTCAGAAGTAAAACAATATAATATTAACATTTTTTAGACTTACTCTATTGTTTTAAATTCATCTTCTAAAATCTTGTGTGCCTTTGTTTTAGATCGTGTATTTTCTGATTGTGTAACGACTTGAGCGATTGAGCTTTTATTCACAAAGTATGTTTATTTTTTAGAGGCGATGATTGATAGCTATGATCTGATAAGTGGCGCTGTGGTCGAACCATTAGCTATCGGAAAGGGCAGAAGAACTTCTGCCGGGCTAGCTAGTATTTACATTATATTAACGGTGTAATTGGGACAGTAACCCACGAGGCAACTCTTCGAACGCCGCCGTACAAGAGGACCCGCGGACCGCACCAAGCCTGGCCCCTACAACTAGTAGGTGGCGAGAGTGAAAGCCAAACAACAAACAAAAACAACCCACATAATATGTCACCCGTAACAATACGGGCCGGTAATTAAAAAAACGAGATGCACCCGTTGTTACGGGTGTCGAAGATTGCCGCCGAAAACAGGCAAAGGCAAACACTAGGAAATTCCGACGGCGAAACATCAAGTTCTTCGAGCGATGAAAGTTTGAGTGGGGTAGAAGATTTAATTTACGAATCTGATTAAAAGCAATAATGTAATAATCATAATATGTACATAAAACAAGTAACACTATATATCTTTTTTTATTTATCTACAATGCACCTAATTTTCCTTAAACTTAACTCTAGTTTACACTTAGACTAGAATCGCATTTGAATCAAAATCAAAAATTCAAAATAAAAAAATTCGAAAAAATTATTGATCATGCTGTATGGTAAAATATAATGTGAGTACTGTGAACGTGCCAGCTTTAGTTAACTCTGCTATACATCGTGTGATTAATAATAAACTTATACAAGGTTATATTTGTTAAAAACGCTGAGTTTAGTATTAAAGGAAAATAGATAATGTATACAAGTGTACACCGTTAATTTTAGCGCAATTGGGCTGTGAACTTTATTTATCATTTTTCACACCAATATGAAAATACAAATTGAATGTCGCTAACTTAAATAGTACAAATTGTAAACAATAAATCTTTGTTGGTATTCGGAAATTCCGCTCGGTCCGAGGATCAGTTTCTTCTTTACGAATTCGACAAATTTACCCCGGGCTAATTTCGACAAGTTGCCCCAACTTATTACAAGTTAAATTGAAATTCTCAAAGACCTACTACGCCTACTCTGTTTGTCGGCAATTTAAGAGGAAAAACTTTGTATTTACATTATACGAGTGTAGGGCAAGTTTATAGCAATATTTTACGTATTTTTAGAGTCTTCTCAAATTTTACTTTGTCGTTTAAAGTGTATAAAGTGAAAAAGTTTTTGCTGCATTTTAACTTTTTCGTACCATTTGTTACTGTAGTATATATTATTATTAAAATATGCACACGCATATAGATGAATGGAAAAAAAATTAAAAGACCTTGCTGGCTTTACGATTGAACAGAAGTCCGGTACGAACGGACATTACATCAAACGTCTTTTAAATTTTGGTGTCGCAGAGAGTCCTCTATACCGAGCGTGTATGGGAAAGAAAGAGATTGCCAAATACGAACTCCTGGAGCTCCAATATCAGATGACTGTAGATTTCTTTGAAGACTTGGGCTGGCACAATTGAGGCCAGCCAAAATCATAAAAATAGGCGCACATAGATGTCGAGTTACGAAAACTAAGCTCATGATAACTTGATACCTGAAAGACCTATCTTGAAGTATGGATTTGAGTGCCGGGCAAGAAAAGACATGGAAACAGATTGCAAGTGACAGAGATTAGAAAGTTAATATGAATGTATGGTGTAACTAGAGTGGATAAGATCAGGAATGAGTATATCAGAGGAAGATGAGATAATTGAGATGTATGTGTGGTGTAGTTAGAATTAATAGGATCAGGAATTAATATATAGAGAAATAGACTATAGACAGCACTAATAACACTATATATATTGGTCGATAAACGATAAATATAAAATAGTTTATAGCATCTAATAAAATATATTAATAGATCATAAAGCTCTTGGATATTTTGAATTAGCTCTTGGATGAATAAGTTTATTGACATTGATAAAAACAATATAACTGCATTTCATATTAATAGTACGGGGTTCAGTGGCAGCGTTGTATGAAATTTAGCTGCAAAAAGCATTTTTCGGGTAAAATTATTAAAAAAATTGTACCTTAATCGTATACGCTTAGAATAATCTAAAACAACGGCAACCATCGAGATATCGATATTCCGTCGATAGTAACCGCTGTCATGCTGACCTGCAACCACTCGGCAACTGTATATACAGTGGCTGATCACGAAACGCGATAAACCAAAAATGAATTATTGTGAAGGATTTATCACCATGTGCACGGTAATCTTTACCACCCTTGATTACTGGATATACACTGGGTGATCCCAGAATGCTACACTTCTAAGTTTGCCAATTCGGCAGGTGTTACACTTAGTGTATCTAAAAATTATCGTATCCAATCGCCTCTCTCCATTCATGAAGTGTCTAAATTTAAAATATTTCTACTGCTTCATAACAAAGTTTCAAACACAAACATCCATCATGTCAAATACTTAGACATGAGATATCCTTTCTCGAACATTCTAATAATTTCCAAGTAAAATAGCAAACTCATCAATAACACCGTGTAAACTGGGAACGTGAGCGATCTGACTCACGAAGTATCCTACCTGAATTTACAGTGCAAGTTTTGGTGAAACCACTAGTAACTGATCATACTTGCTTAGTTGTTGCGTAGCAGTCAGTAACTTTGGCGTGTTTGCATTTTACAGTGTACTGCAAACTTGCAACAAGGTTCATCCTTAGCATCTACAGAACTTTGAAGTTAACGTGCCTTAGTAAATGAATGTAGGTAGTAAATGTATGAAATGTCACTGATTTGATTTACATTAAGATGTACTAAATTTTATATTACTTTTTTTAATTTTATACGACGATGTCGTAGAATAGGAACTAGATCCTTAAGGCTTTTGACACAAAACAAAATATATCTTTGGTAACTATCCAAGAAAGCGTTATAAAATACCCCATAAATATGCCATAGTTTAATCACAGTGATTTCCATCACACAAGAAAGCTCCGGTTCATTTAAGAATTTGTATCCAAGTTCTCAGCTTAAGCCTCACTTTAAGTCAGTCTTTTGTTAGTTACAAAAATTTAATCATATATATATATATATATATATAGAGCAACAATGGCTCACATTTGGTGAGTTTCCAGGATTAAAAAAAAAACTCATATTTTAAAATTAAATCAACAGGCTTTTAAATACATAGATCGAATACGCTACGTACAAACTATCTGACTCACAAAGTCTAGTCGGTATATTTACAATGCATATCGGTTTAGCTACAGTGCATACATTAGCATATTGCGGCGGAATTGCCGCATAGATCATGGTCAGCAATAATATTGTTTACATTTCTGACGTCATAGCATGCTTCAAATCCCAACTGAAGACATTAATTAGGTTTTATTGTAGCATAGGATAGCAATCATTTTATAATCAGTACTTTGTATGAAGTTAAGATTTGATTTAAAAAAAAAGCTCATATAATGTTTATTTGATAATTACTATTATTTTTTGTTATTATTTTGAAGTATTATTCTATATATATTATTATAGTATAAAAAAAAGCGTTCTAAAAGAATGTAAAAGTAATGGTTATGGAAAAATAAATTGATATTCCACTAAAATCATGTAAAGAACAAAATAAAAGATAATTTAAAATCAATTACTTAATTACCTTGTATGAAAGTTTGAAAGTACTCAAGAGAATTAGTAATAGTAAATATGAAGTCAGTTACACATGTTGCATGCCAGTAATAGAACAATATCTATTGAAACTTAACCACTCTGGGAAATGAAGTCGTTTCAGTAAATAAGCTTAGATGTGCAAACTTTGAAGCTCGTGAAGCTAATATAAAAACAGACGCTAACGTAGCATATTCTGTCTTTTATGAAGAAACTATTCTTACCGCATAAACATGATTAATAGGGTGCTACTTTAATAAAATAAAAAGGTTTTAAAGGTTTTGTCCTTATAGAGTAGGCTTTTTGATTTTTTTTAAATGTCAATTTCGTAATGTTATTGTAGATTTCATTTTTATTATTCATACAAATACTGTTATTATTTAAAATTTATTTATTCAAAACTGGTTAAACAAACCCTATTTATACGATATTGTTGAAAAAAAAAAACAACAGTTCCAGAAACATAAATAAAAACAAAACAGTAAGCTTATCGAGGTGATATCAAATAAAACGTCCACAAACAGAGCATACAGAATAAAAACATTGAAAGCCAAATAATGAAGCCAAATAAATAAATAAAAAACGTCGTCTTCCTGAGCTGGTGAATAACGGCGCACCCTCTTTTGGTAAACACCATTACCGGGTCTCTGCGTATAAACCCGCAAAGATAAGTTGAATAGGGACTGGGGATGTAAAAATACGGCTATCGAATATTTCGCCTATCTTGCTATGTTACGTATTGGTTAGCAAAAATTTGGTTAGTGCATAGGCGTAAAAAAATTGATGATGTTCTGTTCTACGAATTGGTAATATAAGAAATCTACATTCTATGTATTCTTCTGCTATGTGTTACAAGATTTTGATCTTAATCTTGTATTATACTTTATCGTTTTTACAGCGCCTACGTTTTTACGTAGCAACATTTTATGTAAAAAAAGAAAAATATAATTAAAATAATGAAAGAGATAAAATAATATAATTTTTCTAAATAATAATTTTGTACATTATTATTCATATTATGCTTCTTAAACCAATCCTGAAAGAATAGAATTTTTTTAAATGAGTTGTAGAAAAAATTACACATGAGATAAGATTCTGTGGTGCCTGAAAACAATATTGGTAAATTTATTGACAAAGACACGCGTCGAAGTCACGCGGCAAACATATTGTTCTCAATTGGACTGTGAAGTATTTGCTGGCAAACATGATCCCAGTCACACTCGAAACGTTCATTGTTCCCTTAGAGATCTGGAAACGTTAGCAAAAATCAATGACCGTAAAACTTGTTTAAGGTACTTTTATTTGGCCTTCTAAATTGCAGTAATAAATGTTCTTGAAAGTTGAGATGGTCGAACGGATGTACGAATAAATTTTTGATCTGATATTCCAAAGTTCGCGGCTAGATTTCAATATTTTTACGTAATAATATGCTTTAGTTTTATTAAGCTCGATGTTCCATATAAGGAAAAAAACAACGAAACTAAAACGGAAATGTTTTACAAGTACCAAAATGCATCAACTGTAGAGTTCTTCCGCTGCCAAGAGGCGACTTGCCGTGTCCCACAAACACAGGGGAATCCTCTGTCCTAGAGTACCGGTATATACTATCACCTATCAGAACACTGACGTGTCCCAGTATCAAAGTATCATATCGCAGCAATCAAAGAGAGAGCTTTCAGAGTAATGTCTGAAACCAAAAATTAGTGCGCCAACGGCTTTGTTTCGATGGGTTTGAATGACGGGCGGTTTACGCTTTTGTTCTTTCATCGAGTTGTATGTATTTATATAGTCATTGTAATGGGAAGTTCTATAAGTTTAATTAATTTCGTTTTATATTTATTTTATTATGAATATATTTATCATGTAAATTCTAATCAAAAATAAGAAATAGATAGGCGAAGAAATACAGAACAATTTTACGTAATTATGTAGAATGAAACATCAATAGATAAAAGCAAAAATATTCTCTATTATTTCTTTCATAAAATTAATTTATAACAATGAATAAATATACCTAAACACAAAATAACCAGATTGAATACATATTTCGTAACAACTATTTACTAATACTAATAAGTATAAGGTTTATAATAGTTTGGATTAATTTCGTAAAGAATAATAATTCAAATATTTTTTCACGCAATAGTAGCTTACTTGATTTTGTATATAACTTTCCACGTGATATCACAATACGTCGGCTACTGGCTGCTATAAATGATATCTATATTCATTACGATATTTTATTATATATTTATATTTCATTCAAATGAACTTACGTTTAATCAAAATAATTTCGCTGTATTCCGTTCAAACAGCGATGAAGGTAACCTTTGTTTAGTAATTCGTGACACGGCATAAGGGACGCGTAATTTGCACGTCGCGTAATTGCCAGAGTAAATACGATTGTACTGGCAACGCTACGCGACGGTTAAATCGCGCGTATTATCAGTATCATATACGCTAATATTTCATAGCATTTAGTAAAGTTTTGAACTTTATGAATGGAAATTTCGAGTGTCACTGTTATTATTTCCTTTAGTTCGCTTATGTACAACAACTTATTCATATAATTTTGATAGTAAATTAACATTTTAACTTTACAAAAGATTCCAAGAGACAACTTTTCAAAAATTGTTTAAACACTTTATATGGTGAATAAAATATCCTTGAATTATTCGCTATTAATTATTACACCTATAAAAGTAGGTAATATTAAAATAATTGTAAATTTAAATAAAAAATATGCCACAAAACCGCGGCATTAAGGCCACGTGAATACGTGCACGTCATCTTTTTAATATATAAAACTAAGGTTAAATAATATGTGCAAAATTTAGTTTACTAGAATTTCAGTTATTAACACTCAACTATGTATGTTTATTGAACGTTGACGTCACGTTTAAGATTTGTGTTTCTAATCAGGTAACTCACGGTCAATAAATCTTAATTTTACCAATGAAAATTAAATAAATGATCTATGTTTTTATGATTTTTATATTTTATATTCTATGATATTAAAAAATTATACTTGTCGTTTAGAAGATCTAGCTTAACTAAGTTTTCCGAACATTCATAAAATTTTCAATGATACATTGGAAGTACAAAGTTAAGATGATAAATTCCTGAAACTTTAGTATTTCGCTAGGTCCCTTCTTGTAAATTGCAAGAATTACCCGTTTAGCTGCAGTCGTACACAGTACACTGTTATATAACGCCTCAATAAAATGCACATAAAGAAATATGTTATAATTATTTACAGTTAAAACAATTTCGCCATAGTGGTTACTATAAGTAAACATTTAAACATTAGCTTACAATATATCTTCTTATAAGAGAGACACTCAAATAACTTTCTATTACTCTCTTTACATCTCTGTATACAGTGTTAAAGACCCTGTAAGTATTTCAACAGGGTCGGTTAAAGTGAGGCTCTGAAATCAGCAATTATGTTTTGATTAAACTGGGATTTTCGTAATTAATTGAATATAATATAATATTTCTTTTCAAATATCAATATTAGTAGCTGGGCACACTATGATTTTCAGCAATAAAAATGCTGTATCGTACATGATTTTAGTTTGTTATTTAGTGGTTACTAGTGTAAAAGAAGTCAATACTATATTTCACGGTACAAACACACGAGTTACTCAATGTGATATGCCAACAGATTACAAAGACAACCATATTATTTTAGAATGCACATAAAATATATTTTAAATGTACATATTTTAGTACACAGAAATACATCACCATTCGCCTTATAATTCAAGTTTATGCTGGAATTTATAAAAGTTTATAAAATTAATTATTTCAATCAGGCAATTTTTATTTTACGTTTTATTTATTATTTGTATGTTCAATGTTCATGGTTTCTGCTTAGTCCCTATGGGAAATCATAATGATATATTCTAGATATGTCCTCGTTTTCTGTCCTATACTCTTTGAAAACTATATTACATTCAAATTAGTTCGGTATTATATACAGCTGACATTATATTATTACTTTTTCTCCGTGCCTTTGCAACGTGTTTTTTATTACTCAGTTCTTCTCCAGATCCCAGGCTACTTCCATATCAAATTTCGTTGTAATTTCAGGTTTAATCGTGATAGTGAACAAACAGACAGACATTGACAGATTTCCGCATTTATAATAATATTCCTATTAGTGTGGATTAGTAAATCATGGTACAGGACACAAACGTAAGTCTGTTAAACTTTAATTTCGTTAATTCGAATTTATTATGCAAACTATCTGTGCCCACGTTTTCATCCGTGTTATAATCATCCCACAAAATCTCTGGCACGCCGCGACCGCACGCGCCGTGTAGCCTGTCGTTGTTTTCATACTTGCCTATAGCTTGTCAGATTACTGAGGTTCATGGTTACTCCTATGCTTCTAAACCTAACTAAACTTTTCTCAATAAATAGGCTATAAAATACAAAAGTATACTTTATCAATCTGACTGGTACTTTCACTGTTAAAAAACAAATAATCTCATGAGCTTCAATATTATTAGTGTAAATTGTGAATGTATTACCTATCATATTATCGCTGATTTTATGGCCTCGAGCCCAGATGCGCTGTTTAAGTCTCAGACGCGTATTTATTGTTTGGGCAATCAAGTTGAAAGCTCACTGTTTTGGCGACTGGCAACTTTCTGCTAAACTATATATCTCCGCGCAAGTTGCTGTTACGCTTCTGGAAGTTTCCTTTGTTTGTTGTATGGCTTGTTTGTTCGGTGTACGAAGGTAAAACATGTAAGTACTACGAAGTGTAGGTACAATGTAAAAATAATAAAGGTTACATTTCTTTTTCTTAGATCCTCTGGGTATTTTCAAAGTAGTATTTTAAGATGACGTTTTTATGTGATGGATATAAAGTACCTAAGGTAACTATTAAGGTATTTTAGGAGTATAGATTTTTACATTCGGTATTGAGGCTTCATTTAATAGTAAAAATATCCAGTTTGTAAAAACAAAATGGAGTTAAAATGATTACTGACACAATATTTATATTTATTTAATTAATAATAACTAAAATAAATAATCAGTTATTTCAAAGAGACTTGTAAAATAAAATCAGGCAAGTAGGTATAAAAAAATTGTCATTTTTTATAAGTAAGCAAGAAAAAAGGTACAATTAACAAAAAAAAAAACTAAAAAGAGTGGCAATAGAGCGTTCGGCTCGCCTAATGGTAAGCGGTTATCATAGCTTACGGACGCTTGTAATACCAAGGTATCACAAGTGCGTTGCCGACCTTCACCTCCCTCTTCAAGGAGCTTTGGAAACCTTACTTACAGATAGCATAATGGCAACTAAATTCTTAAACGTGTATTTGTCACACTTGATATTAGCGAAATGGCCTACATAGACAGAAAGCAATAAATTAAAAAAAAAAAACGATAAAAGATATAGATGTCTCGGGACGCTCGACAGAAGTGATAAATTAAATAAAAAAAGGTGGTTGTGGGTTCAAATGAGAGAGGAGGAGCCTGCTTACTGCTGCCGTATGCGTGAGAGAAAGGGAAGCCAGACAGAGTGGCGCCGTAACGCGTTACATTACGTACGGTTTACCCGCCCATAAGAAGTTACCACTTCAAAAAATAATTGAACTTAATTGTTCACAGGTTGTAACAAAACATATTACGGTGACATCGGACGTACTTACGAGTTGGAACTGCACAGACCAAGAGAAGATCTCGTACCTTACGTGTGCTTACTCACAATTACTGCTGCGGGCGGTATACACGGTGATTTGGTTCAGGTATGTAGAAGAATTTAAAACTTACCCATCAGCCTCCTTATAAAGACGCACGTCTTGAAAATTAATTCCATCTTAATTCTGATTTTGCAACGACTCACTAAACTTTTCGTTTAATGTATACCCCGTAAACTTGCTTATTAATGATATTTTGTAGTTACAAGGAAAATATGTTATCCCTCAGTTGATAGGCTATCAAAATTGTCAATAATACCTAATTGTAGAAATCGTAAATTCGGAATTCATAAAAATATTTTATTATCTACAGCACCGCAAGTTTCGAAATAAAAATAGAACATATTATAACAAATAGTTTACAGAGAAATATTAAACATATTTTCTTTAATAAATTATTCGCTTCTTTTGTAATCAAGTAGATGTCATTATTTATTCATACTAAAAGTACTAGTTGTGAGTATACAGGTAAGCACATTTTGCTCACCTATTTATTCGTGAAAATTCCAAACGAAACATGAAAAGAGAAACGCAGTTAATCCCTTTCAAGGACTAGGGCGCTGAGGGTATGAAAAATGCGCTGTCAGATTCGCTCCCTGACTATAGGTTCTTGTTATAATTCGCCCTTCATTCTTAATTTACTTGGTAGCTGAAAAGAATCTGAACGATATCGTCTTACAAAGCATTTTTATTATGGAGTTTGAACCTTTTGAAGCGATAGACATTTTTTCTGTTTGCAGTTCTTTTTTTTAAAGAAAACTTCTTTACTTTGTGATTTGAATCTACATATATGAAACAAAAAAATGACACTAAAAAGAGTCAAACATACATCTACAGGATTTAGACTGCGAGAGAATGAGATAGAATATATTGTACAGTGTTTCCAATTATGTTTCTTTTTGTGTGTGCGCCTGCGTATTACGAAGCCTTGGGACAAGGTGTCACAGCCAGCGTGGTGTACTGTTCACGTGTATCGTATATGTAAATATATTTTTATGTTTTCTGTAGGATTACCTTCTATCGCGTGTGACTGCAAACGTGTTTTTTATTCATTCATTTTTGTTGTTGCGTTTTTTTACCTCAATCTCACCTGATGTTAAGCGACGATGTGGCGAATATAGTAACACGGTAAGCATAGTGAGAACTGGCTTGAGGGCAGATTTTTCATCTTGAGGGTGGGAGCTAGGTAAGCGGATATTAGAAAATGCTTTTGTTCTGACAATCTACACTGTTAGCCTTAGGGGCCCTGAATCCTCTGAAAACTTTTAGAGCTTCACCATGACCCTTTAGAAAATGCCTTAAGACAATCTTTTTAACCGACTTTTAAAAAAAGCAGGAGGTTCGAATTCGATTGTTTTTTTTTTTTTGTGAATGTTCAGACAGTTTCTTTGTTTGTGAACCGATTTAGATTATTCTTTTTTCGTTGGAAAGGGGATGCATCAAGGGTGGTCGCATTTTAATTTCATTGGCATTGGACGACCTTCGACTTCGAAAATACACCGGGGAACTCGTCAAAATCAATGAAATTGGTTTTACTTTTTCGTTAAAAATTGTCTTGTTACGTTATCATTTACATAGCAACTTTGTTTTTGGTGTTAAATTTGTATAGTTGAATTGTTATATGCTCGATATAGATTTCCCCTCGGCAAAAACAAAAAATTATTTAATTTTATATTAACGCTCTATTTAACCCCGTTAGGGAGTGACTTTTCAAAAATCCTTTTTTCTTTACTCACTCGTTATTTCAGACTCACCCGTAAAGCTATGCGCTGTGCTGTTTGTCAGTCACTATTAGGAAATTTTGTTTTACACAACATAGATAAAACTTTCTCCATACTTTATATTTTCGAATATTAAATGATTTTTTTTTATCAACAAAAATTTGCTAATATTATATATTATACCCTATTATTAGTAATATCTAGTAAAGTAACTGCAACATTTCATAAAATCTTTTAAATATGGAATTATACTGGCTTACCTTGATTATACACATCTATCACAGTAGTAAAGTAGCGGTAACTGAAATAGGTGCTCTAAAAATACGAGTGGTGTCATGTGAGGTCAGTGCTTTATGCGTTTTTACATTCACATCACATGATAGCGCAGTCGTAAAAAAATATTGTTCCCTTTTACATGTCAGTTTTAAAACAAATGTAAATTTTATTTAAAAAACATAATATTACATAAGTATAAATATCTGCTATTCTTCTTAATGATATTATTTATGTGAATACATCTGTATTTCAGTCTGTACCTGTAGTTTTGTCCGCGAATTTTACTCTGGATTATAATATATTTTATACAAAATTTCAATAATATCGGTCGTCGTTTTTAAATTAAGTCAAGATATACAAATCGGACAGACAGACAAACAAATTTAAATGTCAATTTCGAAATCAGGGTATTATACAATACTTATCTAAAATAAAATTGGAAAATTTGCATGTATATATAAAGCTACAAAACGGTTATAAAATAGAAATCGTAAAAAAATTATCGATTATTAAATTTTTATTTATTGTCAACCGATTTTAGTGAAATTTTGTATAGAGGAAGTATATTATGATGTTACTGTGAAATTGATAGGCTATAAAAATTATCGATATTACTTCCAGATGTAAATAATTACTGCGTAATGAATGCGTGCGAAGCCGTGGTCATATCTAGTATATAATATATTTGCTTATTAATTTATATGAATTGGTTTTACAAAATATAAACAATGTTAATAAAAATATTTATATTTAAAATTCGTAGTTTTACAAAACAAAAAAATAATTGAAAATAGTCTCAAGATTTTAATTACCGCTTAAAAAAGACAATGTGAAAACACATTTGATTCTATTTCATTAGGCTTGTAGTTGTGTGTACTGCCCATCAAAGTTGCGATAATTGGCTTGCTCAGCTCCTTAGCGCCCACAATTATGATAATTGCGTATGATTAAACTGCTAAAATTTCATATTACATTGTTCAAAAACGCATTTTTTTTTCATTTAATTGTTGTGAAAAGTAGAACTGTCTTGACGATATTTTTTCTTAAACTTTGGAATTTTATAACTCGTTATAAATTGATATACTTGTAGAAATGCAATAGTGGGAAAGCTATTCAAGGTCCGAGTTAAATTCTTGATCAATTTCACGATATTTTCCTAATATTACGAAATCATGGTTCATAAATGAAGAACAAAAAGACGTAAAATATATAACGTAGCGTAGAAATAAATTCGAAAATATGAACGTTTATAATTACACCGCTAGTAACCAACTCGGCTCCCGGCTCGTTAAAATTCATGTAGCGTTTTGTTTCCAGTTTCTCTTTCATTACTCATTCCAGTGTTTAATTTTCACAGGAGTCGGTCGTTTGATAAAAAATCTTTCATCTTCACACAACTGGCAGACTTTGATTGTTTATTGATTAATTTTTATCCCATTTAAATTTCTTAGGCGTGCTTCAATGTGTATTTTTTGTTATAATCAATCTTTATTTGTATTAAAAATAGTGAATAAATATTTGTAGTAATTAGAATGTTTTAGATTGCCGTAAAACTTTTGATCAAAGAAATTGATCAATATAATATTTCAATAAAGAAATTTAAAAATAAAACCATTTTACAGTTAAGCTTATTATACCTATTTAAAAAAGAATACACAACCCCTTTTACACTACCTCAGTACACCAATTGTAATTAAAGGTATTTTGTAAAGGTGATTAACTTCAAAAATGTGTTCATTGAGTTTCGTTCTATATATTCTGTGAATCTATAATTTAGTCTGTATAATATTGTAATAGTAGAACCTATACAATTTTGGAATAACGTTAAGATTAGATTTCACTTTTTATGTCTGAAATAGGTCAACCGTAATGTCCAGCCAGTGACCTGAAGACGCGTTTATTTCTTCTACTCCATAACATTTAATACACAGTAAATGTTTAAAAGATTTCTTTATATTATCAAACTTAAATTCCAATATTTTTTCTAACCAGAAACATTCATTCGTGAAGAACTATAATACATTTGAGCGTACACTAAATTTCATTAAAGTCTATAATGAGATTGTCCGAATGTTACTAACATTAGGAGCACTCAAGATTAAAAAAGGATAAATTCTAAGAGTGCTTAGTCATAAACAATCGTTTTTTTTTTTTTAAATACGAAGGCTGGTATAGAAAAAAATGAAGTCTGTAAAAATACAAAATACATTCAACCTCGATCGGGTGAACGTCATTTTAGAGAAATCTTTTACAAGAACATGAGTGGATGTCATAACACGTTACAATAAATAACCGAGGTAACTTATTCATAAAATGAGACGACTAAACATAAAGTGATGATTTTAACGCGATTTAATTCTTTGGGAAATCAATATAAAACAGATTTTATCAAATACAATAAATTAAAATAGTTTTTTTTACGAGCACCAGCTGTAAAAGACCCCTTAAAAAAAGCATTATAAATATTACATATACATACATAATATATCAAGAAATTGTATTATTATTATTATTTGTGAAAATTGTCAATAACAATTTTAGAAATCGTAATATATTATGAATAATAACAAATACGAGACGAAGAAATTGTAGAAAAGTAGTAATAATAATATATTGATATTATGTATTATACAACAATTTATTTTTTACCATTGTCACTAGAAAAGGTGCATTTTATTCATAGATAACAGTGGATAAAACACTCTTTTACTCACAAGAGAATAAAAACGTTTTAAATTTAGAACAAGCACGAATTGTATAAATTATGTATAAAAAAATTGCAAGTGATACTTCTTGAAGTAAAAATCATTGATGAGTTTATCACTATGTGTGTGGTGGTCGTGATCTTTATCATCTTTATCTTAACTTTTTCTTTCTTTAATTTTTAGTGTTCAATGAAATGTTAATTTTCTTTGTTAAAACTGTATGCCCGTATTTTCAAGGCAATAAATGTATTTTCTTTCTTTCTTTCCTTCTTTCTTTTTTTCTCTGTTTATAACCCATTTCATTGCCAGCATTTATACTGACTGATCTCTAAGCGTGACAAACCAAAAGTATCACCGCCTAAGAAGTTTTCAATGGCAAAAGATTTCGTGAAAAAGATTTACTCTTGGGCCTTGTATCCCTCGAATTAAATTCCCTCTTTTTTCACTCGTTGCGTAATCTACTATTATTAGATAGCATGTTCATAACTTCTCATTAGATAATAATCTCTTTATCATCATCTATCAGTAGTAACATTATTAGAACACCACTCTCGTTACAAAGGATTAAGAAGTATACGTCATTTTCACTGATGGTTCGTATAATATGCGTCCTTTTCATAAAGTACGATTGATTTATATATCCACTCACCAATTTTTACCGATTTAAAAACATGAGGATGTTATCAATTCGGTTGTATTTTTTTTTGTTTGTTACCTCATAACTTGGTCATTTATTAACCGATTTAGAATATTATTTTTTTGTTGTAAAGTCGATATTTTCAAGTGGGTTCCATTTTAATTTCATTGGCATAGGACCTTGGATTTCGAGGACACACCTGAAAACTCTTCAAAATCGAATCGGAAATGTATAGTGATCGATATATTGGTAGGTTTATGATAATCGAAGACTAGGTAGGTACCTAACTAAGGACTTTGGACTACGAAGACTCAACTGAACTATTTAGTAACAAACAGCACGAATGTGGAAGGTTTCTCCCTTGCCTCTTTGTGCATGTTGTACCGTTTTTGTAGTGGATTGTGTTCCGAGGAATGGTTCGGTATGATGCTAGCGCGGCGGTAACTTACACTATCGCACCGCTCACCACCGGTAGGGACTATTAAACTATTAAAGACATGCATAGTTGCAATCAACTTTAAATTTAATTTTAGATCTATACTTGCGCTACTTCGTTACACGTTTGTTAATCTTGGCTGGCACCGACTCCAATACTAACAATAATTGTATATTATTGTTCTAATAAATTATGTGGCAGACGCATACATAGTTCGTAAGAATATCAAATTGAGTTACAAAAGGATATTTGAAAGTAAATTGAAGTAAATAAATAACATAATTTTTTTTTATTTTTTTTTATAGCATTTTATCAGAGTAAGTAGAATATTTTGGAACCGGTTTTTTGTTTGTTTAAAAACAATGTATTTCAATAATCATAATACTTATAATTATTTCAGTAAATTAGTTATGGCAAGTAAGCAAATACGTTTCACAAACTGTTAAAAAATATTTGTATTATCGTAGCTCGATGCTTTTTTATGATTTTTATTTTAAAAATTAATACGTTTATGTACCCCAAACAGAAGTTGCAACGATCAAAGTTAGCAGTTTGCTTCATATTCTTGATTTTGTTTCTTTCATAGTTGTGTATAAAATTAAATTGAAAAGAAAAAACAATACTATTAAAATTCGCCAACATTTTTCTTTTCAAAATGTCTCAAGCTGTTCCAACTGTCATGTAATTTTCTGGACCGACGCTTTCGGCAGTGATCCGTACATTTACGGCAGTGATACTGTCTACGTATATTTTGTAGTCTCTCTGTTTTATCCACTGATTATTTTATATTCACTAAGCTACATATACTAAATAATATTTTAATTTTTTTCTGTAGAATATTTTAGATTAAATCTTGAAAATAGTGGTTTGAAACTTTTTAAACTTAGCAGTTGTTAATTATTTTAACAAAAAAAGGACTCAACATCGCAATAAATAAAAATATAATTCGTAAGCATTATAAGAAAACTTAATATTCATTAAAAAATATGTACTTATGTACGCACATAAGAAATACTTCTCTTGCGTCTCAAAACAAATATAACTCAAAAAATGTTATTTCTAGTGACAACTTGATGAAGTTAGCCTTCAATCAATGATAGTAATGTAAATTCATTTTACTTACTAAACAATAATGTTTATTTATATACAGTTAAATTTATTAAAAATAGTAAAAATCATATCACATCGCAACACAGTCACATGATACGCGCGCAGCTGTCTATTTTACTCTACAAAATACACTAACAGAAGTAAGTATAAGTTAAAAGAAATGTAATTAGGTGTTTTAAATAATCTTGAAATATATTAAATATCTTACCCACTATCGAATACAACAAATCATCATTCACATAGATTCCTTTTTTTTCTGTCGGACTATACTGTTTGTTAGCCATAGTGGTTCTGAAGCTTCAGACGGCTTTTAGAGCTTCGCCGTGGCTTGGGCGTGAGCGCTTAAGGCTCCCGCAAGCGTGGCTACATGCTAAAGGGTGCCAAAGTAACCGAATCTTGGCTTGGGCTATTGTTGTAATTGCAATTAAGCCGCGAACTGGCTAATTTCCCTATCCGTAGAAATTCCAATTAACTAACTATACATATTTTTACCCCCTGAGAGGAAGGAAGAAACGTGTGTATACGAATTTCGTAATCAGATAATTTTTGTCTAAGTGGTACAAAAAAATAAAGAAAAGGTCTGAACCTGTGTACTAGTGTGGTGTGCAGTGTAATGCTAGTGAATGCAAGTGCAGTGTCACTGTATTGCGCAACATAGATTACTATTTAGCAAGCTCTCGGCATTTATGCAATCATTCAATCATTGCCCTGATTTAGTCTCGTTGGAGCACTCGTCCCAGTGAATAGTTAACATGCCGGATTTAGCGGTTCCAAGTTCGATCCACACTCTACCTTGCTTGGATTAAATTGTATTGAATAATTTAGGTTCTTTAGTGTAGCGGCCCATGGACGATTACAGTGCCCATTATGTTGTATGTTATGACTTGGTTGATGTTTACTTTGGAAATTATTGGCAGCCTCCGCCCCAGGGGCAGGCAACCGGGGTATTTTGGGGGAATTTGGGCTGCAAATGTGATAAAACTATTGATGTGTTTAATACTAATATAACAATGAATAGAAATTTCTACTGAATTTTCTGCTTAATTAACAAATTGATATAATTATATAGACAATGATAACTTACATGATTCTTTCAAAACTTAGGCATTTATTGAAATTTAAATAAAATGTTTTGATTTTTATTGAAAACTAGGTGTACCTACGACTCCGCTCACGTGGACAAAAATAATTGTTTTTACCAGGGTTATGTCTTAGCCCGGGTTGTAAATATATTCAAAATTTCATCCAAATCCGTTTGGATTGTTGGTTATTTTGTTTTATTTGTTGTATTTTGTGATTGAGTAACAAACAAACTCGCTTTCGCATTTATAGTATTAGTTAGGATGAAGAATATACAAAATACTTCATTAAAATATACATTTAATTTAATGGGCCACGATTTGTCTTTTTGTCAGCGGGCGCTCTGTTATGGTTACTTATAGCTAGGTATAATACAAACATTAGGACTGTAAATTTCACTTTTAAATTATTTAAACTTTTTAATTACATAAACATTACGCCACTGAATAAAACCTAAAGTAAAACTATCTCAAAGAGTAAGTTCAAATAAGTTAATGTAAATATTAATACTGTTATCTTCTCTATAAAATAACAGAACAAAGTATACAATCCCAAAAAATGCATTATCAATCGCAAATCAGAAGTGCTATGGATATGTCTTCTTATTGGTACTAGTACTTTTAGCATCAAACAATATAATCAGAATCTTCAATGTGGCAGCTTTGTTTAAATAAACTAGGTAGGTAAACTGTTTAATAAAATTGTTTATTTTTATATGAACAATAGATATAACAACATATAATTTCAATTAATTAATAAAAACGCTCACATCTTGTAGTTTACGTGAGCGAAGTAAAAGTCAGTACTTATTAAGTAAGTGGTTGTAACAGTATGTTATTTAAACAACCAACCAACCACGCATATTTTCTTAGTTCTATCTGTTCGTTGTCGTCTGTAGCACAGTTTATACTAAAACCGTCGTCAACATGATTTCTTCTTCTTGCCCTTATACCACACTAGGTAGGGTCGGCACAACACATCTTAATTTATTATAATATTTATTCCCTTGCGGTAAAAGTTTTGGTTCCTACTCGGAAATGCTATTTTTATTTTAGCATAAGTTGGTCACCAAAACGTCCCTTGGTTGCCTTCTATGTAGAAGGAGGGTGATCCTATTCTAACCTGGGAACCACACGACTAAGTAAATCTAATATTAATTAAAAAATATAAAGTATAAAACTAATCATACCTAATAAATAAAATTAAATACGTTAATACAAAATTATAAAACACCATCCATCATGTAACGTTCATATTAAAGCTCCTAGAAATGTCTTCAACATGATTATAAATATGTAATAATAATGTGATAAATAAATTAATATTATATTCTAAGTAAATGTAAAAGTAAGTATTGCAAAAATGATAATAATGAATGAATCGTTATAATGAATATCAATCATTAGAAAACATACATTTTTTTTTTAATTTTTGCTATCTGCCTATGTAGACAATTTTGCCAAAGTCACGTAATATGTTCATTGCATGCTCATTGTAATAGGATTTACTATATATAAAAAGTTATACATTCCGGAAAGTGTCATGTACTCTTTGGTTTCTCGTAAAAGCTTAAGACTTCACTAAGTCAGTTGTGGCTTAAAACTGCCAAGAACTTGTTAAACCCGGCTCTATGGAAGAGAAGTTTATAAGTTTAATTTACTCAAAAAGCTTTGTTTTAACGTTACTGTCTTTGTATTATGCCATCAATAAGTTTGTTTCACTTTATAGTCTTTCAATTAAACTTTAATGTTAGTTTTTTATTTATTTATTTATTTTAGGTCTCTTTTTAACATCTCAGGTCATTAGCGACCACGATTAACAATACACATTATAAAGTACTGTAGATTAAACTAGTCCATAAACATTTATCATTTTCAAATAATTTAAGATTTGAGTACATCCATTTTTATTTAAACAGTCTTTTAAATTTAGTTTTTCTAGGTTTGATCAAATAAAAATAACACAAAATAGATGATAGTTTTTATTACGTAAATAGATCGCTGTTAAACAATCTGAAAATATACTTTTACGAATATCAATTGCACACGGGGTTTCCTCTCGCTTTCTTTTCAGTAATGTTAAAGATCAAAGAATAGATTTTTTTATCTTATCTCGTCAAATTCCTTTGATTAGAAAAACCACGTTGGCTGGTCTATGAAGGTACAGCTAATAATATAGATAGATACCTATAAAAAATGTGGATGCTTTTACAAATTCTTTTCTTTGCCGTACTGTAAAGATGTGGCATCGTCTTCCAAATAACGTGTTCCTTCCTTCGTATGACATAGGTTTCTTTAAACGAAACCTAAAAAGCAATTTAGCAAGCTAGTGTGATCATGACGAATGATAATATAATTTTCAGGCGGCCGTTCTTGTTTTAAAGGATTGTAATTAAGTAGTAAGTTTTCCAAGTTAAAGACAACTTTTTAAATGTGGGTATTTATATTTGATACTTTATATAATATATAACCATTTGTAGAAAAAAGCAGCAGTATTCTAATCTAACTTGAATGCGCGCTCTAGTTTAAAACGACCTGGTAAGAAAATACAAAGGAATATTAAAAGAAAATCTGAGTAATAAATTAACCAAATCGCAGGGCAGAGTGCGGTGTGACACAGACAACTGCATTTCGCCTGCCAAAGAGCTCTTCGCTCCTTCTGAGAGTAGCTTGAACTAAATTATGCTAATGATTGCGTTTCTTGTTTGCTTCACAGAATCTTAAATTATACAATAATATTCTGGTAAAAGGATAACGAAAATAGAACTACTGAAAAAAATAGAGGATTACGCTTATAAGATTACACATACCAGTATCTTCACAAATCGTGAAATGTAACGATTAAACTAACAATAATTTTATTTTAATACCTGAAACAGTAAATGAAAATAAAGCAAATCTCATTACTTTAAACGACTTTGAATACTAAGTAATCGTAATATAAAAGACGTGAAATTTCGATATTTTATCGATGACCCACATCAATCAACGTTCGTAATATTGGACGAGTTAGGCCCAAAAAAGGTACATATTTATTTCTTCATAGTCACTGCTGCTATAATAACAAAAAATAATATTCTGCTTTCAAACTGGGGTTGTTATTAATACTCTTGCAGATGTTTCCGATGTTTTATGATTTGTATATTTTTGCATTTATGTTGACTGCAGATTATCAAAAATATACTTTCTTTTATAAGTTTGATTCATGAAGATAATAAGTACTATACTATTTATTTTCTACTAAATATATATACCAATGTTATTGTTGTATTGGATGATCAAGTTTTTTATTTATTAATAAAAATGCGCGCACTGGACCCTCGGGTTTGCACTTTTTTATTGAAAACGTTTTAATCATAGTTTAATTGTTAGCTCGATCCCAGGTCGAGCAAAGTGTTATTGGTTTTTTACTATCAAATTCTCAGTAGTAGATCGGAGTTTGTTTCGTGCCCGATTAATGGCAATAGGCTCGCCCCCTATTACATGGGACCTAAAAACATACTCGGCGAACTGTGGGTGTACAAATGTACACCTCTGCCTAACCCTTCGGGGAATACAATTTTTTTTGATACTTAATTAATTTTTAATGGAAACCCATATAAATAACTTTTAAAATTTATTAAATGTATTCATGGACAGTAGGTAACAAATATAAATAAGTAAAAATTTATCTAAATCCGTTACGCTCCTTTTACTTTACCTTTAATATTACAAGAACCCGTAAATCTACCTCTTTGCGAGTATCTGAAAAGCTTCTGCAATGTTTTCAGTGAAATTGTAAGCCGGTCTGTCGTTTTCAATAATCCACGTAGCGCCACTATTTGCTTTGTTAATAACATCTATAATTCCCTTTACTGCTGACTCCACTCTGGAAAATGTTATAATGATTTGTGTTAGTATTTTAAATTTATTCTTTGAAATTATTTTGCTCTATATTGATTTTAGCTATTTTAGAAACAGCACAAAAATCCAATAGCTGTCTAAACCTATAGGGTTTGAATATAGGATAATCTCTCCATCTATTTGATCCGGTTCTGAAAATTCTTTCACTGATAAAAGGCTAAGTTTTGGCTGATACTTATAGGCTATATTGTATTGTTATTAAGTTTTATATGGTAATTAACGCATACGTGTAATGTATCCGTCACTATGCTTACTTATTAAGATAGTCAAATTAGGAGGGTTGCTTTCCGGGATCAACTAATAGGTATACTTGTCTAAAATGATTTGTGTCTACGTGGAGGCAGTCTTTTTCTACTTCTTTTTGTTTTGGCACCACAAAAGGACTTGCCCGCCTCAATGTTTTCAAGCCTTCTTAGTAGTAGATATTTTTTTGAAAGAGGCGTCGAAAAAGATGTTGGCTCTCTTGTTAGAACGAACTAGGGAGTTTTTGTGGGATCCCAGAATGCATGCTTTCAGTTTATACTTATAATCCACTTCACTTATGCACAAAAACCAAACTATGTAATGCAAAACGCTACCAATATTACATAATATAGGGTCAAAACCCTATGTAAATGATTTAGAAATAAAAACCAAAACATATATGACAACAAAACAATAATAACATAAAGCACTATAACATGTTGTCATTAAAATACCGTGGATTCATAAACGATATGCGATTTCTATATGATTTAGTTAACACAATAACAGATTGTCCAGAACTTTAAAATCAATTATATCTGCGAGTACCCAGTAAGCGTACTAGGAACTCGAGTTTGTTCGTAATTTCGTCTGTAAAGCAAACATATGCTCAAAACTCCGTCCTTTACAGGTCCTCTACACAATACAATAAGCTTTTCAATGATATTGACATTTTTCACCTAAGTCGAATGCAGTTCCTTAAGTCGGTCTTTAAAAGGTTAGTTCAGGAGTAAACACACACACACCCACACGCATTACTTAATAAACCTCTTTTTAAATAGACTTATACACACTATCGTTATCGTTAGGTATAAGTATAAAATGTAATTTATATACTACTTCTTAATTGGCACTTTAGAATTATAACTATTTTTACAATTTTAAAAAGTGCTGTGAAGTTCGTATATCTTAAATAAATAAATAAATGTAACTTCAAGATCCCGCCAAAAACTCCGTGGAGGCAGTCTATAAAAATTCAATTCTCAACGACTGTCTTTTTATGTCTACTTTTGTTTAACGACTCTCAACATCAAGCGAAGGTTGCTTGTAACAACATATTTCTCATAATTACCAGTATGCTTAGTGAGTTACCCATATTAGGCTCAGGATCAGTCCAAAATCCTATCCTAAAAGATTTCAGTCTATATGATAGCAGTCGATGAGCATTCTCCACTCAATAGATATCATTCTATGTTTGTTCATCAATATCTTCAATATCAAACGAATAAGTAAAGATTTTACCTCTGCCTCACAGGAACACGCGAGGTCAACTGAGAGGAAGAATCTTTGTCAAAGTTTTCCAAGTTATTCCTGTGTAAGATGGCCGTATCAGTGGGACCGAGGCATACGCTCAGAACTCTAACTTGTGTCTTCTTATAATATTCATCCGACTGCGAAACGAAACATGCAAAGTTTTGATTAAGTACATTAACCAATCTCGTAAACTTGTGAATTTTTATCAGTTTGTTCAAATCTTGATTTCTACATTAACATTCTTGATTTTTACAAACCGTTTTTATATGAGCTACAAAAATTATTATGAATTTTAGGTTTTTTTTTCTAGTACTTGGGTGTTACAATTAAAACTATAGAAAACACTTTAAATTACTTCGTACTGACATTTACGCGTAAATAAATGTTTATAAAGATTCAGTAGGTACTATTGCTTGTTATTTAAATTGCATTACTTCAATATTATTGGATTTAGCTTTTCAACACAATGTCACCTTATGTTAAGTGATCTGATGATGTACCCCTAAATGGTAACACAAACTGACTGGGAATACAAATGCAATTCCTGGAAGACACTTATAAGTGCTTGACGACAAATTTTAAATAATTTAAAGTTGCTACCTAACCAGGTTGTTATTAGAATTTGCCATACCCTCACACTATGGGTTTATTATGATGTTTTCCTTTACCGAAAGCTCAGGCCCTTGGAAGGATTCGAACCTACGTCGAAAAAAAAAGATAAACCCGACCGAGTTTCTTGCCGGTTCTTCTCGATGTCTGGGATATTTTCCGAACCGACAGTAGTGTTTTAACGTTCATAAGTGCTTTCTTAGAGCCTAAATTGAATAGACATTATTTTGATTTTGATTTTTGATCAATGCTGTGTTTGAACACTCTACCACTAATGCATCATTGTTTTTAAATATTTATTTTTTTTAACAAGAAACTGAACTACCGTTATTTAACATTAAACTCTAAACCTCTGAAAATGTATACAATAAACTCACACCCATAGCAATGCTAAACTGTAACACGGCTGTTTTAGTAGCTGCGTACACAGGTAAACGACTGTCTATGTTTAGAGCCAGTAGGGAAGACATATTAACCACCACACCTCCTCTTCCTCCTTTATCTACTCCCATACAATCTAGACCTTTTAACGTGCTATTTACAGTCGCCGCCTGAAAATAAAATTGAGGCACAATTTTAAGAAATAACAAGTTTGATTGAAGTTATTGAGAAGAACAGGACTTCTAACTTAGGTACTACATGCAAGATGTTTTAGAATCGACGGTTCATCAATAAGATAAAGCTTTGTGATGATTTGTTGTTTCCTTTGTTTATCTTTTCATTTGAATAATATTAGCTGTTTTGAAGTTCTTTGCATATAAATACAATTTATAGTGTAAATTGGTAAAATTTTATCTGAACTACAATACAAACGGTCACTTTTGAGACGTTACGCGTACTGTCGTTCATCATGCCGACAGAAGAATGGTTAAATAATGGCTAATTATAAAAACGACGGCAATGTATCTGGTAGTATATGCAGCACTTTCCGAAAACAATGCTTAACACAGAAATCAGCAATCCGTCTCTAGTTTTCGCTATCGTGCAGGACTCCAAGTCTCTTGGTAGCTGGCAGATCATCAATGCAACAAATCAAAAGGTCACAACCCAATCGGGTACAGATCCTTACCATCTCTTTTGATTACTGAATATACACCGGTTGAGCCCAAAACGTGATACGCCTAAGCACTCTACTATTTTTGTTTTCTGACTGACTATACTTGTTGCGGACAGCGAGCGGGGCGAGCGAATAACGATAGTCTAATAGTATAAAATGAACAAGTAAATGAAATAATACGTGTTAGGAATAAGGTTTATAAATACGTGTTAGGAATAGATATAATAATATGAACTGAATATGTGTGAATATGTGTATTTTAAAACGATTAGAATAAGAATATAGCTAGTTGTAAGTTTAAATGTATAAATTTCACTAGTTGTAAGGATGAACCATGCCAGACTCGGAACATCTGGCATGGTGACTCATGGTACTGCCGAGAGCGCGCACACAGGGCGTGCGCGCTCATTGGCTGAGCGACGCCCCGCACGGAATCCATCGCACTACCGGTTGCGAGGCAAAGGGCGAGGTTAAATATAGCGGAGAGGGCGGCAGTACTACGATCAGTTCGAGAAACACTACAACAACAGCAAGCAGCGAATCTGCGATCAGTTCGAGAAACACCACAACACCAGCATCAGCAAGCAGCGAATCTACAAGCAAACTACAGTCAAGAACGTTATTAAGAAACCACATTGTTACTACGAACTACTGTAACTTTGTAAGAAACAAGAATAAAACAAGCGCTATTAATTTAGCACACATTAAAATATTGTGGACGTCTTTTATTCACAATAATACTACTATGACTGTTACGTGGTGGTCGCGATGCAGTCAGGCAAAATTATTACAGCTACTAGCTACTGACATGCATTTCAAAATTTAAATATTAATTAATTAACTTTCCATCTTCGATATAAAATGATTTATTCCAGTAGAAATATCCCTAAAGTTTTACTTACAAAATTTATATCGATCATCTTTTTGAATGAGCGCTCGTCAACGCTCAAAACCGCCGCGTTGTTTATGACTCCATCCAACCTTCGATATTTATCTAAAACTTGGCTATACGCGGCCGCGAGTTGTTCTTCGTTGGCGACATCGCATTTTATAAACTTCGCTCTCAAGGCGCCAAACTTGTTTATAAGTTCTGCTTCTAGAGCCGCGCCTTCACGTACTGCAATATCGAGAAAGGCGACATGCTGAAAGAGAAAACTCAATTTTAGTACATAACAGGTAATTTAAGTTCTCAGAAGTAAGAACTTCCAATCTAACCTCGGAACATTCAGTATTATTTGAATGAAGAGCTGATACATTTACTTTAAAAAAAAATCTTAATTTGTTTTTGATTTCAAACTTGTAAAATGTAAGTTTAAAATGTAAAGTATGTGATTTCTATAAAGGAATATAGAACACAATTTTGCAATAAACAAATGACATAGTCCAATGTCCATTAAAAGAGCTGACTTGACTAATTGGATAATTACAAGATTAAAATAATAGCAATACTTACATTTTATTTTGAAATTCATGCAAAATATTTATAATAGATTTGGTTTGACTATAAAATATATTATTGCAACTAGAACACGTGATTTTAATACCAATAACTTTACCCATTGAACAACAATGCATACGTATTTATAGAGATTTATAATAATTTTATTATTTATATTAATGACCATTTAATACATTATCAATACTTAACATACAATAACATTGATGTAAAATTATTAATCAAACGAGGATATTTAAAGACTTTAAATAAAAATAGTGTATCTTCCTCATTGGAGAAGTACCAACTTAACCGTACACGGACTATTCAAACGTTTAATCGTATTTTATTTATTCGACTGTGCCAAACTATTGACGTCTTTTTAAAAACGAAAATACCTACTGTTCAAAATGATGAAAAATATACTGCCAAGATTGGGCTATTAATATTTTGGTATCAAAAGGTGCATCGTCACAATATTGTATTTTGTAAAATTTTTGTAATTTGCTAACACATTAACGGATCAGCGTATTGGAATGGCCAATACAAAGGTCTCTTATATTTTTTTTTTCTCAAACCTACTGATGCGAAAGGTGTTCGAGGCGTCGAGAGTTATTCAGGTTTAAAGTCAAATTAAAGATCAATTTCAAGATTATTTTGCTTTAGATAAGAATGAATTGCTTAATTAGTTCATTATTTTTCATGCTTTTTGTTGTAATTTAATTAATTATGCCCGCTGTTTTTTGTTTATTGTAATTACGAAATAATTATTAATTTTTATATTAATAGTAATGCTAAATACGATCCAGTGATTTTAGCACAGTTAATAAGTTAGGTACTATGCTATTTACTATAAAAATGTCTTTTATTACTTTATTTAATATACATTACTAAGACCCACTTAAAGCAATTGGATCGAACCAGGATCGCTCTGCTTCTGTCTATTTAGTACTATAAATCTCAGGAAGATGTCTTAAGTTATTCATGAGATATTTCTCGTGAAATAAATAATTTATTTCATTTAACCCACATCATATTTCTCAGGTTGTCTTGAAATATGTCTAGATCATACCATGTGACATTCCTAATTAAAAACTTAACAAGGTTTTCTGTAACTCGTTTTGTTTATTTCTTCAGTCCTACACATTTCGTTTATCTCTTTTTCATTACATGGATAATATTTATTTATAACTAGCTTTTACTTGCGACTTCATTGTCTTTGCCTTGTAAATTATTATTATTATATTTGGTAAGACACACTAGCAGCTAATTAGCTGATGCGTGCGTATCAAATAGCTTGGAGATATCTTCCTTGTCCAATCTGCTCTTAAAGGAGGTTATGGTAGGAGCCATCACAACTTTTTCTGGAAGTTTGTTCCATGCTGTGACCACTCTGTTAGGCAAGAACTGCTTCATTGGGTTTCTTTTTGCTGGGAATTCCCAAAGTTTCAAGGGATGACCTCGTAGGTGTTTATTTTCATTTGACTTAAACATATCTTTAAGGCTGGGCACATCGTAATAATTAGTGAGGATTTTATAAGTTTCGATTAACCTGCCCCTTTGTCTACGGTGTTCTAGTGTGGTAAGGCCAAGGTTTATGAGGCGCTGTTCATAGGGTAAGTTACGCATTGCATACACCATCTTAGTAGCCCTTCTCTGTACATTTTCAATGAGCTTAATGTCTTTTTTGAAGTAGGGATCCCAGATAATATAAGCATGTTCAAGAAGTGGTCTAATATAGGTCTTGTATAACTTTATAAAAGTTTTAGCTGTTAGGAATTTAAATGCCTTGCGAATGATATAAAGGATCGAATTAGTTTTCTTCACAACCCCAAGCACATGAGTTCCCCATTTAAGATCTTTGGATACTGTAACTCCCAAGTCCCTTTGTGTTTCAACTGCGGTTAATTGTTCACCACCAAGATAGTATATCTGACAAGGATTATTACTACCAATGTGTAGCACGGAGCACTTATTCACATTTAAAGTTAGAAGCCAGTCATGAGTCCACTTAAAAATCGCATTAAGGTCATTCTGTATAGCTCGCCAGTTGCTTCGAGGGTTAGCAAAAAATTTGGTATCATCAGCAAAAAGCGAAAAAGGTAGTTGCAGAGTACTTTTCAAGTCTGAGAGGAACAAGATAAAGAGCAATGGACCAAGCACCGAACCTTGAGGAACGCCACTGAGGACACTTCGCGGATCGGACATGACTTCGCCAATGCGCACCCGAAACGTTCTACCAGAAAGGAAGTCGCATATCCAGGCTAAAATGCTTCCACGTATGCCAAGGTGTTCCAATTTATGTATGAGGCGTTTCAGAGGAACACGGTCAAATGCCTTCTCATAATCCAAGTAAATGATATCTGTTGGATGTCCATTACTATGGTTCCGTGTCCACTCGTTTAAGCAATTTAGTAAATTGGTTGTAACAGATCGTTTTGGGAAGAAACCATGCTGCTCATCCAGGGTAATCTTTTCATGTATTAGAAATTCTCTTATGTGGCAAGCTATCATCATCTCCATGGTGTTGCACAATACACTGGTCAAACTTATGGGCCTATAGTTGACGGGCAGTAATTTATTTCCTTTTTTATAAATCGGTACTACATTTGCCGTTTTCCAGTCAGCTGGCACTATTCCATCCTTCAGAGATTTGTTCATCATTTTCGCTATTTCGTCGCTTAGAGCTCCTGAGCATTTTTTCAATACCACTGAGGGTATGTCGTCTGGCCCTGATGCTGTAGTATCACTGAAGCTAGATAACTTCTTTCTTACTAAGTCTCCAGTAATACTTAAGTCTTGAATAGCGTTTATGACTCTAGGAACGTTGATATTTGGCATCGGTCCATCAGGCTCGTTGACAAAGTTCAATTTAAACTGATCAGCGAAGGCTTCGGCAATTAGTTCAGGCTTCATAACAAGTTCATTTGAGACATTTTTTATTACGTTAGGGATGCAGATTTTAGAGTTCAGTTGTTTTCTTATGTAACTGTAAAAAGTCTTAGGACCTGAGTCTATAATAGTTGATTCGAAAGTGGTTCTTCTGTTTCTAGATAGACTAATAATTTTGTTATTGATCTTTCTATATTCTTTATATGAGTGTTCATTTTGATCAATTCTATAATTATTCCACAGTACTTTTTTCAGTTTAGTTAACTTGACTATATCTTTGTTAATCCAGGGTTTGTTGGTGCAATGTTTATTATATATTTTCTTTTTTGGTATAAAATTATCTACTGCGTAAAGGAATTGGTTTTTAAAAGTGAACCACACATCGTCTACAGATTCTTCTACTATATTCAAATTATTTGCAAAATACAGAGATAATTTATCGTAGTCTGCTTTGAAATAGTCATATTGAATGGTATTTCGATTTTCATTAGTTTTAGTGCTGGTACTGATTACTTGCATTGTAGCAGTGATAACAAAATGATCACTTGAAAATGAAACGACTTTCACGCCATCTGTTATAAACTGGTTTTAATAATACAGAAAGTTTCGCGAGCACTCTCAGAAAAACTTACAATCGAATGAATGATTTAGGAATGCGTAAAGTACGAACACACAAAGAAACATTCCTTTTTATTTATTTAAACCTACCGATATAAATTTACTTCAATAAATATAATATTACTCAGATGAATCCAATTTAATTTCTTTGAACACAAATATTATTGGCAAAACAAAGATAGCTGAACCATTTAGTTACCCAGAACAAGTATGAGCTACAAGAAAATTAAGTCTAACTATAGTTCCAAACAATACCAATTAGAATCTGAAGTAACTAGTTGCCGGCGTGATTAAACTTTCTTTACAAACTACCCGCCTCTGCACTGTCTCTAGTAATTAAGAAGGGTTCTAATGTTATTGTGAACAGCTACAATTATCTTAACATGTATTATCAACTCTCTTTGCATTATGAATGAGTAAATTTTCTTAAACTTTGAAGGTTTACTATGTTATAGAAACCTGAGCGAAATTATTCGAAATGAAATTCATAATTGCATTGCATTTTGAAGTAGGCAATATCAGTATAAGAAGTTATCTGAATTTGTGTTATTTACCTCTCTTTCATTTATGTATAAATTAATTTTCAGAGTTTCTATTGTTACTATATAATAGAAACTTAAGTGAAATAATTTGTATTCAAATTCATAATTGCATTGCATTTTGAAGTAGGCAATATCAGTAAGTATAAGAACTTATCTAATTTTGTGTTATTTACCTCTCTTTCAATTATGTATAAATTTATTTTCAGAGTTTTTATTGTTACTATATAATAGAAACTTAAGTGAAATAATTTGTATTTAAATTCATCATTGTATTGCATTTTTGATAGGGCATTCTTAGTATGAAAATTTTCTTAATATGCATTATTTACTCTCTTTGACTTACAAAATAAGTAAATTTTCTGATTTTTTAATTGTTACTGTGTAAAATAAACTTAGGTGAAATACTTGTACTAGCGGTCGCCCTAAGGTCGAAATTCGACCAGAGATTTTTTGATCATAGACTATTTTCTGTTGGAAATTTGCAATATGAACCCAAACAATAAATATTAAATCACTTTTCATTTAGTGACAATGTCAATATTTTGAGCTCTAAGTTCAATGGGACTGGCCGTGTTAGGATTCGCAGTATTATTTTATTTATTCTAATGTGGTAGTAACATATGTTATATATATATCTTATCTTTCTGCACTCTTTCTCCATATAAACTTTAACCATGCCAAATCTGTCTTCCGTGCACGCCATACGCTTAAAATGGTTTCCGAAGTTTACTTTTCACGTATTAATATATAAATTGGAATTCATCATTTCACAACATTATTACTTAGGTAATCAGTATAAGAATTTTAACCATTACATAAACTAAATAGTTGCAAAATATTTAATATGCATCACTTGAGCATTTTAAAGTTAGAAGATTAGTATTTTAAATATTGTGATGAAGAAATTGGGCAACCTTACATAATCAATATTAATAATTATTAAACAAATAAATGACCTCGGTGGACGATAAATAAATAACGTTATCTGTTTGACATTTGCAGTATCAACGTAAACAATAAAAAAATATTATATCACATGCTGTCACTTTTTACTCAATTAAAATATCTATGTTTTGGGGGGTCTAAGTTCAATAGTATACTAGTCGGGCAGTATCCGCAGTATTATTTAATTTTATGGTAATGTATTTGTAAAACATATTATATAAAAAGTTTAGCTTTCTCCACTTCTTCTTCATATAAATTTTCACCATGCCAAATCCCACTTCCCTATGTGCGCGCAATATGCTTAAAAAGAATTCCGAAGTTTTCACTTCACGTATTAATACACCTAGATAACAAGGTTTATTTTGATAGCAAAATTAAATTACATTTACCCTTGCATTTTCTGAGAGCAATGCTCTCACAACACCGGCGCCAACGCCCGCAGCGCCGCCGGTCACCAAAAACACTTTATCCTCTATATTTATCGATCGCTCCGTAAAATTCGCAGCCATATTTAAATATAATTAAACTATCATCACTAAAATGATAAATAAACAAATTTTAGCTCAGTTTAATTATAAATATTACAAATAAAACGCTTGTTCTATCGAAGGTGGCACAATATACTGACGAATGCAATCTGTTTATCGACTAATTTCATAACACAACCGCCGTGTCATACCACTGATATGTATTTTATCGTCAGATAAGAAGTATTTTGTGATTGTTCCTAGCTATGACGTAGTAGGTAATTATTTTTTAATTGTTAAGTTTCTGCACGTTAATTACCTTATCAACAAAAATAAAAATCGGTTCTGTTAAGAAATCAATAAAGAAATATTTATTTTTATAATCCACTTCGCTTGTAAGTGCCTAATATCGAACCCACATTACGCAATTCGCCACTAATATAATAATAATAATAAGTTTTATTTATTTGACCTCACAAATTATTTAACTAACTTAATGTAATACAATCAACAATGAAACGAAAAAATTGCAAAAAAAAATGTGATGTCTGGAGTCTGAAAAAGGTACAATGATCTGAACTACAGATACCACGTTATGTTTGAAGGATCTGATGTTGTAGGAAGGAGGGAACAAACTGGTCGGGAGTACTGTTGCAAAATTACGTAATTTTACCGAAAAGGCGCGTAAAATACCGATAGTTTACGGTCATTTTTGTAGATGACGGTAAAATTACCGGCAACCTTGGGCCGACGAACTTTACTTAAGTCATCCCGTTTGCGCGTTGCTGCTCTGTGCATCGATCGAATCGTAGGGATGTTCGATAATCATCGATGTGAAGGTTGAAAATATCGATGTATTGGAAATGAGAAAATAGCCCTCGATGCTTGTAAATTTGTGTGCTGTAAAATAGAGTTAGAGGTTCCAACGCGGCACATACCCAAAAAAAGATCGACTACTTGGCTACAACTAAAACATCGATTTTTTGTTTCGATATTTACCGGACATCGATGTTTACTTAAGGATGTTAACATTGATGTCAATATCGATTTTTCACTAACTTCGCACATCCCTAATGAATCGTTACGCATTGGCACCGCAACATTTTCAGCAGTTATGCGCTTTGCGTTCATACTTCTGTTGTGAAATGAGGCTGGTGAAACGTGTGCGGCGCCATAATTATTCGAATGTATTTTATTGAAAATTACGTAAAATACAGTACTTTATGAAGGTAATTTTACCGGTGTACATGCCTAGTCGGGAGCAATTCCACAACTTCGCAGTACGGCAAAGATATAAGATAAGTGACCATTAGACCCAAGGACAATTATAGCATAAAAATACATTCATATCCCTGTAATCGCATTCAATTAAATTACAGTGTTGAATGTTCATGTGCTAAACTCAGCCGAGAAATAAGTATAAAATATTTGGGAGTTACTATTGTTGAAAATTTAAGGTGGGAAGCACATATTAACAAATTATCAGGTCGGATACGGAAGCTTATATATATATATATATAAAGAACTACGAGTTGTAGGTGACTATAACATCCTTATCCAAATGTATAAGGAGGCTCTTTGTGAATGTTTATTAAGATATTGTATTTGTTCGTGGGGTGCTGCGTCTAGGTCACTACTTCTTATTGTTGAACGTGCACAAAGGGCCGTTCTTAAAGTTCTACTGCGGCTACCCTATACACACCCTACAACACTATTGTATCAGCAGGCTAAAGTATTGTCTGTTCGAAAGTTATTTATCTACCAATGTATTAGACGCTACCACTAAAATATGAGTTCCAATTTAATGAGAACAAACCGTAAAAAAGACTTGATCGCTTTCCTGTCCCACAGATTAAAACTACACTGGCTCGTATGACATATCGATATCAAGGCCCATATCTATATAATTCCCTTATCTTCCATAATACGTTTAAGAATCTTAATAATCATCGACTAAGAAATACATTAGAGGAAATTCTATTTATATATGATTATTATGGAACAGAAAATCTATTACAAGCAGTAAAGTAGTAAATATGCCATTACACAAAGATTAGTGAGGATTTCTCATGTCAAACAACATACATACTGTGTACATATGCTTGTAAGCAAATTTATTACACACATACACACTCACGCACACACATGCACATACACGCAAACACTAGCACAAACACGCATAAAAACACACGCCCACATACACACATTTATCGGTAGTTTATCTCATTTGTTATTTTATTTTGTTCTTTTAATTCGTTGTTTGAGAGTAAGAAATCATGTAATTGTTGTATATTGAGGAAGACACTGTTACCTGAGACACAGGTTATACCTAGTTCAGGTGACAGGGTTCAGCCATACTTGATGTATTACATTGTATAAAATAAATGATTATGATTATGAGTGAAGTTTTCTATTAATCATATCCAATTGCAACTTAATTGTTATTTATTATTAGTCTGTAATTATCCATTGTTAGTCCTATGTCTATGTCTAGGCCTTTGTCTCTCACAGGGCTTGCCACTGTATCCAAAACTCAACTTTCCGCATCCAGTTACTTCCAGTCGCTTCTCGCATATCGTCGCTCTAAGTCTTGTTCCCCGGCTTCGTTCACGTGGACTAAAGAATACCATCGATCTGGCATACGCGCGAATGTTGCTACCCCGCTACAGGTTATTTTATAGACAAAAATGCTTATTGTGGGTGTTCCTTAGAAGATAGACATACATACTCTCGCTGACTTTTTGCAGGTATTTTAAAGATCTAACCGTTTCGGAGATTACCCGGAAAAAACAGACAGACATATAAACATATAGACAGAGATATATCAAATTAATGTAGAACATAAATATAGACATTAAAAAGACCTGCATAAAGTCAGCGAGAGTATATTTCTATCTTATAAGGAACACCCCCAATAAGCATTTTTGTCTTTATAATAGCCGGGAGCGGGGAAGCAAGATTCGCGCGTGTTTCCGATCGAAGGCATTCTGTAATTACACGTAAGCGAAGTCGTGGGCACAGCTAGTCTACTATATAGAAGAAATTGTGTTTAGTGCAGATGATATTTTCTTCTCCTTTTCGGGCATCTTAGAAACAATCAATTTATGCAAATAGTATATTTTTTTTAGTTTTATGGGCTTATAATCTGACCTGATGCTAACTAAGTGACGATGAGTTACAAGTTGGTATATAGCCTAGTGTAGGGACTGGCTCTCGAGTGTAGCTAGCCGACATACGTATAGATGCTTGGCGACAAATTTTCAACTTGAGGGTATGTAGGTAGCTAGCCAGATAGGCATTAGAAAATGACCTACCACCATGCTAGGCAATCACGATGTTTTTCTTTACCAAAAGCTCGGGCTGATCGCAAAGATTCAAACCCACGTCACAGTCGTACACGTACATACTACATCTGAGCTATCATGATATATTTAAGACTATATCCTAAATGGATTTGAAGGCAAAATTAGATGATAGACGACGTCTTGGAATAATAATTGTTATTTTTATATTAAAGTAGTAATATTTAAATTAATCTCTATGCCGTGTACATAAAAATACAAAATCTGAATTTAAAATAATATACGGGGAAGCATAACAAGCAAAATAATGGATTTTATTAAATATCCGTTTACATCAACTGCGATAATCGATAAGCAAGAACTCTGAGATATGATGTCGTAATTTTAACAATAAAATATATAGTCGTAATAGGGGTGTGGTTTTACTTGTTTATCAATTTATGCATACAATTTACAATAAACAACAAGGCATAACAAATTCAATTTTTTAAACTTCAAACAACTCAGTGCAAAATGATTTGAGTTTCGGACACAATTTTCTTGGTTTAGTAATCAGCTTTGTCGAAATTGTAATATTACATAATTTATCCTTCTTTATTTAACATTATTAGTATTATATATATGTACAATTAATAAAAATAAAGTGTCTGTTTGTAATGTCAAAATAACAGCTTTTTACTAAATGCATATGAAAGTATATACGACACCTATAACAAAAAACCTTTTTTTTATTTTTGTCTGTCTGTCTGTCTGTTTGCTCCAGGGAATCTCCGGACCGGTTGGACCGATTTTGACGGGACTTTCACTGAGAGATAGCTGGTGTTATATGGAATAACTTAAGCTACTTTATTTTAGATAAATAATTAGGGTTCCGCACAAAATAAAAAAAACTAGTCATGGAGAATCAATTCGGGCGCTTAAATGGCTTACGCTGAGTAAACCATAAAAGATATAGCAAATTAATGTACCATATAATTGTAGACATTAAAATTACCTACAAAAAAGTGAGCGAGAGTATACATCTATCTTCTAAGGAACATCCCAAATAAGCATTTTTGTCTCTAAAATAGCCGGGAGTGGAGGAGCAAGATTCGCGCGGGCATTCCGTAGTCCACATGAGCGAACTGTTCGCGTATCGGTATCGTATATACTTTCATATGCATTTAGTATAAAACTGTTATTTTGACATTACAAACAGACACTTCAATTTTATTAATTGTATAGATAGATTCTTGTAGCCTATCAATTGTACAAAATTTTATAAGAATCCCTCAAGCCGTTTTTGAGTAAAATCCTGACATAACTGCGGATATAATTGGAATAAGATAAAAAGCAGTACAAATATGTAATTATTTATAACACCTTATTATAACATTTATTTATGGTATTGAATAATCAATTATCTAATCTATAAAATTAGAGGTAAGGGTTGAGAGAAGATTGTATAAAACATTTTTAAAGCCATATAAATGTAGTAAACTTACCTTTAAAGCATTATATACCATAATGTTAAAGCTTTGTTTATTTAGAATACCTATATATATACTTCAGTCCCCATGGCGGCTCATTTTGAGGGGTTGACGCGACGAAGCAACTAAAGCGCTGTCAAGTGCTGAAACCATTGACTACACAACAATAACGCCTAATAGCGGGGAACCCTAACGATGCTTTTTTGAAGCTACAAACCTTGAAAAATGTGTAGACAGGAGGGGCTGTGAGCGCCGCGTGAGGACATTTTGTGGGCGAGATAATTTTAAGAGCATTTTTTTGTTAAGTGAAAAGTACAAAGCATCTATATAAATTATAGCAGTAGATTTTATAGGCCACATTTTTTTATGAGCCTTTGTTAAGAACAAATTTACAGTAAATTTTTGCTTAGTCCAGAATTGCTATCAACTCCTAACATTTATTTAAATACTTAGTGCTACTACGCAACAGTACTGGTTAGTTCAGTTTTTTTAGTTTAGGAATTTGTACGTTGGTCTTTAAAAACTATCTGTAACGATAGTTTACCCAAGCGTACATAATTTTGTGAATTTAAAAGAATAGGTATTTCTGCTTCAGTTCCAAGGACAAAGTAATTTTGGGATAGAACGCTATAAACTGAGCCAACTCGTATGCCGTGGTTCTCTGGTGTTAAAATGACTAGAAATCAGTTTCTTATCATCCATAATTTGCGTCTCGACCACATGACCTTCAATAAGTTTTGCTATCTAATGAAAATACATACCACGCCCAATTGCGATAATTATTATGAAGTATAAGATATGTGGTACACATTGAAGAAATGTGTGCGAGACAAATTAAAGAGGGAATGTCTTGTAGGGTTTGATTCCAATACATGGAATCAGGGTGTATTTCATGTTATATTATCAGAACCTGACAGTCAGTTACGTCTATAACGTAAGAGCACACATGGAACGTGCCTAGGGCCGTGGCCTGGCCCGAAATGACGACAAAGTCGTTTACATGGAAAAGAGAGAAGCTCAATTTCTCGCCTAATTTTACTAAGAATTACATTAGATTTTTCAGAAATATAAATTATTTATTGTCGGGACCAAAATAAACCAATAATAAAGTAAATCATAGTTGTAAATGAAGTTAGTATAATAGGTATTTAAAAACGTAAGTTACATTATTTTAAACATTTATTTATTTGATTTGTATTAAGTTAACCAATAGCACCATTCAATAAAAGTACCTACGTATTATTCTTGCAGTAAAGTACATTTATCATTCTCCTTTTTTTTCTGAAGGTGTTGTTTCTTTGTTGTGGTATAGTGGCATGGCTTAAGACAGCCATACTGGCGGTACTGACGTATTTTCTCGCCCAACTTTGGTTACTAGCTAATTTAAATAAAATCCAAAAGAAGGTGAAAGACAAAAGTTTATATTAGATTCTTACATATGAAATTGGCATTTTGTTGAACTGGCTAATTTGATCTCAAATATCTGATGTTTGGTTGGGACTTAGAATTTCAAATTTATTTCACGTATAGACTTGCGTATTTGTGTTTCGAATTTAGTGATTAATTTGTTTTCGCATCATTTGATTTTTCTTTGACGTCGTTCTTTCACACAATGGAAAAATTAAAATATCGCGTTTTTTACGAATATGAGTTCCACCGTGGCATCAGCGCTGCAGAAACAGCTTGAAGGATTAATGATGTGTATGGGAAAGCTACCTACTGTAAAAGAAAGTACGATACGTTTTTGGTTACAAGGTTTTCGTTCTGGAATTTTTGACCTACGAAACAAACCCCGTGGACGGCCGGAGACCCTAGTTGATAATGAAGAATTAAAGGTGATCGTGGAAGCGGATCCATCGCAAACCACGTCACAGTTAGCGGCAGGCTTCTGTATAGGTCATAACACAATTTTAATTAATTTGAAATAAATTGGAAAAGTGAAAACGCTCGAGAAATGGGTACCGCATGAATTGACTGAAGCACACCAACAAAAACGTACTGAGTGCTGCGTTACATTACTAAATCGTCGCAATAAAGAGGGAATTTTGAATCGTATTGTTACTTGTGGCATAAAATGGATACTTTACCACAATCCAAAATTCTCATCACAGTGGTTGAACCCAGGAGAACCGGCTAAATCCTGTCCCAAGCGAAGGTCGATTCAGGAAAAAATACTGTCACACTACAGCTTGCTAAGATCTGGCCAGACCGTAACGGCAGATCTGTATTGTCAACAATTGGAAGTCATGATGGAAAACTAGCTGCTAAACAACCGAAACTGGTCAATCTCTCTAACCCACTGTTGCTCTAGAGAACGCTAGACCCCATACTTCACGACAAACGGTCACTAAATTAGAGGAACTGCGGTTGGAATGTCTCCGATACCCACCATACTGCCTGGACCTTGTTCCAACAGATTACCACTATTTTCGGATTTTGGACAATTTCTTGCAAGAAAAAATTAAATTCTGATGAGGCTGTCCAAACCGCCTTCAAAGATTTTATTGATTTTCGCTCCCACAATTTTTTCAGCAATGGAATCAATGAACTAACTATAAAATGGCGAAAGTGTATGGATAATACTGGTTACAAACTTCGATTAATGAAATTTATAATTTCATATTATTTTTTTCGTTTTACTTTTTCCATATCAAACGCTAATTTCATATGTAAGGACCTAATATAATAGGGAATGAAAGCTTTATCCATATAAAGCTACTTTTCTAACCTAAACCTCCGCTAAGATTTGAAACTACCCAACACATACTCGATGAAAGGCGATATAGTGAATTTTTTCTGTTCATCATAATCTGTTATTATTGTTAACTATAAAGATTTATTAATTATAATACTTACATAAAATTTTATAAGAATTATATATAATACATATATATATTTTAATATGTCCTTTAGGGAAAACGTACACTTTTTTTGTAGTAAAATTACAAACGTTTTTCAAACCAAAGTGTGATAAAATTTATAAAACAATGAATGCAAATTCAAAATTATAATATTATACTAATATTTATATTGTACGAGTAAATTTACGTGTTGTGAATTTTGTTGTAATTTTACAAACCGTTTGTCAGTTCCCAATAAAAAGCTTCTCAAATTTATAAACAAAGTTTTGTATTATTACAATAGTTGATTTAAATTTTGGCTAACTATTTTTCCTATCAGTTTCCAAGAAATTTTTTGTAAAATTACCATTGGAATTTTTAACGGTGTCGCATTATAGCATAAAAAGAATTTTTAAAATCAATTCAGTATTCCCAGAGATTATCTCCTACAAACATACTAACTATTACTAATAATAATAACATGACTAATTTTTTATGGAAAATAAAAATAAATGCAAACTATTGTGAAAGTTTAAATCGTAAATTGAAATTGAAATCGTCTGGTAAATTGGTATAGTTATTTCTTAAAAAATATTAAATTCTCCTTCAAATCGAATCGAATATTTGACAAAGTAGTGGGTTCGTATTGAAAATCGCAAAGCTTTGTAAACAACAGCCCAGCTGTAACAAATACGAAACACAGTAAGCAAATGGAATTACGACTGACCTGAATTCTAATTCGTTTTAATTTCAAAACAACAGCGTACTCAAAAGTGTAAGAACATTTCGATTCTATTTGCCTATAGCAAGTTTGTTGTTTATTTATTTTTTTGTAATTCATATTTCGAACGAACTTCTTTTTCCCTTTGTTAACATGTTACATGGAAAATAAAGAGATTATAAAATGTTAACAAAGGTGAACGTTTGTGTAATACATTTAAAAAAGCCATTTTCCCTATTTTATATTTTAGCGTGTTCATTTTTATTTTATTTTGTATAGATATAAAGTGTCTAGATGATAGTTAGTATTAATGCGAGAAGAGGGTACCCTAAAAAACTTGGATGAACTGTGTGAAAGAGGATATGTGTGTACGGGGAATGAGTGTAGAGATGACGGGTTATAGGCTCGTCAGAGAAGACGTACCGTGCCGACCCCGCCTAGTATGGGATAAGGGCAGGAAGAAGAAGAAGAAGATATAAAGTGACTTTACTTTATTTTCGGTGATAGTTTTAAAATATGTTTTAAAAGTGCTCGGTAATTTTAATTCTGCTATTGTAATTTTCTCAACTTTACATATTAGGCAAAACGACCTCCTTTAAGAGGCATTTTGTCATTTTACTCCTGCTATCTTGCAAATGTTACGGCATAGATTTTTTTCTTAATTAGACTTTGAAATGTGACGTAACAAAACTGAAATAATATATAAGGTATATTGAAAATGTAATAAACCCCCGACCCAAGTAACCATTGGGACCATTTCAATGAGCCCAAATATGATATCTCTACTGTAAGTCGGTGAGCAGTTTAGTTAACCTACATAATCCAGATGACGCTGCAGCATCAGATCAAGTTTTACTAATATCGTTGAAGTAACAGAATACAAAATCTCGACTCAATCAGACCCGTGGAAGATTCTGACATGTATTTATCAACTATGAAGAATAGCTGATAATCTTCAAACGGCTGAACAGATTTTCTTGAAGTCATAGCTAAGAAAACTCTCAATGAAGTGTTACCTTTCTTATAAAAAAAAAAAAAAACTAGATTTCGGCCAAGCCTTATTTTCGGATGGAAATTTAATTGTTCGTATAAATCTATAGTCAAGATAGTTTCTATTTATTTTATAATAATAAGTAATTTATTAAAATTGATATTATTAACAAATAAAATATTTTTAATAAAACGAAAAAAAATTTTTTTATTAATAATACTTTTTAATTTGAGTAAAATGAAATTAACTTATTTGTATGCTTGGGGTAAATCTGGTGTGCGTCTGTTAGTAATTCTATAACTTATAAACAATTTGACCGATTGAATTTATATTTAAATAATATATTTGTTTTATTGAGACAATGGATATGTTAGGATCCGACATGTGGTGCTTTAGTCGAGCCATTAAGTACTTGAAAGATCAAAACAACATCTGTGGGGCCAGCTAGTATTATTAATAAAAAGTCAAAGTCTGTCCACAAAGTCAAAAGATGTTTACTTCAAGTGATCTCTTCATGAAATGGTCTAATCTGAGCCTTTAATATGTAGTGTAGGCCCTGCTGAAAACCAGCGCTATAGTATTTTTGCTATAGCATATTCTCAGCTGAGGTCCTTTTTGATCATGAGTGCGGCATTTTTATGGCAACGTTGTAATTTTATATATTAAATTAGTAATACTTTATTATAATCTCGTATTGTATGTGTGTTGTATTAATTATGTCCTTATTTTCATTTTCAAATAAATGTTCTTTCTTTCTTTTTAAATACGCGTAAATAATTATTTTTATAACAGTTTGCTTTTTGATTCATTTTCCCTGATAATTCTAAATTAGCAATTTTTATCACATTACGTGGTATTTATTAATATTTAAAAGCTAATTGAATTATCAAACATTTCTATGTCATAGAAACAAATTTCGCGTAATAAACTACTTATTGATGTGAATTTATAAATATAACAATGTAAATTCAACACAACAGCTGGCTGTAACTAATTCTACGAAGGTAGGTAGCACTGGTGTTCAAATAGTAGTTTCGACTTTCAAACAGATTCTGCGGTTAAACCACAAACATCGCAATGTAAAACCATTCAGTCAACTAATTTACATATATACGTTTTTGAAATTCTTTCGGTTAAAATAACATAAATGTTATGCTAAAATAAATACAATTACGAGTCTAGACATGATCAGTATAATCTAATGAAGATATAAAATGATTTTGTTCAAGTTTAGGCAAGTTAGTAGTTTAGAGTTTTTCCATAGGGACGTAGAACGACATTTTTTAATAGTATTTATCATAGAATTGTATTGTAAGCAATGATGGCTCAAATGGTAGCGTGTACTGAGTCCGCGTCGATCGACGTGAATTCGACTCCCTGCAAAGAGCCTGAGCTTTCGGTGAAAGAAAGCATCGTGATGAAACCATAACCTAATCTAATGCTCGCCTGGCTAGGACCACCCTCAAGTTGAAAATCTGTCACCAAAACACCAATAGGTGTGTTCCAGAAGATGCACTTGAGAACCAGTCTTCCACTAGGCCACATTATCACTTAAGGTCAGGTGAGATTGTGGCTACAACGCTAAACCTCTAATGATATACCTAATATATCTGAAGTCTTCGTAAAAGTCATTCTAATATAGAATATAAAAGATGTGGACTATTTTCCCCGTTTATTGCATTGCTGAGATACTTTTTAATTAGGTACATATAAGAGTTTATGTAGTATCCAATCCATCAATAAAATTTGTAAACTACATAATCATGAAAATTATTTATTTAGTAAAATGGTGTATGTAAATTGTGAACTGTCTTTCTGCCCACATATAACTTAGGAGTCTTCAATCGAAGAGTGAATAGGGATCTGATAGGTAAGCGCGATCCATGCTCGGCGTCATCTTTACTTACCATTGAGTGATATCGGGGCCAAGTATATGCCTAAAAAACAGCAGGTTTTAAAAAAAAATCACATTCAGATTATTTATGTAATAGCAGTTTCGTTATATTTTTTAAATGATGAATAATAGATGAAATGCTGCATAGGAAATCCGCAGAAACAATTCAATTCAACAGTCAACAAACATAAACATCACTATTTTCATTCAAGCATTGTATGAAAACCGCATAGTTGGCGGTTAGTACTTAAAAGCGGCTGTTATTGCGATGGCATCATATTCTACGAATATTCGTTGCAATGTATAGAACAATCATCCCTTATTTTGTTATATGTACAACTTATATTTTTGTATAAAAAGAAAATAGTTTTAAATTCACAACAATTATAGTTTAATATAGTCGTTTGGATTGGCCCGAGAAAAATTCATGTAAGACATAATTATCAAAAAGCAAATTAAAAAATAGTCGTTTCCAGTTCATTGATGTTTAATCCACGTGAACTTTGGTTCCACACTCAAAAATATCCAGCCTATAAGCAATAATAAAAAGACGAGATATGGTTTTGTGCTCAATTACAAAATATGTACATTAATACATTAAACTTACATGTTATTGTTCTTATGCAACATGCAATATTTCTGACAATATACTACAAATATAAAACAGAGTGTGCGAGCCAGAACTTTAAAAAATAATAGTTATTTTATTCCCTTTTTCAATTATGAATGTGATTTGGCAACTGATGCCATAATTTATGAGAAGTACGGTGCAGTTCAAAAACAATGGCCACCGTCTGTGATCAATTCCATAAGCAGTCGTCGCCTTCATGCCAGCAGGCAGAATTGCCTCTTCACACCTCGTTTAAAGGCCCCGGTATCGTTGGAGACAGGGAATAAGTTAGCTGGGAGGCGACTCCGCATAGGAATTAGCAAACTTCGTTGTTCGTTCCGAAATAGTTGCTACCATGTAGCTTACATAACAATTAGCAAACTTCGTTGTTGGTGCCGAAATGGTTGCTACCATGTAGCTTACATAACAATTAGCAAACTACGTTGTTAGTGCCGAAATTGTTGCTACCGTGTAGTGTACATAAGAATTAGCAAACTACGTTGTTAGTGCCGAAATTGTTGCTACCGTGTAGTGTACATAAGAATTAGCAAACTTCGTTGTTCGTGCCGAAATGGTTGCTACCATGTAGCTTACATAACAATCAGCAAACTTCGTTGTTCGTGCCGAAATAGTTTCTACCATGTAGCTTACATAACAATTAGCAAACTTCGTTATTCGTGCCGAAATGGTTGCTACCATGTAGCTTACATAACAATTGGCAAACTACGTTGTTAGTGCCGAAATTGTTGCTACCGTGTAGTGTACATAAGAATTAGCAAACTACGTTGTTAGTGCCGAAATTGTTGCTACCGTGTAGTGTACATAAGAATTAGCAAACTTCGTTGTTCGTGCCGAAATGGTTGCTACCATGTAGCTTACATAACAATCAGCAAACTTCGTTGTTCGTGCCGTAATGGTTTCTACCATGTAGCTTACATTACAATGAGTAAACTTCGTTGTTCGTGCCGAAATGGTTTCTACCATTTAGCTTACATTACAATTTGCAAACTTCGTTGTTCGTGCCGAAATGGTTGCTACCATATAGATTACATAACAATCAGCAAACTTCGTTGTCCGTGCCAAAATTGTTGCTACCGTGTAGCATACATATCAATTAGCAAACTTCGTTGTTCGTGCCGAAACGGATGCTACCGTGTAGCTTCAAATAGCAGCCCATATAAATGTGTTTTTATCCTTTATAAGTTTTAGTGTAATGACCACAATCGATCCGTAAATCTATTATAATATTATACATTTAAAAAATACTTTTCCTTATTTTAATATTATCTATAATGTAATTCTGTATTCAAGTAACAATTTATTTGTGAAATAATTACAACTGCTGTATTTTATTTGCACTAATAAATTTTGGATTACTTGTAAGCTAGCTAAAATATGTACCTAACATTTTAAGTTTATTCTTGTGTCGCTTATAGTCTGTAATATGTGCCTATATAAATAAATAAATCGCACCTAATATTACGATGTGGCCCAAGATGGTAACACGCTAAGCCTAGCCTGAACATACCTGTGGCCTATAGGCTGCATGTGCTTCGTGACAGATTTTCAACTTGAGGGTGGCTATCCAGGCAGGTATTAGAAAATACCCTACCACCATGCTATGATTTCATAATGATGTTTTCGTTAAACGAAAACTCAGGTTCATTGCAGGGATTCGAACTCACGTCGATAGACGCGGTGTCCGTACGCGCCTCCACTGAGCCATCATGTTGCGAATTCAAAATTACACATCCGTATTTTCATAATAGCATTTCAAAATCCAACATAACGTACGCGTAGTTCTAATAATGTATGTAGTACATGAAAAATAACAGGCCCTTTATTTATCATTTTAAACAAAAATATATAACTTGAATGTCCCTTTATCAGGGCTGTCCACATTAGATACGATATGGAGTCAATGCAAATCATTAAATAGACTAGGAGGCCGCAGAAACAAATACCTACTTTAATTTATTGAAAAATAAAAATATAGGGATGTCATTATTAAATTGAAATTTATTAGTTCCTCATTAATTTATCTTTTACAATTCTATTTAACAATAATTTTATAGAACGAATTTTTTTTATTTTTCGTATATAAAAACACATGACGGGCCGTGCTTTGGACAGCCCTGCTCTGTACTGTGCATACTAACTGTGCCCCACAGTTTCACCCGTGTTAAAATTTGACTAACTGTCTACCACGTCGCCGCCATCACACCTGTGTGGCCTATCGTTGTTCTCACTTCCCGTACTCACCTACAGATTTCCATATTGCTTGAGATTCATAGTTACTACTCTGCTCTCGAGAGTTTTAGCGTAAAGTTTTATAGCCTATAACTTTCTTCAATAAATAGGCTATAGATAAAAAAAATATTTTTTTAAAGCCGATTAGTGTTCCACTGATTAGCGCATTCAAACAAACAAAAATACAACCTTAGTTAGATCATTATAACACAGAATATGTTTTACCTAAACGTCTTCGGCGTAAAAATTGAAATGCCACAACGCGGTAACGTGTTCCCGACATTGGTAGCACATTTAAATTTCATCAAAGACCCACGAAACATCCCTAGCGGTACGAAATTGTATTTTCTGCTTGGGAGAAGCTAATATGAAGGGACACGTCTGTCGTATTTTCGTTTGGCAGTCTCGAATAATATTCCATTTTTATGGACATATAATATATTGTTTAGTTAAAGGACTGTTAACTTCGTAGGACGCTTTATATTCTATTTCTGTTTCGTATTTTATACGATAATAAATTTATTATTAGCTGTTTCTTCTTCATAAATTACATAACAGTGAAATTAATATTGTTCCACGCTATATGTAGGCTTGTGCTTTCTTATTTACATTATACCAGCGGTGTACCGCAGCTCCGCACGCGTTTGTTATGCAGTAATTATAATCTATTGTAATATAGAATATTGTAAATACGACCTATTATAATCGTAATACCCCGTAATTGTATTTTTACTCATACTGTTGGAATATGAAAAGAGCCCAATATCTTTTGTATGTTGCGGTCTGGCAACACTTGTCTATTTGTCATTTGCATTGTCATTATTTAATAGACTTTCCTGTTCCATTGTACTTGTCGTGCAATATAGATGTCATTCAGTACACGCGCTGCTTTTTATTTTCTTTTCGTTCCTAGTAATAAAGAGTTTTCTATTACATATCATTGAAAATTCATATAGTTTATCATTTGAGGAATGACATATTATACTTCCCGTGTACAAAATTTCATCAAAACCTTTTACAATTTTTTTTCTACGCCTAAATTTATTATTAAATTTTTTTATAGCCTATCAGTGATGGGATAACTTATACTTCCCGTGTACAATATTTCATAAGGATCGGTTAAGGCATTTTTGAGTTAAATTCGGAAAGAAAACAGACAAACAAAAAAAAATTGCATTTTTGTGCTGGTGTCCTTTACATAGTAAACCCATCGGGACATTTGGAAAAAATATTATATGTAAAGACATGACTACAGATATATTAATATAGATAGTAGTACGGCAAAGTGAGGTCACTGATTGGCAGACAGTACAATCCTAAAACAACGGTGATCAACGATAGAGAACGGCAATCGCATCGGTCGAGCTGCCATGCCGTCCTGCAATCCGCTTGGCACCTGGATATTATGCGGTGATGGATTTATGTTACTGTGACACCACGTGTATGTTGGTCGCGACCAAGTCGGATACAGATACCCACCATCTCCACAACTATTATATTGATCTTACCTAAATAGAGATGCCCTATTTATGTCTTTCAGTATAGCTATACATATAATTAATAAAACAATAAAACTGTAGTATCTACTTATAATATCAAAATAAATGCTTTTTACTAAATGCATATGAAAGTATATATATATTATATATATATATATATATATATTTTACGTTTAACAAAAAAGCAATTTTAAATTTTTTTGTCTCTCTGTCTGTCAGTTTGTCTGTCTGTTTGTTCCTGGTAAACTCCGAAACGGCTGAACCGATTTTGACAGGATTTTCACTGATAGATAGCTGATGATATAGGGAGTAACATAGGCTACTTTTATTTTAGAAAAAAAAAATTGTAATGGTGAATCAATTCGGGCGTTTAAATGGCTTATGATGAGTAAGTCATATAGATATAGCTAACTAATGTGCAACATAATTGTAGGCATTAAAAAGTCCTACAAAAAAGTCAGGGAGAGTATACGTCTATCTTCTAAGGAACACACACAATAAGCATTTTTGTCTTTAAAATAGCCGAGAACGGGGAGCAAGATTCGCGCGGGCATTCTGTAGTCCAAGTGAGCAAAGTCACGGACATAGCTAGTCTATACTAAAAGCTTTTACGATTTTTCGTATAATATTTTAATCTCCGCTTCAAAGGCTCTGTTACTTATGTGCTCGTAATTTTCCTTTTATAGAGAAATTGTTGAGAAACAAAAAGAAATTAATTAATATTCCTGTAGCGAAATAATTTTTCCCTTAATACTATTTAATTTTAGGATGTAGCGGATGTTGAATATCATTTTGTGAACTCAGATACCCAAGCCAATGTCACCACGTGCATATTTCTGAACAGCGCATGAGGAAATATTGATATAGGAGTGCTAAACCCTGACTGGGTCGCGGCCTTCGCGCGCTGTGTCTCTTTCGGTGAACAGCATATTGATTCGCTTGGACACATCGTGTTTTGGAATCGGCCGGCGCATATCTAGTTACTATTTACGTAGGCTGACTGACAGCGGTGACTGTTGATGGATTGTTGTTCACTCGATGGTCGCCACTGTTGGATTGAATTGTGCTTACCCTCAGGCACAGTTCCGTCACTTTGCTATTTTATATTTAAAAAATTCGTATTTCTTATATATCTGTCCATATAACTCGATAAGTAGTCTACGGATTAACTTGAAATTTTTGCTTAAGGTTCCTTCTCTATGTAAGTATTTTTATATACTTTTTATCCCGAAGATACTACGGGAATGGGAAATTCCAAGTGTTTCTGTTGGGAATTTGAAAGTATACAAGTTTTTCTAGCTGAAGATAAAATAAAAGTACTACTTCCATATAGACGTATATTCAAAGGAGTGACATTATAATTATATAACATTAGGTCCTTACATATGAAACTGGCGCTTTGTACGGGAGGAATATAAAGTCAATGTTTTTTTGTAAAATATACTTAATCAATCAAAGTATGCACCTTTGTTATCTATGCACTTTTGCCATCTCATAGGTAGTTCATTGATCCCTTTACTAAAAAAAACCACGGGGGCGAGAATCAAACTCTTTGAAGGCGATTTGGACGTTGGAGTTGAATTTTTTTCCTAGTAAGAATTTGTCCAATTTTCGGATAAAATGGTAATCTGTTAGAGCAAGGTCCGGAGAATACGGCGGATATCGCAGACATTCCAATTGTAGCTCATCTAACATGGTTGTTTGTTGTGCAGTCTGTGGTCTTGCATTATCGTGAAGCAGCAGTGGCCTAGAGCGATTGACCAATCTCAGTTGTTTAGCAGCTAGTTCTTCCTTCAAGGTTTGCAGTTGCTGACAATAGATATCTACCGTAATCGTTTGGCCAGATTTTAGAAAGCTGTAGTGAACGACACCGGCGCTAGTCCTCCAAACATTCACAAGTAACTTTTTCTGAGTCAATTTCCGTTTAGGGCAGGATGTGGCTGGGTCTCTAGGGTTCAGCCATTGCGACGAGCACTTCGGATTATCGTACAGTATCAACTTTTCATCACAAGTAATGATTCGATTTAAAATCCCTTCATTATTGTGTCGGATGAGTTGAGCAAAGTAACACAGCAGTCGACGCGTGTTTGCAAGTTCGATTCACTCAATTCATGAAGTACCCATCGTTTAAGTTTTTTACTTTCCCGATTTGCTTCAAGTGGATTAATACAGTTTTATCACTTACTCCGAAGCCTGCAGATACCTCTGAAGTGCTTTGTGAGGGATCCGCTTCCACAATAGCCTTTAATTCTTCATTTTCCACTTTGGTCTCCGGCCGTCCACGGGGTTGGTTCTGAAGGTCGAAATTTCCAGAACGAAAACGTTGAAACCAAAAACGTACCGTGCTTTCTTTGAGACACCAGCGCCGTACACAACATTAATCCTTCGAGCTGTTTCTGCAACACTGGTGCCACGGTAGAACTCGTACTCGTAAATATACCGATATTTCATGATTTCCATTGTACGGTAATAAGCAACGCCAAAAAAAAAAGTTATGAGGAAAAAACAAATGAACGACTATTTTCAAAACTCAGATGTACCAGCTAAATGAATTTATAAATTTGTATTTGGAATTCTTGACCAAAGAGGAGATATTTCAGATGAAATTGGTCAGTATGACAAAACACTAATTTCATATGTATGGACCTAATATATAATTAAATAAAGAATATCAATGAATGGAGGTTATATTAAAGGTATAATATCCAGTAATACAATAGTTTCGCGAGGTTTAATAAGTACAATTATATTTTACAAGAAAATTTTGAACAAAAAAGAAACTAACTTCAATTATTTTGTGTGTGTGTACCTTGTGTATCTTGGAAGTTGAAAGTCAACGCCAATGAAATGAAAATAAAACTACCCTTGAGGTATCCCCTATTCAACAAAAAAAGAATTATCCAAACCGGTTCTTAAACAAAGTATGGCTAAACATCCATAAAAAACTGAATCGAGTAACCCGTGTTTGTTGAAGTCAGTTAAAAAAATATTATATGATGTCAAAATTTAATTGTGTCAAATACTTAGTTATTATAGGTATTTATAGTTAGTATTTTAATAACTACAATTTCATTGGTTTAAGTAAATAGGTTGTATTGTATTTTAAATGAATTTAATATCATAATTATCTATCTTTGAAAAGTGTGCAGACCAAAAGTCTGAAGCAAAATAAATAAATTTAAATAAAACTAGTAGATTATTAAATTGATTGATGCGTTTTCTTGATGAATCTATGTTCACTAGAATACTTTTATTTACTTCTCTAAAAATTAATATCAGTCTGAAACATAACGAAGTATGGCCGGGTTAAGCTAGTCCTACTATCTTTAACATAGATACTGTGAAAATATATAGTGGTTGAACATTGAAGCCGGATAGGCCAATCGGATTTGTAACGGTTTAGTGGAAATCGAAATCTCTTTGTTACATACACCGAGGCGTATATTCTCAACGGAGCAGAATCCTTATCGACGCTTTATCCTGTAGATACGGTGTCGAGATGCAATTTGCACCCTATTATTGCATTTCCCACGTTGTCTAGTTCTATTTCGGTCAACTTGGCGTGCATGGATGACATAAATTTTGAACTAGGATAGGCAAAGTTTATATTGAAACCTTATTTCGTGCATTTTTTAAGACGTTAATAACTTATACATTCACTATTTAAAATACACTTACCTTTATATTTATTTCATTAACCATTGATTTTTTATTATCTCAAAAAATATCTGGTACTTTAACTGTTACAGAAATCGACATTGAAATTTGTATACACAATGAAATTAGCATAGGCTAAGAACTGACTAAATAAGAAAAGAGAGAACAAGAGTGCTTCTCTAGTTATTAGTAGTTCGCAATTGGCTTTATATCCATGATCAAATGAATATGATTATATTGTTACGCTTGTGGGTAATCAAAATGCAATTTATAGTATAATAAATTATTCGTACAAAGAAAAATGTGGAAGTAGAACAAACTCACTATTGAAGTGTTCTACGTCGCAGTCGTAGTCCAGAGTAAACGTCTATATGCTACGGGTTTGTGATTGTGCTTACAGTACTCGTGGACCATGGTTGTAGTCGATCGGTCGAAATGTTGTTTGACTATATATTCGATAAAATAGAGGGGGTTTGAAATTTCGAGAGTGACCATGATTACTTTATGGAATACCGATAACGTATAATAGGAGGATAGAAATTATTATAGACAACCTATTTTTAGAAACTGTGTATTTGTTTACGTAATCGGACAGATAATGCTTCAACGTGTGTTGTGCTCCGCGCGAACCGCGTCGGCTTATCTTACCTGCGAGCTTGTACTCGATGTTTGTTGTAAATTGTAGACTTTTCCAGATACTTCTGTAGTACATTGTTTAATAAGATTGCAACATTATGCACATATCAATTTATCTATCCTGAAAAACTATAAACAGCCCTTCTATATAATTACAATCTAGTTACTTTCGATAAAAATAAATGGCGTGTTCATTCACTCGTTACAGTTTTTTCGGTCACTTGGTTAGACTTTCATCCATTTGAAGACTTCATGAATAATAATATTTAAATATGATTGAGAAAAATATTTATTTAGGGAGGAAAAGGAACAAAATATTTTTTCCTAACGGAACACCAAAATGTTTAGTAAGAAATCTTTATGTTTTCAAGTAAAATTACTATTTCTTAATCACTCAAATTACATGATGTTCCTCGATAATTCCCATTAATTATAGTATTATGTAGTTACTTATAAGCTAAATAAATTATATATAAAACATATTATGTGAAAATAAAAAGTTAAAACTGGATTGCGAAATTATTGAAGATATATTACGCCACACATAATATAGTTTGTTTCTTACTGATTCTAAGTCACTACCTACTTTTGAAATGGAAAAGTTCTACTGTAAACTAAATCAAAACTGATTTTTAAAAAAACTTTTGTTATTATGATATGTTCGAATTCAGACGAAAGAGTATAAAAGTATTCGTTTGAAGGTTCCATTTAAGTCAGTCGTGGGTTCCAAACTCCAGAGTTTTATCGGTATGTTTTGAATGGATGAGGTTTGAATAATATTAAGCTAACTATTTATAAGCTTATATAATTAAATAATTTAAAATATCGTGATTTAAACTAAAAATCTGTATATAATAACAAATTTTCTATATTTTATTTTTAAATATGGGGACACAATTCGCCATACAGCCATTTCATTCCAAACTAAGTATAATATCGTTTATTGTATGTAAATAGGTTTACTGCTAATTTACACTCAGACACAACTGACAGTTATCCTTATCACACAAAAGTCTGTCAATTGTCTCTCGGCTCAATAGTAAAGTTTAATACCAATGCGTCACGAGGCTTTTAAAAAATGGCTATATTACGTTACTTGTTCAAGGCAGGGGAAATTAGTTGTTATTGTTACCCAACTTCAAAAATGCAGGAAGTGTTCATCAATTCGAATGTTTTTTTTTATGGATGTTCAGCCTTGACTTATTTTTTTATAAACTGATTTAGATAATTCTTTTTATGTTAGGTCAAAACCTCAAGGGTGGTCCTATTTTAATTTCATTGGCATTGGAGCTTCGACTTCGTAGATATACTAGAGAACTCCTCAAAATTGTAGAATTTGGTTCTCTTTTTTTGTTAAAAATTGTCTTGTATATTTACGTACACACACTTTCTCTTGTGTTTCTAAAGTGGTAAAATTTGAACACAATTCTCATTTATTACAATACGAAATTTGTATTTTCGTTTCAGGTTTTATTCGATAGTTTCACCCTCGGTCGCTTCACGTCCTTCACTGAAGACGGATGTCCTGATGGCTACATGCAGATCCAAGAGGCTAGTCGACCACAAGTTGGAGGCTCGTGGTGCGGCACATCCTGGGGTCCATCGATATACTACAGTGAAACAAAATCTATCACCCTTATCATCAGGCTACTCCATCTTTCGAAAGAACAGAATAACTATAACTTTGATTTTCGTATGGCATACAAAGTATTACGAAGAGAGTATGCTACAGTCCGTTATGGTGGAACTCCGCCTTCAGGTTTGGCTTTCTTAATACATCTATTTTTAATTAAACCCAGAATGGGAATACCTGGTCTTAAAAATACTGAGAATAATGGTGATCATAGGTAATTCTTTCCAAGTATACATTTGACCAGTTTTTAACGTCATAATCTCATCATTTGATATTAGTTTAGTTGGTATTAAAATATCAGAGTATTTAGTGAAAGTTTTTTTTAATCAACTAAGATGGCAAACAAGCTCCTTACCGTAGCTTAGGACCCTTTTAATACCAGAGGTATCACTAGCGTGTTGCGGACCTTGAACCCCAGATTTTATAAAGCTTGAACATATAATGATAAATTAACAATTAATAAGATATTCATTTTTAATATTAAAAAGGTATTTATAATATAATTATTATTAGAAAGTTATTCACAATAATTTTTGCGTATTTCATAAATTAAAATTGAATTTTCTTAATACAAATGAAAACCATAATTATTGAAAATGTTTCAGTTCAGTTAATGTTACTCATAATATTTGGTCAAATTATTGCATTTCTTGAATTAAGAAATGGAATGTCGATATTACGCTTTAGCAGCCATTTTTCATTTCAGAGCGTCCCTTTTTCAAGCTCAGACCAATACCGTTCTCTGTAAACATATCACGGGAAGATACGAAGGCCATAAGGACGACAAAAACACCCGAGTATTACCTCGGGGATTTGATATCGGGGACTTATTGCTCTCGGATATTCAGCGATTGCGATCGTAAAAACTGTAGGTTACAGTCGCCGAATTTCCCCGGCGTTTACCCGAGAAACTTGACCTGCTATTATGCGGTGAGACAACACGAGGTGCCGCAAGGTAAACACGCCCTAATCATCGTTAAACAACCGAACGGACAACTGGTCTCCATCAGGAGTCAGAAAGCGTTATACACCACGCAACAAGGAAGAGAGAACAATGGTCGCGAATTGAAATTCTGGCAGCAGTGTGATGAAGTTCAGGATTATGTGACAGTGTACGACGGTTACACAACCAGAGACCCAGTTATTCTAAGATTTTGTGGTGGGGGTGTGCCAGTGCCAGAAGCGATATCGAGCGGACCTGAGTTATTAGTAGAATTCACGACGTCGCCATTCGGAACGTTTTTGCAGCCGGTGACGTCACAATCGTTGCACGGCTTTCAGCTAGAAGTGGAGGTAAGTTTTATGCAAAAGGGAATGTTTGTTTTCAGATAATATAGTTAACTTATGCGATTCTTAATTTTAAATGAAAAAAAGCTTTAAACTACGTATCTACGTAGTTAACATAAATTACTTAACATATGACAACATAGGAACATTTTATAAATTTTTTTAGTTAATACATAAATCAACTGTTATTATATAAAACAATATAAAAATATAAGTTTTACAAATAATTAATGTGAAGTAATATCACCTTAAATTCAACGTTAATTTAAATATTTTGATATCGAATTTTAATGACCTGGAAATAAAATAATCAACACTAGTTCTTTTCTTTAGCATTTAATAGATTTCGTTATGCAATTTATTATGTACTTAATATTTTATGGCAAGTACCAATTACCACACCAATACCTATATAACGTTTACTACAACAATACATGAAGTCCGCTATACTGTATTCCGAATCGTAACGTGTGGCTGTTTACATGTACCGGACTCGAGATGGTCCAATTTATTCCTCGGAAGTGATAACCTATTCGTGGTTGATCTAGGATAAAAATACTAACCCGGTTTAGACTAGTTCTGAAATACAGTTTTTACTTTAATAACAAATGAAACTGCATACCCATTTACAGCTTCCATTTTACAAAAATTGCGTTTTTTATCTGTTTTATTGGTTACTTGTATTAATAATTCTGTCTGTCCATGTATTTTTTTGCTTTAAAATTTTCTGTTAGACATATGATAAAAAGGATAAATAGTGATCACGAATAAGACAATTCAAAAATGTTCTCTGTATGTCTGGATTAAAATGATTTTTATGAAATTTTGTACACGGTAAGCTTGTGCCATTCATCAATGGATAGGCAACATGAATGATCAATATTTATTTTAGGGATAGTAAAAAAGGTTATTAGTTCTCAACCGATTTTGATGAGATTTTTATATGTGAGATCAATTGATAAGCTTAAGAATTATAAATAACAAGAGTTAAGTATAAAATTTAGAGATAAAAATAATTATAGCGTAACAAACGCGTGCGGAGCCGCGGAACACCGCTAGTTATATTGTAAATTACTAAAAATTAAGTTCGTCTAATGTAAATTATTGTATACTCCGGTATTGTATAGTAAATACCGGAAAATCCCATATCTTAGCATTTTAAATGTATACATACACAGTTATGCAACTCTGATAAAATGCGTCTACTTAGCATTTTTCATGAGAAAATTCTGCCAAACCCGCCCGCTGTTGGATTTCAGCCAGATAGCAATTAAGCTAAAAGTTTTATCTTTTTTCAAAGCAAGCACTCATGCGCACACTTCCAAATAAGTTCTTATCTATTGTTATTCTAAAAGCTTTTTCTTATTATTATTAAATTAACTAGTTAACACTAATCCAGGTATGTGCTAAAGCATAGTCGTATTATATCCATAATCACTTAATCTCTTTAAGGTAAACGGGGTCAAATAAAATATCATCTTAAGATTTGGGATAACAAAACTATAAAGCCCTGCAATGACCCTGAGCTTTCGGTGAAGAATAATATCGTGATGAAACCATAGGATGGTGGTAGTGCATTTTCTAATACCCGCCTGGCTAGCTACCACCCTCAAATTTAAGATCTGTCGCCAAACACTATTAGGTGTGTTCCGGCAGCTGTACTTGAGAGCCAGTCTTCCATTAGGTTTAGCGTTCATCCATCCATCTTGGGTCACATAGTCACTTACGATCAGGTGATATTGTGGCCATAATGCTAAACCTATAATGATAAAAAATCCTTCTTTGCACGTAATGGACTCTGTTGAGTAACGAACGAGGAAATGGCGTTTGACTCGCGAACACCTTGCATAAAGTGATTCGCTTATGTGCGTCGCACTTCAGGTTCGGCCGTGCATATCCAGTTTATATTCATGAAGGCCGACATGCGAGCAATAACTGGTGATGGACTGTTGATATATCGGTGGTCACCATTGTTTTCGGATTGTACTATACGTACCATTAGGCACAGTACTGAGGTACCGACACATATTGGTACCGGTAAACGTAACGTGAAAAGATATTTATTTAGCGGCCACCGATGGATTAAGATCTCGCGGTGGTCACCGTTCTATTTGGATTGTCTTGTGCTTACCATCAGAGACAGTATCATCAATGTACCGAGCTCAAGAAAAGAATCATTCAAATCGGTTCATAAACAAAGAAGTTATGGCTGAGCATCCATTAAAAAATAATCATTCGAATTGAGTACCGTCCAATCTTTTGATAAAATCGGTTTAAAAAAGCTAGTTCAGTTCTTTCTTCCATTTTTAATATAAGCTTTTTCACGATTTTTCATCTAAATTAAAAATTAAATTAGAAGCTTTTCAACATATAGTTTTTACTTATTTCATATTTAGATACGTAGATTTTATATCGCATTCCATTACCGGTTTACCAATAACTACATCATTTTAATATAAAATATCTGGGCAACCGAGCCTTGCTCGGTGTCTTACAAAAAAAAAACATCTATCTAGGTATACTTGCAATGCAAAACATTATCTAAATACAAAATTTCATCCTAATCGTTGGAGCCGTTTCCGAGAAACCAATTACATATATATATATAAGAATTGCTCACTTAATATAATAAGATAAGATATGGGACACAATTTCACACATCGCCATGTAACGCCAAAGTAAGCATTGCTTGTATCGTGGGCACAGTCATGGATAACTAAACAGCTGAATATACGTACATATATAAATACTTAACACCCAGATACACAACTGCCAATTATGGTTATTGCACAAAAATCAATCGTGGGCGGGAATCGAACCCGCGACCCCTCGGCTAAATAGTAGGGTTTGCTACTACTGCTCCACCCTACGTAAAACAGAGGATATCTTTAAAATCATATGGTATAGAACTTCTGATATGAGTAAATATAAATCCTAATAAACACGATTATTTACTTAGCAGTAATAGAACGTTGTAATTTACCATCGTGAAGTACTATTTAACTGTACGGTTCTGAACAATAATAAATCAAGCACTGGCCCAGAGTCCGCGGTTGGACCCTTGCCAAGGGGTAATTAGTGCCGCAAGCTAGCACGGCCACTGTACGTAATAATCGAAAGGGTTTTAGGCGATTATAACCAATATTATTTAAACTCCTTATTTGAAATAAATCATTCGAACGTGCATTAAAAATACCCGAAGCACGACAAGCTTTAAGAGTTTTTCATTATTGTAATATGAATTAGTAATTATTTAATGGTATAGTAATACTTACTAGTACTTATTTAATTTTATATTATAGTACCAAAAAGAGGTAATTTTCTTAGTAATAAAAGTCATTTGAATTGATTTTTTTTATTGGTCGATTTAACTTACTAACTAACACAGACAGTTTAACTAAAAGAGATTTTATACAATTACTAAAATTAAAATTGTCACGTGTATAATAATTGTGTTTATTGTAGATCTCTAACAAAATCGTTTCATTAAAAAAACTTTACTCTTACACGTTATTATTTTGATGACTTAATAATATATTTTGAATTCATTTTAAAGATTTTTTCTAATATATATTGAATTAACTACTGCTCATGTTACAGTCAAATCATTAATTTGTACAGGTCAAATTTCTCGATCAACAATCACCGACGTACGCTAAAAACAAAAGGGCCTGCGAATTCTGGATACGGGGAACGGGTAGGGGCATTTTGGAGCATCCCCAACATTCATTACCGCCGAACACCACATGCCTATATCACATGCAAGGGATTGACACCTCGGGACCCTCGGGTCGAAACATAATTTACAGGAGACCATCCTTTTCAGCCCCACGATTTAGGGTGTGGTTTTCAGTATTGAAATTTTATGTGACCAATGCTTTGAACCCGAACTTGCCCGAGGACGAGTATTGCGGGAGCCACTTGAATATATGGGATGGACCGATGAGAATATCGCCTGGTTGCAACGATATATTTTGGTAAGTGCTTTCATATGGAATCGACATATTTGATTTATTTTCTGTATTACATACTTACTGCAAGTTACGTAGTCTCATGTGTTTTTTTTCGTTTATTGTAGTTATTTTATTGAAAAAGTACAAACGAGTAAAATCAATCATCTCTGTTAAAAGGGAAAAGTATTTACAATTAAGAAATTATACTCAAGACCTCCGTCTGTAGAATATAATTCTATAATAAATATTAACAGATCCGTGCGAATATTGTTAATTGTAAAATTTAATCAAAGTAACAACTGTTATGTTATTTTAATAGATTTTTAATAGATGGAGGGGGCTACTTGTATATTGAATATATTTTTATTAATATTGCCATCAACAGACGGCATTCCCATTATAAAGTTATTAATCATTTTTGTAAACAAAAACTTTTTTTTAAATAATTTGTTTATTATCGTTAGTCGTGAACATACAATTTACAGCGATCTTTTAATTATCAATTATTATGAAGAATTAAGCTACATACATACAACACGCCTCTCTCACAATGGGGTAGACAGAGACCACGTCTTTCCACTTACTACGATCCAGGCAAACATCTGTCGCTTCTTCAATATTCATCAATCTTTTCACACACGCTCGTCATTTTAGAGTAAGGTTGACCTGACCTTTCTTCAGAACGTCCCAGATTTATTCGAGGAACATTCGTCTAGGTTTTCTGCTTACAGTGCTCCCATTCACACTAGCCTTATAAATTTGTTTAATCATTCTTTTTTCATTCATCCTCTCTACAAGCCCAAACCATATAAGCATTAGGGTGCTTTGTCGCAAATACGAATTTTAGAAGTAATACCTTTATAGAGATGGAATTTGTATAAATAAAATGTATTAAGTACCTAAGGTTGAATTATTATTATTTGATCAGCATAATAGTAGGTATTATTTATTTTTGTTTTGTTTATATTAATTAAAATAAGTAACAACTATTTTAGTGACAAAGAGCGCTCAGTTCAAATGTCAAGAGCAACGTCCGCACAGTCAGTGATCGTCGGTCGGCCTCCCGCGAATGCTACACTAATCGCAAGGTTTTGTCGGGAACGTGCACCCAGGACCTGCGAGCATGCATTGCTGAGGAGATCTAGAGCATGTGCGAAGACCGAAAGCTTCCTGTCTAAAGGAGATTCCTTGACGTTAGAATTGAAGTTGACCCAGGGGACAGCTCTAAAGTGAGTTCATTTAATATAAATACCGATTGGAACTGTTTGTTGAATTATTTAGTTGCAGGGTGGTGGTACACGTCAATTGTGTTTGACCGGATTGCGACCATCATACACCAGGTATAACATCTGCTATGATGGCAGATCAATTTCGAGATCAGCTGATGTATCATCCAGTAATCAAGTGATGTGGTGGGGATTTGTACCCGAATGGGTCGCGACCGTCATGCACATGAGACGTCACAGTGTTTCTCTTTTGGTTTTTCACGTTTCTGAATCAGTTCGTGTGTATCAAGCTACCGAGAGTGTTGCATGCATGCATGACAGCAATAATTAGTCATGTATAACGAACGAAGTTCCTTTCGCTGTATATTATGTTTTATTAAATAACAATGAAGGAAAGAATGGTAATAAATTTGAATAAACTTAATCAGTACCTACATTAAATTTTAGTAACTTACCAACAGTACGTAAAAGTCTGGTCATCACAACGCTGGGCCAATTCGACGACGATCATATTCTACCTCATTTTGTCGCAGGCTAAATCCTATAGATGTGCGTGTTTGTTCCTTTTTAGTGTCTGTCGGACACTTTTCCCATGTAGCTCCCATCCTGTCCTCGTTCCAATAAACACAAATGGTCTCCTGAATGTATAAGTGCATTTACAATTGGACGTTAATTAGATCTCAAAATATATGAATGTCTTCATATTTTATACCTACGTATTATATGTACAACATTTGTATTCTTTAATCTTTACTTGTCTAATAATTCCAGACCCGTGTTTTTCAAAGCGCTATACGAGTTTGTTGATCTCCATCAAGATGGTGAACCTTGGGGTCGAGGGGTTTGTTCGAGGAGATTTATATCGCGTTCTTTTCCTGAAGCGCCTCCAGATCCGCCTATTACATTTTCATCACCTAGAGATGTATTTTTGTATGGAAGAGGCGGTACAAGGAACATCAGGTTAGTGAATAAAAATGTACATTTTAGTAACTTTTACACTTTTAAAATAGTAAATCTTCAAATTTCTGTCTATTAACTGTGCTTAGAATCGAATCTTCGTTCGTTCATGATTTCAATGTTCTCAAAATGTAGTCAAATATGTTGTTAATTTAAAGCAAGGGATTTAAATTAATCGAATTAATATACTAAAGTACAAAATACATATTTTTGTATGGAATTACTAAAGCTTTATGGGTAATGGGTGTAATGCCTATTTCAGCTGCATATATCGCTTCGAAGCTAATCTTGGAGAGGTGATCAGACTCCGAGTGTGGAGTGTGCGTAACGGTGGCAGACTTTGCCGTTCTGTCCACTCTGCCCATTCTCCCTGGTACCGTTGTGCTGGCGACCTGACTGCCGCTGTCCGGATTTTCGACAAACCTTGGAAGGATGTCAGTTCAGCGCTCCCTAGAGACTGTTTATGCAGGTTACCACTTTATGTTTTATTGAATAATTTCATAAATTGCTCATCCGTAATCTTGATATTCAGAAAAAAACTAGAAGTTTTATTTATTTAAAGATTGATATCAATTTTTGTTGCAATCACAGTGATGTTGGTGATTACGAGTTCACTTCGATATCAACCCTGGCAGAATTAAAATTTGATGTTGTGAACATGTCTGCGTCGGAGGATTTCCGATCTTTCGGTTTCGAAGCATCAGTAGAGTTCATAAGATTGGACACTGTTTGCGAGAGTTCACATCGAGTTTATGGAGCGAGTGGAGAACTGAAAATATCAGCTACATCTCCGTCGTCTGATGCGGTATAATTTATATTTATATTTTAGTACATATCAATTCATTTAACTCATATCTACTTTACTGATTTAGGTTTATACGAACTTTGTCTACAAGACAAAGGTCCTACAATTCTGTTAATCAAGAGATGTTTTTTTAGTATGTCCAGTTTATTACTAAAGTAACATTAAATGTATTTAAATCAGATATTAGCAAACAACGGATATATTTCTTGTTTTTTTCTTCTGTCTATCTATACTGTTAGCCTTAAGGGCCCTGGAGTCATTAAAGGCTTTGACAGATTCACTAGGCTTGGTGGATATATTCCTCATCAAACGCTTTTTTAGCCATTATTTACAATTAGCCTAGTTATATCAATGGTGAATGTTAATCATATTCTTTTTTCTTTTTCAGGAGCGCTGTGAGCGTCGTCCATGGTTAATAGATCCAGCACCAGGCCGTTACTTATATCTACAAATACGAGGCAGTATTATAAAGGAACCTGAATTAGACAATTTTACGCTTCTGAACAACATTACTGTCGCACCGGACCTTAGACATTTATGCAAAACACCGAACCGTTTAGCTGTTTACGCTGGGGGATTGACACCTATATTCATATGTCCTGATGCTCTAGATTTAGTAAGAATTTTCCTTTCCTTTTTAATGTACATTAAAAAAAAGTGGGTATTAAGGTATGATTTCATGTTAATTAAAATAACCGTTCTGAATCTATTCCTTGAAATTAGACTCAAGGCATGCGAATAAATTAATGAAGAGATAAAGGTAAAATATGCTCAAGCAATGAGTAAAACAATTTTCTTTATGGGGCCACTTTACATTTTCGTATTATATGAAGAAACAGTTGAGGATAAATATTTGTCAGTCATAAAAAATTAGGGCAATTAATTATTAAGGTCTGGGTATTTATTATATATCGTATCGAATGCCACTTTTACTATTTTTAACTTTTCAGGAAGTCGAAGAAGTTGTTGAATTATTTTCTGAAGGTTGGGTGAAGGAAGGTGACCCTTTAGATCGACATATCCTAGCGCCCCCGCCCTCGTCTGATCGCTTTGACTTAGATTGGCCAAGATCTTTAGCCGTAGAACTAATTGCTTTTGAAAGTGAATCCTATTATGTCACCTGGTTGGAACTTTCTAGAAGGTTAGAATGCTTACTCCTTTATTCAATTAAGTTAAAAATGCAATACAAAAAATGGTTATTATCGAGACACTAAAATTACCAAAAATCCATGAATACTTTTTAAAAATCAAGCAAGTGCGAATCGGACTTGCGTACACAGGGTAGGACTATATATTTATATTATGACTTACCATTAATAATGTGTTTTTTAGTTTTGCCATTCATAATCCTTAGCTTGAAGTCGATATACAATTGGCCGGATTTTTTATTCTTTGTTTTAATTTAGTGTTCTTCTTCAATTCGAGAGAATGGCGATGTTTGCAACATATTGTCAGCGTCATGTTTTAATAATATCAAGTTCATCAACTTCACGTCAATAAAAGAATATTGATAAATTTGGAAAGTTTGTACTATAACCACATAATATTTGATGTTTATAATACCTATGTGTCATCGTTTTTACTATAGACCAAAGCAAAAAAGGATGAATATATGTTTCCTTTAAAGGAGCTCATTTAAGTTTCCATATTGCTCGTCCAAAAGCCTGCATTTGAAAAAATATGCCAACCAAAATAATTCGCGATAAAATTAAGGCTTAGTTAATATTTACGTTTTGATACTTTTTAAAAAAGATACATCAATTATAGGTAACTGTATGGCAATTAGTTTTTAATGATCTAATTTTATCTCTATAATTCAGAGAGCCAAGTAAGCGCGGTGGGGTTTTCGCATTATCTGGCGAGTGTGAATACCGGTGTGCCTCATTGGACGCGTGCATTGCGTCCACGCTGTGGTGCGATGGTGTAGTTCAATGTCCTCTAGGGGAAGATGAGTGGTTAGCGCAGTGCTCAGCATTACTACGAATGCCAGCACACTATGCGGCTGCATTTTTAGCTTTAACTGCACTTGCTGGATTTGCTGTGGTAAGTACAAAGAGTTTGTCTACTCATAATTTTAATTCTCCTATGTAGACGAATAAGATGAATTCATAAAAATCTAAGACTTTACATAAACAGTGTTGTGAATAGTAAAGTAACGCAAAAATGCTGCCATCTAAATTATGTAATGATTATGTTATCAAAGTACTGTGGAAAAATCAAAGCTTATCGTAACGTTAAAATTATAGATAGTTGACGATAATAAACAAAATGAAACATTGTGAAATAATAAACGAGCATGCAGTATACCTCTTTATAAGTAGTTAAAATAACTGTACAACTTGTCTGGAATCACTGACTTGTCTGTCACTTTCTGGGATCAGTCAGCGTATATTCATTAATCATGCGAGGTGGTAGGGAAGGACCTCCACCCGACTGTATCGGTTTCAATATGCACATGACGGTAAGCCTATCACAGTGACTGTCTTTTTCTTTGTAACATTTCGGGAACATCCAGTGTATATCCAACTACCACGAGGCTTTCAAACCGTCATGATAGCAAAGACCGGCAATGGATTGCTGATCCCTGGGTGGTCTCTCTAATTTTTGTTTTATGTTAAATTTAGCTTCACATTTATACTAATATAATAAAATAGAAAGTTTTTTGTTTGTTTGTTTTAACACGCTAATCTCTGGAACTAAAAATCGGGTTCGAAATTTTTTTTTTGTATATGACAGCCAGACTCACGAGGAATAGTATAGGCTACATAACATTAGGCTACAATTCCCAGCTAACCTTAAATAATGACTTTTGTTACATAAGTCAGAATTCGAAGCCCTCGCGAACTGCTTTATCCGTGTGTACTGGCTTAATGGTTAATGATACGTAAATACAAAGTTTTAAAAAAATAATCTTTTATACATAGGCCACAATAAGGTATTTTGCAATACATTTTTTTTTTGAAGATTAAAAATTAATTTATGAGCATTATTTTTAAGCATGCATCCTTACGAACAAAAGTTACTTCATCACAAAGAGAATTTAATGAAGATATACTTGTCTTTTACAGGTTGTCAGTTGGAAATAATGCAAAATTAAAATAATTCAACACTCGACTCGGGTCTATGTCTATAGTAGTAGTGGTGCGAACGATTCGTGCGATGCCGCGATGTGACCTGGCTCCCGATAAAAATATTGTCTATACTGAAAGATTATAAATCATCAATCAGTGATTTCTTCTATATTATATGCAAGTGAAACCGCGGGGCACAGCTAGTTATTTATATGTTTAACATTATACAAATCTTAAATTCCAGGTAGCCGTAATGAGGTCATGCCGCCGCCAGCGTTCAGCGCTGCAACAGCGACTAAAGAGTCTCTCTTCTGACACGGCCATCTTTGACGAGAAAGAAGTGATTTGCTGACCAAGCGAGGACTCTGTGCGCTACGTGGAAATCGACCGGGTCACCACAGTGTGACCGGTTTCCTGCACGGAGTCCTGGGTCTTAATTATTAATGTTTCATCTTGTGACTTTTCCACATTTGAAAAACTGTGGTCGATTAATGATATATGGGTTTTGATTGTAATAAGAAGGCGAAAGAGTTAAGTTTAAAATTACCATACCATTTATTTGCAATGTTTTTATTAACAACTAGACAGTTCGTAAAATTTTAGGAATATTGTGGTTTAGTTCCTTTTTACCATAGGTTTTGTAATTCAAGTACATTTTAATTAAAAATACAAATATTGATTTTAACGGTTTTTATTGTAACAGATTTACTTTTAACCTCGAAATCATGTGGCCAGAATATCGTGCTGGCTTCGGAAGACCATTGCGATAATTTCTTAACAATATAATTAACCGAGACTAACAAACAAGTTACTTTAAAAATATATCCTTTTAGGTAAAAATCGGTTATTATTGCAATAAATATTTTAAAAAAATATGGCGTGCGTACAAAGTACACAGGTCAGAAGTGAAACTTCATTGTCAAAGTAATTTTATATTTATACTAATCTAAAAAGCTTTAGATTTCTGAGACTTAGAGGGAGGGAAAAAGGAAGATATGTTAGGAATTTAATAAATTTAATTGTCATTAAAATATTAAGTATATTAAATTCTTAAATGACGAGTGGCAAATTAAAATGCCACATGTTATTTGTAAATATTAATACTTCCTAACCTTCAAACGAATTAACATAAAAAAATGTATATTAACAAAATGATAACAAATATATTACTTACTCTGAACAACTGCTTAGTATAGGACGATTTACAAATTGATCACAAAATGTTTATTTATAAATTTAACTCCTGTTTACACATTGTCTCCACGGCTACGTGCTTCATGCTACTTTCGCCCTTTCTCACTCTCTCTCAATCGGTCTCAATCGCTCTCTCTCTCTCAAAACGTTTCACATTTTCGTCACGCGTTGCATCCGTAAAGATTTTAACTTCATGCGCGCAAAGAAGTTTCACTTCAACAAGTGTTGCAATGTAGGTTAAGTATGAAGAGTTTGCATTGTAATGTGTTGTATTTACAAACATGATTTAAGATATTGTTATTAGGAGATATGAGTAGATAGATATATTTGGACCAAGTGCAGTCGATCGGTTGTTACTCTCTTTTTCATTCCGATTCTAAATTGTTCTTAATGAACTTATCAGGAACTTATGTTTTAGTATTTCATTGTTTAAAATGTTACTGTATGTCGTCTTTTTTGTTTTTGTCAAATGTATTTAGATGTAGTTTCTATTGACCAATTTCTTTTACTTAAATTTTAAATACTAGCTGTTCCCCAGGGATTCACTCGTGTTAATTTTATACAACAAACATCGCCAACGCACCTGTGTAGGCATTTTTTATACTTTGTGTAAAACTATCGACATTTTTGTGAGGAATAAATTAATTTTTCAATTTTTCCATTAGTTTTTGAGTTTAACCATTACAAAAAAAACATTTTTTTCCTCTTTTTATTATTGGTAGGTACAGATTATAAGATCTTCATATATATTCGGCCAGATCATCCTGTGATAGGTGGCTATCAAATAACAACTCGGCTAAGTTGATTACAACTGTAATATTAGCATTATTCACTTAATAAGGTTCAACAGAATACTTTTTATAATAGGTAACAATAAAACCTTATTAATACTGTTGGTAAAAAATCGATTAAGAAACGATAGTCTAATGAAAATCGATTGGTCGACGGTCCTAATTAATTTCAGGACTGTCGAACTATCGATTGGTAAAATAAAACAAACGTTCGATGATATACAATGCATAATTCGGGGTATTTTTGCAAACATGGAAGATTTCCGCGAATGACCTTTGTTTTATAAGCAAATTCAGTACTAAAAACAATCAATTGTCATTCGATTAATCGATTGTTTATAGTTATCGAACAATCAATTGCAAAAAAAAAACGATGTTTTACAACCGCCTACTGCTTTTTATTAATGATTGACTATACTGTTAGTCATAAGGGCCCTGAAGCCTCAGATGGCTTTTACAACTTGACCGTAACTTTTTTTTTTTCAACTAACTACACTGTTAGTCTTAGGGGCCCTATCCAAAAACAAAGCCGCTGCGGCTTTTACAGCTTCACCGGACTTGGGGGCGAGCGCTTAGGGCACTCAGCCGCGAAAGTTTTTGACGACCCGCACGAGGGTGCCAGAGTGGCCGAACCTCGGCTCGGGCGGTCGTCGCGAATGCGAAAAGGTTGCGATCTATCTAATTCCCTAATCCTAAAAAAATTCGAACTAACTAACATATACTCATATGCACGTTCCTCTCCTACTGGGAGGAAGGAGGGAACCATGCGTATGTGTATTTAGTAATCGGAATGGTTTTTCTACACTAACTAGCGCATTAGTCTAACTAGCGCAAAAAAGAAAAAAAAAAGTTCCCTTACAGAACCTATGTACCTGTGTGGTGTGCACGTGTGTGTGTGTTCATACGTGTGTAATGTTGTATGTGGGTAGCTAAGTGTTGCACGTATAGTGTCACTTGAATCGGGCGGGCGGCTGCCTGACCCAAGGGCTTCACACCGAGGAACGGACCTAGGCTTGGGTTGCCGCTAGAAAGGGTCCAGTGACGGGTGTGCGGGAGCGAAGTTGACCGCCCGTCCTCTGCGGAGAGAACGGTGGTTACGCGGGCATTTGACCGTAATTTGGGGGCGAGAGCTTAAGGGACTCAGCTGCGAAACTAAAGACAACAGTATTTTGCGAAGTATTAAACATTTTAATTTGTAGACGGCCTTGAATTTAAAACCGGTTTGCAACATTTGCAATAATTTTATTTTTCGATCCATTGTAAATACTTTTAGCTTGTGTGTGTATGTGTTTTTTTTTTTATTAATTTATTTATTTAATGGATATTAAAGTAACTTATTAGGGTAGAAAAATTAAGAACGCACAATAAATACTAATATAAAATTTGGTCAATATGAAACCGATCGGCTTGATGCACAATTTCCAGTTACTATCAGGTTGCTGACGTATTGTACATAAAATAGTTTATATTCATGATTAGAGTTATAATTTGAAGCAATAATTTCCATTTCGATGTTTGAAATGTTTATACGTGAAAACGTACAAACTGCACACGTAATACAAAACTGCCATTCATTACAGAACGTTCAAGTTTAATTGTCTAAACTAGGAATGCATATTATAAGAAACAAAATTGGTTCACTTTTCATTTATACTAACTTTTTGGTTTTTACTTCTTAATTCTCTCCACAGTTGTCTTTTTACACTAGAGTTTCTAATCTTCTGAAATATAAAAAAAAGTATTTTAACGATTTATTCATTCAGATTAGTTTTTTCTCGAATATTTTAAAACACTTTTGACTGGTTTATTACCCGTTTTATTTTTTTACGTTTTGTAAATTTTTATTACAATGCAATTACAATTGTATTACATTAAATTTTAAAACATTAACTACTTAACATTGTACACTATATTAAGTAGGTATTTCAACTCCGATTATTATATTTTACAAGAAATAATTCATTGTATATGAATAATTTTTTTTCTTTTTTTTTCTGTAAATTATATGAAGGGCGATAGTTTAAGAAGGCACATTGAAATAATACCTATCCTAATCGAAAATTTAATGTAAATAAAATATTAAAAAAAAAAACTATTCATATCTTAGAAGTATATTGAAGTGATACAATTGTTTCCAAAGGAAATTATAAAAGTTTATAACAGTCGCTATTTTATTTCTTTCTCAATTATTATTGAGGAGGAAACATAAAAAAGCCTGAAGGAAATATAAATAACAAACGAAAAGAATTATAATCATGTTAAATATTAGTGAACTTTGTAGACAATTTTGATCTGTAATGAGGAAAAATGATATTCTAAATGTAACGTTAAATTTTGGAGTATTTCACATTAAAAATAAACAATTAGTTAAAGCTCTATAATAATATAGGGATTCTTGAATTACTTATATATATAGAACCTTAAGATTAATTAGGTAAGTATTGAAAAGTGTTCGTTATTAAATAATTTATACAACGTTTGATTTTTAATAGTTATTTGATATTGTTATATAAATTTATTGTTTCATTAATTTTTTAAATTATTTATAAGATTATTTAGATTAGATAATGGAGTAAGATCGTTCGTAACGTTCGTAACGTCTTCCATAATTTACGGGAAATTCAAGATTTCTTTTCTTCCAATACGTTACGCCATATCAAAAGGTATTCGTGTATGAATGAAAGCGGATGCCAATTAAACGATTCAGGTGTTATCCTGGAAGACAATAATGATGAATATAATAGCTGTATAAGCAGAGATACATAATTTCCGTTTAAAACAATTATTACAAAGGGTTAAGATGAAATTATAAAGTTTTTAAAATAAAGACTATTTACTATGCGTATTGTGATTTTTATTATATTTGAAAAGTTTATTCCCAATGGTGATGTTTGTTTGGTTATTGGTTATGGTTTTTAAATTAGAGATCAGCACAGTGCAAGTTAATTGAAACTAAACAAATAATAATTTGCCTAATAAAATTGAGCCCTGGCCAGTGATATATCGAATGAAAGCAATTTATTCGACAAATATAGCAAATTAATTTTACGATTGGATACCAGTAATCGGCAGTCTACTGTTTATTCGACACATATAAAACGAAAAACAATTTGTTGGGAGACTGATGTTTATTCAAAGATCCTATCCAATTAATTATACTGGGGGAAATATTACATAGAACTAACAATATATAATTTGGAAAGTCAGTTTACAATCAGAATATTTTCATTTCAATGCCTTATTTTGTCTTAAAGTGTTTTATTGACAGTTTTATCTTTTCCCAAACAATTTTGTATTTGGTTAATTTCAATAAAATACTTTAAAGGTAAGATAATAAATCATAATAATAGAAAGTTGTAGGCACCTACATTTAAAAAAACGTGGATGTGTTTGTTACTTGGTAAATGTTTTATTTATTAATTCGTTAGAACTTTACAGATACATATACATATATATTTTTTATGATTATATTTTAATGAATTTTGCTTATATTCATAAAAATATTAATCAAATACAAAAAAAAAACCTTAGTCGCTATTGTCTTAATATACAGACAGCATGCTCATAAAATTTTGTAATTATTGGTTTCGTGTTCTCAAATATTATATATAGGGGATATATAATAAAACCTTTTAATATTCACACTTATAATTGTACTATAACGATAGAGACTACTACTGAAACATAAAAAAATAAGAAAACAAAACAAAGGAAACCTGATATAGATTAGTCTCAAAACGTCATAAGTAATTATGTTGATGTCACGATTAGAGAATCGTGTGAGAGTATAGTTTAGTCTGGTCTAGATTTCTGCATAAAGTAGATTCTCCAAGCTTATGGGCAACACTCTTTGACTCATGATTCCATATGCTTTGGTGACATTGACTGTAATATCTTCAGCCGGCCTGTCTGTGGTGACGAGCCAAGTACTACCACTGGCTCCTTGTTTGTAAGCACTCATTAATTCCTCCACTGCCGAAACCAGTCTATAAAAAAAAAATCGTTATGCAAATAATTTGCCATTTTTGAAATTTTATTATTTCAATTATAGCCTAATCCCTTTTCCTCATATCTGTGATCATAATAAATTTAAACTAATATAATCAGAATATGCACAGTTATGTCTTTTAGTTGAGTTAATATGGTAGGTAATATATATTGTATTTACTTTTGCATTGGTTGATTCTTTATGTTCTGCTCTAAGAGGAGATCAGTTTCTTTGTCGAATGCTCCCATCTTGGTAGTATCGAATAGAGTCGTATCTGTACATCCGAAACATAATGTAATCACTCTAACTCCTGTTCTAGAGTAGTGAGGTTCCATCTGTAAAGTAAATAATTATATAATATTTTTTATTTATTGAATGTATTTATTGACGAGACAACAAACAATTTTCAATGATGTAATAGTCTGAAACAACTATAATGTTGCATGAAAATAATAAATATAACTGTATCTCAGTTTAAAAAATATTGTAAATGATCGAATGAAAAAAGAAAAGAAAGATAAATTTAAATAATACTTATTTAATTGATTTTTTTTTTAAATTTTATTTAATGAAACAGAAAACATAACTCATACTTCTATTATGAGCAAAGCATTGACCGTCTGGACAATTGATAATAATAATATGGCTATGTGAACAAATAAACATTGTTGTTGACATCAGGGCCATAATACTATTTATGTACCTAAGTAAATAAATAATGCAAATCAGTCTAAGCGTATTAAAGTTGTGTAATTAACTGTGAAAACAATAGCTGATAAAGAAATTAATGTTTCGACTTGATATTGTAGAATGAATATAAAATTAGTTGGAATGGTGATTAAAATATACAAGAAAAATAATAAAATTTCAAACTCGGCGGAACACTGTGTAATGGTTTAAGCGCATAAAAATATAATTAATAAATATTTACCCCAAGGCAGGTGCTAAACTGCAATACAGCACTTTTAGTAGCAGCATATACAAGCAGAACTGCTTGTTGAAATAATCCCATAACTGACGAAATATTTTCCTATATATATAAATAGTTCCTCCTTTCCCGCCGTGATCTTTTCGCATAAGATCGAAAGCTTTAAAAGAACTTGTAATCAATGCTGACTGAAAGAAAATGTGTTTTTCTCATTAGCGTTTTTTTTTTTTCAAATAGTTAACGCTAAAACGACGATTATTAATTTAATTAAATAGTTAAAAATTCAAAGTAAGTTAGTTGTCTCAGCTCAGTTGATAGCTGATCGACTTGAGTTCGTATCTCTGCAACGAGTCTGAGCTTTCGGTGACAGGGCTTATTCTAATGCTTGCCTGGCTAGCTACCACCCTCAAGATGAAAATCTGTCGACAAACAACAATAGGAGTGTTCCGGCAGCTGCACTTGAGAGCCATTCTTCCACTAGGTTTAGCGTGTCACCATCTTAGGCCACATCGTCACTTAAAATCGGGTGAGATTGTGGCCCTAACGATAGCAAAAAAAGAAAAACATTTTAATAACCAATAACAAATAGAAAGCATGCATCATAGAATGAAACAGAGAACTAAAGAAATCGGATTTGTTTATGAACTACAAAATCCAATCCGCCATTTTCTCTAAATTTTTAAACTAGATATATGTTCTGGGCATTCACACAACAGGCCAATTAAGGCATAGTGTTTATAAAAAGATTTTATCTATTAATTAACGTTATATTATCTTCTTCTGATAATTGGTAGGGAACAGAACTTATCTAAAATTGAAGAATTATGCTAGGTAATCTAATTTTCATCTACCTACGTGTATCTCTAACTTTATTCATTTTGAGATGTAATCGTCTGTTGTCATTAAATTTATTTACTCTCTATTTAAAATACCAAAGTAGCGAAATGCAAGAGACCTATACTAAATCTGTCATTCTTTCAATAATCTGCTAATGGTCATTATAGAAAAGATTTCATTATGAACACGCAAAACCATGGCGACTGAAAAAGTGAATTGTACAAGGTGTCCAGAAAGGGTATCGGGTATTTGTTTTCGCGCCATATTCGAAACGGGGCGTCTCAAGGGTGCGGGGAGGGGTTCGTGGCGTCCGCCATTTTGTGGAGTTTTAGTCACGATGGAACAGTACTCGGGGACGCATCGCGCATTTTGCGTACGAGCGTATTATCGTAATGGTGATTCAATAGTGACTGCTCAACGTCTCTATCGTGCGGAATATCGTACACGCCACGCGTCAAGTGACGATAGCATTAGGAAATGGATCAGGATGTTCGAGAATACAGGTGCGACAGTTAAAATTCAAAACTCTGGTCGTCCTCGTTCAGTTCGCGATGAAGAAACAGTTGAAGAAGTTGAGGCGTCGGTTCGTCAAAATCCGTCTTTATCCATCCGAAAGCGAAGCCAAGCGTTGAACATCAAAAAATCGTCTTTACATTCGATTTTAAAGAAAGACTTACATCTAAAAGCCTATAAAATTCAATTGGTTCAAGAATTGAAGGATACGGACTATGCTAATCGACTGAATTTTGTGAACGAAATGCTGCAGCGATTTAACAACTTTAACAACATACTGTTCAGTGACGAAGCAAATTTTCACCTGAATGGTCATGTTAATAAGCAGAATTGTCGGTACTGGGCAGTGGAGAATCCGAGACGAAAGCATGAACGACCCCTGCATAGCCCAAAGGTCGTTGTTTGGGCCGCTATGTCTGCTAAAGGCATAATTGGTTCTTATTTTCATGAAGATCAACGAGGCCGAGCAATTAATGTGAATAGTGACCGTTATTGCGATATGTTGCGAAATTTTTTGGTCCCAGAGTTGCAGGAGTTTGCAGGTTTCAACTCAAGAACGTGGTTCCAGCAAGATGGGGCCACTTGCCATACCTCAAATGACTCAATGGAAGTTGTTAACGAATTATACCCTAATAAAGTCATTTCGCGAAGGGGTAACATCAACTGGCCTCCCAGAAGCCCCGACCTTAGCCCGCTTGACTATTTTGCGCGGGGATACCTTAAAAGTAAGGTTTATCAAAACAATCCGACGAATCTAAGCCAGTTAAAGCAAAACATCAGGTCAGAAATGGCAGCAATATCGATAGCTATGTGTCAACGTGTTATCGCCAATCTTCGTTTCCGTTTAGAAGAGTGCCAGCAACGTAACGGTGATCATTTGGATAACATCATCTTTTCCAAATAATTCTTCAATTCATATGCTAATAATAAACAATAAACTTTTTTATTGCATACAAATAATTTTTGTTTCATTGAACTTACAAATACCCGATACCCTTTCTGGACACCTTGTATAACATTTTAATCTCTAGTAACGGGAAGTTATAGGTTATCCTTTTTAGAATCCCTAGCAAACGATTAAAAAAATATTTGTTATGTCTAAAACTTTAACAGGAATCCTCAATTATGAAAGTGTTACATAATTTGACCAAAGTGACTTGACCTAAGATAGTCCTGTCAAAATAAATCATCCACATACACACTGACATTTTATATAAATAACAATATATACCAGAACTTAAGAATTTCATATGACATGAGACAAACTAATACAGTGAAATAGAATCACTGTGGTAATTGTAATTGGCTTGATAAGATAGAATGAAACTCATCTACACATATAATAGGTATATATCGTATGTTTACAACAACGAAACCAGCATTTGAAATCAGCCTAGTAATGATAACACTTACAACATTAACTGCAATCTCCTTTAAGTAAATATTTGGTCTATCGTTAATTATACCAGCATTATTAACAACAACGTCTATGTATCCATAGTCAGCGATAATAGCTGAATAAACTGCGTCCAAGTCATTTGTTACTACGTCGCATTTATGGAATTTTACTCTTTTTAAACCATGTTTTTTACTCATCTCTTCTTCCAGCACTTTACCATTATTTACATCTAAGTCTGAAGCCGCTACGTGCTGCAAAAAATATATATATATGAATAGGAGTAAATACAAAAAAGAAATGTTTTTCTAAGAGAAAGATCTGTTTGCTATGTTAAAACAGTTTTAGTTGTTAATTAGTTTAATAATTCGATATAATGGAAAGGATAAAAGTAAACAATGCTGATTTATACGCTTCAAAATAATAATGTATTTAATTACTTATGTAAAAAGTTGTGATACTTCTGAACACCTAGTAGAGAAAAACTACACATAGCTACTACTATCACACAAACTAATATACAAGTTTTATAATATTTATGTAGAAAACTAGCACCCCATATTTTGACCCACACTGATTTACGCAGCTCCATTGCTTTTTGAATTCATGATATCGAATAATATAATATACAATATACACGATACATATACGAACTGCCTCATTAGCCTAGTGGTCCCAAACGCGACTGCTTTGCTCGAGATCCTGGGATCGACTCCCGATCGAGCAAAGTGTTATTAGGTTTTTCTATGAAGTTCTCACTAGCAGCTCTTTGTTTGGCTTTGTGCTCGGTTGATGGCAATAGACACGTCCCCTATTACATGAGATCTAAAAAACATACCCGATGAACTTTGTTTGTACATTAGTACAGCTCTGCCTAACCCTTCCGGAAATACAGGCGTATTGGTATGTATGTATGTTCGATACATATAATATATACGAGAAAAGTGTAATGTGCAAGGTTCTACTTCAATAGCACAACTGCCAGTCCTATTTCTACTGGGACTATTGGCATTCTATTTGGCTGGCAAATACACACTCGCACACGAGGCGTTCTGTTGTTGACTGGCCTCAGTTTGGACACCTTTGTCTTTCTGAAGTTCTAAATAGCTACAGGCTGCACTAATCGCTTAAGACTATTAAAAAAAAAGCCTGTTTGCTTCTTCATAACATAAAAAAGTTGAACCAGAAACTTAAAATTTGAATATTAAAACATAAAACTCAATGATTCAAAAAGACAGTATTTTTCAGTAATTTTCGATAACTGTAGACCTTATAATAAGTACAAATTTATCACAAAATTTGAAAAAAATAAATACATATACAGTTGTATGGGTAGCCCAAAAATACGATATTTCTTACCTTTATTTACATTCACAGAACGCTCGAAAATATTTTAAGTAAGTACCTACGTAATAAAATAAGTCCTATATAATCAAAGGCGATAAAGTTATTTAAAGGTCTGACCGATAATTTGGCAATTCAAATAAAACTTTTAAATTTATATTTATGGCGAATATTTGACTATTAGCTTTGGGTGAAACTGATAGCAAAATATTCGCCATGGATACAACTGATTAGTATTATTTGAATTAGCAAGTTATCGGTTAAACCGACTTTGCTTCCTTTGATTTTATATGACTCAAATAAAATATCAACTTAAAAATAAAATTAATGAATACTTATAATGTCAACCATAAACCATAATATATGACGAGAAAAATAATCAATTTTTATTCAATTAAGAATATTTATGAAATCTTAAGCGGCCTTGATTTTTTTTTATAATTGATTTTGGAGTTTTGTATTATTAATCGCTTTTTTGGGCCACCCTAATATTAGTACAGACATAAATACATATTTATTAATATAGACTTATATTGAAAACTAGTGATTTGACTTACCTTAGCACCGTCTTCCAAAAACGCCTGTACTGTCAGACCCGCACCGATACCCGCCGCTCCACCCGTTACCAGAATTACTTTATCTTTAACGTCATACATGACTGCATTTACAAAATTCACAGCGTTAAATAATACAATTTAGGAGTTCTCTAACTTGGACTAATTTAAATTACAACAGTTTTCTGTAGCTATATACTAAATTTATGCATAGATATTTAATTACTCTGATAACATACCTACAAGAGAACAATTACTAAACGTTAATTACTAAGCTTATAATATATATTACAAGCTATATAAATTAAAAGTAGGTTTAAAAAAAATACATTTTAATTAATTAACATAACTGTAATTTAATATTTTTGTTTTTATAAAATTTTACTATTAACAAGAACACTGAATAAAACCACAAAACAAAACAATAACATACAAATAATTAAAAATTAATGTAAGTTTTTTTTCATTTACGTTATAACTTGTGTAACGATGTACGCAATACTACCAAGTGCAGTTTCATTTCACAAATACTTATTTGTTGTTTTTTTATATATTATTTATACATTTGTACAATCCGAGTTTACTCGATGACGTATCTTAATGCCAGAAAGAAAAGGTAAATTAAGTTAAATACCTTTGTACTATCACCGGAAGTAGCGTAAGTAATGGGTGGCAGGGCTGGCAAAATGCTACGGGCCGCGCCCCCAGAGGCCGCGAGCTCAAAGTAACCTCAGGTTTTTAACAAAATTTTGTAAAAGTTATAAATGTTATATATGTAAGTACTTAAAATCAATTAAAGTTCAATCAATTAAATTATTAAGAATTATACGCATTCATAAGAAAAGGATCTATTTTAGAACGCATCCATTGGTTACTTCATTTTTTTATCGCAGTACTTTGGTGGCGCGGGCGAGCTGGTGACGGTCAGGGACTTCCCGCTTTTTGTAAATCCAGAAAGTACTTTTTTGTGGTTCTCTGGCGGGCTAGCGACACATGGTGTTAGGGGAATTCCAGATTTGTAATTTTGAAATACCGAGGGTTGTCTACGAATTCTTCGTTTGAATGTTATGACAACCGGTCAATTATGTTTTTGATTTTCCTTAGGTTTTGTTTTATTGAACATGTAAAGTGTGTGTAAAGTTAATTGTGATAGTTAGATATCAATGTAGCGACACACATACAACTTACATAGTTGATGTGTATACTACAATAATATATAACGAGAAACGATTACTACAAGAGCTTAATCGTGCACGAGTTAATCAGCGGCAGCCGTTTTTTTTTTTTTTTACAGCTTCACCGGTACTTGGGTGCGAGCGCTTAGGGCACTCAGCTGCGAGCAACGGCAGCCGTCTTTTAAGAGCTTATTTCACCGTCCGATCTACCGCATTCGTTTTCCGAGGGAGGGCAGGTGGGACTTTTGGCCGTAGGATCGAGCGTTGCGTTGCGCGTTGCCCCCTCCCCTCGGAAATCGGGTGTGGTAGATCGGACGGTGAAATAAGCTCATTAATCTTTACTGTTTTATTACTAATTTTCGTTCTCAATCATTTTTCCTCTCTAGCTTTATCTTTTATTGTGCCTAGATGTTTTATTAATTTTTTAGTTAATATTTATTTTTCTACTTCAATTTAATGCTTCTTTGTGTACCTTTAAATATAAATAAGTACAACGGTTTCGATAAATAAAGGTTTATACTGTATGCCAATTGACTCTCCCGAACTTACCAATCTGGAAGTTTTCATATGTAGAATAGGTATGACTGACCATCCGTCAATCATAATCGTATCCGCATATCTACCGCCATCGAAAAGACTCTGTTAGCGACTGAATTATGTATTATTATGCGTCATGTGTTATATATTGTGTGTTTTATATATAAGGATAGTTAGGTAACATTAATATACAGAAACGAAATAGATTTATAGAGAAATTGTTAGCAACTACGCTACATTACGAATTACGAATTACGTATCATGTATATGTATTATATATGTGCTTATGTATTTTGTATAACATGTATACGATTAGAATTACGGCAAAATGAATAAAATGTATAGAATAAGTATATATGGAAAAATGTACGACATCACATTTAATATACGAACGAAACACGGTGAAACTGTCGTAAATTCTATTGTTTTTGCTTGTGTATGGAATATGTGACAAAAGTATGTAATGTATTGATATTTTATAGATAGGAATTACAATAAGGAACAATTTGATGTATAACTTGTATACATAACTTGTATGGAGAAATAGATATAGATCGGTAAACAGGGCGACCAAAGTAAAAATATATATAAAAAATGGAATAAAAACAAGGGCTCTCTATACGGTAGCTCTCCGAACTGCTTAAGCTCGGAGAAATCGTATCGGGCACGGTTCGAGTCATCGGGTACACAGCTTCTACATAAGAAGAAACAAGATTGGTCGTCCTGCGAACGCCTCAAGTACAAGAAGATTGTGTTTTATTGAAGACCCAGCACCTCAAGCGGCCGTGCTATTGCACCCCCGGGTCCCTCACCACCACCTCGCCCTACTGGGATCCGTACGTTGTATACGAGGCGGGCATCCCGCTAAATAAAATCGCCCGTCCAAACCGGGAAGTGTCACGCCCCCCCCCCCCCCATTCGAAGAGGGGAAGTAATGTGAACTCCTTTAGTCTAATCTGGAAGCACTCTTTTCACTAGGTCCCCTCCGTAATCATAGTAGGTGACCTAGCTTTAACAGTTCGAGTGACACCCTTAACGGTAGGATACTCGATCTGTTATGTGATGACATGAACTTCGACGTCCCTCGTCGACCACTTCCAGATCGGCATCAAACAAGTCTCGAGAGAGGTCAAAGCGGTGAACGATCGCCACTTTGTACTCCCTGCCGACAGTGCCGACTTGTGAGCGTTGAAGACGAAAAAGAACGCCGCGACACACGCTGATGACTCATTCCCGTCTAGGGACAACTGCGTACGGTTACGCGTATTACAAAGAGAGTTCAAAGCACGCATATCAGAATACAGAGGTCACAGTTGCGAGAATCTCGTAGAGGGTCTCAGACGGCCCCATCTTGCATACTGGAAGTTAGCTAGATCGTTAAGAATATAATACTCCTCCCAATTGCCACCCTTGCAAGAAGCATGGGCCTCCCTCTCGCGTTCGATAGCGATGACAAGGCGGAGTATCTCGCCGCATGCTTGGAGAACCAGTACTCCCCAGACGACATAGACACCGCACATGTCAATGTAATCGAGTCCTCGGTACAGGAACTCAATTCGGTCCCCCAAGGATACCCTAACCCTGGTCACGTCTGACGAAGTCTGTTCCGTCATCAAGGATCTTAAGCTAAGAAAATCTCCCGGTTCTGACGGGATCAGGAATTAAGTACTCTAACTTCTTCCTGATCACCCCATAGCACTTTTGGTTTGTATATTAAATGTAAACATCGCCTACTGCCATTTTCCAGCCGCCTGGAAAACGGCCATAGTCATAGGGATACATAAACCTGTTCGTAACGTTGGTAACGTCTTCCATAATGTACGGGATATTCAAGATTTCTGTTCCTTTAATAGGTTACTCTACACGGTTAAATCATACCAAAAGGTATTCGTGTATGAATGTAAGCGGATGCCAATTAAACGATTCAGCTGTTATCCTGGAAGACAATAATGATGATTTACTTACTATGCGTATGTACTGTGGTTTTTATTATATTTGAAAAATTTATTCCCAAATGGTGATGTTTGTTAGTTTATAGTTTTTAAATTAGTGAGCTACACTGAAGGCTAATAAATTGCCTTTTTTTTTTTTATTATTTGGTTCACAAACCAGACTTCACACCAGTAAAAATTACACATATTTTCGACAGTAAAAAAAAACAAACAATATGGTGTGCGCCTTAAAAAAGTGAACACAGCTTGTACACAGAAGAAAACAAATTACATTTACATTACAAAAACATAGAGCAATTTATGCTTCAAAATACGACTTAAGCTTATAATTTTTAGTGAAGGCATAGAACAAGAAAAAATATCAATAAGGTGCCTTATACTGTTATATCCAGTAAACATTCGATACAACGGAGAGTGTTGTCCTACATTAGTCCTGCAATGAGGAGTCATGAAAGTTTTCCTGTTAGTCAAGCGACTGCCCGGACGTGGTACAACAAAATTAATTTGATTAAGTAAATTCTCGCAGTCAACCAAACCGTGGATCAATTTGTACAGCAAAGCAATATCTGCTGCCTTCCGTCTACCACATAACGCTTGCATTTTAAAATACAGTGTAAACTCTTTATAACGTTATCCTTTATAACGATAAACTCCCTATAACGTTGAAGTGAGCCCAACTTGGTTGGTTTGCGTTAAAACCCACATATTGAAACACTCTTTATAGCGATACGCCATTCTCTATTACGAAGAAATGTGTTCATATTTTTAGACAGTAAATATTTATTATCGGTATTGTTGTTTATTATCAGGTAACAAAAGACTTTGAAGCTCCGAAACATTCAAGGTCGGTCTAGCTTTTGTTATCCTTAATTGCCTTAAACACGTGCAGTATGTCGTATTGTTTTCTCGGAAGTGATGGTATTCGACCAAGCATACTGGATACCTATCGTATTATCAGTATTAACCTACTTTGAAACTGTTAACATGGCCAGTAAACGGAAAGCGATTAGTGTTGACGAAAAAGTTTGTGTGATACGTGCGATTGAAAAGGGAGAAAATAAAAGTGACGTTGAAAGGCGTTTTGAACTAAGTCAATCCACTGTTGCTACCATTTGGAAAAACCAAAAAACAATTCTACAGGCGGCGTTGGAAGGAAACTCTTCTAAAAAATTAAGAAAGCCAAAATTCGAAGACTTAGATCAGGCAATGTTGTCGTGGTTTAACAATCAGCGCCAGAATAATGTACCCATCTCGGGGCCAATTGTAAAAGCGAAGGCTGAAAAGTTTGCCAACCAACTTGGCATAATTGACTTTAAAGCATCCGAAGGTTGGCTCGGAAAATTTAAGCACCGTCACCAAATTACGTACGGTAAAATGAACCGAGAGGCGCGGGATGTCGATATGAATGTGACTAACAATTGGATTAGTACAGTGTGGCCTAAATTAAAGATGAAGTACTCACCAGAAGACATTTTTAATGCAGATGAAGCTGGCCTTTTTTTCAAGTTGACTCCCGACAAAACTTTAAAATTCAAAGGGGAAAAATGAGTTGGAGGAAAACTGTCTAAAGAGCGTATTACAGTTCTAGTGGCTGCCAATATGAGTGGCACAGAAAAAAGAAAGCTCTTAGTTATAGGAAAATCGAAAAACCCTCGGTGTTTCAAGAACATAAAACAGTTGCCAGTTACGTACAAAGCAAACAACTCAGCTTGGATGACATCGCAGATTTTTGAAGAGGAAGTGAGAAAATGGGATGCTGAATTAAAATCACGGTAAATCTTGCTTCTAGTAGACAATTGTCCTGCTCACCCAATCATATCTAATCTTCGAAACATAGACTTAGCATTTTTCCCAACTAATACAACCAGTATTTTACAACCAATGGATCAGAGTGTAATTAAAAGCCTAAAGGGCCACTATAGACGAAAAATGTTGATGGATATGATCGAAACTGACGGCAAGGTCTCGGTCAACATGCTACAAGCAGTGAACTTCTTATCAAAAGCCTGGCAAGAGGTAACAGCAGCCAGTATCCAACATTTTTTTCGACATGCTGGATTATGTAGTAGCCAAAAAACGAACCAATTTGACAGTGAAGACAATCTACCACTGAGTGAATGGTTATAACAATAACAACAACATACAACAATAAAACAACATACCAATCAATTTTAACGAAGATCTGCAATCGTACGAAAATATAGATGAGAATGTAGCCACAACTGGTACACTTACAGATGAACAAATTGTTGATTTTGTGTCAAAAAGTCAGAAAACACCAGATAATCAAGATGAAGAAGATGATCAAGTGGACAAAGCCGAATCACCACCAACAATTCAACAAGCCCTAGATGCCGCTAAGTTGGTAGAAATATTTTTGTTGTTTAATCAAGAAGATTCCACCACATATCTAGATATGAATAGAATACATAAAATAATACAAAACAAGTACTGGCATAGCAAAAAACGTCAGACAAAGTTATCAGACTATATGTGTAAACAATAATTTATAAGCATTTATTATCTAATTAAAAATTCTTGTTAATTTAGTTGTTTTTTTGTTCACTCCATATAACGATAACTCTCTATAACGACAAAAAATGCTCAGTCCCTTGAGTTTCGTTATAAAGAGTTTACACTGTATATAAGTCTAGACTCATAAGATTTTAAAAATATACATTTATTCTCAAAATAAGCTAGATGATAAACGAATCGCTTTTGCACGCGCTCAATTCTATTTGAGTGTACATCATAACAAGGATTCCACACTTGGCTTCCATATTCCAAAATGCTACGTATTATGGAGTTGTATATGGTTATAGTAACCTTTGGATCTCTAAAAGATCTGAGCTGTCTTAAGATAAAACCTGATATTCGAGAAGTTCTACGAATTATGTCGTCAATGTGAAAACGAAAACTTAGCTGACTATTGACAATCACTCCCAAGTCACGCATGCTAGATACTTTATTTAATGGAACCTTTTCAATATAATAAATTGCTGGGATAGGAATTATCTTTCTGAAAATTTTCATAAAAAAGCATTTTTTGGAATTTAGAAGCATATTATTTTGGTTGCACCAATTTGAAACTTCGTTAATCTGAGTTTGTAATATTTCAATATCTTGCAAAGAGTCTATAACTTGGTAAAGTTTCAAATCATCAGCATACATAAGGAATTTGCAGGTAATTAAGTTAGCCAGATCATTAACAAAAATTAAGAAGAGTAAGGGTCCATGGGTAAGGACCCATGGTGTGACCCTTGCGGTACGCCCGATGGTACAGTGGCTGTATGTAATGCATAGCCTTGTACCATTACCAGTTGTGAGCGGTTTTGTAAATATGATTCACACCAGCGTAGTAGAGAACCATGAATACCCATCTTCAGCATTTTAGCCAATAATAAGTCATGGTTAATAAGATCAAACACTTTGTTAAAATCTGTGTAAATTGCACGTACTTCTTTAGCTTTGTCCAAAGACATTGCGATATCACTAGGTAAAGGATAATAAATTAGAGGTCGTTGACTTTTTAGGCAAAAAGCCATGCTGTGCATGGTGAAGCATCTGATTAACATGCCAGTAAACTTTTTTAACCACTAGTGATTCCAACACTTTACCGAAAATTGAAAGAATTGATACCGGACGATAATTAGATACATCACAAGGATCGCCATTTTTAAGTATAGGGCAATTGCGAGCTATTTTCCATTGTTTCGGGAAGCATGCAAGTCTCAAAGACTGATTATAAATAGTTAACAAAGGATACAGTAAAGTTTTAGCACATTTCTTTAAGATCATTGGTGGAATGCCATCTGGTCCTGCTCGCTTATTAATATCCAGGTTAGATATAGCTGAGTCTACCTCAAACTCATCTAAACAATAAAAAATAAAATTAAACAATACACCAATAAACCAAAATAATAAGCCAACTAAAATTGGACTCAGTCCAGTAATAATATTATATTGAATAAATGGCTGTTTATTCGGCAAATAATATCAAATGAAAAATAATTTGTCGAGAGTCTGCTGTTTTTTCAACGTTTACCAATTAAATATTTACTGTAGATAAAATATTACGTAAACCTACTATATCATTTGACAAGACAATCTACAATGAAAACTTTTTCAGTTCCTATAACAAATAGTATGTATAAAGTGACCGTTTTGTGTTGTGTCAATGTGTCTTGTTCATGGGGTATTTGACAGTACACCGAACATTTGGCAACTAAATTCTGTAAAGTGTATTTGTCATACTTGACATTGGCGAAATTGGGAATTGTTTTATCTTTTCCCAAACAATTTTGTAGTTTGCATTGGTTGATTTAAATAACCTACTTTAAAAGTTATATATTAAAATATTCATAATAACAGAAAGTTGTAGACACCTATATTAAAATAAAATAACAAAATAAAAGAGCGGATGTACTATTTGGTAAAAGTTTTATTAATTAATTCGTTAGAATTTAACAGATAATACATAAATGGTATATATATACATATATATTTATTATTATTATATTTTAATGTATATTTCTTATATTCATAAAAATATAAATGAAATATATAAAAGCAACATACCTTAGTCGTTATTATTATCATACTTTACAGCATAATCATAAAATATTTGAATTATTTGTTTCGCGCTGACAATTATTATTTAAAGGGAAATATAATAACATCTGTTAGTTTTCGCATTTCTAATTGTACTATAACAATATAGACTATTATTAAAACATTTAAAAAACCATGAACCTAGTAAAGTTTTAACAAGAAATAAGAAGCCAGTTATAGATTTGTCTCAAAAAGTCATAAGTAGTTGATGTATGATTAAATCGTGTGAGAGTCTAATCTAATCTGGCCTAGATTTCTGCTTAAAGTAGATTCTACAGGCTTATGGGAACACTCCTTGACTCATGATTCCATATCCTTTGGTGACATTGACTGTAATATCTTCAGCCGGCCTGTCTGTGGTGATGAGCCAAGTACTACCACTGGCTCCCTGTTTGCAAGCTCTCATTAATCCTTTCACTGCCGAATCCAGTCTATAAAAAAAAATGTCGTTATGAATAATTTGCTATTTATGAAATTTTATTATTTAATACTATTTAGTGAGAAATTGTTGTATATAATAAATCACCAGATAATTATTACTGTTTTGTATGCAAAAGCAAAAATAAAATGCTATCTATGTATCTTATTGTATCTGTACTGATATAGACAGAGAAAATAAATCACCACTTTGACACTGTCCTGGCCTCACTCTTTCGCTATCTTCACATTGTAATCCTTAATGCTTTCTTTCTTCTTTCTTATGTTCAAAACTTTTTTCTAATTTTGACGAAAATAAGAAACATTAAATATATATGCAATGTGACAATTCTACGCAAATACCTTCAATTAAAACTATTAAACCGAATCCTTTTTTCTAAAATCTGTGATCATAATAAAATTTAAACAAATTTAATCAGAATATACACAGTTATGTTTTAGGTGCGTTAATAACTGTATAAGTACTAAATTAGGCACAATGTATTTACTTTTGCATTGGTAAATTCCCTATACTCTGCTCTAAGATGAGATCAGTTTCTTTGTCGAAAGCTCCCATCTTGGTAGTATCGAATAGAGACGTATCTGTACATCCGAAACATAATGTGATCACTCTAACTCCTGTTCTGGAGTAATGAGGTTCCATCTGTAAAATAAATAATTAGGCATATAGTATTTTTTATTTATTCAATGTATTTATTGACGGGACAACAAACAATTTTCAATAATGTAATAGTTTGAAACAAATTTAATGTTGCATGAAAAGAATTAATATAATTGTATCTCAGTTAAGAAAAAAAATATTGTAAAAAATCGAATGAAAAAATAAAAGAAAGATAAATAAATATAAATAATACTTTTTTTTATTTAATGAAACAAAAAACATAACTGATACTTCTATTATGAGCAAAGCAGTGACCGTCTGAAGAATTGATAATAATATGGCTATGTGAACAAATAAACATTGTTTTTGACTTCAGGGCCATAATACTATTTATGTACCTAAGTAAATAAATAATGCAAATCAGTCTAAGCGTATTAAACTTGTGTAATTAACTGTGAAAACAACAGACGATAAAGGAATTAATGTTTCGACTTGATATTGTAGAATGAATATAAAATTAGTCGTAATGGTGATTAAAATATACAAGAAAGATAATAAAATTTAAAACTCGCCGGAACACTGTATGGTGGTTTAAGCGCATAAAAATATAATTAATAAATATTTACCCCAAGGCAGGTGCTAAACTGCAATACAGCACTTTTAGTAGCAGCGTAAACAGGCAGAACTGCTGTTTGAAATAATCCCACAATTGACGAAATATTTATAATAGTTCCTCCTTTCCCGCCGTGATCTTTTCGCATAAGATCGAAAGCTTTAAAAGAACTTGTAATCAATGCTGACTGAAAAAAAAGTGTATTTCTCATTTGCACTTTTAAAAAATTAATCCTGACAAGACAATTATTAAATTAATTAAATAGTTGAAAATTCCAATCAAGATGAAAGCAATGATGGTTTAGTTGTTAGCATATACGGACTTCGCGTCGATCGACGTGAGTTCGAATCCCTGCATTGTGCCTGAACTTTCCGTGGTAGGGCCCCCTGGCTAGCTACCACACTTAAGTTGAAACTCTGTCTCCAAACACCAATAGGGGAGTTCCGGCTGCTGCATTTCTTTCACTAGGTTTAGCGTGTTACCATCTTAGCCTTCATTGTCACTTAAGATCAGGTGAGATTGTGGCCACAACGATAAAAAGACGAAAAAAATATTTTATAACCAAAAATAACTACAAAATAATATATCATAAAATGAAACAGAGAAGCAAATAACTCGGACTTGTTTATGAACAATAAAAAAATTATTAAATATTGTGTATTGATAATCTTGAGAAAAATCAATTTTTCAACCTATTAATTTAAAAAGTGGAAACCCAATCCGCCATTTTCTCTAAATTCTTAAACTAGTTATAAGTTCTGACTATTCACACAGCATAAAAACTAAGACATATAGTGTTTACAAAAAGATTTCATATATTCTCTAAAGATCCATTCTCTTCCTTTGATACTTAGTAGAGAACATAAGACTAGCTTATCTAAAATTGAAGAATTATGCTAGGTGATCTAATTTTCATCTACCTACGTGTATCTCTAACTTTCTTAATTTTGAGTTGTAATTGTCTGTTGTCATTAAATTTACTTACTCTCTATTAAAGATACCAAAGTAACGAAATACAAGAGATCTATACTAAATAATATTTTTATTCCTTGAATAATCGGGGAATGGTCAATATAGAAAAATTTAATTATGAACATGCAAAACCGTGGCGATTGAGAACTTAGGGAATTGTATAAGATTTTAGTCGATAGCAAGAAGTTATAAGTTAACCTTTTTAGAATACCTAGCAACCTATTGAAAAATATATTTGTTATTTCTATAACTTTAACAGGGCTCAATTAAGAAAATATTACATATTTTTACGAGAGACTTAACCATAAATTGTCCTGTCAAAATGAATCATTCTACTACACAATTAAATTTTATTTATTATAGAACTTGAGTATTCCACATTAATTGAGACAAACTAATACAGTGAAATAGAATCATTGTGGAAACTGTAATTGGCTTGATAAGATAGAATGACGACAATTTAGTAATCTCATCAACACATAGGTATATATCGTATGTTTACAACAACAAAATGAGCGTTTGAAATCAGCCCAGTAATGATAACACTTACAACATTAACTGCAATCTCCTTTAAGTAAATATTTGGTCTATCGTTCATTATACCCGCATTATTAACAACAACGTCTATGTATCCATAGTCAGCGATAATAGCTGAATAAACTGCATCCAAGTCATTTGTTGTTACGTCGCATTTATGGAATTTTACTCTTTTTGAACCATATTTTTTACTCATCTCATCTTCCAGCGTTTTACCATTATTTACATCTAAGTCTAAAGCCGCTACATGCTGTAAAAAATATATATGTATTATATATAATATATGAAGTATTTTTATATTATATATATAAATATATATGAAGTAGATAGAAAAAATATATTGCCTTCCTAGAAAAAGATCTGTTTGCTATGTTAAAACAGTTTTAATTGTTGATTAGTTTAATAATACAATAAAATGGAAAGGATAAAAGTAAACAATGCTGATTGAGTATACGCTTTAAAATAATAATGTATATAATTACTTAGGTAAAATGTTATGATACTTCTGAACACTCTAAGTTAAACTAAGTATACAAGTTTTATAATATATATATAAGTATATAGAAAACTAACACCCTATATTTTGGCACGCACCGATTCCCGCCGCTCCATTGCTTTTTATAAATGACTGCACTTATAGAATTCATGGTATCGAATAATATAATATACAGTATACACGATGCATATACGAACTGCCTCATTAGCCTAGTGATCCCAAGCGCGACTGCTTTACTCGAGATCCTAGGTTCGATTCCCAGATCGAGCAAAGTGTTATTAGGTTTTTCTATGAAGTTCTCAGTAGCAGCTCTTTGTTTGGCTTTGTGCTCTGTTGATGGCAATAGGCACGTCCCCTATTACATGAGACCTAAAAAACATACCCAGCGAACTGTGGTTGTACATTAGTACAACTCTGCCTAACCCTTCGGGAAAATCAGACGTGTTGGTATGTATGTATGTAAGATACATATAACATATACTGGCTCCTAGCCTATTTAACCTGTACGTCAGTGACCTACCTCGACTCCCGGAGGTCGAGGTAGGGCTATACGCTGACGATACAGTCTTATATGCCTCAGATAGGAATAGATCCCACCTCAGACATAAAGTCCAACGCTCCGTGACCACTCTCGGGAAGTGGTTTAACGAGTGGCGTATAGCCGTTAATCCCTCGAAGAGCGCCGCGATGCTCTTCGATGCGGATTCGTCACAGATACCGTGGAAGCTTAAACCTGTTAAGCTCTACGATAATCCGATTCCGTATGTAAGAGAGACCAAATATCTAGGGGTAACCCTAGATAGTAGGCTCTCCTTTAGACCCCACATCCGTAAGGTTAGGAACAGGGCCGCGTGGGTCCTGGGCCGGTTGCATCCTCTGTTGTGTTCGGTGAGTAAAATGTCCACGCGACATAAGCTCACGCTCTACAAGACGTGTATTCGACCAATTTTGACATACAGTTGCGCCGTGTTCGCACATATGTCCGAGTCGAGTTTCAAACGGTTACAATCGATACAGAATAGGTTCCTCTATCGTCTCACCGGGGCCCCGTGGTATGTTCGAAGCGTAGATCTCCATAGAGATATGGAGCTTCCTTCGATACATGCCTACGTTAAACAGCTCTCCCGTTCGTATTTCGACAACGCGTCGAACCACGCGAATCCGTTAATAAAAACAGCCGCCACTTATGTTCCGGCACCCACGGACATCCGGTGCAAACGCCGGCCGCGCAATATTTTTATTGATTCCGACGATCACATCGAAAATTCGAATAAATATTACACATCCGTCTCTCCAAACAGAGCGTGCCAGCGCCCACGCCCGCGTAACCACCGTTCTCTCCGCAGAGGGCGGGCGGTCAATTTCGCTCCAGCACACCCGTCACGTCCACCCTCTCTAGCGGTAACCCAAGCCTAGGTCCGTTCCTCGGTGTGAAACCCTTGGGTCAGGCAACCGCCCGCGCGATACAAGTGACACTGTACGTGCATCACTTAGCTACCTACATACAACACTACACACGTATGAACATACACACGTGCACACCACACAGGTACATAGGTTCTGTGAGGGACCTTTTTTTTTTTCTTTTTTACGCTAGTTAGTTAGCGCTAGTTAGTGTAGAAACATTCCGATTACTGAATACACATACGCACGGTTCCTTCCTTCCTCCCAGGAGAAAGGGAACGTGCCTATGTGTATATTTAGTTAGCTCGAATCGTAGGTGTAGGGATTCGAATAGATCGCGACCTATTTGCGAACGCGACGACCGCCCGAGCCGAGGTCCGGCCACTTTGGCACCCTCGTGCGAGTCGTCCACAAAACTTTCGCGGCTGAGTGCCCTCTGCGCTCGCCCCCAAGTCCGGTGAAGCTGTAAAAGCCGCAGCGGCTTTAGGGCCCCTAAGGCTAACAGTGTAGTCAGAAAAATAACATATACGAGAAAAGTGTAATGTGCAAGTTTCTACTTCAAAACACACAACTGCCGGTCCTTTATATTATTTCTATTATTAGTCCAGTTTTTCTTTACTTTTACTGGCACTACTGGCATTCTATTTGGCTGGCAAATACACACTGGCACACGAGGCGTTCCAACTATATGTCTTCAGGAGTAGCACCCACCCGGCCTCAGTTAGGAAATGTGTCTTTCTGAAGTTCGAAATAGCTATAGACTGCAGTAACCGTTTAACACTATAAGCCTGTTTGCTTCTTCATAATATGAAAAAGTTGAATCAGAAATTTAAATGGGTAAGTTTGAAGATTACAATAAATAAAACATAAAACTCAAACATTAAAAAAGACAGTATTTTTAAGTCTTATTCGAAAGCTATGGAACTTATAATAGAAAATCACAAAATTACAAAAAAAATACATGTACAGTTGTAAGGGTGGCCCAAAGTATACGATGTATTTTACTTTTCTCATCTTCATTTACATTTACAGAACGCTCGAAAACCTACTAAGTGGGAATTAAAATGAGTCGTATAAAATCAAAGGCGGCAAAGTTATAGATCTGACCGATAATTTGGCAATTCAAATAAAATAACAAATTTTATCCATATAATCGTATTTATGAGGAATATTTGACTATTCGCTTTGGGTGAAACTGGCCGCAAAATATTCGCCATGGATACAATTGATTAGTATTATTTGATTTATTAAGTTATCGGTCAAACATACTTTGCCGCTTTTGACTTTATATGACTCAAATGAAATATCAACTTAAAAATAAAATTACATAATAATTATACAATGTCAACCATAAACCATAACATATTTAGAGAAAAATAATAAATTTTTAATCATTTTGAAATATTTTTAAAATCTTAAGCGACCTTGAAAATCTTACATTTTTATTAATTTAGACCTATAATAAAACCCCTTTAAATTAACATTAAACATTTTAACTTACCTTAGCACCGTCTTCCAAAAACGCCTGTACTATACCCGCACCGATACCCGCCGCTCCACCCGTTACCAGAATTACTTTATCTTTAACGTTATACATGACTGCACTAACAGAATTCACGGCGTTAAATAATACAATTTAGAAGTTCCTTATTAGTTCACTTGAAAGATAATATTTAAATTGTAACTGTTTTGTAATATATAGTAAATTTATGCATACACGTTTAATTACTCTGATAACATACAAGAGAACAATTAATAAACTTAACATACTTAAAGAAAGTGTATAAATTAAAAGTAGATTATAAAAAAAAAACATTTTAATTAACATCATACTAAATCTATATTTTTTTTTGTTTCTCTATAATCTTACTATTAATAAGAACACTGAATAAAACCACAAAACAAAACAAAAACAAACAAAAAACAAAAATTAATATGTTTTTTTTTGCATTTACCTACGTTATAACAATTATAACTTGTGTAACCATGTACGCAATGCTACAAAGTGCAGTTTGATTTCACATATTTGTTGTTTTTTATATATTCTTCATACATTTGTACAATGAGGTTACTCGATGACGTGTCTCAATGCCAGAAAGGCAATGTAATTTATGTTAAATACCTTTGTACTGTCATCGGTGTACTATTTATGTTATTAACATTACTAAATTGATGAAATTTATAACAAAGCACCTGCATTGCCTATCATAATTATTTTTCTCACTCCCACTAGTACAAATTATTTTAATTTTGCATTATCTCATACACTATGTATCAAAATAACACGTTATAAAGGGCAAAGTATAATTCATTTTGAGATGCAGGGCAATGGTCATAAACCACTTTTTAATAATCAACAAATTTTTGTCACAAAATACCTTATTGTTGCTTATGTATAAGAGATATGCATATGCTAAATTAAATTATAAATAATAATGGTATATACTTCGATTAATTATACAAAATTTTCAACGGCACAAGGCTTAGAGCAATATACAATTCCGCGACATGTAACATTAATATACACATAGGTTCATATAACTTCTTTTTGTGATTTATTATTAAGTTTCTAAATCGGATACTGGAATTTCATAATATCGATAAGCAGAAAAGGCTTATTATGTTTATTGACTTTATTGCTCTTCATTTTTGCCCTTAATTTTTGTTCATATTATGAACGTGCGTCAGAGCGCTTTAAGAGAGATATATATATATATATATTGCTTTAATGCACAAAATTAGTCACTTTATATCTATACAATTAATAAAATTGAAGTGTCTGTTTGTAATGTCAACATAACAGCTTTTTACTAAATGCATATGAAAGTATATACGATACCTATAACAAAACACCCATTATAAAAAATTTTGTCTGTCTGTCTGTTTGTTCCGGGTAATCTCCGAAACGGTTGGACCGATTTTGACGGGACTTTCAGTGGTAGATAGCTGAATTTATAGGGAGTAACTTAGGCTACTTTTATTTTAGATAAAGTATTGGGGTTCCGCACAAATAAAAAAAAACTGGTCATGGTGTATCAATTCGGGTGCTTAAATGGCTTACGTTGAGTAAACCATAAGAGATATAGTACAAATTAATGTACAAAACAATTGTAGACAATAAAAAGACCTACAAAAATGTCTGGGAGAGTATACGTCTATCTTCTAAGGAACACCCTTAATAAGCATTTTTGTCTCTAACATAGGCGGGAGCGGGGGAGCAAGAATCGCGCGGGCATTTTGTAGTTCACGTGAGCGAAGCCACGGGCACATTTAGTAATTAATAAAATATTCACTACATAAAATTTAATTTATTTTATTCTATTGCTTAATACTTAATTAACACATTGAAGTATTTCGTTATGATAATACAATTTTTTTTATAACAAAAAAAAACCGTCTCCATAATATTCTACTCTGAAAAAATGCACTAAAAATTATAATAATATTACTTTATTTATTTTACGAGGTGTCGCTTTAAGGCCTTGTTTTCTTTATTTTTCGTAAATAGGTGTATTTCTAATTAAGATGTCGCTTTAGACAGTTGCATTCATTTGTATGGGCAATGTTGGTTTTTTTTTAAATAAGCGTCAATTTACTAAAGACTCGGACATAATACCATAGGCGGTCTTAACTTTTTCAGTTACATCTAAAGCTGGTTTATTATTTGCAACTAGCCACGTGCTTCCGGATTCTCCATGTTTGAAAGCTTCCAGTAAACCTGAAGCCGCAGATTGTTTTCTGAAAAAAAAGGTTATATTAAAAAATATTATAGATACTTAAAATGTTTAAAATGTGAATTCTAATTTGGGGTCAGATATAATTTCGTAATCTGAGTATAAATTTATCTAGTACAGAGAAGTCGTTAAAATTTATCATGTCACGCTTCATTTAGAACTAGATAAGTTAATAGTAAAGATTCCAAGTAGAATAAATTGTGTAAGTGTTCAAATTAAGGATATTCATATTTATGCTTTTGGTAAGAAAGAAATGAAAATAATTATTTGAAAAAAATTGTACACGGGAGATACACGCCATTCCTCAATTGATACGGTATATGAATTGTCAACAATATGGGTAAAAATAAAGTTACGGGATGTAACTGCGTAACTATAAATGCGTGCGGAGCCGCGGGAACACCACTAGTATTATATAAAGCTTTTGATAAATTTTCTAAGTAAGCTTGTAAAGGCAAATCATATGCATAAAAGTGGTAACCAAAATATAAATGTTTACATAACATACCATCACGCCTGTATTCCCCGAAGGGTTAAGCAGAGGTGTACATTTGTACACCCACATTTCGCCGAGCATGTTTTTAGGTCCCATGTAATAGGGGACGAGCCTATTGCCATTAATCGGACACGAAACTAAACTCCGAGCTGCTACTGAGAATTTCATAGGAAAACCCCAATAACACTTTGCTCGACCTGGCATTCGAACCCAGGACCTCGCTCATAGCAGTCGAGCCTTCCGACCACTAGGCTAACGAGGCAGAGTTTATTAAAAATCAGTACAGTACAAAAAGAATACACGAAAGGAAGTAATGCATCAGGATGAAAAATGTCCATAAAACAAAAATTTGTCGGTAATTACATTTAATTATAATTATGAATTTATGTGATAACTAATGATGTTCACTTACTCTTGTATTGGAAATAAATCAATTATCTCCTTCATTTGATTGTTGATCTGTTCATCAAAACTGCGTGCTTTGGTTAGAATATCTGTATTAGTAGTGCCAAAACACACAGTTAACACTCGAACACCTGTTCTTAAATAATATTCTTGTCTCTATAAACATAAATTATTATGTATATTTTGATTTAAAAAAAATATATAGCATCAATTGCACTTGCACCAAATTTCAAAGGTATTTAAGAGGAAATTTTCCCAAGAATAGTAGTTAATAAAATATAATTATAATAGTTTTATTGAAAACTTACACCAATACAATTACTGAACTGCATAACAGCACTCTTCGTTCCCAAGTATACGAAGAGTGCTGGACACAATTGACACAAACTAGCAACTGAAGAAACATTAATGATTGTTCCTCCCTTTCCACCATTATCCAAACGCATAATCTCCAAAGCTTTTAATGTTCCTTGGACTACAGCTATCTGTAATAGCAATACTATATATAGGTACACGTTTAAGCTAAATTCAAAATCAGTTAATCTTATTAAAAAAATTCTCCGATCTAATAAGAATTGTGTGTATCTTTGACATTTTAATGTACGTCAGCAAAAACCCAAATTATAAGATTTTGTAAATTACCGTCATGGTTTTTAATAAATAGAAATTCGTCGTCTGTTTAATACCAATAACACTTTTTTAGTTAATTATGTTAAGTTCTTTAATAAGACCCCCTAAGCACATTACCGATTTGTGGAACAATCGGTTCGAGAACTATGTCAAGAGGTTATGATGTCAAAGGTTTATTTTATTTAGGTTATCATCACGTGAATGATAGTAATGTCCAGAATAACATCCTTTCTGTACCAAAATATAAATATTCATTGTAAATAATAATTACACAGTGAAAACCATAATTCAATAATATACTTAGATCGATGCCGGTTTTTAACGATGACTGGGATGTTTTCCGACTCGGTAGTAGTGTTGTAACATTCATAAGTGCTTTCTTAGGGCCTGAACAGAACAAAGTATATTTAAATGGATTTTAGCGTTATTTACAACAATATCAATGAATCCATGATGAGCCACGACAGTATTGAATGCCCCAAGCAACTGGTCTTCTTTCGTTACGTCACATTTTATAAATTTGATTTTTTGTTCTCCATATTCAAGGGTTAGTTTTTTTTCGAGGCAATAACCAGATTCATCGTTTATATCAAGGACTGTTACTTCCTGAAAAATATTTTTACAATATCAGTGAATAAATTATTGCAATAGGTAGGGGACAAAAGGGTAATGAGGGTCAGCGGGTGATGAGTGATAATAGTCAGTACAATAATAAGAAAACTAAAAGACGTTCAGAAGAGAATATCGAGTGAAATGATCGGCCATACAACACCCCCCGTGTGACAACCGGTTTAATTAGGATGTGTCGTTTGGATGACAATGAGGTATTGTTGTTTGCCGCGATTTCATTGTAATTTTTCTTGTATATAACATAAAGAATTTAACTTTTTATTTATTTATGCATATTACTAAAAAAAACCTTATCGTGAGACATTTTTAGTGAAATATTTAACAATTTATTAATTTTGATTATTTTTAGTATATTGTCAATTTTGGGGTAATGGGAGTCAGTTGGCTTCCACCGAATAGAAAAAATAAAGTAGCATAGAATAAATCTGTAGGCCAAGGTCAAAAGACGTGTTCTTCAATATAATCAATTCACCTCAAAGGCCGATACAAGTTTCTGTAATATATGTGATGACGATGAAAATGACGATGCAAAAGATGCTGAAAATGGGTCTTTGATATGCGATGAGTTTGGTCGCAAAAATAAGTCATGGTATCACGTTGGTGCACTTCATGTGGACAGCGAGCACACGCCGAACGCTTCCAATGGATTCAGCAGAAGGTTATGAGTGCGAAAAAGTGATTTAGATGTATTGACTGTCATTGTCTGATATTATGACTACCATTACCCGCATATCGAGGTAATGGTGGTCAAAGTTGTTTTTAAGTTGTAATTATAACCAACGTAAGATTTCAAAATTTTAAAAACTGCTTAATAAATATTGATTGATAAATATTGTTAAAGTAATAAAAATGCGTTTTGTAATAAACCTCAAATAAATAACTTTAGGATATTTATTTATTCTTACTTAAGTGACTCCTTCCAATACCCTCTTTTCCCACCACTATTTCGAAGTCAATAACAATCCTCGAAGTTTTGATAACTATTCCGATTTATGCATATAATGCTCGTTACATGTATGTATGTATATACATGTACAAAATATTTAACATTGTTTGACTGAGTAGGCATCAAACAGTTAAATATTCTATGATGCATTTTAAATTGTTTAAAAAAACATCTATAGAATATAGTAACATATTTTTCTCTTTTTGGTGAGTGTTTATGTAGGCGGGTTTTTAGTTTTGTTTTCAATAATTTGCTTATCGATATATAAAGTTATAATGTTAATATTTTCACAGATACAATAAGAGACAATACATTAAGATAATAGATTAACACGATTAGTAACGAGATTATATTGCACCTAATAATTCTGATAGCCTTCCTTCATAATATAAACTTTTATAATAAAACACAGTGGAATTTAGTATAACAATAAGTACACAATATTAACACGCAAAATGAAATCAACATTTTACAAATTATAATCTACATAGTGCAGCTATTAAAACTCGCGTCCACTACAAAAAAAGCTTATACCGGAATAACAAGACAATTTTAACAAACAAGTAAACCAACTTCAATGATTTTGAAATATTCTCAGGTTTATCTTCGAAAAAATATACTTTCGATTAAGAACCTCATTCTTTTTTCATGTAGATTAAATGATTATAAACTATCTGAGTGACAAATTTCATTCAAATCCGTTCAGATGTTTTTGCGTGGTTGAGAAATAAACATCCAAACATACAAACTTTCATATTTATAGTTTCACGTACGATGATTAGACACACACAGCTTTTATAAACTATAGATACGAAGTTACATGGCCTTGATTATAAAGAACATGTTTATTCTAATACAATAAAGTGATCAATTCTTGTAATATACTCCATACTTACATTAAGTAACTGATTTCTCGAAAACGGCTCCAACGAAGTGGATGAACTTTCGTATTTAGATAATGTTTTAAGTTAAAATCCAAGTTTACCCAAATACGTGTTTTCGTTTCTTTCTCTTTGTAAGACATCGGACGCAGCTCGTTCGCCCAATTTAAAATAACAAAAGAACACAATACAGTTTTAAAAACTTACCTTAGCTCCTTCATCCAAGAAGTTTTTAACAACTTCGGCTCCGATACCGTTTGCCGCACCAGTAATTAAAATAATTTTATTTGCAATTTCATACATGATCACACTATCACGTTCATCAGACTATTGCGTCAGCTTAAGCTAAGTGTACTAGGAATCGAGTCTTACAAATCTTACTAATGAAAACCAGTTTTGACTGGTAATGATAAACAAATATTACATAAAACTTAAATTGATTTATAAAAAAAAAAACCGACCTTATAAACTTTTAATCAACATAAGAAATCTTTAGTTTTGTTTTCTTTTAACAATATAGATTACAAACACAAAGAATAACACAAGAAATATTTTAACCGTTGTTCAAATTTTGTAAAATAATTATATATATATATATAATATATTATATTTTATTTTCTTATTTATTTTTATGTAATAGCCTCCTTTCCCTTGCACAACAAAACCACTCGTGTCGGGCTTCGGAGTCACAGTTTTACAGTAAGCTCCATCTCGGCACGAACTAAATAGTTCTTTATGGTTTATCTTTGTCGTACCGTGAAGCTGCGGAACCTTCTCCCGACCAGTGTGTTGCCTTCTTCTTACGACATCGGGTCCTTTAAACGTAACATGAAGAGATATTTATGGCAGGCCAGCTTGACAGTGGAGACCGCCGATGGATTTCGATCTCTCGGTGTTCGCCGTTGTGTTTGGACTTTGGACTGTGCTTTGCTTACCATTATCCGAGTAATTATAATATAGGCCGTTATTGCTCATAATGTATAAAACATCCAAAAATTAAGCATAAGAAAAAAGGAATAAAGAAAACATTAATTGTTAAGAACCAAATACGCTATTACATATTATATTATTACATTAGTAGACAAAATAAAAAACATAACGTCAATCGGGGAAACTGTGCACATGAATTTATTAATATTAACATAACCAAAAAACAAAAATACATAAAAAAGGAAGTAATATACATGGTCCATCTACGTGTCCTGCCATTAAAAAAGGGCATACATGCTGATTTTGAGCTGGAACCCCAAAGCAAGTCACGGTGCGCCAACAATAACTTTTCACTACTACTACCCAAGGCATTTTTTTTTTAATAAAGGGAATAAATATAATGGGTATAAAATAAATAAATAAAAGGGGCACACATAAACATATGGAAAATAATATATATGTGCCTTAATTAATTTAATACTATATAAAACAATATATCTAAAATTATAGTGAGCGTATAGAACGGATATCAAACACGTACCGTGCTTTCTTTTGCGACACCAGCGCCGTACACATAATTAATCCTTCGAGCTGTTTCTGAAGCACTGGTGCCACGGTAGAAATCGTACTCGTAAATATATCGAAATTTCATGATTTGCATTGTGCGGTAATAAGCGACGCCAAAGAAAAAAATAATGAGGAAAAAACCAATTTACCAGCTAAATGAATTTATAAATTTGAATTTGGAATTCTTAACCGAAGAGGAGATATTTCAGATCAAAGTAGTCAGTACGACAAAACGCCAATTTCATATGTAAGGACCTAATATTAGTAATTACTAAAGGTACTTCGATTATGAATGATCACTCATCATCGAATAATATAAGTAATTACTAATGGCTATAATCGAAATATCTCGAGATATCTTCATAATCGAATGATTACATTGGTATATTTCATAATCGCCCACCGCTAATTTACGTATCATTATTAACCATTACGCCCGTACACGCGGATAGAGCAGTTCGGGAACATTTCCTCTTCCGACTTTCTTATCAAAATCAATATTTAGGGTTTAAAATGGGCGTGCGTCTGCCCGTTACAAATGTGCTACGTCAACCAATACAGAGCGGGACCGCGCACCGAGGGCGCGAACGCGACGGAAACGATTCCCTCGTACTCTGTATGACCAACGGCGGATAACACGCTACGGTAACCAGCTGTCTGGAAACCAGTGCGTGCGAGCCCCTCTCACTACGTGCGACCAACCCTGCTCACACCCGAAACTACTAGGCATGAAGAGGGCGAAACATTAAGGTACACACGCAGTGAGGTGCCTGTTGGTAGGCGCGGCGTTGACGTAGCACGGAAGCGGAGAGGACTGGGTCGCTGGCGGGTTGAACTTGTGAAGATGCAATGACACACAGATACCACAATAAATTTCGCTGTATTCTTCAAGACACAATAAACTCTTCTCAATATACAATACATTTTCTTAGTACTATCTTCTGGGTACTGTTTCTTGGGGCTTGAGTCTTCAGCTTGTGGCACCTGTGTCTGCCGGTAGGCCGAATTGAATTGAATATTGAACTGACTACACTGTTAGCCTTAGAGACCCTATCCTAAAACAGAGCCGCTGCGGCTTTTACAGCTTCACCGGACTTGGGGGCGAGCGCTTAGGGCACTCAGCCGCGAAAGTTTGTGACGACCCGCACGAGGGTGCCAGAGTGGTCGAACCTCGGCTCGAGCGGTCGTTGCGAATGCGAAAAGGTCGCGATCTAACTAATTCCCTGTTCCTACGAGAATTCGAACTAACTAACATATACTCATATGCACGTTCCCCTCCTCCTGGGAGAAAGGAGTGGACCATGCGTATGTGTATTTAATAATCGGAATGGTTTTTCTACACTAACTAGCGCAAAAAAAGAGAAAAAAAAGGTCCCTTACAGAACCTATGTACTTGTGTGGTGTGCACGTGTGTGTGTTCATACGTGTGTAATGTTGTGTGTGGGTAACTAAGTGTTGCACGTATAGTGTCACTTTGTATCGCGCGGGCGGCTGCCTGACCCATGGGTTTCACACCGAGGAACGGACCTAGGCTTGGGTTGCCGCAAGAGAGGGTGGACGTGACGGGTGTGCGGGAGCGAAGTTAACCGCCCGTCCTCTGCGGAGAGAACAGTGGTTACGCGGGCGTGGGAGGTGGCACTCTCTGTTTGGAGAGACGGTGTCGTAGAACGCGTTAGCTGTTTCGGTTTGGTCGGGCGGGTCAGTGAATATATTACGCGGCCGGCGTTTTCTCCGGCAGGCGTTGGGGTCGGGAACATATGAAGTTGCCACTTTTATTAGGGGATTCGCGTGGTTCGATGCGGTGTCGAAATAATAGCGAGAAAGGTGTTTGACATAGGCATGTATCGAAGGAAGGTCCATATCTCTATGGAGATCCTCCTTACGAACATACCTAGGGGCGCCGGTAAGGCGGTGAAGAAACCTATTCTGGATGGCTTGTAAGCGTTTCCAATTATATCTTGACATATGTGCGAACACAACGCAGCTATATGTCATAATCGGCCGGATACACATCTTGTAGAGCGTAAGCTTGTGTCTCGTGTACATTTTGCTTGCAACACATAACAGAGGATGCAATCGGGCGAGGGTGCCGCCGCGTGGGTTTTTTTTTTTTTTTTTTTTTTTTTTAGAACTGACTACACTGTTAGCCTTAGGGGCCCTATCGTCAAACAGAGCCGCTGCGGCTTTTACAGCTTCACCGGACTTGGGGGCGAGCGCTTAGGGCACTCAGCCGCGAAAGTTTGTGACGACCCGCACGAGGGTGCCAGAGTGGCCGAACCTCGGCTCGGGCGGTCGTCGCGAATGCGAAAAAGTCGCGATCTAACTAATTCCCTAATCTTATGAGAATTCGAGCTAACTAATATATACTCATATGCACGTTCCCCTCCTCCTGGGAGGAAGGAAGGAACCGTGCGTATGTGTATTCAGTAATCGGAATGGTTTTTCTACACTAACTAGCGCATTAGTCTAACTAGCGCAAAAAAAGAAAAAAAAAAGGTCCCTTACAGAACCTATGTACCTGTGTGGTGTGCACGTGTGTGTGTTCATACGTGTGTAATGTTGTGTGTGGGTAACTAAGTGTTGCACGTATAGTGTCACTTTGTATCGCGCGGGCGGCTGCCTGACCCAAGGGCTTCACACCGAGGAACGGACCTAGGCTTGGGTTGCCGCTAGAGAGGGTGGACGTGACGGGTGTGCGGGAGCGAAGTTGACCGCCCGTCCTCTGCGGAGAGAACGGTGGTTACGCGGGCGTGGGCGGTGGCACGCTCTGTTTGGAGAGACGGTGTCGGCGTAGAACGCGTTAGCTTTTTCGGTTTGGTCGGGCGGGTCAGTGAATATATTACGCAGCCGGCGTTTTCTCCGGCAGGCGTTGGGGTCGGGAACATAAGAAGCTGCCGCTTTTATTAAGGGGTTCGCGTGGTTCGACGCGGTGTCGAAATACGAGCGAGAAAGGTGTTTGGCATATGCATGTATCGAGGGAAGGTCCATATCTCTATGGAGATCCTCCATACGAACAAACCAGGGGGCACCGGTAAGGCGGTGAAGAAATTTGTTCTGGATAGCTTGTAAGCGTTCCCAGTTATAACTTGGCATATGTGCGAACGCAACGCAGCTATATGTCATGATCGGACGGATACACATCTTGTAGAGCGTAAGCTTGTGTCTCGTGGACATTTTGCTTGCAGCACATAACAGAGGATGCAGTCGGGCGAGGGTCCAGGAGGCCCTTTTCCTAACCAGATTGATGTGGCGTATAAAGGAGAGTCTACTGTCTAGGGTTACACCTAGATATTTGGTCGCCTTTTCCCAGGGGATCGGATTACCGAAGAGTTCAAGGGGATTGTCCTTGAGTTTTTGCGGTATCTGTGTGGCGGTTTTGTCGAAGAGCACCGCTGCGCTCTTCGTGGGGTTTATGGCTATTCGCCAGTCGTTAAACCACTTCCCGAGAGTGGCCACGGCTCTTTGGATTCTACATTTGAGGTTTCTCGTTTGCCTTTGAGAGGAGTATATGACTGTATCGTCAGCGTATAAGCCTACTTCAACTTTCTCTTCAAGTTTTGGTAGGTCACTGACGTACAGATTGAAGAGGCTAGGTGCCAGAATGGAACCTTGGGGGACGCCTGAGCGTATGGGATGGGGTGTGGATAGTTCACCTTCCACTCTGTAGCGAAAGGTGCGGTCTTTGAGGTAATCGCGGATGATTTTAACTAATCTATCGGGGACTTCGCGGGAGTACAGCTTGTAGACTAATCCTTCGTGCCAGACCTTATCGAAGGCCTTGGCTACGTCGAAGAAGACTGCCAGTGTGCGACGGGGTATAGATAACTCGGAAAAGTTAAACAAAATGTGCTCCGTGAGGCGGTGCACTTGATGAGTGCAAGAATGTCTAGCACGAAAACCGAATTGCTCAGGCGGGTAGAGGTTTTTCTCCTCTATTACGGATTTGAGACGGTTCAGAAGGATCCGCTCATAGATTTTTCCAAGGGTATTTAGAAGACTGATAGGGCGGTAGCTGTCGGGAAGCGACGTGCTCTTGCCGGGCTTGTGAATACCTATGACAATGGCCGTTTTCCAGACGGCTGGAAAATGGCAGTTGGCTATGGCTACATTGAATATGCAGACCAATAGAGCTATGAGGGGATCGGGAAGAAGTTTGAGTACTTCGTTCCTGATACCGTCGTGACCTGGTGACTTTCTAAGCTTAAGGCTTTTGAGAATGGCAGAGATCTCCTCAGAAGTGACTGGGGACAGGGATTCTGATACCGGGAGCTTATTCAGCTCCTCCACGCGGGCTTCGATGTCTCTGACTCGGTCGGTGTTCTTGACGCTGTTCGGGGAGCACTGGCTCTCCAGACAGGCGGCAAGGCACTCCGCCTTGTCGATGATATCGAAAGCGGGTGTAGTGCCGGGACCCCTTTCGAGGGGGGGCATGCGAGGTTGGGCGTCTATTTTAAGGGCGTGGGCTACTTTCCAATAAGTCAGATGCGACGGCCTTAGCCCTTCGACTAGGGTGTCCCATCTGTGACTTTTGAGCTCGGTTATACGGGCTTTAACCGCTCTCTGAAGTGCGCGTAATCGTGCGCGGTTTGCATCGGTCGGATAAGAGTCATGCGCACGAGTCGCAGCGTTCTTCTCCGTCATCAACGCTCGCACGTCGGCAGGGAGTACAAAGCGGCGATCGTTCGCCGCTTCGACCTCTCTCGAGGCCTCTCCGATGCCGACTTGGAGGTGGTCAACTAGGGAGTCGATTGCGATATCTACGTGCGCAACTGACTCTAACACGTCCGGGACCCTAACGAGACTGGGCGAGGACTGCCTATCCGCGAGGTAGTGTTTTAATTTTGCATAGTCAACCATTGTGACTGTAGGAGGGCTGGAGTCATCTAGTTGTCCTAGCTGTAGGATGACCGGGCGATGCCGGTAGGCCCCGGTGGCTCGCCTTTTATCTTGCTGCCGGAGAGCGAGACGGAGCGATGGCGTCTCTCTCTGTACTGCTCTCGCATTACCAAACATGGTCATGGCCCGTTAACCGCGGTGACGCGTCGCGGCTTCAATATTGCTGTCCCAATCTACATTATTATTATTATTTGTATGCAATGTCTAATAAATTGCTAATATTTCTAAACACACTTATTTAATTACTATTTAAACTGTTTTATGTCATTGCGGACATAAATACCTATATAAAAACACTAATTGCAACATTATAGGTTGATAAACATCGTAAATATAGCGCGTTAAACATTACAACTTTAAATGGCTTGAAACACATTATGTATACACTATTCAACGTTATAAACATTATAAAAACATACATAGTAGGCTAATTAACCTATACAATATTAAACATTACATATAACTTCTATATAACACGGATTATTGACGATACATGAGTTCAGTACTTTAAGTGACTATTTCTATGACATTGTAAACATTTTTATAACTTATTTACTATTCTTATATACCTACAAGTCGTAATATTACATTCAAAACATTAGATTGATAATTGTTCATACAAACTATTAATCCCTACAACTTATATTTACAATTACTATTTTTTATCATCACGCTCAGACCTATGCGTCGCTAACAGGGTTAGCTGAGAGTTATGGCCTAATGTTAGATAGCCTATATAATTCTACGTGAATCTGGTTATCATACACACAAAAAAAACGAATCCGACTGGTAGTTTCCGTAGATTAGCCTGTCTAAACAAATAAACCAAAGAATATTTTCCGCTCTTTTATATTAGTATATTATAGGTAGGGTTTATGGTATTGGGTTTATTTACGTAGCTACAGCTTACTACCACTGCATCACTAGGGTTGTCTGTTCTTTACTTAATTATATCCTGTGACATAAAACTGAAAAAATGTAGCTTTGTTATTATGGAATTATAAATCAAATAATTCATTGGAATTAAACAAGTTATGATGTGCATATTTATTACTATAAAATTTCTTTTATATTTGTTATTTCCTTTAAAAAAAATTAATGAATGCACAAAACAAAATTCCATAATCGTTGTTAATGTCGTTTACAGTGTATTTGTCACAACGTCGTGTCGTGACTTCAAAATGTTGTAAAAAATGGTCACGATCAACTCACCAAGTCTCGATTGAGATGGTTTGTCTATAAAAAGTAATGAAACATAAAACTATCATCATACTATTAAATATTTTTTACTTAATATTAATAAGATAAATCATAAGCTACTAAATAAACATCGTATTCTTTAGTTTTCGTAACATAATACAAAGTGTAAAAATACTATAATAAATTATTTCATTTCTCATGAAAATAGTAACGTTAAAGATAAAATAATAAGTATTTTGGCTTATTACAAAAAGAAAATATAATTTTTTGCAGGTTTTACATTTGACCATAATCTTACCTGAGTGACGATGTGATCCAAGATGGTCACACGCTTAACCTAGTGGAGAGATGGCTCTCAAGTGTAGTTGCCGGAACTCACCTATATGTGCTTGGGGACAGAATTTCAACTTGAGGGTGGTGGCCAGCCAGGCAGGCATTTGAAAATCCTTTACCACCATGTTATGGTTTCATCAAGATGTTTTCTTTCGCCGAAAGCTGAGACTCATTTTTTTTACAATTATAGCGGCAAAATATCATAGGGCCAGATGGTAAGCGTTATATAAAAGCCTATTCACGCATGTAACACCAGAGAAACTAGTATCGTGCTGCCGACCTTGAACCACTCTTCCCCAAGGAGTTCTGGAAACCTTAATTTGAAGGACTAAAGCTAAAAAGCATTCTCCACTAATCTTCCAGAGAAGCAAGAGAAAGGTATGGTTTGAGAAAGGTGTATAATATTAAAAAGCTAGCTAATATTCAACTGCTTCAAGTAGAACCCACGCAGCAAATGCTTGTAGCAATCCCGAGAGTAGGTTTGTTGAATGTAGTTTGACTCACCGCAGTAACACAACACGAGAGTATTTAGCTGAGGTCTTCTGTAGGATGTAAGGTCGATCGACGCCATGGCCATAGCACTTTAATATCGAATAACACTCAAGTTTCTATAATATTTATATTCTAATCTCTGTAAATTAACATTCAACATTTTAACTTTCCTTACACCGTCTTCCAAAAACGCCTGTACTATACCCGCACCAATACCCGCCGCTCCACCCGATACCAGAATTACTTTATCTTTAACGCTATACATGACTTAACCTACAGAATTCATGATTTCAAATTTAAAGGTTCCTCAACTAGATCAATTGTCTATAATAAAGAAAATACAAAAAAAATATTCTATATGAAAATGTAGGTATGTATGAACCTGTAATTTTTCGATTAACACGAGAAGAGTTAAATCAAAATTCTCATTAGGTAAAATTGAAAATTTCGAAAATAATTATAAATCTACTAAAATCTAAATCGTATACGAAGTAAAAAAATTGTTTTCATTTTTGGACTAATAACGAAAACGCAAAAAAAAAAAAACAAAAGAAGAATTACAAATTAATTATTAAAAATGGATGCAAGTTTTTTGCATTATCGTGTATCTTGTATAAGGATATATAGTAAAATACTACGGATTGTAGTTGATTTTTACATTATTGTTTTACCTAATAAGTAATAACATTTGTACTATTAGAGGTTATTCAATGTCGTTTTTTAGACCGCAGAAGTCACCTTACGCAGTTGTTAGGTGTTAAGCTTGTATAATGCATTTTTTATACATTACTAAAGTGATAATATAAAATGAAATTGCTATTCCAAGGAAGTTTCGAGAATAAGTAATTGATATCATTCTATTTTTGTTTTTTATTTGACTTCCAGACGTCGCGTCATACTTTAATATTATAATTATAACCTATGTTACTCCCACAATTATAACAAATCTTAAAACAACTCGTATGCTAAAATCCATCTAGCCGTTAAGGCTACAGAGCTTGCTAAGGAAATACACATGCATATATACGCTCGAAAAACATAACTCTCCTTTATCGCAGTTGGGTAAATAAAAGTTTTTATTTATAAATTATTGAACGAAAAAAATAAATAATAATTTTTAATTAATAAAGTTACAGGAGAAGTGTGTCTTTGGTTACTATTATGAGGCGTAGGCAGTACTTACTAAATTAAATTTATATAAACTTAAAACTTTTAATTTTTTTAATAGCCTTAGGCGTAAACCGTCATTCCACTTGAACTGAACCACTTTTAGTTCAATAATTAATAAATAAAAGCTTTTAAAAAAAGAATTAGGATTAAGAAAGATTCAGTGTTTGTACCTGCCACCACTTCACCTTCCTCCCAGGAGACAGGAACATGTATATATGTATAGTTAGTTAGCTCAAATTGTACGGACAGGGAATTAGCCAGTTTGCGACTTAATTCTAGCAGTCCAAGCCGAAGTTCGGCCAATTTGGCACCCTTGAGAGCTTGATAAGCACTCACCTCCAAGACTGGTGAAGCTGTTAAAGCCGTCGGGGGCTCGAGTATTTGTGCCCTTATGGGTATAGTCCGTACTTATACCTAAATATTTTTAAACTCTATAAACTTTCGGCTACATCATAAAAATCTCTAATTTTTAAAGTGTGTTTTGGTCCTTCGTAAGGTTTTAAGTACCATCCAACCCAACAAAGTTCGATATAAACGACGTTCGGGATGGTCGTAGTCACATAAAAAAACTGAGGTCTAACGGTGCCAAGTTCTAAGCAGATCCTTTAATTATAGCTGAAAGGAATGTACGTTCTTCAGTTTATTTACAAAACAATTTGTTACTTTCTTTGATATAGGAATTTATTTGTCATTTATTCTAGCACTTACTTAGTTCACTATTTTGTCAAAATAAACTTTAATGCCAAATGGATCACTACATTCGATAGGGTTGTTTGTGTACACAACTATTAGATGGTCTAAAAAAATAACACATTTTAAAATAAATCGATTTTATTATCATATACTTTTAAAATGTTTAATAAAAAATGTTTCCATATTACACAAATTTACTGGAATATGGGCTTAGTTAGAATTTTATAGGCTTCAGTATGGTATTTGGTGATTTCCTCTGCAGGCTTATCAGCGTTAGAGAGCCATATTGATCCGCTTTTACCTAGCTTGTAGGCGTCGACAACTGCACGAGCTGCAGACTCTGCCCTATAAAAATAATAAGAATCAGAAATGTATTATAAGGCATTTAGGTATTAAGTACTACTTACTAGAGCAGCTATTACGAACAAAAATTGTGCACCACTCAAGTGCAACGCCGCGGGGCGCTGGGTACGCGAACATTAGTACATTGAATTTAATGATGAAGTGTCACTACTTGACTTTTACTTGCATTATTTGAGTTGTTTAAGTGCACTTGAAGACATATTTATTAAGTAAAATTTTGCACGCAAACGTGTAATCGCAACAAGTGCCCGGCACAGACTAGAACTTATGGTCCAAAAAATCTGGTTGAGGCGTCATTGTCTCAAGTAAGTAGTACATAATACCTCTATGTTATAAGGTAAATAAAGTTTCCGGCCGTTTAGAGGCGATAAAAATATTTTTAATAGGAACATTCAATTTTATAAAGCTAGTATAGAGTGTCTAGTGTGGAGTATATATTCGTAAGTAATGTAGTCAATTTTCTGCATAAAGGAATTAAGTAATGTCGGCCTAATGTTGTTAAAATTCGAAAATATAGTTATTAAATATTATCGAAGTAGACATTTCGAACATAATTACTTAACAGACAAAGTGAATTCAAAACACAACTGTTATTTAAGTTGCATTATATACCACTTAAATTATTATTTCATCATAATATGATTAATAGCGCCCCATAAATGCACTTATTATAAGCCCCGTGATTTAGCCGAATAGCTAACCAGTAAATAATGGAAGCTAGCAATCAATTTCATAATAGAGACCAATTACTTTTGCATGGGGTAGATTACAAAAAATTCATGAAATTTTTTCTCCATCACTTCATCAAAGCTGCCCATGTTTTGTAAAGCTATGAGTCCGGTATCAGTAGCTCCGAAACACATTGTTAACACGCGAACACCGGTCCTTAAATAAAATTGGTCATCCTGTAATTAAAAAAAAAAAAAAAAAACAAATCAAAAAGTGTTTATTATCTCTGCAATGAACCTCAGCTTTAGAGGATGAAAAACATCGTGATGAAATCATAGCATAGTGATAGGGGTTTTTCTAATGCCCGTCTGGCTAGCTAACACCCTCAAATTAAAAATATGTTGCCAAACACTAACAGGTGTATTCCGGCAACTGCACTTGAGAGCTGGTCATCCACTAGATTTAGCGTGCTACCATCTTGGGTCACATCTTAGGTCACTTAAGATCAGGTAAGATTGCGGCCACAATGCTAACACCTATAACGATAAAAAAATATATTTCAGTATTTATATATAGATAGCTTTGTATGATAAACAAGGGCTTATTCTATTGATTTTCAAAGTATTCAACAAAGTATTCACGACCTGTAGATAAATGATTAAATTGCATTCTGCACGTTCTGTAACAAAGTAGTTAATATAAAATATCAGATTACGAAATTTCATATTATAGCAATTTCCACACTTACCCCAATACCGACGCTGAATTGCATTACAGCACTTTTTGTCGCGTTGTATATTGGAGTGTAGGGTAGTGGATATAAAGCGGCAGCCGATGACATGTTAATGATTGCACCACCTTTACCACCTTTGTCCTTGCGCATAAACTCCAAAGCTTTTAACGATCCCGTAATCAAAGCTGTCTGTAATTGTAATTTTATACAACCTCTTAATATTTATCCGTTTTAAAAATGAAAAAATTCTCATAGTTTGTAGAATTATTTATTGAAAAGAAAACGATTGTAATGCATGATATAAATTGCAAAATTCAATATAAGCCTAATATACTTTTGTTACTTAAAAACCAATCTTATATTCACTAAAACTGAATGCTATTTAAAAGTTATAATTAAAGGATAAATTATCCTGTGGCTACTTAAAATATTATACAATGTAAACAATCTAATTAACAGATGTCATGTTAGTTAAATAGCATCTATAATTGATGGCGCCTTGAATATATTTTCATTAGCAATAAAAAAGTTTTTATTTAAAAACAGAAACTTAAAATAATATTTTAAATTTTTTATCTAAATTTAGCCAATACTGGGGAACACACGCTTTAAAACTATGCTTGTACCATTACTTTCAGAGATATATGACGTTGACAGCAAAGCACCTTGGAGAAATAATATCGTTTCGTGAAACTCTGTGAAACGTTAACTTAAAACATCGTTAAGCTTTAAAAGACAATTCCTTAAAATTAATTAATTAATTACATCTTCAAATATCACAATTACTTACCACATTTATATCAATCTGCTTCTTGTAAGTGCGCCAGCTGTCATTCAGTATAGCGGCACTATTTATAACAACGTATTCATTACTTTTGTTACATAATACTGATTCAAAATTTGATATAAGTTGTTCTTCGTTTGTAACATCGCATTTAATAAACTCGAGTTTACCATCTCCGTGTTTTGCGTTCAGTTCATTCTGTAGAGCTACTGCGTTCGTTTCATCTACATCTATTAATACAACTTTCTGAAAAATATAACAACAATCACTTAGACACACATTACTAGATAATATAATTTATCAATATTGGATAACCTTTTATATGAAGCTTGAATTAAGTTACAAGTGAAAAAATCTGTATAGCTTGGGTGGCAAACAAATACCAGATGGTATCGTTAGCGCGTTACCGACCTTGAACTTCCTTTCCACAAGGAGCTCTCGTAAGAAGGTTACAACAGAAAGTTAACACAAGAATATTTGGCTGCGATCTTCTGTAAATGTAGGTATTCGACCACTCGGGCTGCCCCAAGTAGATAGAAATTTCTAAAGAGATTTAACTCAGGTAACGCGACGGACTACTGTACCTATAAGAGTACTTATAGTCAATTTCCATTACCATAGCCTCAGGCTGCACTACAGCAGAACATAGGCTTGGCATTTTTATTTTTTTTAATTATATATACCTCTATATTGTTCTTATTGTATATAAACAAAGAGTATACGTTACCTTGGCACCTTCGTCTAAAGCAATTCTGATTACATTGGATCCAATCCCTCGAGCAGCTCCAGTGATCAGGATTACCTTGTCTTTTAATTCGTACACCATTGTGGCTTCGCTGGCACTTTTATTGTAATGATCTTTATCTAAATAATTTTTTCCTTTTTATATAACATGCGTATTTATAATATTGGCTTTATCATTTTTATTACTGTAGGTATTCATATTGTTTTTGATAATGAAGTGAACATAACAATTAAACAAATAATTATATCTTGTACATGTAGGAACATAAATTTTAATGAAAAAATTGATAGGATATAAAAAATCGTTTTTAATACGTACCTCTAAACTTGCAAGGTTTTTGAAGAAACTATAATTATGTTTAGTATACCACCAAGAAAGGTCTAAGTAATTCAACAACGTCTAGTAATGAAGAACACAAATCCACTCACTGGTTTTCTTTTAAGTCCAGCTTCCCGTTGGTGGTCTCGGTGAACATTGTATAACAATCTAAATGATTATTAAACATTTAGAACTAAGTTTTTCATGTACAATTCGTAGACACTTTTATATAAACTAGCGATCGCCCTAAGGTGGAAATTAGTCCGGCGACTTTTTGATCACAGAATATTTTCTGTTTGACATTTGCAGTATTCATGAACTTAAAGCATACAAAATTTCATTAAAATCGGTTGAAACTAAATTAAAAAAAAAATCGATAATTTTTTTACGATTTTCTAAAATTTTGTGATAATCCCCATATTCTATCAACACGAAATTTCATAAAAATTGATCAAGCTATTTTTTATTAAACTCCAAATAATGTCTTTTGTAATAGATGTCTATCAGGAAATTTTAGAAAGAGGAAGTACAGTTTATCCAGTTGATGAATGATATAAAAATGCATTTACAGAATTCATAGATGATTTCAGGTAGTGGTAAGTTATATTTACAATGTTAGACCACAATTATATTGATTGAAAACATATAACTAGATTTTTCATTAAATTAATTTTATTTATGTAAATTTTATTATGTGTATTGAATCAGTAGGGCGGTGTTTTATCGGGGATTGTCGCCTCTAGGGTTGTATATTGTATTTTAGACACGCCACAGTCATTTATTGAGTTATTATTAAGAAATTGCTGATTTGATCCCCATGACTAAAGTTTATGTGATGAGCGTAATGGTCAGTTGTGTTATTGAGCGTTAATTATCAATTGTGGTATGAATCAGCTACTTAGTTACCATAATACAAGCAATCATTGGTTTATAATTAAATGGCCATGTGTGAAATTGTGTTACATAGTATAAGATCATTAGATCTACCTTCTTTAGTTAGTATTTCCATTATGTTACGTGTACCTTTTTTATTCATTTTCCTTACTTTGATATAGACTTAAGCTATATCCATATAAATAAAACTATTAAGGTCTGTTGTTGTGCGCGCATCAAGCAAAAGCTACTGGATAGATTTTGTTCATTTTGTTTTGTGCTATTTCTTATATACTCTGGTTCATAAAAACATAATATCACGATACCTTCATTCAATAACAGTTATTAAAATTTTAAGAAAGTATATTTTTATAAGCATTACGCTTTCTTCTAACGTCCACGTGAGCGAAACCGCGAGCACAGCTAGTAGCGAATATGATAAGATATTATTAATAAGTTATATGTATGTAAAGAAACTAATTATTTCTTTATTTTGTACGGCTTCGTCTCGTAGTTGCATGTATTTCACAGATGGCGCTGTAAGTCATAATGGCTAACTCGGTCGAGGAAGTAGTTTGAGTTTAACTGACAAGTAACCGTGACTGAGATATAAAATTTGTATTTGTTTATAAAAGGAATTGACAATTTAAATAATACACTTTAAATGTCGTTTCTTTGTTTCAGGTAGGATAATATTATTATGTTTAAAAAGTGTAATTAGTTAGTAGTGTGTGTATGTACTAAAATAAAAAAACTTTGTTTCAGAGCAACGCATTAGTTTAATTGTTAAAATTTACAATTCCTGATAACTTGAAAATATTGTCTTATAAAACGACATTTCTAGTTAAAATCAAGGAAGATGGAACGACTCCGATTTAAATTTATAGTAGTGGGGTCAACGGATGGAAAAACAAATATCATAAGCATACCCTCTATTGAGACAACGGACGGACGTGTTTTTGAAGTCCCAGATGAGTTGAAGCCCGCAAGTAAACACACTGCCATATGGTCTTCAGACGTTTTTACGAAAATCAAAAACTCGCTAAAAAAAAGACACCAAACACGCTCAGTATGGATCCCTCTAAATATGGATTTGAGGAAAATATATCTAGATGAAGGTGAAAATTTACAGTTTGGTGACCAGTATTTAAATGAGATCACAGAAGTAGCAATGCCTTCACACAATAACAGCAATAGCAATGCGCCAGAGAAAAAAAATATAGGAAAAACTGCTGAAAGGTTTTTGATAGAAAAATTTTCAAATAAAACATCAAATGCTGACCAATGGATGAGTGAATTTGAGAATGAATGTGAAAGATTTGAAATTCTACAGGATGAAGAAAAAATTGAAATTTTAAAACATCTCCTAGAAAAACAGTGCCTAGATTGGTATAGCAGTATGTTAATAAAATTAACCGTGAATTCCGAATGGGCAGTATGGAGGAATAACTTTTGTGAAACATATGGAAATAAAGGTTGGTCTCAAGTAAAATATGCATTTACATTTAGATTTCAAGCGGGATCATTACTTGAATATGCCACAAAAAAGGAAAGACTGCTATTAGAGGTCAACAAGCACATCGACATCCAGACAATGATAAATCTTATTGTGATAGGATTACCAGAATATGTAATAGATAAAATTAATAAAGAAATGGTAAAATCAACCGCAAGCCTCTACAATGAAATTGGAAAACATGAATATGTAACAAATAATAAGAATTTCAGCAGAAATAAAAGAAATACCTATGAATATAGAGGAAAGTCTGATAAAATAAAACCATGTAAAACTTGTGAAAATTTAAATAAAGGTATTCGGTTCCATCCAGAAGAAAAGTGCTGGTTCAAACAGACTGAAGAATACAATCATAAAAAAATAAATAATAAGACCATAAACAATTCAGTAATTGATGTTGAACTCAAAAATAATGATACAAAAAACTAATAATAACACCATTAATTAAAGTCAAACTATTATTAAATAAACAATTAGAAACATTTGGAATATATGATTCCGGTTCAAATGTTTCTATAATTAATTCCAAACTAATAAAACTAAAAGGAGAACAAGAGGATGATTCAAAAAGTGATAATTTAATAACAATTAATGGTGTTAAAAAGACAAAGGGTTTGACAACTATTAAAATAAAAAATTTTGATATTGAAGAAAAAGCCGATGTTTATATTATTGATGGAGAAAAATTTAAATATGATTTTCTAATTGGACTAGATATCATAAAACAATTTAGACTGATCCAAGATGAGAATTTAAAAATTACTCAAAAAAGCGAAGACATAAAAATAGAAGGTAAAAATCCTGTAAATGATGGTGGCGATAAAAACAATACTTCTAATGAGGTGAAAAATGAAACAAATACATGTTCAATAAATTTTAATGAACATATAAAAGAAAAAGATTTTGAAATAAACATGAGTAATTTAAATACTAAACAAAAGTCAGAGATACACAAACTAATAGATACTTACAAACCAATTTTCGCAAAAGACAAATATGACATTGGAACAGTCAGAGAATATGAAGCACGTATTGATCTACTCATGGACAAATATTGTAGTAAAAGACCTTATAGGTGTTCAGTTGAAGATAAAAAGGAAATAGAACAACAAATAGCAAAGTTACTTGATAGAAATCTTATACAGGAATCTTACAGCCCATTTGCGGCACCGGTGACTTTGGCTTTCAAGAAAGAAGAAAACAAAAAATCAAGACTGTGCATAGATTTTAGAGATTTAAATAAAATAGTGATCCCTCAAGCTCAACCATTTCCATTGATCGATGACCTAGTGATTAAGACAAGAAACTCAACATATTTCACAACACTGGACATCAATTCAGCCTTCTGGTCAATCCCGCTAAGAATTGAAGACAGGAAGAAAACTGCCTTTGTAACGCAGGAAGGACACTATCAATGGACATATTTACCGTTTGGTTTGAAGACATCACCAGCGATTTTTCAAAGGATACTAAGTAACATTTTAAGAAAGTATAAGCTTAATGATTTTGCGGTAAACTTCATAGATGATGTCCTAGTGTTTTCTAAATCTTTTTCTGAGCATATTAACCATCTAATACAATTATTAGAAGCTATAAAAACGGAAGGTTTTAGATTAAAATTTACAAAATGTACATTTGCTTCAAATTCAGTTAAATATCTTGGTCATATAATACATAATAATACAGTACGGCCAGTAAGGGATAATTTAGTTTCAATAAAAGATTTCCCAATACCGAAAACTCAGAAAAATATTAGACAATTTTTAGGAAAAATTAACTTCTATCATGAATATATACCAAAAAGCGCAGTAATTTTAGATCCCCTTCATAATTTGCTTAGAAAAAATCAGAAATTTATTTGGACTACAGATTGTCAAAAATCTTTTGAGGATATAAAAAACCTATTGTGCTCACAACCAATCTTAGAAATATTTGACCAGAATTTGCCGATAATTATTCATACAGATGCTTCTTTAGAAGGTATTGGGGCAGTCTTAAAGCAAACACAACCAAATGGAAAAAATAAGCCTGTGGCATACTTCTCAAAAAAGTTAAATCAAGTACAAAAGAAAAAAAAAAAGCAATTTATTTAGAATGCCTAGCTATTAAAGAAGCAATAAGATACTGGCAATATTGGCTAATAGGCAAATCATTTACTGTCTATTCAGACCATAAACCATTGGAAAATTTAAATATTAAATCAAGGACCGATGACGAATTAGGAGATTTAACATATTATTTATCACAGTATGATTTTAAAATTAAATACGCTCCAGGGAAAGAAAATATAGAAGCAGATTGCTTAAGTAGGAACCCAGTATTAGATGCAAGTGAAGATACAAATGAACAATTAAAAATTGTGAACATGATAAAATTGAATGATATAATTATAGATCAGGAAAACAATGAAAACATAAAAAACAATAAATTAAAATTAATATCAAAACACAATGTTTACTATAAAAAGGTTAGAAAATGTGAAAAAATTATTTTATCAGAAGGTTTCAGTAAAAAACTTATTAAAGATGTACATGAAAACATGTGTCATTTAGGTGTAAAACAAATGCAAAACAAAATAAGTACAATATATACAGCAAAGAATTTGACAATAAATATTAAAAGACATTGTAAAAGTTGTGAGATATGTATAAAAAATAAAACGAGAGGACAGGATAAGTATGGTCTAATGTCGCATCTAGGTCCTGCCACAAAACCTTTTGAAATAGTCTCAATAGACACGATTGGAGGTTTTGGAGGCTCACGATCGACAAAAAAATACTTACACCTTTTAGTGGATCACTTTACACGCTATGCTTATATAGTTACATCAAAAACACAAAATGCTAATGATTTTGTTAAACTAATCAATAACGTAACAGATTCTGATACAATTGGAATGCTTCTCACCGATCAATACCCGGGTATCAACTCGAAAGATTTCAAAACATTTTTAAATGGAAAATCTATAACAATGATTTTCACGGCGGTAAATGCCCAGTTTTCTAACGGTTTAAATGAAAGACTTAATCAAACACTCGTAAACAAAATCAGATGTAAAATAAACGAAAAAAGTAATAAAGTAGCATGGACAACCATTGCTCATAACTGTGTAGATAAATATAATAATACAGAACATACAGTTACTGGCTTTACACCAAAATACCTGTTAGATGGTACAGATGTCTCTTGTTTGCCAAATGAACTAAAACGAGATAAATCGGAAAATGAATGGATGAGTGATAGGAAAATAGCATTTGAAAATTCAATTAAATCACATAATTATAACAAACAAAAATTTGACAAAAATAGAACTGAATTAAATCTAAATACAGGGGATATAGTATATGTAGAGAATGGGAACAAACTAAACAGAAGTAAACTAGATGAACTAAAAATCGGTCCATTTAAAATTATTGAAAAGATATCAAATTCAGTATATAAAATTAATACAGGTCACAAAAAGTCAGAGTCAAATCTCTTTCATGTCACAAAACTTATACCAATACCTACATAAAAACAAATTCTATTTACTTTAATATAATATTGTAAAATTTAGACTTAGTTTTAATTGTTGAGTGTAGATAAATGAAAATTTTGGTGAAAATTTTCTTCTTTGGGGAAGGGAAATGTAAAGAAACTAATTATTTCTTTATTTTGTACGGCTTCGTCTCGTAGTTGCATGTATTTCACAGATGGCGCTGTAAGTCATAATGGCTAACTCGGTCGAGGAAGTAGTTTGAGTTTAACTGACAAGTAACCGTGACTGAGATATAAAATTTGTATTTGTTTATAAAAGGAATTGACAATTTAAATAATACACTTTAAATGTCGTTTCTTTGTTTCAGGTAGGATAATATTATTATGTTTAAAAAGTGTAATTAGTTAGTAGTGTGTGTATGTACTAAAATAAAAAAACTTTGTTTCAGAGCAACGCATTAGTTTAATTGTTAAAATTTACAATTCCTGATAACTTGAAAATATTGTCTTATATGTATACAGAGGTCGACAGAAGTGGCTTGTGTACAAGTACATTAAAATCCAGGAACTACCGCGAGCACCAAGAATGGTGTCCATTGAAAATGTGTTTGTCTTCATGCCTGGGTGCTAAATAAACCACAAAAATTAGTGCACGTAACGAACTATTCATCATGACAGACTTTTATTTATCAGTAGATAAGTCTGCAGTAAAATACTATTTATTAATATACATACATACATTATAGTAAAACTTAAGGTTTATTAAGGCGTTGGAGAAGCGGTCAGTAGTACCTAATAGAGAAAAACTTTTAATTAATGCAGCAATGTAAATCAAAGCACACGTAATTAACCGATATTATATATAAACCTAAAATATTTTTTCGTAAAACCTAGCCGAAACGAGAATCAGTAAGGAACCTTCTCTAGAACCTTCTTGTCACATACTCTAGTTTTGTGGAATGGGTTACGCAACACTATTTCACAAAAACACGACATAAAAAAGGGATTGAAGTACGGTTTCCAAGGTCGGCATCATGGCCGTATTAGCCCTGGTGTTGCAGTTGTCAATAAAAACAAAATCAAAATAATCTTTATTCAATTTAGGCCCTAATAAGGCACCTGTGAACGTCAAAACACTTTTTAATACGTCTTTTGCCGTGTATGTGTCCGCCACGCCGCAACCATCTCTACTGTTGAGATGAAGAAGTTATAAACTGTAGGTGCCTGCAGCCTACTTGACATGGTTCTTGAGCTTGTTGTCCGGCAAATCAGTAATGTGCTTCGGGATCTTATTGTAGAACCTAACACTATTACCTAAAAAACTTTTATTAGTCTTACTAAATCTGAATATATTATATAATATAAGGTATAATTTATCTCTATTTCTAGTATTAATATTGTGCTGATCTTCGACAAAATCTAGCTAGACTAAATTTTTGCGAATATACATTAAGTTAATAAAAATGTATTGGGAGGGCAAAGTTAATCCATACTAATTATTATAAATGCGAAACTAACTCTTTCTGTCTATCTACTACGTTTTCACGCCTAAACAGCTAAACCAATTTTGACGAATTTTAACATAGAAATAGATTGGACCTTAGGGAAGAAAATAGGGGATAAAAGGTTGTAAGAACAAAATATGGGAAAACCAATGCGCATGAGCAGTAATGTTGAAATGACATCGGAATTCACGCCAACCAGTTTGTTGATTTATTATGCACATGTGCAGTAATTGTGATTTGACATCGATGTCAACGCCAGCTGGTTTATTGATTTATTGTCATTGTTATACTTAATAAGAAATTTATTGTATTCCTAATACTTACCTATGAAGTGATAGTCCAGTATTCTTTTTATGATTGAAAAGTGATGTGCGATGTCGACCGCGGCTCGCGGGAGTTTATATATTCTAAGCGATATACCTATTGTAAATTATTTCAATTATACAGTTTTGCTACAAGCGAATTATTTCATTGTGTTAGGAATCTCACATGTGGTGAAAATAAAACTCGGATTAAAGTTTGTATGAAGAACCCATTACGACTTCATTAAGGAATATAAAAATTCATAATATTTATGCTTTTGGTAAGTAATAAAAGGGATATCACGTTTTTGAAAAAACCTTCCCGCAAGCCGGTACATCATAAGGCTGCCAATCCACTAATGCGGAGCGAGGTTGAAGAGTTTTGTCGACCAATAGTATTGTATAAAAATTTCAGCTTCGCATGAGTGGACATGGGCTTGCGAGGTTTAATCAAATGTCATACATTTTATATGCAAAGGTAGGAAACAGAGTCCGCACAACTAGCCCACCGCCGCACAGTGGTTGAATATTTTAAAAATAGGGACATAGGAATTTATAACCGATTTTTAATAATTGGATTACTATTCTTGAACATAAAAACTTTTATTGAAATAAAAATTCTTAGTTGTAATATTGAAGAATTTTTTCCTGTAATATGAAATCCAATTTTTGACTTTGATTTTGTTTCACTTTAGCAACTTTTAGTTGATCTACGAGTACTTGCTGTTGCAAATTATTCTACGGCGAACCCCAAATAAAAATAAATAATTGGGGCCAGATTGCGACTGTAAATTATTGGATACGTGTATTTGTATTTAGGATTCAGAATATCTTCTTTATACTGATATATAAATTACACATCTTAGACTCCTCAATAGAAACCATTCTGTGAGAAAAAATAAAAAGTGCACTTTGACCAACTGGGGAAAACAGTTTTTTTTTCTTAAAAACTACTGACTTTATCGAAATTTATTTTAGACCAAAAGTTATAATTTATTCTTTGAAAAATACACCTTGGAAACATTACCCACTTTGCACCTAAAGAACTCAAACGGTGGTGGATATCTTTGTTGTTATTTGATATTCAGAACACCTAAATCTACAACAAAATATACACTAGAAGCTGCTCAACTGATAACTTTTCGAGTAATTTTCGCTTGAATTTTTCCATGAATAAATTTAATTTTTTTTTCTCCAATACTATTTTGACTTTATATCGATATTTTACTACGAATAAAAATGATTCGAATTATGAAACAAACAAACAAAACTTAGACACAAAACAAAATTTAGATTGAAATTTCAACTTTGATGCCTATTCCCTAGTCCCTATTTTGCGAATCCTGACCAACCGTGCGCCACCCGCTTTGAATGACTCGCAATACAGTTTCGCAGCCTCGCTCCGCATCAGTGGACAGGCAACCTAAGGGATGATTTTAATTATTTTTGAAGTTTTATTGAGACGATTAATGTTTTGGATATCAAACACACATTAATAAACCCATCTATGATTTTTTTTGGTTTATCGAGTTCCGAAATCAGCTGGTGCATATGCACTAACATAGTGGGTGGTACCTAGAGGTCGCATCATCATCATACAAATAGTGATAAGCCCTTTCTATGATTTACTTTTGGTTTGTCGTGTTCCGAGATCAGTCTGTGTATATCCAATAAGATGCAGACGAAGTCGCGGGTACCAGCTAGTATACTATATTCCTGGAACTTGTTCTTTAGTGATTTGCAAGGTCTCAGGTTGTAGATTGCACGAACAGCCCGCTTTTGTAATATAAGTATAGTATCTACCTCAACTGCTGAAACCCACAGCAAAATACCGTAAAACAACAAGCAATGAAAGTAAACGAAGTAGACTAATCTAGCACTAGCAATCTCTGTTAACTGTTATCAGGTGGGGGGCTGCCTGCGTATTTGCTGCCATTTGGCCTAAAAAAATAATAATAGGTGCGTTCCAGCAGTTGCATTTGAAAACGAGCATCTCTACTTTACATCAGGTAGGATTGTGGTCAAATCGTGTCAATTGGCAACCACCCGCGCCTGAGTGCGCATTCATTACAATGTCAAACTCAATATAAACACATCGTGGCCTAGAATAACCATATTACATCAGGCAAAGAATATTTATAATCGGAATAGCTGTGCCCCGCGGTTTCATCCACATATAATTTAAAAGAAAATACTAATTAATCATTTTACTTCAGTATAGACAATATTTTTATAGGGCTGCCTGGGTTATGCATCACACTCATACAGTTTATTCGTGCCACTTACAACTATAGTAGTATATATTTAGTTATATAGTTCAACACCCGAACCGGGTGTTGAATTATTTTAATTTTCTATTACCTCTCAAACTATGCGTCCAAATAACATGCTATAAATGGCAAAGTTTATCTTTATTAAATTGTCTTGATCATGAAGTAACTTTCATTCATAGGAGTTAATATGCCATGCCTAAAAATAATGCAATCTAAGCAATCGTCAACAACTGTTGGATAGTGTGTTTCTGTTTAAATTGTTAAATAATTGCGAAATACCTTATTGTGGCTTATCTATAATATAGCCATATGTTATAGCAGATTTTTTTTTATAAACTAAGGGCCAATATTTTTGTAGAACATTGTATTTACGTATCATTAACTTAATATATTAACCCGATAAAACAGTTCAGGAGCGCTTCTATTTCCAACTTACTTAACAAAAATCAATATTTATTGCTATCTGAGAGTTGTAGCATAATGTTATAGTATACTATTGGTATACTACTCGTACACAAAAAGGAATTTTCAAATCAGACTCGTAGTTCCTGAGATTAGCGCGTTTATACAAACAAACATCCGAATTCATAAAATTAACCTCTTTATAAAATAATAATAGAATCGAATATTTATTTAACTAAAAGATTAATTAACGCATAAATAATGTAATTTATAATACATAATAATAATGTAGATTAGATAATGAAATCTTTCACAAATAAGTCCTAAGAGTCGTATCACCGTGACTATTGTAAATATAAAACTTTACGAAAAACAATGATAACGTTGAAATTTCAATAATAACGTTACATAACTACCTATACAAGACATTAAGTTTTTTTTTAATTATATTTCCCAGAGCGTTCTGTCTAATCAAGTTGTTCCAATTAGATGTGGATTTGGAATCGGTTTTCAAGTAACGCAATGAGAAATTAAGTTTAATAAAGTCAAAAACAATACAAAAACCCGACTGCAAACTCATGACAAAAAAGAGGTATACACACAGCGAGACTATACTCACAGGATAGTGTCTGTTGTAGTTAAGTTAACTGAGGTCTTCACTCGTTAGAGAGTATATTGTTCTATGGGTCTTCGCTAGGGTAGTGAATTTCAAAAAATAATCGATTTTTGTTTTAAAAATAATTGATTTTTTAAATAGTCTATTTATTTCATATTTTCTTGAAAAATTGAATTAAACGCCTGAAATATTCACAATCATAACTTTCTGAATCAAATAATCAATTTAAATAAAAATGTTTCAATAAACAGACAAAAATTGTTATTATCGGAGAATGCCCACTCTTGTACTAAATTTTGTTGTCTAACGAGGTTGATTATAAAGTAAACAATGTTTTTTTTTCTTCATATTATTTTACGACTTTTTCTGTCCTCGGAATTTGGTTTTCTAAGTAGTAATATTCTTTAAACTTTTATCTATAGTCTATACTAGAGCGGAAGAGTTTTTATGTAGTGTATGAGTGGGTCGTAGTCAAATGAAATACTTGTGATGAATATTGTATTTATTTCAATAAAGATTAATACCATGTTTATAGAAACACCTTCGCAAATAATGCATTCTTTTAGAACAAATTTTATTACCATAAAAAAAGTTATATTGAGTCAACCATAAATTATAGCCAAATGCTCTAGCAGATTTTTATTTTTTTAGAGAAACAATTCCGACACGCGTGTTTTTTGAGTCACTTTAACCATTTACGCAGCGTATGCAATGGAAGCTCTCTAAAGCAATAAATTTTCCCCGTTTTTGCAAAAATTTTCATTGATGCTCCGCTCCTTTTGGTCGTAGTGTGATGTTATATTAGCCTTCTTCGATCAATGGGCTATCCAACAAATAAATATTTTTTCCATTCGAAAAAGTACTTCATGAGATTAGCGCATTCAACCAAACTAACAGACAAAGAAAGTCTTCAGCTTTATAATATTAGTACAGATTCATTAACTTAGGTTTTAGACCCTATATTCTGTAATACTGATAGCGTTTTGTGTGATATAGCTTGGTAATTATGCTTATGTGAAGTGGATTATATTATTATTATACGCTGGAAGCATACATTTTGATGTGCCGCAAAAACTCCATCTTGTTGGGATACTGAATTCGTTCTAAGACAGGACACTATATTCACTTGATAATGGCAGTAATGGTTTTCAATAAAGGGGACTTAATTGGCAAGTTAGTAAGAAGAAGGGTGATTGATACCTACTTTCACAACAAAAAAACCTTTTCTTTTCATATCCCTAGTCTTCACTATTCCACAGTTCAAAGCGAGAATGTCTTCAAGCCGATCGTGTTTAAAAGGTGCGTGCGGTCACAGGGCATACCTCCTGATATCGCGCCCAGCCAATAGTAAAATCAATATTTCTAATACTAAGTCATTAGTACGTATTTCATAATCACATCGATGTTTCTCCGACATAATTAGTATGATTTCTTATTATAACGTGTTGGTACAGGAAGCTGGGTCTTTTAATACAAGTTTTATAATCCATAATATTTTGTTTCAGCAATGTAAAGTGGACCATGGATTGTCTTTTTCATTTGATACCTACCTACACAAAATAATATAATATAGGTATTACTATAATATAAATAAAGTTACACATAAGGTGCATATGGAGACAAGCTAAGACCCAAAACGTTTTTGGTGGTAAATCTATTTGAATTTTTGCAACAAATATATTTTACTCCACCTGATGAAGCTATTAGAAATGTAGTAAATTTCACTCTTTATAGTTTTGTTTCATCTTTCTATATTTTATTGACTCTACAACTGTAACAAAAAAAAAACTTTAATGATTTTGAAGAGTACCCTGATGTATCTTAGAAGTCGAAGGTTCAATGCCAATGAAATTAAAATAGGCCCACCCTTAACATATCAACTTTCCAATGAAATAGTAATCATCCAAATTGATTCACAAACAAAGAAGTTATGGCTGAGCATCCATAAAAAATAGACATTCGAATTATGAACCTTCTCCTTTTTTTGAAGTCGATTTAAAATTAATTATGAAGATAAGATGATATAATGGTGGTGGTAATGGTGACCAGAAATCCAGCATCTGCTGCTACATCAAGAATTACTAATTGCTGTAAACTATTATTCACTTGACTTATATATAGAATATTTATACAGGTTTAAACGGGAAAGAATTTTTATATACAAAATACGCAATCATAAAGCTAATACTTTTTCTTCTTTCTTTTGCAATTTTTGTCGATTGATTGTGAATTGTATTAGATTCAGTTAATTTAGTAATGTGTGAGTTTAAATAAATAAAAAACTTATTGTTATTATTATTGAAAATTTTTCTGTTTAGAACTGACAAAATATAAAGGTGTAAGTTGGCTGATTATCAGACACACTCGCGAATATATAAAAGTAGCCTAAGTTACTCTTTATAAGTAAAATCTACTCTTTTATATGTGAACATTGTTTGATCTGAATAAATGGCTAATATAATATTATTATTTAATATATTTATAAATTACTATCTATATATTCATTTGTAAAAATTTTGGTACGAAATTACTTATATTTATATAGGAAATAGAAAATGATATGAAAAACACATTGATAGAATTCATAGAATTGGGGCCGCCGACTATTAATTTTACAAAGAGGTAAAAATATATTTGCTGTGATAGACTACAGTTACATTAATTAAACATGAAAATGATAATTGAGGTTTCATAATTAAAATTTAACTTTTTTGCTGTAGTAGATATTAAATTAGTAGGATGACGTATTCGATTAGTGTCGAATATTCTGTTCGCTGATATTGTATTTTGGACGCAACACAGTCCTGTTAGTATTTTTTAAACTCGTACTAATTCGTTTCGTTAAAAGAATTTGCCTTAAGTAGTTGTTACTGTTAATTACTTTTAAATTCTAAGTTCAATTAAACACAACATTTTTGAAAAGAGTAATTACCAATTATTATCGTGTACTCTTTTCGGTGAACTTTCTGGATCTCTGGTCCGTCATTCCGACGACAGAAAGATGAGTTGAATCAAAGTTAATTTTTAAATGTTTTAACTATATTGGTTAATTAATGATGCTTCGTTAAATAATGTACATTCGGTCTAAATAACTTATGTAATGTTCCTCCTTACTATTGCCAACTTACGCCTCTATCTCATATCAACACTGCAACAACAATCAATATCTCTGCTTTATACCCTAAACAAAACAATTCGTTACATAAAGGAACTCATTTGCCATTTATTTTAGCACTCAGTTTCACTATATTGTCAGAATAAACTTTAATGCCAAATGGAACACTATATTCGAAAGGGTTTGTTTATGTAGGTACACAACTTAATAGATGTTCTAAAAAAATCACACATTTTAAAATAAATCTATTTTATTTTTTATATACTTTTAAAATGTTTTATAAAAACTGTTTCCATATTACACAATTTTACTGGAATATGGGCTTAGTTAGAAGTTTATAGGCTTCAGTATGGTGTTTGGTGATTTCCTCTGCAGGCTTATCAGCATTAGAGAGCCATATTGATCCGCTTTTACCTAGCTTGTAGGCGTCGACAACAGCACGAGCTGCAGACTCTGCCCTATAAAAATAATAAGAATCAGAAATTTATTATAAGGTATTAAGTACTACTTACTAGAGCAGCTATTACGAACAAAAATTGTGCTCCACTCAAGTGCAACGCCGCGGGGCACTGGGTACATTGAATTGGGTACTAGTACATTGAATTTAATGACGAAATGTCACTTCTTGACTTTTACTTGCGGTTCTCTGATTGTTTAAGTGCATATGAAGACATATTTATTAAGTAAAATTTTGCACGCAAACGTGTAATCGCAACAAGTGCCCGGCACAGACTAGAACTCGTGTTCCAAACAATCTGGTTGAGGCGTCGTCGCCGCGTCGTTGTCTCAAGTAAGTAGTACATAATACCTCAATGTTATAAGGTAATAAAGTTTCCAACCGTTTAAAGGCGATGAAAATATTTTTAATCGGAACATTCAATTTTATAAAGCTAGCACAGAGTGTCTAATGTGGAGTATATATTCGTAAATAATTTAGTAAATTTTCTTCATAAAGGAAGTAAATAATGTCGGCCTAATAATTTAGTAAATTCGAAAATATTGTTATTAAATAATATCAAAGCAGGTATTTCGAACATAATTACTTAGCAGACAAAATCAAGTCCAGACAAACTGAATTCAAAACACAATTATGACTTAAGTTGTAACTATTAAATGCCACATAAATTATTATGCCATCATAATATGACCAACAATGCCCCATAAATTCACGTATTCCAAGCTCCGTGATTTAGCCGAATAGCTAACAAGTAAATAATGGAAGCTAGCATTTAGGTAATAGGGACAAATTACTTTTGCATAGGGTAAATTTCAAGCGCTTCATTCAATTTCTGCTCCATCACTTCATCAAAGCTGCCCATGTTTTGTAAAGCTATGAGTCCCGTATCAGTAGCTCCGAAACACATTGTTAACACGCGAACACCGGTCCTTAAATAATATTGGTCGTCCTGAAATTATATACACAAATGTTATACGTATCTATAATATGAAAAACGAATAATAATAAAATAGATAGCGGAAATAACTTTTTGCTTCAACAAAAACGTACATCTTTTGAGATAAATATTTCTTGTATGTAATTTTGTTCTGTGCATAAATATATTAAAAAATGTAATTATTACTGCAATGAAGGTTCATTGAGGTCTGAGGTCAGCTTTAGGGGATGGAAAACGTCGTGATAAAATTATAGCATAGTGATAGGGCCTTTTCTAATGCCCGTCTGGCTAGCTAACACCCTCAAGTTGAAAATCTGTTGCTAAACACTAATAGATGTGTTCCGGCAACTGTACTTGAGAGCCAGTCTTCCATTAGGCTTAACATTCTACCACCTTGGGTCACATCGTCACTTAAAATCTGGTGAGATTGTGGCCACAACGCTAAAACCTACAACTATAAAACAGTTTATTTATTTATTATATAGCTTTGCATGATAAACAAGGGCTTATTCTATTGATAAAGTATTAACGACCTATAGATAAATGATTAAAATTCATTCTGCACGTTATTTAATGAAGTATTATAAAATATGAAATTACCAAATTTCATAGTATCGCAATTTCCACACTTACCCCAATACCGACGCTGAATTGCATTACAGCACTTTTTGTCGCGTTGTATATTGGAGTGTAGGGTAGTGGATATAAAGCGGCAACCGATGACATGTTAATGATTGCACCACCTCTACCACCATTGTCCTTGCGCATAAAATCCAAAGCTTTTAACGAGCCCGTAATCAAAGCTGTCTGTAATTGTAATTTTATACACCCTTTTAATATATACAGTTTTAAAAGTGAAAATATTCTCATGGTTTGTAGATTATTTATAGAAAAGAAAACGTTTGTAATGCTTGATGCAAATTGCTAAATTCAATAGAAACCGGATACACTTTTGTTTATAGAAAACAAATAAACTTATTGTCACTAAAACTGAATGCTATTTAAAAGTTTCAAAGTTATAATTACAGGAGAAATTATCTTGTGGCTACTTTAAATATTATAGAATGTAATGAAATGTTTTTTTATAGAAAACTGAAATTATTGTTTTAAATTGATTCTATAAGATTCTACAATAGCGGGATTAAAAATTATATTTGTATCATTAATTTTGATGAAGAATTAACAGAGATATGGCATTGCCGGGAAAACACCTAGAAGAAATAATAATTATCGTTTTGTGAAACTCTTTGAAACGTTAACCATAAAACGTTAAAGGTAATTCGTTATAATGAATAAATAAATTACTTTAAAAAAATGTTTAACTATCACACTTACCACGTTTATATCAATCTGTTTCCTGTAAGTGCGCCAACTGTCATTCAGTATAGCGGCACTATTTATAACAACGTAATCATTACTTTTATCCTTTAATACTGATTCATAATTTGATATAAGCTGTTCTTCGTTTGTAACATCGCATTTAATAAACTCGAGTTTACCATCTCCGTGTTTTGCGTTTAGTTCATTCTGTAGAGCTACTGCATTCGTTTCATCTATGTCTAATAACACAACTTTCTGAAAAATATGACATTAATCACTCAGATCACATTACTGGACAACATAGTTTATTAATTTTAGATAACCTTTTAAATCAAGCTTGAATTAAGTAAAGCGATATACACAAAAAATCTGTATTTTATGAAAGTACCACACATTATTATTTTTTCCATAGTCTTTTTATGCAACTTAGGTGGTAATCAAATACCAGTGGTATCATTAGCGCGTTACGGACCTTGTACCACCTTCCCTCAAGGAGCTCTTGAAACCCTTCTTACCACAGAAACACAACACAAGGATATTTGGCTGCGATCTTCTATATGTGTAGGTATTCCACTAGTCGGGCTGCCCCAAGTAGATAGAAATTTCCAAAGAGATTCAACTCAGGTAACGCGACGAACTACCGTACCTTTAGAAGGGCGACTTATAGTAAATTCCCTTTACCACAACTTCAGGCTGCACTGCAGCAGAACGTAGGCTCGGAAATATGAAAATCCATTTTTAAAATTTTAATTATAAATATTGTTCCTAATGCATATAAACAAAAAGTATACTTTACCTTAGCGCCTTCGTCTAAAGCAATTCTGATTACATTGGATCCAATCCCTCGAGCAGCTCCAGTGATCAGAATTATCTTGTCTGTCAATTCGTACACCATTGTGGTTTTGCTGGCACTTCTATTGTAAATAATATTTATCAAAATAATTCCTTCCTTTTTATATAACATGCGTATTATAATATTGCCTCTATCATTTTTATTACCGTATTCATATCTTTTCTGATAATGAAGTGAACATAACAATTAAATAATTAACCATGTGTACATTTAAACGAATATTAATTTTAATGGAAAAACAGATAGGACACAAAAAATACTTTTTAATACGTATCTCCACACCTGCATGGTTTTGGAAGAAATTATAATTATGTTCAGTAGACCCTAAGTAAGGTATATGTAATTCAACAACGTCTATTAATGAAGAACACAAATCCACTCACTGGTTTTCTTTTGAGACCAGCTTCCCGTTGGTGGTGGTCGTGGTGAAAATTGTACCACAATCTAAATGATTGTCAACTTAGTTGTTCATGTACAGTTCGGATAAACTTTTATAAACTCCTGTTTTATATAAACACTGGCAAATTTAATGAATTTAAAAATAAGAACCGATCGCTTTTGAACGCTGTATACCACTCATAAGCACGTGTTTTTGATAAATTCGATACATCGTAAGCCTTCTGTAACATTTTCAGTGTCACCGAACATGAAATTCCATTGACGATATAAAATTTAAGACAAACTCTTTGTTCGTTGTTTTTGTCCATTATGAAATTTGCAATACGCACACTAGATATGATCTAACTAAACATAACACTATATTTAATTTAAATGACAGATGCAACCCAAAATGAAAAACAGTTGTGCCAATCTAAAAACAAAAAATTTTTGAATTAGGAAATATAAACAAATCATCCATTCACTCCTCCCATTCCTCCTCCTTCCTCCCATTTCCTCCTGGGAGGAAGGAAGAAACATGTATATGTATGTAGAATAACTATTATACGGTTGTTGTCGGGTTCTTGTATATATACTCAATTGTTGCTATACGGTTGCTAAACTCAAGGGCTCCACACCACAGTTTATTAATCAGACAGTTGGGAAACGAATGTACTTGCGTAGAGCAACGGTGGTAACCTCACGGGGAGTCGGGTGGCGTGGGCCACTGCGCGCCTGGTGCTATCTTACTTACTTCGCCAACTCTAACGTTGAAGGCAAACGCGGCCGTGTTTATTGTGAGCGAATTTATTTATTTATTTGCAATCATGTATGTACATTTTGTTTTTATATGCTGTATTCATAAATGAACATGCACCCCGAGTAGGGTATGGCAAATTATTACATTTAATTTCTAAACAATATTTCTACGTTTAAATCTACGTATATTAGGTTATTAATTATTTATATATATTACTTATTTCTTTCTATAATTACAATTAGATTAATTATTATAATGATGCACATTTGTTCTATGTATGGATGCAAGTACATCGAAAACAAAATATAATAAGAATTTGAGATTTCATAGATCGTCGAGTTATCATCTTCGTTGAAAACAAATAAGTCAGTATATTCGAAACACAAATATACAAGCCTAAATTTGAAATAATTTTGAAATCCTAGCCAAACGCCAGATATTTGAGATCAAAGTGGCCAGTTCAACAAAACGACAATTTGATATGTAAACGACCTAATATGTCTACTTCCAGCATACAAAATTTCATTAAAATCGGTTGAGACTAAATAAGAATTTAATTTGTGGATATTTTTTTTACGATTTCAAAAATAGTTTTAAAATTTCTATACTATATCACCACAAAATTTCAAAAAAATCGATCAAACTGTTTTTTATTCAAATCCAAACAGATAGGCAACAAACACAGTTTATCAAGTCGGTGAATGATGTAAAACGCATTTATAGAATTCAAAGATGATTTCAGGTAGTGGTAAGTTTTATTTACAATACTATTGACCACAATTATATTGATTAGAAACATTTATCTAGATTTTTCATTAAATAAATTTTATTTTTCTAAATTTTATTATGTGTATTGAATCAGTAGGGTGGTGTATTATCGGGGATTGTCGATGGATATCCAGCCCCCTGGGGTTGATTTTGGACACGCCACAGTCGTTAACGAGAGTCGGTATAATTTTGTTTTAAATCTTTTGCTATTATTTTTCGTTGTCAGAATTTGACAGGCCTCAGACGCAGTGGCTTTTTCCAACCATCGGAGCCGAAAAATCGCAAATTTGATCCCCATAACTGAATTGTATTTCATGATCGTAATGGTCAGTTGTATTACTGAGCGTTAATTATCAATTTTATGGTATGAATCAGCTAGTTAGTTACCATAATACAAGCTATTATTAGTGCTGAAACCATGAGTGAAATTCTTTACATAGTATAGAATCATCAGATCTACCTTCTTTAGTGGTTATTTCCATGATGTTACGTGTATTTTTATCATATTCCTTACGTAGTAATCGACTTCGACTATATTCATGTAAATAAAATGATTGAGGTTTGTCGTTGTGCGCGGATCAAAAAAAACTACTGTATAGATTTTGATCATTTTCCTTTGTGCTACACTTTAGATACTTATAAAAACAAAATATTACAATATCTTCATTAAATAGTTATTAACGTTTAAAAAATACGATTTTTATTAGCATTACGCGTTCTTCTGGCGTCTACACGAACGAAACTGCGGACACAGCTAGTAGCGAATATTTATTTACTGATGATAAAAACACCAACAAGATTTACATTCTGACAAATTATAAGCTTACCAACAAAAAAAAGACTAAACAAATGCAATCTTAATTATAGGACTTTATGACATGATTACAAACGGTGAGTAGTTAAAATAATTAATGAAAAAAGAGCACGAATGAATTTGGTAATACAGTAAGAAAAAACAAATAAAACAAATATATTTTATAAAATTAAACTTCAACAAGTTAAACCACAACAAATTAAAATATGAATATATTCTACTTACAGAGACAAATAGATTTATATTTTACAAGGCTATTCGCGAAGTCTAGATATGACTTTTTAGACTCGGCATTATAACGTGATACAATTCTATTCAACGGAGAGAAAAGCCCCAAGTTTATTCGGTAATGATTAATAGCGAATATATTAAAACGAGAAGCTCTGAGTAGTTTTAAAGGAACAGTCATATTAACTCTACTCAGTAGGTGTATCCAATCAGGTGCATCCAAGATTCCGTTTATCAATTTGTACAAGAATGTGAGATCGAGCAAATCTACGATCCTTTAAAGAGTTTAAATTAAAATACTGAAGTCTGTCTTGGTATGTAAGCAGCTTTTTACCTAAATGTAAATTATATGTCAAATGCCACAAAAATCTTTTTTGAACCCTTTCTATCTTGTTCACATAAATATCATAATGTGGGTTTTCCATACGACACTACAAAATTCCAAACCGCTACGCACGAATGAGTTAAAAAGTACAATCTTTGTATGTGTTGACTTAAAATCTTTACAATTACGCAATACAAAGGCAAAAAAATTTAACCTTTTCATAACAATATTATCTATATGCACTTTGGAACGCAATTCAGTATCTATAAGGATGCCGAGATCGCAGACATTGTTCAAATAAGATATGATAAGATATTATTAATAAAATCTATGTTTATACAAAAGTTCGACAGAAGTGGGTTGTGAACAATTACATTCAATTTCAGGAACAACCGCGAGCACCAATAATGTTTCTCATTGATAAAGTGTTTGTCTCCATGCCTGGGTGCTAAATACACCACAAAAATGAGTCCACGTAACGAACATTTTACCTATTCACCATGACAGACGTTTGTTTATCAGCAGATAAGTCTGTAGTCAAATGTTTTTTAGTAATAAATATACATAGTTCAATTATAGTAAAATTTTAGGTTTATTAAGGTGTTGGAGAATCGGAAAGTAGTAGGGGGAAGTCCCATAACGCCGGACGGCACCTAGTACCGGACACTCGTATTATTTCGACAAATTACAACGTGAACGATTTAAACACGGGTGAAGGGGACGCGGGGGTGCATAGTGATTCAGGATCATACGACGCAGTTTGTCAGTGACGCTCAAGGCATCATCGGGAGCGGTCGATTTCTGTTTTCGGCGGGAAAACACTGCGTTACGTAAGATCCAGGTGAGTGTTTTAACAACATTTCTGTATTTAAATCTTTATGATTTTTGTTAATAAAAGTAGGATTCTGTTATTATTCGTAGTCTATGAAATTTTTTGTTGATTTTCAAAACGGATTAGGTATAGACTACGTAATTCTGGATTTGTTCTGTCCCCTATAACCGGACACAAAGTAATCCCTTAACGCCGGACAGTGGAAACATTTTTTTTTCTCGTAAATAGTTGTATTTAATATAATAACTTATTTCAGAGGACAGAAGAACAGATAAAATGGAAGAGAAGAATAAGAAAGGAAAATGGGAGCAAAAAACTTTACAAACTGCAATAGAAAAAACTATGTCCAAAAAACTGAGCTTGAGAGAAGCTTCGTCGCGTTACAACATCCCAAGAAGTACTCTACACGATAAGATATCGGCGTTGAACCGTGGAGAAGAAGTGACGTTACACCCAAAGATCGGTAGATTCACTAACACCTTCTCACCCGAGTACGAACAAATTTTAGTGAACCACGTAAAAGATTTGTCGGATAGATGTCTACCGCTTATGAGAAAGGAGTTTTTGAAGTTAGCTTTCGACTTGGCTGAATCTATGAAGATCCCTCATCGTTTTAACAAAGATAAAGGTACTGCTGGAAAGCATTTTTACTACGATTTTATGCGGAGACATCCTGACCTTTCCCTGAGAGCACCAGAGTCGACGAGCATGATGCGGGCCGTGGGGTTTAACAAACCACAAGTAGATCTCTATTATGACAATCTTGAGAAACTATTGACACTGTATAAATTTTCACCTTCTAATATTTATAACTGTGATGAAACTGGAGTCAGCTGCGTTCACAAGCATCAAAAAGTTCTTGCTCCGAAGGCTGCCCGTCAAGTAGGAAAGCTCACTTCTGCTGAGAGGGGAAAAAATATAACAATTTTGATTTGCATGAGCGCTAGCGGTCACTTCATACCACCATTTTTTGTCTTCCCCAGGCAAAGGATGAATGATCGACTCATGATTAATGCTCCATCCGAAAGTATAGGTGTGGCCCAGCCAAAGGGCTGGATGAATTGTGATTTCTTTCTACATTGGTTGCAGCTATTCGTAAAACACTCGCATCCGACAAAAGACAATCCTGTGCTGCTTCTACTGGATGGCCATTGTAGCCACAAGACACTGGCGGTCATCAATTTTTGCCGAAATAGCAACATTCATTTGATAAGCTCACCACCACACACTACCCACAAACTCCAACCGCTGGACAGAACATTCATGAAGCCATTTAAAGATGCCTATAACCAACGATGCGACATGTGGATGAGAGCGAACGCTAGATCTCGAATAACTGACTACGATATTGCTGGTCTGGTCAATGAAGCCTTTACAAAAGTAGCTCGGCTGGATATTGCAGTGTCTGGGTTTAAATGCACGGGAATTCACCCATTTGATCGACATTTATTTTCTAACCTGGAATATTTGGCTGCTGACATGACCAATATTCCACTGGAAGAGCCAGGAACTTCTTCAAACATACCGAGCTGCAGCGGGGAGGTTTCCGTTTTAGTCACTGATATATCCTTAGCTGGTAACCCATCTACGACCTGCGATGCAGAACAAATGAACAATTTGGTCTTGGAAGAAGCCGAGAATCCTCCTGAAAAATCTACTAACGAACCAAGAATCAGCAATGCCAGGCCAGCGACAAGCTTGAATCCATATTTTATTGAGACTGTACTTAAATTGTCACCATTGCCAGATGCTGCCAAAAAGCGATCAGCGGCCCGTAAAAGAAAATGTGAAAGGAGTGAAATTCTAACATCATCCCCATACAAAATTGCCGTTGAAGAAAAAGAGAATGAAAAGATCGCCAAGGTGGAAAACAAAATCATGAAAACAAAATTTAAAATAGCAAAAAAAGAGAACGGACACCAAACCAAATACGTAAAGGCCAAAGGAAGAACTGAAGAAAAGGGGAAACAAGCCAAAGTAGTAAAAGCCGAGGGGAAAAGTGGAAATAAAGCTAAAATAAAGCAGCCACTGACTGAGATATCTGAACTTGGAAGAACTGCTTGCGTAGTGTGCTTAGAGGAATACGAGGAAAATTGGATACAGTGCTCTAGCTGCCATGGGTGGGCTCATGAAGCATGTGCAGACATTCCTGAATGTTCAGACGTCTACATATGTGATCGATGCCAGATGTATTAAAAATGTCCGGTGCTAGGGTTCAAAATGAAATCCGTCCGGTACTAGGTGCCACTTCCAGTGAATGTATTTTTTTTCACCAAAGTTTAATTTTTGTTTTTAAATATGATTATGCAGAAGTTGCATTTTATAAATTTTTTGTTGATTATAAAGTTTCTTGACTCGGTTAATTCATAAATAAAGTTTCATTTTTAGAAATAGTTTTTCTTTTATTTCTTAAAAACCTTAGGTGTCCGCCACTAGGGGACTTCCCCCTACTTAAATAGAGGAAAACTTTTAATTAATGCAGGAATGTGAATCAAATTCAAAGGACACGTAATTAACCAATAATGTATACAAACATAAAATATTTTTTAGTAAAACCTAGCCGAATCGCGAAACTAATTTACAAGGCTATTCGCGAAGTCTAGATCTGACTTTTTAGACTCGGCATTATAACGTGATACAATTCTATTCAACGGAGAGAAAAGCCCCAAGTTTATTCGGTAATGATTAATAGCGAATATATTAAAACGAGAAGCTCTGAGTAGTTTTAAAGGAACAGTCATATTAACTCTACTCAGTAGGTGTATCCAATCAGGTGCATCCAAGATTCCGTTTATCAATTTGTACAAGAATGTGAGATCGAGCAAATCTGCGATCCTTTAAAGAGTTTAAATTAAAATACTGAAGTCTGTCTTGGTATGTAAGCAGCTTTTTACCTAAATGTAAATTATATGTCAAATGCCACAAAAATCTTTTTTGAACCCTTTCTATCTTGTTCACATAAATATCATAATGTGGGTTTTCCATACGACACTACAAAATTCCAAACCGCTACGCACGAATGAGTTAAAAAGTACAATCTTTGTATGTGTTGACTTAAAATCTTTACAATTACGCAATACAAAGGCAAAAAATTTTAACCTTTTCATAACAATATTATCTATATGCACTTTGGAACGCAATTCAGTATCTATAAGAATGCCGAGATCGCAGACATTGTTCAAATAAGATATGATAAGATATTATTAATAAAATCTATGTTTATACAAAAGTTCGACAGAAGTGGGTTGTGAACAATTACATTCAATTTCAGGAACAACCGCGAGCACCAATAATGTTTCTCATTGATAAAGTGTTTGTCTCCATGCCTGGGTGCTAAATACACCACAAAAATGAGTCCACGTAACGAACATTTTACCTATTCACCATGACAGACGTTTGTTTATCAGCAGATAAGTCTGTAGTCAAATGTTTTTTAGTAATAAATATACATAGTTCAATTATAGTAAAATTTTAGGTTTATTAAGGTGTTGGAGAATCGGAAAGTAGTAGGGGGAAGTCCCATAACGCCGGACGGCACCTAGTACCGGACACTCGTATTATTTCGACAAATTACAACGTGAACGATTTAAACACGGGTGAAGGGGACGCGGGGGTGCATAGTGATTCAGGATCATACGACGCAGTTTGTCAGTGACGCTCAAGGCATCATCGGGAGCGGTCGATTTCTGTTTTCGGCGGGAAAACACTGCGTTACGTAAGATCCAGGTGAGTGTTTTAACAACATTTCTGTATTTAAATCTTTATGATTTTTGTTAATAAAAGTAGGATTCTGTTATTATTCGTAGTCTATGAAATTTTTTGTTGATTTTCAAAACGGATTAGGTATAGACTACGTAATTCTGGATTTGTTCTGTCCCCTATAACCGGACACAAAGTAATCCCTTAACGCCGGACAGTGGAAACATTTTTTTTTCTCGTAAATAGTTGTATTTAATATAATAACTTATTTCAGAGGACAGAAGAACAGATAAAATGGAAGAGAAGAATAAGAAAGGAAAATGGGAGCAAAAAACTTTACAAACTGCAATAGAAAAAACTATGTCCAAAAAACTGAGCTTGAGAGAAGCTTCGTCGCGTTACAACATCCCAAGAAGTACTCTACACGATAAGATATCGGCGTTGAACCGTGGAGAAGAAGTGACGTTACACCCAAAGATCGGTAGATTCACTAACACCTTCTCACCCGAGTACGAACAAATTTTAGTGAACCACGTAAAAGATTTGTCGGATAGATGTCTACCGCTTATGAGAAAGGAGTTTTTGAAGTTAGCTTTCGACTTGGCTGAATCTATGAAGATCCCTCATCGTTTTAACAAAGATAAAGGTACTGCTGGAAAGCATTTTTACTACGATTTTATGCGGAGACATCCTGACCTTTCCCTGAGAGCACCAGAGTCGACGAGCATGATGCGGGCCGTGGGGTTTAACAAACCACAAGTAGATCTCTATTATGACAATCTTGAGAAACTATTGACACTGTATAAATTTTCACCTTCTAATATTTATAACTGTGATGAAACTGGAGTCAGCTGCGTTCACAAGCATCAAAAAGTTCTTGCTCCGAAGGCTGCCCGTCAAGTAGGAAAGCTCACTTCTGCTGAGAGGGGAAAAAATATAACAATTTTGATTTGCATGAGCGCTAGCGGTCACTTCATACCACCATTTTTTGTCTTCCCCAGGCAAAGGATGAATGATCGACTCATGATTAATGCTCCATCCGAAAGTATAGGTGTGGCCCAGCCAAAGGGCTGGATGAATTGTGATTTCTTTCTACATTGGTTGCAGCTATTCGTAAAACACTCGCATCCGACAAAAGACAATCCTGTGCTGCTTCTACTGGATGGCCATTGTAGCCACAAGACACTGGCGGTCATCAATTTTTGCCGAAATAGCAACATTCATTTGATAAGCTCACCACCACACACTACCCACAAACTCCAACCGCTGGACAGAACATTCATGAAGCCATTTAAAGATGCCTATAACCAACGATGCGACATGTGGATGAGAGCGAACGCTAGATCTCGAATAACTGACTACGATATTGCTGGTCTGGTCAATGAAGCCTTTACAAAAGTAGCTCGGCTGGATATTGCAGTGTCTGGGTTTAAATGCACGGGAATTCACCCATTTGATCGACATTTATTTTCTAACCTGGAATATTTGGCTGCTGACATGACCAATATTCCACTGGAAGAGCCAGGAACTTCTTCAAACATACCGAGCTGCAGCGGGGAGGTTTCCGTTTTAGTCACTGATATATCCTTAGCTGGTAACCCATCTACGACCTGCGATGCAGAACAAATGAACAATTTGGTCTTGGAAGAAGCCGAGAATCCTCCTGAAAAATCTACTAACGAACCAAGAATCAGCAATGCCAGGCCAGCGACAAGCTTGAATCCATATTTTATTGAGACTGTACTTAAATTGTCACCATTGCCAGATGCTGCCAAAAAGCGATCAGCGGCCCGTAAAAGAAAATGTGAAAGGAGTGAAATTCTAACATCATCCCCATACAAAATTGCCGTTGAAGAAAAAGAGAATGAAAAGATCGCCAAGGTGGAAAACAAAATCATGAAAACAAAATTTAAAATAGCAAAAAAAGAGAACGGACACCAAACCAAATACGTAAAGGCCAAAGGAAGAACTGAAGAAAAGGGGAAACAAGCCAAAGTAGTAAAAGCCGAGGGGAAAAGTGGAAATAAAGCTAAAATAAAGCAGCCACTGACTGAGATATCTGAACTTGGAAGAACTGCTTGCGTAGTGTGCTTAGAGGAATACGAGGAAAATTGGATACAGTGCTCTAGCTGCCATGGGTGGGCTCATGAAGCATGTGCAGACATTCCTGAATGTTCAGACGTCTACATATGTGATCGATGCCAGATGTATTAAAAATGTCCGGTGCTAGGGGTTCAAAATGAAATCCGTCCGGTACTAGGTGCCACTTCCAGTGAATGTATTTTTTTTCACCAAAGTTTAATTTTTGTTTTTAAATATGATTATGCAGAAGTTGCATTTTATAAATTTTTTGTTGATTATAAAGTTTCTTGACTCGGTTAATTCATAAATAAAGTTTCATTTTTAGAAATAGTTTTTCTTTTATTTCTTAAAAACCTTAGGTGTCCGCCACTAGGGGACTTCCCCCTACTTAAATAGAGGAAAACTTTTAATTAATGCAGGAATGTGAATCAAATTCAAAGGACACGTAATTAACCAATAATGTATACAAACATAAAATATTTTTTAGTAAAACCTAGCCGAATCGCGACAACAGTAAGAAACCTTCTCTAGAACTTTCTTGTCACATACTCTACTGTTGTGGAATCGGTTACCCAACACGATTTCACAAAAAACATGACATCAAAAAGGTATTGAAATACGGTCTCCTAGGCCGGCATTATGGCTTTAATTGCCCTAGTATTGCAGTTGTCCATAAAATCAAAATGAAAATAATCTTTATTCAATTTAGGCCCTAACAAGTCACCTATGAACGTCAAACCACTACTGCCCGTTCTGAAAACATCCCAGTCATCGAGAAAACACGATAAGATTTCTTATCGGGTTTATCTTTTTTTTCAAATGGGATAAGTGTTAATATAATAATTTAGTAGATGCACAGAGAGGGAGTCACTTCCAGACATTACTATCATTCACATAATGATCCAACCTTTATTAACCTAACGACAGTAGAACCTGCTTGACATGGTTCTTGAACTTGTTGTCTTGCAAATCAGTAATGTGCTTCGGGATCTTATTATAGAACCTAACACTATTACCTAAAAACTTTTTTAGTCTTACTAAGTTTAAAACATGATACGAATAATTTTTATTTATTTCTAGTATTAACATTGTGCTGGTCTTCGACAAAATCTAGCTTAACTAAGTTTTTGCGAATACACATTAAGTTAACAGGAGTGTATTGGAAGGGCAAAGTTAATATAATATATTCCTGGAATTTGTTCTTTAGTGATTCGCGAGGTCTCAGATTGTAAATTGCACAATCCTGTAATTGTAATATAAATATGATATCTACCTCAGGTACTGAACTCCAAATCAAAATAACCACCAAAATAATAAAGCTATGAAAGTAAGCGAAGTAGACTAATCTAGAAGTGGCAATGTCTGATTACTGAGGCGACTGTAAATATTTATCAGATGGAGGGGCAAAAAGGCAGCTTGCTGCCATTTGCCCTAAAAAAATAATAATAGGTGTGTTCCAGCAGTTGCATTTCAAAACGAGCATCTCGATTTTAGATCAGGTAAGATTATGGTCAAATCCATATTAGCAACCGGCCGCGTCCGAGTGCGCATTTCTTAAAATGTAAAATTCAATAACAATACAACGTGGCCTAGAACCACCATCATGTAAAGAATTTTTATAATTGGACAAGCTGTACCCCACGGTTTCACCCACACATAATTTAAAAGAAAATTTGGGGGTATGAGAGGAACAGGGTGTAAAGTTCCTCATCCACCATTGCTAATGCATATAATTTGGATTAGATAATGGAATCTATCATAAATAAGTTATGTAACACCGTGACTATTATAAACAGAAAACTTTATTAAAAACAATGATAACGTTGGAATTTTAATAATATCGTTCTGTCCAATCAAGTTGTTCAAATTAGGTGTGGGTTGGGAACCGCATTTTATTTAGGCTATGTTGGTTTTCAAGAAATGCAATGAGAATTAACTTTAATAAAGTCAAAAACAATACAAAAACCCGACTGTAAACTCATGACAAAAAAGAGTTATATACGCAGCGAGACGGTACTCACGGACAGTATCTGTTGTAGTTGACTTATCTTATCTGAGGTCTTCACTATTCCACAACTCAAGCGAGAATGCCCTCAAGCCGGTCGTGATTAGTGCGTGCGGTCATAGGGCATATACCAGCTGATGCTATCGCGCCTAGCTAATATTGCGGGTCAATAGTACCTACTAATACTAACTGCCGCACTCAGAAACGTTCATTAATTTAAGGCTAATGAACATTTAACTAACTACCATTATATATCATATGACAGATTACTCCCAGAGCGAAAATTTAAACCTTAATTATATGACAACTTAAGTATTGAAAGTTGACGGTCAATACTGCGTTATCGACAACAGGTCGATAAGTTCAGATGTTGCCACAAAAATAAATACGTTAGAAATATTTCGAAAGATTAATGAGTTTTTCTTAAATTACATCCTTATTTTCATTTATAAAAATCTATAAATGTCTTTCCCATACTTTTTTTACTGCAAATTAATATAATCGTAGTTTTAACTAAAATTATTTGAAGTGTATAAATTTTGTTTGATGTGGAGTCGTTAGTGTCAAAAAGTTACAAACATTCCAAAATTTATTTTTAATTCATAAAATCTACATATACTTTTCATAAAAAAAATTGATATAATATTTTAACTAAACACAAACCTTTCATCACTTTTATGTTTATGGTAGGGACTGGGGCTGTACCTGCGTCTATTGCCACGAAGCTTCGTAGGTACAATGAAACGATACAGTCAGATGTAACCAGCTATTAACGGTTATCATTGCGAAAGTTCGGTCTATGTACCAGTTATCGCTCGGGATACATGAGATTTAAATAATGTCCTTTATATATATAGTCGGTATCGTTTATAAAATGATTAAAGTTTTGAGTAAAAATTTTGGATTATTATGTGATAGTTCATATACAATTAGGAAACCGCTGATATGACCACTGCATGAGCGTGATAACTTTTTATCGAGCAAAACATACAAAGCTTAGGTATGCAGTGTTTTGTGGCGATAGATAGAGGCAGCAGCAGCTAAAACATTACAATAACCTCACATCAAGCTCTCAATGAAAATGTTAAATCTCTCATTAAGTAACGGCTGTAGGTTCATTAAAGTTAGTTATCCTTTAACGTTACTAATAAAGCATTACTGACTCTGAGAGTTAACTTTTTTAAATCTATACTAAGGGTTTACTTAAGTAACCGTTAAACGTCTCTGAGTGTGGCAGTTAGCCATTAGTACGGGTTTCATAATCACGTCGATATTTCTCCGACATATTATATTAAATAGTATGTTATTTAACATAACGTGTTGGTACAGGAAGCGCTTCTGACTCTTATAGCACAAGCTCTATAATCCACAAAATTTGTTGTTTGTCGTTTTTATTTGATACCTACCTAAACAAAATAATTAAATATAGTTATTACTTTAATATAAATAAATGTTACATAAAGTGTATATGCGACAAGCTAAGACCCAATACCTTTTTGGTGGTGCTATTTAAGTAAAAATCTATTAAAACTTTTGCAACAAATATAGTTTACCCAACTTGATGAAACTATTAGTAGTTCACTTTTTGTAGTTTTGCTTAATCTTTCCATATTTTATTGTACATTGTATTGTGGTATTTTATTGTTTCTCTACATCTGTAAGTTCGTAATATAACTAAAATTTTTAACAAAAAAGAAAAGCAACTTCAGTGATTTTGAAGTTTCCTGGTTTATCGTCGAAACCGAAGGTCCAATACCTCATTAAAAATTACAATCACTGGCACTACCAATATTTGAATTCACGAAATAATAGGTCGGGGAAAAAGTTTCTTCGCATTTTTATATGAAAACTCAAGACATTTTCTTTCAAAGTTTATTTATATTTATTTACAGTATATATGTGCTGTTTTGTTCAATGACTTTCTGCCATTTTTTGGATAGAAACATGATCCCGTTGCTGTAGACACTTTGGGATTTCTGATCAAAAAACGCGACAAATAGTTTTGGAAGTCCTCTCTTGATGTTAACCTTATAGAACCTAAAGAATTCTGAAGAGAACGAAACAGAAACAGGTGAAAATCTGAAGGTGCACGGTCAGGGCTATATGGTGGATGCACTAACCTGCCAAACTCTCTTAATTTTTGCTGAGTGGCTAAAGATGTGTGTGGTCTAGCGTTATCGTGATGAAAGACCACACCCTGCCCGTTGATCAATTCCGGCCGTTTTCTCCCAACTGCTTCCTTTAATCTCATCAGTTGTTGGCAGTAGAGATCCGAATCGATGGTTTTGCCGGATGGTAAAAGCTCATAATGAACAATGCCCTTCCAGTCCCACCGTACACACAGCATCACCTTATTTCGTGTTAGCCCAGGTTTAGCCACAGTCTGTGAAGCCTGGTCAACTTTAGACCACGACCTTTTTCGCACGTTCTTATCGTACGGAACCCACTTTTCATCGCTGGTTATCAATTTCTTCAAAAACGGCTCGGTTTCATTACATCTCAATAATGAATCGCAAATGAGTACAGGGTTTATTAGGTTTCTTTCAGTGAGTTCTTGTGGCACCTTAATATAATATGGTATAATATAATATCCTTTTTAGTATAGCCAGCTTTCTTCAAATGGGTTAAAACTATTTTGTGGTCAATCTACAGTTCTTCAGTTACATCGTAACTACTGATATGCCGATCTTGCTCCTCTTTTTCAAAAATGGCGTCCATTTTATTCGTAACATGACCAGAGTGAGGTACATCTTTAAGATCAAAATTTCAGACTGAAAACGTTTGAACCAACTTTGTGCTACACTTACTGACACTGCATTAGGTCCATAAACATCATAAATTTTGTTTGCTGCTTGAGTTGTATTTTTGTCTTTTTTGTAATAATGTTTTAAAATGTATCGAATTTCTTCATAACATTTACTCATTTTTACAGAATGAAAAACAAATGAAAAATAGCCGGAAGCAACTTTTTTCTTTTTATTTTATTTATTTTTAATGTTACCAAAACCAGCCAGATACAAATAGTACAGCCAAAGAAATTTTATAACAAGTTTGCGTAATGCGTAAACACTTTTTCACCGACCTAATTTTTTTGTACAAGAATATTTTAATATAGTCTTATTCTGCTGCATAACATTTCTTGGTAAGATTAAACCATAATTTAAATGTCCATGCCAATGACTGACCGTCACATAAGATAAATGTAATGATTGGCACAGCAAAAAAACCGTTAAAGCAAAATATTTATCTGCGATAAATAACAGATTCATAAAGATTCCACATTTATTTACTTACGATAAGAAAGATCAGCACTACTTAAAAGTTACCCTAGCGCTACGGATTTTCACTACTTAAAATAATAGGTATTTACCTATGAAATTGCCGTTCTGCAGTACTGGTCATTTCAAATCAAAATAATTTTTGTTTCGCTGAGAATTCTAATTTCAAATTCATTTTATTTTAAAAACATGGAATTCTTTTTCCAAAAGTAGTCATTTGTTTATTGATTAGTGTTACATTTTCATCGTATTTCAATCTTTTTTGTCATCATGGATAAGTTGAAAATTAGAGTAATTATGGAATATGAGTACCGTCGTGGCAGCAACGCGGCACAAGCGGCACGCAACATCAACGACGTTTACGGAGCTAACACTACAAACCAACACACCACCTGTTATTGGTTTGCTCGCTTCCATTCTGGGAATTTCGACCTGAGAAATGAACCTCGCGGTCATCCGAAGACTTTGGTCGATAATGACGAATTAAAGACGATTGTGGAAGCTGATGATACACAATCTACGGCTGAATTAGCAGCAGCTTTCGACGTTAGCATCAAAACAATATTAGTCCATTTGCGTCAAATTGGCAAGGTAAAAAAGGTTGACAAATGGGTGCCCCACGAACTCAAAGATCGCCAGCGTGAAATACGCGTCGAGACGTGCCTTGCACTGCTCAACAGACACATAAATGAAGGAATTTTGAACCGCATTGCTACCTGCGATGAAAAATGGATTCTGTTTGATAACCGCAAGCGCTAAGCAAGTTGGTTGGATCCTGGTTCAGCACCTAAACAATGCCCTAAACGAAAACTTACCCCTAGAAAAGTGACGGTCACTGTTTGGTGGTCTAGCGCCGGTGTGATTCATCACAGCTTCTTACCAAACGGGGTGAGCATTACTTCAGATGTGTACTGTGAAGAACTGAACAAAATGATGGAGAAGCTGGCACATCTCCAACCAGCATTGGTCAATCACTCGTCTCCGTTGCTCCTGCACGACAACACGCGACCTCATACTGCACAGCAGACGGTCTCCAAGTTGCAAGAACTGGGGTTGGAAGTTCTCCGACATCCGCCCTGCTCACCAGACCTTGCGCCTACAGACTTTTTCGAGAATTTGGATAACTCCTTGGCGGGAAAAAAAATCAATACCCGAGAGGCAGTACAAAATGCCTTTTAAGAATTTGTTGCCTTCCGTCCAGCTGATTTCTTTAAGAAGGGCATCAATAAACTGCCACTGCGCTGGCAAAGATGCATTGATTGCATGGGTGATTACTTCGATTAATACAGATAAAAAATACGTGAAAAAAATTCGTTTAAATTATAAAAAAAAAAAAAAAAAACCATGGAAGTATTACTTCCATGAATGAAACTTACATGCTGAAAAAATTATTTTGATTTATTGAAATCACAAAAATTGACTTAAGCCTTAACATAGGTGAAACTAGCAATTTAGTGCATTTTTAAAGACGTCTGTCGAGGCGATTATAAGCACTGCAACAACAATCAGTATCTCTGCTTTATATCTTCCAAGGCTAATCTAACCTAAGGTTATTAGTATTAGTGTGGGCCCAGATAAGGCAATTTGCCATACATAGCACATGATGAGTTCGGGTCCTTTTCGATGTTAAACGCGATGTTTATTCGGTATAGTTGCAATATTATAAACATGAGTTAATAATTCTCCAATCTATTATAATTTCGTGTTAGTAATTATGTTAGTGTTTTAAACGTGATATAATTAATGTGCTGTTTTTCATTTTTCCTAAAATACATAAATGGGACTTTATTGTTAATTTTTAAAGAACTAACACCAAAAACATTGTTATACATAGTAAAAAAGTGTGGACTTTATGCTAAGAAATTATATTTAATTCCAAAAATACGGGCAACCATCAAAGGAGGTGTTCATTGAAAATGTGTTACGCTGGCCATATATACGCTACGGCCTACCGGAGAGGTTTTCATGTGTAGATGTGCCTGCACGGGTTGACTGGAGTAGACTTAAGCAGTTTTTGAACCTGCACAGGCGACCAACGCAAAATGGAAAAATATTTCTTTTGGGTGACACTGTACGGATCTTTACGTGGGTTCGTGCCCATATACGCGCTACTGCTGCTGCTAAGCTTGAGGTGATGGTTTAGGTACCTTAAAAATAAAGAAATCTCGGTTTCTTTTTAAAAAATAAACCTTTTTTATGGTAAAACTTGAGTTTTACATAGCTCATGTCGACGATTAATTGAACACATGTTCTGATAACAGGTCGTATGCCTTTTTAACGGTCGGCGAGATGTCTACGACTGGTCTATTGTTTGTGGCTAACCAAGTGCTTCCACTTTCTCCTTGTTTGTAAGCATCTATTACACCTTGGGCGGCTGACTCCATCCTGCAATCATAATTGTTTTGCAATATGTAATCTTTAAACTTTTTTTCCAAAGCTAATATGTAGGTTAACATGAATAACAAACTCAGAATAATTATTTTTCTATAGGCACAGAAAATGGAATCTTTAAAATGGATGAGCTTAAATTTTCAAAATGCTGTGCTATTTTTTATTGTATTACGGGAATATCTCTATTTGTTTATCGAAGGTGTATTTTTGTAGCAACTTCCTTAATTATTAATCATTCTGACACGATTTTTAAGTTCCCCACTATTGAAGAAGAGTTGTTTAAAGTTATTTAAAAGTGGATGAGTTCTGTACATGAAGTGATGGAATGAGGGCAAAACCAATTAAATGCCATTGTCTATTTCTGGGTAGACGGGACACTAAATATACCTCTTACGATCCAGGACTCTCAATAGGTGGGCAATGTGTTACCACAGTTGTTGAGCGGTGCCTTTCAAATTTCTTGGAAGAAGGATAGATTACAAGGGACGTACGCCATCCTTGGAGGCAGTTGTCGATATTTTTTGAACGACCTCAATAAGGTATACCTCCAGCCAACTAACAATATTAAAAATTTTTGGACATAGGAAAACTATCTTACATCCGTCTGACTTGGGCTTTCCTGATATATGACTTTGGCCAAACTCTCCTGGCAAAGTTAGATGCAAATGTCATAAAGGTATTGAAGTTATGGCTTGGACTGGCACATTCGGCTGAACACTCAACTCCATTTAGGGATCATAATAGTTTGGGATTAAATTAAAGAGGCCATCGAAACTCTACATATAAACCTACCTTCGAGTCACCAAAATGTATGTCTTGGGGAAACCTCATGATGAAATAGTTACTTCACTCCCAAAAGGCAAATGTGCCACAGAACTGGAGATAAGACTTTAAATCCATATACAATTTATGGCAGGTGATCAGGTTGATAGACTCGGGTTGGGGTTGAGAAAGAAAAACTATGATCGATACACAATAAAATCTTTTGTTCAACAGGATGAAATCGACAGCTATAGAGTGCACGCAATGAATTTAGAAATGCAAAATGAGTGGTTAGCCATAGGTAAGTTGTTTATCCCAATAGCACTTAAGTGGCGCACCTTTTTATATGCCTGGTTTCCTGCTCTACTAAAATTTTATCTTAATGATTTCCAAATGGCCCTCCCAAACCAGAGTAACCTAGTAATATGGAGGAACTTCTTTGAAAAATCTTGCTATACTTGTAGTGAGGCAAAAAGTATAGCCATGCACTTATTAGTAGAATGCAAGGTGCTTCTTGATAGGGGTCACTACTGACGTCGCCATGATAGAGTACTTTAAATCGTACGTGAAGCAGTCTTTCAGTAGCTAGAGCTTAAAAAGGACTCCAGGACTAAAAGGAGACAAAATATTTTTATAAAAGAAGCCTCAACAGTAAATGACAAAAGTAAGCCTAGGTTGATCCTAGGTTGTGCGTCTGCTTGGACTATTTTAGTGGGCACATATGAAAAGCATTATAAAATCCCAGAGGATGTGGTATTTCGCTATCCAGACCAGACATATTTCTTTATTCTCGAGAAATCAAACGAATAGTACTTGTACCTGTACCTTGGGAAACTAAAATAGCTAAAGACCACGCAATAAACTGAATAAATTTTACGATCTAAGTAATGATATTAGTTTCACCGTGTCTTAAACTTAGATCAAAAGTATCTGTTGGTCTAAAGCCTTATAGTGTATATTTTAAGCAGTAAAAATATATAAAACTCGGTCTGAAAATCCATAAACTCACGTTTGCCACACATATCCTTCTTTTATAGCATGAGGAATATTCTCATCAATGTCCTTGTCGAAGCTTCCCAACTTTTGAGAGCTTAATAACGCTGTGTCTGTGGCTCCAAAGCAAATTGTCAGGATACGAACACCGGTCTTTGAATAGTGTTCGGGCATCTGTAAAAATTAAATCACGATTTGTGAATCATTGTTAGCATAGTAGGATATTGCGCGATCAACGTGGATTTGAATTCTACCATAATGCGTTTGAGCTTTCGGTGAATGACAACATGCATTGGGACGAAACCATAGAACGGTGGACTTTCAAAAAGAAAACATTCATAATCTCATTGCCGATAATAAGTGCAGCGGGCGAGCAAAATGAGGGTCACAATTTAATGAAAAATACCAATTATAACATCTCAGGAATCAAACGTTATATTATCGTGATGATGGAAGTGATTATAAAATTGACAGTAAAAACAATGATTATGTATTAATAAATTTAGTATTAAAACAATAACATTATTTCATACATAAAAGCGGGGCAATGTACGAGTCACGATAAATAATAGTTTTTTCAATTATCCTAAATAGAATTTTCACGTAAACATTCTGTATACTGTAATATTCTCTATCTTATTACTATTCAGCGAGTCGATACAAAACTAACTTTATTATAAAAATAATATTGAATTTAAATTTTAACAATACTTTTTGTAACCAACAACAAAAAATCATTTAATTAATCAATAACATACATTTAATTCATGTAATTTAATATAAAATTAAATATGATATGATAATTGAACATAAAAAATATTTCCCGCTATCTACAATGCCATCTATCTCTTTCTTGACAGGGGTCAAATGATACGTGTACGGTGTATGTTAAAAAAGCGCAAATTTATTATGCATGCGTGTAAACTTTCCCGTGGTGCATAATGCGTGTTTCGCGTATTTTATATACTTAGGTAATTCGATATTTCATCAATGATACTTTATTTATTTTTATTTGATTGTTTTGAACATGTTTAAGTAAAATTGAAAGCGTTAAATGCATTTTCTGGAAACGGTCGTCTGTTGTAGGATACTTACACCAAGACACGTACTGAATTGTAGAACAGCGCTTTTAGTACCAAAATAAATTGGTAGAATTGGAGACTGGCTCAGTGCAGCGATTGATGAGATGTTTATTACGGTTCCACCTTTACCACCTCTATTCTTAGCCATAATGTCTATAGCTTTCAGAGTTCCAGTAACAAGAGCAGTCTAGAAGAAAATTAACAATAATAAAAAAACCTCTTTACAATGTAGTTTTAAATATTAATCTCTCATTATATAGTATTTACCTACATATATATGATTGTATAATTGATTCAGGGGTATAAATTTATTAGTCGCTACTCATTGGTAGGTGGTCACTACGTAAGCAGAAATGAAATAAAAATATAATATAATAAATACTATGTAATAGAAGTTATTTCTCTTTTCAATTGGTTCAATTATTTGAAAATTATACAAATCAGTTGTTTAGTTAATAAAATTATTGTAGTATTTATTTTATCTGTTAAGATTATAGATAACATTTTCTTAATAATTTAACTAAAAGAATATTAGAATTTTTTACCCAATTCATAAAAAGACAAATTACTCAATTCGAATGTTTTTTTAATGGATTTTCAGCCATAAATTCTTTGTTTATGAACTTATTAGGGTGATTCTTTTTTTGTTGGATAGGGGATACCTCAAGGTGTCTCTTTCTTTTTTTATTGACCTAGCAACTGTAAGCTAATTACAAAATATATAAAAAAGGGTTCCGATACTTACGACGTTGATTTCGATTTCCTTTTTGTATAAGTTGTAGCTGTCATTCATAATAGCTGCGTTGTTAATAACCACTTCCAAACTTCCTTGTTCAGCAGCAACTCTATCGAAAATTCCTAACAACTGTGCCTCATTAGTAACATCGCAGTTGTAAAATTTCACTCTATTCTCTCCGTATTTAGAGTTCAGTTCATTTTGTAGCTTGATTCCTGCATCTTCAGCTATATCCAGAATTGCAACGTGCTGTAATATATTATTTTATACTACTTCATTCAAGATACGTACAATTTTTTAAAACATTAATAACTTAACTAATTACACATTAGTAAAGTAATGATCCAAGTTGCTTTGACCTATCAGAACAAAGGAAAAATAGAGACTGTCTTCCGTTGACGTGGTAGTATAATTTAAAGAGAGAATCAAAATTGCTCAATTACTATAATCAACAATCCAAGACAGATTGGCACGGTGCAGGAATGTTAACAGACTTGGCCTCAAATAATGAGATAAGGGATAGATAAAGAAGAAGACTAAAAGCTACGACCTGTAGAGTAGTAGAACCCTTGCAAGTTTTGACTACAGAAGCATCACCGTTAAACCTCCGTATCAACAATCCAAGACAGATTGGATTGGTGCAGAAATATGAGTAGGCCCGACCCCAATTAATTGGATAAGGAATGGAAAAAGAAGAATACACCAACAAACAAAAGTGAAACGTGAAACCTGTGCAAGGTTCCAGTGCGGAAGGCGTCACTGCCATGCCTACTTTTACTACAAGCACCACTATGCTTGTTAGCAACGCTTTCCCATGGCATGGCTTTCCAACCGATTTATGACTGATTACAGTTAGGGATCAGGTAGTTCTAAAATAGTTATAAATAGCTACCTACAAGTTGTATTGGTCACTTAGCACCAGGAGGACTGTACGCCTGCTCCCTACATCAAAACATTAAAAGAATATACATTTTAAATTAGTGACAAATGAATAGTGCTTAATATTGTGTTTTTTGAAGTGAAATTTCTTAAGTTTCACATCACCGATGATCTTGACATCCCTCGACCTATTTATTAGCCTATTAGCCTATTTTATTAGCCTCAGCTCTTGATAAAAGAACGTCGTGCCGAAACTTCCGGCATCCGCAGTAGAGTGCCAGTTATTTTTGGGCTTCTTATGCCTTTTTATGATTCTACTTCTTACTGCCGCATTAGCCTAGTGTTCGTGGTCCTGGGTTCGACTCCCGGGTCGAAAAAAGTGTTATAAGATTTTTTCTATGAAATTCTCAGTAGCAGCTCGGAGTTTGACTTTATGCCCGATTATTAGGCAATAGGCTCACCCACTATTACATGGCACCTAAAAACATACCCGGCGAACTGTGGGTGTACATTAATTAATACACCTCTGCCTAACCCTTCGTGGATACAGGTGTGATGGTATATTTTGTTATGTTATGTCAACATCGTCACATAAAGTATATAATAAATTAATTATTTGTTATCAACGTTTAAATATATTCAATTTAACATAATATTCCGATAACTGAGGTCGCAACGATATCTATAGATAATAACGTTACGATTACTATTTATATTTCGTATTATTATATATTTTTTGCCATTAGACTTTTTTCATTTATTTATAATATATTTTTATATATCTTATTTAATTACTACTTGTACCTGCGAACTCGTCCGCGTGGAATTTCGCGTATTAAAACAGCGATAAAACAAAAAACTTTTATATAGGTGTACCGAAATTCAACATCGGTGATTTAATCGTGTGTCATGCATTCTAAATCTCTCAGATTCCTGAGATGCAACGTGGTACCTACCTACTCACGGATAGCAGTCAACCGTGTCTCACGCTCTTCACTACTTTCTGCCGTACGTCTAATTTAACCAAATACGTCGTTCCCTACAGGTTTCTGAGGCGCGTAAGTTATTCTAAGTAGCTCGTTCAGCAGTAAGTTTATGCGACGGTATTAACAAGGTTCTTGTGAATGATTTTTAGAACAATGAAATATCGAAACATCCCGGCCACTTTCTACCAGTCGTTTTACCCAAAAGCAAATTAAAATGCAATACAATCCGAAAGTTAAAGTCAGCATTTTAACTTTAGAAACAGGGTTCCCTAGCAACATTTATTACTTACAACCTATATTATCAACTATCGTAAAAAAATAACATAAGTTATTTTTTTTATTATTAACTTTCATTCTCGACTCGTGTATAATAAGTTTTTTTGAAAATCTGCGAACCAGCCATAATCATATATGATGAATATTCGTGAAAATAAACTAATAGTTATAATACCAACGGGGTTTAACATTGAGATGGGTCAGTGAGGGCAGCTCTGTAAGAACCATGACATCGATTTTAAAAATAAGAAAAACTGCATTCATAGATTTTTTTAAAAACTTATACGCGAGTTGAAAGTCAAACCTAATAATTTAAAAAGAACTTGTGTTATTTTTTTGCGATAATTGATAGTACTTATAGGTTGTTAGCAATAAATGTTGCTAGGAAGAAACCCTGTGTCTAAAGTTAAAAGAAAATGCTGACTACAATTATTATTTTGTTTGTTAGTTTCATGTTAAAATAACAGCCATTATTGCAATAATCAACTCTTTTAGGTAACGATTTTGTTACTGCATTTTGGAAACCCCTAAGGCTAATCGTATAGTCAGCCAGAAAATACTTCGCGAGAACATTCTCGCTTAGATCGTCGAACTGTTCACATAGGTTAGTCCGTGAGTTATATTTATGGAACATAGATTGGTACGTGATTCACGATCTGTGATTTGTAGCTAGGACACCGTTACCTGGTTGATAAACCAGACACGGTAAAAACACATTTTATCCCATGTGATTTTTACCTCGTTCCGTCGATCCAATGCAACTTTAGAAATAAACACAAACCCAAAACCTCTTTCCTTACCTTTCCTCCCTCTTGCACTATAACCCTAACAACTCCGGCACCGATGCCCGTAGCAGCACCAGTTATCAGGACTACTTTGTCGGCCCACTCGTAAACCATCTTGTCGCAGTCGTATAGAGCTTACTAATGAATATGTTAGTTTAAATATTTGCTTTATATTATCTATATAACAATTAACATTTTTGTCCGAAATTACTTATCATATAATTTACCGTAATATCAATATTTTATCATATTGATGACAATGTTGAATATTTCTGTACAGAAATCTAGTATAATTTTATTTAGCAGTGTTGTGCAAAATGTAATTATTTAGTGTAATTTGGGTTGTAGTTAATTAATATTATTATCATATCACACACGCAAAAGCATACATATTGCGAAATTTATTTATTTTTAAATATAAATGAAATGCATTTTATTATATTGTTTATTGCTAACCAAGTGCTTCCACTTTCTCCTTGTTTGTAAGCATCTATTACACCTTGGACAGCTGACTCCATCCTACAATCATAGTTGTCTTGCAATAATCTTCTTCGAACTTTCTTGAAATATGAATATGAAGGTAAACATGAATAAGAAATTCAGAATAATTATTTTTTCATTAGACGCAAAAAATATATTACAATGCATTCTGCATCACGTATTGTAGAATGTGATGGTACTTATATATCTTTATAGTAACATTGCAAGGTTACCGCAGTTCCTGATTATGCACAGTAAGCACAGTATTTTAATAGGGTTTCTATCGTATTTAACTTTGCCACATATTGCACAACAATTAATAAATTTAGTTATTTGGTCCTTCATTTTGGGCCAAAAATACCGGGCTGAAAGGGCGAGAAAACATTCGTTAATGCCTCGGTGATTAGTTTTCCCGTCGAGATAGTTACGAATTAACTCTTGTTGTCTGCGATACTCCTTGACGTTTTCTATCTCTTTTTTTACTAGTACTAAGTTCATTGCTGAGCTACGAAACTTTTCCTGGATTATGGGAATGATGTCATACATTCTCAAAAAGGGGTTTATGAGAATACCGGTTTTGACCTTTGGCTTTACAAATTCCTTAATTGCTCTTACTATGTCCACCTCCAATTTTCTGTCAGAGACTTGTATAGAGGTCCTTGAATGCGTGTCAAATGGTTTAGTTGTCGTTGGCTTACGTTTTGCGTCGCCTACCACTGTTAGTATAAGTTGTCTTTGGAATTTGTTCAAGGGGTCATCTGTAATCGGTACCTCCAAAATAGGGTTTTCTAAACTTGTATGCGCCGTTATTGTCGTTGAACCGCTAGTAGAGCCGTGGGATTTTTCTGAAGTATTGACAGCTACGGAGCTTACCTCTTCGTTGTGGATTTCGATCCTGGAAAGTGCGTCGGCGTTCGTGTTTGACTTTCCTTTTTTATGTACGACGGTGAAGTCGTATTCGCTAAGTTTTAGCCTCCACCTTGTAAGTCGGGAATTTGTTTCCTTGAGGGTCATAACCCACTGGAGCGGCTTATGATCCGTAAGTATTTTAAACTTCCGACCAAATAAGTATAATTTATAATATATGTTTAATTTATTTATAATTTATAAAATATTTTGTGGCCCAAACTATTGCCAATAGTTCTTTTTCTATTGTACTGTAGTTTATCTCAGTATCGTTCAGAGTACGGGAGGCATAGCACACAGGCTTATCGGATCCTACTTGACCCTGGGATAGAATGCCAGAGATAGCGACATTTGACGCATCTGTAGTTAAGATGAATTCTTTGTTGAAGTCAGGATATTGTAATATAGGGGCGTTTGCGAGAAGAGTTTTACACTTCTCAAAACTCTCTACGTATTGAGGGGTCATGGTTATTTTCTTACCCTTTTTCAAACTGTAAGTAAGAGGCTTTGTGATTCGGGCAAAATCAGGTATAAATTTCCTGTAGTAGCCGACTAGTCCTAGAAATTGTTTGATTTCTTTGGGAGTTTTGGGGATAGGATATTTCTGTATTGCCGAAATTTTGTCTGGGTTGGCCTTAATACCGTCTTTGGTAATAACATGGCCTAGGTATGCCGTTTCTCGCTTCAAAAATTCAGATTTATCCATTTGAATTTTAAAGTTTGACTCGCGAAGTCTTTGAAAGACTTTTTGAAGGTTTACTATGTGTTCTTGTAGCGACGTACTAAACACGATAATATCATCTAAGTAGACGAGACAAACACTGTTTTGAAGATCTTTCAGTACGTTGTCCATCACACGTTGAAAAGTAGACGGAGAATTTTTCAAACCCATTGGCATACGTAAAAATTCATAATGGCCGTGCTCCACATTGAAGGCTGTCTTGGGAATGTCTTCGGGACTAGTTTCCACCTGGTAAAATCCACTTGCCAAGTCCAAGGTCGTGAAATATTGGCAGTTCCCAAGCTTATTTAGTACGTCACTGATGTTAGGGATGGGATATTTGTTGTCTAAAGTTTTTTCATTGAGCTTTCGAAAATCCACAACAAGGCGCCACTTCACTTTGCCTGACGCATCTGCTTTTTTGGGCACGATCCATATCGGAGAACTCCATGCGGATTCGGAAGGTCGAATTATATTTTGTTCTAACATTTTACTTATCTGTTGTTTAACCTCTTCTCTATGGACGTACGGATACCGGTAGTTTTTTGTATGTATCGGGTTTTCATCCGTAGTACGAATCCGGTGTTTAATTTGGTTGGTGAAGGTCAACGGTTCACCTTCTATATAAAATACGTCCGCGTACTTTATACATAACGCTTCTAAATTCGCGCGTTCCTCTTTGTTTAAATGATCGGTTCGTAGCCGCGATAAGACTACGTCGGAGCGCGTAGCACGTTGTTCGGTGCACGCGAACTCGTAGCTATGTACCTCGGCTGCTACGGGCTCGTACATTAAAAATATTACGTCATGTGGTGACGTATTTGTTATCTCTTAAATGCCTCTATTGTTTTTTACTGTCGTTATGCAGTCCCGTATGATACAATTCGATACTATCTGCTCTGGTATAAAAGCTTCGCCGTCATGTATGTTAATTGGTAGTTTTACTAATTTTGAGGAATTAGCGGGGACTACGTCCTCGTATAAATTCGCGTTTTTTGAGTTATACATTTTTATAGGATTTTTCGCATTGCGGGTGACGAGCACTTTATTTTTTAAGTCAATTTTAGCTTCCCATTTCTCTAACAGATCGAGTCCAATAAGTCCGTCAAAATGACTGTGAAATCGATACACGAATAGTTTTATAAAGTCAGAGTCCTGAAATTCGGAAAAACGGAATGTTACAGAATAGTTATTTCGAGTAGTTGCATGCACATTAGTGACCTCGAAAGGGTCAAAATTCAGAGGTGTGTGTGGGAAAATTTTTTGTATTACCTCGAAGTCTAAAAAAGATTGGTTCGCTCCCGTGTCGATAAGCAGCTTAAGCGGTGGTTCCGAATTCTGAATATAGGGAGGTTGCCGCTGTGTTTGGAGGTTTACTTCTATGATGGCTTTTTTGATATTTGACCCGTCTGAAAATCCTGATGGTCGCAACCACTAGCATATGGCTCAGGGTTGTTTGAATTTTCATCGTCAATCTGTTCGTTTGCTCTATAGCCTTGGTAATACTGGGATTCATCAAAATCGTATCCCGTAAGGTACTCGTTATTACATTCGTATTCGGGGTAGTAAAAATAAGGTTCAAGGTCTTGGTCATAGTAACCTTCATAGCCTACACATTCATTAATATTTGCTTCGCGACTTTTAAAATAGTTGCTGGGCGGCGGGTTTCCCGACCTTATCCAGTCATGTCCAGACAAACCAGTAGGTGGAAGAGGTCTGGTGGCATAATGACTGACGCCACTCATGGGTGTAGGACCTGAAATTTGGGGTTGGGTTCGTGGCGGGATTTTAAAAGCATAACCGCGGGTTATAGTTTGGCGGCGGAGCTCCAAACATTTGCTGCGTACGCGACGGACCTTGGGGATTGTTTCCGGGAGGGTTGAACCTCCAGTTTAATTGGGGTTTAATATAAGGCATGGGTCGCTGTACTTGCGCATTAAGTGGAATAAAGTTCTGCGAGGGTGCAGCAGGAACAAATGTACGCTGTAACGGCACCACAATTTTTTGTGCGGCATTTGTTAATCTAATTTTATTGTCGCTAACAAAATCATTCCTCTTTTGTAAGTACACTACGTTAAGTTCCTCTTGCACGTATTCTAGAGCTTTCTCTACACTTTCGGGACGCATGCAACGAATTCGTGAGCCTAATGGTTCTCTCAGCCCACGTACAAAAGCTTGCTTAGTAAGTTTTCTATAAAGAATGCGTTTTGCCTCGATAGTAGTAGCCACTGACTCGTGCAGACTAACGTACGTCATGATCATACTAAAAAGGGTTTGACACCTATCATAAAATTCTTGCGGTGAGTTGTTGCCTTGTGTAGCAAGAGCAAGGTCATTATAAAGCGCAGTTTCGTCTCTTTGATCGGAAAAGTTATTAATAAGGGCTGATTTTATTCCCGCCCAAGATTCTGGAACTCCGTTCGAGTTCATAGTGCGGGCGGCGGGCCCAGTGATTTTATTTAAAATTCCATTAACTAAGCTAAGATTACATAACTCCCGTCCTGGTTCCACGCTTAGGTATGTGGCACATAGTTGGTCACATAATTGTATAAAACGTGTTAGCACGTTTGGGTTGCCGTCAAATTCGGACACCACACATAAGGCCTTGTAAATAGTATCAACGTCGGCCATGGTATCGTTTTCTAATAAATTATCTAAGTTTCTAACACTATCTACTAATCTATGTCTAAACTGCCTACTCGATGCAGGACTTGATATTTTTCTCGGATGAAAATTTTTTGCTAAATTTAAGTACTTAGGTATATAAGGATAAGATTAGGGAGAGCAAGCACAGGAGTAATTCATGCACTCACCCAAGGATGTTCATCTCGGTTCTTTGCCAATCGATGTTTGGATTGTCCTCCGGCCGCTGGCTCAGGTTCTTTTCTGGATATAGCAAGACGCGGCGCGTCGCTCTTCCTGCGACACGCACAGCAAAGGGATCTCTCGGATTTTGAGCGCACCGCACGCACTCACACTTCGCGATCGCTTCTCCTATGAGCAGGAGGAAGATCTCTCGGGAGATGAGATATTCGCGCACAGCCCGCACAAAGTTCGCGACAGACCACTCTTATGTCTGCTTTATCCTACCGACTGCGCCAATTACGAAAGCCACAGCCGAAGGATCAAAAAAAAAACAAAATTACTTTTAACTTAATTTAATTATTTCAATTAATATTACAATGTAGGGCAACTGAAAGCAACCGATGCTAGGTATACAATGGCAATCATTCACTTAATATCACGACACCTGAAGTAAATCGGGTCCCACGGTAATGTATTGCGAAAATACCGTCGATGCAAATCCACGGCTCGGTGACGAGGCGGAGATTGTGAAACTCTGCAGCCCCGATGACGTAACAAGTTGCACTCTTTTCTTTATTTTTCTTTTTGCTCTTTCCATTTCTTCCTTTGAATATTTTTTCCGCTTCTGTCATTTCTGATATATTTTTATATTTATATTTCGACTTCATTCGCTGTATTTTTTTTTTCTTATTTCTTCTGAGTCAGGATTATTTTTTAACCATTCTCTATAACGTTTCATTTTCTCAGCTGGAGTTAACGACATTGTGTGTGTGTTCTGTTGAATATGAACGTGGGTTTATAATTTCCAGTTTTTGTTACTCAACTTTCCTCAACATATGTTACCACGCCAAAGTAACCAAAAAGCAAGTAACGAAACATAGTTTCAATTTTTCAAATCTTATTCATGATCAAAAATGAATTGAACGTGTAATATTTTACACCAATTTATAGAGAACAATATAAACTACAAAAAAGTAACCAATACATCTGTTAAATTTAAAACTAACCTTGGAACAGTGGTAACAAATCTGGAATTACAATATGCTTCAGCTGAACACTTATGTATAGAGTAGCCGTTAGAAATACAATAGCGTTTAAAAATTAAACATGGCAGCATAAAAAGATATCTATAGTGTTACCTAACATGTCTGAATTTAGTAATATTGGTAGTTTTTCAATACTAACAGGTCTAAAATAAGTAACAAAAAAGGAATTTCATTTTTGGAATCTTTGCTGGGACAAGTTTAATATGAGTATAGGTTTAAAATCCTATAGCAAAATATAAAAAAACAGATCTTTTTAAAATTACGGATATCAAAATGGGACATTGCATTTTTTATACATACGGTGACTTTCAATTATTTTGAAATACAGATTTTAAAATGATGTAATTATATATGGTTGTACGATTATTTATTCCCCTCCGAGACCGGAGGTCGATATCTGGTTGAGTCGTCCATACATCTTGATCCCTTTCGCGCCAGTGGAATGTTCCAGTGAGTCGGAACCAGATGTCGCATAGTTCACGGTGAAGTCGGAACTGTCGGCGGTGATGCCCCAGTGAGTCGGGATGATGCTGCAAGAATGCTCCAGTGAGTCTGAGTGGTGCAGTGCTGCATAGTGGCTGGCTGCTGCATCGTACCAGGAGAGAAGTGAGTCTCTGCTTGCTGACCGGCCGAAGAGCAGCGTGTGGTGCTAAGATCGCTGAGAAGGCGTGGTTGATGAGCAGGAACGGGCAACCGCTGCGTGCTGATGGTCAGGATACCTGTAGTAGCCGTGGATGCTGGCTGGCTGTGTGACTCTCCGTTTGAAAGCTTGAGGAAGTAATGATGACAGTCTCACGATGACGTAGCTTTGCGAAGAAGGTTGCGCTGACGTTCATGCTCGGGGTCACCACTTTAACGGAGGCGAAGGTAACCATTGAGAAGGGAGGATCCTCCAACCAGACTGGTGAGCGGACTTGTAAAACCTACACTGCTATGAGCGTGAGTGTAGTTAGTGGAATGTGCACGTATAGTCGTGCGTGCACGTATAGTCGTGCGTACACGTATAGTCGTGCGTGCACGTATAGTCGGTATCCGTGATGTACGACAGTTCCTGGAACTAGTAAGTTACTTTCGGAAATTTGTCAAGGGATTTGCTGTAATTGCACATCCTCTAGACAAGTTATTAAAAAAAGGACACTGCATGGCAATGGTCAAACATACAAGTACATGCCTTTCAAACCCTAAAGAAGAATCTCATCGAAAAGATTTTCTTGGCTATTGACACTTCAATTAGGTGATACAGAGCTGAATAGAATCCGAGACATTCTTACCAGTACAGTTACATATGCGAAAGAACTCCAATATATCAAAGACAGTTTTGTAGACGAAGAAAAGAACGTAGCTCGTTGGGTTGGTACCAACGGGCGCTCGCTGGCAATCATGCAGAATGAACCATGACAACATCGGACACCTGGGGTTTGGAAAAACTTTAGACGGATAAAGGGGAATTACTGTATTCCAAAAATGACGCGTTTCTTAAAAAAAAAAAATATGTAGGAGCATGCATTGAGTGCGCTTATGCAAAAATTTGTGTTTGTTAAACCTGTAAAGACTACGAAGACCCAAAGTGTGTAGTGTACTAGAGGAGGTATTTTCTACTTTCCGCAATCCGGATAGGCTGATTAGTGACCGTGGTAGCTGTTTTACGTCTAAAAATATGAACAGCGAGGTGAACCCAGCTCTAAATGAAATTATAACATTACCTAGTGTAATTCCTGGTATGATTGAAACACGTAAAGAAGTAAAAGAAAAGATAGACAAAGAACAAAAAAAAACAAAGCCGCGATTCCAGGATTCGAAGGAACAGGGAATAAACGCTAATCTACTGTTTCTGCAGACTGGATACAAGCAATGTTAACGTGATTCTAGATACCGATGATTAGTATCTAAGTGATGGCTGAAATATTTGCTGGTCAACGTCACTGACCAGTAAATACCAATTCACTGGTTAAGGTCATGTACTGGTGAATTGGTGTGAGGTAGTAAATACCAATTCACTGGTTAAGGTCATGTACTGGTGAATTGGTGTGAGGTACCAGGTAACGGGTGCCTTGAATTTTAACAAGCAATTGTCTTTGAGCATTAAGTAAATACTAAATGTAATGTGCCACTAAGACTAGGCTAAGGTCAGGAAACCGACACCCTTAAAAGTTAGGATGGTCGAGCTGATAATAATTACTCGCAGTGTTATCCTAGTTATTTACCTATATACCTTATTATTATACATAACGGAGGATGAGCTTCTCCATAGTTAGTAATGCTCATTTTCAACGTTTATAACCTTGGGCGTCGGTGGGTAGTTGGATAGAACAAACTCGTATCACGGATTAGATATTACCAGACAGTATGTAGGTAGGTAGGTACGCATAATTAATAATAGGGTACGTCTCTCAGAACGCGCGATAGTTTTAGTAACGTCCGCACGCGCCGCCCGCTAACAAGAAAGTGAGTCGTCTTCATACTGCCGACTCGGTGGCGCCTGCGTCACTAACTCCATCGAGCGCCGCCCGGTGGCGCTGGCGTTCCGAATCAGACTCGATGTCGACATACATATAATTAATAATTTAGTTAATCATCGTATAAATTGATATTGTAAATAATTTAGTTAATCATCGTATAAATTGATATTGTAAACTTATTAGTACATAATCTGACTTACGATTAATTTGGTATAAAGCGGGTAGGACGAGCCTTGAGGGATTCAAGTCCGTTGAAGCTGTAAAAGCCGCAGCGGCTCTGTTTTAGGATAGGGCCCCTCAGACTAACAGTGTAGTCAGTTCTAAAAAAAAAAAAAAACTGTCTGAATAAACCACGAATATTAAACTATTATTCTACAAGACTCGCAAGTTTTAACAGCTATCATTCACATAATGATCTACCCTATAATAACCTTTTGACAGTAAAACTTGCTTGACATGGTCCTTGAAGTTGTTGTCCGGTAAATCAATAATATGCGTCGGGATCTTATTATAACACCTGGCATTATTAAATTTTATTATTTTTTAAACTTTTATTGGACCTACATAGATGTATTAACATTGTGCTGATCTTGGACAAAATCTAGCTTGACTAAGTTTTTACGAATATATATTAAGTTATCAAGGATGTATTAGGAGGGCAAAGTTAAGATACTATATTCCTGAAATTTCTTCTTTAGTGATTCACGAGGTTTTAGATTGTAATTAATAAAATTCACCTATTAATAATAGCAGATAAAGGAAATAATATTAATTCTTACTTGAATGACAAAAAATGACCATTCATTTCGGTTTAATTTAGTATTTATTTGAAATATAAAATACACAACAATTTTCATTTATTTGTTTATAATCTATTAGGAACCAGCTTCACAATTCAAACTATAAGTATTTATATCGAAAGCGTGAACACTCTTGACTGGCGTGAACACTCGCGACTGGCATCCACCTAACATGACTTGAGGTCAAGATATAAATTCTTTATTATAAATACCTAATAGCTGGCAATATGAGTTTGGAGCTGGCAGGAAACTCAATTGGTATTATCATTTTGTTCTTATTTTTAAGTGTAATTATTTTGTACAATTAACAATAATTATATGTAGTGAATGCATAAACAGGGAGTCGCTTACAGACATCACTAGGTATTACGTAATGATCCACCCTATAATAATCTTTTAACAGTAAACTCCTTGACATGATATTAAACCTTATTATCCGGTAAATCAGTAATGAGCCTAGAGATATCATTATAGAACGAACCTAACATTATTACGTAAATATATTTTCAACACACTTGCTCATAAAGTGGCTCTAATAATATCACCGCAATTAGGCACATAATGACACCTGTAATCAAACTGTGACTTTTTCATTGCTATTATTCACAAATGAGATATAGAGTTTTTTTTTTTTATTGGTCGAGTTGCTTTGTTCTTAAAAAAGTTTTGATACAAAAAAGATAATGATCATTAGAACAAATAAATGAATGTACCTATTGCTTGCTCATTTCATACAACTTCGTATTTAAATACATAATTTCAACTTGTACGTGTTTAATAAATAAAACTTTCACTCAAATATAACTTGTTTTATCTGTAATAAAGAAAACTTTAAATGCCCCATTTTATACGTGGCTAAAACTCTATCTGCGGAAAGCCAAAAAAAAAATAAACCTCATTCCTTTAGTTTATGGCTGATCGCCATTGTTAGATGCGCGCGCAAACTGATTAATTTTTCCCGCCATAGCGAAAAAAAAAGATTTTTTATTATTTTCTTCACAAGTGTGTTGAAAAACGTCGTATGATACACGTGTGTATTGGTGATTACCGTCCTCGGCTCTCTTAAGACCCTCACCTAACAGCTCGGGTCTCGATGGCGCCTCAGCAGTAATCACCAACATTACACACTTGTACCATAATGTACTATTTTTGGTCCTCTTAAGTTTAGTCTATTAAGTAAAACACGGGATAATGAACCTGTCATTTGTAGTAACTATGAAAGTCATTTATAAAATCTACCTTATCTATAATAATAAAAATATAATTATATATAATCTAATATAATTATTTATAATTAATAAATAAACTTATAATTCTAAATAATATTTCTTAATTCTTGTTTGCCACAAGCAAAAATAGTGTCGTCGACCAAGGTACCACAACTACTTGACTCTGGAAGATATGTATAGGAACTCACGTATATTACATAAATGGCCTTCATATATATTTTTAATGAATGTAGTGAAGCGTATTAAGAGTTCCTATTGTCTTATCAACTTGACAATAGTATTTTGCAAGGTGTTAAACATATTAATTTGTAGACACCCTTGAATTCAAAATCGGTTTATAAAATATTTGTAATTATTTTGTTTTCATTCCATTGTTAATACTTTTAGCTTGTGGATTTAATTAATTTATTTGTGTAATAAATATTAGAGTAATATATTAAGGTAGAAAAATTGAAAATGCACAATCTATACCTACTTTATAATAAAAGAGTAAAGTGTTGAAATCTGTACATTGAAGATATTTGAGAAAAATTATACGGAGGGTTTAGAATCATGGACAGGACACTCTTTTATTAATTATACCGTAAACCTTCCTCTAATGATAGCACCATGAAACAAAGAAGTATATTTTCTATGGAAGGGACTAAAACCGTCCAATCGGCATATCGGATATTGGCACGGCGCGGCGGATATGGGCAATATAGATCCGTATCGATAAAGTTATCCGTGAACATTTCGCACGTTATAAAATGTAAACTCTATGATGTAAACAATCTAACAGCTGCCATGTTAGTTAAACAGATTATTTATAGATAGATGGCTGCTACATGTTACTCGAATATAACATAGTTAGTTATACGTCATGATAAATATATGATATACATATGGTAATTGCACTCCTAATGAAAAGGTGTTTTATTAATAATTTCGTGGAACTTAAGCTTTAAAAATATGATATCTGAATCGTTGATTTTGATGAAGAAGAGTGGTATGACGTTGCCACAAAAAACAGCTCTGAGAAATCTATGCTTAGTATAATAAAGCGGAAAATCTTTTTTGTTTGTTTAAAAACGCTAACCTCTAAAACTACCAGTCGGAATCAAAAAATTGTTTTTGGATATGATAGCCAGACTCTCGTGGAATAGTACAGGCTATTTAAGATTAGGCGACAACTCTCAGATAGCCTTAAATATTGATTTTCGTTATGTAAGTCGGCAGTCGAGGCCCTTCCGAGCCGCTTTAGCTGCGTGCACTGGCTTAATACGCATTACTTTTAGACATGGCATACCTATTAATCCTTACCAACAAAAGTTACTTCATCATAAAGAAAATTATATAAAGTTAAATTTTGCTCTTTGGGGTATGATATTTGGACACGTGGTTTAGGAGATAATGAAAAATTAAAATATGTAATTTGTACTTGCGGGAAGAATAATTGTGATATGGTACACGGGTGCGTGGGTGTTGCAGTGTTTGTCGTATAAAATTAACACGGGTGAAACCTTGGGGCACAGATAGAAATTACAATACACTGCATAAATAAAAAGCAACTCATTATATAAATATAAATAACGATATTTATGGGTGATATTTAAGGGTGATTGAAGTTTTGGTGCGATCTTGAAGTTACATGTAGTTTTTATTGAAGTGAAATTTCTCTACATGTTTACGTTGGCGGCGCGGCGTTTGTCGGATTAAATGATCACGGGTGAAACCATGGGGCACAGCTGGTAATATAATATATAGAGATAATCCACCACTAAAATCAGTCAGGTATCAATATTTTAGTTACAATTGTCAGGACATTTTTAAAAATTAATTGCAATAGCCAGAACGCTAAGCGAGACCTTCCCTAATGTTTACGGAGCGCGGGGCAGCGGGTATTAGACTGGGTATACATATAAAATCATATACCTATATACGTTAGGTGTAACCGTTATATTACGTAATTAGATTATGTCCTATATCTTCAGATAAATTTACGTATGTTATCGCAAATGTGATGGACATCTAATGATAAATAAAATACTTTAATATAAATTATATTGTTGTCTTGTTTGAATGGTAAGCAGAATAATAAATACTATTTTGAAAAAAACAAATTGGACAATTAGCGAGTATAACCCGCGCTCTGAGCGTTTCGAACTGTGTAGTACATAACATACCGTATATTATTGTACCGTCTTTTACATAAATATAGTATGTGTATTATCTTTAATATATTACTTTTAGTTTTGTACCGGCCACCGGCTAAAAACTACCGATATCCGGATTGGTAAAATATTACCAGTTCAGACACCTGCCACTGTTTTATGCGTGGTTGCGGATTCACCTACCCCAGCAAAAATGTAGCAGTAAAGCCCACTCACCTGGAAGTATTTTAGCGCTGCACCAAGTAGGTAGTTACGTAGCCGGCCGGCGAATCTCTTTCACTCGCAACCCACACCCGAAAACGTTTATCCCGACGCTTCTCTGGTATATAATTCTTTTACACCATGTTTTATCGCACAATTAACCTTAATAATAACTAAAGGCACAGTTTCTTATTATAACACCACGAACAAAAAATGGCGGCAGCAGTGAACTCGACTACACGACGATTAGTAGTGGCTTCAAAAAACAGCGGCGCCCGACGCCGGGGTTCTCACGCGCACGCATTCTGTTGACTGGATGCGCGTCATTTGAAAGAGCTCATAGCCAACTTCTACCAGGATAGGAAACCCTGACAACCACGTACTATTTGGCCCAAACAAGTCTTTTAATATGAAGTGCCGTATCCCTTTATTGTGTTTTCAATATCTATGAAATTTGATTTTGTTTTACAACAAATTATTGTTAGAGCGGTCCGGCTATAACACTTGGTTATGGTGATCGCTGGACTAAATAGCGCAGCGCTGATAGGCGGATACTCAGCTAGCCAACACAATCAGTTCACTCATGTTGCCATCTGGTCCCGCTTCTAACCTAACCTAGGGAATCAGGATGATCAAATCTCTGTGTGACTATTCATAAAATTTAGAATAATATTCCAGCGATGGACATATAATCACATAAAATAATAATTACACACATATAGGTCACATAAAGTATGATGTACCTAAGTAATACGATTTTACTTTTTAATGATTTAATATTTTTTACAATTACTAATTTTATTGTAGGTCTAGTATTAGTTTTAGTATTACATTTAGTCTTAAATAATTGTATTTTTAATATTAATAATATCATTAATATTTATTGTCCACTTTTTATTAATTTATTTAATTTAATGTATGGATAGAAATGGAGTAAGACGGAATCGCCTACCATATGAAAAAAAGCATGTAAAAATGATGAATGTAGCAAATTATCTAAACATAGGCCACTTCAATGTAGAAAAACCATAGAATTATGAACTCGGCGTGGTACAGTGAGCGGACTTTATTACTCTATGAGAAAAACAATAGGCAAACTTTGTACTGTACCTACGCTATAGTACATAGTAGTTCGATGTAGGAAAGGATTTTTGATATGTTGACAAATCAGCAAGTAAAAATTTTGATGCTAGATCCGTATATTATTATCACATAGTTTTTTTTTTCATAAATTAGTTGAATAAGAAGCTTAAGTCAAGAATATTATGTAAATGGGATGTTTGAATATTCAACATATGAATAGATTATTTTGGAAAATAGGCCGTAAATACATAATAGTAATAATACAGTAAGGCCATGCTATATTTTTGTTGATTTTTGAAAATATTTAAGGAATTATATTGCTTGAACAAGCCGTTAGGAGCGCACGAACCGTTCTTTCGCCGCGACGCGCGACCTAACGTACCTTGACAACCATTTAGTTCGCACTACAGTTTGTTTTTAAGTTAAAGTTTGAGTATATGTTATGAGGTTATTCTTTACGAGTAGCTACTACAGCTGACCCTTTGTTGGAACAGCTTATCCACCAAATCATATACTTATACTTGAATGTAGATCACACATGACTGAGTCCTACAATACAATCGTCCTATAATAGAGTCCTGTGATGATTTCAGTATTCTAACAAGATTCTCCCCCTTGTTAGACCTTTCTACGGAGTTTTTTTGGCATCTCAAACCTCGTACTTCTAAATTCACCATAGGCTAATTGAAAGCTGTATTAATTTACGGTTTAAATATGTACCCTCACTCGGTTCACTATTTTCTCAGAATAAACATTAATGCCGGATGTTATTACACTGTATTTGGAGAGATTTGTTTGTGTACACAGCTAGTAAATGGTCTAAAGAACATTACACATTTTTTAAATAAATAGATTTATTTATTATATACTTTTAAAATGTTTTATAAAAATTGTCATGATCATACACAAATTTACTGGAATATGGGCTTAGTTAGAAGTTTGTAGGCTTCAGTATGGTATTTGGTGATGTCCTCTGCAGGCTTATCAGCATTAGAGAGCCATATTGATCCGCTTTTACCTAGCTTATAGGCGTCGACAACTGCACGAGCTGCAGACTCTGCCCTATAAAAATAAGAGTTGGGCATTTATTCAAGGCATAGAAATTTCCGGCTGCTTAAAGGTAGTATATTTTTTTTAACAGATCGTTCGTTTCTTATCGGATAGCAATTAAGCTATATACTCGCAAGTAATGTAGTCAATTTTCTTCATAAAGGAAGTAAATAATGTCGGCCTAATAATATAGTAAATTCGAAAATATTGTTATTAAATATTATCCAAGCAAAGAGTAAATTAAAAATCAATTATGACTTGAGTTGCAACTATTAATGCTACATAAATTATTCCGTCAACAAATATGATGACAATAATATGAATGGTGAGATGATAATATGATATTATCGACCCACAGTGATTTATAAATTAATGCACTAATTCTAAAAAAAACTGTAAACAATATAATCTAGTAAAACAAACAAGAGACAAATTACTTTTGCGTAGGGAACATTTTAATCGCTTCATTCAATTTTTGCTCCATCACTTCATCAAAGCTGCCCATGTTTTGTAAAGCTATGAGTCCGGTATCAGTAGCTCCGAAACACATTGTTAACACGCGAACACCGGTCCTTAAATAATATTGGTCGTCCTGAAATTAAAAAAAAAAAAACAAATAATTTTTTTGTTGCCTACACATTCTCCAAAAAAACTTATGGTGATCAATTATATATTTTTTTAATATAGATAATTATTTTTAGTTTTTTTTCTGTTCATAGATGTATTTAAAAGTGCAAATAAGTTTATTTGAGTATATCGCAAAATATACACAGATAGCTTTGTAACTTAAATATGGGCTAAACCAACTGATAAATCATTCACGACCTGTAGATAAAAGATTAAAACAGAATGCACGTTATGTAACTAAGTATTATAAAGTATCAGATTACGAACTGTCTTATTATCGCCATTTCTACACTTACCCCAATACCGACGCTGAATTGCATTACAGCAGTTTTTGTCGCGCTGTATATTGGAGTGTAGGGTAGTGAACATAAAGCGGCAGTCGATGACATGTTAATGATTGCACCACCTCTACCACCATTGTCCTTGCGCATAAACTCCAAAGCTTTTAACGAGCCCGTAATCAAAGCTGTCTGTAATTATGAATTTATTCGTTTTCAAATGAAAAAAGAAAAAAAATTACGTTACTGGACATTTCTTACGAAAGCTTTACAACTTAAAATATTCTGATAGTTCGTAGAAATCTCTATGGAAAAGAAAATGATTGTAACGATTGATTATTATAAATTGAATAGGACCTGAATATATTTTTGTTAATAGAAATCAAATAACTTGATAGTCACTATGAATGATAGCAAACTAACAGATGTCATGTTAGTTCAACAGAATCTATAATTGATGGTGCCTTGAATTTAGAAATAAAAAGTCAAATAATTTAATTTTAAACTGGTATCCTCAGTTTCTTCAATAGCGGGGAACGTAAGCTTTAAAATGATGTTTGATTCTTTGATTTGATGAATAATTAACGGAGATGATATGGCGTTGCCAGAAAAACACACACACATGGGTTGCTGAACCATTTTAGAGTCCATAGAGAACATTGATTCGATTAATAAGAAGGATGTCTGAAAATTTTATTAAAATCGCTCCAGCCAATTTGGAGTCAATAAGGAAGATACGTAGAAACATTGATTTTTATATAAAACAAGAAGAAGAAGAAAGATGATATTTAATATTTCATGAAACTCTTTTAAACGTAAACCTAAAAAAATATTGAGCTTTAAAAGGGAATTCGTTATAATGAATAAATAAATTGCTTTAAAAAAATGTTTAACTATCACACTTACCACGTTTATATCAATCTGTTTCCTGTAAGTGCGCCAACTGTCATTCAGTATAGCGGCACTATTTATAACAACGTATTCATTACTTTTATCCTTTAATACTGATTCATAATTTGATATAAGCTGTTCTTCGTTTGTAACATCGCATTTAATAAACTTAAGTTTACCATCTCCGTGTTTTGCGTTTAGTTCATTCTGTAGAGCTACTGCGTTCGTTTCATCTACATCTATTAACACAACTTGCTGCAAAATATAAGAGCAATCACATAAACATGATACTTTTACTAGATAACAGTTATAATTTATCAACAGTTATAATTTATCAAGTGAAGTAGATTATAAATTATAATTAAGAAAATGCATTTTATGTTGCCACAAAAACTCTCTGACGTATTTTAACAAGAAAACCGCCATCTTATCACATCTATGTTTAAAGATTACAAGAATTATATGAAAAATATTCTATTCACTTGACATTGGCGATTAAATAAACAAAGAAGGAAAATATATAAACAATTAGACTTTAATTTAATCCCTTAAGAGATTCAAATTAAGGATTAAATCTTGTCTAATAATTATGTTCATAGATCACCTTTTAATTTTTAACAATTGTTTGTCACAAAGTAGTTTATTATGGCTTAAGTATTATAGTTAGGTATATGCTACCCCGGACATATACCATACCCGTTACGCCAACGCACGCCCACCTCCGATTTACTTATCAAAAAACAATATTTAAGACTAGCTGAGAGTTGTAGTCTAATATTATGTCTATACTATTTATTCCTTGAGAGCCTAGCCTAGCCATCATATAAAAAATATTTTTCAGTTCCGACGATTAGCGTGTTTAAACAAACAAACTTAAAAACTCTTCCGCTTTATTGTATTATATATAGTATAAATGTAATATTGGTGGAATTTTACGTGATTGAGTTTAATTATTGTGAGAAATTGAAGTGGATTATAAATATAATAATAACCAGAAAAAAATCTTGCCATAACAATCTCCCTGGACAGTTTTATCAAGGATGACGCAATCATGTTAGAATTATGTTTGAAGATGAGTAAAATAGTGAACTTAAATATAGTTTATTTACTGACCCTAACAATTACAAGGTGTCCAGAAAGGGTATCGGGTATTTGTAAGTTCAATGAAACAAAAATTATTTGTATGCAATAAAAAAGTTTATTGTTTATTATTAGCATATGAATTGGAGAATTATTTGGAAAAGATGATGTTATCCAAATGATGACCGTTACGTTGCTGGCACTCTTCTAAACGGAAACGAAGATTGGCGATAACACGTTGACACATAGCTATCGATATTGCTGCCATTTCTGACCTGATGTTTTGCTTTAACTGGGTTAGATTCGTCGCAATGTTTTGATAAACCTTACTTTTAAGGTATCCCCATGCAAAATAGTCAAGCGGGCTAAGGTCGGGGCTTCTGGGAGGCCAGTTGATGTTACCCCTTCGCGAAATGACTTTATTAGGGAATAATTCGTTAACAACTTCCATTGAGTCATTTGACGTATGGCAAGTGGCCCCATCTTGCTGGAACCACGTTCCTGAGTTGAAACCTGCAAACTCCTGCAATTCTGGGACCAAAAAATTTCGCAACATATCGCATTATCGGTCACTATTCACATTAATTGCTCGGCCTCGTTGATCTTCATGAAAATAAGGACCAATTATGCCTTTAGCAGACATAGCGGCCCAAACAACGACCTTTGGGCTATGCAGGGGTCGTTCATGCTTTCGTCTCGGATTCTCCATTGCCCAGTACCGACAATTCTGCTTATTAACATGACCATTCAGGTGAAAATTTGCTTCGTCACTGAACATTATGTTGTTAAAGTTGTTAAATCGCTGCAGCATTTCGTTCGCAAAATTCAGTCGATTAGCATAGTCCGTATCCTTCAATTCTTGAACCAATTGAATTTTATAGGCTTTTAGATGTAAGTCTTTCTTTAAAATCGAATGTAAAGACGATTTTTTGATGTTCAACGCTTGGCTTCACTTTCGGATGGATAAAGACGGATTTTGACGAACCGACGCCTCAACTTCTTCAATTGTTTCTTCATCGCGAACTGAACGAGGACGACCAGAGTTTTGAATTTTAACTGTCGCACCTGTATTCTTGAACATCCTGATCCATTTCCTAATGCTATCGTCACTTGGCGCGTGGCGTGTACGATATTCCGTACGATAGAGACGTTGAGCAGTCACTATTGAATCACCATTACGATAATACGCTCGTACGCAAATTGCGCGATGCGTCCCCGAGTACTGTTCCATCGTGGCTAAAACTCCACAAAATGGCGGACGCCACGAACCCCTCCCCGCACCCTTTAGACGCCCCGTTTCGAATATGGCGCGAAAACAAATACCCGATACCCTTTCTGGACACCTTGTATAAGACAAAAGTTATTTTTGTATGAGAAACAGTATGGATACCTTATTTCAAAAATATCTATAATATTAAAGTGGTCATTCATCTATCTGACTCTTAATACTATAAATATAATGTATGATTTTAAATGTCTTAAAATTACAGTGTTTTCAGCCGTCTTCAAGAAAAGAAGGTGGTTATCAATTCGAATGTATATTTTTTGTTATGGATGTTCAACCATAACTTCTTTGTATGTGAATCGATTTGTATAATTCTTTTTTCGTAGGAACGGGGATACCTCAAGGTTAGTCCGATTTTAATTCCATTGTCATTGGACTTTCGACTCCGAAGATACACCAGGAAAATCCTCAATATCATTGAAGTTGCTTTTCTTTTTCTTCATCCCGTTTCTCCATATTTTATACGTACTTCAACGTCATCAATAAACCAACATAATAGCGTTACACGAACTGTTATTTACCCATTAAAAAATCCAAAAAAATACTCTAAAATATTAATATGCGAAAAATTTGCTGATGTTATCCTTCGAGTTATTTATTTAGAGTAACAATACATATCAGAATGTAATGTTAAACATATAATATCTTAAGATTCAGTTTTTTTACCTAGTAATATGATTTTAAATAAAAAATACATTTTATTACATTAGATTTTATAAAACAAGAGTAAATAACCGAACAAATGCTTCATATGTTCGAATTGCCCTCAGCGGAAGCAAAATTTCTGTCGTCTGCCGCGAAGGGCAGAGTGGGCAATTGGTGTTGTCTCGCAGCCAACTTTAGCTACCGCGGCTGTGATGACCTCCTTATTCTCGATAGAGTCATTAATGCTGATCACCTTGACGTCTGCTCTCCTGATGGTCTTATTCATTGTACTGACGTCCGTCAACACTACCATGAATTTTTAGGCAAAGCTGTCGGCACGTGTCGGCTGGATGTTTTGTGGATCTGCAAATCACCTATCCCCAACTCAGGCAACGCGACAGATTGCCACAACTTTAAAAGGGCCAACTTATGGACAATCTTCTTTAACACAGCTTGAGGTATGCGCTGCAGAAGAACGTAGTCTCGCAAATATGATGATCCATTTTCTTTTAAATTATATATTATTCTGTGTTGTGATTATTGCATATAAACAAAAGGTATACTTTACCTTGGCACCTTCATCTAAAGCTATTCTGATTACATTAGAACCAATTCCTCGAGCTGCTCCGGTGATCAGGATTATCTTGTCTTTCAATTCGTACACCATTGTGGTTTCACTGGTACTTCTATTCAATAATGGGTATCTAAATAATTCCTTCCTTTTTATATAACATGCGTATTATCTTTTTAATGCCGTATTCATATCCTTTGTGATAATGTAGTGAACATAGCAATTAAACAACTAATTCTATCGTGTGTTTACTTAGGAATAATATTATTTTTAATAAAAAAATAAACAAGATAAAAAATTACCTTTTTATACATTGTTATAAATTTCAATTGTAATTTTACAAAAAAATGTATTAGAAACTAATAGGTAAAACATTAAGGCCAAATTTAAATCAGGTATTACAATAATACAAAACTTTTTTCTGTGTATCTGTTTTATATTATTACGAAATAAGTATAGTTTTATATTACTGAACATTGTTTTAAAGTTAACCTACCAATCGTACATATAATGCATTGTAATTTTACAAAACAAAATAAGTTTTTTTAGATATAATAAGGGCCAATATTTTTGTAGAACATTGTATTTACGTAACATTAATCATTACGCTAGCGCACGGGGATAAAACAGTACGGGAGCGCAACCATTTCCGACTTACAATATTTAAGGCTAGCTGAGAGTTCTAGTCTAATGTTAGCATATACTATTCCTCGTGGCTACCACATACAAAAATATTTTTTTAAATCCGACTGGTAGTTCCAGAGATTAGCGTGTTGTAAACAAACAAACTTTTCCGCTTTATTATATTAAAACTATAGTGTACAGTATAAATAAATATATATTATTAACTCCAGATATTACCTCCTACCAAGTATAACCAAACACCCAAATTCACAAAATGTACCTCTTTAAAATAATAATGTAGATTAGATAATAGAATCTATGATAAAGTCATAAGTCATGTGTCATCGTGACTATTGTAAATAGAAAACTTTATCAAAACCTCTCAGCTCTCTTGGATGGATAATTCGCCATTTTCACGTACCTACATTTCGGTTATATAAGGGAGCCACAATGTTAAAAACAATGATAACATTGAAATTGAAATAATCCCTACTAATATTGTAAATGCGAAAAAAACTCTGCCTGTTTGTCTGTCTGTCTGTTACGTTTTCACACCTAGATAGCTAAACCAACTTTGATGAATTTTGGTATAGAGATAGATTGGACCTTGGGAAAGGACATAGGGTACTTTTTGTAACGAAAATAAAACTTTAAGGGTGGAAAATAGGGGATGAAAGTTTCTATGAACAAAATATGGGAACACCAAATGCGCATGCGCGATAATGGTGAAATGACATCGGCTGCCATACCAACCAGTTTGTTGATTGATAATCTGGTTTGTTTGTTGATTTTTCAATAAGAAATGTATTTTATTTCTAATAATTACCTATTATATGATAGTCCAGTATTCTTTTTAAGATTGCCTGAAGTGTTTTTAAACTATTTAACTACGCAGTACGGCATAATTACTATTTTATTTTATGATAAAAATATGACGTGCGCTGTCAATCACGACTAGCAGGAGTTTATATATTCTAAGCGATATACCTATTGTAAATTATCTGGATTATACAGTTTTGCTAAAAGTGAATTATTTAATTGTGGTTATCCATATATGGTGAAAATACAACTTGGGTGAAAGTTTGTATGAAGAACCCGTCATTTTCAAATTAGGGATATTGATATTTATGCTTTTGGTAAGAAAGAAATGAAAATAATTATTTGATTAAAATTGTACACGGGAAATACACGCCATTCCTCAATTGATATGGCATATGAATTGTCAACAATATAGGTAGAAATAAAGTTACGGGATGTTCCTTTTCTCGATGACAGTTCTAATTTGATAGTTGTAGTGTTGTGACCAAATAAGTAATGATATCGATCTGAATGAATATATATGAAATAAGTAGTGACGATCCATCAGATTTTGATTAAAATAAATAAATAAAGATTACCTGTCGTTATAATTATTTCGTTTCATTGTCGAGTACCTACCTATACCTACTTATTTTACAACAGCTTCGAAAATTTTGAAGAAGTTGGCATTATCAATCAAGAATTAATACGTGTAACATCTTGTAATGAAATATAATATTACTTAATAAATTTGTACAAAAGTATCCGGCAGTAGTTTAGTTTCTTACATTTTGTAAAAAAATATCGGGTCTGTTATCGTGTTACGTTTATCGATATAGCTCCATCCCTATCAGTTTCTCCGACTCTGGTATAACCTTGTACGTGTGTAAACGTCATATTTTTATAAAATAATGCATACATAATATAAAAAAGACGCTCGTTCAAAATTTCACAGGAGCTGTCATCGAGAAAATAAAGAAATGGAAATGGTATAAATAACTACTGCATAACTATAAACGCGTGTAGAGCCGCAGGTACACCGCCAGTAACATTATAAAATTATACAATAGAGCCGGATGATATACCGTTTAAAGTTTTTTTTTTTTTTCAATTATATTTACCGGAGCGTTCTTTCCAATCAAGTTGTTCCAAATAGGTGTGGGTTCGGAACCGCATTTTATTTAGGCTATGTTGGTTTTCAAGAAATGCAAAGAGAAATGAACTTTTAAAAGTTAAAAACAATACAAAACCCCGACTGCAAAATCATGACGAAATAGCGTTAAATAAATGTCATACGCAGTCAACTTATTAACTTAACTGAGGTCTTCACTATTCCACAGCTCAAGCGAGAATGCCCTCATGCCGGTCGTGGTTAAAAAGTGCGTGCGGTCATAGGGCATACCATCTGCTACCGTGCCCAGCCAATAGTTCGGGTCAATAGTAAAATCAATATTACTAATACGAAGTCATTATTAGTATATGAATTTTATAATAACGTTGATGTTTCTCCAATATATTATATTAAATACTAAGTATGTTATTTAATACGACGTGTTGGTACAAGAAACGACTCTTATAATAGAAGCTCTATAAACCATAAAATTTTGTTTCAGCAATGTAAAGTGGACCATTGATTGTCGTTTTTATTTGATACCTACCTACACAAAATAATATAATATAGGTATTACTATAATATAAATAAAGTTTGAAATGTTACATAAAGTGCATAATATGGAGTCAACACCTTTATCGTTTTTGGAGGTGGTATTTAAGTAAAAATCTATTTCCATTTTTGCAACAAATATATTTATCACACTTGATAAAACTATTAGAAATGTAGTCTCTTTTTGTAATTATGTTTCATCTTTCCATATGTTATTGCCTCTACATCAGTAAGTTCATAATACAACTAAAAGTTTTTACAAAAAAGCAAACAACTTTAATGGTTTGAAGAGTTCCCTGGTGTATCTTCGAAGTCGAAGGTCCAATACGAATAAAACTAAAGTAGGACCGGACCACCCTTGAGGTATCCCCTTTCCAACGAAATACTAAACATCCAAATCGGTTTATTAAAAAAAGTTATCGCTGAGCATCCATAAAAAAATATACGTTTGAATTAAGAACCTCCTTCTTTTTTTGAAGTTCGTTAAAAATCTATTTTAATATAATAAAGCGGAAAAGTTTGTTTGTTTAAACACGCTAATCTCTGGAAGTATCAGCTGAATTAAAAAAAAATCTTTTATCCTATGACAGCCAGACTCACGAGGAATAATAGTACAGACTACATAATATTAGCCTACAATTCTCAGCTAACCTTCAATATTGATCTTTGTTACGTAAGTCGGAAGTCAAAGCCCTCACGAACTGCTTTAGCCACATGCGCTAGCTTAATGGTTGATGATAGGTAAATACAATGTTTTACAAAAATATTCATCATTAGTATATCTAAAAAACAATCAGCGACAGCATATATCTATCTCTTATACATTAGCCACAATTAGATAACTTGCTTTTTTTTTTGTTGAACATTAAAAAATAATTTATGAGCATTATTTTGAAGTACATCATATAAATCCTTACGAACAAAAGTTTCTTTAATGAAGATAAATTTTGTCTTTTACAGCATGTTGTTTGGACGCTATTATATTAGGACTATGTGGTCCGCTTCTATTTATCTTAATACTCTTATTTACCTTTATAGTAAGACAACCCGTCCCTAGTACTTCTAGACGCCGTGATATACGTCCCCCGTCTAGGTACTATGATTACTCTATGTAAGTTGTATATACATCGGTTGTTGTTAGTTCTATTCTTGAATTTGACGGAGAATAAAAAGAAGAGCTCTAGCTAGCGCGTCGTTTGTTGTCTTTTAAAATGACTGTGTGTTTTCTGATTATTTTATATAATAGCCTAACTTACGAATGTGTAATACATTGTGGTGGTTGAATAAACCTTTCAACTATCTGCCGACTATATTATTTATAATACTGAGCTAGCTTGGCGAAACCTTGTATTTCCTGTATTATTTTCGTATATATTGTTTATTGTGAAATTTCCAGGGCATCGGTTAGGTTAATGTATTCGTCCGGTCAGATATCATTTATTATAGGATCTTTTTAGTTTAATATAGAATGTTTCACATAATTTTATCATATTTAATTATAATACATTGTTTGTTTACACTTTAGTATTGACAAACATGTCAAATACTATGATAGTATTACATGCGCAAAAAGTAAAAATATGTTTTCTTAATCATGGGTTTTATTTATTTAAGTACATAAAACCTATGATTCTACTATTCAAAAACATTTTTATAATTTCAAAAACTAAATCGTGTAGAACAACGGTATTTGAAAGATAGGCAGAAAAACAATTGTCATTATAGGCATTTTGATTATACGATAGACATTTGAATAGTAAAAACTGATATTTTTAAAAGATTGAGGAAGGAGTTTTTGGCGGTATCTTGAAGTGACATGTTGTGGTTGTTATTTTAATTCATTTACTTAGGTTTTTGACCCTATATTATGTAATATTGCTGGCGTTTTGTGTGATATAGTTTGGTTTTGTGCATAAGTGAGGTGGATTATAAATATAAGCTGAAAGCATTCATTCCGAGATCCCACAAAAATTTCCTAGAAAGTTCTAACAAGGGAGCCACCATCTTGTTACGCTACTGAGTCGTTATAACACTTGAACATATAATTCACTCGACAATGGCAGTAATGGTCTTCATTAAAGAGGACCGGTTGCCAGGTTAGGAAGAGGAAGAAGAAGAAGAAGATTGAGGAAATAGTATAATCATTGATATTTATACATTTTATTTGGTAAAGTTAATACCAACAAAAACAAGTTTAATAGTACCAAACGAATATAGGAGTCGAAGTCTCAATCCGAGCTATTTATTAAATGCATTATTAAATTCTATTTTCATTAATTAATTAATATAATTTTAATGCAGTGCGAAACGAGGCTAAAAATGTCCCATACCCTCCCTGACCTCGTACCGCAACCTACGCGAGCTCCCCTCGACTAGTGTTGTGCGTCGCGTTGATAAGAGAGCACGTCCGTATTCCCAACGCCGACCATGTTCTCCAAACGATGTCGGAAGAAGTTGAAATTGCAAAAACCCAAAAACAGAGCCAAAACAGGTAAGTCTTTAATTAAATATTATTCTGTAAATAGTTTTTTGTATAGTTCCCTATGTACCTAAATTAATAGTAAATACCCATTAGTCTGTAGCAGAAAATGGCCTGTATGTGCAAAATACAACAAGAGTCTATTTTTTCAGAGTCCACCGAGAAGTAATGTCCAACCAACCAACCAGCCAACTTTGCGCATTGAAATATCTTTCGAGGACTGGAAAATTATTGAGATTAAATATTTTATGTTAATTTAAGTTCTAAGTGTATTTTTAAACCCCCAAGCCCCGAAGCGACGGTAGGTTAGAGTTCATCAATTCACTGTCTATATTAATAAAGACCAACATTTTCATTTATCTTTGATTTCTCGTCAGAAAATGGACTTTAGTCTGTTAAGCGAGGTGGGGTCTAATAGACCTCGTGTCGCCTTAACGTCTGGTCACGGTGCGGGCCGATAACACCTCGTGCCGCAAGAACAGAAAGTATGCAAAATTTGGTACCGCAGTGAACGTGTTAAAACGCAATAATTGGCACCCGTATCATGTACAATAAGTGCAAGCACTACTACCCGCCGATTATCAGCGACGAATAGATTTCTGTCGAGAAATGCTGCGCCAATGCCGACAAAATTCACTCTTTTTTAATTCTATTTTATGGGTTGATGAATCATGTTTTTAAATATTTGGAGTATTTAACATGCATAATATTCTTCATTGGGCTATAGTAAATCCTCAAATAGTGAGGGAAAATCGATTTCAGCATCACTTTGGAGTCAATTTGTGGGCAGGAATCCTGGATGGTAGAGTCATAGGTCCATTTGAACTCCCACCAACGCTCAATGGTGCTCGTTATATACAGTTTTTAAGAAACGATCTTAGCAATTTATTAGAAGGCATACCGCAAGAAATCTAAAAATAAATTTTATTAGAAGATGTTGGTTATGCGTAAGAGTTAGAGGAAGGCATTTAGAGCATTTATTGTAATAAAATGAGCCGCAATAAATATTTATTCATATATATAATAGGTCTTTACCTATGAAATTGCCGTACTGCAGTACTGGCCATTCCAAATCAAAATAATTTTTGTTTGCCTAAGAATTCTAATTTCAAATTAATTTTATTTTAAAAACATGGACTTCTTTTTCCCAAAGTAGTCATTTGTTTATTGATTAGTGTCGCATTTTCATCGCATTTAAATCTTTTTTGTCATCATATGGATACGTTAAAAATTCGAGTAATTATGGAATATGAGTACCGTCGTGGCAGCAATGCGGCACAAGCGGCACGCAACATCAACGACATTTACGGAGCTAACACTACAAACCAACGCACCACCTGTTATTGGTTTGCTCGCTTCCGTTCTGGGAATTTCGACCTGAAAAATGAACCTCGCGGTCGTCCGAAGACTTTGGTCGACAATGACGAATTAAAGGCGATTGTGGAAGCTGATGATACACAATCCACGGCTGAATTAGCAGCAGCTTTCAACGTTAGCGTCAAAACAATATTGGTCCATTTGCGTCAAATTGGCAAAGTAAAAAAGCTTGACAAATGGGTGCCCTAAAAACTCAATGATAGCCAGCGTGAAGTACTCGTCGAGACGTGCCTTGCACTGCTCTATAGACACACAAATGAAGGAATTTTGAATCGCATTGTTACCTGCGATGAAAAATGGATTCTGTTTGATAACCGCAAGCGCTCAGCATGTTAGTTGGATCCTGGTTCAGCACCTAAACAATGCCCTAAACGAAAACTTACCCCTAGAAAAGTGATGGTCACTATTGTGAATAAAAAACGTCCACAATATTTTAATGTGTGCTAAATTAATAGCGCTTGTTTTATTCTTGTTTCTTACAAAGTTACAGTAGTTCGTAGTAACAATGTGGTTTCTTAATAACGTTCTTGACTGTAGTTTGCTTGGTGATTCGCTGCTTGCTGTTGCTGGTGTTGTGGTGTTTCTCGAACTGATCGCAGTACTGCCGCCCTCTCCGCTATATTTAACCTCGCCCTTTGCCTCGCAACCGGTAGTGCGATGGATTCCGTGCGGGGCGTCGCTCAGCCAATGAGCGCGCACGCCTTGTGTGCGCGCTCTCGGCAGTACCATGAGTCACCATGCCAGATGTTCCGAGTCTGGCATAATTCATCCTTACAACTAGTGAAATTTATACATTTAAACTTACAACTAGCTATATTCTTATTCTAATCGTTTTAAAATACACATATTCACACATATTCAGTTCATATTATTATATCTATTCCTAACACGTATTTATAAACCTTATTCCTAACACGTATTATTTCATTTACTTGTTCATTTTATACTATTACACTATCGTTATTCGCTCGCTGTCCGCAACAGTCACTGTTTGGTGGTCTAGCGCCGGTGTGATTCATCACAGCTTCTTACCAAACGGAGTGAGCATTACTGCAGATGTGTACTGTGAAGAACTGAACATAATGATGGAGAAGCTGGTACATCTCCAACCAGCATTGGTCAATCGCTCGTCTCCGCTGCTCCTGCACGACAACGCGCGACCTCATACTGCACAGCAGACGATCTCCAAGTTGTAACAACGGTGGTTGGAATTTCTCCGTCATCCGCCCTACTCACCAGACCTTGCGCCTACAGACTACTACTTTTTCCAGAATTTAGATAACTCCTTGGCGGGAAAAAATTCAATACCCGAGAGGCAGTACAAAATGTCTTTGAAGAATTTGTTGCCTCCCGTCCAGCTGATTTTTTTAAGAAGGGCATCAATAAACTGCCACTGCGCTGGCAAAGATGCATTGATTGCATGGGTGATTACTTCGATTAATACAAATAAAAAATACATTTAAAAAATTTGTTTAAATTTTTTCATACAAAACGGCAATTTCATAGGTAAAGACCTAATATAATGTTACATTTGTTTTATTTTAATTGCCGTCGAAAAAATAGTACCTAATATTGAATGAAGAATAAAAAAAGTTTTAATTACTTTGTACCATAGAATTATACCTTATAGTATTCGGTATGAACTGTAGATGTTTTTACATAAAAGTTCTACAAGGCTCTCATACAATTTTTTACACCAGTTTCATTACAATATCACATTGCATATTTTGTCAATTAAATTTTGCATATGTTTTAGCTTTTATTTTTATGTTATACCCATAATTAAGCAAGAATAACATTTTGATTATAGAGATACGTGTTTTCTTAAATCGCTTAAACAAAAAAAATATTATTTCTTATTTTTATATTATTTCAAATTTAAATTTTGTGTTCATAGAAGGAGAATTTCAACATAACATTTTAAAAAATCATAACTTTAAAAGTACTACGCCTAGGACAATAAATTTTAGTGTTTCTATTAGATCATGTCACCCTCTATCACCATCATAGCGTTGGTTCATTTCTTATGGGACACCTGTATAATTAATAATAATTATAATTATGTATATTATACTATAATTATAATAATTCTTTCCCGTTTAAACCTTTATAAACTCATTGAATTAAGTCAAGTGAATAATATTTTACAGCAAGTAGCAATTCTTGTTATAGCAGACCATGGTTTGACCATTATTCTACATTATATTTATTACTTACTAGATGTGCCCCGCGGTTTCACCCTTATATAATTTAGAAGAAATGACTGATTTATTTATTATTTATAATACTTCAGTATATACAATATTTTTATCGGGCGGCCAGATGGTAACATTGCGGCATCGCACGAATCGTTCGCGCCACTTCTACTATAGACATAGACCCAAGACGAGTGTTGAATTATTTTAATTTTGCATTATCTCTCAAACTACGCGTCCAAACAAATGCTGTAAAAAAGACAAAGTTAATCTTCATTAAATTGTCTTTATGAAGAAGTAACTTTTGTTCGTAAGGATTAATATGCTGTACTTAAAAATAATGCTCATTAATAAATTTTTAAAGTTCAACTAAAAAAATATTGAAAGTTACCTAATTATAATACACCAATTTATTATAATTTTATTTTTGTAATTGTCAGTGTTTTAAACATAATATAATAAATGTACTTTCTTTCCTTCTTCCAAAAATACATGACACTTTATTGTTCAATTTTAAAAAACACCCAAAATATTTTTATACACAGTAAAAAAATTGGACCTTATGGTAAGGAGTACATTTAATTCAAAAAATAACTACAACCATCAAGGAAGGTGTTCATTGAAAATGTGTTGCGCTGGCCTATACACTACGTTCTACCGGAGAGGTAAACTTGTGCAGGTGTGCCTGAATAGGTTAACCGGAATAAACATGTGCAGTTTTTTAAAGCTGCGCAGGCGACCAACGCAAAATGGAAAAAAAATTTTTTTCAGTGACACCGTACGGTGGTTGAACCTTTACTTAAATTTGTGTCCATACGTAGTCAGATAGAAAACGCTCTATGCTACGCTCGCTCTACGACCTACGTTGCCTGCACAAATAAACCTTTCTGGTAGACCGTTTCATTTATGGCCGCTGTTAGTCATCACCCGGGCTTCAAAATAAAACACAGAAACGTATCCCTATAACGAGCTTTTTGTCATGACTGATATTTATTTATCTGTGTATAAGGTGAGGTGGAGTTATGTACCCTATAAATAAATAAACAATTGTTTTTTTGTTTTCATTAAGTAGCAAAAGCCTTTGTTATGGTGATACTAAGTTTTACATAAATCATATCGACGATTAATGGCTACCTTACGTCACAAAAACGTAAGTAATTTTGGCATTTAAGCCATCCCCGAGAGCAGAGTTATTAATTGAATACATATTCTGATAACAGGTCGTATGCCTTTTTAACGGTCGGCGAGATGTCTACGACTGGTTTGTTGTATGATGATAACCAAGTGCTTCCACTTTCCCCTTGTTTGTAAGCATCTATTACACCTTGGGCGGCTGACCCCATCCTGGAATCATTAATGTCTTAAACTTTTTCCAAAAGCTAATATGTGGGTATCTGAATAGCAAACTCAGAATAATTAATTTCAATAGGCACAGAAAATAGAATGCTTTAACATGGATCCGTTTAAATTTTCAATATGGCACGGAAATTTTTAATATATTCGGGGAATATATTATCTACATAAAAGGCCGGCAACGCATCTGCGAGCCCTCGGGTGTTGCGGATATATTTTTTTTTTTTTAGAACTGACTATACTGTTAGCCTTAGGGGCCCTGAAGCCGCTGCGGCTTTTACAGCTTCACCGAACTTGTTGTGTTGCGGATATTTGTGGGCGGCGGTGATGACTTTCCATCAGGTGCCCCTCCTGCCCGTTTGCCCCCTTTTTACCATAAAATAATAATAATAATAATATTTATAAAGTTTGTATTTTTATAGCAACGCCATATCTCCGTTAACTCTTCATCAGAATTAATTATTAAAACATCATTTTTAAGGCTTCTGTTCCCAGCTATTGACAAAAATAGTTTAAAATAACTTCTTTCGTTATAAAAATTATCAACTAAAACATGTAGAAGGCGCCATCTATAAATAATATCTTTAACTAACATAACGGTTGTTACATTATTTACATTCTATAATGTGCGAAATATTTAGAATTGTAAATTTATAATAGCTAGTAAAGTTATAATAGAGATAAACTTTTGAATATTGCGGTCATCATCATCATCATCATCATTTCAGCCGCAGGACGTCCACTGCTGAACATAGGCCTCCCCCATAGATCTCCAGAGCGACCGATCTTGTGCGGCCTGCACCCAACGGCTTTTAATCAAAGCAAAAATAATTAGCTACTGATTTGTGTATATAAGCGAGTATAAAATATTTTGTGGCATAAAATCAGTTTCAACATGTCTTATAATAAGATCAACAGTATCTCTTTGTCTAAATCTAAACTCATATAGTATACTTTTAAGCGGAAATAAAAATATAGAACTCTGCAAAATCTTTAAACTCACGTTTGCCATATATAACTCTTTTACAGCATGATAAATATTCTTATTAGTGTCCTTGTCAAAGTTTCCCACCTTTTGAGAGCGTACATAATAACGCTGTACTTGTGACTCCGAAGCAAATTGTCAGAATACGAACACGGTTTTTGAATAGTGTTCGGGCATGTGTAAAAATTCAATCATGATTTGTGAATCGTTGGTAGCATAGTACTATGACTTGGAGTCGAATTCTACTACAATATATATGAGCTTTCCGTGAATGGAAACGTCGTGACGAAACCATGTCACGGTGGTAGGTAGGGTTGCCAACTATACTTTATAATAACGTATCCTACTTTATTTTCACGGCCACAAGATAGAAATGTACACGCAGTGCCACGATTAGAGAGAGATGAAGAATTCTGGTAATAGCCGCAACCACTCTATCAGATGATCCATGACAACGACCACTCTGCCAGGAGTGTACGACTAAGAAGAAGAAGAACTTTTATTTTCGATATAATATACTTTATACTTTATTTATTTAAATCGAAATAAATATGGAGGACACAATTTCACACTCGGCCATTTAACTCCAAACTACGAAAAGCTTGTGTTATGATAACTAAACAGTTGATACACAATTATGCTCATTACACAAATGTCAGCCATATGCGGGAATCGAACCCGCAACGTCTCGGATCGATAATAATACTAACTACTACTACACCACGAGCCCTGTCAAAATTTAAATTGTCCAACTAGTTAAAAACTATCGAAGACAACAGAAAATTGTTAACGCGTGCTAAAAGCATCCGAAAATATGTTTTTAAGGGAATAAAACATTTTGATAAATACTTTTTTTTCTTCTTCCAAGTATATATTTTTTCCTATTCAAAGCATTTGATACTTTATTTTTCTCGAGAAAAGTGGGCAACACTATTAGTAGGGGATTTTCTGCTGCCCGCGTGACTAGATTAAGACCCCTTAAGTTTAGAATCTATTGTGATTAATAGATAGTCTCAATAATTAACTGTCCTTCTTTAATACTACTACAGACTGTAAGTTTCACGCTGCGCCTAGAGAGTCAGAGGCATTCACAGAGTATGAGGGAAGGGTGAATGAGCTGCAGCTAACTTGTGAGTAGCACCAAAGACATTCACAGAGCAAGAGACATGAATATTTCACATATATTGAATTTCAATAAAGCTGCGTATCTGAGACTTCTTTAAATTGCTTATTGGTTTTCATATACGAAATATCCTGCGGACGAGGTTGCGGGCATATCTAGAAGATAATATAAAACCGATCAATTTCTATGCACAAATTCCCCCACTTTTAAAGTAAAATGTTTTAACTTAGTATTCGCTATATAGTAAACAAAAACAGCTGACGCGCGTGTAGGCACACGCACACTAGGCTAGCGAAGCCGTGCCACAAAAATGACATCGCGGCGTCAATGCGACACGTATCTATACGTTTATGTAATCAAAGCATACGTGATTACAAAATTGTTATTAAATAATAAACCACTTTATCGAAAATACGATTCACTCTTTACCTTGCATACCTAGAGCCTTCACAATTACTAACCTACTCATCATAATCTCATTTCCGATAACAAGTACAGCGGACGAGCAAAATGAGTGTCATATTTTGATGAAAAATACCATGTCATGAATACAATTTTATATCATCGTGATGATATAATTGATTATAAAATTGACAGTAAAAACAATAACAATGCAATAATAAAGTTAGTATTCAAATAACAACATTATCTCTTACATATAAGTCGAATAGTATACGAGTCACGATTGATAATAGTTTATTCAATTATGTTAACCTAGAACCATCGTTGTAAACATTCTGCTCCAACCTGTTGGTTGTAGCCGTAATTATTGGAATCCAACGAGTTGATACATAACTAACTTTAATATAAAATATTGAATTTAAATTTGAACAATACTTTTTGTAACCAACAACAAATATTAATTTACCATGTCTCGTTTGACATCTGGAAAAAAAGATATAGATGACGTTATAGATAGCGGGGAAAAGTATATATCCAATTGTCATATTTAATTCAATTGCATATTTAATTACATTAATTTAATTTCTGTTATTAATTGATTAAAAAAAGCACAAATGTGTCGTGCATGTTGTATACTTTCCCGTGGTGCATAGTGTTTGTTACGCGTATTTTATACATTTACTTTGATGTTTCATCAATGATACTTTTATTTGCTTGCTTTGAATATGTTTCAATAAAAATTAAAGCCTTAAGCGATATCTGGAAACGGTCGTCTGTTTTAGAATACTTACACCAAGACACGTGCTGAACTATAGAACAGCGCTTTTGAACTGAAATGTATAAATCTTGTAAATATAAATGAAATGGATTGTATTGGTCCTTGGCCATCCATTATAATAAATAATTTGAAAAAATCCTTGTAAAGGACTTTTTAGCATGGGTCTCTTCGAACTAAAATAAAGTTTCGAAATAAACGAAAAACAATGTTTGAATAAGAACAAAACTTTTATTATATAAAATGTTTTACATAATTCCTGTGGATTATTAATCGTATACATGTTCTGATAATAGGTCGTATGCCTTTTTAACGGTCGGCGATATGTCTACGACTGGTCTATCGTTTATTGCTAACCAAGTGCTTCCACTTTCTCCTTGTTTGTAAGCATCTATTACACCTTGGGCAGCTGACTCCATCCTGCGATCATAATTTTGCATGATAACTTTCGCACCCCGGTGCCGAATATGCTTAAGAGGGCCCTGGTTGTAACTACTTAAATAAAACTCCAGGGCCTTTTTTGCGCTAACGCCCGAGGGCGTAATGGCTTTTGCAATTGATGCCTTTTAAGCCTTCACACCGTTTATGTTTCTGAACGCGTTTGAATGGAACATGGAAATCTAGCCCGCCAACCGCCAACCGCATAAAAAAACTCGCCCTTCGCGATTTTTGTAATTATTGAGTTGACTAGTATTGTGAAGTAATATTCATTACTCGAAAATGTGATGAAAAATATTTGTAAGTTACACAGCCGGTACGGGAATTACGAACATCGACTCATTAAAACTTCGACTTCGGGCTTCTAATAGAATCTCCTTCAAAATTCCTCATTTACCGCCCTCAAGACACAATATACTATTATAGTAACATTGCAAAGTTACCGCAGTGCCTAATGGTAAGCACAGTATAATACAATGCAATGTAAAGCAATGATGGCTCAGTTAGTAGCGTGTAAGGAAATCGCTTCGATCGACGTCAGGTCGAATCCCTGCAATGAGCCTCAGCTATCGGCGAAGAGAAACATTGTGATGTAACCATAACATGCTGGTAGGGTTTTTCTTATGCCTGTCTAACTACCACACTCAACTTGAAAATCAGTCGCCAAACATCAATAGATGTGTCCACCAGCTGCACTTGAGAGCCAGTCTTCGAATAAGCCTACGTGTTACCATTTTGAGTCACATCGTAACTTAAAATACTCACGTTTGGCACTTATGTCCCTTTCTTACAGTATCATGAATATTCTCATCGATGTCTTTGTCGAAGCTTCCCAACTTTTGAGAGCTTATTAACGGTGTTTCTGTAGCACCGAAGCAAACTGTTAGAATACGAACACCGGTCTTTGAATAGTGTTCAGGCATCTGGAAAAATTTAATCATGATTTGTGAATCGAACATGATCAACTTGGAATCGAATTATACAACAATTTGCCCAAACTTTCGCTAAATTATAACGTCGTGATGAAACTATAGGACGGTAGTGGGCATTACTTAATACCCACCTGGCCAGCTACCACCACCCTCAAGTTGAAAATCTGTCGCCAAGCACCGATAGGTGTATTCTGTTCTGGCAGCTGTACTTGAGAGCCAGTCTTCTACTAGGCTTAGCGTGCTATACCATCTTGGGCCACATCGTAACTTAAATTCAGGTGAGATTGCCTCATTAGCCTAGTGGTCGTAAGCGCGACTGCTATGACTGAGTGAAATTCTCAGTAGCAGCTCGGAGTTTGGGGTTTGTGCCCGATTAATGGCAATAGGCTCGCCCCCTATTACATGGGACCTAAAAACATACACGGCTAACCGTGGATATACTAATGTACACCTCTGCCTAACCCTTCGGGGATACAGGCGTCATGGTATGTATGAGATAATGGCCACCACGTTAATAAACCTAAAAAATTTAATCCAATATTTTCCTTAAATTTTCCGTATGTCATTACATCCCAGAATTTGATCCTTATTAGCGATACTATCCAATGATGTAATAATATAAAATCAGGCCGGAGACTCAAAGGAGTTTATATATTTTAAGCTATTCCTCATAGTTTCGGATTTGGCCATATAACTCGACTTGAAAAATTCACCCTCTATACTTCGATGTTTTAATGATGATTTTGTTTGCTGATTTTAATTTTTAAATAAAAATAAAAGCATTGTAAATGATTACGGAAAACGGTCCTTTTTAATACTCACACCAAGGCACGTGCTAAATTGTAGAACTGCGCTTTTAGTACCAAAATAAATTGGTAGCATAGGAGATTGGCATAGTGCAGCGATTGATGAGATGTTTATTACGGTTCCACCTTGACCACCTTTATTCTTAGCCATAATTTCTATAGCTTTCAGAGTCCCCGTGACAAGAGCAGTCTAGAAGAAAATTAACGAGGTTAAAGAACCCCTTTAAACTGTATTTTTTATTATTTTAATCTCTCTTAGATCTAACATGTTTATGATTCAATAAATCTATAAGGGATATAATTATTATTCGGTTATTGGATACCGCAAAAGCTAAATTAAATATAAAAAAAAAAAATGTTTTTTTCTTTTTCCAACTTATACAGTCATTTGAAATCTGTACAGTTCAGTAAATAATATAAAATATTCTACTACTTAACTTTGTGTTATGGTTAAGAAAAGTATGTAATACATCAGTTTTTGTATGTATTCTAAACTAACTATATAATTGGTTTCTCATAAACAGCTCCGAAGATTTGACTAAGTTTTATATTTAATTATTTTTTTACTATTGACGTTTACCTTAATAGGAGAGATTTTTTTTCTTCAATACATTCATTAAACTCGGTCGGTCAAAGAAAAAGTAGTTTCAATCACTAAAACCGTTACAAATTTAGTAGGTACATTTGGATATTTTAAGTTTTTTTCCTCTTTATTTATTTGAATGATTCGTATAACTCTATCAGGACCATACAAAATCCTTAAAAAAAGACAATATGTATTTTGTAATAGTTAGAACTCAAAAATAAACATGTTTCAATACTTACGACGTTGACATCAATCGCTTTTTTGTATAAGCCATAGCTGTCGTTCATAATAGCTGCGTTGTTAATAACCACGTCCAAACTTCCTTCTTCAGCAACAACTCTATCGAAAACTCCTAACAACTTTGTCTCATTAGTAACATCGCAATTGTAAAATTTCACTCTATTCTCTCCGTATTTAGAGTTCATTTCATTCTGTAGCTTGATTCCTGCGTCTTCAGCTATATCCAGAACTGCAACATGCTGTAAGATATTATTTTAAATGACTTCATTCGTTGTACGTATATTTTTGTAACTACACAAGAACTTTAATATTTAATTACTCGGTATTAAAGCTAAGATCAAAGCTACTTGGAACCTACTTAAATTACTGATACATAATTATTTAAAAGTCTGTCATAAACATTTTGTATTAACAGGTACATACCTTATGCGACTTACTTTAAAAGTCATTACGAGAATTAAATAGAAAAAAAAAATGATTTTAAATATTTAATTAAAGTATTGTATAGTACCGTGCATAATCTAACTAAAACAATTTTTTTAGAGATAATTAATAGAAAATAAATAAATTACTTTTGCATTCCATTAATTAAGTATAATTTAAAATATACATTGACTTTGATTAACCTTTTTTAAACGGTACTGTAGTGCGCCCGGAAACATTCATCAACTTAGACCGAAATGCTACAATTAGCCTGAAATTTTAATAAAGGAACATCGTGGCCAAATTATAGCATGATTGTAGTGCATTTTATAACATTCGCCTGGCTAGATACCGCGCTCGAATCTATTAATCATCAATGCTACATACTATTATAAGACTTATAGTGTAACACTTTATTGTGACAGCCGCAGTCGAATGCCAGTATGTTTTTAGAACGAAGTTCCTGAAACTCGGCTTGCGGTAGGAGTTGACTTGTAGAAATCGTCACGTAAGGGAAAAACGTTATGTCTCTCCATGCGACTCTCTCTCTCTCTCTAACTCTCTCTTTCTCCGTCTGTCTCTTTCTATTATATACGAGAGTGTGTATGTGTGTGCGTGAGAGTATCGAGATTCGAGAGACGAGCATCGTGCACGGCCAGTTGTATAACCTTTCCTCAGGCAGCCGCCAAATTGCAAAACATTGCACTTCGAGTGGGGCCCCTCAGGGTGGTCTCGTCTCGCGAAATAAGTGCGAGTCTTCTGGCGTCCCCGACCACACAACTTTTTTAGTGTGTTATGTTGTTATCTTCGACAACATTGCACTCACTTATAAGGTCGGACTGTAATAAATTCGATTAAAAAAAAGTATAATAAATTATTTTTTATCAACAGCCACGTTTAAAATTTTCGTTCATAAAACCATTCGATATTTATAGATAAATGCGTTAAAATTATTTATTAATATTATTATTATTATATACTAGCGGACCCGTGTCTCCCCATTATAGCGAATGAATTATCAAATATATGTATGGACGAAATTATGTTGGCACTTCGAAAGATTCAACAGGATCTGAACGAATAAAAAACTGATATAAAGAAGACGGGAGAAAAGGTTACTGAAAAGGTAAAAGAAAATATGAATATAATACTGGACAAGGAATTTAAAATTTGGGAGGAAAATCAGGAAAAGCTGAAAGAAAGCATTAAAAATCAGGAAAAAAAGATTAGATATTTTGGAAAAACAAGCAAAACGACGAAATATAGTTTTCTTTGGAATTGAAGAAAATGAAAAAGAGTATTCACAGCTAGAGAACAATATAATATCCTTAATAAATAAATATTTCTCTATCGGCTTGAGCCCTATCGAAATACAAGAGGAAAGGAGAATTGGAAAAAAAAACTGCTTAGATTCGTCTGCTAACTGTAACATTTACCACACTAGGAAACAAAATATATATTATAAAGTAGAAAAGAAAACTAAACGACACGGGTTACTATATAAAAGAGGACTATCCGCAGCACATCCTGGAAAAAAGGAAAATGCTACAAGAGCAAGTAAAAATAGAAAGTGAAAAGGGGAACAAGGCGGTCATTAAATACGACAAATTAATAATATTTAAAAAAACATAACACGGACTGAAACAACGCCAGATATAAGGAAAAGGAATCTTTCTATATCTCCACAGGGAAACTTGAATATTAAGGACCGTAATACATAAAATATACAAGTCACTAAGAAGAATAAAACTAATCTAACACGAATTACGCCCCAGAGATCATCCAGTTACTCGGAAGGGGTAGCAAAACTAGGTATAATCAACTTATTGGTGAAGAAAAATAATAAAAATCAAGAAGAAACAATCAAAAAGAACAATGACATATAGCAACCAGCGCTCTCTCAGAAAATTTACTTAGAAATCGAAAACAAAAATAGACAAGAAAATATCTTCCAAGCCGGCTAGTCCCCATGGAAGAGTACGACCACAACCCTCCAGGGAAACCACAAAAACAAAAAGCCACTAAACTGGACAAAGACTTTAAGTATTGTATAAATATTGGAACTTATAATGGCAGGTCTCTGTTATCAATTCACCGATACTTGGAACTCAATAATGCACTGAAAGATATAAATTGCGACATACTAGAACTCTCAGAAGCAAGAAAAATGGGTTGCCAAATGGAAGGGTATTCAGACTATGTTTTATGCTACATCTACATAGGAGAAACAAAGGGGCTGGATGGAGTCGGTTTCCTAATAAAAAGACATGGAAAAATAATATAACTAACTTTACTGGCATTTCGGAGCGAGTAGCGTTATTGCAAATGAAAATTTGGCATACTAAAAATTTCAATAATTCAGGCATACGACCCACGGAAAGATCAGACAATACAGAAATACAAAAATTCTACAATGATTTGAAAAAAGCTCACACACTAGCCGATGACAAAATAATAATATTAGGAGACTTCAATGCAAAAATAGGGCAAACCAAAAAGAAGAAAAACTCGTCATGGGACAGTAAGGGCTAGGCCAAAGAAACGAAAGAGGCAAACGACTGATAGAATATGCATTTGAATATAGACTAGCAATAATCAACACTTATTCCAAAAAAAGACCTAGTAGAAGATGGACTTGCAAGTCACCAGATGAAAGTGTTAAAAACAAAATCGACTACATCATGACAAATGTCCCAAAAATAGTTCAAAATTATGAATTTCTCAATAACGTAAATTTCCCAACAGACCATAGACTAATTAGAACAACAGGAATTGAGCCAATCGAAAAAAGTAGAAAGGGCTTTAAACCATCACCAAAAATCTCGAAAACTTAAGAGGAAACAAGACAACTACATAGACGGCCTCAAATCGAACATCGTAAACAAACTAGTAGATACCAGAAACGTACACTCTTACTATGATGTCCTAGACGTATAATAAAAAGTATAATATTATAAAAAGTTTAACTAGCCAAAACATTACCAAAAAAAGAAAAAGGACACAAAATATTTAGCAAAGAAACAGTATCCCTAATCAACAAATGCAGTGTACTAACTATATGGAAGAATAAAGATGCTAATACAAAGAAAGAACTAAGTAAACTATATAAGGAAACTAGCAAAGCGATCAAAAGAGACTATAGTAAGCACAGACAAATGATGATAACAGAAAATCTAAACAAATTCAGAAGTACAAAGAGAGCATTTAAAGACTTAAATTTAAGGAAAACTTGGATACAAAAATTAGAAGGCTAACATAAAGAAACTAAAACAAGACGAGAAATCATACAGCAGGCAACTACTTTCTACCAAGAACAAAGATAAAACCACCGAGGAAGCCAACGAATCCCACTATTATTATAACAGGGAAACAATTAGACCTAACTTACCTAACCTTCTAGAATTAGAACTAATAATTAGATAGAAAGATATATACGCCCAGCTGAAACAACTAAAACCAGATAAAAGTTCTGGTCCCGATGGAATAACCAAGGAAGCTTTGAAAATAGATGCACCAATTTTACTTAGACCTCTCACAGAATTATTTAATCTGATACTAGAAGATGAAATCGTACCAATCCAATGGTGCATATCAGACATCATACTACTATATAAAAAAGGAAACCCTCTCGACATCAACAACTATAGACCAATTAGTTTATTGGCAAACATATACAAAATCTTTTCATCTATAATTCTTAAACGCATAACATAAGAGATTGAAAATGCACAACCAATAGAACAAGCTGGCTTTCGCTCTGGGTTTAGCACACTTGACCATATACAGGCACTGGAACAAGTTATAGAAAAATACGACGAGCGTCATAATCCACTCTATCTAGGTTTTATCGACTAAGCAAAGCATTTGACAGTATAACCCACAACCCTATATGGAAATCACTACAAAATTTAAAAGTAAATCCGAAATAAGTAAATATTATAAAATACATAAACAACAACAGTATAAGTAATGTCATGCTAGAATCTAGACGAGATGCAATTAATATCGAAAGAGGAGTCAGCAGGGCGACCCCCTGACACCCAAATTGTTTATTGCGGTTTTGGAAGATGTATTTCGAAACATAAACTGGAAAACTAGAGGCATAAAAATAAACAACAGCTATCTAAGCTACCTCAGATTGACGGACGACATAGTTATACTGTCTGAAACAGCAAATGAATTGCTCAAGCAAGCTCAAAAGTAGGATTAAAGATGAATGCTACAAAAACCAAAATCATGACCAACAGCATAGAACGGCCTATCAATGTTAAAGAAAAATCTATAGAATATGTCCACAGCTACATCTACCTAGGCAAACAAATATCATTTCTGAAAACGTACAATGAAGATGAAATTGAAAGAAGATCAAACATAGCCTGGAAGAAATGTTGGTCACTCAAAGAAATTCTAAAAGGAGACTACTCGATTAACTTTAAGAAAACAATATTAGACACCTGTATACTACCTTATCTATTGTATGGCTGCCAAACCTGGATATACACGACAAAAGTAAAACAAAGGATCACAACAACACAAAGAGCTATGGAGAGAAGTATCCTAAACATAATAAAAATACAAAAAGTTAGGAGCACAGAGATAAGACAGAAAACAAAGATAACTGATGCCATCACACAAGCTCTAAAATTGAAATGGCTGTGGGCAGGTCACGTATCGAGATATACAGGCAGTAGGTGGACAATCAATACTACAAGGTGGAAAGGGCCAATCGGCAAAAGAAGAGTAGGGAGACCGAAAAGACGATGGGCTGACGATATAACCGAATTAATTGGAAAGGACTGGCAAACTATCGGCAAAGGCAGAGATAAGTGGAAAGGACTGGAGGAGGCCTTCACCCGAGGAGGGGTGCCTATCCAATAGTTTAAAAAAAACTCTTACTAACATTATACACTAAGCAAAACATAAATTAAGTAAATACTAACAAACAAATACCAATATTTGAAATGGAAATTTAGGTTAATGATAAGGAAATACAGGCTTTTTTTTTTTTTTTTTTTTATTTATACTAGCGGTCCCGTGTCTCCCCATTACGGCGACGGATGGTACACCCACCAAAAATAGGTATATCCACTTTAAAAAAGAAAAGGGCTCTTCCTGTTGGAAGACATTGGTTTAATCACAACGCATGCAATCGACGTATTGGCAATTTCAAAACCCAAGAAACTTTAAGCGAATATTAGACTTTTCAATTCATAACTTTCTGTATTTTTTTAATTATTTTTCACCGGATCCTAGCTTATTATGTGTAGGGTTACCATTTGTCCCGATATAACGAGACTTTCACCGTTATTACGCGTTCTGTCCCCACGCGACGCGACGCGACGTCCCGATAAAGCATTTTACAAATTTGCGATATGCTACTTGGAGTAAAATGTTGTGGATATTTTGAACAATGATAGCTTTTAATAATAAAAATTGAGGTCATAGGTTGATTCTGAAGAGTAGAAGGCCAAAAATTGTGCGGATATTTGGTTGGGATATTTGGCTGGCCACAACACCAATGTTGCAAGATTAATTTATTAATATCGAACCAGTGGACTATGAATAAAATCGCTTGGTACCAAAGACTGTGGAGAGTGTTGAGTCCTATTGACTTCTCAAAATGTGGAGTGACTATTAATTGCACGGACTTTATAAACATCTAAAAGGGGAGAGAGAATTATTTAAAAAAGTAGTCTTCAGTACCTAAAACAAGATAAAGCGCTCTATATATTTTCGTTTTTATTTCCGACGAGAGCCTAGCTATATATGGCAGCCCTATTTATGTGTATTTAAACACATAAACAAATAAAATATGTACTTATTTACCTATATACATATATTCCATTATAATTATTATACATTTAATATGAAACGCAACGTTTATATGTCTGTCTGCATGTCCGACAGTGTGCTTTGCTTATAACTTGCGAAATACCAATTCTATGATATGTTGTTTTTTTTTCTTTATTTAGTAGATAATAATTTTATTGTAATATTAACTCATAAAGTACACGTGTTTGGAACCGCGGGTATAGCAAGTATCCACTTAATCAAAAAATATTTGTGCAGTTAACACGTGGTAAAAGTGAAACGTCAGAAAATATAAAAATATTCTTTAGGATACACGTGAACAAAACACCATGCTGGCTATGACGCCTGTTCACAAGGCTTCGTAATACGCAGGCACACACACACGTACAAAGAGGTAACGTAGGTAACAAGTGTCACTGTATAATGTGTTCTATCTGATTCTCTCACAGGCTAATAGATGTATGTATTTTCCGCTTTTTCAGTCACTTTTTTGTTTCATCGAGTTTCCAATCACAACAGTGCTAAAGAAGTTTTCAATTCAAAATATTCCTTTGTAAAGTTCCAAATAATATACCTAATAAAATTCTTTTCAAAAACGCAGAACACTATTCGTCACCAAAAGTATAAATAAGAATTTTCATATTCCTAATTTGTTGGAAAGGAGGTAACGCAAGGGTGGTCACATTTTAAATTCAAAATACATTGGACCTTCGAAGATACACAATGGAGCTCCTCAAAGTCATTGAAGCTAGTTTTCTTTTTTGACACAAATTATTTTGTTTTTTACAAATTTCCTTACCTTTCCTCCCTCTTGCACTATAACCCTAACAACTCCGGCACCGATGCCCGTAGCAGCACCGGTTATCAGGACTACTTTGTCGGCCCACTCGTAAACCATCTTGTCGCAGTCGTAAAGAACTTAGGAATGAATTGGTTTTCATATTTTATTTGCTTTATATTGTACTAGCTGTACCCAAAGGTTTCACCCGTGTTAATTTTATCCGACAAACACCGCGATGCCAACGCACCAGTGTAGCCTATCACAATTGTCCTCACTTACCGCAACTACAAATTGTATTAATTTTTTGTGATCTCCTAAACTATGTGTCCAAATAACATGCTATAAGGGCAAAATTTTATTTCATAAAATTGTCTTTATGAAGACGTAACTTTTGTTTGTAAGGATTAATAATATGTCATGCCCAGAAATAATGCTCATAAATCAATTTTTAATCTTCAATATTTTTTTTCACAGTATACCTTATTGTGGCTTATGTATAAGAGATACGCAAATACTATCGGGAACTTTTTTATTGACATACTAAAGACCAATTTTTTTTCAACATTGTAATTACGTACCATTAACCATTGCGCCAGCGCACGCGGATAAAGCGGTTTAGGAGAGCTTCCACTTCCAACTTACTTGATAAAAATCAATATTTAGGGCTATCTGAAAGTTGTAGCCTAATGTTAGCCTATTACAGACTATTCCTCGTGAATCTGGCTATCATATAAAAAAATATTTTTTTCGAATTCGACTGGTAGTTCCAAAGTTTAGCATGTTTGAACAAACAACAAAAAAATTCTTTCACTTTATTATATTATTAGAAAGATAAAATATAACACTAGTAAAGATAATAATTAATCTTTTTACCCAAAGCAATTTTGATAAAATATTATAACACGGCACTATGTAGGTACTTATCATAATATACGTAATATCATAATATAAGTAAATATTATCTCGTCGATATAATGTTATAAATCATATCGATACTGTAGAACAGAGGTGCTGAAACTTATAGCTACGGCGATCTACCAAAATGTATTTAGTCCAAATTGCACAGATAAGTAGACCCGAATAATTATGGTAAGTACCTACTAAAAACAGGAGAGATGTTTATTTCATACCCCTGCTGAAAATTTTTGAAAGTGTAGTGTTTTATAACTGTTCGATATTGATTGTTTGAGTACACTTTCAGGAGGCTATAAAATACAGGATGTAACATTTAAATGGGCCAGTAAGGGGAACACTAAAACCATAAGAGATAGAAAAACAAGTTCTAAAGAACCATGATATCGATTTAAAAGATAACAAAAACTGTATTCATAGTTTTAAAAAAACTTATAGATACACGAGTCGGGAATAGAACCTAATTATTTTGAGAAAAAAAAAAAGTGTCATTTTATTACGCTAATTGATAGTGTACTTGTTAGGAAACCCTGTGGAAATTCTGGATTTCATTATTTTGTTTTCAGATGTTCACGATACGTGGCTGATTATTGTCTGTCGTACACAATTATCGTCGTGTCCTACAAACAAAACAGAATCATGCACGCTAACAGCGGTGTTTTTTTTAAATTTTTATTTAGTTAATAGTATTGTTTAATGTAGAAATTTATGTACTTTTGTTGAATTTGGATATACTCCGAGGGGCTTATAATTAAATATCTCTTATATTATAAAAACATTGTCCTTTGTGTTGTCATACAAACATGACATTCTTAGTAAGAGTGAAAACATGGTTTTACAATTGAACGGACTCGGTTAGACAGATGTTGCAAATGTGATGGACGAACTATGGGGCCGAAGACAACGCACCATTAGATGCAATATGGTTAGAACCACTCAAGGTGGACCGGCGACCCAGTGAATACGTTACCTTACTTTGATTTCACACACAAGGCATACGTGGGTTACAGTGTATTTATGTATACATAACATAAAATTCATGTGATTGGTGATCTCAAAGTTATGTCGTACTCTGTAATATTAATATATCATCGTACTAATGTAATATAAGATATTAATGTGATACCAGGTGTAGGTTTAGAGGGCCTCCTTACTATGCGCATCAGCGCTCACCTTGACTGCTCGCGATAACCTCCCTGCCAAGCCAGATTTGGTAAGAGCCTGTTAATGCTGCTTTAGATACCTGTTCTAAAATAGAACTTATTGCAGTTCTCGACAGGCCGAGGACTTTTAGCAAGTTATGGAAAGATTTGGCTGGAATACCTCTCGCTTCCACTTTTACCGCATGTAAATTAGCCGTATAGCCGTTTTTAGTTAGCTCATTACACATATCGTAATATTTATTCATTTTTATTGCGTGGTCTTTAGGTATATTACTTTCCCGCGGTACAGTAAGCTCTACAAGTACTATAAGTTTGATTTCTCGAGAATATAGAAATGTCTGGTCTGGATTACGAAACACCCACATCCTCTGGGATTTTATAATGCTTTTCATAGGTGTCCACTAAAATAGTCCAATCAGGTGCAAAACCTAAGATTGAGAAGGGCTTATTTTTAGCATTTACTGTTGAGCCTTCTTTTACAAAGTTAATTTATCTCATGTTAGTACTCAATCCTTTTTGAGCTTTAGCTACTGAAAGACTTACTGCTTCACGATGATTTGAAGTACTCTATCATGGCGACCGGAGTAGTGACTCATATCAAGAAGCACCTTGCATCCTACTAATAAGCGCCTGGCTGTACCTATTGCCTCACCACAAGTATAGCAAGATTTTTCAGAAGCTTTCCCCCATCCTACTAAGTTACTCTGGTCTAGGAGGATCATTTGGAATGCTTTAAGATAACAATTTTAGTAGGGCAGGAGACCAGTCACTTTGGTGCTACTGGGATGCAGAACTCACCTATGGCTAACCACTCATTTTGCATTTCTATATTCATTGCGTGCACATTAGTGCATTATATCATACTGTTACGTCAAATCAGAGTAAATTTGGTACGTACAACTGACATAACGCCCATTTTATACCTTCAAATATTAGGTACTTACAAGTCACATTTTACGTGCCGGTGACAGTAATAAAAGCAAGAATTATGCATTCATTAAGTCAATTTTTTACGTATGTCTGATATAACAATGAAGTCAAATATTTTCATTTTGACTTTTTCATATTGCCACGATTTTGTTCTAGGAATAATTTTGTTTTATACATATAAGGGTTCGTTTTTATGCTCATTTATGTAAGTAACACGGCTAACACGGATATTCATTGTTTAACTTCCGAAGTAGGGTTGACTGGGAGGACTTTCATACTAGAATGACTGTTGAGTCATTCTAATATACAATTGCGAATCTTGTTATTAATTACTTCAGCAGTAACTGGAAAATGTAATTGATATAAAAGATTGACGTTGTTGAGTACAGGATGAGTACTTGTCGTCTCACATCGAGATATATGGTTAATTTAATGTTTAGAAGTTGTGAGTCTATTATGTTGTCAACCTTGAATTTTTTACGTATCTATGACCTATATATAACAAATCAATGTATTTATTTCATGTTTTGGGGTAGCTTATTTACAATATCTTTTATATACAACATCTTGTACTACACATCAGATATTTCTTAGCTATGTAATTTACAGATGGTTTGTCTTATATTTCGATGTCATGTGTATATTTTCTATTATTAATGTACTTAGGAACTTTGTACGTTTCAGTATGACTTATGATTAAAGTTACGTCTCTTTTAATGATTAAGGCAAGGTTTGCGATTCTTATAACGTTTTTATGTGTCTATAAAGTGTGTATTAATAAAAACCCCGTCGGATCCGTGAAGGGGTTAACGAGATTATTTTTTGTTGATGTTATCCATCTCAGATTATAAGCAAAAAATTACCCCTAATAAAAAGTAAAAAAAATTATTAGGAAACTAACATGGCAATACAGGCGGCGCGACGCAGGGTAGCGCCATACGATCAAACGTACCACTCCCTATTTACGGATAGTAACTCTATGGTATCACTGCGCCGCGCCGCGCCGCCTCGGGGCTGGTGACGGTGTTATCACGTTTTAAAAATTCGGTCAATTTTAGGGAAACTAAAACTAAATATGTATGTTAATTTTAAATCACAATAACATTTTTATTTTCATAATAAATGCAATTTTGATATTTTTATGGTAATGTCATTGGGGTACCTACCTATGTATCCTTTTCGGATTCAACGGGGTTTTAATACATATTGTATAGTTTAAGTATGGTGGCGCATCCTAGCATAAAGCAATCGTAGCGCGCATAATAAAATGGTCGCGGACATATTGCAAAAGCAGCGTAGTCTAACGCTTCTTTTTATCGTGATAGGTTTAGTTAGCATTGTGGCAACAATCTCACCTGATCTTAAGTGGCGATGGTAGATGATGATATCTACCAAGATGGTAGATGGCACGCTAAGCGTGGTGGAAGACTGGCTTCCAAGTATAGCTTCCGAAACATACCTATTGGTGCTTAGTGACAGATATTCAACTCAATGGTGCTGCAAGGTTCATCACGATCACGGTTTCATCACAATGATTTATTTTACCAAAAGCTCGGGCTAATTGCAGAGATTCGAATTCACCAAGAGCGTTTTGTAGTTTTGTAATTTTATTCTAGAGACTGCTCCTGTAGGAAAATGTTTAGCAAGCTTTAACAATAGTGATTTTGTTAATAATAATGCCGGTCCCCTTACTACGTATTTCGCAATAACAAAGAGATATTCGTAGTAGTAATAGTCAGAGCGTAATTCGTAAAAAGTAACACGTTTGTTTAGTTTAAAAGATCTAAGCGTACATAGGCACAGACAGCGGGAAGAGACATTACAACTTATAATAGATTATGTATAGACGATTAACACTATTTAAACAACGTAAAATGATGTATTTTTGGTATTGTTAAAAAAATTGTATATAGAATTTACATTATTATATTTTTTATAAGTAAATAACTTCTTACGTGAGTTATGAATACATAATACAATATTATTTATACATTAATACGTGAAGAGAAATCTTCGGACTCCTTTTTAAGCATATTGCCTGCACGTAGGACCATGAGATTCGGTATGGTTAAAGTTTATATGGAGAAGGATTGCAGAAAGCCAAAATTTATCTATGTTATCTGTTACTAATATATTAAATAAAATAAATTAATAATGCGAATTCTAGCCGGGTCAGTGCCATTGAACTTAGACCCCCCAAAATATTGACATTGTAACTCAATGAAAAGTGACAGCAAGTGATTTAATATTCATTTTTTAGGGTCATACTGTAAATATCAAACAGAAAAAGTACCTAGAGTTTGGCAAACGAAAGTAGACACTCGAATTATTTGCAGACTTTTTATATGGCAATGTTAGACAAAATGTCAAATTCAGATTTGTCAAAACAAAATGGCGTGTTGTTGGTGATTTGTTGTGAACTTGTTGAGCATTTCTCTATCTCAAAAATGAATAAAACTATTAAAAGTGGAGTGAGGGAGATGTTGTTTCGCATGATTTCTAAATTTGAAGGAAAACAACAGGAGAAAGACGGTAAATTCAAAGTGAAACAAGATTGTTTACGTGTGGTGTTGAATTTCTTAGGTTAGTATGACGTTTAGAACTCTATACTTTGTTTGAAATCGTAATTATTATTTATATTTTTACAAAACTATTTCTCTATTTTGATCCACATTCAGTTTATATTACGGTTAATAGTTTCATAATAATGCTTTATGGTTAACTAACATACATTAATAAATGTTACATTATAATTTTAACCCAACTTGTTTTCTTTTATAGAAAATGTGGTGGATGTAGCGGGGGTTGATGAGATAGTGAAAAATATTGAAAAACTGACTGAAAAAGACAAGATAAGTACCCACAACCAATACTGGGATAAAATAACTTCAATCACTGGTAAGTTTTTCCTAAGTACATAAGTTTAAGGAAGTAATAATCTAATAAATGATTTACTATTATAAATGCAACACCTAATCATATAATATCATTCTTTATAGAAGAGAGTGTTACAATATTAAAAAGAATAAAAAAGGAAGGTGTCTGGAATACCCCAGGGAAAAAACGGCCACATAAGCTCACAGTGTTAGCCCCTAGATAGTTTCGACATAGATGCTATTCGTAACAAAATTAACAAATTTTACATCTTTAGAAAACAAGTTCCTACGTTGAGAATTCCATTAGTGGAATTAAGAGAAAGCATTGGATTTAATGGATGCAGGGAAACTCTTCGCCACTTATTATTGCCCAATGGCTATGAATTTAAGAAAAATAAGAATGAGCGTTCATTGTTAATTGAACGTTATGACATATCTGCCTGGAGACATCGGTTTTTAAGAAACATGGCTTCGAAACGTAGATAAGGAAAGTCAATAATTTATTTAGACGAGACCTATGTTCATAAAAACCACAAGCCCAAGAAGTCTTGGCAAGGTCCATCTACAGATGGTGCAATTGAAAATGTTTCGACAGGGAAAAGGTACATAATTGTACATGCTGGATCAAAGAATGGCCCTGTGCCAAACTTATTGTTAGTCTTTAACACTAAATCCAAAATGGCGGACTACCACCACGACATGAATGCTGTAAACTTTAATAAATGGCTAAGAAAAAAGCTTATACCCAATTTAAATGAGCTGAGTGTAATAGTTATGGAAAACGCCAGTTACCATTCAATGATTCATAAATAAAGGTCCTACATCACAAAATCGCAAAAATTACATAAGAGAATGGCTTACTTTGAATGATATTCCGTTTGAAGAATATCACACAAAAGCAGAGCTCCTATGTTTTGTAAAACGAAACACCAGAACCAGTATATGAAGCTGATGAACTTCTGAAGCAGAATGGGCATGAGGTATTACGACTTCGCCCTACTACTGCGATCTAAAAGCCATTGAGCTGGTATGGAGTTTGGCTAAACGTAAAGTGGCAAGTAAAAATAATGTCCTGGCCGCAGTGCAGTTAGAGGAGGTTATAAAAGAATTGTTTGAAACCATAACTCCAGAGGAGTGGAAGAAAATGACTGATCATGTCATACATGTTGAAAATAAATATAAAGAAAGGGACAGAATTACAGAAAATAACTTAGTTTTATTATTAATGTATAAAACAGTGATTCCAGTGACTCTAATGAATCTTTTCACATGGAAGTTTAACATTCAGATTTTGATTATTAAAGTAAATAAACCAAAATTATTGTAAAATATTGTTGTTTTATTTTATCAGATTGCTACATAATACCTATAGTCTTATTTTTGATTCAGACGTAATAAACTGATTTTTCGAAATGTCACGTGTTTCTTTGGTTTGGATCAATATAGGTAGGGATTTTACATCTCGAAATTTCAATTTACTTTGTCTGAATAGAAATTCAATTTTACGCGATTAGCGCTAGCCATTTTAATATAATTATTTTTAACTTAGCCTAACCTAAACCACTGCTGGGCAAAGGTCTCCCCCGAATCCTTCTGAGAACTTGAATTTTTAGCTGAGGTGAGGAAAAGAGAGTAAAGTTCCTCATCCACCATAGAAAAGGGAGGATCCTCCGGACAGACGGGTGCTATGTCTGGCGGGCAGCTGCCCCGACGGTTGTAGTCAGGTTCTTAGCATATTAAATTTCTCCTACTACATGTCAACATTCGATCGATGATTAAAAATCATTCACAGTTGGAGTATATTGTTAAAGGAAGTCAATTACTTATACATTTACTGATTATAACTGAGGCTAATATTAATAACGAAGTGTCGAGTTTATTTGAACTAGAGGATTACGTTATGTACACAGAATTACGGAACAATAGAAAAGGAGGTGGTATTATTGTATATACTCATAAGAGTATATCATTCGCAAAAATCTTGGTGAATGCGGTGAATTTTGAGTGCCTATATGGTGAGATAACAACTTCTTATGGTTATAGAACGGAATTGTGCTGTATTTATAGACCACCTAGCTTAAATAAAAATAGTTTTGTTTATGAATTAACACAGTTTTTATCAACGTGTCCCACCAATGAGAACTGTATACTAGTGGGGGACACTAACATAGATATAAGTTGTACAAATAATACTGTCAGATCGTACCTTAATAGTTTACATGGTCTTGGTTTTGAATGTTGTATTTCACAGTTTACCAGAATTGAGTCAAATATAAACGGTATATCGAAATCGTGTATTGATCATTTATTCATTCGTGATGCGAGTGAGCGAGATACATTTGGGCGTTCAATACAGACAGCTGTCGTTCGTGACTCATTGGCGGATCATTTTATAATCGGTTTATCGCTTATCAGCTCAAATCGTGTAAATGGGAGTAAAGTTGTATATAAGTTAAATAACGATAAAGTTAAAAATGAATTGAGTCTGATTAATTGGAGCCCTGCATTTGGTTGTGGCGACCCGAATGAATTAATGGATTTTATTGTTAACCAGTTTCAGTCTATTTATAAAAAATGTACCTATCAAACTAAAATTAATTTATTCAAAAAACAGAAATTTAATTATTTAAGTGAGAAATTAATTGAAATGTAGTATAAAGCAAAATCTATTAAAAATTTTCTTAAATGATACAAGCAATAAACAAAATGAGTTAATTTACAAAAAATATAGAAATAGGACAAATAGGATGATCTGTAAAACTAGAAATAATTCAATCAAAAAGGAAATTTGTGATAGTTTTAAGAACCCGAAAAAAATGTTGGAAATTATAAATAGACTGACTGGAAGAATTGTTAAAACTATTGATGAAGTACTACTTAAATCTTTTAAATTACCAGCTAAAATACTTTCGAATATTTTTGTTAGTGATTTCGATAAAAATGTTAAAAATGTAATGAACACATGTAGTGAACCGTTACTGAATGAACTTACATACATTAACTCACCAAGCTTGTCTCTAAGACTTAAAAAAGCTAATGAAGAAGTATTACATAAAATTATAAAAAATATAGATGACAAAAAAAGTCCAGGATATGATAAAATTAGGGCGAAAGATATAAAATATATCTCAGAAAAAATGACCCCAGTACTCACACATTTAATAAATTTATGTATCACTAGATCAATATATCCAGATAGGATTAAGATAGGACTAATTAGACCAGTTTATAAAAGGGGTAGTTATAATGATACAAATAACTTTAGACCTATTACAATTTTGTCATGCATTGATAAAATTTTAGAAAAGTATTTTGGTAGTTTAATAAATAATTTTCAGTCAAGTAATAACATAGTGAATAACTGACAATTCGGTTTTCAAAAAAATAAAAGTACGTCACAGTTATTGTCCTTATTTACAGATGAAATAAATGACCATTTAGATAACAGAAAATATATTCTTGCTGTTATGGTTGATTTCAGCAAAGCATTTGACACATTGAACCTTAAGACACTGTATAAAAAAATGGAGCAGAATGGTATACAGGGACCGATGTTGGAACTCTTTAAAAGTTATCACACAAATAGATTTAATTCAGTTACCATAGCTGGTGAACATAGTAGCCAGATACCTACATATCAAGGCACGGCCCAAGGATCCGTCCTGGGACCGACAGAATACTTATTATATGTAAACGATATGTGCAATATATTTCAACATGGTTCGGTATATCAGTTTGCTGATGACACATGTATAATCGCTGCTCACAGTGATTTCAATACGCTACAAGGTATGATTCAGGAGGATTTTGATATGTTGAGTAAGTGGGCTCACGATTTAGGTCTATCCATTAACTACAGTAAAACTAAGCTAATGTTTATACATTCACCATATAAAAAAATTAACTACCTACCTAAGATTGTCGCTCATGAGCACAACTGCATGCACTTAAACAATACCTCATGCACATGTTCGTACCTTGACGTAGTGGAAGAGCATACATATCTTGGGCTTAAAATAGATCATAAATTTAATTGGGGTCCGCATGTTGCCCAGGTATGTTGTAAACTTAGAGCTGTGCTGTCAAAATTGTGCATACTTAAACATAAAGTTCCATATAACACATTGAGGCTCTTGTATATGTCATTGGCTGATTCAGTGATCAATTATGGACTAGCTAGCTATGGATGTACATATATGAGTTATTTGAAGGATATATATAATTTACAAATAAGGTTATTGAAAACCATTGTTCCGTTAAAAATTAAGTATAAATATAAAGATAACTATCATTATTTATTTAATTATTGTAAAGTTCTGAGCATTTTCGATAAATTGGATTTGGCAATTGTAACTCAATACAGTAACTGTAAGTGGAACTTAAATAGGATAGTAAGACCTGTGACCTTACGTAATCTGGTATATCTTCCGACATTTGAAATACCTAAATGTAACAACGTGTACGGTGAGAGGGTTCGGAGATGCATTCTGCCCAGTACGTTAAATAGATTACCTAAAGCTATAGTCGAGAAGCTTGAAAACAAAAATAGAAGCCAAATCAAAAATATACTCAAGCGATATTTTTTTTAAAGGTTAATTAAAACCATTTAGTTATTTAAGTAGGTAGCTTAACTCCTTTTCTATAAAATCTTTTTAGTTAAGATTAGAGTTAAGGATATGTGTAATATTTTTTTTTGTGCTATTTTTGGTAATAAACAGATGAAATTTTTTTTTTTTTTTGTATATATACTCAACGATTGAGTTAATTTCTACACCGCAATGTAGGATAGTAGGATGCGTCTTATGTGGTTCGATAGATGTCGCTATGTGTCGCTACGTAGTTGCGTCGATGCGTTGATGCGTCAGTTGTGGCGAGAGATGTCGCTACATAACTCCCTCCGAGGCCGGAGGTCGATAGCAGGTTGAGTCGTCCATACATCTTGTGATGCTTGCCGGGCCAGTGGAATGTTCCAGTGAGTCGAAACTAGATGCAGTATAGTTCACGGTGAGTCGGAAATAGATGCAGCATAGTTCACGGTGAGTCGAAACTGTCTGCGGTGATTGCCCCAGTGAGTCGGGGTGATGCTGCAAGAGTGCTCCAGTGAGTCGGGAGTGTTGCAGTGCTGCGTAGTGACTGGCTGCTGCGTCGACCAGGAGAGAGAAGTGCGTCTTCTGCTGCTTGCTGACCGGCCGAAGTGCAGTGTGCTCTGCCAAGGTCGCTGAGAAGGCTGTGTGTGGGGCTGACCAGGAATGCGCGTCCACTGCATGCGTATGGTCCGGATACCCATAGTAGCCGTAGATGCTAGCTGGCTGTATTGACTCGCTGCTCGAAAGCTTTAGGAAGTAGTGATGATGACGTAGCTTTGTGAAGAAGGTTATACTGACGTATCACGTCGGGGTCACCACTTTAGCGGAGGTGAGGAACAGAGAGTAAAGTTCCTCATCCGCCATAGAAAAGGGAGAATCCTCCGGCCAGACGGGTGCTATGTCTGGCAGGCAGCTGCCCCGAAGGTTGTAGTCGGGTTCTTGTATATATACTCAACGATTGAGTTAATTTCTATAGCGCAATGAAGGATAGTAGGATGCGTCTTATGTGGCTCGATAGATGTCGCTACGTAGTTGCGTCGATGCGTCGATGCGTCAGTTGTGGCGAGAGATGTCGCTACAAATTTAGAGGAATCGTAATTATCAAAACTTAGTTGTAAGTTTCTTTTGATAAGAGGTTACCTAGGTAGGTTAGTAGCTGCTACTACCGCAGTATTGATTTATTTCGTAGACTTATTCCCATTTTTGGACCTGTCCACAGGCAGTCAAGCAGTAGTGCTCAAAAAATACTATTTTTCAACAAAAACAAATTATTTTATATTATAAAGTATCAAATTAGGTTATTCCATGTATGTCACACTAATTTTGGGGTTGCTATACTGATATTTTTTTAAATTTGCCGCGCTTTTCCAGTCTAATTTGCCAGACTTTATATTGTATGATTGATATTGCTCTAATATAGATAACTCTTTTTCTTTTGGTTGGTGAATTAATTTATTCCCTATTTTTTGAATCAAAATTACTTATTTTTGCTGTATTTTTTTGGAAATATTGATTTGTAACAGCATAGTCAGAGATAGCACATGGTACCTATGCAGCCGTTCACTTGCATTCGACCGGAGTCTGTTCGGTTTGGTACAAAATTTGTTAGCGTGCGCAATCTCGCATTGAATATGTATTATGTGGAACTAAGTTGATATCTCGGAATGAACCAACTGACCAACATCATTCCATTATAGGAGAACATAGTCTATACTCTATAGAATTATTTCGATCCGGAACAACTTATTTCTATTGCGTATATACTCTGTGGCGGTCTGTACTATCACTCTGTCTCATGTCAACTGTCAGTTAACTTTGTCACTTGTCACTGTCAAGAGTCAGGTTGTCAGTGTCACGATATGTGTAATCGATGATAGACACGGGTAACTCAGCAAAATTCCTTGTGCCAACTCAATAGCTCAAGCACAGATTACTGCGCCGTTGCATTGAGTTAACTCAAATTTCCGCCATGACGCGGACACAGCAAAATGGTACGCGAGGCGAGCGAGGTAGAGAAATAAATGAGCCGCTGATCAGAGCAGTGGCACGGGGTGGTTCTATGCCGTAGTGATGGAAAGTACACGAACTTCTTATTGGAAAATATACGGACTTCTAAGGAGTTTTTACAACGTTCCTGGCACGGTTATTTGTTTTATTCCAACATGTAGCCGGTTCGTTATGCTGAAGTGCGCTATGCGCCAGCATATTTGGAATAAGTGTGTTAACACATCCGGCGCAGTAAACTGAGTTCACATAATCGGCGAGTTGACTGCATGTGTAAAAGTTTATGTAAACTATTGAGTAATATTGTTCCATAGATCAAAAACCTAAAACAATACCAACCTGGAAAAGTAATCGTTTATTTATTTAATATTTTTCGTCTAGGAGTCACTTTATTTGAAACGCCAATTAGAAAACGTGACGTCACCATTCACGATATATAAACGTTAGACTTTTGCATGAGTTGACACATTTGTCACTGTTATCATACAAAATGACATTTAAAATGAATTATGATGTCACGGGACTATAATGACGCGTTTTTGTAATATACTTTTTTGTTTAAATTAAAAGTATTTTTAAATCACTTTATGGTGTATTAATGAAAGAAAAAGTTAATTGGTATCTATTTTTTTTTTTTTTAGAACTGACTACACTGTTAGCCTTAGGGGCCCTAAAGCCGCTGCGGCTTTTACAGCTTCACCGGACTTGGGTACTTTTTATTTTCAACATAATTATAGTGTATAAAACAATCTTTCAAAAGTAGTTTACACCCGAATTGTTCGGCGCGGCGTAGCGCAGCATTACCCATGTCTAATCGACGGCCGACGTAATCGGCTAACTAATCGGTGATTCGGTGACGGTGATTTAAAGCGATTTCTCCGGCCCGGCAAAAACGACTGTAGGATACCGAAGCAAGTCAGCGTCATCAAGTTCTTTATACATCTACGGACAATTGGTGGTGCAATACAGTATTAGTCATTCGATAGCTAAAGAGCATCATTCTATTTAGTTTTAACAATTTGCGTACTATTGTGGAACTTCAAAGATGAATCCGTACCAACAGGTTAGTTTTACAATTATTTAGCGTGCTTTTGAGCTTGTAGCAAAGTCTTATGACCTGTTTGTAAGTTTTACTATTGATCGAGATAACCTTGTACATAATACAGATTACTTATTAATTAAACCAACACTACAACCTATTTTTACACAGTGAAAGGGTAAGAATCGAGTGTGATTTGTAAAATAAGATAAATCAATGATTATGATAAAATTCAAGTGTTGGTTTAAAAATATAGTTGCTTATGTTTTGTGCATCACAATATTCAGTTTTATAATATGAAAAATCTACATCATTGCTAGGTATATAGAAACCAGTCTAAAAATATAGGTATTGTAATTTTGGTGTGATATTAAAATTATTTCTTTTTGGTTCTTAAGTTCTATTTAGTAAATGACCATCAAACTTTATTTTAATTATATTTTACCTACTTTTAACCTGCATCTTACTCAATCAAGTCTAACAATGTATTTTGAAATGAAAAGATCAGGATTTCACAATCATCTGTGCAGTATAGATAATATTTATTTATAAAGTTAAAAATTAATAACATAAAGTAATAAACCTGACACTTGTATTCCAGTTTTTATTTTCTAAAGTAGTCCAAAGTAAGAATCAAATCATTGAGATTATTGATAGATTAAATATTATATATCATTTAATTATCTATAGCAGTTGAAATAAGTATAACATAAATTACATTATTTAGGTATCCATGATTTATTTTATTAAGAAGACATCATTTCATATTGCCATTTTAAAATATAAATCTTAATTATAAGAGTAACACATAACAATACATCAGTGAGCATGTAGATAATTGTTATTGCTTTGAACTGTTGCATTTGTTCTTTTTACAGTGAGGTAAGTTGAAAAAATAGAGTATTATTTATTTATTGGTTAAGAAGCGATTGCTTTCAATCCAATCAAAATTAACCTCTCAGTATTGTATTTATTTAATGGTTTTTCATAATTGCTTGTATTTAATAACTTATGTTTAATGAAGATGTTATTTTGTAGAGACTATGAACATAGTTGGTTAATATTTCTGACTTTCCTTTGTTGCTTACTGTGAATGTTTTAATAGTTGGTTCTATCATTTGTAACAATTTCAGCTTCATATGCAATTGTAACAGCTGGGTAATTATTTAGTTATTAAACAAAGTGTAAATAAAGTAAAGAAACTGTTTATTTTGTGCTGTAATTATTAATGCTATGGGTTTTGCTTTCCCTAACTCACTACCATAGATTGAAATAGGTAGAGTATATTTACTTATATTACGAGGAAGGAAGTAACATAGAGTGGATATGACCTCTCTCAAAAATACTTGAACAATAATAATAATGACAATTTTTATTCTGAAATTTTAGAAATTATAAATATATTATAGTACTTTGGATATGTTCATAGCAAAATACTATTGTTACTAACAATGTTAAATTGAAGTGTATTGTTTTACATATAAGCAAATAAAACTTGTATTTAGCGCTATTACACATTCATCTGAACAGGGACTTATTGACAGACATAAAACATTATTGTTTTTATTATCTTAGGAGATATATAGGTATTCACTCTATGTTACTTCCTTAAAGTTTAGGTTAAAATACTCCACTATTCTGATCTATGTCCATTACACAAGGGGGCTTTCCCGGCTCCTGGTATCATGATGATAACAACCAATATGTCAAACTGTTGTAACCAAGAACTCTTTACATTTGCCTGTGCTTATTGAACAATGATTAATACTATTAATTATTTATATGAATTGTAATTATCAATATGGTTTATCTAAATAAATAATAATTAATGGCTTGGGGACTGGACATTTTTCTTATCTATCTCTGCGCCATGTCCCTAATAGGTGGGCTGAAGGAATGTATGTTAATATTCTCAATCCTTTCAAATCATTTATGCTTCTTTCAATCATTTATTCTTCTTAATACATCTGCACCAGTTTCAAGTTTCACTTGTTTTTCCTATTGTTGGTATTTCTTGTTTCATCCATTCATCTATTTTACATATATATTAATCTATTAATATCAATTAATATATATTAATTGGACAATTCACACAATATCTTTATAAATTATAGCCTATGTGTTATTCTGATGTTTAAGCTATATTATCGTAAAGTTTCCTTAAAATCCATTTAATCATTTTTACATGAAAGAGTAACAAATATCCATCCTTACACACAAACTTTCGCGTTTATAATATAAGCAGGATAGATTATAGAAAATAGACTATAGATATTATTATATCAAATTATATACAATATGTATTACTATCTATCATTACTTCTAGAGTTGTTGGAGATAACGGACGTAATGTCTGTTATCTGCATTTTGTTATTTTATTAAATACTGCACTTTAGATTTATTTTATTTAATCAAATGGAACCAGTATTGTTTGATAGGCACACCCTGTGTACATTTTCCCCAATCGCTCATAATTCTCCAAACTTTAATTACTTTACTATATGTCATTGTTACACTTCAGAAGTTGTACAATCATTCTATAAAGTTTCGGGCGCACATTGTCAATAAAAAGTTTCATTCTCCTCTAATGGATGTCATGTCTCTATCGTATCCCATTGAGAATTTACGTCATTTTGAGGACATATTGTTTGGTTTACTATATGGCAGGTGGAAACACTCACCATATATTAACTTTTCTTCTACTATTAAACTCTGCTTGGAATTATATAGTATGCGGAATCCCAATCTACTCTGCCTTTGCCTATTTTTGAGAATGTAAATGTAGCACTATAAAAGTAACATCAATTAATTAAAAAAAAAAAAAAATAATATACCTCTGTATATTCTTCATCTAACTTATACAAGTCTACATTACAATCCTTTAAGTGATTGTTTTAAAAATTTCAAAGTATTCACATATTTAAATTTGTAATTGCGGAAATGGGTAGTAAGCAATTTATGTAGGACATAACAAAAAAAAAACCTTTAGTGAGTATTGACATTGAATAAAGTATTTCTTTATAAATATTATAACTTTTCTTTATAATATATCATATTTCTTAAGACCAAATATTGTGTAAAACCTTGGCCCTAGCTAGTTTTACATAAATTGCACATTCTTAGAGCTTTGATGTAGATTATTCTTTTATATATAATTATATTTATACAATTAGCGAGTTAATTTAAGAAGTTAGTGTTTATTCGTTAACATAAGAAATTAAGGTTTATTCAGACAGGGTGTTCGTGAAATTGAATTTAATTTTTGTTTGCTTTCAAGGGTCACTCGGGATATCCACAACAACAATACCTCCATAATATTGGATTTTGCAACACCGCCCCTCAGTCCTTTGGGAATCCAATGCCAATGCCCGGATTCCCCACTCTGGGTTATCCAGCACCGCAACCTGGTCCAAATACACCGGGATACCCCCAGGTACCGCAGGGTTATCCCACACCCAGTTCGGGCTATCCTGGACAGGGTTGTCCTCAACCTAATGCTCAATACCCGACACAGGGTTACCCACAACATGCTCAATCTGCGTACCCGCAACAAACACGGCCTGCGTATCCACAAACTGCTCAAACAGGATACCCACAATCTAGTTATCCACAAGCAAACCAGGCCCATTCGCAATCAAATCAATACCAAGGGTATCCCCAACATAACCAGACATATTCATATAGTCAACAAGGTCACATGTCATCAAGCTCTGTGCCCGCAACGCCGAAGGTACGTTAAACTTGGCTTTTTGACTGAACTGTGATATCGTTTTTGTTATTCTTCATAGCACATCGTAAAAAATCGTATGTAAAAAATGATTTCCTAAATAAACTTTTGTTTGGTGAGGGCAAGTTGTGGGAAACTCATATTTTGATTCAAAAACACACAAATATATCAGAATTATACAATATAGCACATTGCTCTGCCCTTAAATACAGAAAGACGCTATAAAAATAAATAAGTAATTTAATTCTTGCTATATAGATTTCAGTTGCTGTTATTCTAGGCAGAAATTACAGCAATACTACGTTTGTATATATATTGTTTATTTGGCTGTTAGTCCTTCCGTGTAAATAAATAGATATACAATAGTTTTGTTAACTTATGTACGCACGCAACATGTAACTTTAATGGCCGAATTCTTTTATTTGAGGAATAATTTTGTCGTTTTGACTGATAGTGTACCGGAAAACCTGTCAAAATTTAGAAATGATTCCCCAAATACCTAAAGTTATCTGTTGATTGAAAAATTGGCCCTATTATACAAAAATAACTTCAAAAGTATTAACCCGCTTGGCTACTTGCAAAATGTGAATTCATTTTACTGTTTCATTGTAACAATAACAGCTTTTTACTAAATTCATATCAAAGTATATCGACACCTATAAACAAAACATTACTTTTCAAATTTTTGTCTGTCTGTCTATCTGTTTGTTCCGGGTAATCTCCAAAACGGTTGGACCGGGATTTTGACGGGACTTTCACTGGAAGATAGCTGATGTTATAAGGAGTAAATTAGGCTAGTTTTATTTTAGAAAAAGAATTAAGGTTCTGAGCAAATAAAAAAAAACTGGACCCGGTGAATCAATACGGGCACTTAAATGGCTTACGCTGAATAAATCATAAGTAAGAGATATATTATCAAATAAATATACTACATAATTTTAGATATTAAAAAGACCTACAAAATATTCAGCGACAGCATAATATCTATCGTCTAAAGATCACTCACAACAAGCATATAACCGTGAGCGGGAGTAGCCCTATTCGCGCGTGCGTATGTCCGATCAACGCCGGTCAGTAGTCCGCGCGAACGAAGTCGCTGGCACAGCCGGTTGTGTAATAAAGAAATTACGTTTTATAAAAGACATTTATGGTATTTTTTTACACTATTTGAAGAAGTCTGTAAAATGAATTCACATTATGTATTACCATTGATGACTAACTTCGTAATGTAACACTTCCGTCACATTCATGCGCGCGCAGCTCTCTATTTTACCCGCTCCAAAAGAAGTAGGTATAACTTCAAAAATATCGAAAGGAATAAAGAAGGTAATATTGTACTTAATGTGATTAAAAATTAACTGTAACATGGATCTTGATTTATAAGGCCACCCTTATTTGGTTGTACAGGGCAGGGCAGGAACGCGATACGTATAAACGCTTTTTCCGATTTAATTTTTTTGTCATAACATATTATACGTATTTATTGTATACCTATTCACTTGGATACACTAATCAAAATTTGTTAGCAAATCAATAATATAATTCACCATATTCATACTCTTGTGATAAGTAGAATATAATCGCTTGCATGTCACAGCTTAGTTTGGTATGTTCTAATATATTACGTAGATATTGTTATAGCATGTTTTTACTCACGCATTAATTTGCTGCTTTATTTGGTATATCTACTACGCATGTTGATCCAATTTTGTAGGGATAGCAACTTTTTTATTTTATTATAGCACGAAAAATTGATGGTAAGCACAGTACAATCCCCACACAACGGCGACCACCGAGAGATCGTAATCAATCGACAGTTGCCACTGTCATGGCAGCCTGCATTAATTTATCTGGATACGCACAGGTTGATCCCGAAATGCGACACGCAAAAGCGAGTCACAGTCGGGGAAAACAGCCCTACCGTCTATCGCCAATTCCACGTGCAGGTGAGGTTTGCTTGAGCGTCATAATGCTGAAGATGTAATTCGGCACGCCTTACATTCTTAAACTCCTGTTTAATTTTCTTGTGTCCTAACTTTGTCCCACAGTTTTACCCGTGTTAAATTTATTCGACTAACTCGATCGCGCCGCCGTGCCACTCCACCTTCAACGCGTTGTTCTCACTTCCAATACTTGCCTACAGTATGCCTGATTGCTTAATGTTTATGGTTACTGCTCCGCTCTTTAAGAGTACAAATCTTTCTCAATAAATCTTCTTCTTACACATAAAAATCGATGTTTATATTTATGTTCCCTATGTACTCCAAAACGCCTGGAGTGATTTTAATAAATTTCCAGATAATCTTTATATTAGACCAGTGGGTGATTCTGTAAAGTTTAGTACGATCGGATCAATGGACTCAATGGACTGAAAACGGTTAGTAGCGATCGGGATCAATGTTTCCTATGGACTCCAAAGCGGCATAACAACGCGTGGTTGGGGTCGCTAGTAAGTTATAAAATGCAAAAAGAATTTTTCAAATGTGACTGCTAGTTTCAGGTATTAAAGCGTCTGAACAAACAAACAAAAAATGTATTATTACATTATACTATAGATTATTAAAAGTCAGGTGATCGTATTTTTTTTTAATTAAGCTAACATAAACTCTAATAATACAGATAAGAAACTTGTTATTAAAATCTCTAATATTGTTACCTATTTGAATTCTTTTATCATTATTGTACACCAAAATATTCAAGTATAAGAACTGAAGCGTCACTCATTACTCGTTGTCTAAAGCCGGGTTTACACGCTTGTTAAACCTCGACAAGCAGCATCAACAAATTCAAACGTTTGGATAGGGTGGTTAGCATGGATTAGCGTCGGTTTCTGATACACATCTGAAAGGAAGCTTGCGGCAAGCATTTGAAATGCATCTACACGTTTATGCTTAGTTAGTATCGCTTGCGCTAAATAAATAAGTAATGAATAAATAATTGGGAAAAATATTGGTACGTTTTCTGTGAATTTTAACATCCAACATCTTCGTTGCTGAATGTTCCGTTTTTTCTAATTTCTCCTGTTTTAACTTTGCTTATTTTGATTATAAAAGTTGATTAAACCATCCGTTACAGCGGACACAAGCTCTATGTCCATCAAGCTTGCTTATCTAAAACACGCTAACACACTGGCAATCACATAAAGCAAATGATAACTCAATTATATAAGTAGCGTATCCGCATACACCGCATCGAATCCCTACAATGAGACCGAGCTTTCGGTGAAGGCAAACCGGTGAGGAAACCTTACCATGGTGGTAGGGCACTTGACAACTAATTCCCCTACTAGGTTTAGCGTGTCCACCATATGAAATTATGGGCAAACGTTAAACCTATAAACAATTAACAGAAGCGTGTGGATACCGATGTTTGTCTCGCTTATTTTATCCAAGTGTTTACAGAGGTTTGACGTTTAGGGCACGTAGCGAACATGTGAACCCGGCCTAACGTTAGGTCAGCTTTGTGCCTGCTTACAACAACTGTCTATTCAAGGAACACTTTGCTGCAATTACATTGTTATGCTCGCTTCGCCACTGACCAGCGGATCAGTCTCGACATTGGTCCCTGTCACAATGCATGTAGAGCATTCGAAATTCAATAAATTCAACAACTTACACTTTGGACTGATTTAAACATAGTGTTATGGTGCTTTATAGTGATGTGATTGTGTGTTCGGATACAAATTATCTCGATAGTAACGTAATATAATATAACATAATTGAAATGTCCTCCGTCAAATCGAATTCGAGTATGCGCAGTGCCTACCGAGCTACAATTGGCTTACGGCGCGGATTCAAATCATTTCGTTATACGGTATTTATCTATATTGAAATCTTTTGTCCGTTTCTCGAGCGCGAGAGTAACATTTTTTTTAAAATATGCAGTTTGTTATAATGACACTTGCATGGAAAACTTTTATGTTTGATTCCATTATACTATTATTAATAAACGAACGAAATAGGATCTAACCAATATCAATTTTTGTAGTCTGTGCTGATATTATAAAGCGCAAGAGATTGTTCGTTTGTTTCTTTAAGGATGCAAATCTCTGAAACTAGTAGTCAGATTTGAATCATAATTTTGTCATTGTACAGACTATTTAAAGGAAGATTATAGGCTACATAACTTAACGCTATGACTCTAAAGAGCGAAGCAGTAACCATATCAAGAAATCTGGCACGCTGTATACAAGTATATGAAGTGAGAATATCGGTAGGCTATACGGGTGCGTTGGCTGATAGCGCAGTGGCGAGCTATTTAACTTAATAAAAGAGAAATTTCAAATTAAAAATGCATTTTCCTGCTATTTACAAACAGATTAACAACTTGCATAATGGCCGTTTTCAATAATATATCTGAGTTTACTATCCCCGATTAGAACATATTTGTAATAAATACTTTCTTTAACTTAAGACAGATAATGGATAATCTTTTTTTGTATTGTATTGACCTTACCCAACCTGAGGGGCCCTATCCAAAAGCAGAGCCGCTGATGGCTTTTACAACTTTACCGGGCTTGGGGGCGAGCGCTTGGCACTCAGCCGGGAAAGCGTGGGCAACAAGCGCGCAAGGGTGCCAAAGTGGCCGGAACTCAGTTTGGGTTGTTGCCGCGATTGCAGAGAAGTCGCGATCTGACTAGGCTTTTCTTTTATCTATTCAAGCTATAGGATATGGATATATATAATGTAGATACGAAAAACTATCCATTGATAGGTTATTGAAACAAAAGTAAGGACAAAAGGTTATCTTTGTCTATCTTTAGTAACTGAAACAACGGATAGATAGCTTATTGAAAACTGCCGTTAATCGTATCAAAGTAACATTAACATGTTTGGGGTCAATAGGACTATGTCAATATTGTTCCCTGTTTTTCAGTCTAAGCCAACGGTTGTGCCGGTCAACCCCTTCAACCCTCGCGACGATGCGGCGATACTCCGTAAAGCCATGAAAGGTTTTGGAACCGACGAGAAGGCTATCATACAGGTGCTGACGAGGCGTTCCAACGAGCAGAGATTGCGCATTGCTTTTGAATTCAAGACTTTATATGGAAAGGTATGTAAGTTTTTTGCAGTTTACTCCTTATGAACCGATTTCTCTATAAATCCCGCGGTACGCAAATTATCTGGGGAGTAAAATTTTAGTACTAACAAAAAGTGAAGTCGTTATTTTGCCCTACCGCGCATCATTTTCGCGCATCTTATACTGTTCACGTGTATATACAATGACGTTTTTTATAGAGACGCGCTATAGGTACTCTCACTAAAACCGATTTGAAAGTGGTATATCAGCTTGTTGAAACAAAAGAGATAAAAAATCACAGCGTAAAGGCAGAAACTTTGTTGTCAAAAATGAATAAAGTTGTGAACTGAAGTCAATTGTCCACCTTTCACGACGGCATGTATTGTGTGTCAATGCCGTATCTACTTTAATATCATTGCGTTTATATGCATGACTTACTTGTAAGTGTACGGAAGTAGTAATATTTTGCAGTTAAATATTAATACATAATTTAACTTTGCCTATTGTACATGTACCAAGACAATCGTTCATTCGTCGAGTATTGGATCTGACACGCTTTCTTCTTTTTCCATCTATATTAATAAATCTGTAGTCCTTTCTGTAAAGTTAATTTTTTTGTCCAAATTTACCGATAGGCATACTAAGTTACTAAAGTACTAAAGGTACTGATCACAATATGCTATTAAAAGAATTGTATATTCGGTTTTAACTCGGAATCGGTTTGACCGAATTCTATGAAATTTTGTAGACGGGGTGCTTATGTCATAGGTCAATTGATAGGGTATAAGACATTTCAATATTACTTTTAAAAACCTTTAAAAAAAATCGTTAATTCTTGACCGATTTTCATGAAATTATGTACACGGGAAGTATAAGTCACTCCATTAATAAGATGGAATTTTCAAAATCATTTTTAGGAATCGTAAAAAAAAAAGGCATTACTCCTTAACGGATTTTGATGACATTTTGTACATTGGAAATATAAGTACATAATTACATAATTGATGGGCTTATAAAAATTTCCATATTAATTCTAGAAACATAGAACGGTGGTAGGTCTTTTTCTAATGCCCATTTGGCTAGCTACCACCCTCAAGTTGAAAAATCTGTCGCCAAACATCTATAGGTGTGTTCCGGCAGTTGCACTTGGAGCCAGTCTTCCACTAGGCTTAGGCGTCTTACCATCTTGAGCCCCACCGTCACTTAAGATCAGTTGAGATTGTGACCATAATGCTAAACCAATAACGAATAAAAAAATGGTCTCAATAAAAATCTTATTTACCAACATTCATAGTGATCAGATAAATGGTCTTGCAGTTCATCAATCTCATACATTTTTAAAAGATTCAAGTACAATTCATATGGTACGATAGGATGGAGCTGACTGCTTTATCGTAATTGTATTAATCTCGGGGGAAATAAGTAATCAGAACGCGTTACAATTTACAAATGTTTATCATATAAACAGTCGAGCTAATTGTTTTATGATGACAGTGGCGTACAATAATGAATCATGTAAATGAGATCTTATCAGTTATTCTTTGTTTACTCACTTTGTCTATGGTATGAGTATTTTTAGATCACGATCTATTTACGCGCTGATCTAGTGATTGTCACATTTTATATTACTCCGATATATTAAGGTAGCCTATATAGGTAGGTGGCCAGGGGGCCACAAGGTCGCCACTATCATGCATAGCTGATATCGAAACGTGACAAACTAAAAGAAAATCACTGTCAGGCGACTATTGTGCATGGTGATCACGATCCTATCGGGTAGGTACAGATCCCCTTCAACCTTTCACCTGAAGTAGAAATAAAAAATACATAATTTACTACAATATTAATTAGCGGTGCCCCCACGACTCCACATGCTATTGTTACAAAGTAAAACTTTATTTTATTTCCGTGGAACCCTAATTCTTTTTCTAAAATAAAAATAATATAATAGCTATCAGCCAGTGAAAGTCCCGTTAAAAAAATTGGTTGCCTGTAAAGTCGGTATACGGGCGAAAGTTTTACGTGACAACGACTTTATGTCTGTCTCTCTCGCTCTTAGGCGGGCTAACCATGCCCGAGTGGAAGGGACGCGTGCCTCTCACTCGCTCTCATTGTGAGCGCATAACGTGAGCGGAGCGTAACGCAGTTTCTTGAAGTGTCACCCGGCAAACCAATTTATAAGACGTTGTCACGTCAAAATCGATTTAACCGTTTCATAGATTAACCGCGGAACGAACAGACAAAAATATAAAATATAAATATTTTGTTATAAGCACCGTATTTATTTCATACAGATTTAGTAAAAAGCTGTTATTTTGACATTACAAACAGACATTTCAATTTTATTAAGTACTTTTATCGATTATGCGTTTAAACTTGCGTGTACTTTCGACCGCATTATTAATTATTTAAAAAGTATTATTAAATAATTTGTCGTCCAGGGACACGATATGGCTGGAGTCTAAATGTCGACGGTTTACGTGTTAATTTAATATTAAAATGCGGTTTGATAATATAATTTAGTTATTCTCTTTTCTCCCCTCCAGATAAAATATCACAAGGCTGTTAATTTAAACGTAAAATAATATTAGGTGTAATGTTTGTTTACTGAAACTGGACATAAAAAGTACATGTTTAAGTTAATTAAGTTAATGGTGAGAAAATGGCTACCGTTTGAAGTTATTATCAAATTAATTATACTTATGAGTTTCATGCCGCACCTTTTTGTTTTCATGCTTAGGTGATATGATATAACTTTGATATTAATGTATCTATTGCTAATCAATCATATTTGTTCTCATACAGAGCGTAATTATGTTAAAGAAAAATGTGATTGATCTTGATTTGTTTGACTATTTAAGCATTAAGTAAATATATTTGTGATGATATATGATATACAACTGAAGGACATATCCCCCTTTTCCAAAAATTGTCCTCATTCTGCTACCGAATGAGTGTGCTTTTTTCAAATTTAATTATTCCTTTAATGTCAAACTGCCTCAATAGCATAGCCTAGTTGTCCTAAGAACGACTGCTCGAGGCCCTGGGTTCGATTGCCAGGTCGAGCAAAGTGTTATTGGGTTTTTCTATGAAATCCTCAGTAGTGGTTCGGAGTTTGGCTTTGTAGCCAATTAATGGCAATAGGCTCGCCCCCTATTACATGGAACCTAAAAACATACCCGGCGAACTGTGGGTGTAAATAAATTAGTACACCTATGCCTAACCCTTCGGTGATACAGGCGTGAAGGTATGTTATGTTTTTATCTCAAATATTTTTTTTTTAAATAGATAGTTCGGATACGTATATAAACAAAACATTAAAATAATATTTACATAGTTTTATGTACATACTATTTTTTAGTATTATTATAATCTAAATATGTATTAATACGTGAAGCAAAAGCTTTCTACCCCTTTTTAAGCGTATTGCGTACACGGAAGACTTAGATTTGGCATGGTTAAAGTTTATATGGAGAAGGATTGCAGAAAACTAAAATGTATCTATAATATCTGTTACTAATATAATAGATAAAATAAATTAATACTGCGAATCCTAACCCGACCAGTAATATTGAACTTAAACCGCCCAAAATACCTGACATTGTCACTCAACGAAAAGTGACAGCAAGTGATGTAGATAATACTTTTTTTCTGACTGACTGACTATACTGTTAGCCTTAGGGGCCCTGTTCAAAACAGAGCCGCTGATGGCTTTTACAGCTTCACCGAACTTGGCTAGGTAATACTCATTGGTTAGGTTCATAAATACTGTAAAATTGTCAAACAGAAAATATTCTATGATCAAAAAGTTTGTGGTCGAATTTCGATCTTAGGGCGATCGCTAGTTGTTATAAATGCGCTAAACATACAATGTGTAATTCGGCTGATGTAAGTAGTGACTACAGCCTATATAGCCTATGTACACACAAACGTCAATTTGCTGAGATACTATATTTAAAAAATCTACTAAAACTCACTTTTCACAAGTAATAAACCTATAATGACTGGCCTCAAGACTGTGGTGGTTTTGAGGTCGATTTATACATAGTTGTAGGATGCAGTGTGACGACTTAATATTAGTTTGGTTAGACGGGTGGATAGGTTAATTTAGTTAGCATTTTTCAACTGAGGAAAACAAACGCCACACCTATTTCTACTGCTAAGCAGTTTTTACGTACGTTCTCGGTATTTACGTTGCTGGGAAAGAGGAAAGTGGTAGTCATATAACATTGCCACACGATGTGTTCCATCGAATTCCTAGTAGTGCCCTATCATTGACTAATAGATGTACTGCATGTTTACTACTTCCCTCCTACTAAAAGGGGGTATTGGATCCCTACCCATTAGAGCGGAGTGGATCGGAACTGTATATATATAATTTTACCAATAGGATTGCATAAAAGTCTAGTGATGCAATTCTATTGAACGAAATTCCCACAGCACCTCTCCGCTTTGCGTCAGTGGACAGGCAGCCTAAGCATGGGCGCCGCTAGGAATAATTTCAGGGTATTGCATCAGCATCTATACACTATTTATTGTATTAACTAATAAAATGTAATATATAGAAAACTTCTCTATATATTTTCTTTCCCGAGAGGAATATGCAAAAGTACATTCCCTTATACTGTACTGCTGTCGTCCATTGATATAAATACTACCAAATTGTGATCGAGTCCTTATTTGTAATTCTATATACCCTAACAATATCAAAAATGTGAGTCACAATTTTTTCTTTTCATAACTTGAGATAGGTATTTTTCTTTTCTGCTTAACTTCGTAATGTTTAGTCATACAGCTTTCCGGTCTTGTAAAATTATTTATTTTTCTCTAGGACCTAATATCAGACCTTAAGAGTGAGACCAGCGGCAAGTTCGAAGATCTCATTGTGGCGTTGATGACTCCACTGCCTCAGTTCTATGCCAAGGAGTTGCATGACGCTATCTCCGGAATCGGCACCGACGAAGATGTGCTTATTGAAGTCATGTGTACAATGTCCAATCATGAGATAAACGTCATCAAACAAGCATATACCGCGAGTGAGTACTTTATTTTTAATTTTTGTGTGCTAATATTTCTGAGTGCCGTCTTAATATAATAAGGTTTCAAGTTAAAATACCTTTCTGAATCTATATAAATAAAATGATAGGTATAGGTTTGCCGTTGTGCGCACATTACGCAAAAACTACTACATAGATTATAATAAATTTTATGTTTTTCTTTAGATAAGTGGTCCTTATCCAAAATAAAAATATATCACGATATCTTCATTCAATAAAAACTTATGAAAGTTTTAAGAAACTACGAATTTTATGTGCACTACTCGTTTCTTCTGTCGTCCACGCGAGCAGAGCCGCGGGCACATCTAGTTAATAATAAACAGATAACATTTGGTCGATTCCAAGTATAAAAATAAACATTCCTAACATAAAAATAGACTAGTTGCTTAGAACACAGTATGTCTTCGAATGTAATTTTACATTAAACAGGGTTCTTTAGATAAAAACAAAGTTAAATGTTTTTTTTTTTTTAAGTTCCATTGCTATATAAAATATTTGTTAGAGGTGGGTGAATATTCAAATTTAAGAATTATTCGCCGAGGAATCGAATCGAATCAAGTCGATTCTAACGTTGAGTCGAATATTTGAACATTTCATATTCTTTGAAGAACAGTTTGAATTGTTCGAATTGAATTTGAATCGAGTAGACACCATTTTTCGTTTGAAACACTTATATGTAAACCTCTAAATTATCCAATAAATAAAAGAGAAACAAACGGTTTTCAACAAAATGATGTCTGTAATACTGTATAGATTGGCATAAAATGACTCTCGGACAGTACATTAATTCTCTGCGTCCTTGGGGGTTATGATCTTATCGCTAAACGAACCACTTCCGAGAGTACACTTGTAAATGAAAAATAAACACACGTACTTTTTTGTCAACGGGTAAACTCTGAATATACTTAAGAGTATATCATATAGATACCAGTTTATTGATGGAAATTATACTATATTACCCATTTGGAGAATAATGTACTTAATTGCATGTGTTCGATAACACGTGTTTATAATAATCTTTATAGTTTTCGATACTCCTCCATCCGGTTCTAATATCAGGTTATTTCTCCGTTGGAATAATTGTTTCATCATTACAGGTTTCGTTAACTATAATTATAATAGGAAATGAACTTACTGTGTTCTCACCAAAGTGACCTCTGAATCATCTCTCTGAATATCATGAAAGTGACTCTCACCTAAAAACATACCCGGCGAACTGTGGGTGTGTATACCTCTGCCTAACCCTTCGGGATACAGGCGTGATAGTATGTTATTTTATGATACGCTGAGCAACTGCTCAAAAAGTTGTGTAAAAAGCAACTGCTTTTTCTTGGTTTTCAAGAGTTTTCGTGAATTACTTTTTTATGTAGTGTAAAGCAACAAAGAATCGTTTTCTCTAATAATACAATATAAGATTATATGTTATTTATCGGTAACAAAAAACATCTTTGGTCCGTTGCCAAGTATCGATTAAATATTAGACCATTGGGCGCCATCACGCTGTGTATAAGAAGAGGAAATAGCATACTAATAACACAGCTAATATTTTAATGCTTTCTTACTTCGTCAGTTTATTTATCCTAATTAATATATTAATAATGTTGAAATATTGAGTTCGTCTACAAAAATCATTCTCTTTGAGATATTATATTTTAAATGTTTTAAATTTGTTTTATTCTGAAAGTAAAAGTTTCCTTTTAAGTAACATTTGGTGAACACATTTTTACCCTTGAAAAAGGTTTTAATTTATTATTTCGGAGAAGGATAGTTTAAAGCACTCGAACTACGAGTCATAAAAACTAGGTACAATTCGAGTATTGTATAGACTGCATAAACACCAAATGTTACACGATGTAAAAAGGACAACTGTAGAAATATAGTTGTAAGCAGTTAGTTCTCTCACTTCTTCGCCCGACTACATCCTCTGTTATGTGCTGCAAGCAAAATGTCCACGAGACACAAGCTTACGCTCTACAAGATGTGTATCCGTCCGATCATGACATATAGCTGCGTTGCGTTCGCACATATGCCAAGTTATAACTGGGAGCGCTTACAAGCCATCCAGAACAAGTTTCTTCACCGCCTTACCGGTGCCCCCTGGTTTGTTCGTATGGAGGATCTCCATAGAGATATGGACCTTCCCTCGATACATGCATACGCCAAACACCTTTCTCGCTCGTATTTCGACACCGCGTCGAACCACGCGAACCCCTTAATAAAAGCGGCAGCTTCTTATGTTCCCGACCCCAACGCCTGCCGGAGAAAACGCCGGCCGCGTAATATATTCACTGACCCGCCCGACCAAACCGAAAAAGCTAACGCGTTCTACGCCGACAACGTCTCTCCAAACAGAGCGTGCCACCGCCCACGCCCGCGTAACCACCGTTCTCTCCGCAGAGGACGGGCGGTCAACTTCGCTCCCGCACACCCGTCACGTCCACCCTCTCTAGCGGCAACCCAAGCCTAGGTCCGTTCCTCGGTGTGAAGCCCTTGGGTCAGGCAGCCGCCCGCGCGATACAAAGTGACACTATACGTGCAACACTTAGTTACCCACACACAACATTACACACGTATGAACACACACACGTGCACACCACACAGGTACATAGGTTCTGTAAGGGACCTTTTTTTTTTCTTTTTTTGCGCTAGTTAGACTATTGCGCTAGTTAGTGTAGAAAAACCATTCCGATTATTAAATACACATACGCATGGTCCACTCCTTCCTCCCAGGAGGAGGGGAACGTGCATATGAGTATATATTAGTTAGCTCGAATTCTCATAAGATTAGGGAATTAGTTAGATCGCGACTTTTTCGCATTCGCGACGACCGCCCGAGCCGAGGTTCGGCCACTCTGGCACCCTCGTGCGGGTCGTCACAAACTTTCGCGGCTGAGTGCCCTAAGCGCTCGCCCCCAAGTCCGGTGAAGCTGTAAAAGCCGCAGCGGCTCTGTTTGACGATAGGGCCCCTAAGGCTAACAGTGTAGTCAGTTCTAAAAAAAAAAAAAAAAAAAAAAAAAAAAAACTCTCACTTCTCTCTGATCCTTGATGGTGTTAAGACAACTTCCGAAAATTCTATTTCAATAAATAAAAATCTTCCAATGAATAAAATCTTCAATCATTATAAAGAATACACTGTCACATATCCATAATCCCCACAAATAATATATAATTTTATTTACTGTTGTTAGGTGTAGTATTTTATAACCAATTAGTAACTACTCTAAAATTTTCTCTACTAGCTGTGGTTACTTTAATTTTCTCGCTTTTAATTTTATTAATGTTGAAACAATTGAAATAGTGTTGGATAAATTACAGTACATATTATATACTTCGGCGTTAACAATAATAATTTTAGTTTAGGAATTCAGTTCGGCGTTTCTCGGTAATGTTCGGTTCTCGTCGGGCGGCAAAGCTGCCCTCGTCCCCCGATAGCCCGCTCCGTTCCACACTGGCCGTGGCCCTCTCGCACTAATATTTCGTTCTCGCTCAGCGTACTTTCTGACGTACAATTTGTACGGTAATTAATCCGCTTCTAAGGGTCGAAGCTTCCTCAATAAATAGGCTATAAAATGCAAAAAGAATTTTTCAAATCCAACTGGTACACACAAACAAATTTGCTGTACATACAGTGGTGGTCGTATAATTAGAAACACTACCAACGGTCCTTGACATTATGTAAGATACTTCACCGCAACAGTTTTTATTTTGAAATTAAACAATAAATAGGACAACAGTATGTTAAACGATTTATCATTTATTCGAAAAACAACATAAATCCCATTACACAAGTGCAGTTTCAATATTAAATTACAGACAAACATTTAAACCAGTTTTAAGGTATGAACAATAATGGTCAACTAATTAGAAACAACAACAAAAAAGTATAAACAACAATATCTTTTTAAGTACTAGTAATTAGTATTGTTATTTACGAAATAGCTACTATCCACAGCATACTAAAAGTTATAATTAATATTTAGTGGCGTATCCCTTATTTTCAATAACAGCACTGCAACGAGGTGGCATTGATTCCATGCTTCAACAAATGCTTCATATAGTTCGTTTTGACTGGTATTACGTTTGTTTGAAACTTTATTTTTAATAATATACCAGAGATTTTCTATCGGGTGTAAATCCGGACTATTTGCTGGCCAGTCTAAAACGGATATACGCTGTTCGCTAAGGAAACATTTGAGGCTATTGGCCGTGTGTTTAGGGTCATTGTCATGCTGAAAGATCCAGGTTACAGGCAAATGATCGTGCGAGTAGGGAATCATTGTGTGCTCTAAGATATTTTTGTATTGCCATTGATCCATTGTACCTTCAATCTTCCATCTCCGGAAACACACCCCCAAACTTTAATGTTACCGCCACCGTGCTTGACTATACTCCTTGTGTATTTATAATTAAAAGCATTGTTTACAGGACGTCTAATATAGCGCTTTCCAACGGAATTTACCATATTTATTTTTGTTTCATCTGAAAATAATACTTTTTTCATTCTCGTACCGTCCAGTTAACATATTTTTTAGCGAATAATAATCGCTTCTCTTGGTGTTGCTTGGTAAGAAGCGGTACCTTTCGAGAGATTCTTCCAAACAATTTAGCTTCCACTAATCTTCGGCGTATCAGTCTTGAGGAGATGTTTCTCGGGTCATCAGGCGAAAAAACTTCATTTTTAATCTGGTTGGAGCCTTTACTTGGGTATTTTTTAGCAACACGAACGATTAGCGTATCTTCTCTGCGAGAGATTTTTCTTGGCCGATCCTTTCTAAGAACATTTTCAACAGTTCCATATGTTTTATAATGATCAATTGCATTAAAAACATTCTTAACAGAACAATTTAAATGCTCAGCTATTTTTCTGTACGCCCACGTGTGATCTATATGTAAATTAACAATTATTTGCCTAGTTGACGCATCACAACTTTTATTTTTGCCCATATTGAACAAAATAAAATTCAGAATTGCCGCCAAAATAATATAAAAAGCCAAAAAAGAAATGTTATTCTCCAATTAAAAAAAAAAGAACGAGCTAAGGATGCTTTTTTAAAATGATTCTAATTAGGCGTCCAAACGGTCAGTAACAGAAAATAAACTCCTACATGTGTAAGACTCATATTGTAATTAAAAGTAGCATATGTTCCATATTTTATGCATTTAATGAATTTTTTATTTGACTCGCTATATTATTGCATGATTATTAATTATTGAATGTGTATATTTTTTACGAAAATTTGTACATTGAAGTTATACTTTCTTTATTCATAACAAGTGTTCCTAATTATATGACCACCACTGTAGTTGCTGTAGAGTTTACTTATTTATCGTTATTGTTGTATAATAAATAAGTTCGTTCTTAGTATTAGCTCATCTCGATAACACTATTTGAATACACCCGATGTAGGTATTGTTGTATGTATATAAAATAAATAGTTACAGATCATATTGTTTTCTAGTCTACGGAACATTACTTGAGGACGATTTACGCGGTGATACATCTGGAAACTTCAAGAGGCTGATGACATCTCTATGCATGGTAAATATTTTCTTACACGTAACAAGACATTTAATAAAAATTCGATGACGTTTTATAAATAGACGCGTTATACTCTCACTAAAAGCTATTTGAAAAGGGTATACCAGCAAGTTGAAAGAAAATAAATAGAAAATCATAGAGTAAGGCGGAAACTCTTTGTGAAAAAAGGATAAAGATGTGAACTGAAGGCAATTGCCCACCTGTAAAGAGCGTCAATGCCGTATCTACTTATAACTATACTATAACTATAATATTTTAAGAGTATATCTAATGTGAATATTAGCAAATCGTAAATATAATCTTTAAATTCCCATAAGGATTTTTCTTGAATTACGTCATGCAACTTTGTGTATTGTTTCATCTTTAATCAAAGAATAAAAAAAGAAAATTATCTTATAAAATAAAATTATCAAATAAAAAAGAGAGGAACTCTTTTGATTGATATTGGAACTCAATACAAAGAAGTACAATATAAATAAGTAAATATATATTGTCAATCATTGCTTATTTCAGGGCAACAGATCCGAAGATTTTCACATCGATCAAGAGAAGGCTAGAGAAGATGCCAGGAGCTTACTTCAAGCTGGTAAGTTAGATTTCTTTAATAATGATCTATTTGATATTCGTAAATATACCTATAGATTCAGTTACTATCGACACTTGAACCAACAGTTTTTTTACACATTTTGCACATGCTTGCTTATCTTAAATTTATTTCAGTCATTATTTATTACATATTCGGTTTACTTAAGTTAATTTCCGCTTCTCGCCCAAAACTATAAATTATATTTTTAGTTTGAATGTAAGCTATCTAATAAAATTATATAATATATATTTCGCATTAAATATAACGATAAAACGGTATATTTTTATTCATAATTTTGTAAATGTAAGTAATTTTTTTTTAAATTATTTTGTTAATCATCTTATAGAGGATATTGTGGTTTAGAAAGTAAATGGTTTAGCTGTATTTGGATAAATTTCTTGTTCTGTCGAATAATTTTATTCACTTCTTGCTTCAATCATACAATCCGCGAGTTGACTGTATGTTTAAAAATTAAAGTAAATTATTGAGTAATATTGGTATTTAATAAAAAGACTAATATAATACTAATCTGGATTTTTTTTTGTGAGTCACGTTATACGCGGATTAGAAAACGTGACGTCACCATTCAGGAAATATGAAAGTTAGACTCTTGTGTAAGTTGTCACTATCATCATACCAAATGACATATAAAATGAATGATAACGTCACGGATCCATAATTATATTTACGGTGAATTAATGGAAAAAAATATTCATAGGTATTGAACATATAAGGTGATTAATTTTTTTTCTAAAGTTCTCAATTCCCGGATTATAATAGTAATTTTATATATATAATTATTATAACAATTTAATATAATATAAAATAATAATACTTATAATGGTAAGAATTTAATATAACTACAGTTTGTAATGTAAAACCGTTCTGTAAAACAGTTCTGACGTCATGCTTGTGTAATCGTAAAAACCCGATCATAATTATATAAAAATAAACAAGTACATGGGGAAGTCGATTATGTTATGTAGGTACCTACGTATCTATTATTGGAAAATACATTTAGAAACGTGTTTAATGAAATAACAACATTTGGCCTTCGAAATTTTAACGCGCGTCGCATTGAACGTTTAGAAAGCAAAATATTATCTAAATACAAAAATGCATAATGTTTTGATCCAATACCGAAAAATTAATTACCAACACATATGGATTTAAGAACTGGTCGCTTAATATGAATTAAGTATGAGTAATAGAAGCGTCATATCAAATAAGACAACACGACCTTAATACGTCATAATACCTATATCGGAAACGGTGAACCACGTTGAGTGTAGAGTTGAATGACTAACAAAGTTTTATTAGATCAAACACAAGTAGGTACGTCATTATTGGATTCTAAACATTGTACTTGCGTTCATACATGCCTACCTATTTAATGAATCGTTTTAAATATTTGTAGTATTATTATTTATTTGCAAGTATATCTATCTAATAATATTATGTGAGCAATTCTTGTATATTTTTGTCTAATTGGTTAATCAGAAACGGCTCTAGCGATTTGGATGATATTTTGTATTTAGATAATGTTTTACTATCAAAGTTTGTTTAGATAGATGTTTTTTGTTTTTAAGATAGCGAGTACAGCTCGGTCGCTCAGATATTTATATTAATGAATATTAAAATTTCCCCAAAAATGTAGACTTCTTAAAACTTAAAGATTACTACGTCAAGTCAATTGGTATTACTTATGTTAAATTATAATGAATTGTTAACTGAACGTTAGACTTTATATACTCTATACATAAGGTTTAATAGGATGCTTTTAACCAAAGTTTGTAATGAAATTGATTAGTGAAAATAAATAATATTATATAAATTAATTTTTTTACTTTCGTTTTACATAAAAGTACGATATTACCTGTATTGATCGACATTATAATCTTATTATAAATAATAAACTTTTCTTTTTTTAAATTGCTTGACCTCAATTGAAATGTAAATCTCATATTTACATCGATCACAGATGCAATGCATTTAATCGAGAATAATTAATAATACTTTCCTTAAAAACCCTGTTGTGCCTTGCCAATAGTGATATGAGTAATAAATAATAACTACACAAACGTTACATAATATAAAAATTAGAACACTTCAATAAATATTTATGTTTACATAATATAATATAGTACATATTAATTAGCAACTGCTTCCGTAGCCTTGATATTACAGTTACGCGATAGAGCATTAATGAATTATTAATTATATTAGAAATCGGTTCAAGGATACACGTACTTACAAGTAATAATAATGACTAATACACTATGTACAAACTAAACAATATTGTTGGTTCAGATGACGCTATAATTTAACAAAGTCTAAGGCTAATGTTAGTTCGAAAAAAGTAGATCGACAAGGTCGAAGGTTAATACTAGTTTGAAAAAAGTAGATCGACGGTGTTAGTTCGAAATGAATCTAGTGAAAATCTCTCATTGTGTATATATATTTGTTTTCAGGTGAACTTCGCCTTGGCACGGATGAGTCTGTGTTCAACGCGGTACTGTGCTCCCGTTCGTTCCCGCAACTAACCGCTATTTTCCACGAGTATCAGTTCCTCACTGGGCATGATATCGATGACGCTATCAAATCGGAGTTCTCTGGTGACCTCGAGAAAGCTCTCCGTGCTATAGGTATGTCTGTACTACTGTGTCCCAAAAGTATCCGACCCATACCCTGTAACTTCGCACTGGCATTATTTTTCATCATCCGTCTCATGGCATCCTTCGACTGAACAAGACGCACCTATCGGTGCTTCCACATCCTGATTCAGTTCTGGTAATCGGTTTTCGGAATGGCCATGCTCGCACACGTCGCATACGTTTTACTCGTCTCTCTGTCGTCAAACCGGTGTTCTTTGAGTGGCATTTTTAATTTTGAGAACAGCCAAAAGTCGCAGGGTAGTCTGTACAGAGGCTGACGGATTTGTTAAATATTATGTTTTGCTAAAAACTAATGCATCATTGTGAGAAGCCAGTCGCTGCTCGCCCAAAAACGCTGCTATTTCCTTCTCAACGCGTCACGCAATCTTTTCAGAACTTCGCAGTAAAATTCTTTGTTGATTGAGTGACCTCTCCGTGCATATTCATGATGCAAGACATCTTCGAAATCGAAGAAAACAATTAACATGGACTTGACGTCACTCCGATCCTGACATGCTTTCTTCGGTCGTGGCTCAGATGGAAGGTTCCATTGTGAGGATTATTGTGTTGTTTCGTTATCATTACCGTAAACCCAGGATTCCTGACCGGTAATAAACTTCCAGAGCACATTTTCATTATAAATAACCATTTCCAAATTCTCATGAGCGATTCCCAAGCGAAGCCTTTTCAGCCCTACTGTGAGCAATTATGGAACAAATTTCGCACACACGCGAGTTATTCCCAAATTCTCTGTCAGGATTTCTCGAAATACAAGTGTTTGGAATCCCGAGACCATCTATCTCGCGCACAGTCAAACGACGATTTTGCGCAGTCGCGAATTGCATACGTTCGATAGTTTTCGGTATTATCGCGCACGAAGGTCGGCTAGAGGGTCAATCACGAACTTCTATAGAAAATGTAATCGTATCGAGTGCGTAAACAATTTGTATGAAGATCGTACAGCGCTCCTACTGGGCGTAAATTGAACTAAGTATCGCGATCGCAAACACTTTAGACATAACGTAGCGTCTCGATACTCGACACTCGATTCACGTGATCGATGTAATTGTATGAAATATGAATCACGAACCTTTATTTTGACGTACGCTAGCGCATGTCACATTAACGACTTTCTCACTTACATTTTGTTAGTGAAAAGGGTTGCGTAAAGCAATTTTGCAATTTATTTTTAGTAAATTTAAGTTTTATTTCTTTAGTATATATACATATTCGTGTCTTATTTTTGCTTGTAAATTTTATTTAGAATTTATATTTGTTTTAAAAATGCAAAGTTCTCTAGTACGTGAACGAAATGCATAATTTTATTATTTAGCTACGAGTTTGATTGAAGAAAATGAAGAAAGAATAACTAGGTAAGTTATTATAACTGTTATTGCTATCATTATAATATATTCCTGAGACAAAAATATTTTTTATATTATATTTATTACCTCTGACCATACAAATGTCAGTTCCTCCCCCAATCCCTTCACATTATCAAATTCAGCGGCATGTAGTCAAAGTCCAACCGGGGCCGCTAGGATGTGTGACTTGAAACCGGTATAACTGTTTCAGTGCTGAAGTTTGTAATTTTTCGGAAGACAATTTACTTTCCTTATGTACTCCATCCATTTATTCTTAAAAATAATAATTTTTAATTTAAATTAATTTTAAATTAAAAATATCCTTTTCTTAAAAAAATAAATACCGCAAATCAGCGAACAAGTTTTTACATACAATACCTATGTACTAAAACAAATGTTAAATTAAAAATACTCACTGTTCCATGAAGTCTACCATAATTGCGAACTGTTGGTAGCTTGTTCTCATATCTGCACTTTGCACACAAAAACTTAAAAATAAACTTAAATTGTGTGATAAAATAGAAAGAACGTAACCAGCGTAAGTAGCGAGTAAGGCTAACGTGATTTATTTTAAAATTTTCAATCATAAACAAACGGAAGCGTCACTTCAAGCCCGTTCCGAAGTTACTGTAAAAAACCTATTAATATATTTGTACAATTTTATATTAAGACTATATCTTATATCGAGAAAATAATAATACATAACCATAGAACAGTATTCATATTCTTTAATATTTTCATAGTTTTGTTTATATTTTTTCTTAAAAACTTATAAATTGTTAGATTATTTGTATCATTCGCTTTATTGAAATGTTTCGAACGCACCATTCACTCGGTCATTTTTACTGTAGCATGACGTCACTTTCAAATACTTATCGAGGCCACGAGACTCGATAGAAGTTGGTTCGTGAATCATAAGCTCGATAGTCGACATAAACGTATCGAGAGCTCGCTTCGAATACCTTAGGTGCTATAGAAATGTTCGTGATTGAGCTACAGAACGCGGATCGTTATCGACACTAGTGCGACCGTTTTTGAATCGTTTCTACCACTCTTTTGAGTTTTGCCCGTACATGCATCTTCAAAGGCCTCCTGCATCATTTAGATAGTGTCTACACAACTCTTTCTGAGTTTGGAGCAAAAATGTATGCAAATTCGTTTTTCGATCCCTCCAACATTTTCAACGATAGCAAAATTCGACGAACGTGAAATCGACAATGTACGTAAAGTCACGCTGCGCTCGAAATAACAAATCTCGTCGGTTGCCATGGTAGCCGATGACTTTGTGAACAGACACTTGTTACGGCCGTACTTAATAAAGGTCATTCGGACGCAATTATTCGCGAAATATATTGTCATTTGGCGCGAATTCATGGGTACAGGTCGTTTATTTTTGGGACACACCTCGTATATATTATAAAGACAACTCATTGTCGCAATCAATTCAGGTTAATAGCAAAGAGTTCAAGGTGGTATTGGTCAAAGATGTTAATGTAGTTTCATTACTACACACAATGGACCTAATTTTGATTAAAACTTCATAGTTTTACCCAAAAGTTATTACATTGCAATATTTTTATAATCATTATGTAATATAAATTTTTCACTACACTATGTAAACATGACGAACGTTACCGCTCTCGTTCAGTTATTTATTGTTAGAGAGAGACAATATTCAAGCTAATGTGAAACTTGAAAATATGTAATTATCATTTTAAAAAAAAAACATCAAATAGAAATTAGTTTTTTTAATTAGTTAAGTCTAATCATTGGTAAATAAATATTCTCGAGTGATTTTCTCACAACTACTACATTGTGGTGATTATTGTCTATGTCTACTTATATCTATTACATACATAGAGTGTGAATGTTTTAATGTGTTAAACTGAAGAACTACCAGTAAGACTTGAAAATTTATTTTTACGTTATATATATAGTCCGTTTATTGAGAAAAGTTTTAGGTTTTTAGTTACAAATATAATTATTTTTAATATTTGCAGTCAAAGTGGTCCGCAACAAGCCGCTTTTCTTCGCGGAACATCTGCACAAGTCTATGAAGGGTCTCGGCACGAATGACCGTCAGCTGATCCGCATTATGGTGACGCGTTGCGAGGTCGACCTCGGCGATATATCCGACATGTTCCAGAACAAGTACGGCGAGTCCCTGCAGAGCTGGATTGAGGTGAGCTATTCAGTTCCCGTAAAGGTAGAAAGACACTGCTGTGTCATACCGTGATGTCACCTGATGTGACGCGTCACAAGCGTATTTATAACTTTCATACTACGTTTATAGTCAGGACAGTTTAACTACTTATATACCCTACAGTGTTTTATGGGAATCAATTTTGTGAACCTTTTTAATGCAGATTCCTATAGTCAATACAAATGCGAGAATGAAACTCCCGCGTGTCTATTAAACATAGTTCCTGAGAAATAAATAAATAAAAAACTTATAAAATGTCAATAAAATCATCACAACAACAGATGCTAGATAAAGCCTTAAAAATCGACGCCGCATATTTTAGAGTAATTAAAAGATATCCAAGTTCAACTAATACGTACTTATTTAAATTTTCTTCATTTTGTTTTTATTTTTTACTTCAATTATCAGCCATATTAGGATGACATTTTTCACCAGGCGATTTGTTACTCAAGACGTCTTATATGCGCCATAATAATATCAAGACCTAATTAAATGGATTCATGGTCTTGACGGTTCCAGTACAGTGACGTCAGTTTGCCGTGTTAAGATAAAAAAATGACAATTAAGATCTGTGAGCTATTTAAATATATCAAATGAATCATGTTTTAGCTGGGAATCATGATTAAATGTTATGATAATGTAAAATATTAAAACAGCTATGTATACAATGATTTTAATAGATAACATAATTATTTTTTATAAATTCGCAGGGCGATTGCTCGGGTCACTACAAGAAATGTTTACTCGGACTGCTTGGTTTGTACTAATCCATTTCGAATCGTACTATTATATTAATAAATACAAAAGTACACAATTTTACATTAATCTCATACATTTAATTACATCAATTAATTTATATTTGCTTATGCTATGTTATCGTAATGTTTCTCAAATACTATTGTTAATGTATGAAAAAAAAATTTACTATTGGTCAATTACGCCGTCCGTATGATCTGATATGTTAAAGTTATGAAAAAATATCTCGAAATTATTTTGCCTTTTTAGATTTATTTTAAAAATGTATGAGTCTGACTCCGTAAGTAAATCTCATAACAGCAACATTTTTTTTAACCTACATTATTTTAAATATTGCAACATTGTAAACAATTGATAATTAATAATGTCATATTATATTTACAAGAAAAATAATAAATAAACCACCTTTGTTTTCTGTTTTGATATTGATTTGATTTGATTTGATTATTGATTGATATGAATTATACTTTAGTTAAGTGAAACTGTGCCTTTAAATCTAATTGTGCCTAAAAGATAACAAACATGGAATTTTGTGCCCCAAAACGTGATAAAAATTAGCAAGCACCAATGCATGCTGTGTTGAATTCTATTACATTTAACTTAGTCTTCTTCTAAAGACATTATTATATACAGCTCTTATTTAAGAAAATATGAAATTTGCATTTAATATTAGTTATTGAACATGTTTTATACATAGATGACCCGGTATAACTATGTCGTGTTTATATAAAGTATAAAGTTTTACATACAGTTGTAAAACTTGAATAAAACGAACCTATCCACTAATGGTGTAAAGTTTGATGTATTTCTAATTTACTATTCTAATTAAATGTATCTTTAGCATACTCCATATTATGTTTATTTACTATGCTTTTCAAATGGGAAGATATTCGCAACCGTGCTAACTTCGCTCAAGTTTAGCTTTTATTTCATGTTTCGTCTATTACGTTCATCAACTCGACTGTTATGACGTTGAGATTTTTTATTTCTTGTAATAATCTTTCTTTAGCTATATTATTATAGTAGAAGAATTAATAAAATTAGAATTGCCATCGAGAAAATAAAGAAATGGAAATGGTATAACATATTGCATGCAACAACGCGGTAATGTTTAGGTTTAGGTTTAGAACTGTTATAACGAACATGTGCGATCGATATTTTTATTATCGATTTTATATTATCGATATATTATTGTTAAACATTTCTTACATTCATTGTTTGGTTTTATAATTATTGGAGTTTTTGTATGAAAGCCTAGCAAATATTCGCTTACCCTATTTTTAGCTTAGATTGACAAAGTATTGAAAAACAGAATTGTATATGTTTGCGCCTCTTTATCGTATTGTGAATCGACGTTATAATGTTCCATCCCTACATCTCTGGTTTCCTACCGTTGGCTTCTACCTATCGTCGTACGTGCCAGTATCTTCGTTGATTTAGCATAAAATGAACCGTATCGCTCCGACAAAATCGTGCCGTTGTGCCTGACCACGCGCACATATCAAAACCCTTGTAATTTGGAAGAAAGGATCCATCTTCGGCCAGTTTGTGACTCAAAATTGTGTGTACCTCTTTTTCCTATCCTACCAATAATTTTACTCCTTATTTAAGTACATGGTATATAACAATAGGGAAAAATGGAAAGTTAATAAAAACAATCTTTGTAAAACATTAATCATAACACTCTTTCCGCATAATCTATTTATTTTTTATCCATCTTCCATTTCTATTATTCTAAACCAAAAATTATAAAGCCTTTGTATTTAATCAATTTAATGCATAATTAATTATATTATATACTACATAATTTGCAGATATTATTGTTTTTCCAATCGTACATTTTTTTAGGGAAGTTGTATCAGAAATGCTAAGTAAATTTGGTTTGACAGTTATCTTCTTATTTGAATGACATAAGTAGTAAATATTGGTGTTATTCTCAAAAGCGAGGTCTCATATTCACAGTTGCCAAACGCACTTTGTTAAATTTTTATATATTCTAGTATTAATAATTATTCTTATAACATTTCACTTCTTCGTAAGAAAACATTTAAAAAATTGTTATTCAGTTACTATTACCATTTCTCAAAATCATTCGAGAATTTTAAATTGTTTCATAAAAGGCCTTTTGTATGGTGCATTCGTATAATTTTACCTAATTATTTAAAGTCTTCAAAATAAAAGCATGTTTAATTTTAAATTAAAATACATTTTAATCTTTTGTGATCTGGTAATCAAGCAACTTACGCCCACCTTCCATACAGTCTCTAAGATATAGTCATAAGAAAATAGTTATAAGTTTACATTTAAACAGTGCCTGAATTGCTTTATGCGGCTTCATATATCCTCTATAAGCAGTGAGTTTTTATACATGATATGTGTTGGCCAAAAAAGGTAGGTATCTAGATTTGTATGCTTTGTGAAGTATATTATTATACACTTAATATTGATCTTTCTCTATGCGTCTTTTAATGTTTTTAGTTAATTTTGGTATAATAAAATAAATTAAGTTAATTGTAAGAATTAAAGTTGTTTCAATTATTTTCTCATTTTTTTTTTAACCATTTGTGCACTGTTTTTAACCCTCGATAGAAACGGAGGAGTTATAACAAGTTTATCATAATATGTATCTGTTTGTACCTTTGTCTTATACTACGAAGGTGGCAAACAAGTATAAATGCCCGCCTGATCACTAGCGCGTTGCCGGCCTTAAACGCCCCTGCCTCAAGGAGCTCTGGAAACCCTCACAAAGCAACACAACACAGGGTTATTTGGCTTTTGTGTTGTGTTGCGATCTTCTGTAGGGTGAAGGTATTCCACCAGTAGGACTGCCCCAAGTAGAGAGCATTCTCTAAAGAAATTTATCTGTGCCATCGTAGCTCACAAACTGCTGAACCGATTTAGAGTTTTATTTAGGTCGAAAGAGAGTTCTTCAGTTTTGATTCAAGAAAATCTGTTCAATCATTTGAAGATCTATTTTTTAGTTGATAAATGGCTGTGAACATCGTTCACAGGTCTGATCGACTTGAAATTTGGTATTGTGTTATTTTCAATTTAGCTTGTTTACAGATCTGCCTGCCTGTTTTATTACAATTAGAATAATACATTTTTACTGGTCTATAATTTTATCAACCTTTACGGTCTATTATTACATTGAATATAGAAGAGGGTAAGGGTATCACAGCCTTTATGGTCTGTAGACACAAGTTTGCGCAATAAGTGACAATATTCATTTATCTATAGCCATGGGCATCAACCTTTATGGTCTATTGCTACTAATCGAACAGACGGTATCAATCTCTATTTAACTATAGCGCTTGTCAGTGACCTGCCGAACCCATCCCACTTTTGATGTTAACTATATACTTTTTTTATTTTATATTTTACGTATAACAGACTCAGTTACGTAATATAAGTTACGAACTATGAAACACGGGACTATCCAAGTCCGGTAAAGCTGTAAAAGCCGCAGTGCCTTCAGAGCCCCTAAGGCTAACAGTATACCTAGTCAGATCTAAAAAAAAACGGACTACTACTCGTCCAATAGTTCGAGCGAGAATGGTCTTAAAGCCTGTTGTTAACGCGCCCCGACAATAGTGCAAGTCCTAGGTACGGTTTCAATATTTACTAACAAATATCTAACAATAATTAAAAAAAAAAATATTCGCTGCGACCAGTAAGAAAAGAGCCTTGACTTGGATGTAGTGTTGACATGTTTCTAGTCGATTTATACCTACTGTTTTGCTTATTAAAATATAACAATATGTTTAAGATAATAAAATTAGTGGCCCATATCTAAGTAGTATTATTACTTTTAACTTCTAAATGGCGTTATGATAATAATGCCACTAAATATTCTTTAGTGCAGACCATAAAAAATTGATTCCTACTTTGTAAATTAAGAAAAATAATGCGAGTTTAGAAGAAATGACTTTATTATTAAATAGTTATACTATTTCCATTTCTTTATTTTCGCGAAGACAAGTTCTAATTTGATAGTTGTAGTGATTGTGACCAAATAAGTAATGATATCGAAATGTTGGGGAGAGCTCATCGAGTGACAGTGACGATTCATCAGATTTTGATTAAAATAAATAAATAAAGATTACCTGACGTTATAATTATTTCGTTTCATAGTCGTGTACCTACCTATACCTACTTATTTTACAACAGCTTCGAAAATTTTGAAGAAGTTGGCATTATCAATCAAGAATTAATACGTGTAACATCTTGTAATGAAATATGTATAATATTAGTTAATAAATTTGTACAAAAGTATCCGACAGTAGATTAGTTTCTTACATTTTGTAAAAAAATATCGGGTCTGTTATCGTGTTACGTTTATCGATATAGCTCCATCCCTATCAGTTTCTCCGACTCTGGTATAACCTTGTACGTGTGTATACGTCATATTTTTATAAAATAAGGCATAATGTAAAAAAGACGCTCGTTCAAGTTTTCACAGGAGCTGACATCGACAAAATAAAGAAATGGAAATGGTATAAGGTGCCGATTTTTTTTTCTTCTTTAAACGTAGCACTATTTATGCTTTCAGTAAGAAGATATTGCTACATCGTAAACAGTTTTAAGTGTGCTTTTAACTCGGCTTCTGTGTTCCGCATTAGAAGTACTCTCAAGGCAAATTGCCTGTTGAACTCAATTGAAGTAGGTAGGTATGTTACCGGTAGTGTGAATTTGTAGAAGATTGTAGTAGAAAACGCGTGTAGGCCACAGTTCAGTTTCAATTTTATCTAAACATATTGCAATAATCATTGCTAGGTAGCGTTATTATCTCATTGGCGGACTAATCTCTGGTCATGTGGAGCAATCAAACCTCGAAATATTGAGAGGCTTCCGGATCAGTACCGACGCCTTTTACGTAACTATGCACTAATGCAACTTTATTATTCGATTTTCAGCGGCTCGAGGTAATACCAAAACCACCAAAATAAGGTCGTCCGCCTGGTACTCTCACAGTTTTTATTTTGAAAACAGTTCCGGAGGTATAGTTAAGCCACCCGGGGTGACCCCAGGCTCAGGCCTCCGACAGGTTTAGTGCTACACTGCATTGTCTTACACTTTTTAGTATTAGGTATAGACCATCGAACCGTTTTGAGAATGACTGCAGCTTTAAACCATAGGTACGATTTTGACAGCTACTAATCTTTCATAGGTAGGTACCGTAAAGAAAATAAACAGTGGATGCGTGTACTGTGTATTCTGTATTGTGCGTTAGATGTTATGAGTACATACTTTGAATAGTTACACTCCATGTTATGTGACGCATAATCTTAACCAGAAAATGGTAAAGGCTCAAAACTCATAAAATACTATATTGACATCTAGCGTTACAATTATGAACTACATAGTCAGTCAAAGAACATAACTGACTTTAACATTTTTTAAATTTACATCTCACTATACATTACTAAAACTAGAGGTTTACGTTTAGCAAGCAACTTTATAATCTAGCCTCTCATTTATACTATGATGAACAGATGACCATGTCTTGAAAAAGTCCCTTTCCATAGCTACAAAATATAAGGGAAAAGAAAGAGCTCGAACCACAAGGATGAAAAAGATGGCGCATCAGACCGAATTAAATGGCGTCCTATGATTAGGAAAGCCGACCCCGCGTAACGGGAAAAGGTGAGGCCAAAGAAGAAGAAGCAGCTAAAGAGGTCCTGTTCACGCGCCAACAATTAAAATGGCAATACCGCGCTTCGCTACTCGTTTCCAAGCGTTCTAAATTGAAATGTTAACGAATTCTTTGAATTTAATGTTCAATTGACAAAAGTAACGCATTACACACTGTTCAAAACGAATATAGTAACAAATCGGCGGGTCACTGATCGAACGAGATCCGCGCCTACATTCACTCGCTACTTCCATTCCATTGTCTTTGAGAATTGTAAACGCTCTATTAAACGAAATTTATATACAAAATAAACGAATTATTGATACGCAAACTCCATAATTAACATTTGGACCTTCGGAGCCGAATCAAAATCTGCAAGATCAGCACCTAAAGAAATACATCGGCTGAGAAAATCGAAATCACAACGAAAAGTTTGAAATCCATACTGGTCAACGGTCAGGTATTCAAAATCCCTTTATTTCCCATCATATTACGGTTTTGTTTTATGTCTAAATTGTGTTTTGTTAGTGATTATTTATCGTTTTTGCATACTAATATCGTGAGTTTAAAATTTACGCCGTTTATTCAAATTTTCTAACCGTTTTTATAATCTCTAAAAATGAATTTAAACGAAAATACGTATAAAGAAGGAAGTTCTACGTCTACTTCAATAAGTCAGAAGTCTATTGCAGAGCTTATAAAACAAAGAGGCACAATAAAAGGTAGATTAACGTTATTTGAAAAATTTGTTGCAAAATTAAGGTATATCGAATTGTCAAAAACACAAATAGCTGATTTAAATTTACGTATGCAAACAGTGTCTGAACTTTTTAAATCATATAATGCCCTTCAGGATGATATCGATCGAATTACAGACGAGTCAGAATTCATGGATCAGTTACAATATCGTGAAAATGTAGAGTTATATTATACAAATATGGCTACCGCTAAATGCATTTGTGATGAAAATAATTCCAAAAGTTCACGCGAACCTTTATCAAACAGTTCTTCTACGGTACAACTACCACAAATAAAAATCCCTGCATTTGACGGTTCGTATGATAACTGGCTTGAATTTAAAAATTCGTATGTTTCTATGGTTCACAATCATACCGATTTAGATTCAATTCAAAAGTTTCATTATTTACGTTCCTCTCTGACCGGGTGTGCGTTACAAGTCATCAGTGCCTTAGAATTCACAGCACAAAATTACTCCCACACTTGGGACCTGCTAGAAAACAGATTTCACAATACTCGCCTGTTAATACACAATCACGTGAAGTCTTTATTTACCGCACAACCTATGAGCAAAGGATCGCCATTGCTTATTTGAGAGCTAATAGATACCTATTCAAGAAATTTACGCTCACTTCAAACGTTAGGCGAACCTACAGAATCATGGGATACTCTAATTATATATTTGATAGTCTCAAAGCTTGATTCATTCACGGAACGCGAATGGGAACGTCACAAGAGTTCTCTCTTGCCTACAGATAATTCTGTTACCGCCATAAAAATAAAACTAAACGATTTGATCACTTTCCTAAAAAATCAATCAGACTCATTAGAAATGGTTTATGTAAACCATATTAAACCAACTCAAAACGTTAAGTATTCTAATGTTATCAAAACACCACACTCATACGATCACAAAAAACAGTCGTCATCCTATGCGCAAAATAGTTACAGCTATGTACCTACACATAATAACAACGGTGCCAACGCGAAACCTACCAACCACTATAAGCGCATACGCGTTTGTATTATGTGTAACTATAATCAACCACTATATGCCTGCACTAAATTCATTAATCTTTCAATCCAAGATAGGTTAAAGGTAATAGAACAAAATCAACTTTGCCGAAACTGTTTACGTGCCGGTCATACGTATGTAGAATGCATGTTTGGGTCTTGCAAACTCTGTAACCTCAAACATAATACACTGATACACATATGTAACAATTTAAATGTAGATGGGGCTGTGGAGCCTGTGTGGAGTGGTTGTACATCTAATAGTCTGTGCTGTGGAGCGTGCGCCGCTTGTAATGACGCAGGCGCCTGACCAGCTCACCCCTTCCACTTCGAGTGCGATGCATGCAACAGCTCATTCATGCCATTTCACTAATAATGACTCTAAACGAATAGCCACAAAGTCTGTTTTGCTATCAACTGTATTGGTAGATGTCGCGGCCAGCGATAACAGATATTATACAATATATGATACGCGCTCTCTTAGACAATGGAAGTCAAAATTGTTTTATTACAGACGATCTATGTAAACGATTAAACGTTCAAATAATACAGTCCACTATTCGAATTACCGGTGTCGGACAGTTCGTCACCGAATCTACTCAGTCAGTTAAACGATTACACAACTCTTCTTCGGTGCGCAGTTTTACCGCGCATTACATCGTGTTTGCCGCCGATAGATATAAACACACAATCTATACGTATTCCACAACACGTTCAGCTTGCCGACAATGCCGACCCCGCTTATCATACGTCTTCAGAAATTGATTTATTGATAGGCGCGGATAAATTCTGGGAGTTGTTAGACGAAGGCAGAATGAGACTGTCTAATGGTCCATTCATACAAAACACAAAATTAGGATGGATCATTTCTGTTCCGTTATATAATGATCATATACGAACTAACAACAATCAGATACAGTGTAACTTCTCTAAAAATTTAGATGCGAGTTTACGTTCGTTCTGGGAACTCGAAGAAGTCTCTAAACCTTCTAAGTTACTCACGACGATGTTAAATGCGAAAATTTATTTATTAATACGACTAAACGTGAAAGTGATGGTAGGTTCTCGGTAAGGATTCCGTTGCGTGAACCACCTGAGGTGCTCGGTGAATCATACACGTCAGCGAAAACCCAATTTTTAGCATTAGAACGGAAACTTAATCGTTCACCTGAATATAAACGATTATATACAGATTTTATGAATGAATATATTCACTCGCTACTTCCATTCCATTGTCTTTGAGAATTGTAAACGCTCTATTAAACGAAATTTATATACAAAATAAACGAATTATTGATACGCAAACTCCATAATTAACACACACGTATTTATACGCTAAGAGTTCCTATATATTTTCCCAACACTTGGAGGTTATACACACACGCCTTGGCCATAACAGGTACTGTAACTTAAAATAATTGGAAATGTTAAATTAAAACATTAATTTACATGTGTCTAGCAATTCTAGTACAGAATTATAAAGACGCGTATTTCTGTTTTAGCAAAAGATCATAACTCATGAGATATTTCTAAATTAAGTCGCACCTCTGGGAATGATCGCATACATTAATATTTCCTAGTATCAGCACTCCTTAGCATCACATAAAGGGTACGCATCAATTAATATCAAAATATTTCGGTACACATAACTATGTTTGTATACTCCTGATGTTGGCAACTATATTATGACAATTCCGAGCAGCGTGTAGGTACTATTGTTTGTTTTCAATTATCCACTTATTTACCGTGGATATCAAAGAATTTAAAACCATTAAAACAATGAGTACTTAATTAGTAACTAGCTGTGCCCCGCGGTTTCACCCGCATATAATTTAGAAGAAATCATTGATTGATGATTTATAATAAGTACTTCAATAAAGACAATATTTTTATCGGTCGGCCAGATGGTCACATCGCACGGTTCGTTCGCGCCGCCGCTACTATTATAGACATAGACTCGAGCTGAGTGTTGAATTATTTTAATTTTAAATTGGCTTTATGATGAAGTAACTCTTGTTCTTAAGGATTAATATGCCATGGTTAAAAATAATGCTCATAAATTAATTTTTAATCTTCAACAAAAACAATTTGCAAATTACCTTATTATGGCTCATGTATAAGAGATAAATATATGCTATCGCTGACTTTTTTATATATACTAATGGCCAATATTTTTGTAGAACATTACATTGACGTATCATTAACCATTAGGTCAGCACCTGCGGCTAAAGCAGTTCGCTAGGGCTTCGACTTCCGACTTACGTAACAAAAATCAATATTTAAGGCTAGCTAGAAACTGTAACCTAATGTTATATAACCTATGTCTGGCTATCATATAAAAAAAGAATTTTTCGAATCCGACTGGTAGTTCTAGAGATTAGCCTGTTTAAACAAACCATAAACTTTTCCGATTTATTATATTATTAGTATTTACATGTATTTTTTTAAAATAATGATACGTATAATTTATAACCGAAATTCTAGTCCTTACCATTTCAAATTTCGAACTCTACGTCCCTATGAGGCCGTGTCCTAAAAGTGCATAAAGCTTAGAAACCTTCAAATGAGATAGTAATATAGTACGGTGACTTTCGAGACATTCCAATTTTAAAGAGTATTTGCTTATGTTTTTAATTGAGTTCAACCTTCTTTGAATAAAACCGGAATGAGTTTTTGAACGTGTCAAAATAAAATGTAATTTAAATCGAAAGCACAAAGGAGTATTGATATCAACTTTGAAACAAATCACAGCCAAAATAACTTTCTACTCCTTTTTAACCCCGTAAAGGGAAGAATTTCAATTAAATACGAAACACGCCTTCCATCAATTCGGTTAAAAAAGGTTTATGCAAAATTTGAAGTAGATTGGACCAAAGAATCACGTTGTCCCATACAAACTTTGTCACCCCCTTAGGGTAGAATTTCGGAAAGTCCTTTCTTATCGGATGCCTACGTCATACAAAGAACACACCCTCCAAGTTTCAGGTCTCTACGATCAGCGGCTTAGGCTGTGTGTTGATCCGTCAGTCAGTCATTCAGGACAAAGACTTTTATATGTATAGAAGATGTATTAATTTTAATGCTATAATATCTCACGACGCCTAAATCAACTTTACCACAGATCTCTAAAATTTTACTGTACGTGATCTACGTTGTTAAAAAATTAACGAAGAATTCGGCTATAGACTCGTAGGTAGTGAGTGCTTAGGGCCTGTGGGCGCTCGTATCATGATTAGGGTTTCTGATTTCTCGGCTAATTTTTTTTCATGAAACTCGAAAATTCTCGACTAGTAATTTTCACATGGACACAATTTCACACACGGGCATTTAATTCCAAACTAAGGAAAGCTTGTAATATGGTAACTAAACAGCTGATATATATATAGCTATTTAACACCCACACACACCCACAAATGATATTTATGCTCATCACACAAAGTCAGTCATGAACGGGAAACAAACACGCGACCTCTCGGCTCAATAGTAGCGTTTACTACCACTGCGCCACGAGGCCTATCAATTCAAATATTCCAGAAATTTTGTAAAGCTTTTAAAAATATATAAGGTTGATAATTAAATATATTAATATTTATTATCTATTTATAACTACATTACGAGTTTCTGTTTATAAAATTTAATTTAATTATTTTTCATTAAAAAGCATGTAAGTACCTACTTTGACTATCCAAAGGTAAGTAAAAATAATTAATAAATATTAAGAACAGGAACTAACATCATATTTAATATAATAATTTACAAAAATACACAGTTTTATCTACTATAATAATATTACCAGATATACCCAGTGAGAGAAATTTTAGAATCGGGTCAGCACTTAATTCCAAAGATCACCTGCAAACATACAAATTTTACCTCTATTTAATAGTCTCCCTTGAACGTGGTACTCATACATAGGTACGATTACAGGTATAGGTATATATATATAACCGGCACCTAATAATCGTTTCTTAATGATAGATGTAATTTATATTTTAGCTTTTGCCGTCGTATCGCAATTAACCATCTGGTAACATCATGAACGAATCCTAGCCCGATGAAATGTTTGTGTTTAATGTCAAAAATAATTCTACAACATTACAAAAACAAATCTACATAACGTACCTTACTAAAATATGTCATCAAAATGATGATGGTATTTGATCCACGTTGTAATCCATAATCGCCAGAGATAATAGCCCGCATTTGTTACGAATATCGTTCTATGCAAATCAGCATAATTGACTGATTGATTTTAAGTTATTCCGTCGCATTCGCTGATATGCGCCGTGTACACGCTCATTAGCTACGAGTATGTACATAACAGTTGAATTGATTTGACATGCAAGAGATAAATTTATAATTATAGTACAAATCAGTATCCGGATTTTAATCGGTTTAAATTCGCACGCTACTAGAATTAAAAAATAGTCACTGTTTGAAATTCCACACGATTTGAGGTTAGTAGTCCTACTTTCTCTTCTCTTCTCAGTCGTTTTACTCTTGACAGAATGGTCGTAGTTGTGAAGAATAATCGGGGGCCTTTGATACTTTCCTCACGATATCTTTCCATTCGTCTCGTTTGGCGATTAATCTAGAGCACTCATGCAATGAATCGCCCAGAGCAGACTTAATCTCATCGGTCTATCGCATGGGAGCCCTTCCCCGCATTCCACCTTGTCTTTCAAGACCAAGCGCTCATAAAAAAACAATAAAAGTTATACCAAGGTAACCATAAAGAAACATAACTTCGTCACGACACGTGGCCGAAGAACTTAGAGTGCGGACTTCTACTACTTGAAATACCTCTCGAAACACTATCATCCAGCATCAAATCTGTAAAGCGTCGATCTTTCTCTTTTCCACTTCTCCCAGTGTTCAGTTTTCTGCAGCGTACAAAAATATAGAGAGCATTAGTGTTTAAACAAGCCCCTGGTCTTAGTGACTTTAGTAATATTTCTGTTCCTCCATATCTTTCCTTCATTCTACATGATGCCAAAGAAATCAGAATAAATTAAAAACAGAAGTACAGTTCCTTCTCTATCCACGATCTCAAGTCACATAATTTGCTTTGCTACACGTTATATGAGGTGGTTATAAATTTCAGAAGCTTGTTTTCTCGGCGTTTTAAAACGTCAAGACGTGACACGTAATAATTATCTCGAACGTCTTTAGCTAACGCATTTATATTCGTCGTTCATTTCGTTTCAAATAATTCGCTTACGAGTCGTCGTCGACGGAGGGTTGTCGCGAACATCGTTTTTCACCTAATTTTCTTATCATAATATTTTTGATTATAATTACTTCAAATTTAGAGTAAAATGCATAATCATAATCATTTCTTTTTCACAATGTAATACATCAGTGTCTTCCGCAATATACACTTATATGATTTCTTACTAACAAACTACGAATTAAAAGAACAAAATAAAATACAAATGTGGCAAATTACAGATAAAACAATAAAAATAACAGTGTGTATGTGTGTGTGTGAGTGTGTTTGTGTGCGTGTGTGTGTATGTGTGTAATACATTTGCTTAGAAGTGTAAGATACACAGCATGTATATTGTTTGTTAAGATTAATTAATGCATGATTAAGTGTTTTCTATTTCTCCTTGTCTTGTTCTCCTGGTTTTAGTTTAGACTTTTTCCGTCATTACCTTTCATCAAATAGCTATCATGCCGTGGTAATAGTGTTACAAAAATAACTATTTTTACCCGACTGCAAAAAAGGAGGGTTACGTTTTTCGAGCGTATGTATGTATGTCTATTTCTTTGGCTGCTCTGTAACCTATACGGCTTGATGGATTATAGCATACGAGGTGTCGTTAGATTCTTCTTAATTAAGGAAGTGACATAGGCTATATAATATTTAAGTACGACGTTTGGGAATCTAATGCAAAGCAAAATTAGAAGAAAAAAGAAATAGTCAAATGTTTTCGTTGGATTTTACAATCGCTACTGCTGAATTTAATGCTGTGAAGGGGCGGGAGAGGGTTAGAAGTAATTCCCTGTGAAGAAAAAAGTGCCGAAACAAGTAGTTTTTAAGAAATTTTATTTTCTCAATTTTGAGGTCATGTGTGCATATATCGGAATTGTATATGAATTTCCAACGAATAATTGTCTTTGGCATTCGCCGGCAGCTGACGCGGCTCGCTCGCTCGACTCGTGCATTATGATCCCAGTTCAAACTTAACAACCAATTTTCTCACCACAACGACAAAATGAAGGTATGTATCTCACTCAAAACAAAAAACGGCACAAAATGTAAAAATAGGTCGTATTAGGCGCAAACAACACAATAATCATTTAAAATATAACAAAATTTACTAAAAATTTGGCCTATCTTTAAAAAGTGATCTTTATGCCAATATGTACCTACTTAAAAGTTACATTTGTATTGTCAGATTTACAAAAAAATGGGACTTTAAATTTTAATTTCTCAATAACTTTATTTCCGCAGTATCAAATTTTATGTTTAGCCTAGAAACCGTTATTTTTCTTTACACATTGCAGGCAGTTTAAAAGTTTGGAAAGTTTTAACTAACCAGCTACTTGAATGACAAATTAAAAAACAAAGCGGCCTCAAACGTCGTAAAACAGACTTCTGTTCACCGTTTGAATAATAATACTTCCGAAATAATAAATTTTACTATGATTGAGCTTATAAAATATGCTCAAAATTCGTTAACATTTACTGTTGGCCTTGACAGAGTTACCAGCGTCAAAAATATGAAATATTTAGAACTATTACATTGATCAAAAGTTTATTAAAACTGCTTAAATGAAATTCAAAAGGACACCCTGATCAATAACAGCATAATTAATGTAATTCTACGAAAGTGCCGACTCTAGACGTGAAGATAAATCGCGTCTGTAAATGTATCGAATATATCATGTTAATAAACACGAAACATTAATAACTTCTACCTTTATTTTTGTTCCGGTATATAAATAGTGACTGTTAAATGTAAAGTAGGATGTAGATAATAAAGAACTACGGAACCATCACTGGTATACCTTATTCTGGAATACGAGACAATGAGCAAAATAAACGAGGCGTCTGTACACAATCTTCACGATTATCAATCAAAATAAAATTATTGAGACTGGCTAATTTATAAAGCATAGTTTAGGTCCAGAAGAATAAAATTTTGCACAAGTGTTTCTTATATTGCGCAGGGAAGTAATAACAGGATAACGGGGTTATATGGGTGGTTAAAGTATCTTGGATACTGGCGATGGCAATCCTATAGGCCACACGGTTATTTATCAAAATTCTCAGTTCCAGATGAGGCGATATGCTATTCGAAACTATCTAAAAGTGACAAAAAGACACAAATGTACTGTCAGCTGATATACTTCTACTACTCGAGTATAACAAAGTAAGTTGAGATACTAAGGATCACTGATTTTTATTAAACATTCCCTTATTCTTTAAACGCATTCTGCATTCGAAGATGTTCGTTTCTCAAAAACAGATCTAGTTCACAAAAGGTTATATAATATTTTCACAAAACTGAAACTAGAATTTGCATATAGAAATTGGAATATTTCCATTTGTTTTAAGTGCATATTAATGTATTTATTAAATACGGAAAAATGACTTTTTTGTTGTTGTAATCTTTATCTTATACCTATAACTAATATCGTACATTTGTAGTGATTAGTACAAAGGACTGTTCTATTGTTGACAGCAATTATTTCCAGGTAACTTTTGAAAGGATATGTTCTACAAAGAAAATCAAAGGCAGTATGGGTGTAATGAAAAATACATACTGATTATTTTTTAATATAAGGGTGTATTCCAATGGCTTCTTAAAATTATATTTTAGGGGAATTGAAAGTTTGTGAACCGTATTGTTTTTTTAATCAGAATCCTGCGTGTTCCCCCTTTTCTAACTTCTATAGGTAGGTATAATATACAAATTACAGTAAAACTCACGAATTACCTACACTTACAATATTACTGCTCTATTGGGAATACTTTAAATACATCTTGCATGGATACTACGTCTGTATTTTTTTACCTTTACATTTCTTCATGATCAATTATGACATCATTAATTTATTTTGACTTTTCTTTCTTGTTGTGATTTACGAAGTTCCGCTTTTTAGTTACAGACATAGTTATATTATGATTGATTACATATTATTGATTACACTCATGAGAATTTGAAACTATGTTAGGTTTGTAGGTACCTATCAAATTTAGGTATCATTGCCCTGCCTTGACTTAATATTATTATAATAACCAATTGCAAAAAAAGAGTCGTGATTTAGCGATATCAAAAAAAGAAAATTGCGAAGTTCTTGTTATTAAAGTAACTATAAATTAGATGGCTTATCGAATTATTCACGGTAGCAACAAGCATCGAACTCGTTTTCCACTCACAAAGAATTGTCATTGATTGATAGAAAGCAATACTATCAACACAAAAAAAACTACAATTTAAATAATAATTAATAATAATTTTACACTCCTTAAATCAAGTTTTATTAGTAACAAAATGAAAAGTATGAATACTGTAAAGTTAGTTTTAATTAAGCAACACAAGGATGTCTTCATTACTGTCTTAAAGATCCGCAAGAGACAATTCGTCTTCTATGGTAATTTATGTTAGAAAATCCTCAAGTTTCCTTATTAAAAGTGGGAGAGAGACTGATTGGCTGCACTTTGTTTGCATATCTGATACTTACCCGATTCATCACACCGCTATTCGGCGGAGGCGGATCTGTTATGATTAAATTTTTATTATGCCTCCGATACGATCCATCACCATTGTTAGTGGATGTCGATAATTTTTGTTAAAGTAAAGTAAGTATACTAAATATGTATTGGCTGTTTTATCACCGCAAATTATTTTTTGGCCTTTTTTATTCAATCCATACTGAAGTAACTCGCCGTAATTAAATATATAAATATTTTTAACCCGATTACGGCAAAGACTAGGAAAGGTTATGTTTTAGTGTCTTTAAATATTTGTTTTCACGTATACGATTACGTTCTACCGTAGTGCCTAAACTACTGATCCGATTTTTATGAATAACTTACATTTATTTATCTATCGTATTGAATCGGATGTTAAATGAAAGAGACTAAAATCTAAGTTCATAATAAATATAAATGAAATATAACAACAGAAAAACAAGTTGGGTATAAATATGTTTTGAAGCTTTTTTTCTTTTATAATAGTAATTTCTTCTATTATCTATTCTATAGTATATTTTGTTTAGTGTGTAAGGAGGTCAAATAACATCTTAAGACTTGAAGCGTCTATACCAACCTCTCCTGCACGTGGTATACGCAGTAGTTGTAACAGCGTAACAGAAGAAATAGCAGGTTGGTAGGGCTTGTATAGCCCGATTGGTTCGCGACCACAGGCATCATGCATATTATGGTGAAAAGACAGTCATAGGGATTCGCTTATGCGAGTTGCGTTTTGGGATCGGTGCATATTCAGTTTCAATTTTCACAGGTCAGCTTGACAGCGGCCACTGTTTTTCGACTGAGTTCCGTAACTTTACCATGTGATGTGACCTTAAAAATAAATTATTCATGTAAGTATGTATGTATGTTAGTCTATACCAATATTATAAAGAGCAAAGATTTGATTTTTTGTTTGTAATGAATAAACTCCAAAACTACTTAACCAATTAAAAAAAATATTTCACCAATATAAAGCTACAGTGTCAGAAAATAACATAGGCTATATTATAATCTGAAAATTTATTCCTCATAAAAATGTTGATAGTTTTACACAAAGTTTAAAAAATCGTGTACGTGGGTCCGTTGGTGATGTTTGTCGTATTCAATTAACACCGGTGAAACTAGTAGATAATAGATAAGTTTTAATTCTAATTGAGACCCGACTACCCAACTTAATTCCTATCATAATACGAATAAAAACATAAATAAGATATCACTGAGTCACTTTGTAGTCACAGTCAGCTTAATTCCTAATGGCTTTCACAGTAGCCGGCATGACTCTATATGCAAGGTACTAAAAGATCATTTCTAAAGCGTACAAGTTTCCTCACGATTGTTCTGATGAATTCTAAAAAATTCGTTGGTACATGCCGGAGCTCGAACCTGCGGACAGTGAATTGCTATTCCGCTAGTCTATGCCACTCTACCATATAAATGACCGGGTATTTTAAAAATTGTTCGGTCTACTAACACGAACCGCGCAATTTTCCGCTACATGCGAACGAGGGATAATTCCACACGTACCCTTTCCGCGGTTTCAACCTTCGTACGATTGTTTGAGAAATATTATCCATATAAAAAGTCCCCTTACATAATTGGATTTTATCTACAGCTTCATTATTTAATTATAAAACTAATACGGATTAAAATAATAGTATGTACCTACAATTAATTTCAAAATGAATTTATTTTATTTATAAATTTCGTAAAAACTTAAATAGATAGTAGCGAAGATTATCTTATCGATCTAACCGTTAAAATGTAACGTACACAATGGGAGAATTTCAATTCAATTCAATTTAATTTTTTTGTATAGATAATGCTTTTAGTTCTTTGCTTTTATGATACGTAGTTCTATAAGCTACAATGCACTACCTGACTTAAATATATAGGTATCTTCTAAACCAGCTTACACACGGTAAAACGCTCATCAACTCAAGAATTCAAAGGTGGGAGGCTTTTAATTAGCTATTTAATTATTTATTTTCTCTCTTTTTTCTGATATATTAGTCTGCAAGCCTTCCCAAAAATTATAAAATAAAATTAAAATAAATAAATAAAATAAAATGAAGTAGCAATATCCAGTAACGCGAGCGCCCACAGCACTTTCGCCTTTGCTGCCGTCGCCGCATACAGTATTCCACACGGACGAAATCACAGGCACAACTAGACGTTTATATTTATATAAACATCTGGAGTATTCAAAAGTTTCAGTTCATAATGACAATAATATATATAGAACTGCTCTTTCACATTTTGATGGGCACTACTGCCTACGCCGTGTCTACTGCGGTGATTGCAGTAACTTTAAAACTGCATAATATTTGATACTTTCTTCTTATGTATGAATAAAGTATTTGCAAATTACATGTAAACCTTTCAAATTTGTAAATACTCGATGAACCCTGAGCCTCAGTGTAAATAAAACTAAATATATTGTGTCTCACAAAAAGGAACTACCCAATTTTACGCTACATAAAACCTACTAAACAAGACAATTCGATAGTTTTAACTTTACCACTTAAAGGGGTAAAGTTGGCCAAGTTAATGTCTTTTACTATTTAGATTTATTATTATTTCAGATTGTAAGTACAATTAATTTTAATCGTATTGTTACTTATGTGGGTTGGATTTTGAAATATCGTTGACGAGGTGATTTCTGCAATAGACTAACAGAACACAAATACGTGATGGATATCAATTTTATCATAGTAAGCCCGTATCTCCAGAAGTAGTATTTTTGGAACGAAGTCCTTTTACGCAGTTTTGTAGAAATAGACATTTAAATAAATAGCGTTATGTCCGTCCATGTGACTTAAAATGCTGCGAAGTACGGTCGATCAGCGCAAGCACGTCTGTATAGGTAAACTTTTCCGGTAGACCGTAGCATGTGTGGCCGGCTTAAAGATTTTTCTCATTACCGATCGTAACAAAATCTTAATTTAACTTTTAACTGAAACTGAACCCATATTGTGAATCGGTTTTTACGTCATTACGTAATTATGAAGAGGTGTCGAATTACATCTTCAAAGTTGAGACGCCCAAGTCAACCTCACCTGCACGTGGTGCACTTTGCTGAGTGTGTGTCATCCTGGCCGATTTCAGCTACAGCGACTTTTGATTCTCTGGATATGTATAAAATAACTGAATCAGGACATTGCTGTTCTGCCCTTTGATGTGCTTTGTAGTGACTACTGTACCCAATTTTGTTGATAAAGGTACGAGTGCATGTCGGGCATGTTAAAACTCCACCAACATAACTGTAAGGTATGACCACAGATGGTCTGCTGAGTAACGAACGAGGTAATAGCGATAGCTGGGTGGTTGGGGTGTACAGTCTGACTGGCTCGCGACTACAATGCATGTGGTGAAAAGTCCGTCATAGTGACTAGCATTTGCGTGTCGCGTTTCAGGATCAACCTGTGCATATCCAGTAAAATTATTACGGGCCGGCATGACAGCGGTGACCGTCGAACTAATTACGATCTCTCGGTGGTCACCGTTCTGTTAGGATTGTACTGTGCTTACCATCCGGGACAGTACAGTCAATTTGCCGTGCTATTATTTTTTTTTTAATTACGACATCTTAATACAAACTTAAGATATCAATGAATATTAATAATACAACCTGTATTTTAACTAAATAAGTTCTAATGATAAAAAAGAAGAAAGATAACAAGTTAAGTAAGCATCTATAGATATATCTCGAGGAGTGTGGTACTACGTTGAATTAAGTTCACAAGTCATTGTTATTCCGAGTCCATTACGAGTGTTTGAGTGGGCAGAGTGACCAAGCTTTGTTTTCTCCCTGTGAGTTCTCCCGTTGTTTATTTGTCGACTACCTCAATGCTCAAAGGGGTAGGTAAAACCGTACATTGGGATAAAAATTATGCAGTCGAAATTAAAAGTGATTCATTCATAAAATGCTGGTTTTCTTCACATAATAAGAGGACATTATTAGCAATGTAGATAAATAGACAGTCTACCTATAATAAAATTATTAAATACATATATAAATTAAATTAAAAAATACATAAATGTAAAAAGATTATTTAAAAATACAAAACTAAAAACAAACTAATTGCCAATTCAATTGCGATAGTTATGTCCTTATTTTATTTTACGGTAAAAATAAGCAATTTCATTTCATTCCTGTACAAGTATTGCAGTATCCGTTGGTGTAGGTAATAATACAGGTGTTATATTTATGAAAATCCAACGGTATGACTTCCCGCTCTAGAGATTAAAAATAATAATTATACAATTTTTGTTTTCTCATAAATCGAGATTATGGTCCATGACAATGACACCTAAATGACCAGGAAATTGCTAATTTATATAAAATAAGGATTAAACTATCGCAACTGAATTGGTAATTAGTTTGTTTTTAGTTTTGTATTTTTAAATAATAGTTTTTAATATTTCTATATTTAATTTATATATTTAATAATTTATTAGACTTTTGTTTAATTAAAAGTAGTTTTACTTTTCTCGTAGTTTCGGATTTGGCCGTACAAATCCATCTCAAAAATCCATTCCGTATATACCTCATTTTATTTACTGCAATCGTCCCCTTATCACATATATTTAGGTCTACTGAACAAGTTTAAGTGAATATTATAGATTTTTAAGCCTATTTCATGAATAAAATAGGTCGGTTGCGCGAAGCCCCGTTTGTTAGCAAACAACGCGAGTCGAGTTTGAAGTTTGATTTACGCATTTATAATATCAACTTGACTATGTTTAACTTGTTTTATATTAGCCCCAGGATTATGGTTGTTTAATATATTATTTATATATCCGTACAGTATATATAGGTATATTAGAGATATAGCAGGCCTTCCTAAAGAAAAGTATTATAACATTTTGAATATGTTTGTCTTAAAACAAGTAGATATTAGGGATTAGTAGATTTAAGTACAGATTTTACGACATACAAATCTTATCAGATTTTACTTCAGGAATAATTTTTAAATTTTGATAGATTTCCCAAACTTTATATTTCAAAACGTCAAAATTATTCCTTAAATAAAGTTATCTGAGGACTGACAAATTTGTCCCATAAAACGATCATATTTCATCAAATAAGTTTGATAAAATCTAGTGTAGTTGAGAGTTACCTCTTTGTGACGTATACCAGAAAGTCGATGACGTTTATCATGTTCTGACGGAATGTGTATGATTCAAGCCAGTCAGGCAGACCTGATACGTGGTTCTGGTTTGAACAGACTAGAATATGTTTGTAAAGGTATTAGGGAATACTAAATCAATTGCGTGTTAACTAAATATATATAAAAGTACTCCGTAACTAACTGACTGATCTATCAACACAGAACTCAAACCACTGAACCGATTGGGCTTAAATTTGACACAGAATTATGATGTAGGCATCTGCTAAGAACGGATTTTTGAAAATTCAACCCCCAAAGGGGTGTAACGGGGGTTCAAAATGTGTATAGAATTTTTTAACAGAGGAATCATCTAGTTATTATTAAAGTACATTTATATTAATATTAAAGCTCAAGAAAACGTTTTTTGTTTATTTGTTTGAACGCACTATCTATAGACCTACCGGTGAGAACAAAAAAAATCTTTTTTTTTTTTACTGTGGCAGATTCTTACGCTATATAACTTCACATTACGTCTCTTAGGAGTGGAGTAGTAACAGTCAGCGTCAAGCAGTATGGAAAGCTGTAGACAAGTAGTACGAATGCGTTGGAGATCGAATAAATATAACATGATTGAAAAATAGTTGGAACACAACATCTAGGCTATGTATAAAGTTACAATAAAAGCCTCTAAAATATAAGATTAAAACCCTTGGACCGTAAAATAACTTTGTAGGTACTTTGAAATTAAATTAAAAATTTTGATTTCAAAAACGAGTTAGCTATGAGTGTCTTGACAACCAACAGTCACGAACACTCGACGGAAAATTAGAATTAGTTAATTGTAACGCAAGTCTAAACTTGTTTAGCTACCGACAACATCCGAAGGAACTTTCTAATCTGCTTAAATGAAACTTTTACCACTAAAACAGCCCTGGAGTAGGTACGCGAATTTTTATTTATTAACTAGCTTTTTATTTACCCGCGACATCGTTACCGTTGTTTTTAAAGTAACACGATTCGCGTGGCACCTATTGTAAATTATTTTTTATAACTAAGGTAGCAAAAAAGTGCAAAAAGCAAAATATTTTCTTTAAAAAATCTATAAACATTTGGAAAACCTCCTGTTGATAGCATTCCTAATGAAAACATATTCCACTAACATGTAGGAAGCGCCATCTATTATCAATCATTTCGACTCTATACATTCTATTATGTGCGAAATAATAATATTAAAGCCAGTTTTCTTAAAAACTTTTTTTTAATGAAATATCAAAAAGTTTCACCTTGTATAAAGTCACTCTACGGGATGCATAGTTTTATTAGTGACTAAAAAAATTTTTTCTTCACGACCGGTTCTTTAACCACACTTGATTAGAATACAGTAATTATTCTCAAAGGTTAAAGGTTCTCAAGAGAGATATAACAACGATGGGATTATATCCATAAATAGCATAATTACGCCAAGAATGGCGCATTAAGAATAGAAGGGCCGACCCCAATAGTTATTGGAAATGAAGCACCGTAGAAGATCTACATATCTAGTACTGTAATACATTAATATCTTTGCTTTAAAATAGAACATTTTACTACCTATGCATATTATATTAAACGTACGAGCCTCGAATAAATCACAGCAATCGCGATCTGTTGCTCTGTTAATTAAATGAGAAATGCCAGATATAAATACATTTATCGTTCATAACATTATTTATTTGCATCCAATTTATCATTCACTGCTTTAATTATTAAGTTAATTATTAATGCACCGTGCAAATATGATATAACTGATGAAATGTTAAAGATAAAAATTGGTTAATTATTTTAATGTACGTTCATAATGAATTTTACCCCAATTATCGCTTTTCATATGTGACACATTTACAAATTAATGAACCAATTTAAATTACTTGTGAATGAGCAAACAAAATTTTAAAATTCATTTTTTTCCTTTCATGCAACTCAGATGGCACAGATTCCTCCGATATCATATTTACTTCTAAACCCTTAATTATGATACAAACTGAAGACATATATATCTTTTTTACGCCACTTCCAACTCATGACGCAAGTGATTGCGACGTTAGTTCGAATCCTAGCAATGAACATAAGCGTATCTTAGCTCCATCGTCACTTTACATCAGCTGAGATTGTTGGCCACAACGTTAAACTTATAACGAATTAAAAAAAGTTAATACTAGCATCCACCAGACATTTTTTGCGCTAATTAAAATAACAGATTTATTATGGAAAAAATACCGCTCGGGGATAATGTAGCTTCTTATTTTTAGTTTTTTGAAGAGAAAACTTCTTTTAGCGCGGTACGCATATTTTTAGATGAGATAAAATCTCTGGACTCGCGACACCGTTACGAGACGCAGCTATAGTGTGTGCATATATGCATATACATATAGCAGACCGCGAACGCGTCTTTCATAAAAGAATATTAAATGTATTTTAAAGTTTCTAATAATTAATAAATAAAATGCAATTCAAAACCCAATAACCCTAGTACCCATCTAAAAAATGTCTAACGCACCAAAAGAAGTTTTCACTTCTGTCGGCACTCTCGGAGTGCATTTTTTTTTTATTGAGTTTGCATTAATTATTTAATATTATTTCTAGCTATTTGATACTAGCATTAACTTATAATTGGCAATTTACCCATAATTTAAATTTTCGTTTGATCGCTGCTACTTAACTGTACATAGTATATATCTACTTAAATCTAAATAACTTCTTATTAGAGAAAGAATTTGAGTACGTCTAGAGATTACTTCCCACAAACCTCTAAACTGTACTTTTTTTAATAGGTAAGGTTAGGTTTAAGAATAGATAGATTAGTTTTATAGAAATAAAAAGCTTCCGCAGATATCTTGTTTACTTTTTTTATACTCTTGACTATAATACGAATTCAAGACAGCATTATACCGCCTCAAACTTATTCCATTGACGAATTTCTATTTCGATTAAATAATATAATTTAAAGAACACACATGACAACGTCTTGTCGACCATTGTTAAGTCCTCCTGACCGTTTTTATTAAAAAGTAACTATTAGTTTTAGTTATGAAAATTAGCAAAGTATGGTTTAACTGCTTTCATTATTATTATTACTTAACCCTTGTAACTAAAAATATATGTAATAATAAATATATATAAAGTCGGTCCATTGAACGTATAGAGTCCGTTAGAAGACATCACATTAAAATGATAATAAAAGAAATGCGTCCATTTATTTACGGCCGTATCCTATTTCGCTTTCTCTCGAGAGCCGGTAAATTACGTGTGAGATACTTCGCTTTTATAAAAATAATACCAGACCTTTAACACTGAGCTTGTAATAAAATATATCTCACGGTGTATATAAAACAAAAGGAATTTCTAATTTTAAATTACGCAAATAAAATTTAGTTAACATTTTTCTTAAATATTTTTGTCCTTCATGATATTGTCCATTTTAGAAGTTAACCTTCTTTTGGCGTGTTTAGTAGAGAGTAAAATTAAGAGCAGAGTGCTCATTATGTGACGTAAGTGCGGTATGATGAATTCCACCCTCTCCTGCGGCAACTCAATACTAGGTCCGTTCCCTCGGTGTGGAGCCCTTGAGTCTAGCAGCCGCTCGCGCGATGCAGTGACACTGCACTTGTATTCACTAACTACCCACATATTTCATTACACTGTATACATATATTACGTGCACACCACACATATACTAAGGGTCTGTAAGGGGCCTTATTTTGAACAATATCCACGACTATTTTGAACAATATCCACGACTATTTTGAACAATATTCATGACGAAGTACGCCGTGGGTCTGCTCAAATGATCGGGAATGGATTCATAGCATTTCCGGCGCACTCAGGCTCCACGTTGCATGGATTCTCAGTGTCGCATAGTTTTGTGTCAATGTTTACTACAAAACCAAAATGAAAATTCGTCTGAAGTACGCGCTATTTTTACTCACCAAGGATTTTAATTTAAGATTACCGAAGTAATTGTTATTATTTAGTTAAACTAGTGTTTCTGATGGTCCCGAGCCAGTAAGAAGTATGAGGGAAAATGGAAATCAAAGTTTAATAGGATTTATCAGATGTAAATATAGGTACTCTTAGTACATAGTAGTACTACGTAAGGTGAGCGACCTACATACACATCGATTCGGCGCGGCGGGGAGCAGGCGCTTGGGGCGCGAGCCTCTCTTGCGCAATATTACAATAAGCGTAAGAAATTACAAAAAGTACCAAACAATCCTTATTTTCTTATTTCATGATTTACATTTTTATTTATTTATTTATTGCTATGTAGCAATAGTATGCCCTCGATTGAGTACGCACATTCGGAAAAAAAAATCCGATTCAATTACACCGTGTATACCTTTAGGTAGTAGACTTTAAGTTCATTAAATGTATTTATTGTTAATGTGAAGTTTCTTTACTAATTGTGTAGTATGTTCCATCCAAAACTAAATCTGCCTTTACTTTCTTCATGTTACCAATTACACATTAGTACCTTTCTACATCTGTATTGTTTTCACAATAAATAAGGGTAGGAAATGTTTGCCATATATTTATCTGTATATTCTGCCTTAGCTATTTGTATGTTTTAATTTTAAAATAAACTTTTTACCTTGGACTTAAATTTATCACGAACATTTCTTTATCGTTCTCAATAGAAATACAGTTGAAACATTATTTGAGAAATTAGTAGAAAATTACAAAGACACAAAAACATTGCATAGAAGTAGAAGTTTGTGATTGAAAAATTTACAAGCAAAAATTCTAATCCATACCAGTGAATTGAAATTTTTGAACAACAATGCCAACGATTTGATTTGATAACAGAGCAAAAAAATATGTAAAAGCTATGAGATTTATATTAAAAATAAGACAAGAGGACACGACAAATTTGGCCTTATGTCTCATCTAAGTCCCGCCACAAGGCCTTTCGAAATAATATTTATAGATACAATAGGGTCGTTTGAAGGTTCAAAATCAACAAAAAAATATCTACATCTGTTAGTAGATTACTTTACTACATATGCATTTATTCTCACTTCAAAAACTCACAATGCAAATGATTATATAAAACTAATGATGAATATCGCAGAAACTAAAGATATCGGTATGCTTCTCACCGATCAATATCCCGGAATCATTTCAAAAGAATTTAAGAAATTCTTAAATGAAAAGAAAGTAACAATGATCTTTACAGCAGTAAATACACCAATCTCAAATGGACTAAATGAAAGGCTGAACCAAACATTAGTGAACAAAATGAGATGCAAAATAAAAGAAAAAGAAAAAAAGAGAGCCTGGGCATCAGTAGCTCAAGAATGCGTAAATAAATATAATGATACTATTCATTCAGTCACTGGTTTTGCACCAAGTTATCTTTTATACGGTACAGATGTAACATTCATACCAAACGAATTAAAACAAGGAGAATCAAATAAAAATTAAATAAGAGACAGAAGAACAGCGCTTGAAAATACAATAAAGTCACATAATTACAATAAAATACTTTTCTATAAATATCGAAAACACTGTGAGTTTAATTTAGGAGACATTGTATATGTGAAAAATGGAAATAAAATGAACAGAAAAAAATTAGATGAACTGAAAATTGGACCCTACAAGATTGTTGAAAAAATTTCAAATTCAATATATAAAATATATACAGGACAAAGAAAAATAGAGTTTAACCTTTTTCATATCACGAAACTTGTTCCAGTGCATGCAACAAAAAATGACGAGATATAAGAAACAGAAGAGTATCAATAAAATTAACGAAAATTTTCCTGTAAATTTTCTTCCAAAGGGGGGAGATGTAAAGAAAATATATATTTTAATTCTATTTTCAGTTTTGTAGGTTTAATATGTTTAGAAGTATAGGTTGTATATAGTTTATCTATGATTCAAAATAATATTGTGACATACAAAAGGTGACAGAATGTGTCAAATATTAAAATTAATTATAAAACTAAATAAGGGACATGTAACTAAGAAATATAAACTTTTAATGTCGTTTCTTTGTTTACAGGTTTGATAATTAACATAATATTATTATTTAGTGTATTTTAGTATAAAATAATAATTATTAATTAAATTTAATGAAATAAAACTTTGTTTACACAGCAACGCTTATAGTTTATTCTTCATGTCCAAATAAATGACTATAGTCGTTTTATATATATAAATGTATTTATATTATTTAATGTTATTAAATCAATATCGCTCTAAGGTTATATATGCTCATTTTATGTTATATTTCTTTGCTTTGCGTAAAACATTGTATTTATTATTAAATACTGTGATTAAATCAATATTGTCGCTCTAAAGTTAAGTGTATCTAATCACTATTTGCTTGTTTTTCTATAGTTTACATAAAATACGTAATTATTATTACGTATAAATATAAATATTACATGTATAAAATAGTATATTATTAATAGATACGTAATTTATCAAATACGTTCATTAAATCCAGAGAAACTGTCCGAACCTAAAAAATGTTATCGTAAATAATTTTACCTTTTCGTAACAAACAAGAGCACCCAAAAATAGATATCTGCCAGTTTGTCTCCGTCTATTAATCTAACGAGTCACAGCGGTTTCGAGAGTTTGACAAACACTTCTACATTGTACCGGATCGCAAACATCTAAGGGGAACTGTAAATTGTCTTTTTCGGCCGTGAAAACAAATTGTGGCTCTCGCTTTTAGAGCTGCCCGGTTAACAAATAATAGATAGTATGCGAGTTCATGAAATGAATTTACGGTTTAAAAAAAAGTGAAATGATTTGATTACAGTCAAAATTATGTTTTCTTTATGTATTGTAATGTGGTTTGGCTTTTGGCTTTATTCGAATATATTCGATTTCTATCGGCGAAACCCACATAAATACGATTTACAACTTAGTAACATGTTAGATTCAATATGCGGAATCGCATGCACAGCAATTGCCCAAACCAAGGTTCGGTCACTAGGCGCCCATAAGCCTATTGCCATTTCGACCGAGTACGGACAAAGTTCAGTTAAATTGTCAAGGCTTTTCAGTGCAAAAGCAAAAAAGCCAAGGAGTGTTCTCTCAGAGTTCGTCGAACCGTCTACATCATCCACTCTTCTTGAACTACCAAGCCAAAGATGATAAAGAGGACGTCTAGTGACGTCATCCATGATTAGCCACACTTTTATAACTGTCTCGGTCAACACACTCTGTATCATAATACTGTTACAAAAATATGTAATGTATGTAACACACTAAGAAGGACGCTCTCGATGCCATCCTCAGAGAGTGAACCAGAGACAATACTTTGACAACTAACGAGAGTCTGTTGTTTTTGTGCTATAAAAAAGTAGTAACGTATTTCTTGAATACTCTTGGATTCCTATCAGTTTGTATAAATATAATTGTTAAAATACTAATACATAATATCTTCTATTCTTTATAGTTATCAGTTTTATTTAACACCAACGTAACAAATTCAGAAGTGGGATTACGATAAAAAGGTATGGAAAATTTTATTTGTCCAAATGTAACTGCCTATTATCGTCCACTGTCCACAATTGTTAAATGAAAATGAATAATTATATGTAAGGGCTATGGTAATTACACTAATTACCAATATGAAATAGTTATTTAAATAGTATATTATATTAAAATAAAAAGCAACCTAAAATTACTTTAGGCTTTGATTTTCTACCATATACTACATGGAAGGAATGATGACTCACCTATTATCAATGAGATAATATGTATAGTGATATGAGGAAATATTAACTAATTACAACATTATTGAAACATAATCTATAGATACTACATAGAAATGAAAAAAATTATTATAATAAAATATAACGAAGGGCAATTTTAAAAAGTGATAATTATGTCATACCAGATGAAAAATAAACAATTATGATTTTTTTTTGTTAAGTTAACAACATAAAGATATCATATTCTGTATAATATAAATTTTTATTTTTAAATATAAAAATATAAACCAGCAGAATAGTAGTTATATTTTTATTTATATGTCATAGACATTTAATATTGAGATCTTTCCAGTGTCATTAAAATAATCTTGCGAATATTGACTACTATAAGAATTTTACCAGAGGGCTATGTGTATGCAGTGATTTTCTACTAAATGTCAAGTAACTTATGTTTTTGTTTACCAAGTTATAGTCAGTGGCATAAATAAAAAACAATGGTAGGTAAATATAGTAAAGATACTGAAACGACGCGGCCAATTTTCTTCTTGGTTTAGAGTACTCAGTGATATAATTTACGTTGTGATTATATAATTAAAAAATAATTAGTGTCATTTCATTGAAGTTTAAACTTACTACTTACTCAACTTACTAACTTACAACTTACTAACAACTTACTAAACAAAGTTAAAACTTCACTTGTTGATTAAGTTCTATAAGCCGTCCTCCATAGCTGATATCATTTCGGTTTCAAAAAAATTAGGTAAAGCTGTTTCAGATAAAGACAATACAGCGTATTCATTACTGCAAAAAAATCCACGTATTTGTTTAAATAACCAAATTTAAACGAAATATAAATTTAGTTCGATAGTATCTAAGTGATATTATATTAATATAAATATTTGAAAATTGCTGTGCCTGCGGCTCGCCTCATATGAACAAAAAATATTGTTTTTACCAGGATGAAAAGTATCCTTTATGTGCGAAGATCATAATTACATATTATAATTTAAATCTAACATAACGTACCTCGATTGACACCCGGTCGTGGCACCAATCACAGGGTCGGTTTTCTAACCGACCAATGCACGGCTTCCGTTTGATTGCTGCTTGCCCGGACGACAGAAGTGTCAACGAGATTTGAGTCTGCAAAAAGAAATGGTCAACGGCTGCCTCTATCACCAAAATTCAGTGTGTTACATGTGTATACCTTTGTTGTGACAACTATCTCAGCACCAACAGCGAGCAGTACCGCAGTATATCGGTAAGTCGTGCATTGTACTGATTGTTGTGTGTTCATGAACGTGGTGTCAATTACAATATCGAAATCGTATACCCAAACTTGCGTAAACGGTTTGTTCTATGCACACTATATCTTAATCTATCTGTGTGCCAAATTTCATTCAAATTCATTCAGCCATTTTTGCGTAATTGAGTAACATATAAACAAGCAAACTTACTTTCGTATATACAATATTAGTAATGATAATAAATTTGGTGTATTTTGATAGACAGTTGCAAATTTTTAAATGATGTAAATATTTATGCAATTTTAGTTATTTTTTATGCATAGCACTTCTAACTTTATTTCCAAAATTATAGATTTTTCCTGTAAAATTAGAGTAAGTGTAGATACGCACACTTAAGGCGCCACCTCCACGAGCGAGTGCATCGCCATGAGTCCGTCCTGCTATCATCGGGTGATCTCCACGGGGTGATTATCCTTTCGCCTGCGTATCGTAGCGACTCGTGACGCATTGCTGCGTGACCGCAGCGGCTCTTTGTGACTCGCGATTGATTGTTGCGTGTCCGCAACAACTCGTTGCTCAGTTGTTTTATTGAAAAGAGCTCAGTTCGGTGACAGAGCGAAATCAGAAGTGTCAATAGTTTAGTGGGACAAGAGTAGGTCATGTTTTACGGCGAGCGCGCAGTGAGTCTTTGGCGTTTTCCACGTCAATGTCACACGTCGCATCGCCGCGATAGTATCACCGTGGAGACACATTTATAAAGTTGTTATAGAATGAAGTTGTATGACGATAATATCGCCGCGATAAAATCGCTCGTGTAGGTAGCGCCTTTCCACTACATACGCGATATTGTATCTACTTTTTACTTTTTTATTGTTTTAATAGTCGCTATCATTTACAAAAATTACAATATAATGAATGATAACAACTATTCTAGTTGGAATGTGTGCCATATTCCGACGATATTATGGTTGTTAGACATATTTAAATATTTTAGAATGTTAATAGCATTATGGTAACAATATAAAAATATTATTCCATAATGAGACGATGTTTAATTCGTTTTACAAATTTGGTTACAAGAAATGCGGGACAAAATTGAAAAAAGATTTAAGAACAAGCGGTTATAAAGAGGAAAAAATGTCTACGTAAATTTTCTGCAAACATCTGTCCCATTGAACGATTTCTCAAATATTTAAAGATAAGATTTTCCGTCCACAGTAAGGAGAGGAAAAATTTCAACGTATAAAAAAAGCGGAAAGTAATTGTATTTTCATAACTTCCTTATTGCCTTAAAATAGAATGATACTAATTTATTTTATCGTTAAAGGTTTAGCGTTGTTGCCACAATCTCACCTGATCTTAAGTGACGATGTGGCCCAGGGCGGTAGCACGCTAAGCCAAGTGGAAGACTGGCTGTCAAATGCAGCTATCGAAACACACCGATTGGTGTTTGGCGACAGACTTTCAACTTGAGGGTGGTAGCTAACTAGGCCAGCATTAGGAAAAGCTCTACCACCATGATATGGTTTCATCACCATGCTTTATTGTGATTTTAATTATAGTGTCAACGATTCTTAAACATTTTAATGGACAGATAATGTTATATTACGATTACAAAATAACGTAAACTAAAACTATGTTTTCTTCTATTTTATATCTGGATAGTGACACTAGACTAAAAATAGTTTTCCATTATATAAACTATGTCTACTAGTGCCAAATTCCTGTTTTAATATTTTTTTCTAAAAATTAATTAATTGTAAAAACTAGAAGCGTTCTATTAAAATGGATCCAGTTTTGAAAGAGGAAATAGGGGAATACGAAATTATGATTTTGTCTATTTTGCATAGGTTCATAGGTATAATCAGTCCGAGCTGCAGTTATCTCTCGGGTATAGCACGACAACAATAGGTTTTTGTTAATACGTATTTTCAAATGTATTGCCGAATATATTTCCTCTTAATGAATTAAAAGTTGACGACTGTGATACAGCTAATCTTATACTAATAATAAAATAAGAGGAAAAGTTTGTTTGTTTAAACAAATGAATCTCTGGAACTACCAGAGTAGTACTAGTGGTAGTATTCCCATGTTTCTTGTTACTGAAAATAATGACCATACAGAGATAAGCCGTTTTGAAAAGTCTATCCTCTTATGATAGCCAGATTCACGAAGTAAATAAGCTAATGTATATTATTATTTCACTTTAGACTACAACTCTCAGCTAGCCATCAATATTGATTTTTGTTAGTAAGTCGGAAGTCGAAGCGCTCCTGAACTGCTTTATCCGCGTGCACTGACGTAATGATTAGTGATACATAAATAAAATGTTCTACAAAAATATTGGTCCTTAGTAAATATATAAAATACTACAAATACTATATACCTATCTTTTATACATAAGTAACATTAAGGCATTTTGTAATAACATTTGTTGAAAATGAAAAAGTTATTTATCAGCATTATTTTTAGATATTTCATATTAATTCTTACGAACGAAAGTTTCATCACCAAGACAATTTTATGCAAATTTACACAACAAAATCCTGAATAACTTCCTGTATACAATGATTTTTGTGAATTTTCGAATTTATATCTTACTAGGTACGTGCAGCGTTACTTTCTGTTAATCACTTAAAACTAGAGTAGACCAAATTATAAAACCAAGGAATCGAAAATTAATCGAATTGATCAAACGCTGTTGTAGGTAGGTACATATTATAGTTTTTTTTTTTTTAAATTTCGAATATATAAATATAAATTACGTAATTCCTATATTTATACTGCCACAACGCGCAATGCTAGAAGAATTAATCTTGTTTGGTGTCAAGCATTCAACAATCCAAGTGTTACAGATTGTGATCTTTGTAATTTATTTTTTCAACACACTTGCTCATAAAGTGACTCTAATATCACCGCAATTAGGCACATAATGACACCTGTAATCAAACTGTGACTTTTTCATTGCTATTATTCACAAGTGAGTTAAAGAGTATCATTGAAAATTAATTAATTAATTAACTGCACATTTACTAATTGTTTCTCTAAATAAACTTTTTATGTACTAAATAAAATTATTTTTTATTATTGTTTTCTTCACAAGTGTGTTGAAAAACGTCGTATGATACACGTGTGTATTGGTGATTACCGTCCTCGGCTCTCTCAAGACCCTCACTCACCTAACGGCTAGGGTCTCAATGGCGCCTCAGCGGTAATCACCAACATTACACACTTGTACCTTAATGTAATATTATTATTTAATTTATACAGCTTACACACCTCTCAATTGATTGAAAGCATAATCGTATTGTCGAATTTATTCAGCTCTAAAAAAGAATGATAATCGTAAAACACCTTCCAATTTAAGTTAATAATGCTAAATCGTGTAAGACTTGTGCGGGTGGGTGCGCGAAAGTATTTTAGTTGAGAAAAAGATTTCAGGGAAGATGGACGCGCGGCCACGTCGCAAAAATGGAGGACGAAAACAGCATGCACACGGAAAATTATGTTGAAAAAACATTATTTAATAGAATTTATTAAAACTTGGGAAACATAATTTTCCAGAATTATGGTGTTCGTCCATCGACGCATATCGCGATAAAGTAAAGAAAAATTGTGCACTGGATAAATTGCTCGATATTTATAAAAAAAAAAAATTAAACCAAATAGCACGAAAAAATATGTAAAGAAAAACTTAAAAAGAAAGTTATAAAGGTAAAAGCTTAAAGGTTAATTAAAGAAGGTTATTAATTAAACTCAACTTTTCTGTAAGTTGTAGTTAATTTATTAGGGTAAATGATTTAACACAATTTTTTTCTCATTTAAGCTTGAATTCAACGTTTCTTTTTTGAATGCCTTTTTTATTCAATAATGTTAGTACAGTAATCAATGCAACTATACTTTTTTCTTCATGTTTAAACACTTGCACACGGATCAAGGTACAACGCGTTACAGACTCAGTTTATTACGAAAAATTGAATAAAAATACGTTGTATAGTATGCGGAGCGATTAAACTGATCTATATTATTGCAATCTAGCATTCCGAATAATATTGTGTGTGTGTGGATAGCCTTAGAATGAACCAAGTTATCAATATCAATAGGTACATAGTATAAAGTGAAGTCAATATCCGTGTCTGTCCGGTTATCCGCTTACTTCTTGTAAATCACGCAACGGATATTTATACAATTTCACTATCATTTAGAGATTTTTTAACGGAATGTTTGTATATACAATACATTCTAATTATTTTGTAATAAAGTCGTCAATAAATTATTTTCTGGCGCTTCGGACTTACGCTGGCTAAACCTTAAGAGATACATCAAAATAATGTTCTAAAAAATTTTAGTCTTCAAAAAGCCTACAGAAAAGTCCGTGATGGCATATATCTATCTCCTAATGAGATTCAGAATAACCATTTTTATCTTTAACATAAAAATTAAAAACATTGAAAACTATTTTCTCGAATTCAGTATTAATCTTCATCCAGATAAATATGTTAGTTAACTTGGACATTTAATGTAGATTAAATTTATCTTTTACATTATATTATCAATTCTATTCTATTCTATCTATCTATTCTATCAAAATCAAAAAATCAAAATATTTTTATTCAATTTAGGCCCTAGGATGGCACTTTTTAATGTCAAAACACTACCACCGGTTCGGACAAACATCCCAGTCATCGAGAAGAACCAACAAGAATCTCGATCGGGTTTACCAACATCTTATTTTTTTTTAAATTAGTTTTTACAGTATTATATTATATAAAGTTATTATCATTTTCAGTAGATGTACAGAGCGGGAATCACATCCAGAAATCACCATCATCCACGTAATCAGCAACCCTATAACCCTATAATAACCCTTTCGCCCTTATTGTTTAAACGAATACGTACGATATCATGGATTTAGAATTACGCGCAAGCAAAGAGATCAAGAAAGAGAGCAAAACTTCGTAACTATGAAGTTATCAACTATCAACAATAATGCGATAAACTGTAAATCATGCTTTTTAAACATAAAATGTACCAATTTGTGAAATGTACCCGAGCGAAGCTGGGGCAGGTCGCTAGTATTTGTTAAATAAAATATGTTCTATTCTATTTTATTCTTAGGAAGTGTATTATGTAATCAATTTTTGTTGAAAAATCTTAGTGTATATGTAAGTTTAATAAAGTTGATTAAGAAGCCCAAAATAATTTGAAATATGACTTGAAATGTTTTAAAATAGTGATTCGGCATTATGAACTTGTCTTCTGTCACCAAAATTTTATTTTTTGTTAATAAAAATATTTAAAGCTTCCAAGCCCCCGGGCCTCTGAATATATCCTAATATAGCCCTTTCTTAAATACCCAGCCCTGCATAATATATTACTATTCAAAATGTCTTTACTTAAATATTAAATAAACCGTTGAGATTGAAAGCTTCGTGACAATTGCTTTAACATGAGACAGATATTAGGGACAAAATCACATTGTTTCAGTCAAACAGTGTCACGCATGTCCCTTTCAAGAATCCGAGAATACTATTCGAGGCAAATCGGATTACGTTTACAAAGGCCGTACGACGTTCAGTGTTAAATCGACCCCATATAAAACGGTGGATAGACGACACGATTCCACGGCGTAGGATTTTATTCGAATATATTTAAAAACTGTTTGTGACTTTGTGAAAGTTTTCATATGCCTTTTTTGGTTTCAACGCAATACTTTCGGAAATATTTTAAACGAAGGACCGTTTTGTTTTGTTTCTTTTCTTGGTAATTCGCAATTTTATTTATATTGCATATTATTTTACAAATTATGTTAAAAGTTGAAGCGATTATTATAAATATTAAAATCGTGTGTGCATCTGATAGTCATTTAACTTCTGAACAATTTGACCGATTGAGCTCATATTTACATAATATATTTATTTTATCGAGACCGGTTTATAGATATTTTAGGACCCGATAGGCTATTTAGCTAGCAGCTAGTTTCAAAATGAAACCTAATAAAAACATTATACAGTATATAGTTTTGTATCAGTGAACGACTTTTTGGAATCAGGTCACTAGTACCAGAAACCCCTACAAACTCACGAACTTTTGTTCTTTACAGTAGTATTGCAGACGGGTTATGAATAGACATAACAATAACATTATTTATACTACTTTGTTCTTAATTATAAATACCATATAGCACCAATATAATAAACGTAAACGATGTCTGTATCTAAGAGACTAATGTATATACAATAAATACACATACCTACATACATATTATACATTTTGAAATTTCTCATTCATCGAAGGCTTACATGAATAATGTATTTTCACAGTCACTCAATCTAGATACTGTGTCAGAGTTACAGTAATCGCTTATTAACGCATTACCTGAATATTTCCTACCCGAATCCTACCTATCATCCAATTGAGCGAATTAAGCAGACAGTTGTAGGTGTCTTCGCTTGTCATGAGTTACTTGTGTTAAGTTTCTGAAATGTTAGGTACTCAAATCTCGATTCATCGACATTTATAATATTAGAATAAATTATCTATTGATAATACAGTGTATTCCTTAGATTTATGATCTAATTGCTAGGCAATGAAAGACACGGTTGAAGAAAGATTACATGTATCAGAAATGCGAAGTTCATCAAAAGAATTATAAAACAGCACCAGTGAGAGAGAATTTGAGGAGTAATAGGTTAACGTGGTATGGGTATGTCATGAGGGGAGATGAACGTTATGTTACTAGACGAGTGTTAGGAGAGTGTGGACGGATATAAGAGTCGAGAAAGGCCGGAGAAACTATGGGTGGATTGTGTAAGGAATTATATATATATAAAGGGTGTGAATACTATTATAGCAGCAGATACAGAAGAGTGGACAAGGAAGACAAGAAAAAGAAAAATAAATAATAAAAAAAAATAAAAAAATAAACGGAGAATAAAGTTTGTAAATTGTACAAATTTATGAATTATTTTTTGTTGTGTTAAAGTTATAAAATGATGGGTCAACTAAATTAGTAAAGTGGGGAAGCTACAAGTAACAAAAATTATTAAAAATGTGTATAAGATTTATTTGAAAAAACACAAAAAATCATTTAATAAATTTATGATGAAATAAATTAACCTTTAATATTGTATGGTGCAAGTCTGTGAATGAATTTAATGCAATTCCTTTCAGGTGTCACTGAGAAGAATGCAGGAAAGTTTCAGCGACAGCTGAATTGATTGAAATAGTTCTTGTTGAACAAAAGCTTGGAACCAGAACCAGGCCACTTGGAAATTGTTATCGGTTCACAAAGGTGTATCTTTACATTTAAATACGCATTTCATTTTTTTAATAGTACTTGCGGAAGGCTATCAATTCCTTAAGAGTACAATATAACAACGCCTTCAAGATGCAGTTGGGTTTGCCATGCCACTGCAATGCATCACAGATGTTTGTGGATAGCGTCACAGATGGCTTTCAGGCAACTCTGCACAAACGACTTACATATACGATTAACCGTGTGAGGGTCAGTACGAACAGCATCATGCAGGTGATGGCAATTAGTGTTAATTTTACTTTAGATACTTAAGAAAAAATATTATTAATGGTTTACTAAAATTAGTAAATACAGTTCATTTTCCAATGTGTCACACATAGCATATAGTATTCCCATTGTCTAACAGTCTATAAACGAGTGTGAATTGAATTTGTAATGACCACTCATCAATGCTAAAGAACTAAAACTAGAAGTTTGGAATTTTAATAATAAATTCATTTGGTGTTGTAAAAGCTTATAGAGTTAGAATTGTGTAAATTGTGTCTCTAAATAGGCAAAACCGTTGTAGAACTTTTGTAAGTAAATCGTGTGCTTTGAAGTTACAACATATGAAAATTTGTATTATAATTTTATGGAAATAAACTTAATAATAATGACATAATTATGAAAATCGACTCATAATAGAATGAAATTCGACTATTTTTTATTACTTGCGAAACTTAATAAGTATGTATTTATGTAGGTATTATATTTGGAGTGTGGCGAGTGCATTGGAATCGAATCGAATCAAATATTATTAGTAATTGTTCAAAATCTTTTCGAATACCTAATTAGTATTAGTAACGAAACTTCCAGTAATAAGTTTTTTATTGTAATTCGATCTTTTGCGTATTAGGAATAATTTGAACCGTTCGAAAAACTTACGATAATAAGTATTCGTTTCGGTCGGTCGAATTCGTAAACTCAAATTTTTCACACACCCTAGTATTAGAATGTGTTTATTATATAATTTTTAAATGACTTTTGTTCGAACAATTAGGATTAGTTACGATGGTAAATACAATTTGTTTACTGTCTTTTAATGTAATCACGCTGTTTGAAGATTTTTTCAACAACATGTATTCTAATAAATAATAATACTAAAATAAAAAACATAAAAACTATAAAACAATCTAGTACAATATCACGGCTTAAATATGTAATAACGCTGATTCATCTGGGACCGATTTCCTGGACAAAGGATAAACTACTGTGATCCTAGTAGCTTTGCGTTTGAAAAAGGTGAACCACTGTTTTAGTGATATATGAATTGTTATATATATTTTATACTGACAAGAAGTAAAGTATTCTACGTAAATTATATATTTTGAAGAGAGTTAGGCCACAGAGACATTTCTTTTGAGTTTTCTCTCTACTTGGGGCAGTCTACTGCCAAATAACTTAGTGTTGTGTTCCTGTGGTGAGTAGTGTTTTTTAAAGCTTTTTGGGGCAGGGGGGCTCAAGGTCGCCGCTTACCATCAGCGAGCTGTAAGCTTGTTTGCCACATTTGTTGTATCAAATTTTTTTTTTATGTAAACTAGTTCGTAAAATAATTTATGAGAGAATCATAAAACAGGATGGTATCAGATTTATTAAATTATTCGTGGCGTTTCAGTTTGTTTTCAACTTTACAAGTTTATAATTGAGTATGAATGTTATGTATTAAATGTTTCTCTATTTGCCCCTAGGTCGAAGGTTTTTGAATTAGTACAATCCACACAGGTACAAACGTTTTGTAAAAGGTGGTGCGCGTGTGGTTTCATTTTGAAGACAACGAGAACGAAGTCGAATAAAAAGTTAGTCAATAATAAAATGTAATTAATTTGACAATTTATAATTCTGGGAATCAGTGGCAACCTTTACGACGAATTTTTACCTCCAGGATTTAACCGATGTGAAAATCAATAGAAATCGCTGCTTTTCAGTTTTTCTTTTCGATCTGTACACTCTAATAGAATATACGCTATGAACTTGTGCGTCTTATTAACTAAAAGGATGCAGAAATTGTGCAACAATGTTGTAAAGTTTTTATTCTAAAAGTGATTCTGATAGAATATTTCATGCTCAGCTATATAATCAACTATTCATTATATTATCAATCAGCATCAATCACTACACAAGGTACAGTCGTAAATGGTCATTGTATCAAATCGCCAACACCTTCGCGAAGGTACCACACTATTTAGATAACTACCAATGCTTCATGCCACTTTAACCACAGAATAATTTTAATACTTAACATAGACATTTGTGAACAAATATATTAAACAAGAAACAATTCGATGCAATATTACGAAACGATAAACATTTTTGTTTCAAACAAATTGTATCAAATCGCCAACACCTTCGCGACTGTACCTCACTATTTAGATAACTATTAATGCTTTATGCCATTTTAACCACACAATATTTTAGATACCTAACATAGACATTATTGAACAAATATATTATAGCAAGAAACAACTAGATACACTATTACCAGATACGAAAATATAAACATTTTTGTTTCTTAACCTAATTTTTATCTAAGAAATTTATGTAATATTTTTGAAAAATAAATAGGCTTAAAAATGCTAAATATTTCAAAACATCATTTACTTGAAGATTGTAATTTCAAAACATAAAAAAGAAATGAACAAACGTTACCACAATGCGATATAATTTCATTGTTGTTCCAGCTTAATGGCTTTTTGATTCGGAAATTTGATTCACGACCCGTGTTCACGAATGTCTTAGGGACCTTTTTGAGATGTACCTTCTTCTTTTACTCTTGGGTACGGATCAATTCTATTGTGTACCATAAAAACGAATTGTAATGTTTATAATATACCTAAGTATAATAAGAGATTTTGAATATGTGTATGGTTCCAAATTATAATGAGTATTATATTATAACACAATGACAAGGATGAATATCCATACACATTTTTCTATTTATCTCCTAAAAATTACTCTTCTAAACAAACTAAGTATAATACAAAATATTAAGTTCAAGAGATTGTTTGTTTGAACGTACTAATCGCTGAAACTACCAGACAAGATTTGACAAATTATCTTTGCATTTTATAGCCTATTTTTTTACCCATGAATGTCAAGCAATTTGGAAAGCTGTAGGCAAGTCTGGAATGTGAGAGCGATGAGAAGGTACACGGGTGCGTTGGCAGTGCCGCTGTGGAGATTTGGTCGAGTAAATTTAACACGGGTGGAAACATAGGGTACAGTTAGTAAGATAAATAAGTAAGATAAATATCATCTTTAAGAATTCAATAATAAAATAGATTTTTTAATTTCAACGGAAAATATATAACTTTTAGAAATACTATCAACAGCTTACAAAGTATTTTATTTAGATTATAACATTTGAATTCGGTAGAAACGGTTTTAAAAGGAAATTCTCATGCGGTTCACGTAGAGATTGCATTATCCAAACGTGTTTGATACTTTTCAGATGCACTAGAACGGAGCTGAGTTAGGTAAGTTTAGGGGTTTTTATACCAGTTACCGAACTTCGCTACCAAGTTAGTGGTGACGTCAAAATTAAATGATGTTATTACAGTTTGTAATGTAGAAGGATTAAAGTGTTGAATTAGTTAAACAAATCTCGGAATGAAATAAAACAATATTTTACTCCAATGCACAATGAAATGACGATGATATAAACTTCACTAGCCTTATAAATAAGATAATAACCCTGGAGATAATATGCATTTTTGGAAAGTCATTTTTTAAAACCTGGAATGGTATTTATTAGAAGAGCAAGAAAATGAGCAGTAACATAAAAAAAATTTGTCATATAGGTCCACATCATCCACACACAAATCATTAAAAATATAATTTTGACTTTTGAAAATCCTCGTAATATCTCAGTACCTCGTATAATATATACTCATGTAAATATTCAGAAACAATCATACAAAAACGATAGTAAATCCCTTAGGTTAAAACAAGAAGGAACAATGGAAAACTTTCTATCAAACAGAGCATGCAAAAAGTACAAACACCAAATATTTGCAACAATACGTACATTTGTTTACATGTTTGAATAACATAGGGTGAACTCGATTCAAACAAACACAAGAGAAGTAAGTACTCTTGAGTACTCTAACGAAGCGGGAACTGGTCGACTTCGTGACGCTTTGTAAATCGTAATCAGTGCAACTGGAACTTCATGACCGAGATTAAGTCGATGCTAGTCAGAAGCTGTTTATTTCATATTCAAATTAAGAACATCAAATAGATACTGTATTCCTAAAGTTCCCGAAATTAATTATTGCGCACAAGATAATTCCCTATTTAATGAAAAATTTGAAAAGGGTGTCGTCGTCGGTTTTACACTTTTATAGTTCTTTGACATTTCTTTTAAATGTATTGAAAATAAAATTAAAATTTGTCATTGACTTTAGGACTGTTATCTTACTAATAGTTCTTTTATATAATATTATAAATGTGAAAGTTTGAATGTTCTTTACTCAATTGCGAAATAAGAACTAAACGCATTTCGATGAAATTTGGCACAGAGATAGTACATAACCTGAATTAACACAAGGGATACTTTTTATCCCGGTAAATGACATATTTTTCTCATATCCGGGGTAATTTAGAAGATCACGTAGAGAGAGAGAGTTAGCTATCCATAAATATATATAAATTACCTAGATGTGTCTGCAACTTTATCGGTGTGGAATTGCATATGTGACGACGGCGCGGCGGTGAAGGGGAACTTGCGCGTAGGGCGCACGGTAATGGCCACTTCTACTTTAGATTATTTATTTTGCGCGGAAATTTAACAATTTTTCTAAAATAAATGTAGCCTAAATTACTCATTATAACATTAGCTATCTGACAGTGAAAGTCCTATCCAAATTGATCCAACGTTTCAGAGTTTAGTCGGAAAAAACTGCCAAACTGCCAAACAAAAAAATGTATATTATTATTATGATTATTGGTTATTTTGACATGGCAAACATACACTACAATGTTATTAATGTTTAAAGATTAGAAAAATATTCTATTTAATTTCTTAACGTTGGCAGAATTGTGAATGAACACAGTACAGTTGTCATATAAATAAAAAGATGAACAAGAAATAGTACCCAATAATAAAAATATTTTTTTTTACAAGGTATAAATTAATACTTAATAGGTTTCTATGTAATCCACGTACATAATATATTTGTTTCATTCGATATACCGTCTCATACATCAAACTAAAATTCCTGGCACTTTTTTGACGAGTTTACCCAATTTCAACTCGGCGGATGTCAGTGACAGCTGCAAGGCTTTAACATGAATTTCTTTTATGACACACGTACAAAATGTACAAATGTACAAAATATGGCGTTGTGGCGTCAACTTCAACCAATAATTAATCTATGTATATCAAGTAATAAATTATATGATGTGTAAGCATACAAATAAATGAGATTGTGTCTATCTGTATGTATGTACGTCTGGGCTAAACTCCGAAACGGCTGTACTGGTTTTGACACTGGTAGATATAGGACTTTGTAAAGAGTAATCCAGATTTTTAGGCATATCATTACGCTTTTACATAGGAGCCAAGCAGTAACCATAAAAATACAATTTAAAAAGAAAAAAAAAACAGTTCACTTTTTAGTCCAGGTATACAGCATGTAACATTTCAAAGGATCATTAGGGGGGGGGGGACTCTGAAAATATCGAGATAGAAAAATATGTTCTAAAGCTCTATAAGCTAAACCATGACATCGATTTGAAAAACTGCATTCGTAAATTTTCATTAAAACTTATACACGAGTCGAGAATCTTATGTCGAAAAGTATGTCGTTTTATTACTATAATTGATAGTGTAGGAGGTAAGGAATGAATGTTAGTAGAAAAACCTGTGTCTAAAATTAAAATAAAATGCTGAATTTTATGATTTTGTTTTGAAATGTTCACAATAACAGCCATTTTCTTGTATACAATAGTAGAGTCGATATTTTAAGTAACAACGGCTTTGTGTATTTTGTAGCTTTAAGGTATGAATTTTTTATAAGATCTTTATAGCCGCTTTTAGACCTTTAAAGGTGTCGTGGCTGGTTTTATAAACTTTCAGTGTAGTTTAATCTGGTGACTTCGTTTGTACTGATTGATTTTTGTAGGTGTTATCATTTAATTAGTCTGTTGTGATTAGGCAATTGTATGTCGATGCTTCATCTTGTTGAAAATATACTCGAACTATATTTTCACCTAATACTTAACGAAGTAATTGTAACAGATCTTATAATATTTCGATGTTACTACATGTTGTTCAAACATCCATCATAAATTTTATAGAACAAATACTTATTAAACAGATGTCCAACGATTATACCTAGTTAATTGAAATGTAACTTGACGTCGTCTTTACTGCAATAATCGAATCACAACTCGACATCTTAAATAATAACGAGTTGGCCATATTAAACTCCACTTGGACATATCTTGACCCCAGGACCACGAGCATAGCAGTCGTGCTTAAGACTACTACCTAGTACTAATTACTCGTAGCTGCTCATTATGGTAATATGCGTTTTTGTAAAGTTTTTGTACTGATTCACTCATTATTACCGAACTCAAACTACTAAGGAATGAAATATAAAAATTAGGGAAGGTAGAGTTAGGTAGGTTAGTAGAGTTAGTTGTTGTTATCGTTCAAGAAGGGATTTCTCCAAATTCACACCTAATGGTGTGGAAGTAGGTGCCAAAGTTTGTATAGGAAAACATACTTTCCAGGTCAGATTAGTTTATTTCTTGCCACAATTAATGAAATTCTGGCGTATTCCAGCCTTATTGCAAAATTCAACCCCAAAGGATAAGGGAAGGGTATGGCAAAGTTTGTATGCAATAGTATATTTTTCGATTTAGATTTTTTATTCTGTCTAGTGTTTCATTCTTAAATCAGTTTAAAATAACAGCCTGCTGATTTTGGCACCTAACTAAATAATCACTAATATGTATATGTGAAGGGTATACATAGAAGTATCCTTTACTGAAATCTATCCTTCTATCGGCCGCTTTTTGCACTTAAACGGCTGGACGGATTCTAATGTAATACGGTTAAAGACGTCGATTATGTCATGGAATTGGACATAGGATATTTTTCATGACAACGTGAAAAAAAACGCCCCACGAAGTGGACGGATACCGTCTAATTCTTATATAAACATTATTTATTACATTATCAATAATAAACTTACCTAATATTAAATTACTTTAAAGGGAATTTGTAATTTCAAAACAAACTCTACAAAATTACCATTTAAACTCATTTGGTAAGCCTCTTTGCTAATTCGGTTGTAATAATGCTCTGAACGTAAATTGGTTTTAGTAGATACCAAATAACATTGAAATACTGATGCTTTTATCAAACGGATCGAATCGTTGGATGTGCCTCGTAATATTAGCCGAACATTTAGACGCTAAGCACTCTGGTGATACCTTTGAAAATACTTGTCTTTGAGTAGTCCGTGTTCCATTTACTAAAGGCTTGCCTCTATTTAGTACTCTAAATACTTGTATTATACAAAGCCTTCTTCAGGTACGTTATTATGAAGTAAACAGTTTAAAGGGACCCATATTTATTGAAGCATTACATTTAATAGTTAAGTATTTTAATACAATTTGAATACCAATTGTAAAAGACATATGATAAAAAAGGAAAATATTTATAGTTGTAGGTGATTAAAACATTTGTATATAATAAATATCTTCATTGTTGCTAATTTATAAAAATGGGTATTAGAACACGACAATTGTAACACCCTCCATAAAGGCTTGTCACATTCCGGGATCAGCTGGTATTTATCTCGTAACCAATCGGGTTAATGGACATGGTGATAAACCCGTCAAAGTGATTCTCTTTTGGATTGTTCGAAATGTTGTTGTTCGAAATCAGCCAGTTATATCCAGTTGCCAAAAGGCTTGCAGGCCAGCAAGACAATGTCGACTGGAAATTAATTACTGATCTCTAGGTGGTCGTAGTTGTTTTTAGATTGCGCCGTTACTTAGCCGTGTTATTATGAAAGAAATGTGTACGTTTGGAGAACGCCCGTTAGGAACTTAGTTACTAAAATATAATTTAAGTAAAATATTACTTAGAATTAGTTAGTCCAATTCCTAAATAAGAATACACCGATGAAAGTTTATTTATATAACCACTCAAAATAACTGATGAACCATTGAATTATTGAACTTTCGCAATGTTTTGCAATTTGGCGGCCGCCTGAGGAAGGGTTATACAACTGGTCGTGCACGATGCACCTCTGTTCGGATCTCGATACTCGTACACTCACACACACACTTGTTTAAAATAGAAAGAGACCGAGAGAACGATAATTGCATGGAGGGAGCGTAACGCTTTTTCCTTTTGTGACGATTACTACAAGTCAACTCTTACCGAAAGGCGCGTTAACAAACTTCGTTCCAAAAGATAGTCCATGTAATTTTATTTATGAGGTGTAAGAATAATTGTTTAATTTATTAAGTTAAATTATATAACAATAATAAATTATATTTAACTCTAGAATTGATTATGTTGATATATTTTTGTATTTGGCGCTAAAATATTATATCAAATTTATTAAATGGTTTAAATTCCCTTGTCCTTCGTTACATTTGCATAAATTCGTGAAATTAAAGTACAATTTATTACCGCCCAATATATCATACTTGATTTCTAGTAGGTAGTTAGCAACGAAAACAAACTCAGATATCTGTATAATTTATAGATAAAATTGGCAGATTCTGCAGTAAGCCTCTTAAGGACATTACCGTTAGACCGGTCAATAAGTTCAAAGATTATGTAAGTCGTCCTTTACTGTCGAAAGGTTATGTTACTATAGGGTAAATCAGTAAAGAACAAGTTCCAGGAATTTAGTATTTTAACTTTGACTCCCAATACATATTTTATAACTTAAGGTATGTCCGTAAAAACTTAAACAAGCTGGACTTCGTCAAAGATCAGCACAATGTTAATACCTACTAGAAATAGAGATAAATTAGTCGTACCGTGTTTTAGACTTAGACTAATAAAAGTTTTTTAGGTAATAGAGTCAGGTTCTATAACAAGATCCCGAAGCACATTACTGATTTGCCAGACAACAAGTTCTAGGACCATGTCAAGCAGGCTTTACTAACAAAAGGTTATTATAGGATGGATCATTATGTGAATGATAGTGATGTCTGGAAGTGACTCCCTCTTTGTGCATCCACTAAATTGTTATTATTGTACCAGTTATATTAACATTTGTACAGTTAACAAAAAAAAAGGTAAACCCGATCGAGTTTCTTGCCGGTTCTTCTCGATTTCTGGGATATTTTCCGAACCAGCAGTAGTGTTTTGACGTTCATAAGTGCCTTCTTAGGGCCTAAATTGAATAAAGATTATTTTGATTTTTGATCTTGGTGGATCATTGCATGGTTGATACTGATGTCTGGAAGAAACCTCTGTATAAATCAATTGTAATGTAAACAATATTTGTTTAGTTAAAAAATTTACTAAAAATATCGATAAACACAATAGAATTTTTTGACGACTCTTCTCGATGACTGGGAATTTTTCCGGAATGGTGTTGGTAGTGTTTTGACATTTATAAGTGCCTTCTAAAGCGCCTAGAAAAATTAAAGTATTTTTAATATAAAAAAAAAATTTACTGTATTTCTAGGACTTAAGTACCGTCGAGGACACTGAAAAAGAAGTACCATGCGTTCTTGAGAATATACCTAAAGGATAATTACCTATATGAATTCTAAGATTCCATGTTGTTTTAGCAATGAGTGATATTATTAATAAATAGCAAAAGTAGCATGAAACTATTCAATTGTTTAGGCAGTTCTGATTGCGTAGTGATGTAACTCCTATCTAAGGAGCTGCGAGATCGAGAGTTCGATGACCAACCGAACATGACCAACTTTTGTGTGTTGAACATGATTATCAGTTTTTGTTTGGCTGCAATTTTTTTTGCCGATAATCAACCTAAAAAAGAAACTGAACACGAATATCATTATCATTATATTATATAATAAAACTAAGTTGATAAAATGTGCGTGAAGATAAAACTTAAAAAGGAGTCACGGCACAATAAAGGGACTTATATAGTGTGATAGCCCTTTATCCCCCCTCGAACAAGAAAGTTCCCGTTTTAACTTAAAGGGCGTGTTTTTAAAGATATAAGGGCTTTTCCAACCCTTCAATTTGGAAACTAAGTGTAGTCGCGCCATCTGTTGTCGAGTATTTGAACTTCATTCAGAACAACGATTATTTGGGTTGCATTTCGAAAGGCGCTGCGAGTAATCGCAGCATGTGTAGTAATGGCGCGAAATTTAAAATTCCAATTTCAATAAAGTCTTATTAGTATATTACGCACCGAGGGAGAAAATGTGAATGTGTGCGGGCGTGAATGTCCTACTTTTCTCCCTAGGTACGTTTACAATTTTTTTCTCCTCCGGGATGAAAAGTTTATATATTTTATATATAAACACGCACTTGCTAAGTTACCGGAAGATAAAGTAAAGTACGCGCATGCGCACATTTGCCATCTCACCGGGAGAGAATCGGGTATTTTTCTCCCGCGTGACAGGGACTAAAAGTGAACTTTTCATCCCGGAGGAGAAAAAATTACATTTGTTATTATAATAAAGTTATTAAATTTTGTGTATTTATACAGCAGTAGCTAACTTATATTTTGGAGTTAAATCGACATAATTTTAGTTGTTCAAATTAGTTCTGAAAACATTTTAAAATTTAAGTTTTTAAATTCGCACCTTTACTACGTATGCTACAGCTGCAGAACCTATTGTTACGGCGGACGAAAATGTCGAGAACATTCTAGAAGGTGTGAGAAAGAAAATATTCTTATACTTTTGGCCGTAAACAAAATATCGCGCGACCGCTTGAAGGTTAAATATTTTTTTTTCTTTATCTCAACGTACCCCACGTTTACGTAACAATATATTTGTCTATAAAATGTTTATTTAATTTATATTTTACAGAATACAATGCCTAGACGTAAAAGAGGAGGAGATCTTGCCAGTTCTGCAGCGAAACGGCGGAAACAAAAAGAATATCGAAGAAATGAAATGGAAGAAGAGCACGAAGCACGTTTACAAAGTCAACGAACCAGAATGAGCACCCTGAGAAGCAGAAAAAGGGAAGAAAGAAAAAAAAAAAGTATTGAAGAATCGTGAATTTTAAAAGATAATCTAACAAAGGAAGCATTCCACTACGAACCGACGAAAAAATATTACAATCATAATTATGTTGTAATCGGAAAAATGAATAACATTTGCCAATTTTGCCACACGAAAAAATTCAGTAAAGAAATACCAGGTCTCTGTTGCTTGAATGGAACAATTCGATTACCACCACTGGAAGCACCTCCGCAGGAATTTCTACATTACATGACAGGGGAAACACTAGAATTAAAACACTTTCTTCAAAATATAAGGTCATACAACTCTTGCTTTCAAATGACTTCTTTCGGTGTTACTTCGACTAACACTAATAGAAATGAATTTGAATATGTATTTTCAATTCAAGGGCAAATTTATCACAAAATAGGATCGTTACTACCAATGCCTAACGAAGACTATAAATTTCTGCAAGTATATTTCATTCGAAAACGAAGAACAAGAAATTGATCAACGATGCACAAATTTTAATAGATTGGGACGCGAAATAATCCAAGATGTACAGAGGATCTTACACAAATACAATCAACTGATTTACATATTCAAAACAACATTAGACCGCATGATTTCGGATGACTATAAAATTGTAGTTTAAGCCGATAAAAGACCACGTGGAGAACACGAACGTAGATTTAATGCACCTCAGATAGATGAAGTCGCCAACATAATTGTGGACAATGAAAATACAAGCCGTTACATAATTGTACAACGAAAAAGAAAAGGACTACAACGCATTGCAGAGACACCCCGTTCATATGATGCTCTTCAATATCCGTCAATATTTCTCCACGGAAAGGACGGATATCATTTCAATATAAAACAAATTCATCCTGAAACAGGCATAGAAACAAACAAAAAAGTCCCCTCCAAGGAGTTCTATGCTTACCGCTTAATGATCAGAGACAATGAAATATATAATCACATACTCAAAACTTGCCGTTTATTCCAACAATTTCTGGTAGATATGTACGCAAAAATAGAAGCAGAACGGATGCTTTACATAAGACTGAATCAGAAGAAACTACGCACAGAAGAATACATCCACCTTCGAGATGCGATAATAAATGACGACAATATTGACGATATTGGAACAATGGTAATCTTATCCTCATCATACATAGGAAGTCCAAGACATATGCACGAATGTACTCGAGATGCCATGACCTACGTAAGAAAAAACGGACGACCTGATCTCTTCATAACATTTATATGCAACTCATCATGGCCAGACATCAAAGAACAACTAAAATACGGACAAACCTCCATGGATCGACACGACATAATAGCCCGAGTTTTTCGACAAAAACAAATATGGTTTATTGAAGTCATCACAAAATACCACATCTTTGGAACCGTTAGATGCTGGATGTATACAATCGAGTGACAAAAACGAGGATTACCTCACTCACACAATCTCATATAACTACACTATAAAATTTATCCCACAGATATCGAGAAAATCATCCAAGCTGAATTTCCCAATCCACAAAAAGATCCGGAACTATACAACATGTAGTGAAAAACATGATTCCCGGACCATGTGGACCAATAAACTTCAATGCGCCATGCATGAGTGATGGAAAATGTACAAAAAAATATCAAAAACTATCCCAAATATACAAGACGATCACCGAAAAACGGTGGCTTGACCGCAAAAATACGAAAACAAGGCAGAGACGAACTGGAAATAGATAATCAATGGGTAGTACCATATAACCCACTACTTTCCAAAATGTTTCAAGCACACATAAACGTTGAATACTGCAATTCAGTAAAATCTATTAAATATATATGTAAGTACGTAAACAAAGGTAGTGATATGCCAGTATTTCAAATAGTCCAAAATAGCGAACAAAATAACAGAAATTATGAGATCCTCATGTACCAAATGGGAAGATACATCAACAGTAACGAAGCAGCGTGGAAGATTTTTAGTTTTCGCATACACGAACGCGAACCAGCTGTGCAACATCTAACAGTACATTTGGAGAATGGACAGAGAGTTTACTTCACAAAAAACTCGGCTAGAAAAATTGCAAGCGAACCACCTCAGAACACAACATTAACAGCTTTTTAGCAACTGTGCCAAACGGATCTATTCGCTTAATGATCAGAGACAATGAAATATATAATCACATACTCAAAACTTGCCGTTTATTCCAACAATTTCTGGTAGATATGTACGCAAAAATAGAAGCAGAACGGATCTCGTACTAGACTGAACACACAAACTTGTTTAAAAAGAAAAACCGAGAGAACGATAATTGAAGAGGAGCTAATTTTTCCTTTGGTGACGATTACTACAAGTCAACTCTTACGAAAGGCCGTTAACAAACTTCGTTCCAAAAGATAGTCCATGTAATTTTATTTAATGAGGTGTAAGAATAATTGTTTAATTTATTAAGTTAAATTATATAACAATAATAAATTATATTTAACTCTAGAATTGATTATGTTGATATATTTTTGTATTTGGCGCTAAAATCATTATATCAAATTTATTAAATGGTTTAAATTCCCTTGTCCTTCGTTACATTTGCATAAATTCGTGAAATTAAAGTACAATTTATTACCGCCCAATATATCATACTTGATTTCTAGTAGGTACTTAGCAACGAAAACAAACTCAGATATCTGTATAATTTATAGATAAAATTGGCAGATTCTGCAGTAAGCATCTTAAGGACATTACCGTTAGACCGGTCAATAAGTTCAAAGATTATGTAAGTCGTCCTTTACTGTCGAAAGGTTATGTTACTATAGGGTAAATCAGTAAAGAACAAGTTCCAGGAATTTAGTATTTTAACTTTGACTCCCAATACATATTTTATAACTTAAGGTATGTCCGTAAAAACTTAAACAAGCTGGACTTCGTCAAAGATCAGCACAATGTTAATACCTACTAGAAATAGAGATAAATTAGTCGTACCGTGTTTTAGACTTAGACTAATAAAAGTTTTTTAGGTAATAGAGTCAGGTTCTATAACAAGATCCCGAAGCACATTACTGATTTGCCAGACAACAAGTTCTAGGACCATGTCAAGCAGGCTTTACTAACAAAAGGTTATTATAGGATGGATCATTATGTGAATGATAGTGATGTCTGGAAGTGACTCCCTCTTTGTGCATCCACTAAATTGTTATTATTGTACCAGTTATATTAACATTTGTACAGTTAACAAAAAAAAAGGTAAACCCGATCGAGTTTCTTGCCGGTTCTTCTCGATTTCTGGGATATTTTCCGAACCGGCAGTAGTGTTTTGACGTTCATAAGTGCCTTCTTAAGGCCTAAATTGAATAAAGATTATTTTGATTTTTGATCTTGGTGGATCATTACATGGTTGATACTGATGTCTGGAAGAAACCTCTGTATAAATCAATTGTAATGTAAACAATATTTGTTTAGTTAAAAAATTTACTAAAAATATCGATAAACACAATAGAATTTTTTGACGACTCTTCTCGATGACTGGAAATTTTTCCGGAATGGTGTTGGTAGTGTTTTGACATTTATAAGTGCCTTCTAAAGCGCCTAGAAAAATTAAAGTATTTTTAATATAAAAAAAATCTTGTATTTCTAGGACTTAAGTACCGTCGAGGACACTGAAAAAGAAGTACCATGCGTTCTTGAGAATATACCTAAAGGATAATTACCTATATGAATTATAAGATTCCATGTTGTTTTAGCAGTCAGTGATATTATTAATAAATAGCAAAAGTAGCATGAAACTATTCAATTGTTTAGGCAGTTCTGATTGCGTAGTGATGTAACTCCTATCTAAGGAGCTGCGAGATCGAGAGTTCGATGACCAACCGAACATGACCAACTTTTGTGTGTTGAACATGATTATCAGTTTTTGTTTGGCTGCAATTTTTTTTGCCGATAATCAACCTAAAAAAGAAACTGAACACGAATATCATTATCATTATATTATATAAAAAACTAAGTTGATAAAATGTGCGTGAAGATAAAACTTAAAAAGGAGTCACGGCACAATAAGGGACTTATATAGTGTGATAGCCCTTTATCCCCTTCGAACAAGAAAGTTCCCGTTTTAACTTAAAGGGCGTTTTTTAAAGATATAAGGGCTTTTCCAACCCTTCAATTTGGAAACTAAGTGTAGTCGCGCCATCTGTTGTCGAGTATTTGAACTTCATTCAGAACAACGATTATTTGGGTTGCATTTCGAAAGGCGCTGCGAGTAATCGCAGCATGTGTAGTAATGGCGCGAAATTTAAAATTCCAATTTCAATAAAGTCTTATTAGTATATTACGCACCGAGGGAGAAAATGTGAATGTGTGCGGGCGTGAATGACCTACTTTTCTCCCTAGGTACGTTTACAATTTTTTTCTCCTCCGGGATGAAAAGTATATATTTTATATATAAACACGCACTTGCTAAGTTACCGGAAGATAAAGTAAAGTACGCGCATGCGCACATTCCAAAATAGCGAACAAAATAACAGAAATTATGAGATCCTCATGTACCAAATGGGAAGATACATCAACAGTAACGAAGCAGCGTGGAAGATTTTTAGTTTTCGCATACACGAACGCGAACCAGCTGTGCAACATCTAACAGTACATTTGGAGAATGGACAGAGAGTTTACTTCACAAAAAACTCGGCTAGAAAAATTGCAAGCGAACCACCTCAGAACACAACATTAACAGCTTTTTAGCAACTGTGCCAAACGGATCTATTCGCAAAGACATTACTGTATGTCGACGTCCTTATTTATTATACGTGGTACAAAACAAGGAAAATTTTCCAACGACGAAAACAAAGAAATGCCAGAGGAGGGTCATCCAGAAATCATGAAAACTAACGCAATAGGTCGACTATACACTGTGCATCCAAACAATTCCGAATGTTTCTATCTCCGGATGTTGTTACACGAAATACGGGGACCAACACGTTTCACAGATCTCAGAACCATTGACGGCTATCTATGCCAGACGTACAGAGAAGCATGACAACGCTTAGGATTATTGGAAAACGATAACCTCTGGGAATTAACACTACAAGAAGCCACACTCACAGCTTCAGCTGAACAAATTCGAGAGATATTCGCTATAATTCTAGCAACATGTAACCCATCAAACCCAAAACAGCTATGGGACTCTTTCAAAAGGAGTATGAGTGATGATATATTGTACCAAATCCGACAAACGAATCCAGAATGACGACATCTTCAATGAAACACTCATTCGCTTAGAAGAAAAATGTTTAGCAATAAATAACCAGGCCTTAGTAGAACTGGGAATGCCAGCACCACAAAGAAATGCTTTCAGTGTGCTAAACTACGAAATTACAAAGGAAAAAAGCTACAACCTCAATGAACTACTTGAATACATTGCTCAAAACAAACCACTCCTCAATGACAATCAAAAAAAAAATGTACAACGTTATAATGAACCAGATAAATAACAATTCTAGCGGAATTATTTATTTGGACGCACCAGGAGGCACCGGTAAATCGTTTCTAATAAATCTAATACTGGCGGAAATACGTACTAAAAAACACATCGCACTGGCACTAGCATCATCCGGCATTGCAGCCACTCTTATGGAAAGAGGACGAACAGCCCATTCTGCCTTACAACTACCGTTGAATATAGCCGAACAACAATTCCCGGTATGTAAAATCTCAGGGAAATCTGGACGGGATCAACTTCTAAAACAATCTATCTTCTGGGATGAATGCACCATGGCCCATAAAAAATCACTAGAAGCCATGGACAGAACATTACAAGAATTGCGAAAAAACTCTGCAATAATGGGAGGAGCTCTACTCAGGAGATTTTCGACAAACACTTCCAGTTATTCCCAAGTCAACACCAGCAGACGAGATCAATGCATGCTTAAAAAAGTCACATCTCCGGCTACAAGTACAAATACTGCAATTAACAAGAAACATGAGAGTTGAATTATCAAAATATGAAACAACAGCACATTTTGCTAAAATACTTTTAAAAATAGGCGAAGTTACATATCCTACTGACCAAACGACCGGCCTCATTGAACTCAATAGTGATTTCTGTAACATAGCCACTACTGAAAACGAACTAATCGACAAAATTTATCCAAATATTATTCAGAACTATACACCAACGTAGAGTGGTTATTTCAAAGAGCAATTTTGGCCACTAAAAATAATATTGTTGACGATATCAATTTTAATATCCTAAAGATAATAATACCTGGTGAAGAGAAAATATATTAATCGATCGACACGATGGTATCCATTGAAGAAAGTGTCAACTTCCCTACTGAATTTCTAAACTCTTTACAATTACTAGGAATGCCATTACACTGCCTTCATCTGAAAATTGGATATCCAATCATACTACTCAGAAATCTCAACTCCCCAAAACTATGTAATGGAACGGATGTAATGGAATGAGGATAAGCTGAACTTATTTCTGGAAAGAACAAAGGACACACAGTATTTATACCTAGAATACCACTGACCTCTTCTGAATTGCCATTTCAATTTAAAAGATTGCAGATTCCAATTAAATTAGCCTTTAGTTTTACAATTAACAAAGCGCAAGGGCAAACTTTATAATATTGTGGCATCAACCTCAAAGAATCCTGCTTTTCTCACGGTCAGCTACATAGGCTGCACTAAAAGTATCGGGAATGGAATATTTCCACTGTTCCTGTCATATTAAAATCTTTTTAATTGAAAACTCCTTGGTTTTAAAAATCGAATACAATTTATTTATTTAAAAAAAGGTCGTTGAGAAAATGGAATTGACTCGAGAAAATTCAAGAGCGATGATTTATTATGACTTTCGAAGTGGTTTAACACAAAACAGTGTGTTGACCGGATGATTTCTGCATTTGGTGATGAAGCCCCATCCAAAACCACAATTTATCGCTGGTTTGCTGAATTTCAACGTGGACGTGTCAAGCTCAGTGATGATCCTCGTCAAGGTCGTCCAAAAACTGCAGTCATACAAGAAAACGTTGATGCTGTGCGTAAGCTGATTGAGGAAGATCGACATGTGACATACCACGAAACTCAGGCAACTTTAGACATTGGCATGAGTCAAATACAAATAATCTTGCATGAACAAATTAGGTGTAAAAAAGTTGTTTTCCCGATGGATACAGCATTCGCTCTGTGAAGAGCAAAAAGCGGCTCGCGTTACTTGGTGCGTCAGAACTCTCGAAAGATTCCACGCTGGATCCTCAAATGCAGTATACAACATCGTATCAGGTGACGAATCCTGGATATACGCGTACGAACCCAAAACAAAAAACCAGTCACGAGTTTGGGTGTCCGAAAATGAGTTAAAGCCAACAAAAATTATTCGTTCACGGAGTGTTGCAAAAAAATGGTGGCCACGTTTGTCTCCAAAACCGGCCATGTTACGACTATTCCTCTCGAGGGACAAAGAACGGTTAATGCAGAATGGTATGCTAGCATTTGTTTGCCACAGGTCGTTTCTGAACTCCGTAAAGAGAACGGCAACCGCCGCATCATCCTCCATCACGACAATGCGAGTTCTCACACCGCGCACAGAACAAAAGAGTTTTTAGAGCAAGAAAACATAGAATTATTAGACCATCCGCCGCACATTGGACTGAAATCGGAGCCTCCCTTTCATAGGATTTTAGAAAAATTAAATATGTTATTTCATAGTTTTAAGTACACAGTTTTATCAAAACAGTCATATCATTGTATAATTTAGCAATTTCAAGCTTTATTTTTACCTTCTAACCCATATAATATGGACTTGTAAATTTCAAATGTATGAAAATGGATTTTCTTTTCGTCATAACTTTTTTGTGTTTTGAGTTGTAAAGCTGAAACTTATAGATTTCGTTACTGGGGTGGTAACGAACCCTTAGGATCTTTCACCTTGACCCCGGGCGTCCCCGTTCAACAGATATTTGTTTACGAAAATTTCATACTTTGATGACATTGTATTGAGATGAAATAATCAAATATGTAGGTTTATTTTCGACCTGAATGCTACAGGTATCGATTAATAAAGTTACCCCTGATTTACCCTACCGCTTCGTTTTCATTATCTTTCAAAAATACGATTCAGAATTAGTTTTAAAAATTCAATATACCTATTTTTCTTTATTAAAAGATGTACATTACATATAAATTTGGACTATCTACTTAAATTAACACCAATTATCATTAATAAATTATCACTTTAGCAATTTCAAGCTTTATTTTTACCTTATATACCAAATAATATTGATTTGTAAATTTTATATGTATGAAAATGAACTTGCCTTTCTTCATAACTTTTTTTGTTTTCAATTATAAAGCTGAAACTTATACGTATCGTTACCGAGGTGGTAACAAACCCTTAGGCCCTTTGACATTGAGCCCAGGCGTCTCCGTTCAAAAGATATGAATTAATGGTTGAAAGGGGAATTGCTGCATTGCAGCTAACTGCTGTCAATGATACAAATGTGAAACACAGGCTTCATATGACCATGATAGATGGTAAGATAACTTCATATCTTTCAGATACCTCAACAGCAGTATGTGATATTTGTAAAGCGAAGCCGAAAGATATGAATGCCATCGACTTGATATCACAAAGAACTCATTCTGAGGATATTTTTAAGTATGGCCTATCTTCCCTCCACGCCTGGATTAAATGCATGGAATGCGTATTGCATATTGCGTATCGCCTAGATTTCAAAAAATGGCAAGCCAAAGGAGACGAATTAAAGCAACTAGCAGATAACAAAAAAAAAGATTATTCAAGAAAAGTTTCGAGATGAAATGGGACTGCTTGTAGATATAGTTAAACAAGGTGCGGGAACGACCAATGATGGGAACACCGCAAGAAGGTTTTTTGCAAATCCTCAAGTAACTGCACAGATCACTGATGTTGATGAATAACTCATCAGGAGATTTGCAGTGATTCTTCAGGTAGTCTCATGTGGAAAGTTTGTTGATGTGGAAAAGTTAAGGCAATATTTTTCTAAAACAGCTCATAAATATGTCGAGTAATATCAGTGGTATTATATGCCTTCTAGCGTGCATAAATTACTCATTCATGGTGCAGACATAATTGAGCATAATAACTTTATCCCAATTGGCAAACTTTCTGAAGAGGCTTCTGAAGCACGCAATAAAGATTTTAAAAATTTTAGAGTATTTCACTAGAGAATAATTTGTAGAATTGCAACAAATGAGGATATTATCCATAGTTTGTTAATAATTTCTTACCCATACCTGTCCAGCATCAGACCTAAGATAAGTCAACTTAGTCATAAACCGCTATCAGATGAAGCTAAATTGTTATTGGTAAATTCTACATCAGATAAAGAAAATATAGAGTTTGTAGATGTAATAAATTTGTGTGACTCTGAGTAATATATGAGTGTAATTAAGTAGGTATCATCGGAACTATATGTATATCATCTATACATATAATAAAAACGTAACTGATCGATGTCTGTACATAGAAGATATATGAGAAAAACTATTATTGGGGGTCTCTATCAAACGCAGGAGAACCCAAAACAATGATTGTTAGAATTTTTGTGTTTGTCTGTTTGCCAACGTTTGTGCGCGCTAATCTCAGAAACGGCTTAACTGATTTGGAAACGGTTTCAACTAATATATTTTGGTAAGGTTGACTTAACATTTAGTGTGGTTTTACTTCAATGAGTTCATAAATAAAAAAGTTATATCAATTTTAAAAATCACGTCGAACATTTGTTCGATAAAAATGCTATAAAATAGCTCTTCAGTTGTATTGGCTGAAACTTTGAAACTGGTTTGTAAAATGATGATTATTGAAGGTTTACATAAAGTTTCAGTTCAATCAGTTCAGTTTCAAGTTTCAGAGAATTTGGAACTTTACAATATGAGTTGACCACACATCTATATAATAAATCATATTAATAAGTGGTCACCCTAGGTTGGATATAATCACGCAAGCAAGTCGAGTGCCGCATCGCTGCTAGGCAATTAATTCCGAAAAAGATCGATTCGAATCTAACTCTGATGTATCGATCCACAATAAATCGAGGTTTAAAAGGCCGATCTCTCCAAAAAATTTACCGTCTTTTATTCACTTTTCAGATTTGTGTTAACAATATAAAAATCCCTATTATAGAAAACAAAAAGGACAACACAACAATCGATCTTTTGCTATTTTTACCATGCTAAAGTATCAGTTAAAGAGAAACAAAGAAAGGTGTAGAGAGAGAGAGAGAGAGAGAGAATTAATTTCAAAAATTTATTATTATAAACTGTTGTCGTTATTCTGCTATTGGGTAATTTACTGACACCATAGGAGAACGACAGCATAATGAAATGAATAATCCATACTAATATTATTATAAATGCGAAAGTAACTCTGTCTGTCCTGTCTGTTGCATTTCATGCCCTGAAATAGGCGATGAAGGTTTGAAAGAAGAACGCATGAAACCAAATTTGATGAATTTTGATATAGAGATATATTGGACCTTAAAGAAAGACATTGGCTTACCTTATGTCGTGACAATAAAACTTTAAGAGGTGAAATAGGGGATGAAAGATTGTATGAAGAACCCACTATTTCTAAATTTAGGGTTATGAAAATTCATATTTATGCTTTTAGGAAGAAATAAGTGTTTCGTGTTTTAAAAAATAAGGGTGATTTACAATACACATAGACTACACTCCTTGATACTAAGCAAAATGTTCCTGATACATAAGCTTACATTATGCAAAACATATGTCCGTCCTATCATGACATATAAGCTGCGCTACATTCGCTCATACGTCAAAGATCAACATTAATAAATTCCAAATCCTCTAAACCCGATTCTTACGTAAAATTAACAAAGCCCCTTGGTACGTTGGTCGAATCGTAAATTGAATATCTTACGCGATCGTACTTCGACACTGCTTCGAATCACGTGTATCTGTTGGTGAAAGCTGCCGCGACTTAAACCCCAAAACCGAACATCCCCCGCGAACAACTCCGGCCGCGAATATCTTCACCGATCCCGTTTATAAGATCGAGGAAATAAACAAATACTACTCCACCGTCTCTCCAAACAAAGCGTGCTCGCGCCCACGCCCGCGAAACCACCGTTCCCTCCACAGGGGATGGGCGGCTAATTTCGCTCTCGCAAACCCGTCACGTCCTCCCTCTCTTACGTCAACTCAAGCCTAGGTCCGTTCCCTCGGTGTAGGACCCTTGAGTCATGCAGCCGCTCGCGCGATACTGGTGACACTGCACTTGCAATCACGTAGCTACCCACACACATCATTACACACAATATGTACATACATACGTGCACACCACATAAGTACATAGATCCTGTAAGGGACCTTTTTTCTTCTTTTTTTACGATAGTTACTTTCGATCATGTTTCCAGGATACTAACTACATATACACATGTTCATTCCTTTCTCCTAGAGGCAGGGACATATTATATGTATGTGTTAGTTTAGCTCAAATTTTCTACAGATAGGGAATTTGTCAGTTCGTGACCTTTTCACAATCACGGTAACAGCCCAAGCCGACGTCCGGCCACTTTGGCACTTTGTGCGCATGTTGCTCACGCTTTCGCGGCTGAATGCCTTAAGCGTTCGCCCCCAAGCCTGGTGAAGCTGTCAAAGCCATCAGTGGCTCTATTTCTTTAGGGTCCCTTAGGCTAACAGTATATAGTCACTGAGAAAGAAAAAAAACAACTATAATTTTCTTTTGGTTTATCATGTTCAGAGATTAGTCAGTGTATATACAGTAATATAGCGGGGTGGTAGGGATCGCGACCACCATACATATAGTGTTAAACACATGTATGATTTTCTTTTGGTTTGTCGTGTTCCGAGGTCAGTCCGTGTATATCTATACTATTAATAATTTAGTAAAGCGGACGAGTTTTTTTATTTGTTTGTTTAAACATGGTAATCTCTGGACAACTGGTAGCAGTCGGATTCGAAAAATTTCTTTTTGTATGTGATAGCCAGATTCACGAACAATAGTATAGGCTATCTGGAACTAAGCTAAACCTCTCAGCTAGCCTTAAATATTGATTTTTGTTTAAGTAAGTCGAAGTGAAAGTGTTACCGAACTGCTTTATCCGCATGCGCTGGCGTAATGGTTAGTGATACGTAAATATAATATTCTACAAAAATATTGTTCTTTAGTATATCTAACAAAAGTCTCTGGTAACATATGCCTATTTCTTAATAGCATAAGCCACAATAAGGTATTTTGCGTGTTTTTATGTTGAAGATTAAAAATTGATTTTGAGCTTTATTTTTAGGCTTATTATATTAATCCTTACGAACCAAAGTTATTTCATCATAAAGACAATTTAAATTTTTCTTTTTATAGTATGTAATTAGGACACATAGTTTAGGAGAAAATGAAAAATTAAAATACATAATTTGTACTTGCGAGAAGTGATAACAATTACGATTACACGGGTCCGTCGCGTTGGCGGCGCGGTATTTGTTGGATAAAAACTCGGGGGAAACCGAGGGGCACAGCTAGTAATTTATAATATCATAATTTTGTTATAAAATATTTTTATATATTTGGAATTTATATTTACATCATCTGTTTAGAGGTACTGTTGAAATCGATAAGTTAAAATGAATATAAAATCTCATGTTATTTACACTGCTTTCATTTAGAATCCTAATCTAGCCCCAGAAATAACTGTTTAATCTTTTATGACAAACATCAATATCAACGAAACAAATAAACTAATTACCCTAATTAGCAAAATCAAGACATTTTCGTACAAATGTGGAACAAAAACAATCAAGAATAGTAGCAGGTAATGATAAATGGTGTTAATTTAAGTTTATAGTGCAAATTTATAGGTAATTTACAACTTTTAATAAAGAAAAATAGGTATATTGAAATTTTAAAACGAATTCTGAATCGTATTTTTGAAAACGAAGCGGTAGGGTAAATCAGGGGTAACTTTATTAATCGATACCTGTAGCATTCAGGTCGAAAATAAACTTACAGATTGATGATTTCACCTCAATACAATGTCATCAAAGTATGAAATTTTCATCAACAAATATCTGTTGAACGGGGACGCCCGGGGTCAAGGTGAAAGGTCCTAAGGGTTCATTTACCACCCCAGTAATGATATGTATAAGTTTCAGCTTTACAACTCAAAACACAAAAAAGTTATGACGAAAAGAAAATCCATTTTCATACATTTGAAATTTACAAGTCCATATTATATGGTGTAGAAGTAAAAATAAAGCTAGAAATTGCTAAATTATACAATGATATGACTGTTTTGACAAAACTGTATACTTAACACTATGAAATAACATATTTAATTTTTCTAAAATCTTATGAAAGGGAGGCTCCGATTTCAGTCCAATGTGCGCCGTACAGCCGCGACCTAAGCCCTAATGATTTCTATAATTTCCCTAAAATAAAGAATAAATTGCGTGGACAGAGATTTTCATCACCCGAAGAAGCTGTGGACGCCCACAAAACGGCCATTTTGGAGACCCCAACTTCCGAATGGAATGGTTGCTTCAATGATTGGTTCCATCGTATGGAAAAATGTGTCAAATTTCGCGGAGAATACTTCGAAAAGCAACAAATACATTTTTAAATAGTAATGTGTCACTTCCTTGATTCCCGAAATTTTTAGTGTCGCCCTCGTAAGCTTGCTCAAGAGTAGGAAATTCGAAAAATTTATATATATATACCCCGGACAATAAAATGAAAAATGTTGTTTATAAACAAGTAGTTGTAAATAATGAGAAAATGTTTTCAATATTTTTTTTACTTTGTACGTCATTGTTTATTTTTTAATTTCAACTACCACGTTATGTCATATCAACTCCCGAGCGAAGCCGGGTGTCATAGCTAGTTAAAAAATAAAATCTCAAGTTCGGCACTCTATGGAACTTTGTAAACTAGAAGTACATATAATATTAATGTAATTTCTCGATTGTTAGGCTGTATGAATTATCAATAATATGATTAAAATTTTCATATTTATTTTATTTATTATGATATTGTAGTATTACTTATATTCTTTACAATATTATTAATTATATTTATAATTTAAATCGTTTAAAAATGAAGTCAATGAAATAAACCCGTTCAATTTGTAACCTCAAAAACCCATCGAAAATAACGTGAGTAATTTGCAAAACAGTCTTATAACAAAAAATTTGATTTACAGAGGTACCGTCCCTTTGGGCAAGTAGGGTCAGCGTGAGTTTTATTAATCTACAGTCAGCAGCTGTCTGAGGGATGGATGTCTAGATTACAACGCGGGATTTATTGGCACTACGTCAACTGAATGCTTCAAACTTGTAGTTGTATTTTTTTTTTAATATCGAAATATGTGAAAATAGAAACTACGGACTCCGTGAAACAAATACCCGCTTAAACGAAATTTGCGGTCATTCTATTTTAACTTAGACCACCGCGTACGTGAGTTTTTTTTTATATATAGTAATATGGTAAAACAAGCATACGGCCCAAGTGATGGTAAGCGGCTAACATAGTCTATGGACGCTTGCAATACCATAGGTTTCACTAACGCTTTACCGACTTTAAACCCTCCTACTTCAAGGAGTTCTACAAACTACTCACTACAAGATCACAGCAAAAGATTATTTGGCTGCGATCTTCGGTAAGGTGGAGGTATTCCACCAGTCGAGCTGCCAGAAGTAGAGAGAAATCTTCAAAGAAATGCTCTAACTCTGTTAAATGAAATCTCTCAAAGTTTTTAATATCACCAATATTCAATTGTAAGTTCGTAGATTCAAATCGAAATGAAATATTATTTGTTCAGTTTAGACTCTAATACAGAAGGGGTTTACGAACCTCGCTGTTGCTTATGTCATCAACTTTGACAAATATTAAGTAAAGTGTTTGTTGTAGGACTAAGTATATTGACTGTACCCCTAATTTCTGTGTCCGGTGCACCCCAAGCCAGTAAAAGGTCTGCATCTGACCACGCAAATCAACTTATGGTTATTCTGGAACGTCCAACTTCCCATCGATGCCCTTGATGGAATGTGTGGCACAATGTACATAAATGGGGTTATTTACATCCAAGTTACTTTTCAATGTATATGCATAAAAATAAACAAAAAATTACCAATTGACCGTTAGGCCACCTTTAGCAATACAAGATATGTTTTACATTTACACTTATGACCAGTTTCGGAAAATCTCTCTACTGAGAAAAACAAGCGAGTAATTTTATCATCATTATCATCTTCTTACCCCTTATCCTAATTAAGAAAGGTCGGCACATCATGTTTTCTTCTCACTCTACTGTATCAAATATCATCTCAGTATTCACACCTTATAAACGCATATTATTCTTCACACAATCCATCCATACCTTCTTCGGTCTTCCTCTACTCCTATATCCATCTACCTTCATACTTAACAATCTTTTAGTTATATAATTAGACATGCCCGTACCATGCTAGCCTTTAACCCCTCAACTTCTTTGTGACTGGTGTTATTTTAAGACTTCCTCTAATAAAATCATTCCTGTTCATATCCATTCTAATTACTCCACACATCCATCTTAACATTCGCATCTCTGCCTCGTGTAATATCCTTTCATCCAGTTCTTTCGTTGCCCGGCACTCAGATCCATACGTCAAGACAGGTCTTATAATGGTTTTATAGACTTTTCCCTTAAGTTTCAGTGGCATTCGAGGATCACGTGTTATCTCCGAGACCTGTCACCATTTCCACCACCCAGCATTTATCCTATTCTTTTTAAGCGAGTAATTTTATAAGAGTTAAAATCATAATTCTTATAACAGATTAGTACGATACCTATGATACTTATTGCAGATCAATCACAATGCAATCATTTTATTTTATAATAACATGTATATGATTAAATGAGAACAGAACGAAATTATGATTTACATTAACAATGAAAATATATTGATTTATAAGCTATGGCATAATCATATTTAACATGCCTACTTAAACAAGACGCTTCTACTGAAATTAATTTCATATTTGGTGTGCTCCAGCTCAGAACGTGTCATGTGAAAGTCACACAAGGTACAAACAAGGTCATATATAATTCTGACTAATTCTATTTTAATATCTAATTCTAATTTAAGATCATTATAGAATTGCCAATTTATCTAGCCATCTTATTTCTTGCTGGTTCTTCTCGATGACTGAGTGGTTTTCCGAACCGGTGTTTGACATTCATAAGTGTCTACTTAGGGCCGAAATTAAATAAAAAATATTTTAATTATGATTTTTTAATTTGAAGACTAAAAACTTATAACGAAATAATATAATCTTAACATTTAGTACACGTCTATACAATTATGACCCAACCATTTCTTAATGTAGTAACATCGTTATTACCTAAATTTATATCTAACAGGGAGGATGTTTAGTTTCCAACGATATCAACTTTACCAACACACATAGGTACTTCAATAACACCTTCGAGAACGTTCTGTTAATACAGCTTCCGTTTCATATGCTCACTTACGTTATCTTAAGTAGGCAAGTAAAATTTAAGTTGTTTTATATACACCTACGATAGAAGCCATAGAAATACGTGACAATAAAAAAGCCAACTTATATACAGTGTGTGTATTGTGTAGGTTTTCTTGGGAATACTATATATTATATTATATAGGTTGATTATACATATTAAAATTACCCTTCCCTTGAACGAAGGTCTTCAAAAAGGTCTTGATTGAAATTCTTTCCCAAAGTTACTAAACTAAGCTAATTATTGTAGCGTCTTTATAATGTTACTAACTGTGCCCCACTATTTAACCCGTGGTTATTTTATACGACAAACACCGCAACGCCAACGGGTGCGTTGTTGCGGTGACATCATAATTGTTCTTCCCACAAGTACAAATTATTTTAATTTTTCATTATCACCTAAACTGTGTCCAAATAACACGCAATATAGAGCAAAATTTAACTTCATAAAATTGTATTAGTTATGAAGTAACTTCTGTACGTAACAATGCTATGTCTAAAAATAATGTTCATAAATCACTTCTTAATTTTTTACTTCGACGAACGCTCTAGATCCAAAGGAATATGGTACAAAACGATACAACCGCATCCTTTAAAGACTCCTTGGATAGAAAATATCACAATTAATCGGCAAGAAGCCATAACAGGAATGAGATTACGCTCGGGACACATTCCATCGAAAAAATTCGCATTTATGATGCATAAAACGCCATCTCCAATGTGTCCGACTTGTGGAATCATAGATGATGTGCACCACATTCTGGTGGAGTGTGTTCGTAGTGAATCCACTAGGTCTAAACTTAATGCATCTGGTTCGTTCCACATTGGTATATATAATTCCATTTTGGCCGACCCTTCGTCTTTTTTTTGCTAGGGAGCTATTTAAAATTAAGTTAAGTAATTCTTAATATTGGTTTTATGTTGTTTGGAAATTGTCTTATGAAGTTTAAATTACACAGGCAACATAGTCGCCCAAGCGACTAAGCCTAAAATAAAGGAAAAAAAAAAAAAAAAACAATTGTTTATCACAATATAGCTTATTGTGTCTTTTGTATAAGAGATAGGCATATGCTATCGCAAACTTTTTTACATATACTAAGGGTCAATATTTTTGTAGAACATTATATTAACGTATCATTAATCATTACGCCAGCGCATGCGGATAAAGCAGTTCGAGAGGTGTTTCCACCTTCGACTTACTTAACAAAAATCAATACTTAAGGCTAGCTTCGAGCTAGCTAGCCTAATGATAAATAGCATACATATAATTTTTCGAATACGACTTGTAATTCCAGAGATTAGCGTGTTTAAACAAATAAACAAACAACTAAACTTTTGCAACATGGGAGTATTGATATTATATTATGTACTACGTACCAGAGACAACGTTTCAACCCGATTGTTTGAAAGACGCGTTTGAGTGCTATATTTTACTTCATAAATATGCCTTAATGTACACGAAGATACTGTTTAAACAACCGGATAAACACAAGAAAAATCAAGTAGTGACATTTCATCAGTAAGTTCAATGTATTAAAGCGCGCGTGCCCCACGCCCCGCGGTATCAAGTCGAGCACAATTTTTGTTCGTGATAGCTGCTCTAGTACGTAGTACATAATAACTGAATGCGTCGAAGGCAGTGCTCGCGATGCTGTTCCAGTCAAAACAGTGAGGTTGGACACGCACTGGTTACAGGACGGTGTAACACAGTCCGTTGCCAACTTGGTCTGAACCACCATGCATGTAATGAAATATCTTTTTTTTCGATCTGACCTTACACTTAGCCTATCCAAAAACAGAGCTGCTGATGGTTTTTACAGCTTTACCGGATTTGGGGGCGAGCGCTTAAGGCACTCAGCTGCGAAAGTGTGGGCAACAAACGCGCAAGGGTGCCAAAGTGGCCGGTCCTCGGCTTGGGCTGTTGCCGCGATTGCAATGAAGTCGCGATGTAACTAATTCCCTATCCGTAGATTCGAGCTGATTTAACATATACATGTCCCTGCCTCCTGGGATGAAGGAAGGAACATCTGTATATGTATTTAGTGATCTGAAATATGGTCTACACTAACTAGCGTAAAAAAAGAAAAATGCTTCCTTACAGCAACTATGTACCTATGTGGTGTGCACGTATGTATGAACATATTGTGTGTAATGAACTAATGATGTGTTGTGGGTAGCTAAGTTATTACAAGTGTAGTGTCACCTGTACCGCGCAGACGGCTGCCAGACTCAAGGGTCTCACACCGCGGAACGGACCTAGAGTGAAATGTCCGTCATAGTGATTATCTTAAGCGCGTTGCATTTCAGGATTAACCTGATTTACGCAGGTCGGCATGACAGCAGCGTCTGGCGATGGAATGTTGATCTCTCAGTGATCGACACTTTGTTTGGATTGTACTGGACTGACTATCAGGCACAGTTCCATAATATTCCCGTGCTATCATAAATAGTGCTACGGCACTGCAGTTCTTCGGAGGCTTGCTGCACATAGTTATAGGCTGCAGAGAATACTTTACATCAGGTAAATTTCAATCCTCCTTGCTAAATCAAAGCAATTTAAAAAACACACACACCAATCTAGAGAGTCTTCAGAAACATAATATTATTTTTTTGTTAATATTATAATATTACTTCAATATTACATTTCTAGGGATTACATTTCAAAATCAAAATCCAAAAATACTTTATTTAATTTAGGCCCTAATAAGGTACTTATGAACGACCAAAGACTACTACAGGTTCGGCAAACATTCCAGTCATCGAGAAAAGCCGGCAAGTAGCTCGATCGGGTTTTTCTTTTTTTTTTGTTTTCTTTTTTCAACTTTTACAAAATTATTTACAGTTATTAATCACATTAAAAGTTATTAGTGGATGCATACAGAGGAAGTCTTTCTAGAAGGCTTTCAACTAATACCAGCCTTTTGACAATAAAACCTGCTTGACATAATCCTTAATTTTATTATTCGGCAAATCAGTTATGTGCTTCGGGTTCTTATTATAGAACCTAACACTAATTACCTTTTATTAGTCTAAAACACGTTTAGACATATAATACCATTTATCTTTACTAAGAATAATACTGAATTTTCGTCTAACATATCACGTCAAATTACACGATGATATCATGACGTTTGACTTGTAATACTTGCAAAAAAGAATTCCCATTCCATTCCTTCAACGGAACAAGGAAACGTAATTCGAAGAATAAACTCGTGATCGGCCCTTTTTCATTCTTTGTGCGCATTTTTAAATATTTGCTCTGTTTTTCTCTTTACAAATGCACGTTTCTCGCAATGTTTTCCTGTAGGTATGTCAACATTGACATGACAATGCTATTATCTCTAACTTAAGATTTGTTCATATTCGTTGTTTTTTAAATTATTTGGCTCGTAAACTTTATTAAAAACAGAAAAGTGTTACTGTTCATTTTATTTAATTGGTAACTAGTTAGAGAAATAAACAAAAAAAAAAAAAAAAATGATTATTTGGTTATATCTATACTTTTAATAAAAGAGTAAAGATTTAAAATCTGTACATTAAAGATATTAAAGTAAAAATACTACGGATTTAGAATAATGGACAAAAAACATTTCGACATTTTTACCTGTCTGTCTGTCTGTTAATTTGTACGCCAATCACGCAAAAACTACTGAACCGAATTTGATGTTTGGTATGATTGTTGTTCATAGTCTGTAGTTACATTTAGGTTGCATATTGGACATTTGTATGGCCAAAAATTACGTTCAAGTTATAGTATATTTAAAAAAGTAACTACTATCCATATGTAATATCTTAATATATTTTGAATATTTAGTGAAATTAATAATTCGAATTATTTTCACTTCACGTAATTTTCAATTCGTATAAACTGGGTTTATTTTTTCTATTTTATTCCAAAATTCTACGATAGATGTCGTTGTTTGGTGTTTTTGTGCTATCAAGATTTTTAATAAATACTAAAAAACAGATATACTCTAATGCACCATATTCACTGGATGTTAATATTGTGTAATATTATTATTTCATGGATTGAGTTTTAATTAGTTAGGAGTAGTTAAGAATGAAAAAAACAATTTGAAACGATGATGGCTCAGTGGTAGCATGTTCGAACATTGCATCGATCGACGTAGGTTCGAATCTTACAATTTTTCGGTGAAGAAAAACATCGGAATGAAACTATAGTACGATGGTAAGGTATTTTTTAATACCCATCTAGGTAGCTACCATCTTCAAGATGAAAATCAGTCGCCAAGCCCCTTTAAATGTGTTCCGGCAATCGCGATTGAGCGTCAGAACTTAGTGTGTTTCCGAGATGTACCTAAGTTTAAGCCATAAAGCATTGTTAAAATAAAAGATTTAGATAAAACTTGGACTATATCAGGTAAGATTGTGGTCAGGCGCCAAATTTGTATAGTATTTTTAAAAAGGAATGGTTAATTAAAGATCTGACGTCAAGAAAATCGAACCTCGGCACTCGACGAACATTTTATGTACTTACATTTAAGAGTACAAATTTTGATTTCATTAGTCATGATAAAGAATGATGTTAAAAGGAAACATCTTGAAGAAAATCACCTATAGAAGGCCCTGACAAGGTGACGAAACAAGTCCTTCTCTTCCAATAGACATTCACCCAGTACTAGTATATTAACAAGCTGGTCCGATAATTTTTAATAAATTAAAATTAAAATTACTAGAATTTTATATTGGATCCCTAAGTTCTGTGAGACATTACGCCCAGATATTAATAATGCACTATTATAAATTATATAATGAATACTCCAATCTATTGTAATTGCGTGTTTGTTCTTAGTTCTGTCAGCATCTTAGAAATGTGCTTTCATTCTTTCTTTTGTTAGTTATAGTTTCTAGTTTTATAAGAGGTACCTCCAATCGCGTCTTTTCAATCAGAAGGAACCGTGAAACTTGTAGTAATTAATATACATGGCCTTATAAAATTAATTTAATATTAATATTACTATATTGATATTTTAAAATTTTAAATTACAGTATCAACTTTGATCAAAGTTTTAATTACCGTCTAACGCCGCCACCATCTGCTTCTTTACAGTTTATAAGCCGGCTAATTAAACGTTGATCTTACCTTTTAAGCTGGTGCACTTTTAAAATGAAAATACAAGTCGAAGGCGATGAGGCCGCACGTGAAGAGTGTACAATGTCTTTGCGAAGTTTGAATAATGTTTCCAACCTAAAGGACAAGGTAAAAAATTATGTACCTGAGAATTTACAGTTTACCTACATGTCTATAAGCTGGTTTTAGTTATGTTTACGTCGTTTAAACGATATTTACACGTAAAAATTGTTCTAATATCAAATATTAAATTTTTTTATAGATGGTCATGCTAAAAAATGCTATTGGCATCTACTGGAAAATTGTCCTTTTTATTCTATTTTTATATTTATTTTTAACATTACTGCTTAGTTTCTATGGAAAAGCGTAATAATATGTATTTAGGACTAGGCTTAGTTCTACATAAATCCGAAAACTACATCAATATTGATTCAACCGTTTGTGAGAGTATCCCGTACAACCAACAGATAAACAAAAATGTAAAAAAAAACGCTACCTTGAATTTTGGTAACATGCAAATAAGTTTATGAACTTTTAAAAGTACAGTAATAGAATAAACGGTAAAAAATAAAGCGGTGGATAGACGTGCGGACGAAACTTAAACTTTCAGAAATTTACATGGGTTTTTTAACAATAGCTCTTAGTAATCACAACTCATTCACATTCCTAACTATGGTGCAAATAACTTAACTACTAAATTACTGCACACTCACAATAAAAAATTAAGTGCCATAGAAATGTTTAATAAAACACCGCAACAACAATTAAGGAACAAATAATTAAAAACTATTTCAACTCAACTTATCTATCTATAATTCAGTAACTACACAGATTATACCAAATTCAGGTGACAGGTTCAGCCATATTGGATGTAATGTAAAATATTGCAAAAATATAGATGACTAGCTGTGCCCGTGGCTTCACTCACGTGGACTACAAAATGCACGCGCGAATCTTGCTCCCCCGCTCCCGACTATTTTAAAGGCAAAAATGCTTATTGTGGGTGTTCCTTAGAAGATGGACGTATACTCTCCCGGATTTTTTGTAGATCTTTTTAATCCCTACAATTGTGTAGTACGTTTATTTGCTATATCTTTTATGGTTTACTCAGCGTAAGTTATTTAAGCGCCCGAATTGATTTACCATGGCCGTTTTTTTATTTTTGTGCGGAACCCTCATTTTTTTTTCTATAATAAATGTAGCCTAAGTTACTGCCTATAACATCAGCTATCTATCAGTAATTACCCGAAACAAACAGACAAACAGACAAAAATTTCAAAAATCGTTTTTTGTTATAGATATCATTTACTATGACGTATTTTTAGTAAAAGCTGTTATTTTGACATTACAAACAGACACATCAATTTTATTAATTGTATAGATTATAATAATTAGTAACCAAATGAAAGTAACTCTAAAACTGTAATTGTTAAGTAAATATTATATTGTATTGTATTGACGCAAACAAAGCCGTTGGCGCTTGCTAGTCTTTATTAAGCCTAATGAAACATCAAATCATTTCCAAAAATAATTTACTATAAACGGACAAGTAATTTGAAATCGAGTAAATGGAATTTATTAAATAACTACCAACTACAATAAATTAAAACCCGTGATTAAAACTGTAAAACATTTACACAAACTATTCCGACAGTCATTTAAATGGACCTTTATTAATGCTATTCAGATATTTATTGCTATTAAACGACTTGCTAACTTGCTAATTCAGTTTCAGGTAACCAAACTTCTATTTTAATACGTAATGAGTGTATGCATACAGTGCTTAAATGCATATGTGAATTTATTTATTTATTTGAACACTTACATAATATAAAACAAGTAAAGAAAAATAGACAGAGAACATTACTTATTATAATTAAAATTGTACATTATAAATAACGGAGTAACAAGAAACAGAATAATAATAATATGTTTTTACGTAGTGAAGTGTGTTGTAATCCACAGATGACATTTGTTTCAGTTACATTGTTTATTCATGATGACTATTTCAATGTTTTAAGTCTCTAATTTTTTAATAAATCAATATAATTGATCCTCGCGTCATACATTTGTCATTTTTTAACAATTTCTTATTTACTTTATTATAAAAAATACTTAAAACTAATTAGGAGTTTAATAATTAGTTTTTAAACAATCTGTCTTTTATCTTAGTAACTTAGCAAGCAATAATCAGATATCTTTTATTTATCTACAAGATGAGTTTTTACAGTTACTGTTTTTCTTCCGAAACGGCGACATAACGTAAAATGTTGTTATCACGCTTATATTGTTATTATCTGAAATATTGATAATAATACTCTATCTATACAAAGTTACGGAAACTTTCGACTATGATTATCAATCCTCGGTAGTATAGTGGTAAGTATCCCCGCCTGTCACGCGGGAGACCGGGGTTCGATTCCCCGCCGGGGAGGCACTTTTTTATTTCAATATATAATTATAATTTTAAACCGTTTTAAACAAAAAACGGGGGTTTCTCAATTCGAACGTTTTTTTAATGGGTGTTCAGTTTTTTCATATATTATAACTTTTTTGTTTATGAATCGATTTGGATGATTATTTTGTTGAATAGGGGATAGTTCAAGTGTGGTCGCATTTTAATTCCATTGGTATTGGACCTTCAACTTCGAAGATACACAAGATAACTTTTCGAAATCATTGAAGTTTGTTGAAAAAAATTGTTTTGTATATAAAGTAAACATAATTTTATTTTATTTCTTAAATTATATTTGCGTTATTTTATTTTATCAATGTAGTGGGTGCCTATAATAGGTTCGCATATCTGTATTAGACTTACAATGAATTGTAAAAATGGCTCAAGTATAATATGCGCGCTGTTGGCGCTTCTATAATACATAAATGTTACGAGTATTATTGATAACAATAATAAACTACGAAATTTAACGTACAATTCGTCTTTTTTTTACATTTTTGTCAGCGGCTTTTTCTTATAATACATACAGCTATGTCCGCAATCTATTTACATCAACCTGTCGATATTTAGGTAAATAGGTACAGCCGAACAACGATACGACATCCACAAGTATACGAAAAGTAATTCTTTTCAACAATTACACAATGTGAACACATAGTGTCGAAATGCTTCAACAATATTACAACAATAAAATGTATGTAGCGTTGAAAACTTTTCACTTACATAAACGATAAACACAGCAGGAGCAGTGAAGCAAAACAGATAGGAAATAAAACATGCATGAATTCGAATGTATTAGAGTTGAGAGACATGTTTGCAAAATTGTGTGCAAGCGAAGACGTTAAACTATATGCATATCTACTATTTACAATCATACACGACACAAAAAAAAACAAAGTCGTAATTCATATCATTTCGCCATTATTCAACTGTTCGCATACTCTATTATTTACTATAGGGTAAAAAAACTTGTATTTTTTTTAATTTAAATATTAAAATCTAGAAGCCTAGTTCATTAATATAATATCTTAAGACTAAATAATCCAAAATCGAGTTATCCTGGTTGTAAAAGGATTTTTTTTTTTTTTTTCGGAAATAGATTCCTGTGAAATGTTTGATTAATTTTTTCATTATTGTCTGTTCTATAAACTGTGTGTTCTATATAGTAAGGTATTTATTCCACGTGGATATAAGGAAAGTTTATTTCACTTTAACTGTTGGAATTTAATACTTTTGTTTGGATTTCCGTTCATTTTTTCAAGGTTTTGTAACACTCTCGGACTAGCTAGTTTAAAATCTATCACCTAGAGCATTAATTATGTTGTTCCGGAAAATGCATTGGAGACCCAGTTTTTTTTCCAAGCTTACCGCGTTTAACACCTTTATTACAAGATTGTGGGCATTGTTGCTCAATAAATGGTAATCGGACACCGAATTTAAAATATTACAAAATACGGTAGGTAGGTAGATGTGTAAAAACTGGAATAGGTATATGTGTCGGTGCTAATTATAACTTGTGTAGACAGATCACAGCACTGTAGTGCCGTGTCCGCGACTGGACAACTTCTGATCTGTCGAGATTTTTGTTTTTCCACTGACCACACTATTAGCCTTAAAGGCCCTGAAGCCTTAGATGGCTTCGACAGTTTTACCGAGCTTTGATAGGCCCTATGACCGCATTTATGCCGCGGTTTGTGTGTGCAGAGGGCTTGACGTTGTCGGGAGAGCGCATTATAGTCGATTATACAGACAACTACACTGTAAGTCATTGTAAAAATCGAAAAAATTTAAATAATATTTTTTTCCTACATATGTAATTTATTATCGCATTCTTTCTCACTCGCACGAACGCACACACACACACAACGCACGTGCGCGCACATTTAACTTAAAAAATCTGTAAATAAGCAAAAAAAAAGAACAAATCTTACATGTATACATAAGACACGTGTATTTATATGTAAACATACCTACCTATACGTACGTAACCTAACGTACGTATGCTACCTTATAAATTTTCGCAAAACACAATAAACTTAAAAATGAAAATGCTTTACACTAAAGACTTGCATGCCTAATTAATTACCGATTCTCGTTATTTGTCTAAATAATTAGTCACTAATTTTATTATTGACAAGTGAGAACTTTCTACCTTGATGTATCTAAGCAAAAAATTAAGTGGGAAAATATGATTCAATATGGAAGACTGCGTGGAAATATGTTGTTTATAGAATGATAAGATTTAAATTAATCATTATTTTGATTTGTATGATCGAGCCACTTATGATAAGTATTATCATAATATAAAATAGATTAAATATATAATAACTGCTTTCATTTTACATTTTAATTAAAACTATTGTATCTTCCTATTACTATACCCCTTTTAATAAAATATTAGATGTCTACAACTATTAAATTGAAATAAAAATATACCTTTCAGAGATTTTTTTGTCATTTAGTAGGACTACAAAATGACCATACTATAACTATTGGTAATCCAAAAACAACAGCACCAGCCGAGAGATGTAACGAAACGGTAGTAACAAACCGGCATGAAACTTTAGGCGACAGATTCTATGCCCCTCCAGACTCACGCCGTGAACACCCGTGAGAGGCCGTGAACGCGAGTATGGATAGATTTCACGCCAGTTCACGCCTGGTCGCGCCTCGGTCTCCGTTCCGTGTAGGTTTTCTGTGTCCGTGTTAAAAGGTTCAAGGCCGCGCCACGCGACCAGCGCGAAAATTTATCCACATTCCGGCGCGGCGTCGCAGTTCAACTTGTTATAAATTGAATATGCTATACAATAAAACTGTATTGTAATAATTCTATTAAATGTTCAAATTATTTACCATTTGTGATGATAATATTGCCATATTTGACGGTACTTTAGGTAAATGTATCATGTTAAAGTATAATAAGTTCACCAACTTCGCATTGAGCGAGTTCAAAAAAGATTCGTGCGTCATCTTACATACAACTCCCATCGCAGTAATCGCACATTTCACTACAATGACAACTTAATTTACTATCAAATGGACTCCTTGGAATTCCGTAGACAGGTTCTGGATTTGTCCTTCCTGCACAAAGTTCTCAACGGTAATATCGATAGCCCTAAGTTACTGGAGAAGTTTGGTTTAAGGGTCCCACAGAGATATCCTAGATATCCTGGTGCTTTGCTTCAGGTTCCTTTCTCAAGGACTAACCTTCCAAATCACTCCATAGTAAGCGGGGTATGCAGATCTTGCAACGCTCTTGGTGACAATTGTGATATATTCAGGGATTCTCATCCGGTATTCAGGTAAAATATAGCAGAGTGGTTAAGAGAGAAATAAGTTCTTGCAAAAGTTTAATCTTGTGAGTTATTCAGATTAACGATGATTTAAACATTTATTTTTCTTTTTTGCTTTTTATATATTGACATTTAGTTATTTACACATTTTTTTTTTATTGTATAGCTGACATAGATTTTTTTTTCCTTTTGTATTAATTTGTGTGTAGTTATTTGACTTAATTTCTAATAATCCTGTTATAACCATTTTTCTTTTTTTGATTTGTATTCTTTTCATATATTTTTGTATACACGGTGCATGTTGTGATTGCCTTAAAAGGCCAAGTGTATTTTATTTTTCAAATTGTTTTTTTTTTTTTTTATTTGATTGTGTTTATTACACTAACCACTGGTGGTCCTAATAAATAAATAAATTAACTCGCTTTGTTGCGATATATACTCGTTATCGATCATCTGCTTTTTCTTTATTTGTTTTGTATCTTTATTAAGCAGATGATTATAAAATACCTGTGCACATACATTTAAAGACGCAGCAGCTGAAGTTACGTCCATGTAGTACCAGTGCGCCGACTGTGAACATTGCGAGTGTAGGGAGTAGTTTGCGTTGCGGTGAATTCACGGTGCGGCGTCAATTCTCGCCGCGAAAATACGGCACGAATCTGAAGCGCGCTTTGATGGAGCCAATGTCGTAAGAAGGATCAGGGAACACATTGGCCAGTGACCACATGGTTGATCGCCCAACGAGAACTGAGTATTACCGAGAAGGTCCAAACTGTTTAAACGTAAGTGAGATTGAAACCGTGGTGCGCATCTAGTGTATTATAAACTGTAAATCTGTTGTCACAGGCAAACAAGTTTTGCAAAGTTGCATAGCCTTGTTACAAGTTATGATATACAGAATGCGTTGACACAAAACTTTGCTTATTTTCTCGCCGAATGCAAGCCGGACTCTGGGGAATGCAAATATGTTTTATTTAAATATTATTTGGACTTTTTCTTATTTCATCGTTCCTTGGTATTGGTTTATTTATGTAAAGACTATACTAGTTGCTAAGTTGTTACTTGGCAAACTGACCCCTAATTACATATTACACATGCGTAAAGCAATGGCAGAAATCGCTAAATATTTGCTTTTAAATGATAAATCGTATTACCTAAGTGCCTATCAGTCTTATCACAACAATTTGAACTTTACCATGTCGAAGCAAAAATTTCCCTTTTTTTAATTTTACTTTACTTTTGGGAGATACGTAATTAAGGGGCGGATTAAAGTCGACCTATTAAGAAGTGGTCACACCAACTCATTGGTATCTATGATGACTTCGAGCAGAACTATAGCCGTATCCAATTTCAGTAACTCTTAGATTGCAACTACCGAGGATTAAAATGGATCACATCATGTGCCAATTTGATGCGAACCCCGCTCAATCAGAGTATAGCAAAGTTATGGCGATGACGCTTCTACAATTTTATAAGACCCCGCACAGTGTACCTATATTAAAGCGAAGTTTGAAGGGTTTATCGATGTTCAAAGTTTTCTCTGTACCACTAAGAGATCCACTTCCTAATCATTTATTTAGCTTAATATCGGCTTCAAAAATGCAAAATCGTATGAATTAGGTAAGAGACAAAATTGAAGTTGTAGCGATTTTTGCTATCGCTTTGCTATTTGATAATCTAAATATTCAGCGTTTCTGTGGAGTTCTTAGTAGGGTGAAGACAACAAACAAAGTGTTTCAACTGCAAGCATAAATATAGAAGATAACAATTTCAATAGTATACGGAATGAAGTATATCTATCTGACAAAAGGATGAAAGGTTTAACAAAAAATATTGCTCTAAGATAGGCAAATTTTCTCGTAAACGTTCACTCCATGTTTACTACAATAACCAGCGCTCTTTCAAAACCACCATTTGCATCAGAAAGTAAATTGATATATCATGCAAAGTCTACATTATGTAAAACCTTTTTATTTTTCGTTATAACTTGAACGATGCAACATAAAATTGAAGAGTAGAAAAACATTTACAATGTAGAAAAAGCCGTTTTTGGCTTGAAATGCATTTAAATTTCATATGTAATTGAAAGAATGTTATTCCAATATTGGAGCTTATTTAAAATTGGTATAATTATATACTTTTGTGAGCAGATGTTCTGACGTCTTTAAAGAAACAGAATGAATAATCTTATAAAGAATTAGTTATAACGAAACAAAAAGAACAATACGATACGTTAAACATTTATTACCTACCTTTTTATACTAACCGGTATCATGTAAAAAAAAAAAGCAACAAAAAAGTACCTCCCCGGCGGGGAATCGAACCCCGGTCTCCCGCGTGACAGGCGGGGATACTTACCACTATACTACCGAGGATACAATAAAAACGTTCAAATTACAAAACAAGATAAAAACAAAATAGTTTTTATCAGTCTATTTTGTTAAGATAGTTTGATAAAATTTTACAGAGTATAAATTCGATGTCGATGTCAGAGTATAAATACCACAATAGTTTTTCTGAAAGTTTAATAAAATATTTTATAATAGGTAGTAGGTACAAACGTCCAACACACAGTGGAAAAAATAGGACTATTATTGTTCAGTTATATGATTAAATTTTACTATACAATAAGGTTATATAATACTAATTAGGTATACCAAATTTTTACATTATCACAGTGTTTTTGTACAGGCACTAAAAAGATTTTTAACTATGTTAAAATGGGATGATGCTATTAAACGTGACCACCAACGATTTAGGGCTGTCATCGGGTAAATTGTTGACGCCGCGCTGCCGGACAAAGACCTGAAAATCCATGGACAATTAAAATAAATAGAGCGAACTGTGGGTGTACATCAGTACACCTCTGCCTAACCCTTCGGGGATACAGGCGTGATTGTATGTATGTATGTTGCCAGAACTTAAAAAAAAATTGATTTTAAATACAACAAAATTAAACATTTTTACTTGCTTTTTTTATTAATTTAAACAGCTTTATTTCTTTGCTAATTACTTTATCTGATTATCACTGAACATAAAAATGGTTACACCCGGACATTTATTAAAAACTCCGTCCGGACGCACCCCGGACGCTTTTCAAACTAAGACAAATTCAGAAAATCCTACTTTGATTATGCCTCAACTTTTACTTTCTTTCTTACTTTTTTTTAAACAAGGAAAATTTTGTGATGAAGTACATATAAAATGCATTTACTATGCATATATACGGTATGTATTGTTCTATATTGTATCTGAATGTTTGTACTTAAGTATATGAGGTAGACTTTTTTTTTAATTCTAGCACGCAAAAGTGACAGTAAGTGATGGTAAGCAAGATCAATCCAGTAACAGTAGCGACCATCTAGAGATCCATTGCCAGTTGACGATGTCATGTTTGCCTGCGTAAATAGAAACTGAATATGCACCAACTAATCTTGCAATATGACTTGCATAAATGAATCAATATTTTGCTTTTCACCATTATGTTGGATGGTCGCGACCTAGTCGGGCAGTACAGGCCTACCACCCCGCTATTGTCATTTCCACGTTCGTTACCTCCACACTGCAGGTGAGGGCTGCTTGGCTGTCTCAAGTCTTAAGATATTATTTGAGTCCCCTTACACCCATGTTCCTTTACACTTCACTTACTGCAAGAAAAGGGTATATAATATTTAAAACGTATTTAATTAATGTATGATGATTATAACAAAAGCCTCTCTTCAGCTTCCTTAACGAAATTGATGTTCGAGTAGCAAATCGAATTACGTGCAAATATTCAGGAGTCACCCAATATATTTAATTTATTAAAAAAACATACTTCATCTCCCTATATTGGCAAGGCCACTTGAATACCACTCGAAAAAATTACCTTCGTAGGTACCATTCAGTGAGTATTTTTGAAGCGTTTCGCGTAATTTGCCCTTAAATCTACCGTGTTGTGGGGATTTCTCATTTTCTTGAGTAGGTATGTTGCGTTAGTATTACATCCAAGTTTATATGGAGAAGTAGTCATGAATTTTTTTCTAAATTTAATGTCTATTTTATTTAATAATAGACATTAAGTAGATTTTTTTTTTTTTTAGACGAGTCGCGGATTGACCAGCGGAATATCGTTTATGTGTTCGAATTGAAATGTTAGCTGATGGTGAAATAAAACTTAGTAAGGAAACCTGAACGCTTGAGAAATGTTCCTTTTTAGAACTACCGTATGTGGTAAAAATATGGAGCTTATGATTTTATTAGCGTTTAACATTATCTGCCATACTAATTTGGTCTATATGTTCAATTTGCACTACCCGAGATATGAATAATATATGTCTAGGTAGATATTCATGTAAAACAGCTTTTTGATAAGACGTGTATTTTTAAAATTACAATAGTTTTATTTATTGCGGTTTCCTGTGGGCGTGGCGGCGCGGCGTATACAATGAAAATTGCTGCACAGTGCCGTGACGATCACCCGTCTCTTTCACTAATTATTTACACACTTACCATTTCTTGCTTCTTTGGTAAATGCCACGGTTTTCTTCAAAGAAACAACGAAAAAGATCATTTTTGGGGTTTAGTTTCGTAAAGAGATTGTGAATTATCTTATTGGATCCGAAGATGAAATCAAAGCACCCGATATTGCTTCTCTATCAAGACCACGACAACTGAAGCAAAAACTAAAACTGAAGGACGAGAAAGTTCGTACAACTCGAAGGTGTTGTAAAGGATGTTACAAAATTAAACATGGTTACATTATAAACATGGACAGAAAAATTGCCAAAAACAAAACAAAAAAGTTTCCAATTTTTGTCTTGGCTGTTTTTCACATGCATATTATTATTTGACGTGTTTTAATATAAAAAATTGTTATTAGCAGTATAAATATATTGTTTGAATTACCTATGAATATATTATTTTTTGTTCTGACGAGAAGAGAAGCGTTTGTTTGGTTTTAAGTACTTTTTAATATTAATTGTGCCAAAATACTTATTATATAATGTTTAATAATTTACCTATGAATACTAAAATGCTGAGATATTAAAATAAATAAAAATTTTAAAATTTCCCAGTAAATTTTTCATCTCTACTTTATATGCTTACCTTTAGGGCTCATAGGAATAAGCAATAAGCAAGCAATAGGAAATGTTCCTGGGCGCCGCTTAAACGTAAATACGCCGCGTACGTGTGACCGCCACTTAGCACACACTCAAAAATTGGTCAGATAAGTATGCAATGATACAATGACACTAATCTGGTACAGAAATAACGCACTGAGGAACCTTATTAAAGAACCTATCACATTTATTAGAACAAAATTGGAACTTGAATTGGGTTGGGAATTGGAACAAAAACTTTTATTGGTCTGATTGAGTCTAAGACGTGGAATGAAAAATGTATGTTCATTACTAGATAATATTAAAACTATGCCGGTCGTATACTTTATAAATATAGTAAGTACTTTAGTAATATAAATATAAAGAATTCAGCTGCATTATGTTGCGACTATATCCATAAAGGTATCATATCCGTAAGCTGTATCTTATTGAAGATTGAAATTCGACATATCATCAATGGAATATCTCACAAAAATCTATCACCAATATGAAAAATAAATTTACAAGATTTACAATATTTTTCAAAACTAAAATCATCTTTAATATGTTTCATCAATATTATTATATTATTTTAATTTTTTATTTTATCTGAATTACTGAATAAAAGCTTGTATATGTATGTCATGTGTGTACTGTCTATTTCTTTGGCACGCTGTGTAGCCTAAACGGTTTGATGGATTTTAGCATACGAAGTGTCGTTAGATTCGTCTTAATTATGGGAGTGACATTTTTTATATAATAGCTTGACACATTAATGGTATTGTGCTCACAGTGCTCACACACACACACACACAGCTCAATCCAAACACAAGGGCAACCATCGAGAGATCTAAATCCATCAGCAGTCGCTGCTCACATTCCGGTCTGCATAAATATCTCCTCTCGTTACGCTCAAAGGACTCGGATGTCGTAAGAAAGCTATAGAAGTTTCTTTCCAATTTTATTATCAAAATTTTGAATTACTGGTAAAATAAATTATAGACAGTTCAAGTCACTTGTGCGTGCGACCCTATGTTGCGTAAAGCGTGTATAGATACAGTGACTACGTGAGCGTGTCAAAAGGTACAGTCAAATACAGAAGAGATTTCTATTACCTATTTTACTTAAATTATATTGAACATATTACATTTTATTTGTTCAAATTTAAAATAAACAAACATCTCAATTTGGTAAATACTTGTTTATGGAACATATTATTCCGTGTCACTCCTCTAGAAATACGAAATAATTAACTTCCTATTAATTTAATTATTTCTATATCATGTTCTGTTCAATATTTTCTATAAGGATGATAATATGGTATTAGTCTAAGAACTTTTATACTATATTGCTAATATTTTTTTCTTTTACCAATTGCTAAACTCTAACTTTTTACAATTAGAATTTAGCGTTTTAATATTTTGATCACTGTAGTACGACGCATTATCAAGCACAACTATTGGTTAGGTGAAACATATTCTTCGTAATGAACCTGAAATTTTTATTACCGACTGTACCCGTAAAACAAATCGACAAAAATATGTGTTGATCGGCCCCCTTATTACGTATTTCCTAATTGCAAAGCGATAGCAGAAATTGCTAAATATTTGCGTCGTAATGGCAAAACCTGATTGTGTTTGGTACATTATAGGTGTTATTTAATACGAGTTTGCGATTTCGAAGCAAATTTTTCGAAGCGATTTTTGCTATCACTTTGCTATTGCGAAATGCGTAATAAGGGGTCCGAAGACGACTGCCGAGTGCCGCTTCACTGCCATACAACAAAAACAAAAACTGCATGTCACTCACGCACACATAGGGCCGCGCGCAAAGATGAGTTGTAGTCTCTATACGTACCTACTTGGGTGTAAACAATACTTTTATTTACAGTTCGGCCGTTCTCGATAATGTTCGGTTCTAAACAGGCAGCCGGAATGACCGATATTTACAAAAATTCGTTTTTACGGTTTTTCTCGAACCGGTTCACATCTCTAACCTACACTTTGTATGCTTTCTTTGGTCTGCTCATAAAGGTCGTGGCGTGATGTTAGATAGCCAATAACCTTCTTCAAGAAATAGGCTATAAAATAATATCTAGTTAAGAACTAAAGATTAGCGCGTTCAAACAAACTAAACAGTCTCTTAAGCTGTGATTAACTTTTGATGTTCATATAAGTTCAGTTATCTTGCCAGTTTTTACAGTACTATACAATTATAAACATTATTGTCACATAAATCGTTGATATAGATTGCCTAAGTTCACATTAGCATCACAAAGTAAGTTTAAGAAATCACAAAGGTAAGAAAATTCGTTTATATTTGAATTCCGAAACAAATTCGTAAGGGTCCCTATTCAAAGACAACAAAATTCTTAGAAGCTTCTAAGTTTTAGACGATTACTTATTAATACATTACGCATTTTACTCTTTGACATAATATTGGAAGGCTTATTTATAAGCATGAGGCAAAATGCCTTTTCGAACTACTTTTTATTTAATAATTAAATAGGTTTACTTTACAAACATTCAAATGTGCAACATAGAACTACATTGTAGGTGGTAACCGCATATAGGTCTACAAAATGCATTGATTATTATACTATAAAAACTTTTTACATTCAATGAAATTTTCTGAGTTATCTGTTTCTATATTATTATTTATTATCTGATAAAAAATATTGACATATTCTTTGATTGACACGTAATATAAAATTCAAAACGATGAAACCCTTTTAGTATATTATACATTTTGATAAACCATCTATTTATTTTATTAAATTTTAAAACTTTCATCGAACATGGCTATGGCTGAGAAAAAAAATGAGTATCCCGCTGGGGTGGAAGCAGATAGGAAATTACTAGCTTTTGAAACTTGGGAAGATTATTTGGACTCTCTCATCGAGTTAGCTGATTTACGAAATCTGAGGAGCTTAGCCTCTTCAAGAACTATAGCCGCACTTGGCTACAGGTACCTTTATATTATTAATATAGTCGTAAAATTATAATAAAATTATAATTAATTAAATTATAAAATTATAATATTTAATGTTTACCTCCTGGTCACTTTTACCCAGTTTATTTGGTTTAAAACGCCCTCAATATCGTCATTTTGATTCCCAATAGTGTTATCATTACTATTTATAGGTGTTTGTACTTTATTTTCCTCAAATTCAGAAAATTATTAATATAATTAACTGTAATAAATATTATTTGTACAGTTTAAAAATAATCATTAAAACCCGATCGAGTTCTTTGCTGTTCCTTGCCGGTTCTTCTCGATGACTGGAATGTTTTCCGTAACTGTGGTAGTGTTTTGCCTTCTGGGGTTTAAATGAAATAAGTAATTTTTGATTTTGCTTAATAATGAATTGTATATTATTATAGTTGCAAACATTTGTATGAAATTCTATTGAAATACGCAAAGTACTATGAAAAGATACATTTGTCCATCGCAGAACCATCAAAATTCAAATAAAACTCAATATATTTTTACAAAAACTTGTACTTATAGCATTTTCACAATATTAATTGATGCATTAAATATTTATTTTTCGTCGAAATTATACCACTTTTTGTTCAAACAATGTTTAGCGAAAGGCTTAATCAGAAATCAGAAATAGCCATTATTGTCCAAGAAATCGTTTCTAAATAATTTGTTTAAAAAAAAAAAAGTAAAAGTAGCTTCTAGTTATGTTTTTTTTATTACATAAAAGACCACTAGAAAATATTGGATAAACCCAGATAAACTTGAGCTTTTAAGACGTCTAACAAAAGAAAGAACGCCTGTTAGATAGAAAATATTTTCTTTAAAGTCTTACTGCACACAGAAACTATAACATTCGTTACTTTGTCACTATTTAATTATATCGGGTTATAACGTTTTAATAATACTCTAATTAACTAATAAACTCTACGATTTCAGCCGTGTTAAACTTATTCGACCGACTCCCACCGCACCGCTGTCAACGCATCCTTGCAGCTTATCATTGTAATAATTTTCCCGTATTTGCCTACAGCTTGTCGATTGCTTAATGTTCATGGTTACTTTCTCGCTCCTTAAAGTCGTTGCCGTAATTTATATGCCTATCCTTAATAAATGGGATATAAAATACAAAAAAAATATAATTCAAATATATTGTAATGGTTCAAGAGATTTAACTCCACATATTACACAAACTTACGAAATCTGCACTCTTTCTTTAAAACAATGGTATTAGTATAGATTTTAAAAGTCATTCTATCTAAAAAATCTACATATAAAAAATTAAAGACATTTCACATTTCAGAGCTAATGGCGATACATTGACTGAAAAAGAATTTTATACTCGACGTGCAGTAATAAACGAAATCGTTTACCCAACTTTGAAACCTTATGTACTTGTTAGTGAAGGGGCGGACGTCGAAGATCCGTTCAATAGGGAACTAGCAGTTAGAGAACGAGCTAACAGAGTCGGAATTTTACAGGTATCTTACTGGAATTGTACGTGAAATCAATAGATTTTTAAGATCATTATCAGAGGCAATATCTCTCGTACTCAAACTGTGAATCTACTTAACAATCTACCGGTGTCAGTGGACAATCCACCAATGCTGTGACCTAAAGAAGCAGTTATGGATACAAAGTTTCATTTTTATGACTTAAATTCCAAGTATCTACATAGTAAAGAAACCTAAAGTATCTGGACTTAAACTATATAGATATTAAATTCGATTCCCTCTAAATTAATCTGTATTTACTAGTGCCTAGAACATATAATTCAGCCTCTTGTGACCAACGTAAGCTATTCCACCAGTATAGCTGATAATGATTATTATTTTAACACCTTGCTAACTTACTGTTCTTATTTTACAGTCAATAATATTCATTCGCCACTTCACAAAAGGCGGCTTCGAAATATCGGGCTACATAGATTATGCTCATCGGTTAATCTCAGAGAATTGGACGCCCTTTTTTCGGTCCAACAAAATGCTGTGGCCACGAGATAATGATCTTGGATATTATCATTGGCGACATGGTACAGTGAGAAGCAATATGAGTAGAAATTACAAGGTGACACTTCATTTATACTTACCTACCCTCTTGCCAAAAAATATTGTACATAAAAGTTATTGCTTGGTGGCACCAAAATCTATTCTAAAAAAAGTCTTGCGACTTTCAAACACTGCTAAATTATTAGCGAGAATGCAATGATGATGATGATAGTAGCCAACATACATCAGATGTAACATCCGCCATTGTGACACGCTAAGCATGTTGCCTTCCAGGATCAGTTGGTGTATATTCAGTAATCAATCGGGGTTGGTCAGGTATCTGTACAACAACATGCATGTTGTAAACCCGTCTCCTTTGGTTTGTTGCGACTCGGGATCAGCTAGTATTTATCCAGTTGCTAAGAAGTATGCAGACTGACATGACAGCGATAAATTGTCGCCGTTGTTTTGGATTGTACTCTGCTTACTGTCAAGTACAGTGCAGTCAATTTGAAATGCCACTATTAAGAAACATTTATGTAGAAAATGACTTATGTAAGAACCCCTTTTAAAGTGAAAACTGATTATATAATATTCATAATATAAGGTTAAATTTTTTTTTTATAAATCGGTATTATCTTTGCTCGTGTGTTATGTGTGCACAAATAATAATATCAATCAGTTTTTAACGCCATAGGCAGAACTATAAAACAACATATACCCTCATATTTTTTTATAGATCTTTAGTTTCTTATATCTATGAAATTTGCTTGCTGCCATTACGAATAACAGCAAAAAAACATATGTCGTACAATCTACTTTTCCAAAATAAGCTAACACTGTACAAGTGGATACAGTAGAAAAAGTAACAACATCTTTGTTTGCTTAACATAAAACATTCTCTTTACGAGTAAGAAAACATTTGTTTCCGATATGAGGCAAATATTTTAATAAAAAACATGGCATCCATCGCAGTCTTGCCTGGAACAGTGATAGCATTACGAAACTTTGTGGACATAGTTTCTTCGAACTCTCAAGCTTCGCCAGCCTTGCATAGTTTATTAATCGTCGTCATTCTGATACTAATTAACATTCTTATGCATCGTGATCGAGGAAAATAAGCATTATGTTCTTGCTTATAAATGCTATAATTTTTCATGAACTGCGTACAAGTACAATTATTGGTGACAAAAACAAGTTCGCTTCCCATTAATTGATTAAATTGCACAGTCATTTGCTATTTTCAGCCTCTTATGGATCCTGACAAAGGTTTGTTATTTCAAAATCGTCATGACCATAAAATCATCTGCCCAGACCCACAGCAAGATGCGGGACAAAACACAACGAAGCAAAGGATATTCTCACCTAAGTACACACAAATCGAAATATACGATCATGTCGTAAGAAGAAAGAGTTGATGAAAATCGGAATATTAATTTTTAAACGTTTTTCAAGGAAAATAATGAAAAAGATAAAAAAGGATTAGTGTCTTTTATTTTATATATTATTTAGTAATAAAATATGAAAATTATAAATATATTACAACTAAATTATAATGCACAAAAATAATACTGGTTTATAAAATATCTTCGAAATAAATAGGTAAAAATGTCATGAGTGAATATGGAACTAATTGATGTCAGAAATTATAATATGAAAATTGAACCTAAGCTAAGTTTTTAAATTAAATTTCAATATTCACTCAATTCAATATTGCTGTGATCTAGCGTTCGTCTATTTTTCTATAAATTATTTTTTTGCAGGATAAATTGTCATAGTCGTTATTGTTTTTCAATCAGCTTATGATTGAGACTGCAAAGATTCCTGTCGTGTCCTTTTCGCAAATTCTCTAGACGCACTGTGCACCTCTGCAGTACGAAGTGTAATACCGAAAATATCTTCATGATATCTATTCTCATCCTGAAATTATATTTTTATTATATTAATATAATATTTTCAATAATTTTCTTTAAGACTTTAAGGGAAAATAAGCGGTCGCGTACCATTAAATTTAGCATAAATTCCTCAACCTCTTGCTCTGACATTTTTGCGTGTATTTTAATAATCGATTTTAATTTTTGTTGTACTTCTTCTGCCATTTTACAATCACCGCAAACATAAAAATGCCCTTCTTCGTCTAGCAGCATCCTGGTTACTTCTGCACCTTCGTCCTCCAAAAGCGTTTGTACATGTTTCTGGTGAAAAAAAAAAATTAAATTCAGATAAAATTCTCCATTACAATTTAGCTAATTAATGTACAAAAATATACAATAATTATCATAATTGAGGCATTTACCTTATCAACGCATTCTTCTCTTGACAATGCTAGCATAGTTTTACTCAAAACACCTTCGTTTAGAGCAGCTTCTTTTTCGTCTTTATATAAATCCATTCCACTATATCTGCACCCAAAGAATAGCCAAATAGATCCTGGTTTCTGTTTATTTGGTATAAGATTCTTAATTTGTTGTCTTCTATGGTGCCAAAATCCTCTGAATGGAGCAATACCAGAACCAGGTCCTACTAGAATAAGCGGTGCTGATATGTCTTTAGGCATATGGAAGCTAGGTGCACTGTAAGTATAGTACATCAAGTTAGTATATTATGGATAACTTTCACAATAATTAAAAATATCAAAGTGTAGCTTACCGCCGTGTAAATACAAAAACTTCATCTCCCGGTTTCAGACTTTGGAGGTAAGTAGAACAAACACCGTAATGAATAGGTCCCTGTCCATCTGCAAAAAAATATACATAAATAATTTTAAACTACAACACAACAAAAAAAAAACAGTTTAAGCTTAAACATTATTTACATCCCATAATACTTACTTTGAGTTTTATAAACAACAACTGCAACTGTTACATGAATTCTTTGGGAGTGGGCTAACGGAGATGAAGATATAGAATAAAACCTCGGTTGCAACGGTGATAATAATGCTGCTAGCAATGACGCCTGTGGTCTACATGAAGGAAATTGTTCCAGTATTTCTGCTAGATTTGTGTAATGAAAATGCCGCCAATCATCGTATTTATTGGAATCCTGCAAAAAGGATTTGGTTATAATTAACAATAATTAAATAAACTTTATCCGTTACATGTAATGAATTACAGAATATACATATATGTACAAACAATAATCCTTTCTTAATATTTCATTGAAGATTCAATACAAAAATCAATTTTAAATAGTAAAAGTATTGAAATTTCTGTATATAAAATTACAATTCTTACCGCTGCTAATTCGTGAAGTTGAGCAGCTTCTAACGGGTCTGTACACGCGTTAGCGAGATACTTTAATACAGTTGTTGATGGAGGTGTTGTTATATCGAGAAATCGAGTAAAAATTTCTCGTACTGTCACTGGAGGTATTCTTTCATGTCTTTCCCAAGTTTTTACTGCACCTATTAAGAGAATGTTATAAATATGTTTGTAAAAATAAACATAAAAATAAGTAAACCACTATCACACAGACACATATGTTTTTGTTTAAGTTCTAGACATATCATTGTATAGACGGCTTTGCATAATTGATAAATAACAAAACACCATATATTGTTGTTTCTTTCATTACCTGTAGGCGTGAGAGTTTCTTTCATAACTTGTAATTGTAGAGGTTTATCAAAATTATCCACATCTTTCATTTTTTTTAATACTGCATCTACTATTTCTTTACGGTTACACGCCATTACGCCCACATGATCTCCAGGATCATATTTAAATTCACCCTAAAATAACATTAAAATTAAAGTTTAATAATATTATGGAAGTTATTCAAGGCACAGTAATCATATTGATATATTCAATCTACTTACTTTTGGTTCCATATCAACAAATATTGTTGCGCGATCAACAGAGTAATCACCCAAGTTCTTATTTTCTTTGACTGTACAAGAAATCAATTGTTTTCTAAATCCTGCTTCAAGAGCAGATTTAAGTGATATTGTGGTATTTGATTTTCCAAATCGGACAGTCTCTTCTGTTAGTGGCACAGATCCTAAAGCTCTTTTAGCGTCCTTCACCATATCATTTTCATCTAAACAAAATGTTTCGCATGCGACCTGCAATAAAAAATATTTTATATGTAATCATTACATTTCATCTTTGTTGATATATGAAAATGCAACAGAAACAAAAAAATTGTTAATCGTAGACACACTTACATGAAATATATTTGAAGACCATGTACGAAATTGTTGTTCTTGACCGTACAATTCATCACCACAAGCTAGTTCTAAAATTCTCTCCCCACCTAAATCGCCAAGAACTTTGTCAACAGTTTTACCAAAGTTGCAGAACTTTGGATAAGCACTAGATCCTAATGCAAATACTGCAAAGCAAACGTTACTTAATGGACCTATTTGTTCTATAGATGATGTTCCTGCAACACTACCTGAAAAATAAAAAAAAAATTAATATTCACGCGCATTCAAATTTCAAAAATATTCTTTATTAAATTAAGAGAATATTTACTTTTATTCGATTCTAATCTTGTAAGTTGTCTCTTGTATTCAAAGCTTGGAGTCATCATGCTATTGGTTCTCATCAGTGATTTTGGTGTTGGCACTTTAAAATTTCTGAAAACAATTATTACTGTTTAATAAATTTCATATATTTCTCGGTTTTTTAGAAATTGACAAAAGTTTGTTATCTTTACCCCGAGTTAAAGTCACCAGTCTGGTCTCCCTGATTCTTTGACTCGTTGTACAACATTTGGAATAAATGCTCAGCGAAGTCCTGAAAGTATTTGTGTGATAATTTAGAATAAGAATATCTGGTAATAAAGTTTAATCACTTAGCAGTAACAATTGGATGTACACGAGTTTTATCGTTCTACAATTATTGGAAGCAATGCACTTAAGGATATGGTTTTATGTGTATTGAGTACTCACGACTCCATTTGCAGGTGGCTCGCCATTACCAAAGGTAGAAGTTACTATGAGCAATAAAGTTTCATGTTCTATTGAGAACACATCGTACTCGGACATGCAATGGACCTGCCGTAAAAAAAAAATACAAATTAGAAAATGATTACAAAGCTGTGTTTGTACTTGCTTACATAATTTTTTGGCAGACAGAGCTTACTATAGTATGCGATTTTGCAAAAAAACTGTGTCAAAGAACATTAAAAATAACTTCTAAGTTTCGTGAGTAATTTCATTAATTAATTTTTCTACTGCAAGTCGTCAATTTAACTCATCTTGACGTTAGTATTTTACAGCTTTAAAGAAGTTTACCTGAGCATTGAAAGCGTGACCGAAAATAGTTCCTAGCTCCTTCGCGTATTGTTCAGATTTGCCTGTCTCTGTAGCGTACAGTATGGTCGCCTTGATGCGCTTAGAGAGAGCCCGTCCGAACAGTTTCGAAGTGAACTTCACGGCACGAGCTATCTGCTTGAAGTGAAACTTTCTGTGTACTGTCTTAGTACCGTCAGACTTGGTCCACTGGTGAGTTTTCCATGCTGGTTCCTATAAATTAAATATATAAAAGACCTTACTAAAAGATAGCGGTAGGTACTCTTTTTTATGCAACTAGAATTAGTTTACTATTAAATAATGGCAACAATATTTTCTGTCACCAAAGTTTATATTCGTCACCAAATATATTCGTCACCAATAGGGGATAATTATAATATCTATTCCCAACAAATATTTTGTTTATCATATTTATGAAAACGGTCCCCAAAGGAAGATGATAAAATCGGAGATTTGATCAAATCCCTAAGTTAGATGATTAATTCACGGAAGATGCAGCCTTATTTTGGTTAGGTTTGACTTATGATAAGAGGCAGCAGGAGACGACCAAGGCAGTGGTCGGCGAGCACCAGATACTAATAATATTGAAGAAGGTTTAGATAAGCGTTTTGATATTGTTTGGTAATTCGATTTCGGTGACGCATCTATTTTTTTTTGGGACAAATCTAGTTGTGTGATGCTATGTTTAGGTTATGATGGGACTGACATGTTCTTTTTGAACCCAAGTCCCTAAATTAAAAATAGATTTAAAAAATAAGGACAAATCTTATTAATTAGGCAATTGAACGTGCATTTATTAGCACTTATTTCAAATTTATTTGCATTTATTTATTTAAACACTATTTCAATCTCTCGTGAATATACACAATAGACAGCTAAGATCATACTAATTTTGGCTACCGATATTTTGCCATAACAGCCGCCAACTCTCGGGACTGCCTTAAAGTATTCACTACGTAGGTTTTACTTGGAGCAGTCGAATATCGGCTAGATTTTTTTAAATCAATATTATGCATACCTTGCCTACACCACCTTTCTCTTGCTCCCCTGGAAGACTAGTAGAGAATGCTTTTTAGCATTAAGTCCTCCAATTATACTTTTAAGTGCAATTAAAAATATCATAATAATAGTTATAATCATGCCCTTAAATAACAATATTAAAACTGTGACTCGTAAATTAATTATACAAATCATATACCATAATTTTATATAGTTTAATTTACTCGTTGCTTCAAAGCTACTGTTGGAAATAAATGATGTGAATGTTTATTATTCAGATTGTTAAATAAACTTCTGATCATTACTCATTTGAACTAAGCTCGCCCAATTATTTAGAGTCGGTCAGCGCGGCGCGGCGGTTAGCCAGACCGAAGGGATTAATTTGAACGAAACTTGACTCTAGGTCGAAATATCGTTTATTTCTAAAAAAGGTGAGAAGTAATCAACAAATAAGTATAAATATTGTTTTATATTTTTCCGACTATAAATTTCGATATTATTATCTACCACATTATTATTATTGTGAAAGATTTTTGTTATAATTTACATTAAAAAGTTCCTCTGATTTGTTTCATATTATGGTAACGTTAAAGTATATAAAAAATTAAGAGTAATATAAACAATAAAACTATTACTTATTAAATAGATTATCTAAGGTTTACATAAGTTAGACCCTTCTCAATGCTGTGCTTAAATACGTAAATATATAATATGACGTCTATAACAGACAATTTACCTGATAATCATACGATGGCCTTATGTAGTATAAAGCCATTTCTTGATGAAATACTGTTGTTAAGGAAGAAGACATTGGCGGTACAATCCATAACCAGTCGGCTGGACAGCCACCTCTAAAAAAATTAAAAAACCGTTGTAATTTTAAATTATTTAACAATGATATTTTGTATTAGCATAAAGTTAAAAAGGTGAGTAAATGTTAAAGTAAAATAAAGTTTAACTAATATATTATAAAAACAGATTTATTTTAGAACACATTTTAGGTAAATTCGTGACCTCATGTAGGTACTTCAGTACTAGAAACGATTACTAAGTGAAATTGTTCCTCCATTTCTTTACCTGCTTTTATTCTCATTATCTAAATGCTTGATAAACTGCTCAGATGCAGAATGATGATCGACAATAGAAGCGTTATCTCTATGAAAGCTGTGAAGTACCGCAACGTTGACTTCTACCAGCGCCTTGTCTTTCCATAGCGACACGAAAGAATTTGTATCCAAGCCCATTTTCTTGGCAACGTTCTGCAAGTACAATTGTCAGTTTGTAAATAACATATTTTATCATTATATTATATTTATGTTATACTAAATGTCAGCCCCCTGTTTCGGTGAGCGTATTAAAAAATAACGTTGACTTGTCAGATTTGAAAAATTGTTTTTGCATTTTACAGCCTATTTATTGAGGAAGAACAGGTGAAACCGTAGGGTACAGCTAGTCATATATAGATACTATATAAGTTTTGTGCTCTACTTAAATACTCTTTCTATTGAAATACTTAACACTTTCTTAGATGATAACATGACGTTTACATTTTATAACACACGAATCTCAGCTAATTTATTATACCTACACATCTAGATAAGCTATAATTGACTTTAAGGTTCTTTTTATGATTAATGATCGATAAATTATACGGTCATTGAAACGGATGCAGGAGAATAGTTAACTATATTTTCGATACGATTATGAACTTTAAAACTGGTTGAAAAACATTATAGAAAAAAGGAACTTTTTTTGTAAACCCGAACTGAAGATATTAAAAAAACATAAACCTTTATAATCTAAGAGAAGTGTTTGAGTTTATAATAATTGTGCCCACCTGGAAGTACTTCTAGTAGCTTATTTTCTTCTCCAAGGTCCTATTTGTCTTTAATAAATTAGCAAGTTGTATTGTATTTATGGTTCACTATTTTGTCGATAATGGCTTACACATAAAAGATACGTATATAGTGTCCCGGGCTTTTTTGTGGGAGTATTTAAGATAAACATTTCCATTACACATTATATACATGTAACTCTAACGGTTTTTGCAGGGTACGCCAGAATAGCTCGCAGATGGCAGAATTTTTTCCATCTTACTGGACACTTATCGTTATATTTTGGACAACTCACAAATTATATTTATAAGTGATATTCTGATGTATAAGCTATATTATTGTAAAGTTTCACTTAAATCCATTTAATAGTTTTAGGATAGAATTTTTTATTTTTTTATTTATGTAATCACAAAATTGTTTGTTAATATATCTCATGTCATATTACTGCTTGATAATTCTTATAGGACGCACTGAGAAGAATAAACTGGTTGGACTTCTTACAATTTAATATCAAAATAAGCTAAAATGTGATTATTATTCTATTTTAAATAAAATAGTACAGTCACATGAAAAATCCTCACCTCTATAATATTGAGCCGATTGCTATCTCCATAGTTCCGGCAACCAATTTCAGTGCCCATATACCACCCGTTGAAAGCAGTTCCAGTGAATTCCAAGCCACCACAGTCCAACCGCATGTTTGACACAGCTGGCAACGCATACCATCGCAAACCAAGATCTTTGAACCATTCGTAACTATAGGACAAATTATATATAAACATTATAAATGTTTTCCATATATTGCTTTTTAAATTAAGTAATTATATATTATTCTATGGACAAAAATTAAAATCTAGAGTGACCAGGACAAGGATGACTTTCCAATGAAAATGAAAAATAAATTACAAGTTACATTGCGGGAGTGCCGACAGAAGTGAAAACTTAGTTATTTTGTAGGTTTTTGTAGGGCACATTTAAGAATTGCATTTTATTTATGAATTGTATTTTATTAATTATTAGAAACTTTAAAATACTTTTAATATTCTTTTATGAAAGACGCGTTCGCGGTCTGCTATATGTACATGCATATATGCACACACTATAGCTGGGTCTCGTAACGGTGTCGCGAGTCCAGAGATTTTATCTCATCTAAAAATATGCGTACCGCGCTAAAAGAAGTTTTCACTTCAAAAATGACTGTATAAAATATTTAAAAGTTTGAAGGGAACAAATAAAAATATAAACGTTCTACTGAAAGAAATTTCTTAATTTCCCTAATAGAGAAGCTACTGGAGACTTCAAAAAAAAGACTGGTAAAAACGATTTCAGTATATTTTCTAAAACAAAGATACCAAACAAGCAATTGTTTTTAAGGAATAATTGCCATCTGCCGAGTCAGTCAATATTACGGGTTGTCAATTTTTAGCTAATTAAATTTTGTCCACGGTATTTGGTATCAATTTGGTACGCAATTTAGTATCTGGGAAGTTTTTACCGATGGCTCAATTTGATATTACTTTTATAAGGTATAGTTTAGTAGTACGTTAATATACATATTTAAATATGTAATTGAAAAAGTAATATTAAATGAATTTATGAAATTAAATTATTTAATTTATTTATTTACTTCTCAATCCGTTTTATTGCAGAAACATTCATTTGAGTAATCGTTTGCCGGTAATTTATAATGTTAAAATATTTATTTATTGCTTACTTTGGGTGCTCCATATGTACTTCCATCACAATTTCTCGTGGTACCTCAAAGAACTCTGGGTCTTTACCGTCAGCTGATAGAACTAACGGCAAAATATCCCAAGCTGTGCGTTCTGGTTTCCAGCCTAATTTCATACATACCTAAAATTATAGATATTTAAATGTCAATTACACACATTTATATCTATTACATTTTCACAAATTATTGATGAAATTTTTACCTTTATTTTTTGGGCTATTAACTTATGTTAGTCACTCAATAATTAATTGTACGAACCATTTGTTTTATAATCCATCAAGTGATATTGTAAACTGTCGATCTAGATTGTAAACGGGCACTAATAATTTTTAATTGTTGATATTAATTCTACGAGATTAGCAAAATAATGACACTAGAACGAGCAAAATGTGAATTTTCAATGGCTAAATGTTTTCTGGACTCAGTTCGTGTATTATGATCGTAGTATCAACCTAACTTAACCAATACACTTAGTTTATAAACCTAAGAATATGTTAGTGTCCGTTCGCAATTATTCGAACAGTCGAAAGTAACGGTTCGTACAATTAACCGGTGACATATTATATATTCTACTATTATATATTATACTTTGTATACTATCAAACATTTTTGTCTTACACAAGAATTCGTAATAGATCCGGTGTTATTACATGACCTGTGAATTTTTTTAAGTGGAAAAAACGCTAGAATATTGTTTGTATATAGTATCAATTTCATTTAAATATAAAATGCATTTGCAAATATTTGCTTCAAGGTTTCGAAGGCTACCTCTGTAAATTCTACACGCGCGGGATCACCAATTACGGTTCCGTCTGGTTCTTGATAACCGGCGTAGCTTATTAACTGAGGGTTCCATATTCTATAATCATGTTTACCGTCCGTGCGTTGTGGGAATATCGTTATTGCTGATCTGAAACCAAAACACCAAAAAAATATTCCTTCAAGTCTATTATTTCAAAGCGACATAATTAATGGCTTCTAGGTTTAATATAAACTAAAAACTTGTTAATCATTATTTACATTTTTTCTTGTTCACATCCTGTCGGCGGCATAACGTATTTGAAATTAACTAATATTAAAGATTTCGGTATTAATATTAAGTTTCCATAAATCGAGTTTCTTGCTTAATAGGCCTTTACCTCAAACAGGGGTCCAAGTGGCTTAATTATTTTACTTGTTAATGAAAATAAAACGATAAAAATATATTTAGTAATAATTTAAATTATTTATTTATTTTTATTTTACCCTTTCACCCCTATACGATTATTCGTTTATATTTCTGTTGATTCAGAACAATCATTCCCAAAATTTGTATTTATATGCAGTATATTTTTTTTAATGTAAAAACCACAAAGCAGTAATAGTAATGAAATTATTTTTACCTGATATTTCCTTTATTTGTAGCGTATTTAATGTGATTACAGAGAGCTTCGAACATACCACTGGCTGTAGTGACTTCTCTACAGTCGAAAATCTAAAAATAAATATCAGTTATTAAAATTCACATGCCTAAAAGGATTTAACAAGAAAGAAAAATAGATACGTATTTCAAATAATCACGAAATAGGATTGGATTTCATATTTATATTTGTTAAAACTATAAACGAAAATTAATCTTAGAAAAATCTCTTTTCATACACCAGACTAGCGTACGATTTTTCGAGAGAAATCATCAAATAATCTAATGAAACATGTAATGATTCGGGCTAGACAAAATTTGTGAGATGAAAATAGTGTGTGAATGTGAAAAGACACTAATAATTTTAAATTTTTTAATTGTCTACAGAATAGGCAAAACCATGATACTCTAGGACTTGCAACATATGAATTTTCAGTGGCTAATTTGTTTTTGGTGTTCACGGTCTGCTTACTTCGCTCACTCGGCTCGTGCGTTAAGATCGTAGCGTTATAAATCTACAAAAATGTAAGTGTTAAATTGCAAATTTTAATGTTCGTTCGCAAACCATCTACAGTTTACAATCTTACTAGATTGCTTATAAATTAACGGTTCCGTACAATTATCTAGTGATAATTTTAGGTATATTTATCAACGTATATACAACTCAATGGTAAAAGTTCCCAAGATTTTATGTAAAGACCTGGTAATGACATCCCGTTTGTGCCTCGTTATAAGTTGTCGGTCATTAGCTTTGCAGCCCTAATTAAAAGTTTGTGACTGTGGTTTTCTTTATCGTGGATATTAAGAATGATATCAAGATGTTGTTTTTCAGAATTTTCAAATGTTATTGTTTTAATGAAATCTTATTTTTTTACCTTAATTAATTATGAGCCTAGAAATAAATTAATGCCATTAATTATTATTATATACAATATCATTTTGCTAACCCTACAACAATACCGCGTAGTATGTGACCACAACAAATTGGTTATTTTTATAAATTATATGCAATATTTTAATGATCTTCCTGCAAGAAGTCAATATTTTAAGTTGAGTATATTTTAGAAAGGTTTAAAATTAAATTAGAGTTGATAACTATGTAATTACATAAGTAACATTTGATACAGGATTTACAACAAAAAAAAAAACTATATTTTTAACAGAAGTGTTCATTTATAATTATAGACAACTAAGTGTTTATTGATTAAAAACAAAATAAACAAGTTTATCTAAATGTAAATTATTTGTAAAATGTATTTTTCTAAGTAAAAGAGTTTACCGTCGCTACTAAACCTAATTTGACTCTTTAAGATAACGTGTCTTGCTCTCAGAGGTAATGTCGCGTCATCCTTTAACGTCCTTATTCTACAGGTAAGGGAATTTGGCAAATTGGCTAAAACACGCGAGGGGCGCGTGAGAAATCGCTCTAAGATCATCCTGAAAAATGTTGCGAATGAAAAGGCTTTTTACCTGTATTGGGCATCTAATAAATACATATTTATTTAAGTCTTCGTGATAACAACCTAATTGATTTGCAAATCCGTTTAGTGTCAGAATCCATTGGCTGTTTTTTCTTCTTCTAATTCTAATTAACACTCAAATAGCATTCACTTAATCAAAACAAATAATAATGGGTAACGATGAAGGAAAAAATCATGTTTAAGTCATGGCATGGTAGGAGTGCATTCCCTAATGGCCACATGGCTAGCTACAATCCGCAAGTTAAAAATATCAATAGGTGTATTCCAGTAACAGCACTTGAGAACAAATCCATCTAGGTCATTTGTTTTCAAAGTTTGGGCGCGCCCCACAAGGCATGCGTGAAGACATTTAAAGAGGGGCACGGGCCCTTTTTACCTTTACCAAGCAGTTATTTGTGCGAAAAAGCTTTTTCAGCAGTTGTAGAAATAAAAACGATGTACAGAAGTAAACTCGATATTGCTAGTGATCTACAATATACGTTTACTTCGATTGAAACCAGAATTGGAAACTTTGTCAAAAATATGCAAGCTCTTTCGTCACACTGACTCTTCTTATAACAAGTACGGGGAAACAATATTTTATCCATACAATTAATAAAATTGAAGTTTCAGTTTGTAATGTCTAAATAACAGCTTTTTACTAAATGCATATGACAAACCTATAAAAAAGACCATATTTTTAATTTTTGTGTGTTTATCTGTCGGTCTATCTGTTTGTCTGTTTGACTGACTGTTCCGGATAATCTCCGAAATGGTTGGACAGTTTTTGACGGGATTTTAGAGATACCATAAGAAATATATTAAATTATTGTACTACATAATTGTAGGTATTAAAAATACCTAAGGATCTAAGGAACACTCACAACAATTGTTTTTGTGTTTAAAATAACTGGGAGCGGGGAGCAAATTTCGCAGGTGTCACGATTTGGCCGATCGATAGCTGTTGTAGTGCACGTGAGAGATGCTGTGGACACAGCTAGTTTGTAATAAAACATAAAGATAATATTTTTGGTATTTATTCTCCTTATTGTATTTTACGATTGCGTGGGAATCTACTTGCTGCCGCTTGCTGAGCCAAGGGGGCGTGAGTATTTTCTTTTTAGGCAGCAGGGAGACGTTAAAAAATCTTTGGGAACCCTTGCTATGTTACTATCATGGGCCACGTCATCAGTTCACTTTAGATCAATTAAGTATAATAATATTTAATAATTATTTTTCCAGTGCTCTTTTCTGCTTAGTAGGCAAAATTTGTAAACTTCCGTAATAACATTTCTGTTATAGATTTCCTAGTAAATCCTCCATCATTTTTTTTTTTTTTTATCTCAATTTTTTTAAATCCTCCACCATGATATCATGAATTAGGCATGAAATACGTCTTATACGCAATGCAAATTAAATAAAAGGTTGTAAAAAAAATCTGTTTAAATAATAAAATTATAGGTAACCGACTGACTGACATGTCAACGCATAGCCCAAACTATTGGGACTTAGACCGTTAAAATTTGCATGTGGGTACATTTTACACTGTATTTCAATTCAATCTCTAAAGTGGTGGAAAAGGGTATTAAAGTTTGTATAAAAATGTATGGAGATAGATCTATGTAAATTGGTATTAAGCAATTCAGTTAGAGAGTAAAAAAGATAGGACATAACTATTACGCGAGCGAAACCGCGGAAAAAGCGTTAATAATAAATAAATAACTATTTTCATAATATGAATAAAACATAATGTTCATTCGAATATTATACTTGAATTCTAATAAATTACAGTAATTAGTATTGACATTCACGATCTATCATGATTCTATGTAGCGATTGATATATTATGTATGTAATAATATGTATCTATGTTATATATATCAATGTCATGTTTTAAATAAGATCATTTTCAAAGACGTTTAAATTCGATCTGGAAATTCCGAATTGTATCTTTAAGCGTGTAATATCAATTAAAGATGTGAGCTACTTCGCACAAATATTTTTATAATACAATCAACATGGTTCCGTACAAAATGTATTGTATTTTTAGGGTTCCGTACTTCAAAAGGAAATAACGTATTTCTTGTAGGATCACTCCGTTGTCTGTCTGTCGAGGCCCTTTTTGGAACGTGTGGAACGTTTAGTTATACTTTTTTTATCGTTTAGTAATATTAAAATTTAAAGATGCGCGCGCATCATATGACGGGAGTTTCATATGATGAAGTTCCCATCAAGAATAATATTGTGAATTGATTTTACTTTCTTTTATTTTTAATTGTGTAAAAATAGCTTTATACTTTGTATAAATAAACATTATTCTGATTTGATTGGAGCGTCGGAGTCGCATAAATCATGACACTTGACGTTCTTCGGAGGAGGGCTTTACCTGAAGACGGGCCCACGTAACTTAATTATATAATTTCTTATATTAATATTACTGAATTTAGCTTTAATTAAATTAACCACATTGCATGTACTCAATTGTTTTATGTAGCAGATAAGGTTATATATGCTTTTTTATTTATATCATCTGATTTGATTAAGCATTAAATGAATTTACAGTATTATCAGTGATGGCTAACTTCGTCATGTTGTTAATAATTTGCGGGATAGAAATATTGGAGCAACTTATTAAACCAAAAAAGTACAACTGCTTACGTGCGTACGTACATAAGTACATACAATTTTATCTTAGTAGATTATCGCTTGACAACATTGTCACCAATTTGAAGTGACGGTAGGTACGTATAAAAAAGCTGGCTTTAATGCGGTACATAAGGATTTTCAATTTATTAAGGTAGCAACCCGTTTGAGTTCCATTCCCTATAGTGACGCTAAGCTCAATGGAGGAACTGGCTCCAAGTGCTTGGCAACATATTTCACCTTAAGGTTGGTAACTAACCAGATAAGTATTATAAAATGCATGCTATGGTTTCACCACGATGATATCCTTCACCAAAAGCTTATTTTCATTGTAGGGATTCGAAACCAAGTACATCAACGCGGTGTCCGTACACAATAACACTGTGTCATCATTAGTTAATATTGTACATAAGGCTAGTGCAGTTCCATGATTTTACCGTCAATCTCTTTAGAGATTGCATTTAGGCATAAAATACGTACTGGAGAATATAGGTAGGTAGTAGTAAAGTTGAGTTCAAACCTGTAACTTCTTCCACTGTATCCTGCCGATGCATCTCGTTGCGTTACGCCAAGCTAATTTAGCTCCAAACACCAGCTCCGATGTTTTAAGTTGATATGTACCTTTATCTTTTAATTCACTCTTTATTTCTTCTAACCTTGACAAGTGAGCTTCGGAATTCTCTCTAAAACATTATTTAATAAGTTTAAAACGTTACAATAAGGAAATTAACATAAAACTTAATAAGTATGACAAGTTCAAAATAAGGCGGTATTTAATTTGTCCTTTCTAAATCCAGATTTAGATGAATATTTATTGAACGTATTTAAGAAGTACATACCTGCGTATAGAAGCGAAATACTGAGTAAGGAAAGCCTGTGCATCAACATAAACTTCTTCCCGCGTTCGAGGAGTGTCGCCTCGGTTGGGAATATCCATGACACTCGTTTGGCATACTTTTTCTGTACATTTTGTATTCTGGAATAAAAAAAATGGATATTTGAATCAAAAACCATTTTTATAGTTGGTCGTCGAAAATGTGACATATATTTAACTTTTTTATTGAAATTTTGATTTAATGATTCGCATTATTAGCTACATTATATTAAATACGTATACATATACATATAAGTATATTACGACCTCTGTAAAACCAAAAAATATTATCGAGTACGTATTCGTATTTACAAAAAGATATCGCAGTTAACACACACATTCAAAGCTTTTCGCTCCGATTACGTAATGAAAAAAACAATGGAATAAAAATAGCCTCCTCCCCCTTTTAAAAATTCCCCTTCTTTTAATAGAAGTCCTATAGTTCAATACTATTCTAGTAATTTCTACCCTTGTTTTATTCGGGTATTTAAGTGAACCGTGTTGGCGTGTGCGAATCCAAGGACCTTTCTGTTTTAAACAAAAAAGTTTAGTGCAAATAACGAGCGATAAAAAGAAGAAATATAGTGTAAACCAGAGAGACTGTAAGTTCGACCATAGTGTAGTGAACTTCTGCATAGTGAGTTTGTTTGACTATTGTTTTATTAAGTACGAATAAATTATTTTCGGGTATAACGACTTTAGAATATTAACATCTACCGCGACATTCATGGATCTAAAAACGATTAAAATCATTGGTTTAATACAATATTACATCATCACGGCAAGTTTTTCGTCTGTAGTATGACTAACGCATACCTTGTCGTAAACGCAATAAAACTATATAATAATATCTTGTTAAAATATGTGTTCATGTCATTCTTTTAAATTTATAACATTTCAAAACGAATCAAAATGAAATAAAGTACATTATCGAACAGAACATATATTTACAGACACTTTGGCTCTCTTACATAACAGAAATGTACGTGAATTTGGCGAATTCGCAATCCAAGGGAGCTAAGGGGTTAATATTCAATAATTTTATTTATGGATATTGTATTATATTATACTAGCTGTGCCGCACGGTTTCTCACTCGTATTAAATGTTTGGCGAGAGATTTTCAACTCGAGTGTCAATAGCTAGAGCTAGGCTGTAATTAGATAATGCACTATCATCATGCAATAGGTTCATCACGATGTTTTCCTTCACCGAAAGCTCAGGGCTCATAGCGGAGATTCGAACTCACGTTGATCGACGCGGAGTCCGTACACGCTACTAACTGAGCCATCATTGCTTCAAATTCATTAATTGTAATTGCTTAGCTTGTCGGATTCTTTGACGTTTATGGTTACTGCTTCGGTCCTAAGGGCTGTAGTGTGAATTTATGCAACCTAAAACCTTCTATGAAACCCAACAAAAATATTTCAAATTTGTCTTGTACTATATACCAGAGATTAGCGTATTAAAAAAAAAGAATCTCTTGAACTTTACATGCTTGAACATTAGTATAAGTTGTATATTTGTACTAAGTACAAATAAATGGATGATAAAAATCGATAATAGAATAAATTTTAATGTATGATGGCCATTGGGCTCCCAATTCACGAAATTTCAACCGAAGTTATCGATTGTAAGTACGTTTATTGAGAAAATAGTTATTCCAAGTTTTTACATCGCTTCTAAGAAACGCTGTATAAAGATGCCTCTTTATCATTTTACAAAATGCTTACGTCATTGTAGAATTACATCATCGTTCTATATTTGAGTTAGATATAGTAACAATTTAGATTTAGTTAGATAAAGATTTGTAAAAATTGTGTAATTGTAAAACAAGTGATAGTATTAAATTTACTTTTTCTATAGCATACACTGAGTGGTAGGATGGTCATGCCATTTTCTTCGACTGTGGATTGCGACCACTGTATACCAGCTGTAGCACGCGACATACCTACGGCCGTTTTCGATAAAATATCCGAATTTACCATCCCCGATTAGTACATATTTGTAATAAGTACTATCTTAAAGACAGTTTTTTTTTAGAACTGACTATACAGTTTGCCTTAGCCCTGGAGCCTGTGACGGCTTTTACAGCTTCACCAGACTTGATCTTTAAGAGAGATATCGGCTTCCCTCTTATCTATTCCAGCTATAGGATATGGATATATATATGTAGATACGAACAACTAACCATTGATAGATTATTGAAAAAAAGGAAGGAAAAAAGGTTTTATTTGTATATCTTTAGTAACTGAAACAACGGATAGATAGGATATTGAAAACGACCGTTAGACGTGTCGCATTTCAGATCAGGCGCTATATAGCCAGTAATCAAGCGAGGTGGTAAAGAATTACTACTACTATGCTTATGGCAATAAACATATAACAGTGATTCTCTTTTGGTTTGATTTAAGGATCAGTAGCGTGTAATATTCAACTTCCAAGACGCTTGCGGGCCGACATGACAGCAATAACCCGCGATGGATTACCTATTTCAGATTTAGTCTTACCGTCAAACAAAGTATTGTTACTTAGTAGTACTTATAAGTAGACACGGCATTGAAGCTCTTAACATGCCATAGTAAATGGTGGGCAATTGCCCTCAGTTCACTTTCGACTTGATACCGAGGACGCGGCGTGAGCGAGAAAAAGCTTTTATCCTTTTTTAACAACATAGTTTCCGCCTTACGCTGCGATTTCCTATCTCTTTTGTTTCAACATGAGGATAACAAAATTTGTAACGTTTTCTAATTGCTTTTAGTGAAAGTATGACGCATCTATATATATAACTTCATTGACTGCTACATTGTTATTTCCACGATATATCAATTGTCATATAATAAGCCTGAGGAAAACTTCGTGATGAAACCATAGTATGTTGATGAGGCATTTTCTAGCGCTCGCTTGTTATGCCTTAATTACACGTACCGAGTACAATGGCGAGACAGCAAAATATCACTAGGACGAGAGAGTGATCTGGAAGAGTGAGTGTTTGTACATATTTTTATACTTTACATTGAGTCGGTAGTGAGTATATTTTTTATGCATTTCTGGGACTAGCCATATTCGAACGGAATAGTGAATCAAATACTGCAACAGGTACCAAAAACAAGACAATTTTTAATAAGAAAGAAAATTAACTCAATGGTTTTGAGGAGATCCCTGGTGTATATTCGAAGTCGAATTAAAACGAGACCACCCTTGAGGTACCCCCTTTTCAATGAAAAACGAGTCATCTAAATTGGTTAATAAAAAAAATAGGTTATAGCTGAACATCCATAAAAAATATACATTCGAATTGAGAGCCTCCACCTTTTTTTGAAGTCGGCTAGTTAAAGCGAGTACCAAATGGCGAGTTTAAACCTACCGAGTACTAGGTAGACCACTGAACATTTACTAGAGCTAGACTGTGCGGGTTAGCGCGGGGTTGGACACTGGTCTATTCAGTGTAATTGGGTCCGATTACCTGTCTCTTTCTTTTACTCAACCGGTAGACGAGCATTTGACAATGTGTTTACACCTAACGAGTACTCAGTTTAGAGCAGTCTCGTCCTTCTAGTCGGTACGTGTAATCGAGGCATTAACGTGCTACCTCTCTCGAGCTGAAAATCTAAATCCAACGACACCTTTGGCTTATTCCGGCAGCTACACTTAATCTCACTTCCAAGCTTAGCGTATTTATCTTCCGCCAACATTATCGCAAAACATCAGATGAGATTGCTTGTTGACATTTTAACATACGGTTAAACAATATATATATACAATACAATACAATATATAGCCACTGTAAATAATTTATTTATCAATGCCACTGCATTCACTGCATACTTATAATTTTTTTTTTTTTTTTTTTTTTTTATCTTGTGGGATTAAGCTCGTCAGTGTACGAACCAAAGAGCTCAATAAAATATACATTCATTTAAATTATTTCAAACCTCATAAATTTCAATGTATTCGAGTTAGTATTATGATGATATACTAGCAACTACCTGCGTCTTCGTTCACGGTAATTACAATATTAAATTCAATATGAATAACGAATAGCAAGCATACAGGGATAATATAACTTAGTATTAGTTAAATAATTTTTATAATCGGATCAGTAGTTTACCGCGCAATCATTGCAAAACTTTACCTCTTTATAAAATATACTAGCTGTGTCCCACGGCTTCACCCGTGTTAATTTTATCCGACAAACACCGTGCCGCCGACGCACCCGTGTAGCCCACATTAATTGCTCTCACTTCCCCCAAGTAAAAATTATTTAAATTTTTCATTGTCCGAATAAAGGGCAAAATTTAACTTCATAAAATTGTCTTTATGATGAAGTAACTTTTGTTCGTAAGGATTAATATGCCATGTCTAACAATAATGCTTATAAATCAATTTTTAATTTTCAACAAAAAAAAATCTACAAATACCTTATTGTGGCTTATGTTTAAGAGATAGGCATAATGTGGCATGGAGGACTTTTTTTAGTTATACTAAGGGTCGATATTTTTGTGGAACATTATATTTACCTATCATTAACTATTACGCCAGTGCACGCGGAAAAGCATTTCGGGTTCCATAAAAGTTATAAGTATTTTTATGCGGTTTTTATTCTATCTCTAAATGTGACTTATTAGCCACTGGATGGGCCAGAACTACTACTACAGCGCTAGATAATATAATATAGACTGAATACATAATTAATTATTTAATCTCCTTTCCGTCCGCTTCACTGTATGTAAGGTGATTGATAAAAAGTACCATATATTGTATTCTACGATATAGGTATATGAGTAATCGACTATTGTACCAAATATCATTATCAGTCCAGCCGTTAAGCGTAACTGAAGAATAATTATAATAAAAGAAAAAAGTATCTTATTGTTCGAATTAAAAAATAAAACATTATTCTGCTTCAGTCGAGTTAGCATATAAGTCCTTGTCAAATAGACAGCGAAACGAACGCGTCACAATAGAAATACGAAAGTGAACTGTTTCCGTTCCGAGGTGAATAATACGTCATAACAAACCATAGATTAATATGAATATACGGAAATAACAAACTAAACGCGAGAACGCGAAGCGAGGTGGGAGAGAGATTACTTGTATTAGCTAAATTTGCATGTATAATGACAGAAATACAGCGAATGCGGGTTGCGGTGCGAAGGCAAAGGTGCCTGTCGGTTGTGTTTTTTTACAGCCTATTCGACGCGTTGACAAGATAAACACCGAAAAATGTATTGAAAGCATAAAAAAACCCTTATTGGATAATATGAGTCATAAGGAGTGTAAAAATATACTGAAAAACGCTTTCCCCACGTTTTCTGTTCGCTATGTGCTTGTGCCTAGTTTGATATCTTTGTCTCGGTTTGCTTTCGTCACTTTTACCTTTCGCTTTCGCCTCGCGTTCGGTTCGCTGTCTGTTTGACAAGGCCTTTACAACTAATCACACGTAACCGAGTGCGTACGTGTGTTCAATGAAACAAATCAAATGGTTTCCACTCGCCTATCTGGCAATGTCGTAGATCCGGCTTGGATTAAATTAAAACCCTCTTATATTCTCAGACTGTTTGCTGAATAAATAATCTACGTGACGGCAACTTATCTTGAGATGTTATTGTAACCTTTGAGCTGTAAAAACCAATTCTCAAAATTATGCTAATGCATAGAGATAAATAAAATATGCATGTGTGAGTAAACACTCGAATCAAATGAAGATAATGAAAGTCTAGCTATGTCCCTTGGTTTCACCCGTGTTAAATTTATTCGACCAAGTCCCTATATTGCTGCCTCCAACTGGCATATCGTTGTTCGCATTTCCAGTACTTGCCTAGAGCTTGCCAGATTACTTGATGTTCATGGTTACTGCTCCGCTACTTAGTGTCATAGCGTAAAGTTACATAAACCTTCCTCAATAAATAGGGTATAAAATTCAGTTTTTTTTTTCAATCTAACGGACAGTTTCAGAGATTAGCGCTATCAAACAAACAAATAATCTCTTGAACTTAACAATATTTGTACAAATATTCAAAAATTAATATATTCTATTTGAAGACATTTTAAGGAGTTTTGAAATCTTTATTATTCTTATTTCACACATTAGTTTTATTTGTATTCTTTGTAAACCTTTACATTTTGTTTACGTGTCTTATATTTTTAGATTTCGTATATATTACAACAAAAGATAAAATAATATTAGGCAAGTGCGAATCGGCTTCGCGCACCAAGGGTTCCGTTCTACCGCAGAATATAAGTAATTATTTGTATTTGGTAAAAATTGTGTTTTCTTTCATTCAGTTTGGGTTTCTTAGTTTGAAATCTACTCACAATTTTTAATATTTGTTCCTTTACTTTGGTACTTCTACTATAATCATACCAAGATTTTGTTATATTAGGGTTTTTACGATAAATCAAAACAAAAAATAAACATTCAAAACCACATATTTTGTGAAAATTTCAACCGGTTCTTAATTACGGTTCAAAAGATATAGGCGCCATATAAAGGTCGTAGAACAGACAGTGTTAAGGTAAAAAGAAGAGTTTTATTTTCAGGATACAAATCCCTAAAACCCTAATATAAAAAGTTGCTAATATAGTTTTATTTTTTAAATTAATGAACGCTGATTCTCCTTTAAAATTGCTATCCATCGACAATAAATTTGATAGTGGCAAAAAATTATCGAACAAAACACATTAAAAAAGTGTCCTTCTGTCATCATGCGACTCCAGAAGCGTCGTTGTAATAGTTTTTATAAAGTGCTACTAACAGAGCTAGGTATATTAATTTGTCTCAAAGTTTCATAACAAGTATCATTAGCAAGAATATGAATATAATGAAGATTTTTTGTACTGGTTTGGCTTAATGACTTCACGCCATAGGCAGGGAGTTCATCCTCACACCTTGGAAAGCAAATGGCCGTTGGCAGTCCGATTTGAAGGAGTGCCTTTGCTCTTTGCTGAGGACTTTCATTGAAAAACAATATGAGGTTCGTAAAAGGTCATCAACGCCCATATCATGCTTCCGGTTTTGCAAGCGTCCATAGGCTGCGGCGACCGCTTACCATCAGGCGGACTGTAAACTTGTTTGCTACCGTCTCGGTATTTAAAAAAAATCTCGTAATCTCTCGTATTTTATGTTCCTCATAAGTCCATATGTTATGATGTCTAAAAGTATTATTGACAATTCAGAATAAAAAAAACTTCCACTGTACAAAATTTCATAAAAATCGGTCAATCCGTTTTTGACTTCAATCCAAACATACAGACATAAACAAAAAAAAGGAAGTCATATTCGTAACCAGTGTCCATTATAATAAATGCCTATCAGGACATTTTGGAAAAAGATTACATATACAGACAGAGCTACAGATTTATTTATTAATCTAGAAGATATAGGTACCTTTCAAGTTAGCGTATCATCTACAACAAAAATTATATGACTTATCAGTATTCAAATCAAGCTGATAAAAGCTTTTTGTCATATATACTATCTGCACTGTCATAACAAATCATATACATATACACAAATGTTTACATACAATGAAAACCGATAAACGAACGTTTACAGGAAAGTTCGATTAATAAAAATGATCCGTGTAGGTTTCGGTTTTAGGAAAAACCTACGCGGTAGTTAAAATGTTAACAATATGATATTTATGCGCTTTTTTCGTAATCTATTGTTATGTTATTGACGCATTTCAAAACTATTTGTTGGATGTGTTTTATAATATGTGAAACCAAACGATATTTTATTTGCCGATACGGCATTGACGACGTGCCATCGTGAATGGTGGGCAATTGCCTCCTCCAGTTCACAACTTATCCTTTTTTGACAACAGAGTTTAAACGCTGTGATTTTCCATCTCTTTTGTTTTGACATGCTGATTTACCGTTTTCAAATTACTTTTAGCGAAAGTATAATGCGTCTATTTATAAAACGTAATTGGTAAAACCCACAAAAGTTACATGTTTATATCTTAATATTTACAAAAACCTTGCGTGTAAAGTTCATGTCGATTTTGTGGTACAAAGAGACGTTGAATACACATTTCACTGGTCTAGCTATGACTCATTATAATAATAAATAATAATCTCAGCCTGTAAGTGTTGGGTAAAGGCCTCATTCCAAGGGAAGTCATCAGCTTAAACACAACGACAGCCCACTAATTCTATACTATGAAGTTCTATAATTTTTCCCAAATACAGAGGTAAGAACATTTCTCGAGAGTTCAGGTTACCAATAAGTATGAGTAAATAAATGTACACGAATTCCAAAATATCTAGACACGCGATAGCATGGTCAAGCCAAGTTCAAGCTAACAGAATGCCGCTGTGTGTAATATTACACGAACCATTTGGCGCATTAGTACATGGTGAGGTTCGAACCTACAACATCGAACCACTGGACCCCCATTCATTACCCAGTTATAAGTTATTGGAATAATTTTAATTGACTTCGAAAAATGTCGAAGGTTAATTCTAATGTTATTTTTTATAGATGTTCAGCCATAACTTCTTTGGTAATACCTCAAGGGTTGTCCCTTGTTTTAGTCCTGTGTTTAATTTCATTAGCATTAGAACGTTAACTTCGAAGATGCACCAGGGAACACATCTAAATTATTGAAATTGTCTTGATTATAGTGCGAAGTGGCGGTACTGTGGTCTCATGATAAGCAGTGTCTCCAAAAATAATGTCGACCAACGAGATCTTGGTAATCTATCATCGAACGACAGCTGAATACAGCTAATACACATACAGCTAAAGCTAATCCCGAAATGCAACAAACTAAAAGAGGGCCACAGCGACGCCTTTATCTCCCTATGTATGGTGGATGCGACTGAGTCAAGTACAGAAACCTAGAAAGCTTGCTTGATCACTGGATATACCCTAGATGATCAGGTTCGCCACACGCCTGAGCAGTGGCAGATGTTACACCTACATATCGCCAGTACCAGCCGGAAGCAATTATAGTGTTCTAACACCCAACGAAACTTATTATAAAGTGACAAAGATTCTACAAATTTCGACATTCGCTTTAAACAATAAATATAAGTAATAAAAGGTGAATACATTTACAAGACAATTTTTAACAAAAAAGAATACCTACTTCAATGATTTTGAAGAGTTCCCTGGTGTATCTTGGAAGTTGAAGATCCAATGCCAATTAAATTTCAATAGGACCACCCTTGAGGTGTCCCCTATCCAACAAAAAAGAATCATCCAAATCAGTTCATAAACAAAGAAGCTAAACATCCATTTAAAAATATAGATACATTCGAATCGAGTAACCTGAGTGTTTTGTTGAAATAGGTTAAAAATAATAAAGATAAAATTTAAAATCCATTTACCGAAGCTTATTTTATTTTGTTACCAATGCTTTTTAAAGTTTAACAAAAGACTATCCGTTTAAATAATTTAAAGTTTTTTTCCTATTTCTTTATAGTTCTATCATTTCAATCGCTTTTAGTTCAAAGTATCTCTTCGAGGTCAGTGCCTTATCCGTAACGATTCGATTATTTTAACAATAACTTTTAGATAGACATTTCAAATCGCCTTCTCCGAATTCAGAATTGTTATTAATGAATAATTAATCTTATAAATCTGTTACATATATTTTAAAAATTCAACCTTCTTATCTTGTATTTACAGACTAAATTTTTAAACAAAATCGTAACAACTTAATTTTAAAACGCACTTAGAAACAGAAATAGGTGTAAAATTCACCACTCTCCTATATCAAATACTAATAATCTGAGGGACCGAGTTGCGCTCAGTGTCTTACAAAAAAAAAACACCTATTTAAGTAAACTCGGAATGTAAAATATTAATTATTTAAATACCTACATAGTTACATCCAAATCATTGGAACCATTTCTGAGAGACCAATTACATAATATCTAAAAGGAACTGACTGATCTATCAACACATAGCTCAAACCACTGAACGGATTGGGATGAAATTTGGCATATATATAGTTACTATGAACATAAGAACGGATTTTTGAACACGCAACCCTTATAGGGTTTTAAAATTTGTATGGAGAAATCATATAAGAATATATTTTTGAAACCTGATGCGAGCGAAACCGTTGTGAAATGCTATTATATATATATATATATATATACAAGAAATGCTCATATAGTATAATAGTTATATAATGAATTATATTACTTTTCAATCGTTTCGAAGAATGATTTTATTTATGAGAACTACTTTCAATAATGTATAATGGAATTTTACTATATAACGGTTGTTGTCAACCGTATCTCAACAGAACGACTGGTTACCAACAAGCAGGTATTTCCAGCATCCGGCTTAGTCCCAACATGATTGGTCACGCGTCTTCCGTGACTCTGTTTCTATTATCATTTTTTCTATTATCATTCACCGTTCGGTCATTATCCTGAACGTGTTACGTCATTTCGATTGATCGGCAATTGATTATAGTCAATGGCCATCATAGTTTCTCATTGTTATTCAAGAGATTTTTTATTGTAATAACGGCATTTATAACTAGTTCTATGTTAGTCGGTGTACTTTCCGTGATATTAACAATACTATTGAAATGTTATCGTACATTTCAAGCAATGGGTTTCAAAGCAATTCTACGAAGAAAACGATTAAAAAAAAATTACATTTACTTTTTAATAATTTTGTGATTGTTGTAATAAAATTTACAACACTTCGAGATGCGTGTTGCATACCTTTATCGCCTTATTGCGTTAGACCAATTCCACTTGAAATGCCGGCGAAAATTTTTAAAGGTCTGATCGTGTGCGGAGCTCCGATATGCTACAACAAGCCAACAAGGCATTGAGAATTATTAAATGCAGCGACAACTTCGGTGATGCAGTCATGTATCACGCATGGCTGAAGAGCGAGTGGCAAAGCGTACTTTTTACTCTGAGCTCGAGAATAGGAAAAATAAGGCGAGCAATATTTCTGATTACATGAAAAAGTGTGGCATAAAGCCCGGATTGGAGAACTTTGGTTGCGACGAAGGTTTACCTTTGAAGTACATCGACGTGATACGCATGATAGCAAACGTGATAAACTGAAGGCTCGACTACCAGCGGCAGTCAATTACTTATATATAAATGATGTTCTCACATGTCCGCAGCGCAGACGTACCTTTTAGGCAAAGGTTGGCTTCACAAGCCACATCAGAACTCATGAATGTCGGAGTTGAAACAGTCGCTGTGGTTGAATTCAGTCAGGAGTTCATCATTATCACCTTATGGCACAGCCAAATGATAGAACTGTGCCGATTGATAAGCTCAGTGCAATCTAAAAATCAGTGGTGGCCATAGGTGGTGACCATAGAGAGATTAACAATCAGTCGCCAGTCGCCGATACCATACCGGAGGATATGCGCTGGCTAATCAATATGATGGGGCTTTTCGCCAGATTCATGGTGCTCGCCGACCCAGTTGGTCTGTACACTCCTACCACCCAGCTATCGCCATTTCCTTGTTCGGTACTCAGCAGGTTGCACTACGTACACATGAGATTGACCTGCTTGTCTCAAAGTCTTATGATGTTAATTGACCCCCTTTATACCTTCCAATGAAATTCACTTTCCAGTTTAAACACTAAATAATATTTCAATCATTGTTACTATACTATAGTTAGCAAACAGAACAATAAAAATTTATTTACATTTGGGGAAAAAATTGTAATTTGTTTCATGTAGTGTTTTTTCTCATAAGATCTTTGATTAACATCACAGATGTGGAAGAAATTCATTTAACAAGAAACATCCAATAAAAGCTTTTTCTATTTTCATCTTAAGCAAACAACGAAACATTGTTTAAGAAAAATATTCAGAAAAGAAGGTATTGTCTCTAACAAGGACAAAGATATTTTTTGTACTAAGTAACTTTTTTTGGATTTGACTTCCAATTATCTTGATTGAATACTATTATTGTAATTTTCAAATGAGTATCCCTTTTTTATTCCATTGTTTAAATATATCCAATGTATTCTATTTATTTTTTAGTAGTAACCAGTGACGTATTTTAGGACTAGGCACTTTGGGCTATAGGTAAACTTTCTATTATGAAATATTAATGTAAGCTAGTAAATCTAGAATTAAAAAAAACATAAAAGGCCATTCTCTAGGAAGGCACACACTTATTTTACTTTCCTGGTAAGAGCATGGGCCCGTGGCACTAAAAAATTACAGAATACCCTAAAAAGAAAAATAATAATGGTCACTTTACAATTCTAGGTGCCAAAAGTGCAGGAGCCGAAGTATTTACCGCCCCTCGCAGCATAACACTTATGGTCATGACCCCTATGGCTCTTGGGTAAATACGTCCCTGGTAGTTATACCTTATAAACTAAAACTTTCTAGGTATATTTTTGACTTCAATTGTATACATACTTTTACATTAAATTCACTTATGCACAATAACGCACCTAATTGAGCAGGGTAGAGCCACCGTCATCTATTTTTGCGGCGAAGCAGACGTGGACTTAAACCTAGTCCTCAGAGATAGCATCCTATCGTTTTATGATTCCATCGAACTTAAATACAATCTTAAATAGGTACCTATAGTCTGCAGTGACAACGGATTATCTGTTTGTTAATTCCAAGTCATAAAAGTTAGAGAACGTATGGTATAATAACACTATTGGATTAATGTATATTACATACTTGTAATCCATCAAGTTTCTTATAATAATTATAAATGTTTTCTTTTCATTTAATGGTAATTTTAATTCTATTCCATTATAAAATAAATAAATAAAGATAATCTAGGTAAACTTAAGAAAATATTATCTAAATACAAAATTTCATTCATATCGTTAGAGCCGTTTCCAAAAAACCAATTATATGTATATTTGTATGTATTAGCGATAGCCCTAAGGTCAAAATTCGACCTGCGACTTTTTTATCATAGAAAATTTTCTGTTTGACATTTACAGTATTCATAAATAATGAGTATGAACTACGTCACTTGCTATCACTTTTCATTGAGTGACAATGTCAATATTTTGGGGGTCTAAGTTCAATGGCACTGGTCAGGCAAGGATTCGCAGTATTAATTTATTTTATTTAATATATTAGTAACACATATTATAAATTTTAGCTTTCTGCACTCCTTCTCCATATAAACTTTAACCATGCCAATTCTCACAGTCTTCCGTGCACGCAATACGCTTAAAAAGGGGTAGAAAGCTTTTGCTTCACTTATTAATATGTAGTATATATATATAGGAATTGCTCACAATATGTAGTATTAGATCTATGATATATTTAAATTCAAAAACAATTAAGTAATTTTAAGACATGTTAGTCTTCTCTTCAAGGACAAAAATATACTTTAATTATAACGTTGTAACTCCTTATTATGTAAGAATAACTTCAAACTAATTCACGTTACGGAAAGTACATGTAGGTTAAATTGTTTCAACACAAAAAAACAACAAGCTTGGCATAGATATTAAATTGGATAAAGTTCTTGCATAGATACTCGTACAGCTGTTCTATTAGACGGGGAAACCCAGTTCAATTATGATATCAGTATTGTAACTCGGAAAAAATATTATATAATATAATTAAAATTATGAGTGACTTTGTATCAAAATTTACCAACATAAAAACTATTGTATTGTTTGATCATCATACTATATTATAAAGCGAAGTCTCCCGCCGCGTCTGACTGTTTGAACGCGATAGATTGAAAAACAACCGAAGGGATTTTCATACGGTTTTCTTCAGTGGACGGAGTAATTCATATACATTTAAGTGTAAAGTAAGTGTAAGTGTAAAGGTTTTTTGTAAATTAGTTGAAATGTGACGATTATTGTTGAAAATTTCGGAAGTCATGCCGACTGGGAACCTTACTGGCGTAGACCGTGTAAACTTATAGAGTTATAACCATTCACCATTGTGAAACTGGGGCGTGTTGCTAGTTCAAAAATATATTTAAGGTACAGGATAGTAAACTGAATATGAGACAAAATACATCACAATATTATGTAGCTATATTTTATCCTTGTAAATACTTACTTTTGTGGGTATATATTAAAAAAGTAGGTCCATACATAGTATACACCAAAAATTGAAGCACATTGTACGCCTAATAGTGTAAATATCGTGTTTTGGTGTAAACTGAACATGTTTTTCCTAAAGCTTCTTACAATATCTTTTTTTTTCTTGTTGTACGGTGGTACGGCAAAGTGCCTTGAGTTAAACACAGTACAATCCACAAACACAGGCGACCACTGAAAATCTACACGCATCTCTACAGTTGGATATACACCGGCTGAACCCGAAACACGACAAACAACGGTCACCGTGATTCGCTTATCACCACGTGCATGTTAGTAACAACTTAGTCGGGTATAGAACCTTACCACCCCCCTCGATATCTGGATATACATCTCCTAATTACGGAACGCGACATATCGAAACGTGACATTGTATCAAGGACCCAGTGTCGTAAAGAAGAAGGGAACAAGTCATATTTGCTTCGAAATCGCAAATTCGTATTATGTAATGTCTATAATGTACCAAAAACATAATGATTATAGTATATATATAGTGGTCGGGAATTTAGTCGGACACACCAAGTCCGGTGAAGCTGTAAAAGCCGTCAGAGGCTCCAGGGCCCCTAAGGCTAATAGTATAGCCAGTCAGAAAAAAAAAGTCGGACACAATTTTCTTGTCCTCCAAGTTATTAAAAGTAAATTAGGTATAAAACTATTATTTTTTTCGTAACTTGGCAACTAGTACCCTTTATTGAAGACCATTACTGCAATTATCAAATGAATATAATTTACTATCTTATGACGATTTCAGTATCCTAACAAGATGGTGGGCCCCTTATTAGAACTTTCTAGAGAATTTTTGTGGTGTCTCACATTATATACTTCCAGTTTATATTTATAATCCACTTCACTTATGCACAAAAACTAAACTATATCACGCAAAACAGCACTAATATTATATAATATAGGGTCAAAAACCTAAGTTAAAAAATTAGAAACAAAAACCACAACGTCACTTCAAGATCCCATCAAAAACTCCCTAGAAAACTGTTATCAAGTTTTAACATATAGAATGAAATTCAAGGAAATTATTGGTTTTATGGTTACTATTAAACAAACCTTTGTTAATCTATGATAACTGTCGACTATTACGTTGCGATGTCAAAGTTATTATCTGTGTTTGAACACGCGAACGTTTATTTTACATTATGACAATAGTTACAATGGAATTTTTTTAAACTTAGTAACAAAAAAAATAACAAAAATATTTTATGCAAATGTCAACACACTACCGGTTTGGAAAACATTCAGCGTATCTCAGTCAGTCAGTCATCAGAAATACTGCTAATAGTTGATGTTATACACTAGCGTGGTATAGGCATGTCATGAGGAGGGATGAAACTGATATAACCAATAGAAGATATAGTAGTAGAGGAAGACCGAAGAAGGTATGGATGGATTGTGTGAAGAATGATATGTGTATAAAAGGTGTGAATACTGAGATGATATTCGATAGAATAGGGTGGAAGAACAAAACATGTTGTAAAATAATTAACACAAGTCAATCAGTTCCAAATTTTTCATTTTCATTTAGCCTTTTTGATAGTAAATTATTAAAATTTACTTTTACAATTTATAAACGTAATTTAACAACCTATAATATTTTCCGAACACGAGCTATTTAAATAATATTTCGTCAATAGACGTGAGAATGACCTTAATCGTAATATTAACCAAGAAGTTAAATCCTCATATAAAAGAATCTCACGCTATTTATTTTAATATCTAATTTAAGCGATCAAAACCCGTTTTAATTGGTCAAGTCAGTGTTGTTTATTATTTATATGCTGTTGTTAGTCATTAATATTTATAATTGGCAAGTGTCATGATGATGATGAGTTAATAACACTACATTTAAAATATTAATTAAATACACTACCTATTTGTATTTTTTCATTGGATATTTATCGTTCTACGTTTGCCTAATTATAAACTGAACTATTAGTTTAACTAAACCCGCATTGTCATCACAACTACTTAAGAATTGACTATGGTCAGAAATCAAGTACAAAGAAATTTAGAGTATAAAAAATCAAGAGAAGTAGGCCACAAAATTTGTTTGGAGATTTCTCTCTACTTAGGGCAGTCCGACTAGTGGAATACCTCCACCCTACAGTTGATCAAATAATCTTGTGCTGTATTTTTACGGTGAGTAGGGTCAAAACGCTGGTGATATCTATGGTATTAAAACCTTCTACAGAAGGCTACGATAGCCGCTTACAATCAGGTTTGTGTACGCTTGTTTGCTATATTAGATGTAAAAAGGAAAAATAAATTTTTGCCGCTTCACTTTTGAACACGAGCCTTGTATAATGACAAGAGGTATAGACTACTTTTTTCTCGAATCTACAGAACAACAAAACATTTGACAATCATCGGATTTATATAAAATGATGCTTATAAAGACATGCCAAGATCGGAGACTGTCTTCTGTGTGTTTGATGATAGATTTACAACTTGTAGGGCAGAATTAAAAACATATTTATCATGTTTACATTGAAATTGAATTGCTCCCAAGCAACACGTACAAGTTAATTATACGAGGATCGCTTGTCAATTCCTGGTAAATAGTACACATAAATTAGCCAGTTGTTAATCAATTCATATCTCTAGAGCAGTGCTCACGTGCAAATACCGAGTAATAAATTAATAATTGAACACTAACAAGGTGTTCGGGAAACTCGTTCATTACTTAACGTAAATATTTTACTCCACAAGAGGTCTTTGTTATTGAATTAACACTTCGTATTCACTGAGTTCTCACGGCCGGTTTATAAGTTTTCGTGACCGAAATTAAATTCCACAGGTACTTTAAGTAGTACTCTTTGATCTAAAGACCTTATTTTTCATATGCTTATTTTTTATTAACTTCAAGTAAATTAAAATACTTTAATATATACAAAGCCTTGGTAATTATTAACCTTGGTTGCCTTGGTAATATTCAATTTTGTCATTATTAATTTTGACTTATTTATTTTTTAATTTGGATATTTTATTAATTATTATTATTGTAATTTTATTTGTATTGTTTTTTTTTTAAATAATTTTTAATAACAATTTAAACTGTGTCTACATCCAGAAGGGTTTATATGTATTTAAGGTCTCATATTAATACCAAATTCTTAGATTAATCCTAGTTGGATTTTGATCTCTCCGTGGTCGCCGTTGTGTTTGGATTGTACTGTGTTTACCATCAGGGACGGTTCAGATTATGAAAACTCATAATAATGTGAACAGAATTAGCTAGTAAACAAGAATAATATTACATGGTACTTAACACAGTTTATAGACTGTACAAAGAAACTGAGAAAAAGAAATGATAGAAATCAAATAAGAATACTTTCTTCTATGAGAATGAGGAAATGTTTGTTTCCCGGCAAGTTAAAAGATATGATAAATTACAAGAACGAAAATACTGAACCTCACACAGTTCAACCTAACAGATAATAAATTATCATAATCAATCATGCATGATAGTTGTTGACATTTAATATAAAATTACATTATATTTATACAATAATATCATAAGAAAGTTGACAATTTTATTAACTCTAGGAACTTATATTATGATCGAATCGATCAATTTGTCTGGCAAACAAGCCAAAAGGTTTATACATCAAGCCCAACATTTAGTCACATTTAATATTCCCATTTAACATACTTAATCCGTAGTTCACATCTAACTGTGAAATAAAGTTGCACTATACAGTCAAAACTGTGCACACATAACAATGCACATTATGCTTATTATTATTATTTTTATTCACATTTAATATTCCCATTTAACATACTTAATCCGTAGTTCACATCTAACTGTGAAATAAAGTTGCACTATACAATCAAAACTGTGCACACATAACAATGCACATTATGCTTATTATTATTATTTTTATTCACATTTAATATTTCCATTTAACATACTTAATCCGTAGTTCACATCTAACTGTGAAATAAAGTTGCACTATACAATCAAAACTGTGCACACATAACAATGCACATTATGCTTATTATTATTATTTTTATTCACATTTAATATTCCCATTTAACATACTTAATCCGTAGTTCACATCTAACTGTGAAATAAAGTTGCACTATACAATCAAAACTGTGCACACATAACAATACACATTATGCTTATTATTATTATTTTTATTCACATTTAATATTCCCATTTAACATACTTAATCCGTAGTTCACATCTAAATGTGAAATAAAGTTGCACTATACAATCAAAACTGTGCACACATAACAATTCACATTATGCTTATTATTATTATTTTTATTCACATTTAATATTCCCATTTAACATACTTAATCCGTAGTTCACATCTAACTGTGAAATAAAGTTGCACTATACAGTCAAAACTGTGCACACATAACAATTCACATTATGCTTATTATTATTATTTTTATTCACATTTAATATTCCCATTTAACATACTTAATCCGTAGTTCACATCTAACTGTGAAATAAAGTTGCACTATACAGTCAAAACTGTGCATACATAACAATGCACATTATGCTTATTATTATTATTTTTATTCACATTTAATATTCCCATTTAACATACTTAATCCGTAGTTCACATCTAAATGTGAAATAAAGTTGCACTATACAGTCAAAACTGTGCACACATAACAATGTAAATTATGCTTATTATTATTATTTTTATTCACATTTAATATTCCCATTTAACATACTTAATCCGTAGTTCACATCTAACTGTGAAATAAAGTTGCACTATACAGTCAAAACTGTGCATACATAACAATGCACATTATGCTTAATATTATTATTTTTATTCACATTTAATATTCCCATTTAACATACTTAATCCGTAGTTCACATCTAACTGTGAAATAAAGTTGCACTATACAGTCAAAACTGTGCACACATAACAATGCACATTATGCTTATTATTATTATTTTTATTCACATTTAATATTCCCATTTAACATACTTAATCCGTAGTTCACATCTAACTGTGAAATAAAGTTGCACTATACAGTCAAAACTGTGCATACATAACAATGCACATTATGCTTATTATTATTATTTTTATTCACATTTAATATTCCCATTTAACATACTTAATCCGTAGTTCACATCTAACTGTGAAATAAAGTTGCACTATACAGTCAAAACTGTGCACACATAACAATGCACATTATGCTTATTATTATTATTTTTATTCACATTTAATATTCCCATTTAACATACTTAATCCGTAGTTCACATCTAACTGTGAAATAAAGTTGCATTATACAGTCAATACTGTGCACACATAACAGTGCGCATTATGCATATTATACTATTATTATTTTTAATCACATTTAATATTTCCATTTAACATACTTAATCCGTAGTTCACATCTAACTGTGAAATAAAGTTGCATTATACAGTCAATACTGTGCACACATAACAGTGTGCATTATGCATATTATACTATTATTATTTTTAATCACATTTAATATTCCCATTTGACATACTTAATCTGTCGTTCACATCTAACTGTGAAATAAAGTTGGACTATATAATCAAAACTGGGCACACATAACAGTATATAATAGTATTTTGACATTTTAATTTACCTTAAGTTGTAATTCTTCACACTAGCCATAAGCCATAACATAACAATAAGACCTCGCTGAGATAAAAGCCTCAATGGTATATTATCAAGTAATGTTCTCAAAAGAGCATAAAGGAAATAAAGAATATGTAAATGACTATTGTAACTCTTGATTTCTTTCTGTATATCATTTTACGAAAAACATCAAAGGCAATCAGAAATTTATGTAAATACGAATACATAGCAATAATATTTTAATTATAACAAAATTATCATGAGGGTGCAATTTTATTTATCACTAGCTGTTACCCGCCCGTTTGACAGGTCATACCTTAAACTTTGTTATCTCATAATTAAATATTATGTCATTTTAAGTCCAATTCCAAGATATGATTGACTACTATACAAAAATTTCATTATTATCCGTCAAGCCGTTTGATCGTGATTGATGGACAAACATTCGAACAAGCATTATACTTTCATATTGATTATCTACTTAAAAATAGAATAGGAAGCAAAACTATGCTCAGGTTGTGAGCGTTTTCTGCATGTATTTCCATAAGAAGTTATTTGTAGTCTCTGGAGTAATTTTCGGTACCGTTCGAAAGCGTTTCGCTGGTGCTTCGGTTTGCATTACAATGAAAAGGGCCCCGTTAGATCAAAAAGCATTTTTTATGTGCCGAATACCCTGAAATGTCTATATCTTTGCGATGTTAACCGAAAGATTTCGATATATTCGACTTTATGGAACAATGTATTTCGTATGAGTTGTCTTTAGTATGTTTTGTTATAAATAAGTATTGTTTATAAAGTAAATATTATATTTTTTATTCGAATATATATAAATGTTTAAGTACATTAATTTGATCTTTATATTTGACTAGATGTGCCCCACGGTTTCGCCTCTGTTATTGTGCAACTGATATTTATTATCTAATACTATTGGTGAGCAATTCTTGTACATAAATACTAGCTTTCCCCATGGCTTCAGTCGCGCCAAGTTTGAAAAATATATTCTTATACAATTTCTTCATACAAATTTTGAAACACCGTGACATACCGCAAAGGTTTGATTTAAAAAAAATCCGTTCTAAGCGGATGGCTACGTCATAATATCTGAGTGCTAAATTTCTGACCGATATGTTCAGTTTTTTGAGATGTAGGTTGATAGATCAGTCAACCACGGTTTCCTTTTATATATTAAAAAAAAATAGAATATACTATGCCAACTATAACTGTTCCTTTTTGAAAAGGAAGATAAATTGTTTTTCCAGCCCGTGTATATTATACATTGATCTCAACATGACAAGTAGACATCGAAAGAAAAGAAACCGCAAATAATGAAGATGTTAGTTACATTTGTATTAAAATAAATCTTTAAGCCCTACTACATACCTATGAATCAATTTTTCACTTAAACAAAGAGATACGCTGTCGAAACGCGGAAGCGAGCACGTCGGTAAACTTTCAATTATCACAATGGAAAACCCAAGGCTCATTTATTTTTGAAAGTTTTAACAATGAATGCCTTTCACAATATTTCTTTAAATAGTTTACTATCTTAGATACTGATCAAAACTGTTCCGTGATTTTAATAAAGTAGGAAATGTTTGCAACAAATCAATGAGTTATCTTTAACTGAATAAGAACTTTGTGAAGCTACCAACTATATCTTTCATTTCTAGGCAAGCCTCTCATAAAAGGTTTTTATTTTTTTATTTAAGCTCTCATCTTCATCTGAGGCTCTATAGCTGTGGGTTAACTTTATTCTGGTCCAGTATATATCCCTTCAAATCGATTTATTTCTAACTTACTCTTTCCAACTTTTTAAATCACTATAATTGCCATCGAACTATCTGGTTTATAGACCTGCCTCGAGTCCTACAGCCATCAGAATTTCCTTCCAAAAGTATTTTGGGTATCTTAGTCTCTTCCGTCCATAAGACATGATCTGCTTTTCATAGGCGTCTAATTTTAAGCTTTGGAAAACATTCGTCAACTCTTAATAACGTGTTCTCAGGGATGTTTTCGAAATTAATTGTATTATTTTAGACATTCATGAATTCCTTAAATTAAAGCTCAAAATGGCCGCGTACGATAAATAGGACATATTTTAAGAATGTAATTAACTATCTTAACCAAAAGGCTTCTTGTAGGGAAAACCTGATGAACGTAGAACAAACATATCTAATACGCCTGAAGGCGTATCACTCAAAAAGAAATCAGTGTCATAAGTACTTATGGCAATTATCAAATAAAATGATGTTGCAACAAACTTATATCATTACATGAGTGTATCTAATATAACCGATACATAATAAACATATAATTAACTTTATATCCGGGCCCGATGAAAGACATGTCTATCTCCGAAGTCACGTCGCTTGGAGAGAACCAAGCCGCCAATGCGTTTGACGTTAGGTAACGAGAAGTCAAATAAGAATTTATTATTCCTTTTGAACTTGTTTTAATTTTAATTATGTATTGACGTATTATGTCAATTAAGCCACGGTTAACAGTTTATATAATATGTAAAATATCTTTTTATGGTATAAAAAATGATGACAGTGAATTTTTACGATACTCACACATGCGTAGACATTGTAAAAAGTAGTCTACGCTATGGGCTTTCTTGCTAAGACTTGTTTTATTGAGGTGAAGTTAGTCATAGTATGCATTACATAACATCGAGTAATGACAAAAGAAGTGTAACTTCCAACACGATTCCACTTTTTTTTAATACTCCGTATTTTTAAAGGTTAAAATTATTTCTTATATTTATGATTCTCGATGTTAACTGGAATCTAATAGAGTCATAATTCTAAACGCTTAATGTAATTTAGTATGTAGAGTAATATTGTTAGTTTTGAAATGGATTTGCTAATTTCATTTTTCTTTCGTAATTTTTTTCTTCGCACTGTATAGCAGGCATTCAATTTTTACTCAAACATTATTGTAGGCCGTATTCCACCATATTGAACCATCTGTTCCTGTAGACTCTTAATCCGCACACTTTTATAATAAACGAAATTCTTTATACTTTTTACATCATATTATAGTATCAAACGGTACTCTTGGTAGTGAATTGTTGGGTAAACTCAATATAAAGGTGCCCATCCGCTCCATAAGACATCAACAATTGTTTAGCGTTCCCTCCTGTAGCAACAATGTATCGGAGAATAGTCCCATTTAATAATAATTTACAACACGACATATTTTTCATCAGTCTTGCTAAATATAAAACCATACATACATACATAAATCACGCCTATTTCCCAGCGGGGTAGGCAGAGACCACGTCCTTCCACCTGCTACGATCCTGACATACATCTTTCGCTTCTTCAACATTCATTAATCTTTTCATGCGTGCTCGTTGGTTTAGAGTACTCTTGACCTGACCTTTCTACAGAACGTCCCCGATTTTATCGATGAACCTTCGTCTAGGCCGTCCTCTTCCAACGTTTCCTTATACACTCGCATTATAAATTTGTTTAGTCATTCTTCTTTCATTCATCCTCTCAACATGCCCAAACCATCTAACCATCCCATTCTCAATCCGGGTGACTTTATCTTCTTACACACCACAAAGTTCTCTTATCGCGCTCTCATTTCTTCTGCATTTATTTCACTTTCATGATTTTTCTGCCACACGCAGCTTTCACTTCCATACATGAGTGTTGGAACCAACACTCCTCTATGCACAGCCCAACGAGCTTTCACAGAAATTCTCTGGCTGCTTATAAAGGAGTGCAACGTGCGATTCACCATATTACCGGCATTTATTCTCCTTCCATATCACTCTCACACATTCCATCCCTAGTAAACATCGATTAAAAACTCACTTAATATTTTTGTTTTCTTTTTAATTGTTAGATTTTCACCGTCCATTTACATATAATCAGTACCTGTTAACAATGAAAGCTGTGCATATTCATAGGGTATTAGATTTAAAGAGGTATTTGAAGTTAAGTTATTATTTTCATTGTTATTTTTTTATCTCTTACCTGTATTTGTGCCTTAAGAAATAAAATAAAATAAAATTATGCAATGTATGTTAAAAAACAAAATCCCTCTCCGCATTTATCTGTCTGTCGGAACGCGATAAACTTAAAAATTACCAAACGGATTATCATACGGTTTTCATAAATAGACGGAGTGATTTATGAGGAAGTTTTAGGTGTATAATTCATTATGGTTTTGTATAAATTGGCTGAAATATGATAATGGTTGTTGAAGATGTCGGAAAAAATCATGCTTATTGGGAGCTTTATTGGCTTGCACCGCGTAAACCAATAGAGCTAAATGTATTACTCTGATTCTTGTGCGAGACCGGGTCACTAGTTTAAGATATAAAACAGAACTTGTTAACTTTTAACTTATGAAAACATACTATAATAAGTGAGTTCCTGACAACTGTTTTGAATATGTTAGTTCGCAACTTCAGTCTCGGAGCCCAGCGGTGTTTTGTTTGTTTTAGTTTTATAATAGATAGAATCCGCAACGGTCAAGACAGACACAGTTCTAAATAGCCATCCTCAATTAATCAATACCGTGCTTTTAAAACCGTTCAATTTAGTTCTCAAAGTTAGCGTTTGAAGATTTATCATGTAACAGCAGTATTAATACAATTTCATATTTATCCAAATAAGTTGTATATTTCTTCATTTCTTATTCGATGAAAATATTTCTACTTTTTAATTTTACTTTTAAAGAAAATTACAAATGACATCCTTTAAAAAATATGTGGATTATTGAATTTGGAGTATGTGGATACTCAGTATATGTATGTAATTTTTTACATTAGGTACCAAATAAAATACGTTTAAGATATTATGTGATTTAAACCTGTATAAATCTGAAAATGGCTAGCATTGTATCATATTACATCATCATCATCACAGCACAAAACATAAGAAAAGTCAGTGTTTTAACGCCAAGTTCAAAACAAACATATTTGTAATATCTTTGAATTAAAATAAGCAATTTGTTATATTGCATACTAATTTTTATTATTAATTTACATGTAGTTGTTAATTTATATTCATGTACGTAATACATTGCTTCGTGTTTTTGCGCATTTATGATAACTGGTAAAACAAACAACAACATTAAACCGGCTTATAATACTCGAATCTGCCTTAACAACCATTAAATATGGGCAACTTGATTACGACTGAATTTAAGAAGTGTTTCTTTTACATTTGTTAAACAAATTGCAATATTAGCCTTGCTAATTTGTAACAGAAACAGAAAAGAAGGAAAAGAGTTTATAATGCATCCTTTATTGCAAGAACGGACTACAATGTTCACTTTATTTTATAAGGAGCATTTCTCTGATCGATATCCAGTCACCTTAAAAGTTGCTGGACATATAAGCCTAGGTCGCGGCGACCGGCTAATCATCTGTGCGACGGGCAACCACGTGCATAAACATTCATTTAAACTGTAGAAAGTTACAATCTCTGTAGACCAAATCCCGGCAACTAATCGACAGTGCGTAATGGCCCTAAGACTATTTGATGTCAATATAATTCTAACATTTTAATTCATTAAAATCATTCATTCATTCATTACTGGCCATCACTGCAAAGTGATTCTTTTATAATTCAAGTTATGTGCTTAAAATAGCAGTTTATATGAGAAAGGAAAGACGACATTGCTCATTCGATTTAACTATATAGATATATAAGTACATAAGTAGTACTTAAAAATTAACTTCACCAATAGGTTTATTATTTCGTTTTGTGCTAAAATATAGTATATTGAAATTACTTAAACAAGAATGAAAACATATTTTTTTACTATGATTACCTTTAACAGTTTGTGAATATCACCAGGCCTAAGAAGCCCTTTTCAAAATTTTATTACCAATCAAAATAGTGTACCTATAAACCGTGAAAAATCATACATGACATGAAGACAAGGCTATTAATAATTGCTACACACTTGTTGAACACTAAATAAGACATTTTAATATAAGTCTAAAGATCAGTTTGTATTTTTTTTTAAGCAAACTGAATCTTTGTTTAAAATCAAAATTAAAACACACTACATACGTAAACCATACATTATATTGCTTTTTTTTAAACACGGTAAATTGATTCTACGGTGAGCTTAAAATCTCTCTTATCACTTTTAATTTAATTGAACCATCTTGTTATCGGTGACCCCGTCATTTGACATTTTGATTGACAATTAATTAATGATCGCCAAGTGGACGAAATTTAACCGTAATTCATGAAATTTTTAGGTTTGAACTTTATGGAAAGTCTTCTTTCAAAAAGTATACCAATACTGAAATTACACAAAATTCATAGCTCGAAAAACATTCAGTCATCCATCAGTAATGCATGCATTATTTGTTGGAAACATTTTAAAATTCTTTTATAATCCTACACTGTAACACAATATTAGCTTTCTGCACTCCTTTACGTAAACTTCAACTATGCAAAATCCCACGCGTCTTCCTACACGCAATATGTATAAAAAGGATTTTGAAGTTTTCTATTCACGTAATAATATATATGTTATTTCTCGAACTATATAATCTCTCGAACTACTGAACCGATTCTAAAAACTCTTTCAACGATAGAAAGCTCCTTTTATGAAGGCATGGACTTAACCACCGCATAAGCTAACAACGTATCTATTTGCAATATCAAAAGCCGAGAAATCAATCACTTGTGTTTGCACTGTACATGAACAATACTCAAACTTTCAGGTTTCTACACGATGAATTCCCTTCACAGTTAAGCCGATAGCGATATTAAGTATTTTCAATTTAATAAATGTTACGATAAATTCCGATCAATTCGTTGATGTTAATTCCTTATGGCCTTAAACTCGCCAGTGCACAAACAAAAGAGTAAAAAAGTGAATATTCATTCATTCACAGGATTAGATCATAAAAATTGCGTTATTCAAATTAGACTGCTTAAGTGTAACAAACTGGATCGCACAACACGTGAAGTACCTACATAGTCCTACGCTAAAAGCATCTATTCTATAAAACCCGAAAACATTTACTGGATCATTATTCGTTTAAACGGACTTCCGTCTGTCCGCCTCAAGCTCAATTTTAAAAATGATTCGTTGTAAAAATTGCTTTTCCTCTATCCAATTCCCGCTTGAAACATTTAGGTTCGCCTCATCATGCTGTGGGTTTTCTAATTTAACACTTCATTTTGATCCTAACTAATATAATATTATATTGAAATATCTATTACAAAAAGGGACACTATCTTCTTTTCCTTCTTTTAGTAGTAACGGCAAAATGACTGCGTGAGTGAGTGTAAGAGAAGTGAGTTCTTGATGGTAATCACAGTAACAACCCAGAAACAAAAACGACCATAAAGAGATCAAAGCTCCATCGTCAGTCATTCGCTGTCCAGTCGGCCTTCAAATATGTCAGTGACTGAATACACTGCCTGATCCCGAAATGCGACTAACAAAAAGAGAGTCACTGTGGTGAGTTTATTAGTAATTTTTTTTTATAATATCTCGGCACATTGACGTTACTGTCCCTGAACGTAAACACAACGGCGACCTATAAGAGATCTAAATCCAACGGCGGTCGCCACTGTTATACCGTCCTACATAAATATCTCTTCACGTTACGTTTCAAGGACCCGATTTCATAAGAAGGGGGAACACAGTGGCCGGAAGAAGGTCCCACGGCTTCAAGGTACGATAAAGATAAGTCATAGAGAAGTTTTTAGTTCGTGTCGAGATGGAGGTTACTGTAAAACTATAATTCCGATGCCCAGCGTGTATGGCTCTGTTGTGGAAGAGAGAGGAGGGAATTAGATTGAATAGCTCTTCAGAACAATCACCATGATACAGGCTCAATGTATTGGGTAACGTCTGTATCATTAACAGTGCGAACAGCCCGTCTTTGCAGCCTGTCCAGAGCATCGAGGAGGTATTTTCCGGGTCCATCCCAGAGATGCGAACGGTATTCCATACACGGCGGAACTTGTGCCTTGTAAAGAATATACAGCTGACCGGGCGTGAAATACTTTTTCAGTCTGTTGAGGATTCCGAGTCTCCCGATGTAATCGCTCGAGTTGAGTTCGCTGCGAATATCCACACCTAGGATATTGAGGCAGTCAAGCATTGCTAGCGATACATTCTGAGGAGTGGGGAGGGGAGAAAACTGAGATTTCTTCACGTTGGTCGCGAGCTAGTCGGGTACAGGTTCCTACCATCCGACTTAACTAAGCACCCCACTGAGTAAACTTGGAAAATAAAACATTATCTAAATATAAAATTTCTTACGATTAGCTATGGCCGTTTTCAAAAAACTAGTTATTTAGATACAAGAATTTCTTATATCATAGTTTTTTTTTTTTATTTGATGCATTTTTTACCTGTTTATTTGTTGTATAAGATATTGTGTTTAGAATAATACGAAGTAATGGTAAGTAGTAAATGGTGTGGCACAGTCGGGAAGATGTTTCCGATTTGATTACAATTATCAACTGCGACTGTGGCCCGTGAATGATTGATGATGTTGGATAATGAATAGGTAGCTGTTAATTGGTTGATGACGCCAGATGATAAACATGGTAGAAAAGTATCCACAATGAGAAATAGAACAATACTAGGGGTAACAGAAACAGAGCTTGAAAAAACGGCTTAAATTCTATTAAAGATTTTTAAGTTGTTCATGATTGAGTTTGTCGGTTTTATATACGAATTTAAAGTAGACGCTTTACTCGTGAGTCTCTTTAGGTTGTAGGGCGATACCCTCACGTTTTCACAAATGATCTCATGATCAAATTGAATTCTATCAAAACGTGGGCAATCCTCAAAAAGACTTTAAGGGATTGAATAGTAGCATTGTCACAGGGGACATGTGTCGTTATCGATTATTTTGAACCTATGCAAGTATGTTTGGTGTATGCGTGTCCTGTGAGTGCCTGTGTGAGCGTGAAAGTTATTGGTGTATGTTTGAATAATGTTCTGATGTCAGTAAGAGTTGGTAGAAGTTGTTTTGTGTGCTGCCCTTCTGGGTCGCTGAATTGCCAAATGTAGTTCTCTTCTCTTATGGTGTGCTTAATATAAGTAATGGGGAAGTGAGTGTAGTCAAAAGTTCTGTGCAATTTCGTAGCTCTTTTTGCTGGAACATCTGCAGCTTCGTTGCTAATGATTCATACATGGCTCGTAACCCAAACAATCTGGACGCGGCCTGGATGCGAATAAATGATGTGATGTATTTGTGCAACCAAATGGCGTGTGTTACTGCGGTTCTGAATCGCTTGGATGGATGACATAGAATCAGTGTAAATGATAGTATATATATGTTTATAATGATAAGCCCACTTGCAGGCCTGAAGGATGGCGTAAATTTCCGCTTGAAACACAATGCAGCCGGTTTGTAATTTGAATTTTCTGCTCACCGGTGAGTTGTTCTGTGTTACCATCCTCCTGCTTGCTCCCGTCAGTGTATATGTGATACGATAATGGAAGAAGTGTTGCTTGGAACTCCGTGAGCTGTTTCTGATTTGTTATAGTAATTGGTGAGTTAAGAGAGATTCTGGTGCTGGGTGTAAAAGATGGTGTGGAGGTGTGGGTCTTTCAAGAGTGAGGTCATCAGGAAGGTACTGTGTTTTACTTGTACGTCGTGTTAGTTCAACAAGGTGGACCTCACGAAATTTTAGGTCCAGAGGTGTGAATTGTGCTAATGTAAGAGCGGTAGAAATAGAAACCGTTCGAAAACTTTTAATGGTTTTGATAGCGAAGCTGCGATGTATACTCAGGAGACGCTTCTTGACGTACTTTTTATATACGATGTGTCCCCATACACCAGCCGCGCAAGTTATGATTGGTATTATATTATCATTATACATCATAGTATTAGATCAGATAAACAGACCTGTAGAGCATTATCGGACGTAACTTCAAGTTCAAAAGTAAGTCATGGTTAGAAGTGAAAAGAATTAAGTACTTCAAACTGCCTCGTTAGCCTAGTGGTCGTAAGCGCAACTGTTATGAGCGAGGTCCTGGGTTCGAATCCCAGGTCGAGCAAAGTGATATTGGGTTTTTCCTATGAAATTCTCAGTAGCATCTCGGAGTTTGGTTTCGTGCCCGATTCATGGCAATAGGCTCGCCCCCTATTATATGGGACCTAAAACATACTCGGCGAACTGTGGGTGTATATTAGTACAGCTCTGCCTAACCCTTCGGGGAATACAGGCGTGATGGTATGTTATGTTATATTATGATGTAATAATTTTTTATTTTTTTTTACCTAAAATTATTACTAATGTAGCTCTCCCGGCAGACGTTCTTACTCTTTCCAATATTCATAACTCAACTCCAGCGCCACCTATTCCGATATTTTATCCTGAAACCTTATTTAGGATCTTATGAAACAAAATAAAATAGAATTACGGATATGATCGCTATTTAAGTTTTTCCGAAATAAATTATCCTATTTTCTGTGTAATTTTTAACTAAATTATTTATTTCCTAAAAACCTGATTCTAAATAATACTAATATTCTAAATAAAGTATTAGCCCAAATCAGTCCGGTCCAATCGTATTCAAGTGATGCGCAATTAACGAAAGTGGAATCATTTTTATTAAATTTATTTATATAGATTTGATTTTTTTTAAATTCGGATTACAGGTATGTGTTTTTTAAGCCATTACTGTTGAATCGTATGCCCTGAAGCGTTTTTTATTGTCTTTGTATGTTATGTAATAAAAATTTCCCATCGAGTTGTCGCTTAAGAAAAAATATTTTATCTATACCACATACTATGGGAGATCAAAATGCCAATACATTTCTTACGTTCATATTTAGTATATCAAATGTAGTAACTATAGTACCGATTTGAATTTATTACAATGTAATTCCATAATATTTTATTTGTTTCTTTAAATTTATTAGTTTATAGTTAGAAATCCCACAGGACAATTTTATAAGTATGACTCTATACGAAATATGGATAGTAGCAAACCATCTTGAAAACATCTGAATCTATATTGCATAAACTCGGTACAAGGCCTTTATTTCTAATAAGTATAGCTTAATTTATTCTAGGAATATTGAAATTAAAACACCAAAGTAATGAAAAAACTGTTTCGAGGATAACACATGAACTAACAGATATTATGTCATACCAAGAATCTTGAATATTTGTCGCGTGGGAGCCAATATGTTTTCGAAGAAACACGAGCTATGGAATATTCTAATAAATAATTCATGACATAAATGTTTCTTAATATTGACAAACGAGCTGTAGACGTGTGTCATATTGTTATTATTAGGTGTTATGCTTTCAGTTTTTGGTCAGTGGTGTTAAAAAATCTTTTCTTCTTCTTTATTTTGTCAACCGAACCATCTTATTAATGATTATTATATAGTGGCGTTATTAAGTGGGTAATAAATTATCATTTTCCTATGCTTCGAACAAAATAGTTATATTATAAACTAGCTGTGCCCGTGGCTTCGTTCACGTGGACTACAGTATACCCGCGTGGATCTTGCTCCCCCGCTCCCGGCTATTTTAAAGACAAAAATGCTTATTGTGGGTGTTCCTTAAAAGATAGATATATAGTCTCCCGGACTTTTTTGTAAGTCTTTTTAATGACTATGATTACGTACTACATTAATTTGCTATATCTCTTATAGTTTACTCAGCAAAAGCCATTTAAGCGTCCGATTTGATTCACCATGACCAGTTTTTTTTTCATTTGTGCGGAACCGTAATTCTTTTTCTAAAATAAAAGTAGCCTAAGTTACTTCCTATATCATCAGTGAATCTATCAGTGAAAGTCCAGTCAAAATCGGTCTAACCGTTTCGGAGATTACCCGGAACAAACAGACAGACAGAAAAAAAGACAACAATTTTAAAAATGGGCTTTTTGTTATAGGTATCGTATATACATTCATATGCATTTAGTAAAAAACTGTTATTTTGACATTACAAACAGACACTTCAGTTTTATTAATTGTGTAGAGTAGAATAAAAATAAATCGTTATTTTCATTGGCATTTTATATGACCTATCAATTGAAGAATGAAATGTACTTCCCGTGTATAATTTTCATAAAAATTGCTGGTTTTTATACCTATTTTTAAAATTATTGTTGGCGATTCTTATAACCTATCAATTTTATTACGAAGTCACGTATGTATTCCGCTTACGAAATTTTATCAAAAATGGTTGAGAATTAATATAAGTATATGTATTAAATTTTGTGTTTACTTCACAATTTTAAGAAGACTTTTCACATTCTTTGTAGCCTAACAATTATGGAATGACCTACTTCCCGTATAAAATAAATTTCATCAAAATCGTTTAAAAAGTAAACAAATTTAAAAAAATTGTTTTTTTTTATTCCAAAAAGGTTCAATGATAATTGTTATAGCCCGTCTCACTCATGGAGTGTCTTACACTTCTCTTGTTGAAAATTTTATCAACATAGGTCAAGAATTAACAAAAAAATATTTTTTTAGAAAGTTTTCTTTATAATTTCTAAAAGTAATATTGTAAATTATTATACCCTAATAGTTGATCAATGACATAAGCATCCCGTGTACAAAATTACATAAGAATAGGACATGCTGTTTTTGAGTTAAATCCGGACTTGCAAATAGACAAAAAGACAGAAAAAAAAAAATTATGGTAATTTCGTGATGTTTATATGGAGAAGGAGTGCAGAAAGCTAAAATTTAAATATAATTTCTTTTACTAATATATTAAATTAAATAAATTAATACTGCGAATCCTAACCTGACAAGTGCCATTGAACTTAGACCCCCCAATATATTGACATCGTCACTCAACGAAAAGTGATAGCAAGTGATATAATATTCATTATTTAGGTTCATACTGCAAATGTCAAACAAAAAATTGTCTAGGATTAAAAAGTCGCTGGTCGAATTTCGATTATTGGGCAACCGCTAGTAGGTATAGATACGTCCGTTCTATATGTTCGTGCATCTTATCTTACTGCAAAGTAATACTGTAGCATGTAACTGAATAAGATACCGTTTCTGGGTAATTCTGGTAGATAATATATAAGTTATTTTTCTTTTACTAAATTCGAATGTATATTTGTTTCTTTTTTTATGGATGTTCAGCCATAGCTTCTTTGTTTGTTAATCGATTTGGATGATTCTTATTTGTTTGATAGGGGATACCTCAAGGCGATGGTCCCATTTTAATTTAATTGGCTTTGGATCTTCAACTTCGACGATACACCTTTAACTCTTCAAAGTAATTGAAGTTGATTTTCTTTTTTGTTAAAAATTGTCTTTTTTGATTATGATTATTGGTTCTTATTCTCTAGTATCTGTAGCAGCAATAAACGTTTTTCTTTCTAGCTTTCTGTCTTTCTATTTTCATTTATGCATGGAAGCGATGGTGGCTAAGATTTAATTCTACATCGAAGAGTGTGGCTTTGTAATTTACAATAGACCAAGATTTTGGGTAAAAGAAAAAGGTGTAATCAAACCGTGTAATTATGGTAAACTATTTACAAGTGCTTATCCCTATCTATCATTGTCAAGTTGAAAATTTATCGCCAAGCACCTATTGGTAGTTTTGGAAATATTGAGTTGAGCAAACATAGCATAATTATATTGTTTTTTTTTTATTATTTTTATATTCGTCAATTTTATTTCTTAGATGTCTGTGATACGGGCACTATAACTGTTTAAATGTAGTAATTTTGAAATTCTGCTACATACTTCTTATAATAATTAATTTAGACAAAAAAAAAACAATATGATAGTACTAGTAGATAGTAAAATGAAATTCATAACCCAATAACCCTAGTGCCCATCAAAAAATATCTAACGCGCCAAAATAAGTTTTCACTTCTATCGGCACTCCCGGAGTGCAACGCGTAATTTTTTTTTTTAAGACACCGAGTGAAGTTCAGTTTATTGTTCAAGTATTTAGTATTAAATACATAACATTAACGAAAGTGTAGTATGATTACTTTTAAAAACCGAACTTATTATATAATTTTTCTTATTATTTAAACATTATTTTCACTAACCTCACTTTAGACCATATTTGAACCGTTAATATTTTTCCTCTAACCAGGAGTAATATAATGAATTATCTAACAGGAAGCTCATAGTACTCATAACGCAGTAATGCATAAAGAGATGTATCGAGTAGGTATCTAAAGAATATCTCTTACCCGGCGGATCCGTAATTTTTTGGATACGGTAAGGTACCAGATATCCGGAAACCGAAAATTAAACACAATAATTTTGTGTGTTTAATTTATACTAGCGGTCGCCCAATATCGAAATTCGATCAGCGACTTTTTAATCATAGACTATTTGCTGTTTGACATTTGCAGTATGAACCTAAACAATGAATATTATATCACATGCTCTCTCACTTTTCATTGAGTGACAATGCCAATATTTTGGGGGGTCTAAGTTCAATGGCACCAGTCGGTTTAGGATTCGCAGTATTAATTTATTTAATTTAATACATTAGTAACAGATATTATAGAAAAATTTTAGCTTTCTGCACTCCTTCTCCACATAAGCTTTAACCATGCCAAATCTCGCAGTCTTCCGTGCACGCAATACGCTTAAAAAGGGGTATAAAGTTTTAGCTTCATGTTGACGATTATATTTTGATATATATTTTAAATAAAATGTCCGTGTAATGGTTTTAAGCTCAAACAAGAAGAATATAAGTTAATAAATAAAATGAATCAAGTATATAAATTTATATGATAACTATTACCTATAGTTATGATTAAAATTTATTATTATAGATACACATTATGGTCTAGAAAAAGTCTTCATTGATGAGACAACAGACAATACAAGTAAAAACGGTTTCAAACGGAACGTTTGTCCGCCTTTCCGATTATTCGACTATCCGTAAAGTAAATGCCGAATACCCTTTACTCGCATACTCGACATAAATACCTGACCTATTTAAAATACAATACGTAACTTGTTGCAATGTTTACTTGAGTTACAGTATCTCAACGTAAAGACTACATTCGAAAACAGTGAATTTTTAAGAAAACAATATTAATAAAGTAAAATTAAAAAAATTGATAAAATCTGTACTTTTATTTAAGATCGAGTGACTAATGCTTCATGAATGATGTACAGTATTGATATGATCGTTTTGTTATAATCTAATTATGACATTATAATAATATCTTTAATAGAGCGGATGTTGTGGTAGTTTTACAACGTGGATATTAGTCAACTGAATGCTATAAATGTTGCTATGGCAAAATCCTCAATGACCAAGGGACAGTGTCTGTACAAATTCATGTATCGTCACATTAAACAGAAAATAGCAGCAGTGAAAGAGAAATTGAGGGGTTATAGGTGGTATAGACATGTTATGAGGAGAGATAAAAGTCATGTGAAGAATGTTAAGTATGAAGTTGAACGGATTAGGAGTACAGGAAGATCAAAGAACGCATGGATGGAGTGTGTGAGGAATGAATTATGCATAACAAGGTGTGAATACTGAGATAATAGTTGATAGAGTAGAGTGGAAGAGGAAAATATGTTATGCCGACCCTACTTACGTGGGTAAAGGCAAGAAAAAGAAGTAAATATTTCGGCTTCGTTTCTAAAAGTTATCGGCACCAAAATAACTCTTAGAGTGCTTTGGGAAAAATTGATTATCTTTGCTTGATTGAATTTAAATGAGATTTGAAAAGTATTCGTAAAGATATTGAAATAAGATAAATATATATAACTAGCAACCTGAGACCCGGCTTCGCACGCAATACATATAACTTTATTGGTTCACGCGTCGCACGCCAGTGACGCTCCCATGCGGCATGATTTTTTCCGACATCTTCAACAATCATAGTTATATTTCAGCCAAATTACACAAAAACATAAAGAATTATACACTTGAAACTTCCTCATGAATCACTCCGTCCATTGAAGAAAACTGTATGAAAATTCGTTCGGTAATTTTTGAGTTTATCGTGTTCAGACAGAAAAACAGACGCGGAGGGGAACTTTGTTTTACGAGAGAATATAGTACGGATTTGGGATACGTGGTTTAGATAGTAAGTAGAACGATGATTTGTATATTTCTTGAATTATATGATTTTTAGTTCCTTTTTCTTCACGATATATGTAGTTACAGGGTTCACGTTTTTTCTTGAATTTTTTATTAACTTTAAAATTATACAATAATTTCTCTCGTAAGCCTGCTTTGCACAACAGAAGACTAAGTATTTAAATTATTTATAATACTTATTTTTAATTACCTATATATTAATTTATTAACCGATTGTAGCTTTATATTATACAGCTCTTCGTTATGTATATTTATTAATTAGTTTTTCATAAGTACCTAGTTAGTTATGCAAGATATTCCTTGTTAACTTATTATTTACGTTTATTAAAACTTCACGGATCTACAATAAATCATAGCACATATTTTATGCATTTTATGGTTTAAACTTATAACACTTGGTATTCTCACATATTTTACTTTACCGGTTTTGTGTTGATTTAAAGCAATGTCAACTCATTCTTGTAAGTTAAATTACTTCGTATTTATCTACTTATTTGAGTAAAGGCTGTAAATATTTAACAAGCGTTACTCATAAATTAACGCTTTGACAATAATTTGACCTCCACTAAAAATTATTAAAATAGTACATTTTTTGATGTAACAATGCAAAATCATTGATAAAAGATTTTTTAAATAAAAATGAATACTCACAAAACTAGTGACTTCATCGATACGGGAATGTAGTGTGTCGAAATTTTCATCGAGCACGAGATGATTCTTCAGTCTTATCGGTTGAGGAACTTTTATACGAAGATTTGGCTTCACTGTTCTCTGATTACTGTCAACTTTCAAGTCTATCACTTTCACCACTAAAGGGACACGTCGCGGGAACGAAATGACCGTTGACCTGATCCATCTTCCCCAAGCTTTCCTTCACCGATCCCCGTGGATCCTTCATGCAACAAATTTTAAATAAATTTGACATTTGATTATTGAATCACAGGAATGACTCTCGCGGTCGTGACGATCTGACTGGCAGGATCGCGAACAGCGGCATAATATATATATGCATACCGTTGGAAATCCGGAGCAGAACTGACGCTTGACAGACTGAAACGAGTAAGTTGTCTCGGCAACCGGCCACTGGGCATTCTAAGCAGTGCCCGCAAAAAATATCAACAATACGTCAGTAAGACCGCGGCCGCGTGTGCTGCCGTCGACGACGACTATCCGATGACTAGATGGCGGATATAATCACCTTAGATCAAGGTAACACGACTGTGGCGTAAGAAGCATTATCAAGCACTTGTATACAATGACAGTGAGCGAGTAGAATCAGCGATTACCGAAATAGATAATGTAAAACAAAATATTTGATTAGGTTATAATATGTCGTAATAAAAACAAACTTTTTTTTGCACGGCTTAAGGTATACTATTCATAAATAATTTATGTTTGTACTAACATACTAACATGATAGCTTAGTGCGATGTTTCTAAAACTAGTCGCAAGAACACAAGACATTCTTTATGTACAAATAATAATAAAACCAAAATCGACAATCAAATTTTATAATTGTAGAGAATTCGATAAGAAATAATATTTTAACTGAAATCGTAATTACACACAATCTAAATCAGCAGTCCCTGAATATTTGAAGCTATGAAACACTCAAGAAATCTCTTTTATTTAATGGAAATCTTTGATTTAAAAATAATAAATTAAAGACAATGCATTTATATTTATTACTTATCGATAACGATACCTCGCGGCTCCGCACGTACTTACTAGGAAGTTGTAGACTTCAAAAAAACGAGGAAATGCTCAGTTCGAATGTATATTTTTTATGGATGTATAACCATAACTTCTTTGTTTATGAAACTATTTAGATGATTCTTTTTTCGTTGGTAAGAGGATACCTCAAGGGTGGTTCCACTTAAATTTTAGGGAACTCCTCAAAATCATTGAAGTTGTTTTTTTTTTTTTAATGTTCTTGTTGTTTTGTAGTTTTATTTTTGTCTCATATAGCCGCGTTAAAAATTTCATAAAAACCCGGATTAAAATAAATACAATCTTTATTATTAACATCTTATTAAGATTTCTAAAATTATTTAATTAAAAAAATACATGTACAGAGATAACTACAGATTTAGAAGGCTAATGTAAGTAAATTTTAATATTTATGGTTTTAAAAATCTTCGTTTCTATACAAAATCATTTTTATTTTGTATTTCGTGGTTAGATTGTTTGGTACCTTTAATAGTAATCTAATATTAAATTGACTTAATGTATGGTCTTTTAATATTGACAGTTGAAATTGAAAAACCTAAATAGCTATGGTATCACCGAAACGACCTTTGTACGACTTCGATTAATTTTCGATCGAGCCATGAGATAAGTCACGTACCTCCTGCCATGAGTTCAACTGTATGCAAACAGAAAAAAGCAAAAAAAAAATCTAATCATTTTAAAATATTTAATTCTGCTTCTTTTACCGCAATATCACTACTTGCTGTTAAGAAACGATTTTTTTTAAATCATAACACAGCAAAGTGACGTCACTACACGTGATGATAACCACAGTGCAATCCAACAACATTGGCGACCACCGAGGGATCTGGAATCAATCGGGCTCCTCAAATTTCTCTTCACGTTATATTTGAAGGACTCCACTATCTATACAATTAATAAAATTGAAGTGTCTGTAATGTCAAAATATCAGCTTTTCACTAAATGCATATCAGAATAAATACGGTACCTATAACTCTCTATAAACTCTGTCTGTTTGTTCCGGGTAATCTCCGAAATGATTGGACCAATTTTGACGGGACTTTCGCTGGCAAATAGCTGCTATTATAAGGAGTAGCTTAGGGTACTTTTATTTTAGAAAAATTAATTGGGGTTTTGCGCTAATTAAAAGCTGGTCATGGTGAATCAATTCAGGCGCTTAAATGAATTATGCTGAGTTGTAAACCATGAAAGATATACCAAATGAATGTACTACATAATTGTAGACATTAAAGAGACCTACAAAGAAGTCTATAAGAGCATAAGTCTATCTTCTAAAGATCACTCACAATAAGCATTTTTATCTTTAAAAGGACCGGGTGCGGGGTAACACGATTTGCGCGTCTTCCTTATCGAAGGCATTCTATGGTCCATGCAAGCGCAGCCGCAAACACAGCTAGTTATATATGAAGGAAGGAACACACTAGCCGAGAGACAGTTCCACAACTTCATAATACGGCAAACAAAATTTATTCAAAACTAGTTATGTCCGCAGCTGCGCTCGCGTGGACTGCACGTCACTACGCATACGCTAAAGCGGGCGCTGCCACAGGTAAGCAAAAATTTAAATAAAAACCTTTTTTAAATGCTATATAAATTTGCCCTGCATCGTGTCGGAAAAAAAAATATTATACCATTATTTTGTTGGAGAACGAGACAATTTTTAACAAAAAAAAAACAACTTCAATGATTCTGAGAATAACCCTGGTGTATCTTCGAAGTCTAATGTCCAATTCCAATGAAATTAAAATGGGTCCACCCTGGACTTACCCTATCCAACAAAAAAATAATCATCCAAATTGGAACATAAACAAAGAAGTTATGGCTAAACATCAATAATTTTTTTTAATACATTCGAATTGAGTAACCTCCCTGTCTTTTTTGAAGTACCGGCTAAAAACTTTTATAATATGATTGTATTTTAAATTTCAGTATTATGTTTTTAAAATATGTCAATATTAACTCGTTTTGAACTTTATAATTCGATTTTTGCAATATTATGAGAGTAGATAAACATTCTAATCCGTTAGACAATAATATCTATGTCTTAATATAAAAATAAAATAAAATTTTGTTGTTTTGCACACTGTTTCTTATGTACACTCTGTAAATTTCCTTATTCAGTAACTTTGTTAATTTATAATAATTAATATGAAACGATTACGAATATAATATATATTGTAATTGCTTTATCAACATTAAAAAGCATGAACGGAGAATGATAACAATTGTGATAATTATTTCAATCGCAATACATTTCTCAGTAAAACTGAGAGCGTTAAACTGTCACCACAAACGGTATTACAAAGAATGTACAAGGTAACTCCCAAGAACTATAAGAACGGATGATGCACTTCTCAGCTTCAGTATAAACAGATGACTCGACACCCTTTCCTTAATGGAATAGGGAAAATTATTACTTTAATTTATTACCATATTAACTGATAAGATGAAATAAATTATTTCGAAAATTAAGAGTATATGTAATAGTTCCTTTAAAAATATTATAATATTAGCTGTGCCCGCGGCTTCGCTCACGTGTACTACAGAGTGCACACGCACGAATATTGCTCCCCCGCTCCCGGCTATTTTAAAGACAAAAATATTTATTGTGGGTGTTCCGAAGATAGCTTCAACTCTCAATGACTTTTAAGTAGGTCTTTTTAATTTCAGCAACTATGTTGTGAATTAATTTGATATATCTCTGATAGTTTATTCAGCGTAAGTCATTTAAGCGCTCGAACTGATTCACCGTGACCAGTTTTTTTTATTTGCGCGGAACGAACCCTAAATCTTTTTCTAAAATAAACGTAGCCTAAGTTACTTCTTATAACATCTACCAGTGAAAGTCCCGTCAAAATCGGAATAATTTCGAAGATTACCCGGAACAAACAGACAGATAGACATAAATTTGAAAAATGGTTTTTTTTTATAGATTTCGTTTAAGTCCATAAGTTCATATGCATAAAAGCCGTTATTTAGACATTACAAAACATTCACTTCAATTTTATGAATTGGTTAAATAGTCGTATTAAATATTACTTATTACAGAATATGCATTGGAGACAAGTGGGTAGTAATTAACCACTCGAAGATTAACTAATACAAAGTAATGCAAAGTATCCTTTAAGTTTATTTTCAATTGTATTCGGTCAAACACAAAATTTATGCATTTTATATTTAAGAACTTTCATTGCCAGAGTTACGCCATCTTAACTTATAACTACTAGACGAGAAGTATAAACTAACATGAACATAAAAATAAGAGTATAGGTTCTACTTCTCAGGAAGAAAATTTATATGTTAAAAGGAGAACTTAAAAGAAACACAGAATATTCTCAAACATCCTATGTCGATTCTATACACCCACAATCCATATAAAAAAGTTATACTTATTAGCAAGTTATACCCTATAATTATAGCTTCTGGAACTTTCCATGAAGAAGTGATGGATATTATTAATCTCAAAACACTCGTTACAAAATGGCGAATCAATTATTTCCATGATACGAGACATTGGTATTACATTACATTAAATACATTTTTTAACGGGAAAACTAGTAATAATATTATTTAATTTACATAATACAAATTATTGTTTCAAACTATTATTATATAAAAAAATCAGACTATAACCACAGAACTAATAATACAGTATACCAAGTCATCAAAACCGTTAACAGTCAATTGCTAGATCAATCCGGCTAAAGAGCATTATTTAGTGCATACTATCGCATTAATGACCAAAATTATAGTCGATAACAGAGCTGCATGCACCACATCGATATCGATAATTAGCCATCAACAATTATGGCACTGTGACATTCACAAAGTTTTAGTAAAGTTATAAGCTCAGTTATATGTTTACAGTAGCTTTGTTCTACAGGTTCAACCGTGTTATATTTATTCAGCCAAGTCTAACCTTGCCTACAGCTAACCAAATTGCTTGACGTTCATAGTTACTCCGCTCGCTAGGATCATAACATGAATTTATATAGGTCATAACCTTCCTTAGTAAATATGCTATATAAACTGGAAAAATAATTTTTCAAATTTGACTCATAGTTCCGAAGATTGGCACGTACAATACACACACAAAAAAAATCTCTTGTATAGATTAATTATAACTATTAATTATAAAACCTTATTGAAGAACTATCGGCCCATCTCGTTGCTGAGCCATGTTTATAAGCTGTTTTCGAGGGTCATCACGAATCGTCTCGAGCGCATGTTTGATGACTTCCAGCCTCCCGAATAAGCCGGTTTCCGAAAAGGCTTTAGCACCGTAGACCACATCTATACGCTGAGGCAGATTATACAGAAGACTGAGGAGTATAATCTGCCTTTATGCTTAGCGTTCGTGGAGCCTTTGATTCAGTCGAAACCTGGGCAGTGTTGCGGTCTCTCCAGCGGTGTCGTATTGACTATCGATATATCGAAGTGCTGAAGTGCTTGTACAACAACGCCACCATGTCGGTCCGAGTACAGGAGCAGTGCACGAAGGCAATTCCTTTGAAGAGAGGCGTTAGACAGGGAGACGTAATATCTCCGAAACTGTTTACTGCCGCCCTAGAGGACGCCTTCAAGCTGCTGGAATGGCAAGGACTCGGCATCAATGTCAATGACGAGTACATCACTCATCTTCGATTTGCTGATAACATCGTAGTCATGGCAGAATCGCTGGAAGATCTTGGCACAATGCTCGATTGCCTCGACAAAGTTTCTCAACAGGTGGGCCTTAAAATGAACATGGATAAGACGTAAATTATGTCGAATATCCATGTGGTGCCCACCCCTGTATCAGTTGGGAACTCTTGTCTAGAAGTTGTTGACGAATATGCTACCTGGGACAAACAGTCCAGTTAGGTAGGTCCAACTTTGAAAAAGAGGTCAATCGACGAATCCAATCAATCATCCGTTCTTATCAGAATCTATTCGAAACATTTATACGGAATATGAATTCTATTAATTTTTTTTATTTCGGATATACGATAGTTTATTTTACTAGTTCCATAACACCCCTATTCGGAACGACTTGGCTTAAAATATTGAGGAGTTTTCTTGGTGTATCTTCGAAGTTGAATGTCCAATGTCAAAGAAGTTAAACAAAAAAAAAAAAAGAATTTGCTAAATCGATCCATAAACAAATAAGTTGTGGTTGAATATCCAATAAAAAAAAAACCTACATTCGAATTGAGAACCTCATCCTTTTTTGATGCCGATTAAAAATACATTATTCCGTGACTCAACCACTTCAGCAATATGAGTATGAAACACTTGAACAGTTATATGGAAATAGCTTGTATTCCTTATCATATATTGTTATAATATATTCACATAGAAAAGCAATTTTATCAAAGTGGAGTGGACTCTATAAAGTTTAGATTGAATGCGTTCAACTGAATCGCGATAAACAGTGCAGTGAACTAACACATTTTGCGCATAATATTAATTTCCTTCTTAGATACTGGCTGTAACTTGTACCTTTTTTATATATTAGTAGCACGACAATAGTAAATTACACAACGAGTGAAAAAACAGGGAATTTAATTCGAAAGATACAAGGACCGAGATTCAAATATTTTTTTTCACGAGTTATTTAGTCTTCTTATTACCATTGACTACGAGAAAACTTCTTAGGCGGTGATACTTTTGGTTTGTTGCGCTTAGAGATCATTCAATGGTAATGCGGTAATGAAACTGGTTATAGAGAAAGAAAGAAATAAAGAAAGAAAAAAGATCACGACACCTACACATAGTTAATAAACCCGTCAATAATTTTTATTTCAACAATTTTTTAATTCTATCAGGTATACTTGCAATTTTATTATACATCATTTATACAATTCGTGCTTGTTCTAAATTTAAAACATTTTTATTATCTTATGAGTAAAATAGTGTTTTATCTACTGTTATTGATGAATAAAATGCCCTTTTATGAGCGACAATAGTAATTTTTTTATTTTTAACCCCCAACGCAAAAAGGGTTTTATGTGCAATGTGAGTGTACAAGGTATCTGTGTATCTGTGGTATCATAGCTCCCAAACGGGTGAAACGATTTTGGCCTTGGTTTTTTTTTGTTTGAAAGGTGACTTGGTCATGTGCTCTTAGCTATGATTTAAGAAAATTTGTTCATCCGTTTGAAGATTATCAGCTCTTTTCTAGTTGATAAATGGATGTGAGGAGCATCTTTCACAGGTTTGCTTGAGCCAAAATTTGGTATTCTGTTACTTCAATTACGTAATATATTGAATTTGTAGGATGCTTAACTCTTCACCAATTTACAGTAGAGATATTACGTCTAGGCTCATTAGACTGGTCTCAATAAATAGGTTACTGGTGTGGGGTTGTCTTAGATTTTCAATTTACCTTGCTTATACCTCTACACAAGAATAATCCGTAATTTGCATAGGTGGTCCGATTTTTCATCAACTGCGTCTAAGTGAAATTTTGTATCTAATTTTTTTTCAAATGTCTTTTGATTATCGCATTCTCCATATTTATCATTACTCACTAATTTATACTTGAATTTAAAATATCGGAATTTTAACTTTCTCAGTTCTCATTTCACTATTATACATGGGCCTTCTTGTCCATATTATTTGTTATAAATAAAGTACTTTTGCCAACCAATGACTAAAGACCAGTCCAAGACATCGTGACCTTCATTTTAGTCATACACCACAAAGACCTAATTACCTACAAAATGTTTACCTTATATTACACATAGCTATATAATACATGAAAACATACACATTCCTTAGCCAGATTGCGTTTTTTTCGCAGGTATACCGAGGTTCCGCTTTCGCGCCTTTAGCGCTTCCGCCGAGCCCGGTGAAGCAGTAAACACCATTTGAGGCTCCAATGCCTTTTATATAGTCAGTTATAAAAAAAGACGTAAGTACCAAGAAATATTTTTCTAAGCGCTATTTTAATAATAAACTAGTAATTTAGACGATTGAGTCCTAAAGTAGATTTTAAGAAACCACAAGGGTTCCGCGAATCAGTTACATTTCTCTTTACACCGGTGAATTATTTTGATTGTTAAATAATTCCACTATCACAAATATTAGTTATCACTAAAAATAAATAGTTAAATAACATGAATAGAATGAATATACTTACGTTTTGTTTCGACGTCAAGATCTTGATTGATATTTTCTATTTGCGTTGATAAGAATCAACTTAAACCAATGCAACGTCATTAACTGATCCATTTCCTGCTTTGATTCTGTGAACGTATTAATGCTATCTAAATGTCGTATATTATATATTATTTATTTGCAGAAAAGTTGTGACGTAGTTTTAACGTATTCTAATACTTCCGACGTGCATTTTTCAATTCCTCGTCGATTGTAATTCATGTCGCGTATCGTTTCTTAGAAGTAGTGTTTTAACGTTACGCACAAAGGGCTACGTGCATACCGCCACATTTTCTAAATAGCCGTAGTTAAGTTGGGAAATCACTAATCCCCAGAGTAAGATTTAGAGTTGAATTCATCATCGATGCGGTATGTATTGTTTTATTGTTTTTTTCCTGCAGATACTTGATTCACACTAATTTTTTAATTTCAAAATAAATAAAGTACCTTATGTTAAATTAGAATACAAACGGCATGGCTTTGTTTTATTAATTATCTATGCAGCCAGACAATTAGATTCCAGTGGAATTGTCCTGTCTTTGTGTATTATTTTTTTTATATATACATACAATTAAAATTCCTATTGAATATATTACGTACAAAGATACGTTATTCTTTGAAAAAAAAAAAACAATATAAAAAAACATGAAATAACGAGCTATCAAGAAGTGAATTTCTAGAAACAGAATAAGGTATTTTTTTATACCACAATTATGGCAAACAAGCATACGGCTCGCCTGATAGTAAGTGGTTACCGAAACCTATGGATACTTGCAATACTATAGTCAACGCATTTTAAACTGAGTCGTCGGGCAATAAATGTCACTGACAGTAGGAATGTGCACGCAATGCAACCCGTTATCGATACTTAGCTACCTGCGCACGCGAGTTAGATGCGTCATCGTGACCTTCATTAGCATCTGACTCCTGATTGGTCCAGATTTTTGAAGAACTAAGAAATATCCCTAGAAAAGATAATTCTTTTCAGGGCCACATTACGATCTATACAGTTTCTCTATGATTATGTCGGAACAAACATTTTATCTTACAAATTAAAAACTTTTATTTTCAGATAGCGAAAACTTATTTCTATTAATACTTAAAATAATTTAGTATATCGATCGTACTTATCCCGTTATCGATATGCACCTCTACAATTCTTACGTACATCACTACACCTCTCCATAAGATCTGTAAGTGCGAGCGAGACAGACAGATAAATATGATTTATGACTCGAAGCCTCAGTTCATAATGCTTCGACTATAGAAGCATCACATGCATGTTGGAGACCCTTTAAAACCTATTCACTCTGCTTTTGAAGAATCCCATAATATAGTCCCCTGGGAAAACCTCAGCATGGAGCTTATTCCACAATCGGAGCGTTGGCGGAAGGAAACTCCTGAAGACAATTGGTACGATATATTAAAATAATTGGCTTCCTGATAAGAATGTATGTTATTTTACCTGTTTTAACTCCCAATGCAAACAGAGAGGTGTTGAAGCTAACGTATATGAGTAACTAGCTGACCCGCGCAACTTCGTCTTCGTCACATAAGAGAGATAAAGCGGGTCATAGGCATCTTTAATACAATTCTAATGGAGCTGAAACTTTCTTTGTTTTATCTACGAATCATTTACGCAGCGCTCGCAATGGAAGCTCTCAAAAGAACTAAATTTTCCCCGTTTTTAAAAAAATTTTCGTCGGTGCTCCGCTCCTATTGGTCGTAGCGTAATGTTATATAGACTATAGCGTTCCTAGATAAATGGGCTATCCAACACTAAAATAATTTTTCTATTCGAATCAGTAGTTCCTGAGATTAGCGCGTTCAACCAAAGAAACAAACTCTTCAATTTTATAATATTAGTATGATGAACGGATGTGACCGTTTTTCCACAGGTCTAATCTAGTTGAAATTTGGTATCCTGTTACTTCAATGATATTGAAAGGCCATGGTATGATAACCATGACCTGTTGTTGAGCATCGTCTGAAATCTGCAGGATACTTAACTTCACATAAACTTACAGCAGAGGTATCGTGTTTCAGCTCATTGAATTGGTCTCAATGAATATGTTTTTAATTTTTAGATAATTAATTATGGTTATCTTGCATGTTATTAGAGCTCTTTCTAAAGCCAGACGGCTAACTAACAAAATCTAGTTGAAAATCTGTCTCCAAGCACCTATGTATCCGGTAGTTGCACTTAGGAACCAATCCACCATTAGGTTTAGTGTATAATTTTAAGGATTTCAGATACTTGACTTAAAAAAATATTGTTTATAACGCTCTTGTTAGAAGTCAGCTGGAATTTAATTGCATAATTTCGAATCCTATATACGCAGTGCATGTAAATGTTATAGAACGGCTTCAGAAACGATTCTTTCGACAAATCTATGCTCAGCGTCATATGATCCCATACAATAATAGCTACGAGGAGCGTTTAAAAAAGTTAAACTGTCTTTCTCTTCAAGTAAGACGTTATATGTTTGAGATTTTATTTTTGTATAAAATACTGAATGATTCAGTTGACAGTCCGGATATTTTACAGAGAATTTCAATTAAGGTACCACGTCTAAATTGTAGCTCTTGCACATATGTTCCTTTCGCTTGTAAATACATACGTACAAACTTGGACATGCAATCTCCTGTATGGCACATATCTAAGACATTTAATGATATTTACGATCAAAGTCTTGACATATTCTTCAGTTCTTTGACCTCTCATAAATCTTATTTATATCTTTAAAATTCACCAATTATGACATGTTTCTATATTTATATTATTAACGTTACTTGTTAAAATTGTTACATGCTGTGCTCGTCTATAAGTGGAATACTACAAAATTATTGAAATGTGTTCGTTTAGCTAAAATATAAACATGTGTCATAATTATGTTGTTACTCTGTTGGCGCGCCAAATAAATAAATAACCATCTTAGGCTACGTCATCTCTCAACATCAGGCGAGATTTTGTTCGAACGCTAAATCTATTGGGATTAAAAAAATATACTTTATTGAAAAATATTTTACCCAGCCAACAGAATAATATTGCAGCTGAGGTAATAATAATATTATTATTACCTTTAAGGAGTCAGTTTTATTATTCACAATAGGTAATTAATTAGTTAATTACCTATATCATAGCAATTTGTTTCAAGTATATTATGTCTCTGTACAAATCTGTAATTTAAAGCTTCAATACTAAGTTTACCTATAACCTATAACTGTGTATTGAAGCGAATATTTTTCTTGTTTACACAGATGAAAAGTTTGGTATTAAAATTACAGTGTAAACTCTTTATAACGTTATCCTTTATAACGATAAACTCCCTATAAGGTTGAAGTGAGCCCAACTTTGTTGGTTTGCGTTAAAACCCACATATTGAAACACTTTTTATAGCGATACGCCATTTTCTATTACGAAGAAATGTGTTCATATTTTTAGACAGTAAATATTTATTATCGGTATTATTGTTTATGTTATGTTATCAGGTAACAAAAGACTTTGAAGCTCCGAAACATCCGAGGTCGGTCTAGCTTTTGTTATCCTTAATTGCCTTGAACACGTGCAGTATGACGCATTGTTTTCTCGGAAGTGATGGTCTTCGACCAAGCATACTGGGTACCTATCGTATTATCAGTCGTAAACCTACTTTGAAACTGTTAACATGGCCAGTAAACGGAAAGCGATTAGTGTTGACGAAAAAGTTTGATAGAAGAAGATATGAATAGAATACATAAAATAATACAAAACAAGTACTGGCATAGCAAAAAACGTTAGACAAAGTTATCAGACTATATGTGTAAACAATCATTTTTAAGCATTTATTATCTAAGACATACATATTAAAAATTCTTGTTAATTTGGTTGTTTTTTTGTGCACTCCATATAACGATAATTCTCTATAACGATAAAAAATGCTCAGTCCCTTGAGTTTCGTTATAAAGAGTTTACACTGTATTTACTTTTGCACCACTTCGCATATCACATGACTTGTAAATGTAATATTTTAATTTAAAATACAGGCAGTACTTACTCGAGTTACGTCGTTTTGATTTAATTCGTTTCGAGTTACGTCAAGCAATATTTTGATACTATTCCTAAAGTTAACGGCACTTTTTCGACTTACGTCAGTCGCATTTACTTATTAACTCACGGTCGACCGACCTATAAGTAAATTAGCTTGGAGACATTTTTGCGTTTGTAGTAGTGTACAATCTATGACAAAAACCGGAATAAACCAGTTTGTGCTAGCTACTACGTGCCTCGCAATCTAACTACAAACGTACACTATACCCGCTGTTTTTGGATAGGTCCCTCTAGCTAACAGTGTAGTCAGTTCTAAAAAATAAATAGTGTATAGTGTTAAGTTTACGTTTGTAGTTAGATTTCGAAGCACGTAGTAGCTAGTGCAAACTGATTTATTCCGGTTTTGGTCATTGAATGTAGTACATCTACACGTATGCTATACCGTACACTACTACAAACTAAAAAACGTCTCCCAACTGATTTGGATGTACCGAACTTGAATTGATAAGTTATTAAAGCTTTTGGTTCATATTTTTTCCTTTTCTCATATTTATTTTCATCGTGATAAAATAAAAAAATTGCAAACCAGTACCAAAAATAATTACAAATTTGATAAATAAGCATTTTAATAACATGCTTTGACTAATAAAGCATATTTTGTAAGTAAGTAATAAATGCAGTTCATCGTCCTTTAATAACCCAACCCCTGGGTATTGTATGGAAATGTATGAAAAAAGAGACTCGACTTCATATATTTTGAAAACCTAATAATACCGTAAGTACGACAAATTTTCAGTTACAGGTTGGTAGCTTCTCCTATATACAAATGTACTCTGTGGTGGTAGCTAGCCAGGCGGGCATTAGAAAAAGCCCTATGATTATGCTATGGTTTCATCACGATGTTTTCATTCTCCGAAAGTTCAGGCTCATTGCAGAGATTCGAACTTACGTCGATCTACGCGCAGTCCGTACAGGCTACTAACAAAGCTATCATTGCTTCAATAGACTCCTTAATTGTATAAAAAATTAAATACATTTTAAAATGGGCTATAAAAATCTCAACGTTTTGAAAATACTTAAGAAAGCAATGAATATAATATGAAATATGTCCAACGAGCCATTTAATAAATACTCCTTGCTTTAAATAATATTGAATAACAAATAGGTTCGTAGAGGATAAATAAAATACATTATTTATTATTCCGAATACGAAGGAACTTTATTTGACCAATAACAGACAAATATTTTCTTAAATTAAAGTTCCATATTCATCAGTTGAATTTAAATTTTAAACAGTTCTTGTTTTAGGATGAAATAGAGCTTAATATAATTTTTTTGCGTGATATGAATTTGTTAAATATACATATTAAATTCTATAATTTCATAGATGTGCATTAAAAGATATGAAATTCGTAATATGTAAATAAAATTAAAACTTTTCTCATATATTATGCATGTAATCTTAATATTTATATAGTAATAGTAAGTGACATTAAAAGTTTGTTTTTCTATATTAAATTCTTGCATTATATTACTATAATATGATTAATATAAAATATGAATACATTTCTTATGAATAGTAAAAATAATCACAAAGTTCACATTCGCTCGCATATTAAAATTTGATTATAATAATTATAAAAGATAAAAATGGATATAATAATTATTAAATAGAAAAAAATTAGTAACATTGTCTTTTTTAACTTACCTAGTTTTAAAATTTCTACATGTTCATAGAAAAAGCCATTTTCTAAAATCAACATATACCAAAAATCAGTTCAATTATAGTCATTCAAATTTATAAATGCGAAAATCACTCTTACTTTTGATGAATAAACCGAACCTATCGCAATATTCGGCATAGAAGTAGACTGATTGAGCCCTGGGTTACGAAAAACACGCAGACGAAGTTACGGGAAAGGTAGTTATTATTTATATTAGGAAATATAAAAACCAAAATAATTTTATAAATAGTAAATAACAAATAAAATAATTTGGTATAAAATGATACGTCATTTTACAACAATTTTAACACTAAAACTTAAAAACAAGTAAAATTTATATACAACGGTGTGGTATATCATAATCTGTACATTTGTCAATAATAAATATTTTGGTTTACATATTTTTGCGATTTGAATAAAAACTAATAAATAAATAACGTAAAAACATGAAAATAAACATAAAGCCCTACAGATATTTAAAAAATAGCAGCTATATATTTAACTTTAAATGTAATAATAAAAAAAAAAACTTATAGCAACATAATATATATTAATGTATGTTTAAGAATAGTTAATAGACATTACTTTGTTTACATTATAAATAAGTAATTACAATTTGTTAATATTAAATATGATATAAGCTTAAATAGAGGAATAGGTTTAATTAATAATTGAAAAAGAAGTTGCATTGAATTGCGTTTTGTGCGTATTATAAATTCACCCTGAATATCTAATTCTTATCAAACTCTAAATTTGCATTAAGTTTACGACTGACCTGAAAATATTAATATGTCGACACTTTTTTTACGTAGAATACGTCTTTTTTACTATGCAATTTATGAAAGTTTTATCATTCAGAAACCTAATACATTAATAATTTTAATTTAAAATCAAAACTTGAAAGTGCTACCGAAGGAAATCCGTGTTTTTGACTTAATCAACTTTTTCACATCTATCGTGGAAATAATATATAATACTAAAATCAAATGGAATGTAGTTTATCAATGCACAAAGTTTAAAATTCGAATATATAATTATATTTACAATAAATTCAAAACTCGTAAGCACAACCTAGATAATGCACCATCTCCATCAATAAATGCGTGACACTACAATTCAAAATAACTAATTGACTTTAGAAACTTGACAAGGAAGCCAAAAAATGTTTCTTATAGCGATTAATGAAGACATTTTATACGCTGACGAAATTAGTAAAATACACAATACATTGTTTTGATTTAAATATTACGTCAATATATAAGAAAAAATTGGAATTGTTTCAAGTTAAGCGTTACAAAGTTTGCTGGTTGGCTAGGTGTGTGAATTCGGATGGAAACGTGACGACCGGCGTCAGGGCTGCGAAGCGACGCGGTTTCTGCGAGCTGACTCACGGGAAGCGCTATGAACTTCTGCAGTTCGAAGAGTAATACCAAAGATGTCTTCATGGTATCGGTTCTCCTCCTTGGATTTTTAAGAACATAACATATAATTAGAGTTTATTAAATCAACGTATGTAATAGTTATTTCTCTAATAACCATTCATTTTGTTGAGTATATAATTATTAAAATAAACTACATCTTAACTCCTAAGAAGTCTTAACTATAAATTGTAACTTTTAATTATAAAAAAACTTACCTTCAACATAAACATAAAGTTCTGCACTTGTTCGTCCGTCATATTTCCGTGCTTTTTCACAATCCCTTTTAATTTTTGATGGACATCTTCAGCCATTTTACAATCGCCGCAAACATAAAAATGAGCGCCTTTGTTTATTAGAAGATCGTGAATTTCTGCACCTTCTTTCTCTGCCAGCTCTTGGACGTATAACTTTAATGATAAACAAATAATTAACACATAATTAGTAGAAGATATAGTAACAATAATTTTTAAATATTATTCCATACATACTTTGGGAATGTTTTTCTCCCTAGATAAAGCAAGAAACACTTTTGATAGTACTCCTTCTTTAAGTGCATGTTCTTTTTCTTCTCGATACAAGTCCATTGTTTTCGTGCGACATCCAAAGAATAGCCAAACTGGGCCAGCATTTTGGCGAGTACGAGAATTAAGCAAAGCTCTACGATGATGCCAAAATCCACGGAACGGAGCAATGCCCGTACCTGGACCGATAAGGATAAGAGGAACTGACTGGTCTTGTGGTAGATGAAAGTTTGGAGCACTGTAAAAACAAATGATCTTATTTATTGCTATCCTTATATGCAAATAGAAATTTCGCCACTATTTCGAAATTCCAAAATATTCTTAATTTTACCTGCGGATGAAAAGATTAACTTCTTCTCCAGGCTTGCGATCCATAAGATAATTTGAGCAAACACCGTAATGAATAGGTCCTTCACCATCTAGTAAAACGTGACACCATTAATTTAGAATTATATACAAATAGAACGATGAATAGCATTTTATAATTAATATCGCTAATATTAGGCATCATACGTAGTACATAATTTGAAGCTTCTATTAAAAATAGATCATATTGTAAACGTTTCAGTGGAATTCAACGTAACGTATGTGGGAATAAGCAATAATAAACTATGACTATGAGACATTAATGCATTAACACTGTTTATGTAAAACGCTAAAAGTGTATTGTAGCTACTAACCTTGAGTTCTGTATGTAACTACAGCAACTGTCAGGTGTAAACGTTTCGGGTGAGCAATTGGCGATGAAGATATTGAATAAAATCTTGGTTGTAATGGTGATAATAGTGCAGCAAGTAATGATGCACTAGGTCTTGCTGATTGAAACTGTTCGAGCACTTCAGTTAATGTTGGGAAGTGGAAATGACGCCAATCTTCATAAGCTCCTGGGTCCTAAATATAAACATAAAATTTTATAAACACAAATTGTACATAAATACGTAATTATTATTTAAATATCACACGTCACCTACCAACGACATTGAATTTCCAAAATTACAATTACTTCATCGCGGGTAGAATAAGCTAATACCATAACTACTTCTAATAGTATTTATGTGAAGCTTAGAATTTTCAATCATAAGCAGCGACTTCACTAAATGATTTGAGCAAAGTCGTTGACTTTAATTTTAACGCACATAAATCTCTATTTAACCTAAATAGAAGTAATGTCTTACCGTCGCTAACAAATTAAGCTGTTTCCTTTCCTCCTCATTTTCGCAAGTTGTCCCCAAGTATTGTAGTAAAATTGTTGTTGGCGGTGTAGTTATATCCAGAAACCGCGTAAACAGTTCACGTACACTCAATATAGGCAGTCTTTCATGTGGTTCCCAAGATTTAACTGGACCTAAATTTAATAAATTTTAATACTGCTCTATAAAAACACCAAGGATACATTGATATTTATTGATTTAAACTAACCACTTGAAGTATGTGTTTCTTTCATGAGTTGAAGTTGCATAGGCTCATCATAGTCCTCGACATCTTTCATCCTTAGAAGAAGGCTGTCTACTAATTCTTTGCGATTAGATGCAATTATACCAACATGATCTCCGGGATCATATTTTATTTCTCCCTGTGAAATGTTATATATATATATATATATATATATATTCATATTTCAAGAAAAATCCAATATATAAGTACCTACGTCAATATGTATATCCCGTTTAAATTAGTAAAATAACTAAGTTTCTATAAACTTTGTACGACTTAACATTAAGTTTATCTATGAACTTATTATCACACTATACCCCTCCCATATTGGGTAGGTAATAACAATAAATAATCAATTTTTTATATCCTTGCAAAACCCTTTAATCTTTTCTATACATCCATTTAGCCAAAAGACGTCAACTGATGCCTCCCCCAAAGATCGCCACAACGGCCTGACCTGTACTTCTCGTATCCATCAGACCATATGTAGATTTTCGAGTTGAAACAGGAATACATTATAAATAAATCTTCTCTATGAATTATACAATGAATAAGAAACAATAATGAATAGAAATATTTACCTTTGGTTCCAAATCAATAAATATTGTTGATCTTTCAGCTGAAGCATCCCCTAAATCTTTATTAGCCTTAACAACACAGGTAACAAACTGTTTGTTCAGAGACTTCTGTAAGGCTGCATGCAAGGTAAGTGGTCGACATCCAGCACTAGCAAAACGAACAGTTTCTTCACTAAGTGCCACGGTTCCGAGCGCTCTTTTCGCCTCTTGTAACGTTTCGTCGTCGTCAAGACAGAACGTTTCACAGGCGACCTATCAAAACAGCATAAGTTTTATTGCCAATATCTTTTTAATTGTGAATTTCTAGTGTTTTCATATACCATTTTATATGCGAAATATATATAAAATTTAATCTTGAAGAAACAAATTGTATGTAATAAGATAATGACATTATAAATTAGCAGATATAACAATGGAATTAAGTCATTCGACATGGTCATCAATTAGTTACATGAAGTTTCTAAGAATACTTACGTTGAAGACGCTAGAGGCCCACTTCCGAAAGGCTTGGTCTTGGCCGCACATTTCGTCACCGGTGGCAAGGTCGTGAATTCGTTCCCCACCGAGGTCACCTAACAACTTGTCGACATATTTGCCAAAGTTACAGAAATTTGGATAGGCGCTCGATCCAAGAGCGAATACCGCAAAGCGGACATTGCTCAGTGGGCCAAAACTGTCGATGGATGTGGCATCTGTAGTGCTACCTACAATATTAATTTAATTCCGTTTAGTCACAATTCTAGAATATGAATGATTTACTCCTATCTTTCAATGATCTTATATTTACCTTTCAGGGATTCTAAACGATTTAGCTTTTTAGAACTACCTGCGGCATATCTTTGTAAATCACTATTAGCCTTTATAAACGACTTAGGTGTCAACATTTGATTTCTGTAAAGAAATAAATCAATATTCAGCGTTTTAAATAATTAGTGTATAATAAAAATCTATAATTATTTAAATTGCAAACTATTCTTACCCAGTAGCGTCATCACCGACTTGATCAGTATATAGAATTTCACAAAGGTGTTCACCAAATGCCTAAAATAAAAGATTTAAGTCAAATTCTAAGTATTGTATACGTATTTTACTTCAGTAAAATATTAATTACTTACAACACCATTCTCAGGAGGATCTCCATTTCCAAATGTTGAAGTCACTACTAATAAAAGGGCTTCATGTTCAATAGAAGTAATATCGTAATCCGCCATACAGTGTACCTATAAGAAAATTCCTTGTATTATATTTTCTGAATTATAACATAAACTTCTACTCAAAGTTGAAGTATCATATTTCAGTTGCAATACCGACCTGAGCGTTAAACGCATGTCCAAATATGACTCCTAGTTCCTTGGCGTATTGTTCAGATTTCCCTGTTTCGGTTGCATATAGAACAGTCGCTTTGATTCTCCTTGAAAGGGCCCGACCGAACAGTTTGGACGTGAATTTGACGGCTCGAGCTATTTGTTTGAAATGGAACTTCCTGTTTATAGGCTTCTTGCCAGTGATTGGCTTAGATTTCTGCCACTGGTGTGTTTTCCACGCTGGTTCCTGATTTAATTCATAAAAGGTTTTTAATATCTATTTAGTCGCTGCATTTTTTTTACGATTTACTTGCTATTAGGGCTTATCGCTTGATGTTAAGTGGCAATGCAGCCGTAGATACTAACTTGCTAATTCTAGAAATGGAGTTGGCTGTCATGTGGTACGCGGCAAATTTTAACTTGAAGATTGCGATTGTGCAGGCCGGCATTATAGCAGCAACCGCCAATGAATTACCAATCTCTCGGTGGTCGTTATTATTTTTGGATTGTACTGTGCTTAACATCAGGGAGAGTGACTTCTATTCTATGATTAGGTTGGCCATTGGATAGGCTATGATTTTATCATGGTTTTTTTTTTCGATATATCGAGCTAACGCTAAAACGGTAGTACTGAAGCATCATCGCTTGAAGATCTTATTAATAATACGACGTACAAGTGTAGTGAACCATTTTGAATTTTAAAATATATGACATTCCAGGGAATAGTTGGCTTCCTTCCTCCTCGCATGCACAGACTGGTTTTTGGATTTAAAACATGCTCCGTGTAGTGAAGGAAAATATTGTCTGGAATTCCAGACATGCATAATATGAGGATCATTTTATTAACCTTACTATTTCTGAGACGTCGCCGGGATATTACAACCGTGTCATGCGACAAATAAATTGCCTTGAAACATCTTTTTCAAACATAATATTGTTATATTTTGAATTAACCTGATATTCGTACGAAGGTCTTAAGTAGTAGAGCGCCATCTCTTGATGAAAGACTGGAGTGATGGACGAAGACATTGGTGGCACAATCCAAATCCAATCAGCCGGACAGCCCGATCTAATATTATACAAAAACAAACATTCTTACTAAAACTAAATATATTATTATCTTATAACTTGAATATAACATTAGATGCTAGCCCCTAGTAAACTATGCAAATAAACAAAGAAATCCTAAAACTATAAAATAAATTATATTTGATAGCATACAAACTTTGACACCCTTCACAGTGGGGAATTTTTTTTTTTTAATCCTAAATCGATCAACGAAATCTCAAATATTTTTGCTCAATTGTAATAATGATTTAGGTATACTTCTGAAGACTTCATACTGATTGGTAGTATTTAGTTTTATATGTAAACAACGTATTTACCAAAATAGCGGCGACGACATTTAGACATTGGTTTATATACCGGTAACATACCGAGGCGATTTAACAAAACATTCTAAATGAACCAATAACATTACCTACCTACTATTTGAATTTTTATCAAAATATTCTTATTTTTCTGAAGCTATTTGTATAAAAATCTGATTGCTCGTTCTGAATAGATATTGCATCATCTGCTTAATAGATTACTAGTTTACGGATTTCTCCATTTGAATTTAAAAAAAAATATATCTGAACTGTTATCGTATTGTTTTTCCTTTGAAATATAATGAAAACAACTAAAGGTCAAGACTATTATCTATATTTCAAATCAACAGATAAATTTAGAGATACTTGGTTTTTTTATAATAAAGGAAAACTATGAATGAATAAATAATGTTATTTAAGCAGTTATTTGTAAGGCCGTATTTTTTTTTCAATTTTTAATAATTATTTGAGTCGTTTTCCAATATCATCTATTTTTCTATCATGATGAAAAAATCTTGAATAATTATTTCACTTACTTTTTATTACGGGACTGAAAGAATAGAACGCTACTTTTAAAAATCTATCTTTGGAATTTCATCCTAGTTTAAATTTTTATTTGTTTCCACTTTACAAAACTAATTCTACGACTGGAAAAGTTCTAAAACATTTAACCCAACTTATACGACAGCAACCAAAAATCAAACAGCCCATCCAACCAACATCCGTCATATTAATTTTGTATCCACGTTCATCAAAATCGAGTAAGAAGTTTAAGCAGTACAGCGGCACATACCTATGTGAATAAAATCGACATTTATTTTCAAAAACATAACCCTTCCTTTTGGGCTCGCCGTAGTCGGATAAAAAGTAAAATAAATTATTATCAAACCCAATATCAAAATTTTGAAAAATTATTATGCAGTTACGGAGTAAATCGGCTATGTACAAAGCCTTTTTTTTATATATATAAAATAACTTTATCATCTTTTGAGCGCCTCGTTAAGCCAATTATTTTCAACCTTATAGACACATTAAAATACAAACGTAGACAATAAAAGCTAAATAATATTAAGAGAATTCTCCCAGTCTCGCTACGATAATAAAAGTCCAGATGGCGAACTGTGATTTCAGATAATTGTTTCTTGCTTAAGCCAAAAGTTCCTGTTAATTTTTCCAGTGTGTCAACTATTTTATCTGACATGTGTTCGTATTGAATGGAACAATACAGGAAAACATAACCATAAAGGTATCATTACACTTTATCTTTTGTTTGAATTCAATACATAAGAACCAAAGGATGCGCGTTTCATAAGAAAAATTATACGTAATGTAAATGTTATATATTTACTAATAAAAAAAAAATATTCGTTACGATTCGTAATGAAAACTTGATTAATGTATAAAGTTTACCTAAAATGAAAACTCGGTAGAAAAGTCCAATAAGATTAAGTAAATATAAAAAAAAATTAAGTCTCAGTTGCCTCACTCCCTTAATGATTAAGAATATAGCTTTCAACCTATTCTTAAATTTATTATTAGCTACAATAATAGTAACATTTTCATTATATTTGTACTACAGTAATAGATAATTAAATAAATAAAATCATGAAAGTTAACATAATTCGTGATTAATGTTTTCTAATCGAAACAAAATCGAGCGGCGGCATTCTAATACAATCAGTGTAACTACACCGTAACAATCAAACGCAGATAGATTTCCTTATTTTGTTGGGTGACGTCACACGTACAAGTACTACGTTTAGTCTATATAGTGAAGCCGCAAACCCAAACAATCACACGATGTTAGATCATAATGTTTGCATATCCTTCACGGCACATGTTCGCAATACCACAGATAAGCGATACCGTCGCCGAGTGAACTAGTGCTATAACTGACGGACTCATATAATTGAGGAAATTTCGGTTGGCGTTTTGATAGATACGCATTATGATGTTTTTTCTTTGAGACTGCGGTATTAAGATTTTTGTTTTCAACCTTTTCGCGGCCCAGCGACTGTATTTATGTGATTTCAAGATATACATTTTATTGATATATGGCCCCTTCACGTAATTTAAAAAAAAGGTTTTTTTTTTAATGAGTTGATAGATTATAATAGTGATTGTCTACTAACTCCAAAATGTATAATAACATTACCATCCGCGTTTAATATATCTTTGTGTGCTCATCTCTAAAAATACTAAATGGGTTTTATTCAGTTTACATCAGTAATAAAACTGCCAATGGATAGCAATATTGACGATTATAAGGAGGGTAAAGTATCATCTTAAGGCATGAGACACCAAGTCAACTTCTTCTGAGGAGCTCATCATAGTGATTCGTTTATGCGCCTCGAGTTTCGGGATCAGCTAATGAATATTCAGTTTCTATTTACACAAGCCGGCATACAACGGCGTCTGGCGATGGATTGTGGATCTCTCAGTGGTCGCCACTTTTTAGTATGTACCATAAGGTACAGTTACATTATTTTGCCGTGCTACTATAAAATAAACGAAGTCGCTTAATCAACTAGTTGCCTTAATAAAAATGAAACATAAATAAATATTTACATATATTTTTGAAGTGAAACTTCTTTGCGCGCATGAGGGTTAAATTTTTACGGATGCAACGCGTCACGAAAATGTGAAACGTTTTGAGACAGAGAGGGAGAGAGAGATTGAGACCGATTGAGAGAGAGTGAGAAAGAGCGAACGTAGCATGAAGCACGTAGACATGGAGGCAATGTGTAAACAGTGAGTTAAATTTATAAATAAACATTTTGTGATAAGTTTATAAATCGTCTTATACTAAGCAGTTCTTCCGAGTAAGTAATATATTTATCTTTTTGTTAATATACAATTTTTTATGTTAATTCGTTTGAAGGTTAGGAAGTTTTAATATTTACAAATAACAAATGGCATTTTAATTTGCCACTCGTCATTTAAGAATTTAATTTACTTAATATTTTAATGACTATTAAATTCATGAAATTCCTAACATATCTTCCTTTTCCCCTCCCTCTAAGTCTCGGAAATCTAAAGCTTTAGATTAGTATAAATATGAACGAGATATAAAAATTAATTTGCTAATGAAGTTTCGCTTCTGACTTGTGTACTTTGTACGCACACACTTTTTTTATATTGTATCCTTATAACCTACTTTTATATTTTAATTTAACTACATTATTTTAAAAAGTACTTCGTAAGTCCAACAATAAAGATAACTATATTATGTAAAACTCTGTATATAAGAATGCAAACCTTAATATTTAATATACTAAAACCTTCTTACGAGGGTATAGGTTAATCATAAAAATCGGTTATGGTGTGGTTTCATAAATCACTCACAAAATATTTATACTTACATTTATACAAAGGATAGTTACTATTTTTGTATTTTTAAATACGAAAATTTCTGAAACAACATTTACACCGTTTTACCAAACGGTACCAAAATATTTTTGTTATCGCTTGTAAAAATAAGCTGGAAGGTCCGCCCGATGACAGTTTAATGATATAGACACAAGTCTGTTCATAATTACAGTTTTGGATTCTCATCGGTGAACATTTTTTACAATGACGTGATTACCTTCATTAATACAACTCGCACGTTTTAAAACTCTCAATACTGGCTCCTCGGCCCAATTGATAATAATTTCATAAGTATTTTATTTATTCAAATCAATATACAGGTATCTTATTTGAAAAAACAACTATATAAATTAAAAAACATACAAACATAGATACATAAATCACGCCTATATCCCAACGGGGTAGGCAGAGACCACGTCCTTCCACCTGCTACGATTCTGGCACTCATCTTTCGCTTCTTCAACATTCATTCATATTTTCATGCATGCTCGTCGGTTTAAAGTACTCTTGACCTTACCTTTCTTCAGAACGTCTCCAATTTGATCGATGAACGTTCGTCTAGGCTCTAGGCCTTCCTCTTCCAACGTTTCCTTTCACACTCGTATTATAAATTTGTTTAGTCATTCTTCTTTCATTCATCCTCTCAACATGCCCAAACCATTTAAGCATCCCTTTCTCCATCCGTGTGATTATATCTTCTTTCACACCACAAAGTTCTTTTATCACACTATTTGTGATGAATTAAAAGCAAAAATACTTGAAATGTGATTTAGAGTCAACTATAAATATTTTTCATTGTGTGATAAAATAAGCCATTATATATTTACCATATTAGAAAGCAAAACCAAATTAATTTTTAATATTTTTCTCAATAATAAGCAATTTTCCTGGAAGTGATTCATACTGAAAATACTTAAGTATCGTGACAGATTGTTAACAATCCATTATCATAATCACAGCAATTCCAAGTATATTTTATCTCAAATTTCACGTACACAAATTATGTATTTATATATTTACTAGCTATGCCCCACGGTTTCACTCGTGTTTTTATCTGACACATATCGCGCTGCCAACACGACGCACCCGTGTAACCTATTATAATTGTTTTCAAATACAAATATAAATTCAATTCTCAAGTACAAATTATTTTAATTTTTCATTATCTTCTAAACTACGTGTCCAAATAACATACTAATATACAAAGGGCAAAATTTAACTTCATGAAATTGTCTTTATGATGAACTAACTTTGTTCGTAAGGATTAATATGATAAGCCTAAATATAATGCTCATAAATCAATTTTTAATCTTCAATAAAAAATCTCACAAAATAACTTATTGTGGCTTATGCTATTAAGAAATAGGCATATGTTATCGTGGATTTTTTTAGATATTCTAAGGAACAATATTTTTGCAGAATATTGTATTTGCGTATCACTAACCATTACGCCAGCGTACGCGGATAAAGCAGTTTGGTAACACTTCCACTTCGACTTACTTAGTTAGCGTGTTTAAACAAACAAACAAAAAAACTCTTCCGCTTTATTATATTAGTATACAGAGTATAGAAATACACCGACTGATCTCGGAACACAACATACCAAAAGGAAATCATACATGTGTTTATCACTATGTGTATGGTGACCGCGATCCCTAACACCCGGCTATATTACTGCATATACACCAACTGATCTCTGAACACGATGAAGCAAAAGAAACCTCTATATGGGTTTATCACTATTTGTATGGTGGTCACGATCTCTACCACCCCGCTATATTATTGCATATACACCGACTGATCTCTGAACACGATGAACCAAAAGAAACCCATAGATGGGTTTATCACTATTTGTAAGGTGGGCACGATCCCTACCACCCCTCTATATTACTGCATAAACACTGACTGATCTCTAAACACGATAACCAAAAGAAAATTATAGATGAATTTATCACTCTATGTGTATGGTATTGTAAATCATCCCTTAATGTACCACCTTGCGGATTAATTTTTCAAAAACGCGAAACCCTTTTATATCTTCCTAAAAGCATAAATATGAATTATCATATCCCTAAATTGAGAAATAGAGGGTTCTTCATACAAAATTTCGTCCCCTCTTTGACCCGTTAATGTTTTATTTTTGCGCCATAAGGTATCCTATGTCCATCTCCAAGGACCAATATATATCTATTCATCAAAATTGGTTTGATAGGTTCTTCGTACAAACCTTCACCCCCTATTTCACCCATTACAGTTTTATTTTCACTACATAAGGTAGCCAAAGTCTTTCTCCAAAGTCCAACATATCCCTATAACAAAATTCATCAAAATTTGGTTCTTCATACGAACTTTCACCCACATTTCACCCCTTCCGATTTTATTTCTAAAAGTAGCCTATGTCCTTTCTCAACCAAAATTCATCAAAATTTATTCAGTGGTCTAGGCGTTCGACGTGATTTTTTAAATTGATATAACTTTTTATTTATGAACTTATTGAAGTAAAGAAACACTAAACGTTAAGTCAACCTTACCACAATATAGTAGTGAAAACCGTTTCCAAATCGGTTAAGCCGTTTCTGAGATTAGCGCGCACAAACATTGACAAACAGACAAACAGATTTTTTTTTTAACAATCATTGTTTTGGGTTCTACTGCGTTGATAAAAGTCCCCCATAATAGTTTTTCTCATATATCTTCCAAGTACAGACATCGATCAGTTACTTTTTTATTATATGAATAGATTTAATTTTCCTTAAAAAATATTATTCATTTAAAATTTTGCAAAGCAAAAAATTATCTATTTTAATTGCGACCTTATAATTAAACAACAATCTACACAAAATAACATAATACAACTTGCGGTTAACTTCAAAAGATTATTTCCTTGTTTTTTATTTATCGATAAACATGGGAGTTTACTTCTCAACATTGTATGTTATTGTAAACTTTTCATCGCTACTTGAGTTGAAAACATATTCCTCCTCACTATCTACTAGAAAAATTCTTAACATTGAATGACAGATAGCACACAAATTAACACGGTAGGTCTAGATTCTAGAAGAATGAAATATTACATAAGGCTTCCTCGAGTACTTGACCACGAAAAAGGTTTTCTTAATATTGTAATGTAGTTAAACACTAAGATAGAATTTTAAACCCCGAAAAAGATTACATATTTAGACCTCCTATATTTGCCCATGGCAAATCCCATTAAGCACATAGCTTTAAAAGTATATACGTTACTTAAACTGACAAAAGCCATAAAACCGTATAATTTTATATGTACCTACTAATATTATAAAGCATAAGAGATTGGTTTGTTTGTCCTGTCAGATTTGGAAAAAATATTTATATGTTTTATAGCCTATTTATTGAGGAACACTATAGGCTATATATCTACACGCTACGACTCTAAGAAGCGAAACAGTAACTATGAACATCAAGCAATGTCAAGCAATCAAGCAACAAGCTGTGGGAACGGGAAGTGGGAACAAAGATAGCCCTCACAAAGGTTCGTTAGCGGTAGTGCGGTGGAGAGTTGTTCGAATAAATTTAACACGCGTGAAACCGTGAAGTACAAGCTAATTGGTTAAGGAAAACTATAGAAATGATCCAATTATTTATAATAGCGGTCGCCCAATGATCGAAATTCAACCAGCGACTTTTTAATCATAGACTATTTTCTGTTTAACATTTGCAGTATGAACCTAAACATTGAATATTATATCACTTGCTGTCACTTTTCATTGAGTGACAATGTCAATATTTTGGAGGGTCTAAGTTCAATGGCACTTGTCGGGTTAGGATTCGCAGTATTATTATTTATTTATTTTTAGTATATTAGTAACAGATATTATAGATACATTTTCGCTTTCTGCACTCCTTCTCCATATAAACTTTAACCATGCCAAATCTCACAGTCCTCCGGGCAGGCAATATGCTTAAAAAGGGGTCCGAAGTTTTCTCTTCACGTATTAATATATAGATAAACTTGCGTTCTGACATCTCTAAGAGAAATTTCTACGCTTAGGCAGTGAGGTATGCTAGCGTATCTTAATTAGGTTCAATATTAAAGGCTTAATTTACACATAATAAGCTCTTAAATTATCTACCTTTTTTAGAAACAAATAAACTCATTTTATGAAAATGAATAAAAAACACTAATTATAAGTATCAACATATTTATCGCATGATCTTTTTCGCACATTAATATTTAAGATTAGAGCTAATTTGCTGTTAAATTATGATGTTTTATTTGATTATTTTATATCCCGGATCCGGATTTCCCCAACATTACAAGATCGTTATGTTTATTCAACAATAAAAACCAGTTCTGTATGATTTAGGAAATATAACAGGATATAGATTTAGGCTATTTTTTATTGTTATGTTTGATTAACTTTGTTATAAATTACATTATATACTAGCTCCAGCCCGCAGAAACGCCTACATCGGAAAATTCGAGTAAAATATATATCGCCGACTCAGCAAATTTGAATTTAGTATAAATGGTACAAAATAAATGTGATGTTTTTAAGATTGTATTATATTGTTGTAAAACATTTAAAATTTCACCACTTTTGGGATTTTCTTGCGGTCTTTATTTTACTTTGTTTTTCCGAATAAAATAATTTTCTTTTTCGTTGTAGGTTTTAGCGCTATGGCCACAATCTCACATGTTGTTAAGTGACGATGTGATCTAAGATGGTAACACGCTAAGCCTAGTGGGGGAACTGACTCTCAAGTGCAGCTACCGGATATAACCTATAGGTGCTTGGCAACAGATTTTCAACTTGAAAGTGGTTGCTAGCCAGTCGGACTTTAAAAAATGACCTACCAATATGTAATGGTTTTATCGACAATATTTTCTTTACCGTTATTTTAGGTAAGTATTCAAGCTCAGGTCTATTAATGCAGTGTCCGTTCACGCCCCCACTGACACATTATTGCTTCAAAAGAAAAGTATTAAGATTTAAAAAACTCGTCAAAAGAGTACCTAGTAGTAAGAATAAACGAAAACAACTTAGCAATGTTAATGGACTTAAAAGAAGGAATTACTTTATGATAACAATTGTAGTCATTTAGAGATTTCTATACAAATAAATAATTAAACTTACCGTAGTCGATTTTCATTATCCAAATGCTTGATGAAGCTCTCTGAAGCGGTGTGATGGTCCACAATAGTAGCGTTTTGCTGTTGAAAACTATGAAGCACAGCGACGTTGACCTCGACAAGAGCCTTGTCCTTCCACAAGTTAACCGGTGTTCGAGTATCCAGCCCCATCTTTTGTGCTACTTTCTGTTATGGCAATTGCACATAAATGATTTTTAAGTATTTATTTTAAGAGATTTTGTATTATGGAAACAAGCTCGAATGTTAATCTATTGTAAATAAATCGTATTACGCTAAACATATACGCTACGGTCTACCTGTACAGGTGTTCCTGCGCAGGTAGGCCGGAGCGTGTAACGAATGAAACCTGTGCAGGACACCGATAAAAAATTGTTTTTTTTTAATGTGATACCGTACAATACACCTTTCATAGCGTTCATGTACACATACACATGACGCTGTATGGTCGACCTGCGCAGTTATACCTGGACAGGTAAACCTCTCCAGCAGACCCGTAGTGTGTATCGCGGGCGTTAAGTCAACAATGAACTCTATGATCGATTATGGCACACACTGTTAATAGCGTTAATATGAGACGAACACCTTTTCATAACACCAGTCCAATAAGGGTTTAAGAAGTTAACACTAATGTGTTCTATGTTTACCTAAAACAGATTGATAGGTTTGATGGATCATACGTTAAGTTTTATAAACATAATATACCATCACGCCTGTATCCCCGAAGGGTTAGGCAGGGGTTTATTTAATGTACACCCACAGTTCGCCGGGTATGTTTTAGGCCTATGTTTAGGGGCGAACCTATTGCCATTAATCAGGCACAAAGCCAAACTCCGAGCTGCTACTGAGAATTTCATAGAAAAATCCCAATAAGACTTTGCTAGGCCTGGAAATCGAACCCAGGATCAGAACCAAGATGGAATAATAATAATTTATTGGAACCATAAATCATATTACAATAAATAACAAAAATGTACGATATTAGCTACATTAGTGAAAACTGTGTCGCAACCAATAGCGCCCACTTCCAGGCAATAATATAACTGGGGTCTGCGTTCCATAATAAGCAATATTTAGAGTTGTAGAGTGTCATGCTAGCCCTTAGAGTATATTAACCCTTTAAAATAAAGCCGCTTGAGATATGGATAATCCACTGAACTTTATAACCTAACCTATTTAATTTAATACGTCAGCATCTTTCAAAGTGTTTATTCATACAAATGACACTGGAAAATCCACATGTTCATTTTAAATAGCGTCAGTAATTTTTTTACCTAGTTTAAATTGTTCATAGAGCCAAGTTGTTTACATACTTTTGCTACGTAAATCTATATATTCAACATAAGTATGTCAACATGATTATGCATATCAAAAGTAATGTATGTAAACTAGAAAAAAACACAACATTATAATATGTGATATTTGCATTATATTGCTATAAAAATACGATAAAAAGATTTTTTTTTGGCGTTTTGCCATAATCTCATCGGATATCAAGTGACGATGTAGCCCAAAATGATAACAAACTCAACTTATTGTGGGAACGGGTTCTCAAGTGCAGCTGCCGCCGTATCACACCTTGGTAAGTAGCTAGCCAGGCCAGCATTAGAAAGGTGCCTTACCGCCAAGCTATCTATGGTTCTATTATAATGTTGCCCGAAAGCTCAGATTCATTGCAGGGATTCGATCTCAAGTCGAAGTCAGTGTCCGTGCACGCTATCACCGAGTTAGAAATTTAAAAATAATTTCTTCTACCATCGTAACCACCGTTTGGTTATTTATGATGTTAATTTTTTTATCAGTTTGAAATTGAATTGAATTTTTATCTTTATTTTAATCGTAAGGAAACCCTAACGTTTAAACCACCTAATAAGATATTTACCTAATAATAGGACACTTAAAGGTTGATACTATAACGCAATTCATTAACTCCATAAAATTCTGGTGTGGTTATTAAGTACTAAACTATCCTCTGCATAAGTTCTTTGCCTAGCAGTAAAACACTTAAAGGCTGGTGTTATAACAAAATGCTTTAACAATATAAAACAGTGGATTTCTTAGCCTTTGAAATTAGCAATACGTCATAGGTCGGCGTGGTTCGTACCTATTCTCGGTAAAAGGTTATTACCCGGCAGTAGCATACTTAAAAGTTGGTAATCTAAAATGCACTCACCTCCAACATATTCAGCCTGTTCGTGTCACAAAAGTTCCTACAACCGATTTCAGTGCTCATGTACCAACCGTTGAAGGCATTCGCGGTAAACTCTATACCGCCGCAGTCGAAACGCATGCTTGAGACGGCTGGTAGAGCGTACCAACGGAGTTCCAATTCTTCGAACCAATCGTGACTGCAAATAAAAATCTAATTGTAACCTGTAATCTACACAATAAAACTTCTTAATTTTTCTCCTGTCTTTAATTTATTAATTTTATTAACCACGAAATTTCCTACTTATTTTTAAAATAAATAATCAAAACTGATGCAATAATGGTGCGGACACCGCGTCGATCGATGTGCACGCAGTAAGCCCTGAGCTTTCAATGAAGGAAAACACCACGCTGAAACCATAGCATGGTAGTGCACTATCTAATAACCGCTTGGCTGTTAGAAACCTTTTCAGCCCTCTAGTTGTTCAATGTGTTCCAGCATCTGCATTTGAGAGCCAGTTTCCCCACTGAGCACTATAGTGCTCATGCATCGTCACATAATATTATGTGAAACTGTGGCGGAACCTACAAAGAATTAAAAAATAATACGTACATTTTCATAATATCACGATAAAAGTGTTTTGTGTGAGTGTGTCAACTCCGACGCACGACTGGAGCTTACTCCATATGTACGATTGTCATGGAATAAATATTAAAAAAAAAAAAAAAAATAGAAATCGCGACATTTTTCAGCATAATAAACATACAACATAATAAAAAGATAAATAAAACTATACATGTATTCGAAGTTATCAAAGAAGTAAAATAATTCTTGCATTAGTTACTAGATGGCGCATAAATCTGATAGTTACTAAAGAACATAACGCTTTTATATATTTCACTCTTCACAAAATTTCCATACCGGGGTTCTTATACTATATGAATATCGATTCATAAAGAGTAAACTCCAAAAACCTAAAAATACTCTTATAACTTTATCACTGATTTATAATAAACTGGCGCCCATTATCATTATCAATGCCGATACGTCATTACACACCTAAAGATTTATAGGCAATAAACACAGATTGGAGATCACTGGACCAAGCTTTTACGATAAGCAATCCTGCCTGAACTGACTTGTGCTCGCCTATTTGAGGCCTTTACCTCGACCGGCGTAAATGCATTCCCCGACTCTTTTTATGTTAAACATAAATCCGTGATGGAAAGCGATACGAACGACGTGTTGCGCGTACGTGGCCGTGTAATACATAGTTTGACATCGTAAATCTCTGACCTTATCTCCGCCTTTTTGTTACTAAAGAACGATCTCGAGATTTATTAGAGAATCAGGATAAGTTTTCTATTCTTTCCATTGTATAAGAACATGTCTCTATAAACCTGTACGATTAACATTTTCACTTGTTATATATTTCTTACCCTAGCTACATGATATTTAAAATTAATTTCTAGTATTTAACTATTTACAAATAAAGTCGTCTAAAACTAATTTAGTCCATAACTAGGCATGAATTCTGATAAGGGTAATCTTGTATAAGTCAGACTTAATATTATATGTATATGAAAAACAAATCGATGTGAGATTTTAATTGACCCCTCGTCTGCCTTTTATGCTCACGTAGTTATTATGAATACTCCACCAGTCTGATTGCGCCAAGAAGAACCTTAAGACCTCTCTCCTAAGTTAATAGACATCTCCTTATAAATAGTTATAATTTGAGAACATAACAATGCCTACAACACAGCTCTACTTGAACAAAACCGCATATTGAGCTTATGAACTTTATAACTTTCAACTTTTGCAATACCGAAGATTAGAAGTTACGAACATTTACCGTGGTTAGTAGTTACATGAACTAAAACCGAGCTTCATAGAATATTATATATTCCCCTACAATAAACAATTCACTCATTATTACCAACGATGCCTAATAGTTAGTAACTTTGCTAATTAAAAACGGCTAGTAAATTCATTTATTTTTAAAATTATTTATATTGTAACAACGCTGTATTATCGATACGTGATAAGTATTAATTGTCCTTTAAAATATCCTAATAATATGTTTTAGTATTAATTGTTACTGTAAGCAAATAATATTTATCAAGTAATAATAATTACTTTGCCACTTCATTGGGGAATAGAGAAAATATGATGAGAAGATTTTGTGTATATGGTGTCATCATTAATAACGATTTAAGGCAATTAAAAATAAATCACATGAAACTAAACTTTTTTAAATTTATGTAGTAGCCCGGTAAAGTGACATTCGCATCACTGAGCTTATCATCAAAAGATCATCAATTCATCACCGATAGTTCTCCTCTGTCATCGACCTCCAAGCCTCTTGGCAGCTGGACATAAACTGGTTGATCTCGAAACGCGATAAAAAAAAGATGGTAACTGTGACGGGTTTCTCACTATGTGCATGGTTGTCGCGACCACTTCTGGTGCAGATACATACCACCCCTCTTGATTACAGATACATCTAAGCGTGCCACAATAACGGGTATCACACTTGGTGTATGGTCGTCGTGATCCAGTTGGCCATAATTATCGTGTCCTATCAAACAGGCACTTTTCCCTAAAACTCTCTAAATACAAACTACAGAAACTTCTATTAATTATAAAATAAAATCGAATACTAACGTTGGATGGGTCATGTGTATCTCCATGACAAGCTCCCTGGGAATCTCAAAGTAATCCGGGTCCTTTCCATTAGCGGACAGTACTAGAGGCAGAATATCCCACGCCGTACGCTGAGGCTTCCATCCGAGTTTTAGGCATAGCTATAACAAAACCAAACGTATATTCACATATCTACAAAAACATAAACAAAAAATACTGTAATTTAGGCACTAAGAAGGCACTTATGAATGTTAAAAAACTACTAACGGATCGGAAAAAATCTAGAAAATTCGAGAAGAACCAGCAAGAAAATCGATCGGTTTTCATTTTCAACAGTATGTAATAATTTATTGGATATCTGTATTTGATAATAAGAGGACAAGAAATTCATTCATAACTTTGCAATATTTCCGTAAGTTATAACAACCAAAAGGAATCTATTATAGAAGAGCGTGAAAGAAAAATGTCCTGTTTTTAAGTTATTCTATAGTATACTGAATATTTGCCACATAAACTCTACAACATGTATTTATTACACTTGACATTGGCAAAATTGCATACATAGGCAGAACCCATATTGAAAAAAAGATGGATGAACAATAAAAAGTTTTAACTGATGGAAGTAATTACAAAGAGTTTGTATAGCCATTAATTTAACCCTTTGATACAAAAATTGAGTATTTCTCTTTTATTTATAGCCCCAAAAGCGAATCAGGTGCAATGTAAATATACCACCAATGTGTTGAATGATTTATTTACGCGGCACCCGAAAACGAAATGTTTTTCAGTAAAACCATCAACTGTGCCGTGCAAAATAAATATTAAAATTGATTTCAAACTGATGTTACAACTTGGAAGTTATTGCAAATAATTCATCATAGTCGTAATGTAAAATGTTTTTTTTGTTCTATTAAATTTCTTGCCATATGCAATAAAGAAAAAATCATAATTTGTGAGTATAAATAAAATCATTTTTGATATCCGTAAACGACATAAAAATATTAAAGTCCACTAAATTTATTACAGTACTTTATTTTATGTTGATACGATTTTATTCCTTTATCAAATTTAGTTTTTAATTAGTTTCATGTTTTCTTTTTTTGTTATAGAAAATGATACTTCATTTTTTACACAAGCTTTCAGTCTATCCGATATTAAGAAATTACTGTATAGCTATCTACAACTAATCTCAAGCATTATCGCAATCCTGACATCATGCAATGATACATTGTTCTACCTCTGAGGATTAAGATGGAAAGTAACATATAACCAGTGAGTATTACCAACCACTCCTTAGAATCGGAATATAGCAATGTGAGTAGTGCGTCTTTGCTGCAAAAATAAATGGGAAGGAAACCCTACCGTAATCGAACTTTGCACAATTACCGAAAACGTATCACTACTTCTCTGCTAAACAAACAATTAAGTAATTGATATTTCTACTTCTTTGACTAATTGTTTTGTACATCAACATGTATCATATAGTAACTACTAGATATTGTTATAGCATAATTTGTTGTACTCTATCTTAGCTATAAAAATATTATAGAATGCTAATTACAGCCCTCAAATTAAAAATCGGTCGCCGAGCACCTACAATTCTGTTCCGGTAGTTGTACTTGAAGACCGATTCCTCTAGAATTATTACATCAAATGTTTTTGTAGTTAAAAGCTAAACCTATAAATAATAAAAATCAGATTCTATACTCTTTGGAATTGTTTTCTCATCCATAGGTACTTACTATAAAAACTTTGTGGAAACTTCTGTTAATCAGTTTTGATTTTAACAACTATTTTTGTAAGAAACGAACTTAACTCAAGAATGTAGTATAAGGAAGTGAACTATGCTGGCAATTAATAATATTTGTATTTCTCTAGAGTGGCAAAACAATTAAGAAATAATGTTTGTTTATGAGCCATGAACTCACCTCATTGAATTCGCTTAAGGAAGTAAACCGAAGCTGGTAATTAATAATATTTGTATTTTTCTCTAGAGTGTCAAAACATTTATGAAATACGATTTGTCTATGGGCCTTGAACTCACCTAAGTGAATTCGCCTAAGAAAGTGAACACCTGCTGGTAATATAATATTTATATATCTTTAAAGCGGTGAAACAATTAAGAAATACTTTTTGTCTATGAGCCTTGAACTCACCTCAGTGAATTCGCAATGCATCGGGTCGCCGAGCACGGTTCCGTCCGGTTGCTTGTAACCGGCGTAGCTGATGAGCTGGCTGTTCCATATCCTGTAGTCGTGCTTGCCATCAGTACGCTGTGGGAATACCGTTATCGCCGACCTGTCCAATTACACAATAATATTCAATAAATATATTCTTTTAAATATTTAAAGTTATAGGCTTACCGTTAATGAGATGTATTGAGTGATTTAGACTGACAGAATATCGATGTCCGCAGGTACGAACTCCGGTAATTACCAATGAATTTTTCGGAAATGGCGTACATTTACAAATTCAAATTGGTTACATTATTGGCTGAATGAGAAGGAAATCATCCTGAGGATACCTGAATGCTTGAGAAATCTCCTTGAAGTACACTGTATGTGGGAAAAATATTTGTTGGTTTCTCTGTGTTTGAAATCGCCAATAATCCCGTACCTTCCCTTGGGAAAATGATTTTATCCAGTAGTATACTTACAGGCTAATATTATTATTATTATTAGACTTTCCGATTGACCACAATCTCACTTGATATAACACGTTAAGGTTCTTGGCGACAGATTTAATTCACGGCTCAATTCAATTTAAGTCTATTATTAAAAGTATTTTGTATGATAATTAAATTGCTTTAATAAAAATTTAAGAGAAAAAATCATTGTTTTGATTATAATCAAAGAAAATTTCAACATGTTCTGCAATTGTAAGCAAATTTAACTGAGAAAACATAAATAGTGTTGAAAAATTCAATATATAGGGAACGTATTGTTTTTTAACTTACCTAATGTTCCCTTTGTTGGTACTATACTTAATGTGGTTACATAGTGCCTCAAACATGCCACTCGTAGTTGTTACTTGGCGACAGTCAAACACCTTTAACAAACATTATAATTATTGTTTTAATTAGCCTAATTGACTGCAACTAATTGTTTGAAATTAGAGATATTACATTTTACTGTTTAACGGTTTATATTTTTAGCACACTATAAAGAGTACGTTAGACTTTACAAACTTATTTATAATAAACTAGAAAGTTCAGTAAACTCGCAGATGACAAAAAAATATTTACTCTAAGATAATAACTGCGAACTATTTATATTTTGTATGTTTGTATTTTTATTTGTTTACATAAGAATGGGATTATTACAAAACACAAAAATAATAGATTACCTATTTCAAATTTAAACATTGTTGATTCAAATTCGAAGTTTTAGTACACAGATATTTAATTGTATATTATATTTCAGGCTTTGATTATTTTTTTAATAATCACTGCAACATTTAACTGTTATTAGAAGTTAGATAATTATATTATAGATATGCTCTTGGACTATTTAAGCTAAAAATATAAATATGTAGGGCAAATTATTTAAAGGCAGTTTAGCCTTTATAAATGAACGAGATTGCGTTAAATCCATTACCTACTAGTTGATTTGACTGAACAAATTTAGGCGTTTATAGGTATCCGACGTCTGTAGCGTCACATCAGTCAATGTCGACTTAACAAGCCGAGTACTTGCTAACGAATCCCGATCTACGCCCGAGGGTGGGTCTCCATTTAAAAAAAAGCGATAATACACAAAGTTTTTCAAATGCTTTTAAAAGTTTCACTATATAACTTAATACCAGGCCGGAATCAAAAGAAGATTTGTAAATTTAGAAAAGAGAAAAAAAGCCCTCATGTTGTTCGTTTCAAGATCACGTCCTTTTATATAATTCTTGTATATATATATACATGTAATTGGTTTCTCGGAAACGGCTCCTACGACAAAACAGTAAAATGCGATTAACTATAAAAATACACTACATTAGTTACTTAAAAATCTACCCGTTCATATCATTAGACGAGAAAAAAAATCGATTGATTGAAATACAAAGAAAATTATCTGAATTTAATTTTCGAATCTTTATTGATATCGAATAAAATCATATATCAAAATTCATTTTAATAAAATAATTTATATGCTCTTGTAAAAACACCGAAAAACATTATACAATTTTTTTTTTCTAAAGTAGGGTAAGCACAACATGTTTTCCTCTTCCACTCTACTCTATCAGCTGTCATTTCAATACTTAAACCTTTTATATAGATGAACGCGTGACCTTAATTTGACATCACTTTTACTTCATATGCGTCATATTGACATAAATGTTACATATATGAAGTACCTATAGGTCTTATGTTCACTGGTAGATATCTAATCGTATATATGTTTACCTTCATGCTTATCACTCTTCTAGTTATATAACTTACTAGCTGTGCGCCACAGCTTCACTCTTGCTTATTTATTCAACCGATTTTGCGCTACGCCGACATCGTTGTTCTGCTTTCTCGTACTTGCCTACAGTTTTCTAGATTGAATGACGTTAGAGTCGTAGCGTTAAGTTACATAACTATAACCTTTCTTATTATACAAGATATGAAATACAAAAAGATTTTTTTATAATCTTACAGCAAGTACCAAAGATTAATGCTTTCAAACAAACACACAATCTCTGGAGGTTTATAATATTAATATAATTAATGAAGTCTTGGGTTCGATTCCCAGGTCTAACATAGTTTTATTAGGTTTTTCTATAAAATTGTCAGTAGCAGTTTGGGGCTTTTTACCCGATTAATGGCAATAGGCTTACCCCCTATTACATGGGACCTGTAAACATACCCGGCGAACTTTGTATGTACATTAGTACAACTCTGCCTAACCTTTAGGGGATACAGGCGTGATAGTATGTTATGTTATAATACTCAATTATCATTTTCAACACAATATTTTTATTTGATGCCTAGGATAGGCGCCTCACTGTGTCGCATCGTGTACTACATTTATTTCGATTAACCGAAGCAATCTGTTTAATCCGTGTAATTACTGTGTTCATTCGCGAACATCACTACGACTTAACAGTCTAGCCCGGTAATGCCGATTTAAGTCGTCCTCGTCCTGCGACGACCGCAAACGAAAGTGAATGGAAATGAACGAATGAATGAATTAACTCCATTGCGCCGCACCGTTTGCGAGTCGTTTTAATTACGAAAGTCTTGTGAAATAATTGTCATTTAACAATCATAAATAGGTAATGAACGCTTGTTAATATAACGAATTTATTAACTTTCAATTAACTGGTTCATATTAGTTTTATACACTGAACAATGTAAATATTAAATTATTTTTATTAAGAAATTAATAGACATTTTTTTTTACTTAATTGTCAAAAGAATAGTAGCAGAAAAATAACAATTTTTAGTCTTTCTTCATCAAATTTATTTATGTAATATCGATTACTAGGTGACATAATTTATATTTCTGTTAAAAATGATACATTACCTTTTCTGACTTTAACCGATTTAAAAAAAGGGGAAAGTTCTGTTTTACTAATATGTTGGTATATGAGTGATTTTCTTCGAAATTGTAGAAAAAGTTTTTTGCGATTTCTAACATTTCTAGTACTCTAACCTCAATTAGTCCCATAGAGTTTATTGATCCTTAAAATAAATAGGATTGGCATGAATTTTTTTTTAATGCAAATTTTCTTGCTGGCTAATCGTATTTTTTAATGTAATCAAAATATTTCAAAAATTAGGGAAATTCTCTTCAGAAAGTTTTCCTGTAGCTACCCTTACTGCTCCATCTCAAAAATTCAACCCGTATATGAAATGCATAAAGTGACTAGAAAATACCTACTATCTCTCTCTTTATTTATTGTAATTCACATTACCGATTTGGCATACAATGTGTTCAAGGACCATATCAAGGATCATTATGTGAATGATAGTGGTGTCTGAAAATTACTCCCTCTGTGAACATCCACTTAATAAAATCAACTAATATGATTGTTGATGGTAGTATTTTGTCGTTCATAACTGTCTTCTATTGCCTAAATTGACCAAAGAACTTTTAGATTTTGAATGGAATGCGCAGGATTTTAAACCTGCGTAGGCAACTGTTGTACACAGTGAACCTGTCCGTGTCCATCCATACACGCTAAATCGTGCGGATCGAGCTTCGCAGGTAAACCTCTCCGGTAGACCGTAGCGTGTATATTTGGCGTTACATATTTATAACAGAATAGTACTTTTAGTTTTACAATGTTTACACTGATAAAACCTGTAAAGACAACGAAAAAAAAAAATGCGAGATTAATTTTATGAGATCATTATCATAATATGTGTTAATAATATATTTCTAATTCATAACAAACGAAGCATACTCTTTCTCATGACAGTTGATAAGTATAATAATCACATTTACTTTTCCCAGTATTGTTTAACAATATTTAAAAAGATACGCTAGGAAAAGAAGTAGGGCACAGAGAAATGTTTTTGGATATTTCTCTTTAATTGGTGCAGTTCAATCTGTGAAATACCTGTGCACCCTACAGATGATCGCAGCCAAATAACCTTGTGTTGTGTTCCTGCGGTAAGTAGGGTTTCCAGAGTTGCTTGGGGTATGTGTCGTTAAAGAGCTGGTGATACATTCATGGAATCAGTCAGATACTGAGCAGTATATAATTAATATAGAAGAAAATTTAATTGCCATAGTGAAAATGACTACTAATTATTATTGTACATCTATAGAAAGGTGTGCTGCAATACATATAAAACTAATGAATGCTCTAAACAAGAAAACATCTTAATTTCCACCATACAAAACGTTGTGGCACACTTCCAGCAAACTACTGTTAATTACGCAGTTTTTTTGCATCAGGAAATGGGAGTTTTCTCATTAATGTTAAAAGGAAAATTCATTTAGTTCACCGTTTTCCCAACCGACCGAACACTAAGCAAGAAATGGTATAATTAGTTCTAAGTCTTCGATGAATTTCCGTAAATTTTTACACCAATAGATGTGACAGACGTGATAACGATATGACATTTTTTCAGGTTTAATGCAACATTTCACAAAACACATTCTTTAAAAAAATAATCGTATCAATTACGAATAAGCTAAATGTAACTCTTAGACACTATAAATATTTTTGAGGTGTAACGGGGTATTCAGATAACATCTTAAAACTTGAAATACCCAAGCTAACCTCAACTGTACGTGATGCATCCAGATGAGTAACGATCGAGTAAATGGCTAAATGAAGTAAAGAGCTGTACAAATTGGTTCGAGACCATCATATTATTGATTAGCTTATGTGCGTCACATATCAGGATCAGACGACTTATATTCAGTTTCTATTTACACAGACCGGCATATCAGCGGTGACTGGCAATAAATTGTTAATCTCTTTATGATCGCAACTGTTTTTGATTGTACTATGCTTTCTTTCAGGCACAGTTCCGTCACTTCGCCGTGCTACCACTATAAATCTATTATAATAAAAACAAAAAGTTTTGTTCAAAACAGGAAGTTTTTATATCAAGACTATCCTATTATTCTGGTATTTGACTTCAATCACACTCAATGCTAAGTGTCGATATAGTTATGATGGTAACATACTGACCTAATATTTATTGAGGAATAAAATAGACTACACAACTTCACGCTACCACTCTAATGAGCGAAGCAGGAACCATAAATGTCAAATAATCTGGAAATTTGTAAGCAAGTACGGAAAGTGCGAACAATTTAACACGGATGGAACCGTGGTCTACAGCTAGTTTTATTGTACAAACTAATAAATGTAGTGTAACGTACCTGTAGCTTAGACCATTGTATTCTACCGATACATCTCGTAGCATTTCGCCAGGCCAACTTTGCTCCAAACACCAACTCGGTCGTGGTCAGTTGATATGTTCCAGTTTTCGCGACCTCTTCTTGGACCGATTTCCAACGAGCCTCATGTGCAGGAGTGTTTGCACTGTGAAATAATAAATTAGCTTTAGATATACTATTGGAGGTTGATCTATATTTGACTATTGTTACATTGGACTTGATTCTTCTTTATCCAATAAATCAAAGAGCTTCCATACAATACAGATCATAATTTAATTAATATTTTCATCCATACGTTCTCCTCTCTGTGGCAGTTCTAACCAATACGTCCTTGATGCACTCGATAAGTTGCAGCGGTGGGTTGTACGCGTTCTGAATAATACGGAAATCACTAAAAATTTGGAACCGCTTCAGTTACGAAGGAACATTACCTCTGAGCATATTTTAAAGTGTGTATCATAGAGAGTGTCCTGAAGAGTCCATCATATCCCTTCCACTACAGAACCACGCGAACTAGAAGAACAAAGAACTTTGCCAGCTCCTTGTTCGTCGTATTATATGTCGTGTATTTGGAATCGCCTAGACGTGAAGAGGCATATTTGCGGTCTGGCACGACAGCGATGTCTGCCGACGGAATTTGAAAACGGTCCTCACCGTTGCTTCTGGACTATACCGTACTTTTCATCGGGCACTGTGCATTAATTTTGCCAAGCTATATAAAAATATGAAATAAAAAATTCTATGCTTAAAAATATCACTAAAAATATTTACATGCAAATTAATAATTTTTATAAAAAAATTCTAACGTAAATTTCAACATGCCTTGGTAATAGAAACCCCATAAAGTATTGCTTAGATTTGTTTTATACAAATTGTTCGCCTTCTACTTATAGAAAAGGGAACCCTTTCTTTTACTAATAAGAGAGGTACAATAATTGACGGACGATATATAGCCCCTTGTCTCCCATGATAGGAGGTTCAATACACCAATTAGTTCAGTGCAATCCAATTATACACATAATAGATTGATCTGTCAAGCATTTTGCTAACTAAAAAGGTTGTTTATTTGTATATGAATAAAGACTGTAGGTATTTTAGAAATGTACTTATAACTCGTGATCTTTAAAACAATGAATGAGGAAGAAAACACAAAAAATCAGTATGTGACAGGCCTAAGCGTGCTAATTTACACTTGGTGTGTAGTGGTCGCGATCTATTGGACACAATTGTCGTGTCCATTCAGCAAATTTGGTGACAGAGTAAATGGCAATGATGATTTTACAAAGTTCATTTATATGCAAAACGAAATGTTTGGTAAAATACCGCTCTGAAGCTTACTACACTTATCATGTAAATGGATTTCCTTATCAACGAACATAGGTGTAAAAGAAAGAACATTTTTTCTACAAAAATTCTAAACAAAAGAAAAATATTACAACCCAAATATGTTCGTGTACTGAGCCCGTGTATGCATAAACCTGGATCTCCTAAAAAAGACGTATTTACATAATTTTTCTATGAAATAAAGTTTTTGCGACTGTAGCATGGCTTGCGAATATCTCGTAATTCATCCAAGTAAAGTATTTATTAGCCCTAAACATCAATTTTTTATTTAAATCGAATTTATTCGACTATGGTATAATGGTAGGTAAGAATAATTACGATAATTTATTATATATTATTTAATAAATATATATTTAATTTTTTATTATTATTAATTCATTATTGGAACTATATACTTTCTAACATTATTTTATCTCAATGCTGTAACTACATAAAATCATTTCAAGTGAGCTAATCGAAGAATTTTTTTATAAATTAATCATTCTTTTCCAGTCATACGTATTTTCGATGAAGTTCGTTCAGCTATTCAAAATCCGTACAATGTGAAATAGTTCAAGAGTTCAACAGAGCGTTGTTATGCATGAGCAATATGCGGATTCTGTCGATGCCAATCAAAATTGATGAAAACTGAAGTTTACATTTTTCGAATTTATCACACATGTACCTATTTACATTTTTACATATAGATTGCATTTCTGCATAAACTCTTCATGTGTGATATTAAAAATATGGTAAAAATAACAAAAAAACATTTAAAGAGAATAACGGCGCCGACGTATATAAAGTTCAAAGGACTGTTCTTTTATACCTCGATGTTGGCAAACAAGCATGCGTTCCGCCTGATAATAAGCGTTCACCGCAGCCTATAGAGGCTTGCAACACCAGAAGCATAAAATGCGCGTTGCCGACTTTTTAAAAACCTATTCACTCCCTTTTGAAAGAACCCCATACTGTAGTAAGTACCCTGGGAAAACCGCAAGAGGGAGGTCATTCCACGTCCGTAGTATTCGCGGAAGGAATCTCCTCTGAAACCGACTGTCCGCGACCATTTCATTTTTCTTTGTTTGAACGCGTTAATCTCTGGAACTACCCGTCAAGTTTAATTTTTTTTTTTACATTTTATACCCTATTTATTGAGAAAAGCTATGAAAAGTTATAGAATTTAGCGGAATGACTCTACGGTAAAGCAATATGGAAAGCCGTGGAGAAGTAAGGCTAGTAAAAACAATTATAGGCTTACGGGTGCATTAGCGCCGGCGCGGTGGAGAATTACTCAAATATTAAACACGGGTGAAACCGTGGAGCTCACATTGATAAAATATAAATTTACTTATTAAAATTAGGTCGACTCAAAGTATGTATAAAAATAAAATTCAACATTATAGTTCCTAATATTGCCCTACTTTGAACATTGAAAAACTAGAAAAGCGAAAAGCAAAACAATCAAATAAGGAACCCACCAATACTAAGGCAATACTGTGGCTACTGCTATAAAGTTTTTATTATATTCAGGCAACCGTTTGACTCAAACACACCTGATATAATCAAAATGAGGCCATATATGGGGAGCACGCTTACCGAATATTCATTTCACTTTTCGCCAGAATAAAATATAGTCTAAAGAAATTTCAAGGAAAAGAAAATTATCCAGATGTAGATAGATATACTTATTATTCTTATGGTCTGAGGATATAAAACGACCTTTACAAGCATTTTTAAGTTTTGAATTCGTACACACATATATTACATATGGTTTAAAAAAAATATAATTTCACTCAATTACATCAATTTCTGTAGATTACCAGATTAAAGCAAAACCAAACAAGACGAGAAACTTGAGAGGTGTCGTTGGACACCCGGCAGGAATGAATTCCATTCGCTAGCACAACGAAGGAATGGTAATAAAATTGTATTTAATAAATATGTAATACAAAAAAGTTTAAATAAAAATCTCAAATTAGTACTGTAGATACAACTATGCGTACAAATCGGGTCATAAAACAGTTAGGCCAATTTCGCGATGACCATAGTCATGAAAATCATAATATGTATGTGTTTGTCACTTTTTAGTGTCGGTCGGGTCGGACACTTTTACCCGTGTACACCAAACGTGCGATAAGAAACTTTCTTCTAAAAATGTTTCCATATCGAAACCAAAAAATATATTTAGATATATGGACATATCGACGTTTGCGCTCAAGGCACAACGGATATAATAATATTATATAAACAAAATGAGATTAACTAATACACTTACCGGCGTATGGAAGCAAAGTACTGGCCAAAAAAGTCTTTGGCATCGTTAAGGGCTTCCTCGGGCTCCCTTGGCACTTCTCCGCGGCCTGGTATGGCCATCAAACTGCCAAGACACGCTTTCTCGTTGCATTGCGATGGCTGCAGACAAAGATAATCAGATGTAAAGAAATAGATATTTTTAATCAAAATCAATTTAGGGCCTAATAAAATATTTGTGAACCATAAAACAGTACCAACGGTTTGAAAAACAACCCAATCGTCGGGAAAAGTTTGCAAGAAACTTGATCGGGGTTTTAATTTAAAAAACTGTGGTTTTTTTTTTTTTTGTAACATTGACAATATATTAGACGATGTACAGAGAGGGAGTCATTTCCAGACATCACTATCATTCACATAATGATCCAACCTATAATAGCCTATTGAAAGTAAAACCTGCTTGACATAACCACTGAACTAAATATTCAGTAAATCGGTAATGTGCTTATGAACCTAAGTATAACACAATTTTTATTTATCTTACTGAGTCTAAAATAAGGGATGACAAATTTATGTTTATTTCTAGTATTCAAAATAAATCGGTCGTTTACAAAATCTGGCTTATTCACTAAACTACCAAGGAGGTTTTGGAACGGTAAAAACTGAGGTATTTAGTTTTATAAATGCGAAAGTAACTCTGTAACAGAAAGACAGTCTGTTTTTTACGGTTTAACGCCAAAACCACTGAACCAATTTTGATAAAGTTTGGTATAGATATAGATTGAACCTTGGAGAAGGACATCGGCTACCTTTTGTCGCGAAAATAATATATGAACAGATGATATAGGGGATGAAAGTGTGTATATAGATGAACCTATAATTTCTCAAATTAGGGATATGAAAAATTCATATATTTATAGTTATGGTCACAAATAAAGTGTTTCGCTTTTTAGAAAAATCATCTCTCAAGGCGGTACAATAAGGGATGATTTAAATTATTTTTGAAGTAAAACTTTTTAGGCGGTATTTTGATAATCGGAGTAGAACAACCATATAGATACATAGTGATTAACTCATCGGTGATTTTCTTTTAGTTTTTCGTGCTCCGGGATCAGTCGATTTATATATGCAGTAATATAGCCGGGTGGTAGGGATCGCGACCAAGCGAAATCTGTACTTAATATAATAAAGTGGAAGAGATTTTTTAATTTGTTTAAGAACACTAATCTCTGGAACTACCAGTCGGATTCACGCCTAAATCGCTGAACAGATTTCGATGAAAATTAATATAGTATAGAGATAGATGAAACCTTGAAGAAATAAATAAGACTACTCAAAGTAATTATCCTATACAGACAAAGTCGCGGGTATCAGCTAATAATTATATTAACCAGTTAGTTTTTATTCGAAACTCGATTATATACAAAAAAAACATTTTATTGTCCCTTTTCGCCTATTAATGTTACCTTTATAATTATCAGCAAAGAATGATAATAAAGTCCTATTTAGATGAAGATAGTTTATCGCACGTTACGGGGTGAGAAAACGTACGCTATTATCGCAAGCAATAATCGCTATAAAATTATCGTATTATAATGTTTACATAGAGGTGATAACTAAATTCTCGCCTACGATTATGTCATACGAGATTCGCAAATAACTTATCGCCTATTGCAATTGTTTACACGGCATAATATTCTTGAAGAAGTTTCTTGCTTACTAGTTCTCCACTTGTTTAAACACGATCTCCTATGACATTTTTTCCAATTCATACGAGTATCGTACGAATCGGTTTGAACCGATTTCAGTGCAAGTCTTTTCTTTCGAGTTCAGTGATTACTGCGGTATTTATTAATAAATCATTCAAATTTGGAACTGTTGATAATATTAAATTCTTTGAACTTTATAGAAGCTCTCTATGTAAAGGGGCTTTAATAATAATTATGTTGATGCGTTTACAATTTAAACAAAATTTATTGTTTCTTAAATAGTAATGTAGTTACCTGATTGCAGCATTCTCTTCTGTAATATTTTCTGACTTTACTAATCAGATAAAAATATAGTTGGTTGCTTATATTATGTAAATAAACTTGATTACAGGCTTCAGAATATATACGAAGTAATTACACTTGGAAAATATTTTTGCGGATCCTGAAAGTCCGAAACTATTCAAGTAATCCCTAACATAAGTTTCGGGTCGTCTTATTAATTAGTTTGAATATATATTCAATTATATACTAAATTGGTTTTTGCGGAGTTAGAAATTTTATTCCTAAAATTAGTACCTACATGGAATTGGCGGTTTTACTAATTTGTGGGACCTAATAAATTGATAAAGTATATTCAAACAGTAATAACCACAAAATTTTGTCTAACAATTTGGTTATATATTAATTAGAATATATTATTGGATATAACTAATTAGCATATTTTTATTTTTAATAATTGTATTTATTTATTTAAGATATTCTGAGTTACAAAATATTCATTGATTTTTTTAAACATACACGAGGAAAGTTTATAATATGTATTTATTTAAGTATATATATATTAATTTTATAAAGTGTCTCAAATATTGATCAAAACTTTCTATGCTACTGCAAAGGTGAAAAATGCCAAAAACCCTTTTATTACAAAATTCAAAATTATATAATTTAATAATAAATCATACGTATATGTAGTTGTAATAAATAAATCCGATTCTAAAAATGTTAGCAAATAACTGACGTTAGAAAACGGACTTAGTATCCAATTAAGCAAAAAGTAAAATAACAAACCATTCATGTTTCTCAAGTAAATATTTATTCCGTGACTTTAAGTATCGAAAGATTGTGAAGTCTTTCGTTTATAAATCCGTTGTGAAATATTTTAGAATTATCCAAAAGAAACTTTTGTGTATCCCTTCCTTAATTGTATTTTTCAGAAAATCAACATCCGCACATGTATAGTATTTTATAACATACAATAAATAAAATTGATAAATTTTATTTCAATTGACTATTGATCGTTATAGAGCACTCACTTATGGTAGCAATAGGAAAACCATATTTTTATAAGTTTTGTAAACAAACAACATGTAAGTATAATTTTTTTTTCCAAAGAAAAAAATAGCAAAGTATTTTCTGTTGCAATTACTTTTTTTGTAGATTTGGGTAAATAATTTTAAGTTCACTCACATATATAACTTACAACTTTTTTATTATTGTAGATAATCACCATTTGCACTGGTTTACAGAAAATATGAGCATAAAAATACATATTTCCCATTAACTTCAAATCATTTAGGGCAGATTAAGTTGTCAACCACCACGAGTAAACCAATTTCATCAAGTCACAAGTTTAAATTTGTAATCCGACTGTACGAACCTAAGCAGGTAATACCGACATCTTGAATTCGTAATTCGCAATTTGCTCCCGTTAAAACGATGCTCTAATTATTTTTTCGTCAAATAAGAACTAACTATAATTGTAATTCGTATACGTGCATGAATCGATAATAAATAAGATACGAGTATGTTAGATAAATTTAATTCTTAATAATAAGATTTTAATTAAAAATTTTATTCCATAATTTATTCAAGTTCAACTATCTATATAACTTTCAGTTTTTTGACAACTGGCATATAAAGAGACTATAAAATGTATGACGAAAATAGAAGATACAAAAAAATTATTTATAATGAATAATTTTATTTAATAATGAATAATCCAAATTATTCGGATATTTGCAATGAGGTTTTTTTTTTTTTGAAAATAGCACAAATATTGTTATCTGCATGCTGTAACAAAAGGCATAGGAAATCACAGCGTTAGGCGGAAACTATGTTGTAGAAAAAGGATAAAAGTTTCTTCTCGCTCACGATGGTACCAAGTCGAAAGTAATCTGAGAGCAATTTCCCCTCGTTTACGATGCCATTTAAAGAGCATCAATGTGCCGTATCTACCTATAAAATATTATTGGTTAATTGCATCATTTTAATTTCTTATTCACGTACTTCGTAAAGTTCGTGTAGATGCAAAAAAAAGTTTATTAAAATACACGTTACTAAATAAATACTAAGGTGTTTTTTTTAAGAAATGCGAAAATATTACAAGATTTAAATGAATCTTTGTTACAAATTGAGACAATGAATGCTCTTATTAAAAAACCTCGAGAGATGTCCTGGGACACCCGGAGTAACAAAAGGAAGTTTCTTTCGCTATAACATTATGTTTTGACCAGATTTCTAGTTGGTTTTATGTATACTATGAGTGATCTATGATTCGATTCCCGCTAATTCGAGATGTTGTAGATAAAAACTTCAAATTCAATATTCAAATTTAATGTACCGATTAAATTTATAATTTGGTTATATTTGAATCATAATAATTAATAATAAAATGTTTATTTTCATAACTTTATAAACAAAAATGAAACAATTTTTAACAAAAAAGTATTTCGATGGTTTTGAGGAGTTCTCTGATGTATCTTCGAAATTGATGGTTCGATGCCAATGAAATTAAAATGGGACCATACTTAAGGTATCCCGTTTACAACGAAAAAGGTATCATCTAAATCGATTCATAAACAAAGAAGTAATGGCTGAACATTCATAAAAGAATATCCATTCGATATGATAACCTCCTTTTTTTTAAAGTCAGAATTAATTTTGAAAATGACTATGACGTGACGTTTCAAATTAAACAGAACTTTAATGTTACAATTAAAATCGTTTTAATACAATTCCATTTTCATAAATGTAATTTAACTGATTATTACTGAAAATTGCATCAGCACAGCGTAACCTAGATTTTAAAAACTCGCGGCGAGTTTAAATTGACGTGACATTGCATAATTGAATTTTCAACACGTTTATAAAATGTAATAAATATAGCGGTATCTAATTTTCACATAAATTCTTGCCTGGAACTTAGATTACTGTAAATTATTGTATTGTCAATTATATGCTAAGATGCAATTTGGTTAAGAGAGCATGTAGTCCAGTGCATTTCTTATTGAAAATTATTTCTTTTTTCTTTCATTAACTTTTCACCTGATTCTTTTCCTTACAAGACAATTTTTACCATCTACAATGATTTTAAAGAGTTCCTAGGTATATCTTTGAAGATGAAGGTAAAATCCCAATGAAATTAAAAAAATTAAAAATAAAACACTAGAGTTATCCCCCTCTATCCAAAAAAAAACCATCCAAATCGGTTCATAACCAAAGAAGTTATGACTGCACATCCATAAAAAATATACATACGAATTAAGTATGTAACCTCCGTCTTTTTTTGAAATCTGTTAAAAATAACTTAATCAGACGAAATAGTTTAGAAGCAATGACGGCTCAGTTGGTAGCGTGTACGGACTCCGCGTCGATCGACCTGAGTTCGAATCGTGAGCCTTAGCTTTCGGTGAAGGAAAACATCGTGATAAAACCATAGTATGGTGGTAGAGCTTTTTCTAATGCCTGCCTGGCTAGCTACCACCCTCAAGTTGAAGTTGAAGTTCCGGCAGCTGCACTTGAGAGCCAGTTTTTCACTTGGCTTAGCGTGTTTACAATCTTGGGTCATATCGTCACTTAAGATCAGGTGATATTGTGGCTAAATACGAAATACCTAAATAAATAAATACGCTAAATGCCTTAACGATAAAAAAGTGCGATTGCTTATTTATTCTTCAAGTTTTACATCGTGCAAAATTGTTTTCAAAACTGTTTTTTCACATTAATTTTTGATCCTTAATAATTGAATATAATATTATCTTTACAGTATCATAAATTTAATACCGACAGCAGTACCTTGAAAAAATATTCGTAAACTAACTCCGTAACTTCCATAAACTTTTTTACCTATTTATAGGTTAAGGTTTTACCACAATGATTGCTTAGCAAATTAATACAGAACACTAAGATATATGACTGCAAACTGCTGTAAAAAAATGAAGTCTCTAGGTTAACACATTAAAAATATACAGCCCTTCATAATAAACGTTTAAAATTCGTACTTGAGGACAAATTGTCAAAACCTATAGGAACCTGCCGCATGCCTACAGTCTTGATATTTGACACGAAGTTAAAGGGAAAATCTAAAAATAAGGAATTTCTACTCGTGTCAAATTATAATGCATTAAATAAAAATTGTCATATTCTATAATATTAAAATGTAGTTATGTCTGTACAAGTAATGATTTTTCAAGTTTCCGTTTCAAGGACACTGTTAATTTACATTAACATTTTTTTTACCTATATATCTGTTTGATTTAATGTCCAGATTAAACTCAAAAACGGCTTCAATTCAAGCTTTGCCGGGTTTATTAAAAAAAGAAACAAAAACACCTTATCTAGATAAACTTGTATATATTTGTATTGTATTGTATTTTATTTATTGTATATATGTACAAGAATTGCTCACTAGATACATTTTAAATCCGAATCAAACCATGTTATATGTAAAGTAGAATTCTACATTATCGTCTACCCACACAATACATGTATGAAGTTCAGGGCGTAACTACTTCGAAACGGGCTTACCCTAAGGCGGTTTTACACACCAACTTCGAGAGAGTACCGCCCGATAAAGGAAATACGAAATAAATATTGTATCATTTTGCAAATGCAAGAGAGTTGGTTAAGAACTTGAATTCTTAAAGTTTTATTTACTTTAGAAATCTTGAGAAGTATTAATACTGAGATAATTTTACTTTCTGAGTAAAACTAACACGTTAATTTTTGAAACTACTACTCAGATTTACACGTTTTTTAAATCCAATAGCCTATTACTGAATGGGGTTTAGACTGTAGAACTGAAGTTGAACTGAAGTAACAACGACTGTCAAAGCTGCGTCGGCGGCGGTACCGCGGTGGCGATTTTGTCGAATAAATTTCACATGGGTAAAATCGTAGGGCACATTTAGTAATATATTTTTGTATAAATACGTACCCATCCACAATAATTAATCTTGCTCATCCACGAGAACTATTTTAATCTATTTATATCTAACATAAGTCTTTGCTAACCCAATTTAAATGTATTAATTTTTATTTATTTATGCTTATTGTTTAATGGACTAGTAAAATAACTTATCTAACTTATGTTTTAAATTGACATAATATATATTATTACTGAGGATAGTAATAAATAGACTAAAGCTGTATAAGCTTTCTAATAGTATGGAATTTAATTGATGTTTGATGATTGATGAACGTTAATTCTTAACCGACTTTGATGACATTTTGTATACAGGAAGAAAAAGTGATTCCTTAATTGATAGGCATTATGGATAGTTAAAAATATTTTTAATATTGTAAATAAAACACAAAATTTAATTAGTATTAATTCTCAACCGCTTTTGTCAAAATTTCGTAAGACGTGATTTTATAATTGGCTATAAGAATCGTCAACAATAATTTCAGAAATATGTAAAAAAAAAAACATTTCGATGAAAATTGAACATGGGAAGTACATGTTATTCCTCAATTGATAAGCTATATGAATTGTAAATAATATGAGTAAAAATAAAATTACGGGATGCAAATAATTACTGCGTGAGAAACACGTGCAGAGCCGCGAGCACACCGCTAGTCTGCTATTTTACTATTGTAAAGAGGTTAAGTTTATATGTATTATGGATAGTAATCTATGGAACTACGCGGTTCTAAATCTAAAAATTCTTTAATGGATAAAGAGCTACATTATCCCCGTATGATATAAACTATTTCTTAATCTACTATCAGTACTGATGATTAAAACTCCAAGACTATACGCACTGTGAACCAATAAATAATGCGAATAAAATTCATAACATAACATAACATACCATCACGCTTGTATCCCCGAACGGTTAGGCAGAAGTGTACTAATGCACACCTACAATTCGCTGGTTATGTTATTAGGTCTCGTGTGATAGGGGCCGAGCCTATTACCATTAATCGGGCAAAAAGCCAAACTCTGAGCTGCTACTGAGAATTTCATAGAAAAACTCAATACCACTTTGCTCGACCTAGGTAGGACCTTGAGCACCTTTACCACTAGGCCAATGAAAATTTAATGTATTTTAATTTTCAGTTTAATATATATTTTTTTAAATACAGAGACAAACATCTTGGCATTCCATGGATTCACCGTGCGGGTTCTGGTTCCATCGTGTGTCAGACAGAGAGAACACGAGCAGCCCCTGGGACTTGCGACCCAGGTGTAGGTTTTAGGGGCCCTCTTATGATGCACATCAACGCTCACCTTGACTGCCCGCGATACCCTCCCTGCCAAGCCAGATTTGGTAATAGCCTGTTAATGCTGCTTTAGATACCCGTTCTAAAATAGAACTTACTGCAGTTATCGACAGGCCGAGGTCTTTTACCATGTTATAGAGAGATTTCGCTGGAATACCTCTCGCTCCCACTTCCACCGCATACAAGTTAACCGCATAGACGTTTTTGATTAGATCATTACATAGACCGTAATATTTATTCATTTTTATTGCGTGGTCTTTAGGTATATTGGTTTCTCGCGGTACACTAAGCTCTACAATTTCTATACGCTTGATTTCTCGAGAATAAAGAAATATGTCCTGTCTGGATGACGAAACACCCACATCCTTTAAGATATTAAACAGTTTTGAAAAATCTTGCTAACTATTATTATCACGCCAAGTTTTTTGTTATTTTAATTTTGTACGGAAATAAATAATCAATGCGTTTACCTTTATACAAATTTATGTTACAGAATTACGATAATAAATCCGTGGCGTGATATTAGCTTAACTACCAAAAATCAACCAAAAAAAATCGCAATATAATCATATTTTAATTTTATTTATTTATTAATTATGATTATGTAACAATAAAACCAATTGAAAATATTGTTATTTGTTTATTTGTAATACGATAGAAACATTTTTATGACCTTGTCGACTATCGAGCTTTACTTTGAAGGGTTAAAATTGTAACATAACGTGAACAAATTCACGATTATAAAGAAAAATATTAGATCGTGTAAATTACTACCTCTGGCTACTACAATAAAATTAATATAAACTCATACAATAAATAGTAAGCAAACGTACACCGTGAAAAATTCCAATGAAGATAATATTCCATTTTGTCGTTTTTTCAATTGTCTTTACACGTTTTAAACACGCCGGTAATCCGCGAAATGTCACCGTAACCAAACAATGTTTGTTTTTTACCTATAATGATCATAAACGGCAGTGTGTTGTATGTACATATTGCTCAATGATCAGCACGTAGTCAATCGACAGCAATAAAATATGAGACCGGTATCAGCGCAAACAAATTAATTTTACTTACTTACAGAATCAAGGAAAATATGGATAAGAAATTTATTTAAAAAAAAACACGTATGCTGTTCACATGGGGTAGAAGTAAAACCTTCAGAAAAACATAAAAATATATTCATTAAAGTCTCTTTCTAAAAATCGTAAATCACCGCGTTTCAAACTATCGACCAGTTGTACTGTACATACGAAAATGCAATACAAGTCTGGTCATTACACCGCTAGTCCAATTCAACAACGATTATCGCTGTGCAAATCAGGGCTCGCATTATCGTGTATAATGTAATTCTATCTCATTCTCTCGTCGGCTACATCCTATAAAAATATATGTGTTTTTCTATTTTTGTGTCGCTTTTTCGTTTCATCGCATTCTAAATCACAACAGTACTAAGGAAATGTTCACATCAAAAATGATAAATAAATAATAAATATCAAGATTCTTTTCATCGACATCGTATTAAAGAAATTGTTGTATATTAGGACACGTCAATTATTGCCGACTGGATATCGACCACCATATACGAAGTTTAACAGTAACACCCGCCATAGTGGCATGCTTAGTCATCGCGTACCGTAATCAGACGATGAATATTCATGAATCGAGCAGGATGGTAGGATATCTGTCCCCGACTGGGTCACAACCACATGGTAATAAACACTTCATTGTGCCTATCTTTTGGTTTATATTTTGGGATCATCCAGAGCTATCAAGACGCTTGCAGGTCGGTATGGCAGGGACAATCGTTGATGGATTGCTATTATCCTAATCAAACTATTATACAACAAATTTGTTTAAGTTATCATCTTTTACTCAGTTATGCAGGAAATCAGCCTGCATTATAATTATATAAAACCTATCTCACATCATGCACTAATATTTTATTATAATTATGGATGTAGTCTGTTGACCCTAAAATATATTTATTTAATATAGGTACCAAGTAGACTAATTAAATTTATTAATAAACTAATTATTAACTTAACTCTCTCCTTCTCCTTAGCAGTTTTGTACTAAACGCTCTTGGTTCCGGAGTCTAAGCTTTAACACCTCGGCACGAACAAAAAGATCTCTACGCTATATCTTTGCCTATTGTGAAGCAGCAGAACTGTCTCCCAGTTAGTGTATTCCCTTCTTTCTACAACACGAAGTCCTTCAAACGTAACGTGATGAGACATTTGAGCAGACCGCATGACATGCCACGACTGGCGAAGGATTGTAGATCCCTCGGTGGTGGCCGATGTTTTCGAATTGCACTCTACTTATCAGGTAGATAGATTGCAGTCACTTTACTGTGCTACGATAAAAAAATTAAACACACTAGGAAAAAATTTACAAATTATAGTTGCTAAAAAATTCAATACATTATCAACATTAACTATATTATTAAATAATTTTAATTTAATACAAACATGTTTAATTTTAGTAAATAAGGCTTTTCCATCTAGATTCTGTATTGTCTGCGGAAAATTATTTACACAGTAGGCGCGTGCTTGGTTGCTCTGTAAACATTTGTGTGAGCTCATTACATTTGTAAATATATAATTTGTGATAAGTTTTTATAAACGTATTATGGTATCATACCCTGTTATAACATTTTATTCTTTGTTGATTTTAGCGTTTGAGCCCAATCTCACATGAAGCTAAGTAACATTGTGGCCCAGGTTGGTAACATGCTAAGCCTGGTGGAGGAACTGAGACTCAAGTGCAGCTGACGGAACACACGTATAGGTGCTTGGCAACAGATTTCAACTTTAGGGTGGACTAGCCAGATAGAGAATAGAAAATCCCTACCACCATTCCATGGTTTCATTACGATGTTTTTGCTTCACCGATGGCCAAATAAGTTATTTTGTAACATACACTCCTTACTTTTAATAAATCATACAAAGAACTTCCGAAGAGTTAAAAATGTAGGCTTAGATTTTATACTGATTGATACGTCAATCGTGCTGACAACATATTCGCAAATTAAAATAGTTGTTTAAAAAAGAGATGATAAATAAAACGTTAAATCAATAAATTAAATTACTATATAACTTACATAACCTCTATTAATATTTTTAAGATCATAAACTCTTTATGATTATAATAGGGCCTACTCTCAAAACAATTCTTTAGAATCTAAAATCTTGATCAGGGATAAGTGAAAAATAATAAGATGTAGTGCACAAATGTTACTAAAATTTTTATAATGTTAAACTTTCTATAGCTCAGTTTTAGACTTCTTCCTCAATTACGAATTTTTAATATGTCATGAAATGTTGATTCAAATTTAAGTCGCTTAAAACTTTGATACAAGGTACATTAACTACCCAAAAGTATAGATAATATTCACTCACCACTCTGGGACAAGTAGTGTCGTATAGACGATCATACAGGTACTCCTTAGACTCCAAATTCTTCAACACTTTGGGTCTTGTAACTTTCTTAACAGGTTTCTTAACTTCAGTCTTAATTACTTTAACTGTATCGCCATTTTGTACCGATTTGGCTCCATTAACGAATTCTAAATGATCAATCGGGCACGCTTTGCTTACTGTCGATTGTACCATTAGTTCATTTATAAGATCCCCATTACGGGCCGTAGCGATGGCTTCTAAAGAATTATTAATTATTGATTCTGAATTCTGAGTGACTCCGGGAGCCATTGTGGAGGTTTAATAATATATTAAGCACTCGGTAAAAATAATTTGGTTAGGCAACAATAATTAATATTTGTTATTTTAATTAAGCGAGACACACACGTCTTCGCAAGAGCACTATTCACAAATAGGTGTCGTACATGTATTTATAACAATTTTATCTTAGAGACGAACTCGGTCTGTGTCACTGTTTTAGTATTTACAAACATTACGATATGTATCCGCTGCGGGTGATGTGTTAAGCTTCAGCTACTTCGTAAATGTACTTACAATCTCTGAAAGTGAATGATAAGGCTTGCCTACACGTCATAAAAATATTTTTAAACTGCAAGATTATTTATATGTCTTTTTGGTAATTACATATTTGGATTTATGTACGTACAATTGGCAATCACTAAGACCAACAGCTTGATCAATTCTAAAAAACACACTCATCAATATATTTTGCAATATTCATCAATATTGGCCATTTCCGTAGTCTTTAAATATTCGATGGGATTTTTAAATGTTATTTATGTTTAATATTAGAGTAAGATCCATCTACATTCTACAGCAATATTTTAGGACTCGGACTGATTGTTTAATTAAATTATTTACCTAATTATTGAGGTAAAAAATTATAAACTTGAGATGTAAGATTGTTGGTACGATTGCTAAAAGATATCCAATAATAATTTGGGTTAAGATTTATATACAGGCAATATTAATTAAAAATAATTACTCCTTTGAAAGAGTGAATACTTTATTGCACTTTTTGATTTGTACAATGGAGATCTTACTACCTACCACAAGGTATTTTCTTCAAACTAACCAGATGTATTGAGGAAATAAATATCATTCTTCCAATGACAACATGAAACAGATTCTATAATACGAGTTTAGTGAAAATGCGCCTGCCGATATTATCTACTAACTGTAAATTCATCAATATACGGGGATTGTGTCAATTATTTTACATTAATATGCCACTGAATTTGCAGGGAGCGGGTAAAATATGCCGCGGAACTGATAACCGACGAAGTCAACAAGTTCTGGAGTGAAGACCACTTTAGGCAAACGTAGTGTGGAACGACACCCTCCAAGATGAACGACGAATACTGCAAGATGGCAGAAATTGAATGGATACACAGAACCGAATATTGACTTCAGTGACGATTCTTGAGGAAGGCCTATAGAGGTAAAAATGTACAAGTTAATATTGATAAATTATTTAATGCTATAAAAGTTTTAAGACAAAAAATAGTGTTTAAAATTTATATAACTTGAAAATCATCCATAAATGGTCAAAATTTATTACCGCGTCAATCGACGTGGGTTCGTATCCCTGCAGTGAGCCTAAATTTTTGGTGAAAGTAATCATTGTGATGAAACTATATCATGGTGGTGCGCTATTTTCTAATACTCGCCTGGCTAGCTACCACCCTGAAATTCAAAAACTGTTGTAAAGCACCTGTAGCTGTGTTCCGGCAGCAGCACTTGAGTGCCAGTCTACCTCACTAGGCATACCATGCTTGTGCTTGTATCTTGGGCCATATCTGCGCATAACACCAGGTGAAATTTTGGCCCAAACCTAATGAAAATCAAAATTTTAGCCCTATGAAGGCACTTATGAATGCCTTAATTGACATTCGTCAATAATTTGCTATTTATTTTTAAATGATTAAAAAAAACCTTTTTCGTCTTATGATAAAATATGTTTTTTTTTTAGTAGCTCGCCGAATTTACGGTAAGTACCTACTGTCCCTGATGCTAACACAATGACGACCACCAAGAGATCTGTAATCCATCGTTGGTCACCGCGCTATTGTCATGCCATCTTGCATAAATATCTCTTCACGTAACACTTTGAGGACCCGATAATCAAAACTTTGTTTTAGAATACTAAATTATACATTTATTTACTCTACTAGTACTATAATAACAAAAAGACATAATCTAAAACCATCGTCTTGAATGTTGCTTTATATCAGCGAATTTTTTTTAATAATTGGTTTAGTAGTAGTTCCAGAAATTATCTCCCACAAACAAATATCCAATGTCACTAATTTTACCTCTTTATAATAAATACTATTAGTATAGATTAACATTTATTTTACCAACAATAAATAATTAATTATATCAGTATTATAATAGAGATAAAATTCTAAAACACGAACAGAACAGTTTCAGTAGTTCGCATGAATGGTCTAGGCATATTTTCATGAGTTGTGTAACATATACAAAGAATAATATATTTTATTATTCTAAAATATAACATAATGTGAAAAACTGCGTAAGCGGATGAGAGATTACATGTGACCTTTGAGAGAGTATCCGTAACATGATCTTATCCGATCGTATCCGCCAAGAGATATGATGAAGAGCCTCATTCAATATTTCATCGCCACACGCCAAGGTGAAAGGTAATTTGACAACAGTGACGATAAATTCAATGTGTCAATTTAAATAAATTAAATATTTTTAAGAAGTAACTATATATACACTCCTTTAGAGACTTAAATCGAAAAAAAAAGACTTGATAAAGAACGAAAACATTCCACCTCCTTAGATCATATAAAATAATTATAACTTAAATAAAACTAGCAATAATAACTTCAATTACAGAAAGCAGATCTATTTTTACTCCACTATTCGGTCTTCCTCGTTTTGATAATAATAATAATTATATATGAAAATTTTTAATATCACTTACTAATTTAATAATATTATATTACCATCTAATTTACTATTCTTACCCTCAATTTTTACATAATAAAAACATTAACGGAAAAGGAGGTAACTCGTATGAAATCGCGGCCATCTCTCTCCTTATATTTTGTTTATCAAAAAAACAACGGTGCGAGATAACGCAAAAAAGACACAACAAAATAGTAAGTTAGAAATCATAAACCACGATTACATAGTAGGTAGCCTCATACACAATGACTTGAATTCATTTACAATTTGACCATTTTCAATTTACAATTTGCGCTTTTTTTAATGTCATAATTTGTCATTTATAGATTCAAGTTACATTCCTGGCTTCGCTATTAGCTACCACCAAGTGTACATATAAAGAGTAAATTTATTTAAAACTATTAAATATACCTACAGTTATAGATAATTATTTAATCAAAAGTTAATACCTACACTGTTATTTTCTTATTTAATTTATCGTTTCGTGCCATTCCAGCGAATTCATCGCAAAACGGTATTGTTTTTATAACTTTCATATAATTATTCCAGAAACATTTATTAGTTAGAAACTCCGTGTGTATATTTAAATCAAATTATATAAGCCAAATTTCATTTTGTAGCTTAGCGTTGTAAAAAATAAATTAATAAACCCGATCGAGTTTCTTGTCAGGTCTTCTCAATGACTGGGACGTTTTACGAACCGGTAACAGTGTTTTGACTTTCACAAATACCTTCTTAGGGCCTAAATTAAATTAATTACTCTTGATTTTTATTTTACCAATCTTCCACCGTATTGTCACTTAACGTTATAAGAGTTTATGACCAAACGTTGCTTTATTGATAAAAAAGCTTTTCCAGCTCTGAAGTTATGTTACATTTTCTATACTTCCTTCTTAACGTTTTCTTTGCAGACCCAGATATTATAGCGGCCTCTATAAGATATTATGAGTTCCTTAATTTACCTATATTGGACCTACAACAGTCTATTTTTATTAATCCTAGCACGGCATAGTGGACGTGTCATAGTGGTCGGCCTGCAAGCCTCTTGGCAACTATAATGTGTTTTTTATTACCACACCACGGAATAAACTGACATTTCATGTGTTGCTAATTTATTAAGTTTTAAAATATTGCTGTCACCATTTGGTACTAGTCGTAAAACCATACGAGTAATTATACCTAGTGAAAAGTTTTTCTGAAAAAAATATTTAACCCTCCAAATGTGAAAGCCGAATAAAATATACAAAATTGCAGCTCTCGTGGGCCAATCGAAGCGTTCTTTTTTATTTTTTTTATTTGTTCGCCTTAAATAACTTTAATGGTTTTCTGAATTATGTAATAATAATAGTAAATAATCGGGTATGTTGAATAACGAAAAAGATTTCAGTTAATAAATAAACCCCCCAAAATAAAGTATATAAAATCTCACAATTCAAATAATCGTACCATAAAATATATGGTAGCACAACACTACACAAATAAGTATCGCAATATTATTTTCAAGTTTGACATTAAAGACTCAGTTTTCTCCGTGGGATTAAAAACGGAGTATAGATATACACTGGACGATCCCGAAACGTAATAAAAGAGTGTTACTGTGTCGGTTTTATAACCTTGAGTATGGTGGTCGCGATCCAGTCAGGTACAGATACCCTACCAACCCCCTTGATTACTGGATACGCACCGGATTATCACGGAATGCGACACGCTTGAGCATGCCGCTAAGGCAGGTGTTACACCCGGTATATACGTGATCCAGTCGGCCACAATTGCAGTTTGTATCCAATTAATATATAAATTTTATTATACGATACGTTGAACTTACGGAACTTTATGTGGTTGTTTATTATCGACTAGAGTAATTGGGAACAAACTGCAAATGTGGCCGACTGTACCACGTATATACCGGGCGTAACACCTGCCTTAGCGGCATGCTTAAGCGTGTCGCATTCCGTGATAAGCCGGTATTACACCCGGTATATACGTGATTTTACACAATTGCAATTTGTATCCGTTTACTGTAGTCGATAAAATAAACCATCACATAAACTTCTGTAAGTTCAACGTATCGTATAATAAAATTTACTTATTAAAACAAATATTATCACCGACTCATGATTATTTAGAATACGTTATCTTTTATCCAAACACCTTGTGGTATCAAGTCATGTGCTACTGTTAACAGTATTTGAACAAAGTCATGCATTCGCGTCCCCAGATGCGGAATCATTTTGTTTGCATGTGCTAGGAGTAGCAAACGATATTTTTACGTGGTAGGTAGACGTTGTGCACTGACTTTTACTGTTATTGTTTAATTACATACAGCTTTTTATTTAAAAAAGTAAATATAAATGTTCTTTTGTTTTCGTGACACAAATCACTCGGGTCCGATCGCGTCATAATAGTGGAGAGGCTGTGATGCGTTATGACAAGTTTTTTTTTTAACTTCGTATAGTTTTTTTAACTTGTTAATATTTACAAAAGTTCAAAAATCTTAAAAATATAACTTTGTTTTGAAAATAGATGCACTGGGACGATGTAATATAGACAAAAATAATTACAACCTTCGTACTATATAACTTAACATACATAATAATATTCACGAATATAAAATAATATATCTACTTATATATAAAAATATTACTATAACAAGTTATTTTATAAACATGGTTATTATATGTTTAATTATAATACTTATGGTACTTCGGACAATGTTAGTAAAACAATTTTAGGTGAGCATTTTATGATTTTTAACTTGCCATTAGGCAAGGCAAGGAACATTAGTTCCTTGTTAGGATGTTGCCGATGTTCCTTGTTATTCCTTGATTTTATAATTCATCTTAGTAGAACAATGCGTAACAGTAAATGTCTCTCATTTTAAAATTATGTAAGTAATAAAACAAATAGATTTATTTTATTTAAACTAAATATAACCAAGAAATAGTTTACTTTAAAAAAAAAAAATTCTTTCCAAAAAAAGATACGAAGAGGACATAAAGTAAGAAGTTTCAAATGCATTTTTCTCGAATTGGTGGTAGTTGCACTTATATCTTACGTCAATGCATGTAATTCTAAAAGTGCCTTAAGCAAAATTTTGATCGAGTGAACTATTACGTCAATTCAGGAAAATTGAGTTGTCCTTAGAACCTATTAAAAAATACTTAAAAAAAGTTTTTATGTCAAATTTTTTGGTGCATTATTTTATATAAACATAATGCTAAAATTAACTGTGCTGACTATTAAATATTATTTTATATATTTTATTATATATCATGATTCGAAAAATAACTTAAATTTTTTGAACTTTAACGTTATTAGCTTTTAACCCAATTATCAAATATTAAAATTGTTGTATTTTTACTCTTTGTTAAATATGAACCATGAGTAAATAGTATAATATGCGCAAAGCTAAAAAAATTCAGTAAAAATATAGAATGAATTGAAGAGTTTATTTACCAGTAATAAATATTTTAGCAATACGAATAAAGTACGCTATTCACAATTTGTTAGAAATTTGTTCAATCTATGATGGCTCAGTTGGTAGTAAGTCCGATCGACGTGAGTTCGAATTTCTGCAATGAGCCTGACCTTTCGGTAAAGAAAAACATCATGATGAAACCATAGCATGGTGATAGGGCTTTTTATAATGACCGCCTGGCTAGCTACCACCCTGAAGTTGAATATCTGTCGACAAACAATAGGTGTATTCAGGCAGCTGCACTTGAGAGAAATTCTTCCAATAGGCTTAGCATGCTACCATATTGGGCTACATCGTCACCGTCACTACAACGTATAGTGATAAAAAAACCTATCAATCATAAAAATCTGTTTTACGAATTAAATAAAGTTGTTTTTTTATACGTAAGAGTTAAATGGCTTTGTTCTGAGCGATGGTTTACGTGATTGACTTCGAAAGAAAGAAAGTAGTGATGTACCTAGGTTCATCCAACTATAAACTCAAACATTCAGCCGTAAGACGTCCAATGCATAACATAGGCCTCATCCAAAGATCACTTCAAAGGCGTCCAGCGAGTTCCCCCATAGTCACCAGACCATCGGTCCACCTTGTGGTGAGTCTGCCCTTACTGAGTGTTCCGATGCGTGGTCAAAATTCGAACTCTTCAGCCACATCGGCCATTCGTGCTACCAACAATATGCCCCGCATATTGCCACTTAAGTATAGCAATTCAGAGGCCTATATCAATACAGCCACAGGCACTTTATAACACTCAGAAGTCTAGTGGCAGCTTAAATAAAAAACTCCATTTTCCAAGCTGTGTCCATTGACAAAACTTAACATAAGATTTGATTGATCTACACAAAATAAAATCTAAACACGTATTTGCAAACACTCAGATAAAACACATAAACAAGATTAATCTAATCCTATCAAAGGAATTCCAGTCAGTTTTTCCCGATTCCAGAGTCGAAGGCGAGAGCTATTTAACAAGATTAATTTAATTCTTTATCGAATCATCTACGTTTTACGACTTGAATTTCACCTTATAACTTCTCTCAATCCTTATTTATAGGCTAACTTTGTCCACGAAATTATGTTAATTTAATCCGTACTAATAAGTATCGTAAGAAGAAAGTTTGTTTGGTTTGTCTCGGATCATTTTAAAAGCCACTTAGTAAGTTTGGAGAATTTCTCATTTATGATTTGTATCATGAAATGTGGTTACAACAGAGGTTCTAACTTTCGGTGCAGGCTAAATAAACATTTAACTTAATAAATTGACTATAAATTTGTCCGAGTTGAATAAATAGCTTAGCCTACGTTCATATGAGATAAATTTAACGCGAATTATGTTCACACAAACCGATTTCATAATCGGCGCTCAATCGGTTCAGTTGAGCATGCGTTTTCATCGCGATCTTGTGTATTTGTTGCAATTTATAAAAATGAGTGTTAAAATAAACGAATCTGAAGAAAGTGAGCTCGACCCAGTAAGTAAATTGAAGAAGTCAGCACTCTTTGGTCGAGCAACTTCAAGAGCTTGCGCACGTTAGTGCTTCTCTGAAAATTTATGAAATTCTGTCGCGCGGTTATGCATTACATCCTTAAAAAAGTAAATATAAATGTTCTTTTGTTTTCGTGACACAAATCACTCGGGTCCGATCGCGTCATAATAGTGGAGAGGCTGTGATGCGTTATGACAAGTTTTTTTTTTAACTTCGTATAGTTTTTTTAACTTGTTAATATTTACAAAAGTTCAAAAATCTTAAAAATATAACTTTGTTTTGAAAATAGATGCACTGGGACGATGTAATATAGACAAAAATAATTACAACCTTCGTACTATATAACTTAACATACATAATAATATTCACGAATATAAAATAATATATGTACTTATATATAAAAATATTACTATAACAAGTTATTTTATAAACATGGTTATTATATGTTTAATTATAATACTTATGGTACTTCGGACAATGTTAGTAAAACAATTTTAGGTGAGCATTTTATGATTTTTAACTTGCCTAATGTTCCTTGTTAGGATGTTGCCGATGTTCCTTGTTATTCCTTGATTTTATAATTCATCTTAGTAGAACAATGCGTAACAGTAAATGTCTCTCATTTTAAAATTATGTAAGTAATAAAACAAATAGATTTATTTTATTTAAACTAAATATAACCAAGAAATAGTTTACTTTAAAAAAAAAATTCTTTCCAAAAAAAGATACGAAGAGGACATAAAGTAAGAAGTTTCAAATGCATTTTTCTCGAATTGGTGGTAGTTGCACTTATATCTTACGTCAATGCATGTAATTCTAAAAGTGCCTTAAGCAAAATTTTGACGAGTGAACTATTACGTCAATTCAGGAAAATTGAGTTGTCCTTAGAACCTATTAAAAAATACTTAAAAAAAGTTTTTATGTCAAATTTTTTGGTGCATTATTTTATATAAACATAATGCTAAAATTAACTGTGCTGACTATTAAATATTATTTTATATATTTTATTATATATCATGATTCGAAAAATAACTTAAATTTTTTGAACTTTAACGTTATTAGCTTTTAACCCAATTATCAAATATTAAAATTGTTGTATTTTTACTCTTTGTTAAATATGAACCATGAGTAAATAGTATAATATGCGCAAAGCTAAAAAAATTCAGTAAAAATATAGAATGAATTGAAGAGTTTATTTACCAGTAATAAATATTTTAGCAATACGAATAAAGTACGCTATTCACAATTTGTTAGAAATTTGTTCAATCTATGATGGCTCAGTTGGTAGTAAGTCCGATCGACGTGAGTTCGAATTTCTGCAATGAGCCTGACCTTTCGGTAAAGAAAAACATCATGATGAAACCATAGCATGGTGATAGGGCTTTTTATAATGACCGCCTGGCTAGCTACCACCCTGAAGTTGAATATCTGTCGACAAACAATAGGTGTATTCAGGCAGCTGCACTTGAGAGAAATTCTTCCAATAGGCTTAGCATGCTACCATATTGGGCTACATCGTCACCGTCACTACAACGTATAGTGATAAAAAAACCTATCAATCATAAAAATCTGTTTTACGAATTAAATAAAGTTGTTTTTTTATACGTAAGAGTTAAATGGCTTTGTTCTGAGCGATGGTTTACGTGATTGACTTCGAAAGAAAGAAAGTAGTGATGTACCTAGGTTCATCCAACTATAAACTCAAACATTCAGCCGTAAGACGTCCAATGCATAACATAGGCCTCATCCAAAGGCGTCCAGCGAGTTCCCCCATAGTCACCAGACCATCGGTCCACCTTGTGGTGAGTCTGCCCTTACTGAGTGTTCCGATGCGTGGTCAAAATTCGAACTCTTCAGCCACATCGGCCATTCGTGCTACCAACAATATGCCCCGCATATTGCCACTTAAGTATAGCAATTCAGAGGCCTATATCAATACAGCCACAGGCACTTTATAACACTCAGAAGTCTAGTGGCAGCTTAAATAAAAAACTCCATTTTCCAAGCTGTGTCCATTGACAAAACTTAACATAAGATTTGATTGATCTACACAAAATAAAATCTAAACACGTATTTGCAAACACTCAGATAAAACACATAAACAAGATTAATCTAATCCTATCAAAGGAATTCCAGTCAGTTTTTCCCGATTCCAGAGTCGAAGGCGAGAGCTATTTAACAAGATTAATTTAATTCTTTATCGAATCATCTACGTTTTACGACTTGAATTTCACCTTATAACTTCTCTCAATCCTTATTTATAGGCTAACTTTGTCCACGAAATTATGTTAATTTAATCCGTACTAATAAGTATCGTAAGAAGAAAGTTTGTTTGGTTTGTCTCGGATCATTTTAAAAGCCACTTAGTAAGTTTGGAGAATTTCTCATTTATGATTTGTATCATGAAATGTGGTTACAACAGAGGTTCTAACTTTCGGTGCAGGCTAAATAAACATTTAACTTAATAAATTGACTATAAATTTGTCCGAGTTGAATAAATAGCTTAGCCTACGTTCATATGAGATAAATTTAACGCGAATTATGTTCACACAAACCGATTTCATAATCGGCGCTCAATCGGTTCAGTTGAGCATGCGTTTTCATCGCGATCTTGTGTATTTGTTGCAATTTATAAAAATGAGTGTTAAAATAAACGAATCTGAAGAAAGTGAGCTCGACCCAGTAAGTAAATTGAAGAAGTCAGCACTCTTTGGTCGAGCAACTTCAAGAGCTTGCGCACGTTAGTGCTTCTCTGAAAATTTATGAAATTCTGTCGCGCGGTTATGCATTACATCCGAACGTAGCCTTATGGGTTGATTTTTAAAATCCATTAAAATCAAAATATCATACATCAAAATCAAATTTACTACATTGGATCAACTTTGAAAGGTGGCTCATTCCTTATAATTATCAAGTCAATTTTGAAAAAAAAAAAACGAATCAACGCTTACAACTATTAAAAAACATTTACACAGGAACAGGTTTTTAAAGGTATGAAAAATAAAATAAAACTGTTTTCCGTTCATTAATAGTAATGAGTACACGGAATAATAAGTCTCCAACTTCAGCAATTTTAAAATTCCGTGTAACAGTTTTAGATTCTCTTTTCACTTCCCTACGGCTACAATTTAAAAAAATCCTTTTTTCTAAGTGACTCAGCTAATCTCTGTATACAATTTTCATACATTTTCAGCAGTATGAGCTACACATAATTATGTGAAATAATTATTGTATATTATTAAGACACACATCTTTTTTTTTGTTCTCCTACAATTGTTACAACTATTTAAAAATAGAAAAATTTCACTATTCTCGAAATATCTGGAAACGTCTAAAATGTACTCAAAACATCGAGTATGTATTCGTAGGTACAAAAAGAACTTACAGTTCGCACACACACACATTCACAACTTATCGATCAGATTACATAATCAAATAAATCAATACAATAAAAATAGAACCAATACAATACAATAAAAATATAACCCTTCCCGTTCTTTAAACGATGGCGTCAAGTTCAAGACCATTCTTTTAATTTCGACCCTCGTTTTATTTGGGTTTAAAGGCGATTCGTGTTCTGAGCCAGGACAGTTCTGTTTTGGACTACCAGGAGAAAACCACAAGCGATAAAATGAAATATCTACAAGAAGACCACAGAGTATTGTAAACAAGAGAGGCTGAGCACCTAGAGAGTGAGTTTGTTTAACTTTTAAATAGGTACGAACAAATTATTTCAATAAAAACATTTCTTATTAATTGTTGAGATTAATCTAAAATTTTTGAATAAGTACAGTAATAATATTTTACGTTAACCGGTGTGACGTCTGGTTTGTAAACTAAATAAGAAAGACACTTTATTTTTATGTGCACAGGTGTATGTATATGCAGATAGCAAACTAAAATAACTCAGTTCAATTACCCAATGCTTATTTACAACGATCTCATTATAATATTATCATTATGAAGCCTTTATCGGTCATTTAAAATCAAACAGACGCATATTCCTTTTGTCTCGTTTGACTATTGTTATCAGTAACATATATAGATTCTGCCAGACTAGTTGTCAATGAACGAAAAATTTGTTGAAGATTTGAAGGGCTTGACTTTTGTTCGAGTCACTGCGGACAAACATTTTGTGCATCATTGCTATATTTGATACAAAATAAATGTAATACTACTATAAATAGGTTACTAGCTGTGCCTGCGACTTCGTCCGCATGGAATTTCGTATGTGTCGACGGCGGGGGCGTCGAAGAGGAATGTACGTGCGCGTGGGGGGCGCGCGGTACTGCACGGACACTGCTACTATGGTTAATTTTATTTGTGCGGAACCCTATTATTCTAAAATAAGTGCACTCACCTTTTCGGAGATTAGTATTCGTAAGTGGTATAGTACCGTATATGTATACTTTCATATGCATTTAGTAGAAAGCTGTTTTTTGACATTACAAACAGATAGTTCAATTTTATTTATTTGTATAGATATAGGTTGAGAAAGGGGTCAGTGGTTGAATCCAACTCGGTTGGGTAGTGTTTGGGAAACTACGTAGCATCTTCTCGTCCAAGATACCGTATTGTCTCAAGACGAAAGTTTTTAACCAGTATGTGGTGCCAGTTGCCAGTGATTAGATATGGTGTTGAGACGTGGTCGCTAACTAAAGGCCTTATAAGAAAACTCAAGAGGCTATGGAGAGGGCTATGCTCGGAGTTTCTCTGATCGAATCAGAGATGAAGAGAACCGCAGAAGAACTAAAATCACCGACATAGCCTTAAGAATAGATAAACTTAAGTGGCAGCGGGCGGGCCACATGGCGCGTAGAACGGATGACCGATGCGGTCAAAGAGTTCTCGAGTGGCAGCCGCGTACTGGAAGACGCTGCTTAGCAAGTAGGCCGACGACTTAGTAAGGGTTGCGGAAAGCCGTTGGATGCGGGCAGCACAGGACCGGTCGTTGTGGCGATCTGTGAGAGAGGCATATGTCCCGTAATGAACATCTTTCGGCTGAAATGATGATGATAATAATGAGGGTAGGTTAGGTTTTGTACTAGTAGAACCAGTTTATAATAGGTTGCGTGCAACTCAATCCATTTCAAAGGCAACGGGTTTGAAGTCGTCGGCAATATTTATATTTATTATTTTTTTTATTTGCCCAATGCTCACCTAAAAATCCAGAATGATAAAAAATTAAACTTTTTTTCCTCCTCGTGTCATTATGGTCTATCGTTGACATTCTAAGTAAATATTCTGTATTTTTCTATGTTGATAAATAAATAAATAATTTATTATGCATTAAACATCCAGGAATATAACAAATTACATATTTTTAAATTAAACACAAAATTATAATGGTGTGGTTCTAAATTACAAAAAAGAAAAATGGATTTTCTGACCTACAAACTAGGTATACCAGCTGTATCTTACAAGTCAGTGATCTTCCGTTCATTGTAAACGGTAAATCAACCAAGTAATTTAACAACAACAACCAAATATGACAAAATGTTAAAAATCTATACAAAATGATAAGATATACTAAATACTGTAATAAAACCAAATAAAATAAAATAAAACGAAAAATAAAATAATAAAGAATAAAATTGAAAGTACATAACGTCCTCTAAAAACACTAATGAGTTACAAATCCCAAAGTTACAAACGCGTTGGGAGTTTTTTTTAACTTCATAAGTGTTCAAATTATACATATATTTCTAAAGGTTTATTTCTTATTATTGCTTATTATATCTAAAGCATATTTGTTAGTGTACTTTAGATGTTTCGAGCGACCTGTAAATGTAAATATCACTGCGGCGACATATAGAACTTGGCACTTTTTAATAATAAATTTAAAAGGTTTCTATTTCTCATAATAATTAATTTATAGAAAAGAAAAAAAAAATGAACATGTTAGTGGTAGATATACATTGTATGGTATTAAAATATTATCCCCAAATACTATTAACCACGGATGAAAAAGAGGAATAAGTACATTAATATGGATTAAATGCCGCGGGCATATAAGTACCTACTTTTAAATAAATAAATCTGACAAATGTTAGTCGCATTAAACATACTTTTAACGGACAACCAGAGAGACAGTGTGTTTTATGTAATGAAGTATATAGTACTTTTTACTCCCAATATTAATGCACAGATATTACAAATGTGAAGTCATTTATCAGGCCTAAACAACGGTTTTATATAAAACTAAATATTGCTTGATAATTTTGACACAAACGAAATAAAAAAATTCGAAATTAATTCACCTTATACTGGATCTTGTCATATCAGAACTTTAGTACAACATATGTAATATCTCTCCTAATTAATTCTTTTAAGTGAGCAATTCTTTTTATCTATACAGTTAATAAAATTGAAGTGTTTGTTTTTAACGTCAATAAACCAGCTTTTTACTAAACGCATTTGAAAGTATATTCTTCATAGGTTACTCGGTACTGACAACAAACAACCAATTTTTTTTGGCTCTTTGTCTGTCTGTCTGATTATTCCGGATAATCTCCGAAACAGTTGGACCGATTTTGACGGGACTTTCACTGACAGATAGCTAATATTATAAGGAGTAATTTAGGCTACTTTTTAGTTATACTTTATAGAAAAAGAATTAAGGTCCCGCCATAATAAAAAAAAACTGGTCTTGGTGAATCAATTCGGGCGCATGGCTTACGCTGAATAAGCCATAAGATATATATTCAATTAACATACCATATAATTGTAAAAAAATCTATAAAAAAGTAAACGAGAGCGTGTCTATCCTACAAGGATCACCCACAATAAACATTATTATCTTTAAAATAGGCTAGAGCGGGGGTAGCACGATTCGCGCGTGTCAATGTGTGTAGTATAGTCAATGTAAGCGCAGCCGCGGACACAGCTAGTATATTTATATATGTAATTGGTTTCTCGGAAACGGTTCCAACAATACATTCCAAGTTTATCTAGATAGGTGTTTTCCTTTCCCCAATAGATACAGACCGTAGCTCGTTCGCCCAGATATGAAATAAACAACTATTACTAATTTATAAAAACCTCCGGTATAGGTAATCAATCAGTTATCCAGATTCTATTAAATAATAGATGTTTTAGAAGTATCTACATTATCATAATCATCATCGCTTCGCCACAACAATTGGTCCTGCGCTGCTCATATCTACCCGGTTCGCGCAACATTTACCAGGTGGTCTGTCCACTTTGTGGTGGGTCTACTCACGCTATGTTTTCCCGTACGAGGTCACTACACAAGAACTCTTCGGTACTCTGTTCTACGAGCTACATCACCTAACCACTACCTACCACTTAGATATAGCAATTTTTAAGGTTACATCGATGACTTTGGTTCTTGTTCGGTTTTCCTCATTTTTCAAACGATCACGTAGAGAAACTCTAAGCGTAGAGGTATACAACTTTAATCTATACAATTAATAAAATTGAAGTTTCTGTTTGTAATGTCAAAATAACAGTTATTTACTAAATGTATATGAAAGTATATATGACACCTATTAAAAAACCCATTTTTAAATTTTTTTTCCGTCTGTCTGTTTGTTCCGGGTAATCTCCGAAACGGTTGGACCGATTTTGACAGGACTTTCACTGATAGATAGCTGATGTTATAGGAAGTAACTTAGGCTACTTTTATTTAAAAAAATTTGGGTTCCGCACAAATAAAAAAGAACTGGTCATGGTATTCACCATTAATTCGGTAATTCGGTGGTAATTCGGCGCTTAAATGGCTTACGCTGAGTAAACCATATGAGATATAGCAAATTATTGTATTACATAATTGTAGAGATTCAAAAGATCTACAAAAAAGTCAGTGAGAGTATATGTCTTTCTTCTAAGGAACACCCACAAAAAGCATTTTTGTCTTTAAAATAGCCGGGAGCGGGGGGCAAGGTTCGCGAGAGCATTCTGTAACACAACAACATTCTGTTCAAGGTATAAAACACATCAAAATAATGTTCATGGCCATTTTATTTGCTTCATTAAAAATATAATCATATGCAATCGCGAAATTGGACGTCGCAAATAGAGACGGCAGTCCAAATGAAGTACAATCTGGAAGTCAAATTTTGGATCACTTTATTGAGCGCTGGAGCCGCATATGGGTAATAATTGACTTCCAAGTAATCGAACGCCTGTGGTTTATCGGTGTAGTCTACCAACTTCAGATCCCCCCACAGAAAATTATCTATAGGTGTGCGATCATACGATCGTGGGGGCCAGTTCACATACCCATTACGCGAAAATTATTTCCAATCTTTTTCCAATATTTTCAGCAATAAATAGATGATATGGCGTACTGTGTGATAATGTTATGCCATCTGGTTGAAACCAAAGCTCTTCCTGAACAACTAACTCAGGTTGACAACTCAGACAGTTGTCTACAAGTCGACATAGTTATGTCGACTGTAAAGTGGACGTAGCGAACAGTAAGTTCGGCGAACTGAATCACAATTTGCACAACTTGCAAACGCTTTTTTCTTTACCATATTTACGGGGAATGGTAAAATATACTGAGTACAATAATTATTTATCTATCAGTTATCAAATTGACTGTAACTAGAAACAGTGTTCTTCTTTTTACTTAATGGAATTTATGTTCTTGAACAATTCTGCCAAAATCACGGGTATAGAATATTTTCTAATTATCTTGCAAACAAAAACCTAAAGTTTTCTAAGTACTTTTTTACTTAAAATGAATGTTATCAGTTATTATTTTTAATTCACTTCACTTTTGCACAATAACCTACTTCACGTAAAATGCGACCAAAATTACATATAGAGCCAAATAAAATATTTTCATGGATTAAAAGAACATCCACCACATAAACTTTAAGATCCTACCAAAAACTTACTAGAAACAGTGATAACAATTTAAAAACCAAATCATAAAAAAAATTACTGCGAGTACAATTAATACAATCACGATGTATTAATTACCAAGATAAATAAAAATGTATTAAAATAAAAAGGAGGCGAAATGCTACGATTTTATTACTGCTTTTCTTTCTCCAAAAATTCAAGCTTATTTTATAATTCCAGCCCACGGCATCTAAACATACTACTACTGAGTTAAGTAAGATAAAAAAATAGCATTATGTAGGAATTGCAAATTGTAGAATTATTATCAAAGGCGAAAAAAAAAAACAAATTGCCAGGTATAAATTAAATGCGTTGAGTATCAAAACTTTGTTTTCATATTATATAATTTACTCTTTAAAAATTTCTTTTCGATATTGTTATTTTGTTAACAACCAGACGTATATTATAAAAATTTTGCAAAAGTAAACTCAACAACCATATGTCTTTAATTGTTAACTTAAGATATCGATTTAAAGTATTTATGAACCAAGCGATTCCATAGTGTTGTTTTCTTCATTTTCCACATCGCCAAATCACGTCAAAGCTATAGTCCAGCGAATGGGTATTAATAAAAAAGTTAATCATGCGTGCAAAGCCGACGCAGTGGGCGGTCCCTCATCCACTCTATCCGTTAAACGAGATATTGGATTAATTTTTTGAGTTTTATACGAGCATGTCAAAGAAGCTTTTAGTTTTTAAACGGAAAGTTAAATAGTATGTTTAAATTTAATCATATATGCTTCGTTTAGTATTTCATCGAATACTTTCATTATTTTCTTTTACTGTATAGGGTAGGTACATTAAAAACTAAAGGTTTTTTTGTGAATTATTATTTTTAACCCCTTGACGCAAACAGATGTGTATCTGTGTGTCTATGTGTCTGTATCGGGCATCGTAATTCCCAAACGGCTGAACCGGTTTTGTTCTTTTTTTTTTTGTTTGTTTTTTGATTGAGAATTTTCTTAGTAATTATTCAAGAAAATCTGTTCAGCCTTTTGAGATTATCAACTCTTTTCTAATTGATAAATCGATGTGAACATCTTCCACAGACTAATCGTGTCGAAAATAGGTATTAATTTACTTCAATGATATTAAAAGGACATGGCATAGTTGACCTGATGCGACCTGATGCTGTAGCATCATCTGCAGGATACCTAACTCATCATCAAATTACAGCAGAGATATCGTATTTATGACCATTACAATGGTCTCAATGAATAGGTGACGTGTTTGGGGTTTTTATATTTTCTATTTATTTTGTTATTTTATAGTACCATGCTACACTAGACATGCTACAATATAAAAAAAAATTACTAAACTTTGAGTGAGTTGATCAATAGTCATTGCAACTTTTTGATTAACGTTGTATTTTTTATTATTACCCGATTGTGAAAAGGAAGATTATGTATTTCGAGCGTATGTATGTATGTCTATTTCTTTGGCATGCCTTGTAGCCTAAATAACTTGATGGATTTTACCGTACGAGGTGTCGTTAGATTCGTCTTAATTGTGAGAGTGATATAGTAGGCTGTATAATATTTAAGTAAAATGTATGGGAATCAAATAAAAAAAAAACTTCGAGTGCTTTTGTTGCAGTTGGATTTTTTGTTTCCTTTTTAGTAATTTAGCTTGTAGATATTTCATTCAATTTTTGATGAAGAATTAAATGGCATTGCCAAGAAAAAGTATCTTTGAGTAATCATATAAATCATTATTATTACTGCAGAGCTGATTTTCAATATGGTGTCTTGAGACGCACGGATGTCCTGTCAGAAGATGGTTGGAATATGAAAAATAGAAATAAAAACATATGCGGTCGAGGGGCATAAGGCACAAATTTACAAAAAAAAAAAAGTAATCAGTTATATTATCTATTTTTATAGAATGATATCAGTTAGTCCAATTCATAAAAGACACGTCGATGTAAGTTTTAGATACCATACAAAATAACTAAGAAACCATTGAATTACTTGTTTATGTGATGATTATTTATACGTCGAACGCGCGTGCGCACATCGTTCCGGCATCGGAGTTGACAAACGACTGAAAATAAATTGAATAAAGCTAAATTAAAACTGATTTGGAAGCGAGACGCTGATCGCAACCAACCGTTGCCGAGCGGCTGTGATTCGCGCCTTTTGGTTTTTCCTAATGTGACGATTTCTACTAGTAAATTCCTAAGACAAGCGCGGTTAATAAACTTCATTCCAAAAATTACTGAAGCCAGTCATTAATGGTCTACTCCTAGACCCTTGTCTAGGACTGGTTTGAAACGCTTCGTGTGTCAGTGCATGTTGTCTGCCACACTCTCCAGAGCTAAGTACAGCAGCGCGAGTATTGCTGCTTTGCCGCAGAAATAGGTGATATGGTGGTGCTTCCGCAGGTGAACTTTGCACATGTATTGCCAGTCTTCAAAATGGGTATAAAACCAGAATAGAATTTTAGCTGAGACTTCTTTGATGTAGTACTTGCATTTAAACCTTTATAATTTTATAGAGTTATTGTGCAGTTTCACATGATTTAGTTTAGTTACGTTTTGTATGTCAAGGAAACGATTATAGGATACTTTTCAAACTGATATATAAAAAAAAAATATGCCTAGCGAAGCTGGCCGGCAGCAGCTGGTAATAAATAAATAATAATGTCAAATAAAAAATACATAGTATTAAGTTTTTATTATGCTAGTAATGTTGTATGAGTGAGTCTTTGCTTGTGAATATTGTGTATGTTTGTGTGTGTGCTTGTAGTGCGTTAAGTGCCACAATATCTTATTGATGTGCAAGTCGCAAGAAACCAAGACATGCCCCATACATGAAATATGATATGTTAAAAAAACGATGGCACCAAACACGAATTTCACGAATAGTCAATTTTCCACACAGTATAAAAACCATAGATACATTCAAGGATTACATAAAAGTTAATAAATTTACTTTGTCATATGTAAGAATAGAAAACCGGAGAAAATCAATAATTTCGATCTGAATTGCTATGTCATGAAATTTTTTATTTACATAATGTTTTAATGTTTCCAAATTTATCTAGATAAATGTTTTTAATGCAAGACTTCGAAGGAATATATATACTTAATTAGATATGAAGTAGGTAATAATGTAGAAAAGGAGACTGACCTTATAACAAATACTGCCTGACGGTATTTGATTTCATCACTGTTTTAATAAAAAGTTTAATAAAAATATCTTTGATGTCACGGAACGAGATTCACATAATACCCAAAACGTTTTTCATTTTATTCGGTAAACACAAATTACAAATTGTAACAAGTATTTTCTTATTTAAAAATGTGATTTTTGAACGAAGATGCATGAATGTTAAATATTATTTTTTGAACTAAGAAATTTAGTAATATCTGATATATTAATGACTAGCCATAATCTATAGTTTTAAAGGTGTTAAATTAATTCGGCGACCGCATCACCGACGCACCCTTGCGACCCTGTAGCCTATTGTTGTTCTCTCTTCCCGTACTTACTTACAGCTTGAAGTATGCATAATAACTTTCCAAATTCATTCGTGCTCTTTTTTAATAAATTATTTTAACTGCTCACCGTGTGTAATCATGTCATAAACTCCTATAAATAAGATTGTATTTGTTTAGTATTTTTGTCGGTAATCTTATACTTTACACAATGTAAATCTTGTTGGTGTTTTTATTATAAATAAATAGATAGGCTAAAAATGAAAAAAGGACTTTACTGATCTGACTTGTAGTTTATTTCAGATATTAGCGGGTATAAACAAAAAATCAATCAATATCTTGCGCTTTAAAATATCTATTAGTAAGTATAGATTAGTTATAATCTAATACCATTAACTGAGTAATTCATATATTCAAATAAGTTTATAAAGATTTATTTGTTGTTTTCCTCGCAAGTACAGTGAAAAAACATAGCAACGAATGAAACGCTTGAGTATGGGTTATCACACTCTCGGCGCCATTATTAGACCTTCACCTATAACAGTTACGTCCCGCGTAATCCAACCTCGAGTGTAACTAACAACTTAGCTCACTTTTATCATAATGTACTATATATATATTTACTGTATTACATTTTTATAATTTGGTTAATATTAGGTTTATTTTTATTTTTTTTATTTTTTCAGCGATTATCCTAACATCGTGCCTATATAAATGGGTATTTTTATACAGGATCTCTAGTCCTGCTATTGTTTCATCACGATCGGTTCTTTCCTTTAAAACTTAATCCACATTTGGGGCCCGGTGTCCTGACCCTCTGCCACTGAGCTTCTAAAGAAGGCTGTAGAATCTTTACATTTTATGTAGAAAGTTCCTTATTAAAATCGATAGAAATTCTACATTCAATAATGAAAATACACCTTTTTCTATATTTATAATTAAGTTAAAATTGAATTTTTAAAACATTAGCGCTTATCCATTTTGTTTCAAAACAAACCGATGTATTACAATGTATTCAGTAACACACACTTAAACTGTTTTTACTTAAAATCTAGCGATGTTTTCATTAGACACTCGCGGGTATATCAATATTTAGTTACAGACAACAAAGGGTTACAACTATCATTTTCTATTAAATAAACTGTATGGCCGTTATGAAACTCGTTGAAGCAGTTCAATTAACGATACTATCCATCCACTCAGCTGAAAGACGTCTATTACTAGGCATAGTACTAAATACAATACAACTATTTCATTAACTTTTTAGATACATTGCCGTGTATTAATGAATAAAGCACAGCTCTGCACATCGTAATTAATATCTAGTTATTTGACCCAAATATTGCTAATATAAATATTCATCCTTCGCCCCCGAGATGATATCGTTTTAACTGGTACAGCTGAAGACCGCCATTTGCTACTACATCGAGAATTAGCAAAGATATTAATTTTAGATTGTAGGGGAACGAGGAACATCCGTGCTCTTGTATTTCTGATATTGGTTGTACCAAAAGGTCAAAGATATAATCTCCATTAGGTTAGTATTAGGTTTTTTTTATTGTCATCAGAAATTCTCCTGAATATTCTGTCGGAGTTCTTGTTTAGGTGGAAATAGAGCAATGACGTGTTGATAAAATGATTCTTTTTTTATTATGCTAACGTCACATTTATGTAAAGTTATGACATTATTTTATAATCCGGGGGTGTGTACGCTGTGTGTAAATGTGCAATTTGCTTTAGTGACTAGTTTTGTATAGTTATGATTTCTTATTTGCGAAATAAATGAAGGTTTTATACATTAGTAGATTTTTTGGGAGAATTATTATAGTTTACTTACTTCTAGGCTAAGTACCTAAAAAAATATTATTTGTTTATTCTCTTTATCTATCTCACTTGAAAATATCCTTCCAAAGGTATCGTCCTACAAACAAAGCTTTAAAAGTTCCACTGAGATGGTAACGCTTTCTACAATCATTTTGTCTTGTATGTTGAACGCATGGAGAGAATATTTAATGTTTTTATTGAATATATGGTGTCGGGCATTTAGCCTCAAATCGACCGTCTGCAGTAAAACACCTAGCCATTTGTACTTGCGACTACTACAACTTTCTTAGTTTAAAGTGCTCCGATCTTTGATAAAATATTTAATTTAAGATCAGATAGATTATAATGTGTTGAATTATATTTAAGAAACCTCTAGATTGAATATGAGACATAGTGTCTTTTGGTATAAAAATTGCAGCTCATTATTGCGGTTATCGGGGTATCCTAATAAATAGATTAGTGGAATATTGAACCGATTACCGCAAGTTTGCTTCCACAGCATATTCCAAAGATTTTTTGGAACTCTCATGTAATTACTAATTTGAATTTTCTTGGTAGCAACATCCGCAGATACTTAATGAAAGTATCTTGAAGATACCTAAACGCCTTGAAAAATATAAAATATTTCAAATATAATTATTATATTAATGTGTGAAGAAAAAACTTATACCCCTTTTTAATAGTATTGCGTGCACGGAAGACTGTGAAATTTGGCATGGTTAAAGTTAATATGGAGAAGAAGCCAGAAAGCTAAAATTTATCTATAATATCTGTTACTAATATATTAAATTAAATAAATTAATACTGTGAATCCTAAACCGACAAGTGCCATTGAACTTAAACCCCCCCAAAATATTGACATTGTCACATATCGAAAAGTGACAGCAAGCGATATAATATTAATTGCTTAGGGTCATACTGCAAATGTCAAACAGAAAATAATCTATGACTAAAAGTCGCTGGTCGAATTTCGATAATTGGGCGACCGCTAGTTTTGTTTTTGTTTTTGTTTTGTTTGTTTGTTTAGTCGATTAGGAGAAGTCCTATATATTAATTCCAGTGTCCTATATAATACACCACTATTAGGAAATTAGAAAAAAGAGTATCATGTACAGTGTACTTACAGCCCTGAATATTAGTTAATATAGATGATAAATTCTACATTGAATGTTGCAAATTACAAATAGCTTATCATGTAAATTTAGTCAGAAAAGTAACTATTAATTTTAGGAATGTTGTAGGTAATTACAATTGTGTTACAATTACGTCAGACTAATTTCACAGACGCTCAAGGACTGTAAATCAAAGGACACTGTAATTATCTTTTCGTATTATATTTCGAAGTACTGAAGGGTAATGAATTATAATAACAGAGATACGTACAAGAAGTAATTTCGATTTAAATCTTTGGCTTATAATACTGACTTCCGTAAACATGTACTCCATTGCTTAGTTATCGCTTAACATATGGATCGCCTGTATACAAATTAATGCCACATAGAAAAAGGTACGTATCGTTGGGTATGGGTATTAATTTATGAACGACGAACTAGGAACTGGAGCAATGGTTAGGATCGCTTAGCGTATTACCATCTTGGATCGCATCGTCACTTCCGAGTTTACGGATATAGGTGTTTATCTTTTTTTAAGATACTCGGTATCTTAGCAAAGCTCAGTCGCAAGGACATTACAGTATTATAATGGATATTTACTAAACTCCTGTATGAAATATTGCTTTGGGATAAAAAGTAGTCTGTCAGTCCTGTTTTTCAAACAGAGCCCACGGGTCGAACTATATTTAGATGTGGGTCAAATTTGACGGCTACTGACATAAAACATTAAAAATCTTTTGTTTTCTTTTAAATATTTCTATCGCAGTTTCTACAAGAAAATTGTGTCACCAAATTATCTTAACGTATAAAAGGAAATGAATTCAAATCTGTTTGTAAAATATTTAAATGAGTGAGTCATTAGTATTTACCAAGCGTAAGCGTTTCTTAGATACAGAGTCACATGAATAAATCACTTGTAAACGTTTAAACACTTTCAAGCTCACAAATAATGGTGACGTTGATTTATTATTTATTGTTATAATATTTATTTAGTATGGCTATTTTTTAGTTACCAAGCATACGGTACGCCTGATGCCAAGCGAGTACCGTAACCTATGGACGTTTCTAATACCATAGATATCAACATCGCATTACCTACCTTGAACACCTCTTACCCCAAGGAGCTCTTGAAATCCTGCTCAAGTCAAGAACACAACACAAGATTATTTGGTTGCGATCTTCTGTGGGGTGAAGGTATTCCACCAGCCGGACTGCCTCAAGTAGAGAGAAACCTCTAAAGAAATTTATCTGTGTCCAATCCCCTTAAAATTAAAACGTATGTGTAATGGAAATTTAAGATTCCAAAATAATCATTGTTATGCGTCTCATCTTAAACAAACTCATACTTTTTTTATTCTCATGAATATTTTCTTTAAATAAAACTCTTATTTCATTGTTTATTTTTAAATAATTTATTCAATCGTGTACTTTCTCACGAAGCTTGACGAATTAGTACCTAAACGACTAATTATTTTTATCCACTTCATCCTATCAACACAAATTATCTCATTGTGCCTCGTTTGTTTCTTAATTCTCGTTTTATTTTCTCTACTGTATCAATAAATAGTTTCTTTATTGAAACAACAATGACAATCATAATTTTTATATTAACACCTAAATAACTTTGTGATTTTTAAAAGTATTAATTCTTCGTTTTTTTATTATTAACGATCTCTTCTGCTAGACCAAATTTATTTTGAACTAATCTGATTAATTAGTTGACAATGTTTCCTTTAATCTCTTGAATATTCTGTAATAAATTAATCCTCCAAAATACACTTTATTTTTTACCATAAGATTGTATATTAATGATTTCTGCATTGCGACTTATAACTAAAATTTGCCAATCGAGTTTCAAATATAGGCCTGAGGATGTTTCTCGAAGGAACGAAATGTATAATATATATATATATGTGAGGAATAAATGTGGTAAAATAAATATAAAAACAAATAAACGTGCTATTATAAACATTCTTTTTCCAAAGCTTAAGTTTCCGAACCATTGTCCATTCAGAGTGAAAGATGCTGACATAAAGGAAATATTGAGCATGATACAAAATTTGACGTATTGCAAAACCTCATAATTATCGGGCCAATATACAAAATGTTGAGGCTGCTTTGTGTTGTAACACGCTTCATTGGCATTCACTCGATGTGAATATTTAATTTTATAGGAACAAAAAATTTTACGTGCTACCATTTTTGCGATTTGTTTGTTTTTCTTTTGTTATTCCAAACAAATTTATTTATATTTATAAATGGTTAAGCAGAAGAATTGACGTGTAAAAACTTTATGAATTATTACTTCTTTGATTTTAATTAACTATTTTAACTTTGTTATAAGGCAAAATTCGTTTACTGCAAAAAACCCTCGATGTACCTTTTAATCCTTGCATTATAAGGAATACTTAAACTTCGCAGGTAAATCATAAAATTATATATTTGAAAACTAGTAAAGTATCAGTTAACAAATTTAATATAGTCTATCCATGAGACAATAACTTAGCCAAAAAAAAATCTTACCCTCATTATAATTAATTTTATTTGCTTGGTATGTAGTCATCAAAGTGAGTTAGTTATTAATCTAGCTCTTTTATTTACCCTAAATTGAAAATACGATGAACGATGGTCACGGTCTTCTTTAAAAACCTTGCTTACTTTACTTTCTCTTATTTTAAGGGATTTTTTTTATAAACGCTCTCTAGAAGATATCTAAATGTACAACACTTAATATATCATTGCGTAAATGGAATCCCTCTGATATCTCAGATCTGTAAGATATGTCTTTAATAAGCAATTTAAGCGAAAGCATCTGAGATTCTAGATAAGCCACGTAAAACCAGCTTAAATGCCTCTTGCACAAGCAATAAGCATCTCGTTAGAATACTTACGATGGTTACAGATACAACTTTAAAACATTTTTTTCTCTTTTGGCTTTTGACTTGTAGTCTCTAGGTTTTGATTACTCTTCGTTGCGGTATAATTTCATTGATCTATTTTTATGTGACAATTTTATAATTTTTTAAGATATACTTTTAGGCGCATTATGAGAAAATGATGAAATGATTTTTTTTACGATGCACGCACATTGTATCAAAAAGTCGACAATCCAAACGCTAGCTAAACCTCTTGTTTTTTGTAGTGAAGTTAATCATACTCGACTTTATTTTAACCAAGTTCTGCTTTTTAAAGTGAATTTACAATAAATGTATAAATCACCTAATATTAAGTAGTCACTGCAACGTGTATCAATCTATAAGTAACCTTAAATAAAGCTACAGTCCCATCCGAGGTCTCTCATAGCCAGACTTGAGCACTGAGTGGGAAAACCTCGTGAGTTAATATGTTTTGCTTACCACACCCTCGAAACTGAAACACAGCATAGCTAGAACTCCTGTTTTGTGGCGTAAATAGGTCGCAATATGCCGCAGTCGAAATTTACATATCTTCTGCCACTGCTAATATTCTCCTTTCTTTTTCTACTTAAACGTATACGCAGTATATCAGATCAAATCTATTATTAGATATAGCATGAACTCATTCTATCAATCAACAAGTGACGATAAATAGCTCGTGCACTTATGAAAATATTTAATTAACGTTTATCTAAAACACATGATTATGTTTGAACAGCCCTGTTACGTGTAGTTTGCAAACGGATCCGCGTCTCTAATGTGTTATTGTTCTGGTCTAAGATAACGTATTTTTGCTTCCTTTCTTATAAGTCAGTATATTATAAAATAGTGTTCTAATTTGCCTCAGCAAGTTTGTCAATAAGAAATCACTATTTTTGCTGATTGTACTAAATCCATCTTTCATCCCCTATTATAATGAACACAAATCAAAATCTAAAAACTCTTTATTTAATTTAGGCCTTAAGAAGAGACTTATCAACTTTAAAATACTACTGCCGGCTCTGAAAATATCCCAGTCATCGTGAACAGTCGCAAAAAAGTATATCGGGTAATTGTCATTTTTTTAACTCTGTAAATAATGTTCATTTTAATAAATTATATTATTTCACAGTATAGAGTACGAGCCACCCAATAATAATAACCTTTGACAGCAAAACCTGCTTGACACGTTCCTTGAAGTTATCATCCGAAAAATCGATAATGTTCTGAAGAACCTTATTATAGAACCTAACACCTAAAAGACTTATATTAACTTTACTGATTCTAAAACGTGGGATGACCAATAAGTTTTTATTTATTAAAACCATACCGGTTGTTTACAAAATGATCCTTATCTAAATTAAATCTTCAGTATACTGTAAAGCCTCATTTGAAAGAACGTTTAAAGCGTTGCATTACTTTATGTTATAATAAAAGAAACGGAAAACCGTAGTAGTGTTCAAATAGCTCATCTGATATGACTGAGAGAATGTGTGCCAATATTGCTAACGTTACAAAGGCTCTGTTCGTATATAAACTTCCATTGAAAACGCAAGTGCAAAAAGGAGAAATACAAAGTTTTTTACAAATATTTCAAATATGAATTTTTCATTTTAAATGTTTTTTTTTCTATACAACTAGGGTGGAAAACAACCCTACGGCTCGCCTGATGGTAAGCGGTTACCGTAGCCTATAAAAATTTGAAACACCAGAGTTATAAAATAGCGCGTTGCTGACCCTCAGTCCCCCCTTGCCCATGGAGCCCTGGAAATCCTACTCATTGTAGGAACACAACATAAGGTTATATGAAGGTAAAGGTATTTCATACGACAGCCTACCTCAAGTACAAAAGAAAACAAAAAAAACATACGTGGATATCACTCCATATGCTTCCTTCCACTCACATCAATAAAATATTTAGAAAATGCGTTTTGTATAATAGAATTAAATAAATAAATTATAACGTACCTATAGGTACTCGTGATGCCTTATGTGATCTAATGCACAAACATTATATTATTGTTATAGGTCATTGATCTCTTTTTGACTTATTAGACCTTAATATTAATTTATTGATAATGCGAAAGCCAACATATCAAAATATATAGAATCATAAAAATGTGAAGTTACTGTAGAAACTTGGCTTCTATCCAGTGGTCATAACTGGCAACTGACATAAACTCGCACTTTTTATGGAACAAATAGATATTTGTGAGTTAACCACAAAAGTTGTTTTTTATATTTACATATCCATTTAAAAAAAGTTATGGTTTACAAACAATTCAAAATTACCATAATATTTGGGGACAATGAAAAGGACAATGTCACACACGGCCATTTGATTTTATATTAAGAGCATAGTTTTTTTTATGGTAATCGACAGTTGTCATTTATTGTTATTTAATACTAGCTGGGCCTGCAGACGATCTGACCTTTCTATTATTCAATAACACGAACACAGCGCCGCGCCATCTACCCCGCTGAATTTTTTTTACTTTTCAATGATTATTAGAAACAAAACAAAAAAAGAATTACAAATATCCATTATTAGAATCGTAAATTATATGATCTTGAGTTTATAAAAAAATTCTATAGAAAATGCAGTGTCTCCAAAATTTGCAAATTTTCTAGGTAACTTTTCAAATATATCTTTTCCTTAAAATCTTATTAGCCGAAACAGTCCAGCCGTTCTCAAGTGTTGCGCTTACCAACGAACGGCATTTCATTTTTATTTATAACATAACATAACATACCATCACGCCTGTATTCCCCAAAGGGTTAGGCAGAGGTGTACTATAATGTACACCCACAGTTCGCCGAGTATGTTTTTAGGTCCCATGTAATAGGGGGCGAGCCTATTGCCATTAATCGGGCACGAAACCAAACTCCGAGCTGCTACTGAGAATTTCATAGAAAAAACCCAATAACACTTTGCTCGACCTGGAATTCGAACCCAGGACCTCGCTCATAGCAGTCGCGCTTACGACCACTAAACCAGCGAGGCAGTTATTTTTATTTATAGTGTGTAAGTATTAAAAACAGCTGTTCTTGTACTTCTTACCCACTCTTCTTCTTCTTGTTTTGACGCCGCAAAAGCACTTGCCAGGGTCAATGATTTTAAGCCTTCATAACATTTTCCATTATACAAAGTGAGATTTTTTAGTGTCAATGTTTTAAAGTCTTAGTAAAATTTTGCAGCGTCAATGTTTTCAAGCTCTCGTAATAATGTTATACATTATATACAAAGTGGCGTCCAACAAGTTGGTGGCCACCTTGTTAGAACGATCTAGGGAATTTTTGTGGGATCCCAGAATGAATGCTCATTGTTTATACTTATAATTCACTTCACTTATGCATAAAAACCAAACTATATCACGCAAAACGCCACCAATATTACATAATAAAGGTTCAAAAATCTAAATAAATGAATTAAAAATAAAAACCACAACATATCACTTCAGGATCCCGCCAAAAACTCCCTAAGTAAGATCAGCACAACACGTTTTCCTTACCTACTCTCCTCTAACAGCTGCTATCACAGTATTCACACCTTTCATACACATATAATTCATCACACAATCCAACCATACATTCTGAGGCCTTCCTCTATTCCTATATAAACACCCTTCCACTAAGATATTTCCAACTCAGGCCCATCAATGCAATTATGAGTAATGATAGCGTGTGCGTCCTTTTTTTGTCGGGGTGGTGGTTTGTCCAATTTTAATTTCATTGCCATTGGATCTTTATCTTAGAAGATACACAAGTGTACTCTACAAAATAATTAAAGTTGGTTTTCTTTTTTATTAAAAATTGTCTTGTATATATATTTTAGATAACGATACATAACTATTTCACTTGTTCATTAGCTGTAAAATCCCTTTAACCAATATACTCTTCCAATACCATATTTAAAAGATTTAGTTGTCCCATTTATGTACGAAATTGATGAAACAAGTTAACGAACGTTCTGATCAACTCATTTATATTCCCGCTCCCTTGTGTATCTTGACGTGTGAGATGGGAGCCGCTGAGTCGATCAAAACCCTCGACAGCGTCTAAAAGTTAATGAGAACCACATACTAAACGTTCAGCTTAGTCAGCGGAATACATTACAAGCACATAATAGCACATCTTAATCACTTTGTCGTTAATTGAACTGAATTTGTAAAGTTTTGAAAGAGTTTCAGGATTCGTCTGCAGTAGCATTACAACCACACCTATTTCAATCGGAAGGTAGCAGTACTTGCACTACTGCTTTGTCATTTAAAAGGTTGGTTCAAGGAGACGTTCCAACTCTGTCCTCAGGAATAGCAAACTTTTAATGACAGACCTCAGTTAGAACTCTGGTCTTTTTGAATTTGGCTATAGGCTGCAGTGACCACTTAAAAATAGATAGATCACATACCTATTTTCTGGTTCATGAGGTATCGGGACTATCTGGGTTTAGTTTTCGAAGCTCGATGTCTATGTACGTCTATTTTACGTGATTGAACCTTACAGAGTTAATCGCTAATGTTTACCATTAAAAAATCTATCCCACGTTGCTAAAACATTATTTTGTATACTGCGAAGAAGGTAAACAAACACGGCCTGCCTAATGGTAAGCGGCTACCGTAGCCTATGAGCGGTAACACTTGCACGTTGCCGACCTTGAAGTCCCCAGCCCAGGAAGCTTTGGAAACCCCACCTACCGCAGGAACACAACACAAGGTTCTTTTGCTATGATACACCTACGACTTGATGTAAGCCCTGATTCCAGATTACAACCCAAACTGAGAAAACGAAATAGGCAGATGTTTGCGTTAAACCTTTTAAACTGATTTCTGTTCTATTTAAATGCTATTATGAGTTTAAGTGACCTTGACCTTAAAGTTTGTGACCACGTCTCAGAACGATATGTAATCCCTAGTAACACACACTGGTGAAAGACTTTCGTCTTTAGTCACTGTGCTACAAGGTGGAGCGACGAACTGGAGAAGGTTGTAGAAGGCCACTAGAAGCGAGTAGCGCAGGACCGGTCGATGTTACGATCTTTGGGGGAGGGCTAGTCCAAAATTAGACGTCTTTTGGCTGGTAAATTATGATTCTGATGATGTTATAACTTCATTAATAATATAGTACGTACTGAATATTCAACATTGTGAGTACACTGCAACTGTTGTGAAATAGAACCAGATTTTGTCAAAGACCAGTACAGTTTAAATACTAGAAATAGACAGAAATTAGTCAGGCATACCTACCGTGTTTTAGACTTTAAGTCCGATATAAGTTTTTTAGGTAATAATGTTAGGTTCTAAGACCCCGAAGCACATTACTGATTTGCCGGACAATAAATTCAATGACCATCCATGACAAACAGGTTCTACGGTAAAAAGGTAATTATAGAGAGGTTTATTACGTGAATGATAATGATGTCTGGAAGTGACTGCCTCTCTGTATACCCACTAAATTATTAAAAAAAAAATTTATAGTAGCTCGACACTTAGACGGTGCTATCGCTGATGGTAAGCACATCACAATCCAAATACAACGGCGACCACCGAGATATCTAAATCCAACGGCGGTCGCCGCTGTTATGCCGGCCACATTAATATCTCTTAACGTTACGCTTAAAGGACCCGATGCCGTATGAAGTAGGGAACACAGTGGCCGGGAGAAGATTCCACAGCTTCACGGTACGACAAAGATAAGTCATAGAGAACTTTTTAGTTCGTACCGAGATGGAGCTTACCCTAAAACTGTTATTATATTAAATGTAATTATGATTTTTACAGTTGAAATATAAAAACCCTAACTAGTTTCTTGCCGGTTCTTCTCGATGACTGCGATGATTTCGAATCGATATTACTGATTTATTTTATGATAGAGTAAAGTTGAAAAGATATACAAATTAAATGAAAAAGTTATTAGTTAATAATTACATGTACATACATAACTACAGATTAAAATATATTATGAAAAGGAGTCCCTTTAGGCAAGGTTCCGAAGATACTGGCAGCGTTCCCCCTTTGAATAGCTAGACTAATTCTTTGTCCGAGGTAGCTGCCAGCTCTTCGGTCTCCTGTGATGTCGACTAACCTTTTTACTATTTCCTTAAAAAGCTTTGTAGCGCTAGGACCCCACGGGCCAAGGATCTCGACGCCGAATGGGACAAAATCATATTCAGAGCCCAGACCCCTATATTTGCATGCCTTAGCTTTTTCAGCCGCCTCACAAGCCACACCAGCTCTGTTGCTGGTTCCAAGTAGATGGGAAGGGGCCAGCGTGTCTGAACAGGTTGCATCCCATACTAGCACCCGGCCCATCTTCCATGGAACCAAACTCATACCGTCCGGTCTCTTGCCATCGTCTCTTGCAATACCAGTCAGCTCAAGTAAACTTGGAACGTTGACGGTGGCAAGTGACCGGCGTAACCCCAAGCCGTAGACAGGTTGCGATTCGGAGCGTGTCAGGTTCAAGAAATGTTTCTGTATTTGACGAAGGATACGCTTGAAGCCAGTAGCCGGTCTCATGCGCACCCACGGCCAAAAGCCTAGCACGCGCCGAACCCGTACTACAGCTCAAAATATTATCATAAATCAATTTGCAGTTTATGTCGTCCCAGCTCCTCTGTGAATTTGGAGAAACTGGAAAATTTTGACCTGGGCATGCAATTAAGAAAGCGTTTCTAGCTTCTTCCAAGCCAGCAATCTCAAAGTATGAAGGGGATACCCTTAAAATTTTACTTATGAGATTTGCTGAACTATGGACAGAAGATAGGAAGGCTGGTAAAGCGACACTGGAAATTTTGCGAATCCCTAAACCACCATAACGGATGGGTAAGGATGCTTGGGTCCAAGATTGCTCGTGCAGCTGCATATTAAGAATTGATTCTAAGGTAATTTTGATTAAATCGTCTACTTGTGTCAAAAGATCTGGGTGATTCCAAAAGGAGCAGCAACGGAGCACATATGTAAATTTAGGGACGAAAAGACAGAATTTTAAGATGCAAAGTGCATAATGTGGACTAATTTCAAGGAGACGGGCAGCAGAATTTTGGAATTTAGTAATTGAAATATTCAAAAATTCAGAAAAAGATTTATCAAAAATTGGAGAACCTAAAAAGTAAAGGGAATTACTGTTTACTATCTTAATATTTGGAGCCAAAATATTAAATTTTTGTTTTATGTCATTTAAATTTAAGTCGCAGTTATTTATAAAAAGTTCGCATTTGCTAAAATTAAGCTCCAAACCAATGGCTTCAAATTTATTTTTGATTAAAAAAAGGTCCGAAAACACAGTATCCACATCACCTCCTAGGGTTCCGTCGTCCAAATACCAAACGTTGAATTTAGAATTTAAAGTTTTGATTATCGGATTTATAGCCAAACTAAAAATTGCAGGCCCAAGGGGATCAACCTGTTGACAACCTACTTCCGAGGACAGTTCATTAGAACGATATAACAATTTTGTTGGGTTAGCGTAACTGAGAAGAAGATAATTGTATATTTCAGGTATATGTTGTTTTATTT